>OX327712.1:12500000-15000000 GCA_946807835.1 Ailanthus altissimus | reverse complement strand
TGGTCTTAGATACTTATTAATATTAAACAACCAAAAATTTAATAAATTAAAAAAGAGATGAAAAAGAAGAATACAATATATTTAATAAAAAACCCTTGTATGATAACAAAAAGAAATATAAGCTAAGATGGGCTTGACATTATACACAACCCACGAGCAACAACTAACTCAAAACGGTGAAAAGTGAACAAGCACCGCTTTTCTTCCGTTTTAACTGTCAACCACTCGCCGTACAATCTTACTCTTATTAATATAATTATAAAAAAATAAAATAAAATCATTGTGAATCAGCACTCATCATCATTATTAATTCATTATTCTGCATCCCATCAGCAAAATCATTTGAAGAATTGAATCGCATCCAAGAAAGAAAAAATAAAAAACAAACACGAACTCATGGCAACAACAGAACCCAAAAAGATCATCATTGACACCGACCCTGGTATTGGTAAGATCATCAAACTCATGTCGCAGTGGCAACTTTATAATCACTCTCTTTTTAGGTTTTGTTTTTAAGATCCGGGTATATTTAATTTTCAGAAATGGAAGCCAAACTGATTTAAATTTGCGTTCTTGCAGATGATGCCATGGCTATATATTTGGCCTTGAGGTCACCAGAAGTGGAGGTGATTGGACTCACCACTATCTATGGGAATGTTTACACCACTCTTGCCACAAGAAACGCCTTGCATTTGGTAATTGTTGCTTTTGCATTCTTGATTTGGGATCTTAGCTCAAATGGGTTGATTTGATTTGGTTCAGATTTTGATTTTGATTTTTTTTTTTTTAAGAGTATGATGGTAATTGTTCGTTGATGCTGTGTTTTGTGGTGTTAGTTGGAGATTGCAGGGAGGACAGATATTCCAGTGGCTGAAGGATCCCATGTCACCATCACTGTAATTCTGCTCTATCTCTTTTCTTTCTTTTGCTAATTTCTTTTAATTAAGATTCAATATTGAAAAGAGAAAAAAAAAAAAGATACTGATAGTTATGGGACCAAATGTTTTGTGCATTCGTAAATTAAAGGTATTAGTCTATCCAGAATGCACTTTTGTTTCCATAATTGTATGTTTTCCTATCTGAATTATGATTCGAAGCTTTTTTTTCTTTTTTGTCAATAAATTATATGCCTCACATATGGAAGTTGAATACAGTTGAAATTTGCAAATACTTACATGAATGAAAAGATAAATTGAGATTCACTTTATTTTTATTTGATCTCTTGTCTCATCCCATCTTGTCGAGTTGATATTTGTTTCCTCACAAATGCCTTTTCAGCTTTTCAGCTAGCCGATAAAGCTAACTTCATTCTAATTCAAAAAGCAGCTAAAGTTGCTTTATAACTCATACCTTTTATTTCAACATGTCATGCCTTTGTTATGCTACAGAATTTCTTATGACATACAGTATTCTTTTTATATCAGTTTCTCCTCTGTGGACAAGTGCTTATGTAATTGCGCTGTTACTTTGAAATTAATGATATATAACTCTTTCTATGAACAAGATAAATAATCTTAAAACATTTCCCTGGAGGCCTTTTTTACACTTCTTCTTCTTTCGCTTTGGATTCCTGGAAATGCTGTCATCTTGGTTTATATGCTCACATGAGTGACATTGTTATCTTTACCTCACATAATTTTAACTTGAAATCTCATGTAAAAGCTATGATGATGTGTATTGGGTTCTGTGGCTCATCAATATATTGTATCATCATTTCTTGTAAAGAAAGGCACAAAACTCCGGATTGCTGATTTTGTCCACGGTGCTGATGGACTTGGCAACCAAAACTTCCCCCCACCTAAAGGAAAGGCAATTGAACAGTCAGCAGTTGATTTTCTTGTTGAGCAAGCAAATCTTTACCCTGGGCAAGTCACTGTGGTTGCATTGGGACCTCTTACAAATATTGCATTGGCAAGATTTTCATTGATTTTCCATGGTTTTTTTCTTTTTTGTTGCAAGTATCATTTATTTTACTTCTTAATCAATTATCTACTGATACAGGCTATTCAAAAAGATCCTGCATTTGTTAGAAACATTGGACAGATAGTTCTTCTCGGTGGTGCTTTTGCAGTAAACGGGAATGTCAATCCAGCAGCCGAGGCCAATGTAAGTTCCTCAAATCTAAGTCAGTTGCCAACAGTCTTGACAATTCAAGTTACGAATTTAATAACTCTAGCTATATTAGTTTTTTGTTATATGTCCATTTATAAAAGCTTTGAAACAACTAATGATGTGATATATCGTTATGCTTGGCTAAAAATTCTTTCTGGCCTACATAATTGTGACTTGTCTCATTTGATTCTATCAGTGGTGTTAAACTTACACAAGTTTCATCAGTTTTCTTATAATCATTGCATGGAGAGAGAAAGAAAGAGAGAGCTACACTTCAGAAGTAACTTTCCATATTGATATGTGCATTTTCTCTCTCTCTCTCTCTATATATATATATCCTTTTCAACCCCTTGACTGGATGAGCAGATTTTTGGTGATCCAGATGCTGCAGATATTGTTTTCACAAGTGGAGCAGATGTTGTGGCTGTGGGTATTAATGTTACCCATCAAGTTGTTATGACAGGTAATTGTTTGACAATCTTATACAACTCCATTTAAATGGACATGATATCACTTTGTAATTGTGTACATTTGTCTGTGTAATGATGTCGAGTTGTTAATTTTATGTCCTGATGGTTGTGCTCAACAGTACAACAATCAGGACTGTAAGAGTCAAAAAGCTCGGCCCAGCTACTTGGGGCTGCCACATCAATCCTTTTTTGGAGCTTTTACGTTCATTAAGAAGTGCAGAAAATTAATGTATACCCATTTTTGTTCATGAATATCAATTATCTTTTGAGCATAGCATGGATGTAGACACCAGGACACAAGCCATGGTTGAAAATTGTAATTGGATGTCGGTCCCGTTATTCCTATTCATTTGATTTTATTTTGGTCTATTATTTGTCATATTTTAGATGCTGACAGAGACAAGTTGGCGCTTTCAAACGGAAAATTTGCTCGGTATCTATGCAAAATCTTAGAGGTCTACTTCTCTTATCATCATGAGGCATACAGTACAAAAGGTTTATCACTGTACTGAAATGGGTTGATAAGCTTTCAGAATTGGAAAAGCCATATTCTTTTTGCTAATGGTAACTTTAATCTTGGTTCAGGTGTTTACCTTCACGATCCAACTGCTCTTCTTGTAGCTGTTAATCCATCACTCTTCACTTACACTGATGGTGTTGTTAGAGTCCAGACAAATGGCATCACAAGGGGACTCACAATATTATACAACAAGCAAAAGAGGTAGGACCTTTCTTCCTTTCAGATCAGCAACTTGATCATTGTGGATAATCGATAACATATGGACTGACATAATTATTTTGATTTCTGTTGGATTTGATTGCCCATTTCCAAAATATCAAATAGAATTTTCTCCATAATTGCTTAATATAGTACTTCAAATCGTTAATATATCTGACCGTAGATAGCATCCAAGAAATTTAGCAGCATTGTATTTCTAAGAACATTTGAATCATCAGCTAGTTCTTGTAGTCTGTATATATCATGATATATAACATCTGGGAAGCTGAGGAACTCAAACTAGACATTATCTTCCAAAACTAAGATACATTCTTGTTTGTCCAGAAAATTACAAATGAGCAACAAAATTTAAACGATGTGATTTCTTGATTTCTTTAGTTAGGCTTCCTTAGACCTTCTATTAGTTTCATACCATCATCATTATGCTCCTAATGACTCGTATATGTTTAAATCAGATTTGGAGAGATTACTGAATGGTCCGATAAACCCACAGTGAAGGTGGCAGTCACAGTTGATGGCCCAACCGTCGTGAAATTACTCATGGATCGGCTTATGAACTCGTAAAGTATATTTGACCTGAACTGTATGATGATAAATTCAACAGGCTCCAATTGATGGTAATCAACAATTTGGCAAACAGTTGTCCTTAGTTTCCAGTTTAGTGGCCATTTATGTGAACACATTTGAGGTGATGCCACTGAGCTATTGAAATTGAAAATTACGGCTTCAGATTTATTGCAGTAAAACTATGGTAATTTTTTTTTGGGGTGGTTAATTTAATATAATATATTGTGATAATAATGTAACAATTTGTGATTGAAAGTCTTATCTCAATTCTATAACACTACATTGAATTTGTGTATTCCTTCGCTTCGAAACTTTTTTCAAACAATATAAATCCTCTCCCTCTTCTTAGATTAAATAAATAATTACTCTAGTTTATTACAAATACAGATAATTAATGGGTTTTAGTCCTAAATAGCTAAAAATGTGGGGATTTAATTATTTTAACAAAAAATGCTTCATAGCCTTTAACAACTTCATTTATATTAAAGAAAAAAAAAACTACATTAATCTATGCACCAAACAATTCCAAGACAAATCAAACAAATTTTTGTACACCTAAAACAAAACAAACACTTAAAAGTTCAGTGTCTAAAAAAAAAATTGTAAATTGAATATTTAAGGAAAAAATAGGATAAGTTTCTCATAATTAGTTTATTTCATTTAATGTACATACCTTATTATTTGTTCACGAGTTTTTTTACTGTATTTATTTGAATGATATAAGATGCAAAATATCACTTAGTTTGCCAAGCTTCTCTTTCAATTCAAGCAATATTTCTTATTAACATCTCTCAACAATTTCAACAATACCATTAAGTGAAAATCACTTTTTATTAAGTTTAAAAAGATAAACACAAAATCATGTATTACAATTATCGAATTTTATGTATTTATGCCTAATCTTAAGTTTTATTTTGCTGATCAAATTTGCCAACATGCGAATTTATGTATCTTATGATTTGAATTTAATGAATTTGACAAGTTGTAATTGGTTTTTTTTAATTGATTAAAGAATGCGTTTATAGAGAGTTGGAAGAGAGAGTCTAAGAGAGTGTTAAAGAAGAGATAATATACTATACTTCAAATTTGTATATTATCTGTAGGTATTGTTATAATTATACTATACTTCAAAAATGTTGATGATAATATCCCATAACAAAAAGGAAGATTTTAACTAAAATAATTAAAACTTTTTTTAACTATTTAAAATTAAAACCCATAATTAATACCATAAGTAACACAAAATGAGGTGAGTGTTTTTAATTATCATTGCATAATGATAAGTTAATAGTAAATTTTAGTCTTCTTCAAAAGAAAAAAAAAAGAGTAAATTTTAGTCTATATATACATATATTAAAAATTGTTAAAAGTTTATTGGTATACTATTGAGCTACGTAGCTCATTATGATAAACAACATTGCGATATATTACTGTTTAATAAATTCATAATTTTTTTTATAATTTTTATATAATTTATAATATGTTACAAAATATTATTACGTATCTAAAAACTCACCGTATAACTTATTAATCAATTATATATATATATATATGTTAGGATCTATGTCATCATATTTTTTTACACAATATCTTATATAATTTTTAAACTAACATTTGATGGTTCAATGCAATCAAATATTTGTAATTAATGTATTATTTTTAATGCACATTTGAAATTTAATTTAAGTCATTATATATGTATTAATATAGTGGTTTAAAATTTGTGTAAGATAGTGCAAAAAATATGATGCCATAAAACTGCCACTATATACACGCACAAAATTGTTTTGATCATAAAATGTAGATTTCACATTTTTTTATATTTATATAGTGAAATGACACGTATGTTAAATTATATTTTAAAAAGTAATATATTAAATAAATATTAGACGATAAAATAATATAAATTTTAAAATTATTTATCACACTTAATATTTATTTAACATATCATTTTTTAAGGTATAATTTAAAATATTTAATATTACTATTGAAGAATTTATTTTTTTTAAAGAATAATATATTTTAAAATTAAAATTTTAAAAATAAAAAGAAAAAAAAGGGAGCAATTTTGTGATTTGAATAAAATAAATGATTCGATTGATCACGCGCTTGATCGACGCGCGTCAGTTAAAAAAAGCAAAAAAGAAAAAAGAACAAGAAAAAAGAAAAAAGAAAGCAGAGAATGTGATTCTTCCATGTCCGTAGTATCACTGCGAAGCAGAGAGGCAGAAGCAGAAGGAGAAGCAAAAGCAAAAGAGACAAGGCGTAGATAGAGAGAAAGAGGAGGCGGAAAAAATGAGTCTAATCAAAGGCGTAATCTTGGACGAATCAGTGCTGCTATCTCTATCACCATCCCAAGACCAGACTCCTGATGGAGGAAACGATTCGTCGTTTCAGTTGCGGCCTGGAGTCTCCTATTTGCTTCGTAAGCTCCGCCATTCCAACATCCGCTCGGTACACACACTCTCTCTTTGTTGCTTAAATTTCTTGTAGAAGTAATTTTGAATGTGAGCTTTATTTTATTTATTTATTTATTTTGGCAGGGAATTTGTTACGGGCCGGGTCTTCCGACAGATAAGGTACTTCTTTCTTATTTTCTCTTTTTTTTGGCTTTATTATTATTATTATTATTGAAGTACGTCTTTTTTTTCTATTTCTTGAGACCATAAAAGTTAAAACTGAAGTAAAAGCAATTTATTAACTATTTGAAAGCTTTTTTTCTTCTTGGTTCAATTAAATGTACATTTGAAGTTTCTTTTGACAATGCAAGAAAACTTGTAGTGTTTGGTTGAAATGGACATATGTAATTGTTTTAAAAAGAAATGCTTGGACTGTGTTTTGCTAAAAGCAAATAAAAGGTGCTTTTTTTACTAAGTGTTTCTTGAGTAAACCCCAAAATGCTCGAATTCATTTTAGAATGCACTTAAAATGTGTTCTTCCAAGACATAATTATTTTTTTTTGGTACTTTTACAAGACTTGCTTTTACTTCATACTGATTTCTAGAAAAAGCACCTTCAAATGCATATGGGGCAAAAATGTGGGTGTCGGTTAGTTAGTTCAACTGGTAAAATATTGTGGAGTGGTCTAAAAAGGTTTGAGATTCAAACCCTGATTGCACCAGAGTTTGGGAGGGGTTTGGGTTATATTTCTTGTAATGAAAAAAAAAAAAACAGAATATGAGGCTTACTCAATGTCAAAATATAATTAAGGAGTTTGGTTTATATTTCTTGTAATAATAATAATAAAAAAAAGAATATGAGGCTTACTCAATGTCAAAAATATAATTAAATTCTCTACTTGTGTTTATGATGGTGCTAGCTCAGTTTTCAGTTAAGAAGTTCTTACTAAATGTGCATTTGTGGTATTTACCTTCTTAGGTGACTGTATTGAAGAGGACAGCAACGGAATATTCATGTGATTGCTTTCTTCTAGATGCATCCATAGATGGCGGTTTAAATGAGATTTCACAAGTATGGAGTGATGTTGGAGGAATTATTATGTATGTTCTTTCTAGCAACAAGGATTCCTTAAGTAAACTTAGTGGAAATTGGCTGATTACTGTTGTGGGTAAGTACTGCTGAACCTATTTGTCTTCCTATTCAATCGGGTCAGCACAGTATTGAGGAAAGCATCTGACTGTCTACTAAGCGTCTCACGGTGAAATTGTTTTGACTGGAGTGTGCTTCCATTTCAGGCATTGAAGGTGCAAGTACAAATCAGAGTTCAAGCATACTTTACATTAACAGGCTAGAAGAGATACCTCTGACAATTTGCCACTTGAATAAAAAGGTTCATTCATCTCTTATAGTGCTGTTATGATTGTTATGGTTCAATGTTGTTCTCTTAATAATTTTTGGGTTTATTGAGCCATATGATAAGATTTACTATCTGAAAAATTGGAAGTGTTGTCTTTAAGAGAAAATACTAACATAGTGCATGCTTCTGAATTGGTGGATCGAAGATATACAATAGATACAGCTTAAAAGTACAAACTTTTTGAATTGAAAATACAAATTTAAAAGCAGTAAAAAGTAATATGATTAGTTTGTTGTAGATCACAAAATCAAAATCAAGATATATACTTAGAATCCCTGTAAAGTAGATGTAATATTTTGATAATTATTGTAAGATTTTCATTCCATTACTTATTTCATGTTTCATATTTGAAAGTAGGCAACTGGCGACAATGCTGTGATAGTTGGTTATGTTATGAAGCCATCACGTGAAGAAGATTTTGCCAAGGTGAGTTCTTTCTGTTCAAATAAGAGTACACCATGTTGAAAATGACTTAAAAGAAATGTCAGAGCTTTCTATTACTTATTCTCTCTCTCTCTCTCTCTCTCTCTATATATATATATATATATATATATATATATATAGACACACACACAAAACCTATCATGTGAAGCTTATCGGGTCCTATCTTTTGAAGAGGGGTGCATTTCCCATGCGTCCTACTCCAAACGGGTTGATATTTCTGCCTCTCACGTTTGAGATCGCTCTACCATCTCAGTTACAAAAAGTTGATGTGGTTCTACATAAAGCAACAGATGAAATCATATCCATCAAATTGGGTAGCTCTCCAGAATCCTCCAATAAAATTACTTACACCATGGGCATGCAGGAATTGCAAAGGTAACCCCTGAAGTTCATGGAATTACTATTAAAATGTAACCTTGTATGGGCTCCATTTAACATTTGCAATATAGATAGTCTCGATTTTTTTGGCAATCATGCTACCATTTATATGACATTCTTGGTTGCTGGAAATAGTATTATTAGGTCAGACTTGTCTCACTAGTTTTTAAGTGCTTGGAAAGGTCTTCCTCCATTTCCTTAGCTGAAATGGCTTAGGATTGCCAAGAAGCAATAATTTGAAATCCGGTTTATAAGCTCTTGAGATCTCCAAGAAATAACATATTTTCTTTTGGACGGGTTGATATTTTTTCTCTCCAATGATATTTTTTCTGTTATATGGGAAGATTATTGACAAAGAATTTTTGAGGAGGAGAATCCTTGGTTCTTAATTCAGGCTAGGATGTTAAGATCTTGTTGGTGATTTAACCTTTACTTGGAAAGTTGAAAAGAATTTTTGGTTTAGATTCTTAAAACTGTGTTCTCAAGATCGAGAACAGCTTTTCAGTAGTGTTTTGATGCAAAACAAGTTTAGAAACTATAATCCATGTTCTTGAATAATCATAAAAACAAGTAACCAGACAATTATTACGAGTTCTTTTATAAAAAATTTCTGGAATCAGTTCCCAGAAAACTGTGTCACCCATGTTCCTATTAGAGAATGGTATGCATATAACTGAAACAAAAAACTGTTCTTAAAATTTTTTCCAGACTGGCTCATTGTTGTCATCTAGTGCAGTTAAAATTTTCTTGTCTTAGTGTTTAGATTTTCTTGGAGTGAGCTGTTGTTTTTCAAATTATTGAATTGTTAGACCAACTTCAAGAATTTCAGATGAAATTAATTAGAGCGTCTTGCATTTTGGCTGTAACTGGATTTTTGTTATCACCTTGACCACTTATAATACCATTTCCATGGCTCCCAATGCCTGTTTAACATTTTTCGTCTGAAGACTTCTGATAACATGTTGTGTAAAACATTTTTTGACACTTATAAATCAGAAGAGGAAAAAAAATGTTATAGTCTCTAAATTCTTTCATAATTAGTATTGCCACTTTACAGGTTTATGGAACATCACTCTGATTTCTTTGCAATCGACCCACTCAATAATGTTTACCCTGTATTGGATCGGCTAAAAATCCAACTGATTCTACTTGGGCTGCAAGATCTCAAAGCAGAAGGCCATCGTACAATCAGAGGGGCCCATTTTCTTAAGGTCTTTTCTGCAGAATGGCATCTACTTTCTACTTAGATACTGATCTCACCAGTCATTGAAGCAACCTGGATTGGGTTTTTCTATAAAGTCAACACTGGCCTAAGGATTTTGCACCATTTTTAGTGGTAGAATAAATGTTTTCAAGGATTCATTTTCTTTTTCTCTCCTCCCAATAATATTGGACAATGTTGTATCTTTTAAGACATGGAATCTGTGGTCAATAGTGAGGCTAACTAATGCTGTTATACAAGAGACTCTGATGGTCTGTGCTGAAAATTGATATTTATCTATGGGGTTTTTGTGTTTGAGGTTAGTGCCAAAGGCCTCTTTTTGTGTGTGCTTTGTAGCAGAAGTATAGCAAGTGGACCCTCCCAGAATAAAACTTTAGTAAGTAAAAGTGGATCGTGTGATGTTATAAGAAAATTTCAGAAAACTGCTTGTTCTTACGTGTACTTTAGTTACTGTACTTCTGTATATTTCAATTATTGCTTTTCACTTGTCAAGTAGTCGTCTAACTGAATATTCCTCCTTTAATTCATCAGGTTATTTTCTTTAGGTGCTGTGATTTTTGATACTTTATTTATGTATCACAACTTTACAGTCTATGGCTTGATGTTTGTGCATAAAGCTTCCAATTTTGGTTGATTTCTCCTAAAAGCTGGTCACATCAAGATTTCAAATTTGCAGGTTAATCATTTTAATGATCCTCATGTGGCACAAAGATTGTCAGAAGCTAAATTATCTCTTCCATGTATAGTGAAACCTCAAGTTGCATGTGGCATGGCTGATGCTCACAGTATGGTAGAGATCAATTTAATCTTATTCTTCTTTTTTCTTTCTCTTGAAATCCAGCTAGTGCTATTGATATGTATGATCATCAATTTGATGCCACACCAGTATTATTTGATGCATACTCTATCTATTGTTGTTTCAAAAAAGAAACTATTGTTGCTACCTGTGCAAGCATCGTGACACCTTAACAGTTCTGTCATTTGGGTGATCTTGTCACTCTTTGTTTATTTGGACATTTGTTCCAGTTAACACGCACAAGCTTTAGTGAAGCCTTGTTTTTTGTACCTTTTTTTCCCACTTTTAAAACCCTATCTTTGAATGACAGGCAATCATCTTTGGAGCTGAAGATTTTAAGCATTTGACTGTTCCTCTTCCTGCTATTATTCAGGTCAGCATGAATTTGAAGATGTTTGCATACTTCCATGTTATTTCATTGTGACAATGTAATTGTTATCGTTGCTCTGGTGAGCTACACTTGCTTTGATTGTTGCGACTTCTACTCAGATCCATTATTTTTAGATGGACCTAACTTCATGAACATGTTAGTCTACGGGTTCATTCATTATCTTGTTTAAGTGTTCGTTTATGGTTGATTGCATGGGACCTGCATGGGAATGGAATCTTTTGGATCCAAAACTGGTGTTGTTTGGTATTGCAGGAATACATCAATCATTCATCCACTCTATTCAAGTTCTATGTATTGGGTGAGAATGTTTTCCATGCAGTTAAGAAATCTACTCCAAATTCTGTTATTTTGATGAAATCATATGAAAGAAATGGACTGAGACCTATAACTTTTGATAGGTAGCGTGTGTTTTCCTATTTCCTTTTCCCTCTTCTTTTGATCTTTTTTTTTATAATTGAAATATGGTTGAGATCATTCATTGAATCCAATAATGAGGTGATGCTTCTTTGCAGCTTAAAGTCTCTACCAATTGACACTGAAAATCTGCATTCAGGAGATGCAGTTTCCTGTAAGGTTTATGATCTTGATCTTGGGCTAGTCAAAGATGCAGCAAAATGGCTTGCGAAAATGCTTGATCTGACCATCTTTGGCTTTGATGTCGTTGTGAGTAGCCCAAACAAGCTTCCTTAACTGCTATTTTTCCATCAGTCTGCACTTTTACTTCCTGAAGCCTTCAAATCCTTGATTAGCTTGTATTAGTCCTATCTTTGAAATAAAGGATTTGTCATCTGTTAATTGCTTGAACACGTCTTAACATGTATATTAACAATTTACAGATTCAAGAAGGCACCGGCGATCACGTCATTGTAGATGTGAACTACCTTCCATCATTCAAGGAGGTAGATAACAATATCGTCATTCCCGCCTTCTGGGATGCCATTAAAATGAAATTTGAATCGAAAAAGTTGAAACAAGCAACAACGGCTTCATCCTTGTCTTGAGTCTCATCCGTAATTTATTGGTCAGTTAAATAATTTGATGTAAATTTACTTACACTGATGAAGCTAGTTTTTCTGCGAGTTCCTGCTGTGTCATAGAGGTAGAGCCCGCAAATTTTGAGTTCCCAGTGATTTATTTCAGTTGAGTAACAGTTTTATGTGATTCTAAGTCATTATCCAGATTACAAACAAGATTTTGAGAAATTGTTAGTTGCATATTTAATTACCTTTGAAATTTCTTTATGAAAGTTATTTGTGGAGAAATGCGGGACATATCTTCTTGGTATTAGTTTATCTTTATTGTTACATAAATGAAAATGAAAATTCTCCTTTTTTTTTTTTAATTTTGAAAAGCTTACACATTGCTTGGTGATCAATTTACTGAGACTTGTTTAGATTAAATTAACCCAGTTTAAATATCGACGCTTATAGGAGGTTTCCTTCTCCCGCTATTAGTTGCACTTTCTCATTCAATTATAGAGGTCTTGTGCAATTTCTCTTGAATTTTGATGTGAATTTAATTTAAACTCAAATCTGTGTAGTTCTATATTACACACAAAATAAAAGAGTTTACAAATTAATTTTCTTCCTTTTTTTTTTTAACTTGGATTAGTTTCCCATAATTGGAAGAATTTTTTTTGAAAATAACTCCCCTTTCATTCGATTTTTCTTTCTAATCACTTATTAAATTTTTAATCTTTATAATTAAAAAATTATAATGGAATCATTATACTTCTAAAATAAAGTATAAAGTATATTTCCCCTGGCTCATGACAAATACTTGATAAGTTATTTAATTTTTTCAATTAATAATTTATATTAAGATAATTGTTGGTGAAACAAATAAATATTATAAAAAAATGAGTAAACATTATAAAAATAAATGAAAGAATATTTTAAAAGTTTAAAAATTCAATGAAAATTGTTGATTCTAAGTGTTATTGTGGTGGCCTTGGATTATGTGCAGTGTGCACGGGCTTGCGAACTGTGCACAATGTGCACAGGCCTATCTATCGTGCACAATGCACACGCTGAGTGCATGTGCAATGTTAGGTGTGCGCTACTCTTTTTTGTCACGCCGATGATCTTTTAATTTTGCATTAATCTCTTTTTTCATCATTTTATACTATTTTACATTATTTTTATTTATTTTAACTAATGTACTTATTTTTAACATATCTATTGTACAAATATTTCATTCACTCTTTTATTTTTTTACTAATATACTATTTTTCACTTAATTTGTTAAGAATTTTCTGTTTACTTAGTCAGAACTTGAAAGTAAAATGAGTGTATTTTTTTTTAAATTTTAATTTTTTAAGGTGAATTATTCAAAATTTTAAAAAATATATAATTGAAGGATTAAAATGTCCTACTTTATTTCTTTCAGTTATAAGATATTAGAAATTTTTTGTGTATTTAAAAAAAAATTCTATTAAATTAAGAGCTATTTTCAACTTTTTCACTACTTTAAATGACAATCTTTTATATCCACAAAAGGATAAATCAATAATAATATTAAGAGCATTAATTTCCACTTTTGTTAAGTAAAATGCTATGTGTATACATAAACACACCAATCAAAATTAGGAAATGGCATCTTTAAAAAAAATTAAATAATAAAAAAACCATTGTAATCATAGATAAACGGTGATAAATAATCCTCATTCTCCATTCACGGCTCTAATCATGTACTCGAGTGTAGAGTATCACACAACAGTGTAGTATAAATAAGGCTCAATCAACGACTTTCTGGACCTCGAGAAATCCTCTCCGGTCCGGTGTCTCCTTCCAAAAGCTCTCGCTCAGGGCCCTCCCTCGTCAGTCTCCGCCCCCCTCAGTCAAAACCCTAACCCTCAAATTATTTATAAAAAAGAATTAATAAAAAAATAAAATTATAATTCAATTTTGTTAAAATTAAAAATTCGAATTATTAAATAAATTTGGAAAAGAAATGGCACAGCAATCTCAATTCGAAACCCTAGATTCACCATCATCATCAGTGTCAATTGATCAGTCTCAGTCGCAATCCTCTTCAGATCAGTCGCTGTCGAGAAGCTCGTCGTTGAGTCGACTCAACGCGAAGGCTCCTGAGTTCGTACCGAATCGGAATTCCTCGACGGCCACTCAGTTGCAAGTGCAAGTGCAAGTACAAGTACAAGTACAGCCGCCTCCGCCGCGAGTGGTGATGCCGCCGCCTCCGCCGATGATTCATTCACCTCCTCCTCATGATGTTTATTCCCCACACGGAACGGGCGCGTTCCACGTGGCCGTGCAGAATCACGCGATTCCGGTTCACCATCCGATTCATCATCAGCATCACGTGCCCGTACAGAATTATCATCACAATCATAATCGGAACCACAATCACAATCATCATCGTCATCAAAACCATCATAGTAATCACCACGGCAGTAATATTAATAATCATTATGAAGATCAACATCAAGAGGTTGTCGAGGTTCCAGTGGTCAAGGATCAGAAGGAGAAGAAGGATCATCATCAGCATCAGCAAGGTGGATTGTCTGATGAATCTACTCAGAAGATTCTGAATCAGGTTAGCATTTAGTTTATGCTATTAAGTATATTCTTCTTAGTGGATTTTTCATGTGCAAGTTTTCGGTGTATTTAATCAGCAATTGTGGAAATTATTAGCTTGTGTTCTGTTTGCTTACCAACCCTTATGGGCATGACAACTTATCTTAGTCTTGGATTTTAGTACTACTGGAAAGAAGATGAACTAGTTTTTGATGGTGCCTTAAGATTTATGCTGCAATGATGGGAAAGAAGTGTGTTAGAGCTTTATTGGGAGTGATTTGATGAAGCCTAAAGTACTCAGATTTGGTAACTCTTGAAAAGATATATTCTTCAAAAGTGAAAGTGGCAGGTGCTGGTTCTCACTGAGGATCTTTTATTGCTTCATGGCTCATGTTAGGCATCGGTAATTCTGCTGTAGTTGGTGTACAACCCCTTCACATGGTCAATGCACGGCACCTAGGTCTTTACCTACATATTAGCATCCCCTCACATTCCCCTTGATAATTGCTACACTTGGATTTTGGGCATTTGCTCTTTGGGAATCAAAATTGCTTGGCACTGGGATCAGTCATGTTTCCCAGTAACACTAATACTTCAACAAAGGCAAAAAGTCAGTGTGAAAACCATTCTGCCTGATGTGTTCGATATTCTTTAGTATACCCTAAAATTCTACTTAAGTTTTGAATTTTGCCAAATTATCCATTCTTTTAGGTACTCTTAACATGCTTTCATTAGGATTTGAGAGACTTTTTACCATATCCCCATATGTATCATAACTTGTTTTTCAAGAACTTCATCATATCTTTGGTTTTACCTGATGTAAAAGTCATTTTAGGTCTATAATGCACCTATATTTATAAGGCCACTGGTATTTTGGAGATGAGGTGGAGGTGAAGTAAAGGCAGAGGCCTTTCTCCCATGAATATGGTAAGTCATGGCCTCACATGGAGGGAAACTGAGCACATGTAGGCTGTAGCGATGCCAAAAACTAATTTAGTTTGATCTTCATTCTTTTATTTTTATTTTCTGACCTTGCACATCAGTACAGTAACTATAAATAGTAGGTTATTTTCAATGTAATGATTTTGCTGTCATATATCTTTCTTTTTTCTTTTCAAGTAGTGTTTTTGTTCTTTTTTCTGTGGATAAAGTTGTTCTTATTGTTATTGTACAACAAATCAAATTGCAGGTAGAGTATTATTTCAGTGATTTAAACTTGGCCACCACTGATCATCTTATGCGGTTCATCCTTAAGGATCCTGAGGGATATGGTAATATCTTTGCTACTTTAATTATGTTTTTAATTGTGTACTTTATAGTGGTTCAGTCTATTTGGTCCGTCAGTTCATTGCATTTGCTTTGTAGCATAAAGGTATATAGATAACTTCTTTCTTTGTCTCTCCTGTACCCCTTGTACCTTTTAATTTTCTCAATCATCATACGGTTCTTTAGTGGTGATTTTCTTAGAAAACTTGTCGATAGTCTTGGTGTTCTGCTGCATAAAGCATATTAAGCAATGGAAATAAAATTCTTCAAAGTTGAATCCTTTAAACAAACCAGTATGAGATGTGAATAACATAAATATTTTTTTGAAGCCACTAAACAATGAAAAAAATCAGTCTTGTAACTAGTGCAAAGAATATAATAAGGTTTAGTGGGCTATTCTGGGTTCTTGGGACTCATTACTTATGGAGAATATCGGTGCTTTTGGGAAAGGACTCCAGAACAAACACTGGAGAAATGAATTGTTCCAACTCTTTGCAGATAATTTGGCAAGAAAGAATAGTTCTATTTTTTAGGGAAAAAAGAAAATAACATTGAAGGGTTGTGGTCATCTTTTGGCTTTGGTCTCTATAGCGTTCCAGGATACCTCTTTTTCTTGTTCAATAATGAAGGGTTATTAATGATTATATATATAGGAAAATGATCTAGTGGGCTATGGTGTTATATGGTGAGCACCTAGACACATGGCATATAGCACATCATGAATTATGCAGAAATTGTGTGTATATATATATATATATATGGAGAGAGAGAGAGAGAGAACGAGAGAATTGATTTAGTGGGCTACGTAGCTCACTACATGGTGAGCTCTTGGACACATGGCAGTATTCTGTAGTACATTATAAACTGTGCAAAAGTTATAAAAAGTTGTGGATTTACTAGACAGTGACATATGGCAGTGCTGCTCACCATATGGTGTGTTATATAGCTCACTAGATCAATTCTATATATGTATTAACTTTTCGGTCTTAGCAAGAGAAACTATGTTTGGTATCTAATGTTATATAGAATTCTAAATAGATCTGCAATAAATTTTTTTTTCTTTCTCTCTCAAATACCAATAAGAAAGAAGGAAAAGAGAAAATTTTGAAAAGGCAAGAAATTGATGGTGGTGGAAACAATATAGTTCTAATGCAATAAATATTGATGGATAATTGGGATATTATATGAGATGAAGTTGGTTTTGCGTTCCTATAGGTAGTCCCACTTCAGCCACTTTTCTTTTTGTATGTGTATGAGAAACTATATTGTATTTTCTTGTGTACTCTTTTGACTGATAGTTACATTGATAGATTGCCATCTAAATTGTGTCTTTTCATTAATTGTTCCATATTTGTTCTAATATGTTTTCTGCGCTCCTCGTATAGTGCCTATATCTGTTGTGGCATCTTTTAAGAAGATTAAAGCTCTCGTAAGTAGTAATTCGCAGCTTGCCACTGTTCTGCGCAACTCATCAAAGCTAGTGAGTTTTTTCCCATATGCTCATACTTTTATTTTTGTTACCCCTAATGTTTTCCTTTTGCTGTACATCTGGTCTTAATCTCTTTTTTTTTTTTTTGCATCAATAACTAACAGGGAGTTAGTGAAGATGGAAAGAAAGTAAAACGCCAGAATCCCATAACTGAGTCAGATTTGGAAGAGTTGCAAGTAGGTCTTTCCTTTTTTGTTATTATTTTTCTCCCCATCATTTGGAATGATCCCTGTCTATGTTTTGTTGTTCAGTTCTGTCAGTGCCTTACCTGTTTCTTTGCTCCTCCAAGCTGAGCAATGTTTCTGAATGTTGGAAAACTTGTATATCATCTTTTATTATGTTTATGTTTCCTATAGATTGTGATGTTCATATAAGCTATTAGTGAATAAAGTTTTGAAGTGGCCTAATAGCTGATGTTATTTTGCTTCACATTTTCTTTTCATGATCTGTAGTGTCGCATCGTTGTTGCTGAAAATTTACCTGAGGATCATTGCCACCAAAACCTTATGAAGATTTTCTCTGCTGTTGGGAGGTAACAAGTTAATTTGTGCTTACTACTGTGTTACTTCTTATACTAGTTCTGTTGTAGCTTTGTATAATGTATGTCCTGATTCTGGATGTTTGATTCTGTTGGATTGTTATGCAAACAGTGTAAAGACTATTCGTACATGTCTGCCTCAACCTTCTGGTGGAGGAGCTTCTTCAGCTTCTAGATCAGGAAAAGCTGATGGTGTGCTTTACAGTAACAAGGTATATAGCATATGCATACACATCAAGTAGCTCTTAATTATGTTTCAGTTGCATCAATATCATATTGCTTTGGCCATTTTCTGTATTTAGGTAATGATTGACTATGGGTTTGATGTCTTTCGTGATCAATATTTTTAATGGGAATTGAAAGATGATTTGACTTAGACCTGAGGATTGTCTACAGTATGTATCTTCTGCTTCTGTATGGTGCATGATATGGTGTATGGTATCTTTTTCAGTGCATCTGTGACTTGAATTAATTTCTATTTCTTTTTCATGATGAACAAGGTATTGATCTTGTCATGCCATGGAGGATTCTTTTCTCTCTTTTACTATTATGCTGATTAATGTTTGATCTGTGGATTTGTTAGTGCATGAGTGCCTGATACAGCACTACATTCATCCATGGGCTCAGTGACCTCGCACTATGCACTTACATGTTATCATCCTAACATCTTTAACTGGCCTTTTTATGATGACGATGCTTGTGCTCCTTCAATTAATCTAAAGCAGTATTGAGTTCTACAAATTAACTGTGAATATTTATTAGACATCAGATTATCTGATAGCATACCCATGAAAGTTACTTATCACATTGTTTGAGATAAACAGAAATGGTATTAGATACAGAAATCTAATAGTTGAAATCTTTGTTTCATTTATAGTTGCATGCATTTGTGGAATACGAATCTGTTGAGCTGGCTGAGAAAGCAGTAAGTGAATTAGTTTTTATGATAAGATTGGTTTTCTTTTTTCTTCTTTTATAACTTTCTCACCTGGCCAATGAAAGGTAACCTTTCTTTCCCTTTCATCCTTGGCAGATTGCAGAGCTAAACGATGAGGGGAATTGGAGGAGTGGCCTTAGGGTCCGTCTAATGCTTAGACGTGGGGTACGTGCCTAAGATATAACTTTTCTTCTTTGATCTTCTAATTTTTGTCGACACAATCTTAATGATAATTAATGCTGACAGATGACTGAATTAAATCTACATTAAGCTAGTGGAACATAAATAATATACACTGGAGGATTTAGATGTCTGTTGTGTATAGAGTCATGAGATGTGTATTCAATGTGTAACCTGGATTAATCTTAAGCCATGGCAGGTGACCTGTTGACAGATTTTTAGGTTGAAAAAATATCTGTTTTTACACTTGACACCCACTCATGAACACAATGTCTGTTGACAATTGATGCAATATTAGTACTAACATGAATTTTGGATGGCAGAGATGGTTGTGATCTCCAAGCAGAATGCCGCAGTTTTATTTTTTTTAATTTTAAATCACAATTTTGCTAAAAGTTTAGGTTGATTTGTGGAGCTAGACTAGTGCATCATTCTCTTTAACTGATTGAATGATTTTTCTCCTTCTTCCTGATCCCTGCCCCCGTTATCTCTCTTTTTTTTTTAAGTTGATTTTTGGAGCTAAATTGGTTGATGAATCCCTCCTCTCTCTCTATTTGTTTGTATTTCTTCCCTGCTTAGTCAAAAACTGCTCAAGCTGAAGGTAAAAAGGGGCATGAGGGGGAGTGGCAATATGAGGAAGAAGATACCTCCACATCCGAGCAGCATTCAAATGAGAAACAGTTGGATGATCCTTCCCAACCAAATGATGTCCATTCACATGAGCATATGGTAAGTGCCAGCCTTGTTCTCATTTTAGTGAATACGTGTGTATTTAAACCTCTTGTCTGCTTTGAGAGGAATTTTTTTTGAAAGTAGTATTTACCAAGAGTAGTGAAAAGATTATGATTTTTTTACTCTCCATTTGGTATTCAATGCAAGATGTACTGAAAACTAACTACTAAAATAAGTGAAGATGTGATTAATGAGTACAGATTTCTTTTTTCCAAAAACACCTTCTTGTTGAGCTGTTTGTCAAGTGATGTTCTTTCATAGTGTGTAGTACATGGAAGAATAATGCAGAAGTTTTCAAAGTGTTATAATAAATGAATTATTCAATGACATTTCTGTGCTCATACCTATCTTTCTTTAGAATTTGAGTTGTATGGAATAAAGCGTGCTTGTATTGAAACTTCTAGTTTTGTTTATTCTTTATGTGCTTGATTTCAAACTTCTGATAACAAAAAGGTGCATATTCTTGTACATGCTTTTGAGATCTGCATGACGGCATTGACTTTTTAATTTGTGCTTTATCATGTTAAGTCCCAGTTTACAACCTTGCTTGGGCAGGGAGAGGAGCACCATAAGGACAAAGAGGGTGGACACAGAAAAGGGCATAACAAAGGCCGTGGCAAGGGACATGGGCGGGGTGACCGTGGTCAATACCATCACAGTAATCACCACAATAACCATCACAATAACCGTGGACGTCATGTGGGGACTCCCCCATCAAATAATATGGTCAACAATGAGCAGCCAACCATAGGCAAGCAACCACCTGGGCCTCGAATGCCAGATGGAACACGAGGATTTGCGATGGGTCGGGGGAAACCTGTTGCTGTTAATACTGCTTGATATTTTCATTCTATGGATGTCCAGATGTTCTTGTTGCCAGCACGGAAAGGGTATTTTTGGGTGGGGGAGAACGGTGTCCATTCCAGTTGTGTTGATGGCGGTTCTTCAACAGTGTTTACATCTCTTCGCACTATGGTTAATTTAGCGGGTATGGATTCAAAATTTTCTCCATTTATGTGCTTTATATTTGGGTGCGGACGATGCAAAGACGGCTCCCATTTCTCTTTTTGGTTTTTTTTTTTTTTGGTTCCAGTTGTATTGATGTAGAAAACGAAAAACAGAACCTTATGGGAGACACAAATACCTACAGATAAATGTGAACAAAAGACTTCAAAAGAAAATAAAAATTAGAAAAAAATGGGAATGGGAAATTGCAAATGAAGTGTTTGTTAACAATATGTAGATTTATTTATGCATTTGATAACCCACCTAGAAGGCTTGTGAATTATGAAAAGTTGAACTTGTTTAAGAAAGAGAAATGTTCAAAAATAGCTATTTTTTTAAAATAAAATTTTAATTTAGTCACACATTAAATTTATGAACTTTATTAGTTATACATCTGATTTTTGTATTATTTTATCTTTGAAGTATTTTTGCATTTCTTTTCTACAATTTATTTGAAATTTTGATTAAAATATATTTTGAAATTAGTTAAAATGAGTAATTTAAAGTAAAATAGGTTAAAATTTAGTCAATTTAATTGAAAAATTAAGAGAATCCGGCCAAAAAAAGTCAAAGAAGAAGGTTGAGGTTTACAAGGTCTTGCTCCATACTTCGCACGCGGGGGATAGCAGGAGGTCCCTCCCTGCGCCTTGTGCGCGGGGCATTGCGCAAGGCCCCAACTTGCGCAATGCCTGCGCACGAGGAGTGGTGAGAGGCCCCTTCCGCTCCTCACGCGAGGTGCGAGAAATTATAGTTTATTCACTATTTTTTAATCTT
The DNA here is from genome assembly GCA_946807835.1 of Ailanthus altissimus. NCBI lineage: Eukaryota > Viridiplantae > Streptophyta > Magnoliopsida > Sapindales > Simaroubaceae > Ailanthus > Ailanthus altissimus. The sequence continues at coordinate 14,978,607 of OX327712.1, read as the reverse complement.
GATTTCATTATTTTCATACATTTTTTATATATTAATACACAAAATTACTTATTTTTAATCTATAGAGTATTTTTTAAAATTTATTTAGACAATAATAATATTTATTTTTGTGGTTTAAACTACAAATATTTTTTGAGTTATATTATTTATAAAGATAATTTCGTTCATTCATCGTTTTCTTAATCAATAAAAATTTGTTAAATAATTTTTTATTATAAAAATTTATAAAATTTTAAAAGTGGTTATTTCAAAATATTTTTCTTTAAAAAAAGAGCCTTTCGTGACATTTCGAGAGGATAAATAAAAATTTATGAAAATGTTAAGTTATTTGATATTTCATTAGATATCTATTATATAACATATATATTTATTAGAATTATACATCACTTTAATATTTGTGCATATTTAAATTAACACTTCTTGTACATATTTATTGAGATTATAATTCAAACACCTCTCATATATTATATATTATAGAAGGTATACATTTATAAAGATTATATATCACTTAATATTTATATACGTTTTGATTTATGTACATTTGGATCTATATCTTTATAATGGAAAGATTAACTATTCTAATAAGAGAAAAAAAATATTTATAATACTTTTTTTTAAATTGCTACTAAAATTTAAATTTGTGACCATAAGTCAAAGAGTGCACCAGCCCTATTATTTGAATAAAGTTGAGTGCATTATAATTGATGATGGGATCCAATTAAAAACAACTAACTTAACCTGTATTACAGCACGCTTCTTTGATCCACTTCCTAATTGGGTGTTGCTTTAAAACAAAATATTCCTAAATTGGATAGTGGTTGCAAAGTGAAGTCTGAACAATCAATGTAGTATAAAATACTTCAGGTTTATAATTAAAATTATATATATAATTTATTCACAATAAATAGTAAATTCGCCTATTAGCTCAGTTGGCTAGAGCGTTGTGCTAATAACGCGAAGGTCGCAGGTTCGAGACCTGCATGGGCCAATTCCATCCAAATTTCTAACTTGACTTTTTATTTATTTTTATTTTTATTTTCTTTAAAATCCATTTGGCACCACACTGTCCATTCCATTTCTACCTTTCAAAATTCATAAAAATCCCAAGAAATTAATAATAAATAATTAACCATTTGTTAGAAAATTGGAACTTTCAGTTCAGTCTACTTCACCAGCATATAAATAAACAAAAAACACAACCAAAATAAAAACAAAATCAATTTCCAATTCCCATCCACCGCTTCTCTTCACATAAACTTCCCCAAAATCTCCGCTCAACAAAAACAATAACACACAAAAAAAAGAAAGGGAAAATGGCTGAACCATCAGCTGCACCTCCACCACTACCACCAGCATCACCAGCCCTGCAAATCCGCAACTACATGGTCCCACCACCGCTAGATCCTCCTCCTCCACCACCGCCGCCGCCACCACCACAACAACAACAACCGCAACCTCGCTCACTCTTTCCATTCCCTAAGAGGCGGCCTTCACTCAGAGTGACTTCTGAGTTTGACAGTGACAGCTCTATTTCCTGCACAAGATTTCTTGCAAGTTCTTCGATAGCCTTGCCAAGCTCAAGGTCTCGTTCCAGAATAATAACAAAGGCCAAGTCCTTGAACCCCAGTTGGCTTTCACTTCCAAACACTTGTCTCTTCACTATGATCTCGAAGAGCAGAACGCTTTTGTTAAGTCCTCGTTTGATGTTGGCCCTAAACTGCATTTCAGAGCTGCCCATGATGTCAAGGTATCGCCTTTCTCCTCTGTTTCTACATAAATTTTACATTTTGTTTTTTTGAATTATTTTTTGGATTATTTTTGTTAATAATTAAATTTCTAGAAATGGGTATTTGTTTTTGTTTCTTTTGCTCAATTTTTGTATTGTCAATGTTGTATGCATGCATTATGGGTCGAAAGTTGGATTTTTTGGTAAAAGGGTGCTAGGTTTCTTACATTTCAAGTCTACTGTTGACAAACTTCTACATGTTTAACTTATAAAGAGATTTGCAGATGTTGAAGTTTTTCTATTAAGATTTGTCGACATTGGTGTAGAAATTGGACCCTTGGCATCTTTGTTTCTGTGTTATTGTATTGCCACAAAAGTGAGAGTTTTTGGAATGTAAAGATAACCGGATTGTTAATGTATGAATATGTATTGGATTTATGCTAATATATGGCCTTTTGCTATCTCTCTAACATTTCATATATTGTGTAGGCGCAACAAGGAGAAGTAGCAGTGGTTGCAGACCTTGGCATTCCTGGCTACACTCTGGAATTGGCATCTCCAGTCCCGTATGTTGGTTTTGTGAGTATTGTAGCTTGGCATATATTTCTGAGCATTCGGTTGTTTGCTTTCAAGAAAAAGTTGCTTCTAGAACCTTAATCATATGGGAACTTTGTAGAGGTTTTGGAGTTGGAATGCTGAAGAAAACTCATGGCATGACATCTTTGTTCTTCTACATTGATCCTTTCTGCCAAATTTTTTTTTTATGGCACGTCATCATTTCCAACAGCTGATTCTTGATGATAGTTTCATGATGTTACTGTATTCCTTATATGCATTTCCATTTCAATGTATGTAACTGAACTAGTTAATTACCCTCTTTTATTGCCTTAAATATCTTTCTATGTTGCAGCCTAAAGCAACTTTCAAATTCCCCCTTGGTGAAGTTTCATTGGTGGAGCGAGAAGAGGAAGAAGTGAAGAGAACATTATCAATAAGTGGAGTTGCTAAAGGTCAGATTTTGAATGGGATCTGCATGGCTCAATACCAGGAGGACGAATTGAAACTAAGATACTGCTATAAGGTGGTTTGCTCTTAGCATTTTATTTTTTCTGTTGTATTTTTGCATGGTCACTAATGCTGATTTTACTAAGATTGTTAATGGGAGCTACTTTAAGTCAGGGCTTCTTTTCCTTGGAAAACTCAGCACTAAGGGGTTGCAGAATATGCAGAATTATAAATTTGAGTGGATTCTTTTTCTTTTCCTTTTCTTTTCTCAAAGAAATAGTTTAAAAGTTCTATTATTTAAATGCAGGATGGAGCAATGTCATTTATTCCAAGCATTTTGCTTCCTTCAAACTCCTTATCATTTGCATTCAAGCGTCGGTTTAGTCCCTCCGATAAGTTGACGTTAAAATTCTCTCTCTCTTACTCTTCCCCTCCCCATCTAAGATTGAAATCTTTCATTTTGTGATTCATGTTTTACTGGTTATATCATGATTAATGCTCATAGAGTGATGCCAAAAAAATATTAGATTCACTACAGTTGTCCGGTATTTGATTGATGAGTTTTGTTGTGCTAGAATATGAAAATGCTCATTGAGAACCCCTGTGATATAGCCCTTAAGAAGATTGCTTATTGTGGAATGTTCCTGCATATCTTTCTTTTGCACATTTTTTGTTGGACATGAGGTTGTATCGTACAGTGGAGAGATTACTTGAGACCTGCCACTAGCCTAGGAGCTCTTCTAGGAACCAATCTAATCTACATTTGACTTACTTTATGTTGCATCACAATCTAGACCAAACTATTTAACATAGCCATTATGAGAGAGCTTGACACTTAGGATGCTGGAATGGTGTGGAACCAATATAGAGAAACGAAAGGGGAGGAAAATCAAAACTGAAACAAAAGGCCCTATTTATAGTGGCCAAGATTCTACTCCCCTCAAGTGACAAATCCGAATCAAAGTAAGAAAACTACTTTAGGAAAATTAAGCCAAATTGAAGTAGCGAAATACGAGTCAAGTAAGTTGAAATAAGGCCTAATTGCGCTAGAATAAGAAAAATAAAAATAGCTCCTTGATAAACCTAGTCTGTCCTATGTCACAGGGACACTAAAAGATGTTAACTGCCTTGTCAATACAGGAATACACCTGACATGTATGCTTGTCAGTACATGTTGAGACTTGAGATTTCCCCAGCCAGAACTTTTAGAGTAAAATTTAAAGCAGGAGAAAATTTTTGGGGGTTTTCATGTAATTGGCACTGTTAGCAACTTGAATTTTTTTGGATATTCTTATGATCTGACCTCTTAATAATGCTGCTTGCAACTTTTATACGTTTTACACAAGAAAACAAATATCCTGTTGTAGTTCACTATACATAAAAGATACAATAAATGTACGAACACAAAATAGTTCAATCCAACCTCTCATACTCATTTTGGATTTCCACCTTAGTTTATCATTTTACGATGTATAGATCTATTCAGGAAAGATGATTCTCATGTCTGCTTCTGTAGATATTATTTTAAGATGTAATATGTGGATGGGGAGTGGATGTGAATTGTGTATCTCATTATAACTGTCATCTATAATTTTTACTCGTTATGGCCTGAAATTTAGAAATCTTCCCTTTCAATTCTGGAAAATGGAAATGCTGAAAATATGACTTGCTATGCTGTGCACTGAAATTGACTCTTGATTGGAATGCATAGACTTCTCTATGAAGGCATTGGAGATTTCAGATCTTTCATTGTAAATATTCATTGTCAATTTTTAAAAATAATGTAATCTTGAATTTCCAGTTTTGTTCAATAATCACAACCAGATAAAATTTTATTTTAATTTTTATAATGCAGCTACTGTTACAATTTTGATTCCAAGTATTGGAGTGCGGTATACAAGCACACATATGGAAAAGACTTCAAGTTCAAAGCCGGTTATGATTCAGAGGTGCGACTAGGCTGGGCATCTCTTTGGGTAAGTGCTTTTAGTTCTGCTACTAAAAGGAACTCGTCATCTATTTTCTTCTCATCATTGCACTCAGCCTCTTAAAGAGTTCATGTAAATATGTGATATTATGCTTTAATTGCAATGTGTACAAAATAAGCTGGCATGAGTCCTCGACTCATAAGTCATGATGTCCAACTCATAAGTCATGATGTCCAAATTTCAGGTCGGAGATGGTGGAACAGCAAAGACAGCCCCATTGAAGATGAAAGTCCAATTATGCTCCAAGTGCCACAAGATGACATCAAGTCATCAGCCTTAATGTTCCGTGTTAAAAAGAGGTGGGATATATATAGTGATGTGTTAGCTTGAGAACCTCCCTCCACATTTAATTTTTAAATGTGGGTTTCATATAGTAGATTAATCTTGGGACATATCCCGTTGTAATGATGCATATTGCTACATAATGACATCAAGTTGGTATTTTCATCGCAATAATTTTTCCGGTAGCAATCAGGTGATTCCCATCTGGGTATGCCGGACAAATCAGAAAGCTATAGCTCTGTTGTCAGGCCATGGTAAATGAAATGACATAAACCCAATTGAAATCTATGCATGGAATTGCAGAAGCCTATATTTTGCTCAAATGGTCATTGATACATGTGAAAAGTTTTGGTGCTATTATTTCTCCAATCAAATGGTTTATTTATAGCATTTAGCAACCAGCAGCTAACAAGATGATGGAGAAGGAAATTACAGGAAGGCCTTATTTACAAAATGTCAGTGTGCTCAAGTATTAGCAGCTCATAACAGTGTGTGCTGTGTCCAGATTGCCCTCATCTTTCGAGCAGCCCACTAGTTTTTAAGCCGAATGAAGAATCATTATATAAACTTAAATGAGTCTTTTTCTATTTTTACTTGTGAATGTAGCCTTTACGACTTAAGTTGAATCAAAACCAGCTGAGGAGACAAGGTCTCAACCCCAAAGTAGATGAATTCTCAAGTGCTGTAAAGTATAAACTATTTTTCTTAATTGATTCGTAAATTTGTTTTCAAAACTCATGGGGGGTTCACCTAAAAGTTTATATGGTGAACATTTCTATTTGTAATTTTCAAGGAACAAGATCAATGGAAACAATGTCTTGTGAACTCATGGGTATTGTCAACATCCGTGATACATTATGCACATCACCCCTACTTTAAACCTGAACCGTTAAACGTTTGTCTCTGATAACAAAGATCTAAATTTACAAGATGTAATTAAAATGTTGCATCGAATCCCCTCAATGAGATGAGATGCCTAGGATAGGTCTCTTTAGTATAGAAATATTTTATTTAATTTTTTAAGTATGTCTATTAAAATTAGGGTTGGACAAGATCTGTCAGAGATAGAAAATAGACTAATGCAATCTCTTCAAAGATTATAAAGGGTTGTAACTCTAATCATTATTAATTTGAGTAAATCAATTTATTAAAATTTTATTCCATCTTAAAAGTTTTCATAAAAAATATAATAAAGAAAATATTTTACTTATGACAAAAAAATCAATAATATAAAAATATCATCAATAAACATAAATCCTAATGTCTATAAGAAATATCTAATAAATGAAAAAAAAATTCTTATAACACTCTGTAGTTAACTTTATAAAATTTAACATTGTCTAATTGAAAATACATTAACTTGGAGGGAATAAAAATATAAACAAAATAGAGTGAGCATTAAACTCTGTGAATTAATATTTTGTTTACAAAAATATATTTCTCATAATAAACTATGTTAACCATAATAATATAATGTAAAGAAACTCATTTTAGGATACATTAAATTCACAATGTCATATTAAACAAAAAATATTTCGTAGATGGAAAACTTGTAAAACTCTCATATGTTTGTAAAATAAAATTGTCAAGCTAATAAATTAGAATCTATGCACGTGATTGAAAAATACACCTAAACAAGTAATCAAGAGAAGAACTAATCATATATTTAGTGTAACTACAAACACAGGATAGAGCAAAAGAATAAGTTGGTTATACACATGGTGGCACTACATTACACAGATAGTGCAATAATTCAAATTGGTCGTATATGCATATGTTGAGCTATACCCCTATTAGGTTAGGCATTCAAACATATAGTCCAATGCTTTTATGTGTGAGCACTAAACTCTATGAGTAAATATTTTATTTACAAAAATATTTTTCTTATAATAAATTATATTAACCATAATAATATAACGTAAAGAAATTTCGTTTAAGATACATTAAATCCACAATATAATATTAAATAAAAATATTTCATAGCTGAAAAACTTGTAAAACTCTTATCTATCTGCAAAATAAAATTGCTAAATTAATAAATTAAAAACTCTATGCTTGATTGAAAGTTACAACCAAATAAGTATTTAAGGGAATAACTAGTCATATATCTACCGTAACTACTAACACATGTGTAGAGCAAAAGAATAAACTAGTCATACACCTGGTGCACTATGTCGCTCAGGCTATGCAATAATTCTCTCTAGTTATATATGCATGTGTTGAATTATGCCTCTAACAAGTTAAGAATTCAAACACATAGCTTAAAAGCCTTTATATGTGCTTGAGTGGGTCTTAAAGACCTATAGTTAAATCTGTAACTAAATAGAAAATAATATATGTTGGGTGATATGAAAATTAATAACTAAAAACAGCTCTTTTAAAAATAATGATAACTATTTTTAACTTAAAATAATAATTCTAAAATTAATCAATAATTCTAATCCTTGATATAATAAGAAATATAGTAATAGTACTCCAAATAAAGTAAAAGATCGTTGCTTCTAAAGAAAAATGGATTGCTTCAAGTGTTTCATTTTTATTTGTTCTCTGCTTTACTAAGAGCCTGCAACATAAATTAATACTAAATGATTAAGAGTTTAGTAAGTTAAACAGAGAACTAAAATTTATTTCTTCAAATTTTAGTATTTGTCAACGTAAACTATATTATATAAATAAATCTTTGACAAGTAATAACAATAAGTAAGAAACTTCTTATCTTTTTAGAAAATGTAAATAGGCATAAATTAAATAAATAAATTATTCAACTCATAAAAAATCCACACACATTAATATAATTCAACACCAATTGTCTCTTTCATAATAAAGATTCTGATTTGTGAGCTCCAAGCGAATTTTGCATTTATTGACCCCAATCATAGCAATCTTCTTGTGGTTCTAAAATAAATTTGATCAACAACTTAACCCAATAAATAAATAAAAATTTGAGTTTAGGTCATAATTCAAAACTTAAAATTTTTACTTTTTTTGTGTCAATTTTAGTTATTAATACTCAACTAATTTTTCTTATACATCAAACTGTGTCTATTTATTAAAAAATCCGAGTATATTACTCTTAATACATAATTTGTTATTATAAGAAAACAAAAGAGTTTATCACTTTCAAAATCTATGTCAAAATCACTCTTTAAGACTAAGCCCTTAATTTAACCACACTAGAGGATTTATTGAGCAATCTTTAGTATTCGAATTTTATAAAATCACATACTTATTAAAAAATTATAAAATTATCTCAAAATTACTTATGATACATATATTAATTCATAATAAATCATTCAAGGCTAAATTCATTGAGAAATTATTTTAAAGCAATTTTATTTTAAAACTTTCAGTATTTATCAAACAACATCTCACATTGAGGTTGTGTATTTTTTAAAATCTTAACGATTTTTAGACAATGAATTAAATAATCAAATTTCAATATGACATACTATATATATTAAAATATAATTTTTCAAGAACTCAAAATATTATAAGATCATTTGACAGACCAAATTAGTTTGCCATTTGATAAAATTGTAGAAATAGAAAAATCTCAAAATTTTAGAGTCATATAAAAAAATCATGAAAAATTAAATTTATAAACAATTTAAAGTTTCACATGATCGTAAACATGCGTAATTTAATATGGTCAAATATCAAAGCAAAATTAAACTACTAAAATTTATAAAAATTTCAAACTAACTACCGTCATGCAAAAATTCTCACATCTATCATGATTTTTTGTTAATTTTAAATATATTTCACAAAATCAACATCTAATCTTTAAATTAATATATAAAAAAATAATAATTTTATTATTAAAATTTAATTTAATTCTTAATTTTATCTCACAAATTTTAAGACACTTGTCTTAGGCCGTTAGTAACACTCCATTTGTTTTTAATATTGAAGGGACAAAATAGAAACACAAACTGACATGAAAAATAAATGATATGTGGCACACATTTATAGGTTTAATTTTTTAAAATTTATTTTATAATAAAAAATAATTCATCTTCTTAATTATCTCCTTCATCTTCATTTTTATCTTCTTCATCACTCTGCTCCCTCCCAAAAAAACTCATCTTACTCATTCGTCTATGTACAAAAATACTTCGAAGGTTTGTGAAAATAACTAGGATAAAATCTGTTATTATTCCCTCCCTCCCCCACCACCCACCCCCCCAAAAATACTTTTTATGATATTATAATTTAGTCCTAATGAAATAGTTTTAAAATTTTATAAATTAATTCATTACCAAATATTAGATCATAGTCTATAAAAATATAATAATCACCACACAAATATCAAAAAATTTTGACTTACTATAATTACACGATCATATAATTCCCTTCGCCTTAAAATGTGGTGATGAGGTATTACACAAGTTCAGATAAAAACTCTAAAATCAATCTCGAATTGAACCCCGGGGTTGGGACGAGGGACCAATTCAAGGCATGGACTTTTTTATTTTTTTTTGGATTAGTTGAACCATGTCTCAAATTAGTCTACTTTTTCTATGTTTTGGTCCATTTTTTTAAAAACATTTTAGGTATTAGATTTAAATTTTTAGGAGGATTTTTTCCTTTTTTAATATTTTTTAGACTATTTTATTATTGTTTTCTATTTTTATTATGAAAAAATTTATTTGCACTTATATTTTGGAGTTACTATTTTAACCTACTTTATATTGATTTCTAATTATATGTAATATAATAAGTAATAATTAATAAAATTCAAAGTACCAAATACCAATATAAATAAGAAATTAAATGAGTAAATATTTAAAAAAAAACAAACATATAGCGCAATGTATATTTATATTCATGAAATATAATTAACATTCGTTCTAAAATAATTAAACTTTAACACACTACATACATGCACATCATAATAAATCTTTTATTTAAAAATAATAATTGCAAAACCTATCCTACAATCCAAAAATTCCCATAAACATAATTCATAATATACATACCTGCAAAAAAAAAAAAAAAACTATAGTACGCCAATTTAATTATCATTTATCATTACTGGATGACCCATAATAATCCAATATTCCATCTAATTTCCCAATTTTCAACATATCACCACACATTCCCAAGTTCACTACACCAAGTCACAAACCACAAGTCAGTGCTCTAATCTCCATAAGTCAAAAGGTGCATAACCTTAACATTCGCAAATAATAATTAAAATATTATACATCTATAACACTTAGTTAAATATATATTATCTCCAAAAGTTATAAATTAAAACATGTAAATTCAATGACAATTGACAACTAACTGACATTTAGTTCTTCGTCTTCCCAAAATTGTCTTCGATTCTTTGACAACCTGCAAAACTACAAGGATCATTATCCCTATATACTTTTGTACCATATCTAAAATTAAAGTTGGCAGGCCACTAAATTATCTTGACTGTGAAGCAAGCATGTAATTTTTATTAACACTAGCACTACTACTTAGTCTATAATTTAATTTTTTATGTCATGTATTATAAATTTTGTAAAGTCTAAACAATAATTTTTATTTATTCTCTTCATTTTATCAACTAAGGCACTATAATCACTAAATAAAATTTTAAAACAAAATTCAACAAAATGCTACTTGCACCATGGATCAAACAGTGTAACAATTATCAATAATTTATTAATTTTTTTCGTAAACTCTCAATACTTATCATATTTTCTACTTTATCTTGTTAATCATAAATCCAATCAATTTATTTGTTTATAATGCATCATTAAAACATTCAATACTTATCATATTTTCTACTTTATCTTGTTAATCATAAATCCAATCAATTTATTTGTTTATAATGCATCATTAAAACATTCATTATTGAATACTTTGTTCAGTTGAGCATTAAGTAATTACAATATTTTATTTATCTTTATAACACTCTCTTACATTGTCACACATAATACCTCTTTTTTTTATTTTTAAATAAACACTAATTTAAAAGTTGAAATATTTTTTCTTTTAAAAAGGACGATGTGATTTGTAATTAAAATAAATAAATAATAAGAGCAAGATGGTAATTATCGCGTAGATTTCAATTCCATAAACTCAATGTAAAATAGTTTAATTGATAAATAGATTAGCTATTCCAATGATAAGTAAAAGTGAAAACTTGAGACTATCTAAGAGCTACTGATATTGATATTGGACTTACATAAAAGTGACACAAGCGAAGAGATTTAATGTATTATGAGTGAGAACTTACGACACATGACAGAAGTGAACTGCCAACTGTTGTGGTAGCTGGCACCATGTGCCAGCTACCTAATTGCTGGCACACGGTGTCAGCAATTGTTTTAACAATGGTGGACAGTTATTTCTTGGTTGTCCACCATGCTAAACTCTCCCTATAAATGGGAGAGTTTAGCAATTCATTATTTCATTCCAAAAATTGTAAATTGAGTTTTTTTTGAGTGATTTGAGAGAATTTGGTGTATTGGGGTTTTGGGTTGTAAGGCTAAAACACTACAATACTTGTATTCTCCATTTTTAATAGTAAGGGATTCTTCTGTCTTCACCCGTGGACGTAGGCTAAAAGCCGAACCACGTAAACTCTTGTCTTTGTTTTTTGTCATTTTTATTATTTTTTTCAATTTCGCTTTAGCTACGACCCTGCATCACCCCTCAAATTTCTAACAAGTGGTATCAGAGCTTCTGGTTAAAGGAGGTCATTATTCACATTTACGACCACTGTTCATACATACGGATACTGTTTATACGTACGGGTACTGTTTACGTGAAATAGTGGGAGCCGATCCTAGCAGAAAGTAGTTCATGGTGAAAAGCAATGGCAGCAAAATATAAAGTTGAGAAGTTCAATGGAGGTAATTTTACATTGTGGAAAATGAAAATAAAGGCAATTTTAAGGAAAAACAAGTGCTTAGAAGCGATTAATGAAAGGCCTGCTGGTATCACTAATGATATCAAGTGGAATGAGATTGACGGTAATGCAGTTGCTGATCTGCATCTAGCACTTGCTGATAACGTGCTATCCAGTGTAGCGGAAAAGAAGACAGCAAAAGAGATCTGGGATACTCTCATAAAATTGTATGAGGCTAAATCTTTGCACAACAAGATCTTCTTAAAAAGGAGATTGTATACTCTTCGAATGGCAGAATCCACTTCAGTGATAGCACATCAACACGTTAAATACTTTATTTTCCCAACTCACTTCCTTGGGGCATAAAATAGAGGCAGGTGAACATGCAGAGATTTTACTTCAAAGCCTACTAGATTCGTATGATCAACTCATCATCAACTTGACGAATAATATCCTAACGGAATTCTTAGTCTTCGATGATGTTACAGCTGCTGTATTGGGAGAAAAACGAAGACAGAAAAATAAAGAAGACAAACAGGAATGTTCGCAGCAAGCAGAAGCTTTGACAATGATGAGAGGTAGATCAGCAGAATGTGGCCCCAGTGGGAGTCAAAATCATGGTAGACCAAAATCCAGAAGTAAAAAGAACGTCAAATGCTACCATTGTGGCAAGAAAGGCCATATGAAGAAAGATTATTAGGGATTGAAGAAAAGTGCAGAGGACAAACCTCAAGGGAATATTGCAAGCACCTCAGATGATGGTGAAATTTTATACAACGAAGCAGCAACAATTATTGAAAGCAGAAAACGGTTCTCTGATGTATGACTCATGGATTCTGGAGCTACATGGCACATGACCTCTAAAAGAGAATGGTTCCATCAATATGAACCTACTTCTGGAGGATCTGTATATATGGGGAACGATCATGCTTTGGAAATCACTGGAGTAGGATCCATCAAGATGAAGATGTACGATTGTACTGTTCATATTATCAAGGAGGTGCGACATGTGAAAGGCCTCAAAAAGAATCTTTTGTCATTGGGACAATTAGATAACACTAGGTGTAAGACCCAAATTGAAAATGGGATAATGAAAATTCTCAAAGGCGCGCTTGTAGTAATGAAAGCAGAAAAGGTTACTGCAAATTTGTACATGCTTAATGGAGAAACACTGCAGGAAGGAGATGCATCTGTTGTATCAACTAGTTCAGCAGAAGAGTCAACGATAATGTGGCATCGTAAACTGGGCCATATGTCAGAACGAGGTTTGAAGATTCTCTCTGATCAAAATTTACTTCCTGGGCTCAAATCAGTTCATTTACCTTTCTATGAGCACTGTGTCACAAGTAAGCAACACAGATTAAAGTTCAGCACATCCAGTTCTAGAAGTAAAGAAATTCTAGAATTGATCTACTCTGATATTTGGCAAACACCAGTGATGTCCTTAGGATGAGCGAGATATTTTGTATCATTCATAGATGATTACTCTAGAAGATGTTGGGTGTATCCAATCAAGAAGAAGTCATATATGTTTGAAGCTTTCAGAATATTCAGAGCGCGTGTAGAACTTGAATCAGAAAAGAAGATCAAGTGTTTAAGGACAAATAATGGAGGAGAATATACTGGTGAGGATTTTATTGCATTCTGTCAACAAGAAGGCATCAAGCGGTAATTCAGCACAGCTTACACGCCTCAGCAGAATGGAGTAGCAGAGCGGATGAACAAAACCTTGTTGGAGATAATAAGAGCTATGTTGAGAACTGCAGGTTTAGCCAAAGCATTTTGGGCAGAAGCAGTCAAAACCGTCTGTTATGTGGTAAATTGGTCACCATCAACAGCAATCGAGTTGAAGACACCGATGGAGATGTGGACTGGAAAACTAGTTGATTATTCTCGCCTTCATACATTTGAAAGTCCTGTGTACATGATGTATAATCCCCAAGAAACAACGAAGCTGGATCCAAAATTCAAAAAATGCCTTTTCTTGGGATATGCTGATGGAGTCAAGGGGTATCGCCTGTGAGATCCCACTACCCACAAGGTCGTTAGTAGCAGAGATGTGATATTTGCAGAAGATAAACTGCAAAGGAATGATAAAGATGATAGCACAGTGAAAGAAAATTCAGAGACTACAACAGTACAAATGAAAAATGATCAAGTACAAGAAGATTCAGATTCTTCTAAAGCAGCACCAGAGCATGAAGAACAAGAACCAATAGAGTCTGAGGCTACAGATGATCGTCAATCAACTCGTGAGAGACGACCACCATCATGGCACTCAGAGTATGTCATGGAGGCTCATGTTGCATACTGCCTTCTAACAGAGGATGGAGAGCCAACAACTTTTCAAGAAGCTTCTAAAAGTCAAGATGTTTCTTTATGGATGACAGCAATGCAAGAAGAGATTGAAGCTTTGCATAAGAACAAAACATGGGAGCTGGTTGCACTACCACGTGGAAGAAAAGCCATTGGAAACAAATGGGTCTACAAGATCAAACGGGATGGCAATGACCAAGTGGAGCGGTATCGTGCGAGATTGGTGGTGAAAGGTTATGCTCAGAAAGAAGGTATTGACTTTAATGAGATATTTTCCCCTGTGGTTCGACTCACAACAGTCAGAATAGTCCTGGTAATGTGTGCTACATTTGACTTACATCTAGAACAGCTAGATGTGAAGACAACTTTTCTTCATGGAGAACTTGAAGAAGAAATTTATATGCTCCAACTAGAAGGTTTTAAAGAAGAAGAAAAAGAGAACTTGGTTTGCAGGTTGAACAAATCTCTGTACGGTCTCAAACAGGCGCCGAGGTGTTGGTACAAGAGATTTGATTCCTATATCATCAGCCTTGGATACAACAGACTTAGTTCAGACTATTGTACATACTATAAAAGGTTTGAAGATGATAATGATTTCATTATTTTACTATTATACGTGGATGACATGTTAGTGGCAGGCCCCAACAAAGATCGAGTCCAAGAATTGAAGGCACAGTTGGCTAGAAAATTTGATATGAAGGACTTGGGACCAGCAAACAAGATTCTAGGGATGCAAATTCACCGAGACAGAAATAACAGGAAGATTTGACTTTCTCAGAAGAATTACTTAAAGAAAATCTTGTGGCGCTTCAACATGCAAGATTGTAAGCCAATTAGTACCCCACTCCCTGTTAATTTCAAGTTATCCTTTAAGATGTGTCCTAGCAAAGAAGCAGATAGGAAGGAGATGTCTCGAGTACCGTATGCATCAGCAGTGGAAAGTTGAATGTTCGCTATGATTTGTACCAGACTAGACATTGCACAAGCAGTGAGAGCAGTTAGTAGATACATGGCGAATCCTGGTAGAGAGCATTGGGGTTGTGTCAGGAGGATCTTTATATATATTAAGGGTACCTCAGATGTTGCTTTATGTTACGGAGGATCAGATTTTATTGTTAAGGGCTATGTGGATTCAGATTTTGCAGGAGACCTTGATAAAAGAAAATCCACTACTAGCTATGTGTTTAAACTTGCAAAAGGAGCTGTAAGTTGGGTTTCGAAACTGCAAACTGTTGTGGCATTATCTACTACAGAAGCAGAATACATGGCAGCTACATAAGCTTGCAAGGAAGCAATTTGGATACAAAGATTATTGGAGGAGCTCGGGCACAAGCAAGAGAAAATTGAATTATTTTGTGACAGTCAGAGTGCCTTGCACATTGCAAGGAATCCAGCTTTTCATTCAAGAACGAAGCACATAGATGTTCAATAACACTTTGTTCGTGAAGTGGTAGAAGATGGAAATGTGGATATGAAAAAAATTCATACAGATGATAACCTAGCAAATGTGTTGACCAAGCCCACCAATACCAACAAGTTTGTATGGTACAGATCCTTGCATGGCCTAACAGACACGTAGGCAACATGGCTTTGGCGAAGAAGAAAGAATGGTGTGAAGACTTAATTGATTCTCAATTAAATCTCCAAGTAGGAGAAATGTTGTGGTAGCTGGCACCGTGTGCCAGCTACCTAATTGCTGGCACACAGTGCTAGCAATTGTTTTAACAATGGTGGACCATGCTAAACTCTCCCATTTATTGGGGTTTTAGCAATTCATTATTTCATTCCAAAAATTATAAATTGAGAGAATTAGGTGTATTGGGGTTTTGGGTTGTAAGGCTAAAACACTACAATATTTGTATTCTCCATTTCTAATAGTAAGAGATTCTTCTGTCTTCGCCCGTAAACATAAACTGAAAATCGAATCATGTAAACTCTTTTAAAAAGGACGATGTGATTTGTAATTAAAATAAATAAATAATAAGAGCAAGATGGTAATTATCGCGTAGGTTTCAATCCCATAAACTCAATGTAAAATAGTTTAATTGATAAATAGATTAGCCATCCCAATGATAAGTAAAAGTGAAAACTTGAGACTATCTAAGAGCTACTGATATTGATATTGAACCTACGTAAAAGTGACACAAGCGAAGAGATTTAATGTATTATGAGTGAGAACTTACGACACATGACAGAAGTGAACTGCCAACCGGTGATGAAGGTAACATTTGAATGAGCAATTGCAATCTCATTATTACTATCAAACGTGGACGTGAGTGTCTCAGTTTTGGCTACATGCAATATTTACAAAATGTCGCAGTTGAATGGTCACATTTCTCTGTCAAATGTTTGCTATTTTGTTGCCATTAGAGCTGTAAACTGAGGAAGAGAGACGTACCACATTTTGCTTTTAGACGACCTTGATTGAGTGATTGGCACTAACATATACCATTCTTGCTGGATGGAATATGCTGTCTGTACTTGTTCTTAGGAGTCGCTATATAATAAAATCTTTATTTTTAAAACTAATGTATTTGTGACAAAATCTTATTAGATATAGTGCATCCATTGTTTAATTCAACCTATTTGGTTTATTAATTCTCAATACTTTAAATTAAGATCAATAGAATGTCAAGAATTTAAGTCATGCTATTTCATCGAGCTTTTTCATTCTATTAATTTAAGTGTTTAGATGAAATTCAACAATATAATATATATATGGACAAAAATAATATTATAACACTCGAAATCTAAAATTTATGAGGTTATCAATAACAGAATTGCAATAAATAAAATGAGCAAGTGCTAAAATTTCATATCATCTAGTTAAAAAATTGAATAATGAAGTTTTTTTTTAGAGATCCAAAAACAAAATCATACAGACTCTTCGATTCGAATTGAATAATATTATATTGTATGAGTTTTAAGAATAGCAAAATTATCTACAAATTTGCTAAAATCTGTTTGCATTGAAAAAGATTTAATAAGATTTGAAGCAAGTTTGATACGAATTTAGTATACAAAATTAAAATTCGCAACGAATTTGATATAAGTACAAATTTGGTGAAAAATCTGTGGATACCAGTAACAGATATCCGCACATACTACATTTTTTTATAATTTTTTTTGAGAAAAATAAAAATATGAGTTAAATTTTTGTTACATTTATTTTTAACCCACATCAAATGGTCTATATTTGGTTTGACGTCACTTATACCGTTTAATAAAAAAATAAATAAAATTAGTTCAAAAGAATTAATGATTGTAATTGAAATTAAAATTATAGTATTTAGTGTAATTGAAATTAAAATTAGAATTAGAATATTGATATTTAACGTAATTAAAATTGAATTTGAAATTATAACATTTAACATAATTAAAATTGTAATTGTAATTGAAATTAAACATTTAACATAATTAAAATTAAAAATGAAATTAGATTTAGAATGATAACATTTAATGTAACTGAAATTGAAATTAGATTTGGAATTATAAACACAATTGAAATTGAAATTGAATTTAGAATTTAGAATTTAGAATTATTACATTTATGTAAATAAAATTATAATTGAAATTAGAACATTTAATGTAATTAAAATTGAATTTGCAATTATAACATTTAACATAATTAAAATCTAAATTGGATTTAAAATTAAAATTGGAATTGAAATTATACTATTTTAACATAATTGAAATCAAAATTGGAATTATAATTATAATATTTAACGTAATTGATATCGAAATTGAAACTATAATTATAACAATTAGTGTAATTAAAATCGAAATTAGATTTAGAGTTATGACATTTAACATGATTGAAATCGAAATTGAATTTAAAATTATGACATTTAAAGTAATTGAAATCGAAATTATAATTAGAATTATAATATTTAATGTAATTGAAATTAAAATTAAATTTAGAATTATAATATTTAACGTAATTAAAATTAAAATTGAAATTGGAATTATAATATTTAACGTAACTGAAATCAATATTAGATTCAAAATTATAATATCAAACGTAATTGAAATCAAAATTAGAATCGGAATTATAACAGTTAACGTATTTAAAATAGAATTTAAATTTTGAATTATAACATTTAACGTAATTAAAATTAAAAATTATTATTAAAATTATAAAATTTAATGAACTTAAAATTGAAATTAGATTTAGAATTATAACATTTAACATAATTAAAATCAAAATTATAATTATAATATTTTAACGTAATTGAAATCAAAATTAGAATAGGAATTATAATATTTAACCTAATTGATATCGAAATTGGAATTATAATTATAACATTTAACGTAATTAAAATCGAAATTGAATTTAGAGTTATAATATTTAACATAATTGAAATCGAAATTAGATTTGATATTATAACATTTAACGTAATTGAAATTAAAATTTGAATTAAAATAAAAATATTTAACGTAATTAAAATTAAAATTAGAATTAAAATTATGACATTTAACGTAATTAAAATTGAAAGTAAATTTGAAATTATAACATTTAATGTTATTAAAATTAAATTTAAAATTATAATATTTAAGTAAATAAAATTAGAATTGTAATTGATATTATTTTAATTATTATATTTTATAAATTTTTAATTAAATTAAGGTTATAATTTTTTTTATTATATTAATTTAAAAGTTGTTTAAAATCTGTAAATAATTTATTGTGAGTTTGATAATGAATATATAATTATTAGTGTAAATTTAATAATAAAATTTTAAATTTAGAACAAATTTTTAAAAAAATTAATATTTTATTTTTTAACAGTATTTGTCCCAAATTCATTTCGCTGTTATTCTTAGAAAGCTTGTGTGAGAGTATATTTGATACAATAATAATATTTATCTAAACTCTGATGATGTTACAATATTATATTATTACAAAATATGTCAGTATTATAAATTTTCTTTCATGCAAGACTTTCTCGCCATGTATGTCAACGTATTTCCATAAATCTTGAATTTGACTCGCCCACAATACATAATTAGTCAAATTTTAATTGATTACTTTATTTATAAATGATCACGACTCAATAAGATAAGCTGTTATTTTACGAACTGTTATCCTTAAAAATCTCTTTCTTTTTGTATTTAGATTTAAGGGTATAGAATTCAACTAAGGCTTAGAAGTAAGGGCTAATGAGTTTAAATTCGACAGTATAACAGAATCGGTTCGAATACGAAAAATTTAATAGGTTAATGATAAAATATGTTCGGCTTAAACTCGACAGAATAATAGAATTAGTTTAGATGCGAGAAATTTGATCGGCTAATAATAAAATATATTAGGCATCTGTTAATCTTAATGTAACTACGACCGAGTAGGTACTGACTACATTCTGCAATTTCGTTATGAGAGTTCTGCGTCAATATCAAATTAATAAGAGAGAGCCGTTCGAAATCTAATCTGAGCTGACTAAAATAAGCCTCGCTTGAATCGAAAACGTTGACAGAGTAAACTCAAAGAATATGCTTAATACATTAGAAGTGACATTTGACATGAAGTAAGAATGGGGACAGAAAATCTATGGAAAGATATTCGGCGTATGTCAAGGAAGCAGTATGAAAATATCTGGCGTGTGTCAGAAGTACAACAGAAAATATCCAGGGCAAAATAAAAATACTGTAGAGGAAAGCCCAAAAAAGTTCCTGAAAGGCTATCACTATAAAAAAAAAAGAGGGAGACATAACAGAGGATGATCAAAAAATCTCCATAGAACATAAAGAGAAAAAAAAGTATTCCCTCTCCATCCCAGAAGAATATTTTGTTCCTATTTTATCGTATTTTTTAAGAGAGAAAAACTCATTTTTCGAACTTAAGCATCGAAGCATTTTCGCCGAAACCCACCTTGATAAGACTACCTTTAAGCTGTGTTCGTGTTGTCATTGCAGGCCTCTTTCCACAGTTCAAGAGAAATAGAAAATTCAAGCCTGTACTTATTGATCCAATCCAAACGAGTCCCAAAGTTCAATTCCCCCTCAACAAATTTAAGACTCATTGATCCAAAAAATCACTTTTTCAGATAATAAAAAAAAAGACGGAATGTATGACTTTATGTGCACTCATAAAAAAAGACAGATTGATTATTAATTTTTTTCTCTTTCAAAACGAACAAAACTAAGATCATATTCATATCCTTCTGAAGAGACATGATTATATGATTCTTTAATTTTATTTTAGGAAATTCCACGTTATCAATGAAAACGAATATTTACTCTATGTTAGTAATCACATATTTGATTCGATTGGTGAATAATCATTTTCAGGCCCTAAATCAAGAAGATCGGTTGATTGTCTACTTTGAGCTGTATTGGCATTTTTACAATCACTCTTTGTTTTTGTTTTTGTTGGAAAATTGGTAATTCAACAATCTTGGTTGGACAAGAATTGAGATGAATACCAAAGTGAAGAGTCACAAGAAGTCTAGAGCGTGTGTGACACGTATGGAGAAGTTTAGGACGTGTGGGACACGAATGGGGAAGTGAAACGGGACTTGAAGACGCGAAGAAAAAGAAGAAATCGTGAGGAGAACTTCCAGCGCCGCTGTGCCCAGGGCTGAGCGCTAAGACGCTCAACACAGAAGACCAGTGCCGCAGCGCTGGGCGCGAGAAGGGCCAGCGTCGCGGCGCCCAGCGCCAGAACGCGTGGAAAAGTCTATTTTGGTTCGGGATTTTGAGTTTTGAGAAGTTTTGGACTTTCAAAACAAGTAGACTCTTACTCCAACAAAGAATGGGGTTTATAGGCACGAAATACACCATATATAAATACTTGTAAACTCTTGTTTAAGATTAAGCATCTAAGATTTCAAGATGTAACCATAAGAGAGAATAGAGGAGCTAGGTAGGCACTAAGTGCGTGGTGCACTAGGGTGTAACCTTTGAGGGTGTTTTCTTCTTTAGTTTCTTTGAGTGAATAAAAGAGAAACATCATAGATCCTTTTGGCTTAGATGCTCGGGCTATTCTTGTGTTTCTTGTAAAAATCTCTTATGAGGAGATACGAAGAGGTCTTAGGGAGTCATAGTGATTAAGGGTAGATACTTAGAGGTCTCTATGAGAGATACTAAGGGGTCCTGTGGGATCATTAATGATGTAAGAAGATACTTTGTGATCTATTTCAATGGTAAGAAGTTGGATCATGGATCCTCCATGGACATAGGCAATTTGGGCCGAACCACGTATATCTTGTGTCTTGTGATTGGTTTATTTTCTTTATCTTTATTGGTGTGTTAATCATATGTGTTCTTACTTATGGTGTGAGTTATGGTTTTTTCGCTTCGCATAGAGTAAAAGGGGTATCAAGGTTGTGGCTTAGTTGATGCCATAAGGGTGTCAAATTGAAGTGTATGGCGTGATATCCTCAACAAACTGGTATCAGAGCTAGGTTGAAGCTATAAACTGCTATCAGAGCGTATGTTAAAGTACAAACTGATGACAGAGCTTGAGTTGAAGTTCAAACTGATATTAGAACCATGAGTTGAAGTCCAGATTGCAGAGCATAGGCGGCAGAGTCAAATTGCAGAGCAAAGGTTGTCAACTATGGAGACTCACAAATATAAGAGAAGAACAATAGGAAAGATGATTATCTGAAAGAGGAAAAGATGATGGCCTTACTGGGGAGTTTTATTTTTTGAGTAAGGCTTACTCTTAAAAAGGAGACTACCAAGAAGATGGCGTCATCTAGGTCCTAGTTAGAAGAATCATTTAGATTGGACACAAAATAAAGATGGCAAAAGAAGAACAATCAAGATTGAAGGGCAGATCCAAAAGGTGTCTTGGGCACTCAAGGGGATGGTCCTAAGAGCAAGACAAAGATAGAAGGAAGGTGGATTTGCAAGTCTGTTGGATGACTAGGCAAAGACCTTGATTGCATGAGAGCTTCTGGAGGAATCAGTGTCTGATGAACGAACTATTTTTTGGGATCTAAGGTAGTGTTTTCATATGAGTCATGGAGAATCGTTATTTACCAATTGGAGTAATATGACTTATGGTAAGTTATAGGAGATTAGTAGAATAAGATTGAGACTACATAGTAAAAAAGACAATGGAGGGACTAGGTATGAGATTTTATTCCTCATCTCATGAAGACCTAGAGGACTCGGGACTGCTAGATCGAAATAGGGAGATTCATGGAAGGCATACAGAAGGAACACTAAATGGGAAAGCAAAAGGATCGAGGGAGTGATAAAGCACAGATGGAGGCTATATGCTTGTAGGAAAGTGCTTAGAATGGGATCAACATAGGGGTTGATTTAAAACGGACCATAAAGCAGCTTTTGATATATCACTTTATGGTAGGGGTCGAAAGCGAATGTGTGGGAAGAGTAGCAATGACGAGAATGAGTTTTCACCATTAAGGGTTATGGTCATGATGTCTTCGGGACATGAAAGATCATAACATTGAACTACTCTAGACATCAGCATTCAGGAATCTTTGGAGACTGTAGTCGCAAGAGCCTTAGTTAAGTCGGGGACTTGACTTGTAGACCATGCTATTGAGCATTGGTCAAGGAGGGGTGACGGTGATTAGCTTCATGGGAAGAGATTTTGAATCAAGGAGGGAATTTGTTGGAAAATTGGTGATTCAACAATCTTGGTTGGACAAGAATTGAGATGAATACCAAAGTGAAGAGTCACAAGAAGTCTCGAGCGTGTGGGACATGTATGGAGAAGTTGAGGACGTGTGGGACATGAAGGGGGAAGTGAAACGGGACTTGAAGACGCGAAGAAAAAGAAGAAATCGCGAGGAGAGCTTTCAGCGCCACGGCGCCCAGGGCTGAGCACCGCAGTGCTCAACATATAAGACCAGCGCTGCAGCACTGGACGCAAGAAGGGCTAGCGCTGCAGTGCCCAGGGACGAGCGCCGCGGCGCCAGAACACGTGGAAAAGTCTATTTTGGTTTGGGATTTCGAGTTTTGGGAAGTTTTGGACTTCCAAAACAGTTTTGGACTTCCAAAACAGTTTTGGACTTCCAAAACAAGTGGACTGTTACTTCAACAAGGAAAAGAGTTTGTAGACACGAAATACACCCTATATAAACACTTGTAAACCCTTGTTTAAGATTAAGCATCTAAGATTTCAAGATGTAACCATAAAAGAGAATATAGGAGTTAGGTAGGCACTAAGTGCGTGGTGCACTAGAGTGTAACCTTTGGGGGTGTTTTCTTCTTTAGGTTCTTTGAGTGAATAAAAGAGAAACATCATAGATCCTTTTGGCTTAGATGCTCGGGTTATTCTTGTATTCTTGTAAAAATCTCTTATGAAGAGATACGAAGATGTCTTAGGGAGTCATAGTGATCAATGATAGATACTTAGGGGTCTCTATAGGAGATACTAAGGGGTCTTGTGGGATCATTGATGATGTAAGAAGATACTTTGTGATCTATTTCAATGGTAAGAAGCTGGATCATGGATCCTCCGTGGACGTAGGCAATTTGAGCCGAACCACGTATATCTTGTGTCTTGTGATTGGTTTGTTTTTTTTATCTTTATTAGTGTGTTAATCTTATGTGTTCTTGCTTATGGTGTGAGTAATGGTTTTTTCGCTACGCATAGAGTAAAAGGGGTATCAAGATTATGGCTTACTTGATGCCATATGGGTGTCAAATTAAAGTGCATGGCGTGATATCCTCAACAGTTTTCATTGGTTGATTAATATCCACACGCATACATCTATAAATATATATTTTTTTTTTAATAAAAGGAACTTTCATTGAAAACTAACATTCCGAAGCAGGTAAGTCTGCCTCAACATAATGAACAAGAACGGGCGGAACCTAATTTATCTACACCTATTCAGAAAAAGTTGAAAGAGCCAATTTGAATAAATTATGAGCAACCTGGTTCGCCTCTTTTGGAACAAACTCAACAGTAAGAACATTAGACATGGACATAAAATGTTTAATTTCTAAAATAACAAGACCAATTTTAGTCAGAGAATCCAACGGAGACGAGATTAAATCAACAACTCTTGAAGAGTTAAATTTCGAATATGCAGGAACATAACCAAGCCGAAGGGCTATTCTGATACCACTCTTAATAGCCTGGGCTTCAGCTAAATCAGCACATATGGAACCATCCATACCAATAGCTTAAACTCGCCCCTCATGATCCAGAATAATCTATCCAGTATCATACTTTGCACCACAGCTACTAAAGGAAGGATCTAATGATATTTTGAAGGTAGAACTCGGCGGAGGCTTCCAACATTTTAGGGAGCAAACAATACTTGTTTTGGGCTGAATATGTGCATTATGGAACTCATTTAGAAAATCAATTGCCCAGGGAACGACCGAATCAGTTGATACCTCTTTCTCCTCGTGAACATAACAATTTCTCCTATACCAACATCTCCATAACACCACCGCCAGCAGCTTAAATTGAAACTATGACAGATGAACTATATAGGTGAAGCAAAACTCCCAAAAAGGCAACTATTTAGATACACTCATGTTAAGGGAGGAAACGTCTTTCTCCCTTTTGAGGTTATGTTGAAGTGAAGAACCTCAAGTTCAACCTAAACCCTAACCTCTTTGCGCAGCGGAATAACCTGTTAATCAAGCAAAATACAAAAATCCAAAGCAGAATATAAAAGAGCACAACACAATCTTACATGATTCAGCCAATTGCCCACGTCTATGGTGGATTCAAGGATCCTAACCTCTCTTATTAACTCTTTAGAGATTTTACAAGAAAAATCCAATTTAAAGAATCCTCAAAAGGACCTAATGTTTAGTGAACCCTTACTCTACCACGAACAATGATCACCCAAACGACAGTTCTACCCTAGCGCACACAAGCACTTAGTGTCTACCCAGTTCTTCCCCTCTCTTATAGTCTCTCTTAATACTTAATCTGAAATAAATGGTTTACAAGTGTTTATATAGGGTGTACTTCATGCCTACTAACCCTATTCCTTGTTGGAGTAAGAGTCCACTTGTTTTGAAAGTCCAAAACTTCCCAAAACTCAAAATTCGAATAAAAAACAGATATGCTGACACGTTTGGCGCCGCGGCGCTCATCCTTGGGTGTCACGACGCTCATTCTTGGGCACCGCGGTGCTCACCATGTCATGCCCACCGCTGCGGCACTCAGCCCTGTGGCCTCCCCGCGTGTTTTCTTCATTTGCTTCAAGTGTTTTCTTCATTTGCTTCATGTCTTCGAGTCCCGTTTTACTTTCCCCTTCATGTCCCACACGTCCTAGACTTTGCCATATGTGTCCCACACGTTCTAGACTTCTTGTGACTCTCCACTTTAGTATTCATCTCAATTCTTGTCCAAACAAGATTGTTGAATCTCCAATTTTTCAACAAACCCTTCCTTAATTCAAAATCTTCCAAATAAGAAGGCTCCTAGATCCGATCCACACCAATACTTTATCACCTAAAGTTGAGTCCAGTTAAGTCTCCACCAAGAATTAAATTTTTCCATGTTAGTAACTTTGGTCTCCAAAGGCATTCGTGCACCTTGCATAGGGTATGGATGCGTTGCACTCCCTTTAGATGTCGCCTAGTAGTATGCATTTCCCCAACATCCTGCGTTGGGCCACTCATAGCCATCCCAGTAAGCATATAGAGCCTCATTGTGCTTCTCACCCTCAAATCATATAGGTCCTTTCTCTACCCTTAGTTTTTCTTTTTTCGCTCTAACCGAATACCCTTCCTCATCGAGCTTGCCTAAGGATATCAAGTTCCTTCTAAAGTTAGAAACATGCCTTACACCATGTAAGTCCCTAGTTTCTCTACCTTGCATCCTCAGTCTTATGTCACCAACTCTCATGATCTCACAAGTTATGTCATTCCCCATTAATGCTTTACCTTTCTTGGCTTTGTAGTTGGTAAACATCGATCTGTTGGGACACATATGAACACTACACCCCGAATCTAGTATCCATTTGCCAGCGTACTTTCCCCTTAAGGCTACCAATATGTCTGCAACTTTGGTATCTTCCTTAATACCAATTGCAGCCCACCCTCCTTAGCCTTTTGATTTCGAACAATCTTTCACAAAGCGTCATTCCTTATTACAAAGGAAACACTTCTCGGATCTCCTCCTTACTTGGTTGCTCTTCCTTTCTTGTGCAAGCAATGTTGCTCTACTCTCGGACTCAGATCTCTTTGTTAATTCTTTTGAGTTCAATGATGCATTAACGTCATTCATCATTAAAGACTCCTTACCATACAGCAGCGTATCTACAAAGCTCTCATAGCTCTTTGGCAACGAACTTAACAAGATAATGGCCTTGTTTTCATCCTCAGTCTTGATGCCCAATTGCTCAAGACTTATGATGATTATGTTGAACTCATCAATGTGAGTTCTCAATGAAGTTTCCTCGTGCATTATTAGCTGATGTAGTTTTCGTTTCACAAGAAGTCTAATTGCAAGAGACTTCTTCATGTACAATGCTTTAAGTCTCTTCAATAGCCCCAAAGCAGTTTCTTCATCACAAACTTTCCTTAATACTTCGTCGCTCAACGCCAGGAATAAGGTACTGTGAGCCTTTTTTTAAATCGTGTCCTAATCCTTCTGCGTGGACTTCGAGGTTGTCGTCTCATCATTAGTTAAAGAGCTGACTTCCTCCAAAGTTGAGTCCAGCCATTTTTTTCACTAGTAGAGCCCTAACCTTCTTCCTTCAAAAATTGAAGTCATTCATCCTATTAAGCTTCTCTATTTCTTGTTTGATTGCAGCCATGGTTTAAATACCCTAAGTGTGTATTATCGAACCTTTAGCTCTGATACCAATTTGTTGAATGAGGAAACGCGCTTCTCCTTTTTGAGGTTATGTTAAAGTGAAGAACCTCAAGTTCAACCTAGAACTCTAACCTCCTTGCACAACGGAATAAACTGTTAATCAAGCAAAATAGCAAGAATCTAAAGAAGAATATAAAAGAGCACAACACAATCTTATGTGGTTTGGCCAATTGCCTACGTCTACGGTGGATCCAAGGATTCTAGCCTATTTTATTAACTCCTTAGAGATTTTACAAGAAAAATCCAATTTGAAGAACCCTCAAAATGACCTAATGTTTAGTGAACCCTTACTCTACTGCTAACAATGATCACCCAAACGATGGTTCTACCCTAGTGCACATAAGCACTTAGTGTCTACCCAGTTCTTCTTCTCTCTTAGAGTTCTTCTTAATGCTTAATCTGAAATAAAGAGTTTACAAGTGTTTATATATGGTGTATTTCATGCCTACTAACCCTATTCCTTGTTGGAGTAAGAGTCCACTTGTTTTGGAAGTCTAAAATTTCATAAAACTCAAAATCCAGAGAAAAAATAGACATCTTGATGCATCTGGCGCCGCGGCGCTCATCCCTGGGCGTCGCGGTGCTCACCATATCACGCCCACCGCCGCGGAGCTCAGCCCTGGTGGCCTCCCCACATGTTTTCTTCATTTTCTTCCCGTCTTAGAGTCTCGTTTCGCTTCCCTCTTTGTGTCCCACATGTTATAGACTTCTCCATATGTATCCCACACATTCTAGACTTCTTGTGACTCCACTTTGGTATTCATCTCAATTCTTGTCCAACCAAAATTATTGAATCACTAAGTTTCCAACAACTTACCTACTATATAAACGCACAATTGGCTTTGATTGTCTTTAGCCCTTTACATGACCAAAATACATGTAATGTTGTCTCCTCTGAATCACGGCAGCACGGATAAATATTTTCCACTAAAACCTTATGCTATTGTAAATTAGCAAAACTCGGGAGCCAATTAATCCAAGCCTTCCACAAGAACAATTTGATTTTTTGAGGAAGGTTTAGATGCCACAAGTATTTTCACCATTTCTTATTCTCCGAGGATGACGATACTTTTGGTTCAATTTTCATCTTCCTAGCAACCCAATACCCACTACGGATTGAATAATCTCCATTACTAGTGTAATGCCACATTAAACTATCCTCCATTATATTTTGTCCAAACGATAGTCCTAAAATCAGATTTACTTCCTTTAGAGAAAAAATATTACGCATTAACTGCTTATTACAAGCATCCAAATGATGCTTTAAGTCAGCCACCATGAATTCAGAATTAAGGGGAGGATTGGACATTACTTTGAAAGTAGTAGGCCACGGGATCCATCGGTCATGGATCATAGAAACTGATCCCTTGCTTTCTATTCTCCATCTCGAACTATAAACTATGAGATCTCTACTCCATAACAAACTCCTCCACACAACAGATGTTGAATTTGGAGCCTTTGCTAACAAAAAGGATGAGCTAGGAAAGTACCTACCTCAAATAACTCTCACTATAAGTAAATTCAGCTCATGTATGATATGTCAGCACTGTTTGGCCAATATTGCTTTATTAAATAACCCTAAACCCTAAAATCCTAGCTAATCTATGTAACTCCTCAATACGTGAAGTTGAGAGTTTAAATAAACTCATCGAGTAAGTTGGGATGGCCTGAATAATAGCTTTGATAAGAACGGCCTGTCCACCTCAAGAAAATAATCTTCCTATCCATCCTTATAGTTTTTTCCACACCCTATCCCTGATAAACTCAAAAGCATTTTTATAGTTCTGTCCCAACATACTTGGTAACCCTAGATAACTACCACAAGAAAGTACCTATTTCACCCCTTAAATAATAGCCAATATATTCCTATGAGAAGAAGGAATCGACTTACCAAAACATACTATCGATTTATGAAAGTTTACAAATTGACCTGAAGCTTGAGAGTAAACTGCTAATACCTGTTTAATAGCCTCACAAGCCGATTGCGCAACCTCATAGAAAACAATACTATCATTTACATAAAACAAGTGTGAGATAACCTTACCCCCCCCCCCCCCCCCCCCCCCCCCTCCCACATCGAAAACCATACAATATACATCTCTTCTCAAAATCTTTCACCAGTGCAGTCAACCCCTCAAGATAAACAGATACGAGGATAAGGGATCTCCCTGTCGAAGACCACAAGATGAGACAAGATTCCTTGTAGGTACTCTATTTAATAAAAATGAATATGTAACTGAGGTAACACAAGGCATAACTTTTTGAATAACACCAGCCGAAAACCTTAATCTGACCATCATCCCTCGAAGGAAACACCACTCATTCTTATCATATGCTTTTGCTATATCTAGTTTTAAAGCCACCAAACCATTTCTCCCCTTACTATGTCATCGTAACACATTTAAGCATTCAAAACTAATAATTTCATTATCAGTGATCAGGCGCCCAAGCACAAAACCATTTCTCCGTCTTTTAAGTACTGAATTATAGGATCCATCCAACAATGTTCGCTATCAACTGAGCAAATCTTCATAGGTTCTGCAGCTCGGATACTAGACTCGGGTATAATCTCTACCAGTATAGTCTTGGGCAGCTTCATAATGTTAGTGGAGGTTAGTTTGGCTAATAAGTTAGCTCTGTAATTGTCTTCTCTCGGATCTGCTCTACACGAATATCCTCAAATGTACCTAGTAGCTCCTGAGCCGTATTCAGGGACGCTTGCATGTTTTCTTCCTTAGCTTAGTACCTGTTATTGACTTGGCTAACAACAAGTTGTGAGTCATTTTTTGCCACTAACTGGCAAGCTCCTAGGGCCTTAGCCATATTCATTCCTACGATCATAAGCTTATACTCAGCTTCATTATTTGATACCTTAAAGCTAAACTTTAAAGCATAACTCTATCCCCTTAAGGCTAATTATGATGACTCTAGCTCCACTTCTTTGGGCATTGAAAGCTCCATCCGCATGCACAACCTAAGGAACCATTGTTAGCTCTTTGTTGAGTTATTCTCCATTTTCCACCTCATCCTCTAAGCTCGAGGTAAGTTCAGCCACAAAATCTGTAATGGCTTGGGCTTTTATAGAAAAACATGGTTTGTAGGTAATATCGAACTCACTCAACTCATACAACCACTTCATCAACTATCCTGATATGTCCACCTTTTGGAGGACCTGTCTCAGTCACAAATTAGTCAGCACTGTGATGGTGTGGGCTTGAAATTAAGGGCGTAGTTTTCTTGCAGATACCATTAGTGCCAGTGCATACTTCTTAGTGGGTTGGTACCTTTTCTCAATATTGACTAAAGTTTTACTGATGTAGTAAACTGGCCTTCAGACTCCTTCACTTTTTTCTTTACTAGTACCAAGGTGAGTGCAGTTTTGGACATAGTTAAGTAAAGGAAGAGTACACTACCAAGTCAAGGACTAATGAGTAGATGAGGTTATTCCATGTATTGCTTCATCTTCTCGAAAGCTTCTTCACACTCAAGGGTCCAGGTCATATTCTTCCCAGCCTTTAAGACTTTGAAGAAGGGCTGACAGTGGTCAGTAGCCTTAAGATGAATCTACTCAGTGCGGCTACATGTCCTGTCAAGCTTTGCACATCCTTCACAGTACTAAGAGTCTTCATCTCTCTTATAGCTTTGATTTTCTCTGAGTTAGCCTCAATACCCCTTTGTTGCATGATGAACCCTAGGAATTTTTCTCTTAGTCACACCAAAGGCACATTTTTTTAGGTTTAGTTTCATGTGGTGTTTCCTCGGCACCTTAAATGTTCTTCTTAGGTCTAATACATGGTCAATAGTAAGTGTGAACTTGGTGATCATGTCATCAATGTATATCTCTATAATGTTCCCAATTTGGTCTTTAAAGAGCTTATTCACCAGACGTTAGTAGGTAGCTCTAGCATTCTTTAGCCCAAAATGCATCTTTGTAGTAGTACTGACCTCAATTAATGATGAAAATAGTCTTTTCCTCATCTTAGCCATACATCCTGATCTGGTTGTAGGTTGAAAAGGCGTCTATAAAGTCGAGGAGCTCATGCCTCTGTTGATCTATTTAAGGTAAAGAAAAACTATCCTTGGGATATACTTTTTTGAGGTTGGTAAAGTCTATGCACATACACCACTTTCCATTTGCCTTTTTGTTTTTTACCAAAACAACATTTAAAACCCACTCAAGGTACTAAGCCTCTCTAATGAAGCCAGTACTAAGTAGTATGTCCACCTCAGCTTTAATAGCCTCGTATCTCTCCTGATTGAAAAGTCTTATCTTTTACTTAACTGACTTGTAGTTAAGATCCACCTTCAGTCTATAGCATGCCAGCATTGGGTCAATACCAGGTATGTTCTCGTGAAACCAAGCATAAACATCTGTGTACTCCTTGAGAATGGTGACTAGAGACCTTCTAGTCTCCTTAGACAATGAAGAGCCTATTTTGACAGTCTTACTTGGGTTAACAGAGATATTAAAACTGAGGTGACCTCTTCAATAGACTCACCCATCTTTTTCTCTTTCTTTTCCTTTGGGTTTAGCATGGCTATCTGATAGCTTAGTTTCACAACAATGGCATAGTACCTTCTAGCTGCCAATTACCTTTCAAAGTGGCAACCTCCCTAGATTGGGACCTTCATAGCTAGGTGATACATAGAGATAACAGCTCGAGTGGCCATCAAGAAAGGCCAACCCACAATCACATTGTAGACACTTGGCTAGTCTACAACCAGGAAGTCGATCATACTAACCACAGAGTTTGGAGCACTATCAATGAAGACAGGAAAAGTGATGGATCCGATGGGCAACACACTATCCCTCGTGAATTTCACTAATAGAGTAGAGACATGCGACAGCTTAGGGGACTCAATCCTCATTATGTCCAGTGTATATTTATAAATCACCTCTACTGAACTCTCTGTATCTACCATCACACGAGCAACCTCAGTGGTGCCTATCTTTATTGTGATCACAAGAGCATCATCAAAGGGAAACATAACTCCTTAACAATCTTCCTCGGTGAACACTATTAGAGTATATAAGAGAACTGGCTCATGAGGGGCTAGGTGGTTAAAATGTATTGGTATTCCCTCTACAATGTCCCATTTAGCCTTGTAGGCGTAGTTTCTTACTATCCTCTTAAAAGTTCTCGCCCTAATAAGACCTCTCGATATTACACTGACTTTAGGTCTATTTTTTTATGTAGGCCTTTCTAAAGCTCCTCTTTCGCCCTTTTGTCTACTTCTCTGCTCAGTGCTCGAATCACGCTGAGCATTTCTCACCTGACTGAAAAACTCTTTCAATAGGTCGTTTCTAATTAGGGCCTCAACCTGCTGCCTCAACTTAAAGCAGTTAGTAGTGTTGTAATCGTACCCCTCATAAAAATTGCAGTACTTTTATGTGTTCCTTCTATCTACGCTGTTTTTCATGGGAGAATGCTTCTAGAGCTAACCCTTGTTTGGGATGGTAAAGAAAATATTTTCCTTTGATATGTTTAGTGAGCTGTAGAATTAGAACTGAGAGACTTCCAGACTTTACTGTAGGCTCGGCTGACTAAGCTTGGGTGGCAAGGGAGGTAGTCTTAGGAGGACTAAGTGCTCTCTGGGGCGCAACTTCCTTGGTGAGGACTGAGGCGCTGGTACGACCTCATCTCTCTCTAGTTTTTCTTTATGCTACGAATTATCTTCTCTCTCCTCTTACCTCTTCATCAGTGACTTCTCATCTATCTCAATCTACTTCAAGGCTCTAGCATATACTTCACTACAGAATTTTGGTTTTGACTTTTGGAAAGCAAACCACAGTTTCCCGAGCCTAATATTCTCTTGGAAGTTAATGAGTGTCTCATTGGCACCAAAAACACCCATGTTAGTGACTTCTTTATGAAATTTCTGCACAAAGTTCTTGAGAGGCTCGTACTCTCCTTGTCTTACGTACATCAAGGTGGAAGGATCCTTAGGTCTATCATGTACATAGTGAAACTGTAATACAAAAGCTTTTGCTAGCTAGTCAAAGCTACTCACTGACTTTGGCTCTAAGCTTCGAAACCAAGCTTAAGTTATTCCACACAAAGTGTGGAAAAAGATGTGGCACATAGCATCCATTTCTACTCATTGGATCAGCATATGGTCCTTATAGAGTTCCAAGTGAGTTGTTGAGTTAGTATTTCCTTCATAGTTGGTAATTTGTGGCATCCTAAACTTTGAAGGCAACCATGCACTCTTAATCCCTTTTATAAAAGAAGACCTAGTCTCCACTACTGAGATAGGACTAACCTTCCTCAGAAGCTTGGTCGTGGTGGTAATCACCTCAACATCTTCTACTTCCTTGCGGACATGGTGCTTAGCGTTAAGGGAGTCTCAAAGGTCACTCATAGGAGGTCACTTTGGTCCTTTCTCTCTTACATTCCCAAATCTGCAAGAGACTATTAATTCTCAAAATACTCAAACATTTACTGATTTGAAATATACTTTTACTAAATTGGTATCCGCATTGGACATTCATGAGAAAGAAAAATTTCCTTCTCACCACAACATAATTCAAATGCATGTAGTTCAGGAAACCAACACATTGATCAAGTTAAAGCAGTTATCACTCTTCGGAATGGTAAAATTGTTGGAAAACACATTCCTAAATCTCATGAAACTGATGAATCAATCTTTAAATGTAAGGAAAGCGTTAAACCTACACTTCGTGAAGAAAACACCAAACCCTCACCTCTACCCTTATTTTCTCATGCATTACGTAATGCTAAGAAGATGAATCACAATCTTGAAAATTTTAAAATCTTTAAACAGGTAAAAGTTAATATTTCTTTATTGGATGCTATTCAATAGGTTCCCTCTTATGTAAAATTTTTGAAGGATTTATGCACAGTAAAAAGAAAACTAAATGTGAAAAAGAAAGCATTTTTAGCTGAACAAGTAAGTGTCATTATTCAGAACAATAATGCTTTAAAATATAAAGACCCTAATTGTCCTACAATTTCATGCATTATTAGAAATCATAAAATTAAACAAGGATTACTTGATCTTGGTGCTAATGTGAATTTATTGTCATATTCAGTTTATCAACAACTCAATCTCGGTGAGTTAAAACCAACTTCTGTAACTCTTTTACTTGCCGATAGATTAATAAAAATGCCAAGATGGATAATGGAAGATGTTTTAGTTCAAGTTGATAAATTCATATATCATGTGGATTTTATTGTCTTGGATATAAAACCTGTTAAATGATGTAATTCAAGACCTGTTATTTTGGGTCATCTATTTTTAGTAACTTCTAACGCTTTGATTAATTGCAAGAATAGAGTAATGAAACTTTCATTTGGAAACATGATACTTGAGCTCAATATTTTCAATATGTGTAAGCAACCACATGAGGAGGAGGATAAAAGTGAAGAAGCCAACATGATTGAAATAATTGTGGAGGATCATATTCAAAAAGAGAGTTCTACCAATCCCTTAGAAATATGTCTAATGAATTCATTTGAGTCAAATATACAATTAGATCCTAAAATCTCTGACATATGTTCTTTACTTAATTATGCATAGGTAATTGAAAATAAAGGATGGAAACCAAAGTTTGAAAAATTTTGAGAAAATAAGGATAAGCAAAATGAAATTCCAAAGTTAGAGTTGAAACCTTTACCTGAAAGACTGTAATATGTATTTTTTATAGAGAAACAAACTTACCCAGTTGTGATCTCTTCTACATTCACAAGTGAACAAGAAGGTAAGTTAATTGAAGTATTGAAAATTCATAAAAATACAATTGGATAGACTTTAAAAGATATAAAAGGCATTAATCCTTTGATTTGCACACATAGAATACACATAGAGGATAATGCCAAAACTTTCCAACAACCTCAAAGGAGATTAAATCTATATATGAAAGAGGTAATGAGAGCCGAAGTTCGTAAATTACTTGAAGTAAAAATCATTTATCCTATCTCAGATAGTAAATGGGTAAGTCTTACTCAGGTAGTACCAAAAAAATCTGAAATCAGTCTTTAAAAATGACAAATGTGAGTTAATACCAACTCGAGTCTCATCTAGTTGGAGGATGTGCATAGAATATAAGAATTTGAACTCTGCCATTAGAAAAGACCATTTTTTCTTACCATTCCTTGACCAAATTTTAGAAAGAGTAGCAGGACATCCGTACTATTACTTTCTAGATGGCTATTCTGGTTATTATCAAATTTCTATAGCACTAGAGGACCAAAAAAACACTATCTTCACATGCATTTTAGGACTTTTGCTTTTAGAAGAATGCCCTTTGAACTTTGTAATACCCCAGCAACATTTCAAAGATGTTAATCATTTTTAGTGACATAATTAAGCATTATTTAGAAGTTTTCATGGATGATTTAACTGTATTTAGAAATTATTTTGATGATTGTCTTGAAAACTTAGAAAAAGTCTTAAAAAGATGTGAAAAAATGGTCTTGTGTTGAATTAAAAAAAAATGTCATTACATGGTTATTTTTAAAATTATTTTGGGACATGTAGTGTCTTTTGAAGGAATTGAAGTGGATAAACTAAAAGTCGAACTCATTGCTCATTTGCCCCCACAAAAAACAGTCAAAGAAGTTTGATTCTTTTTAGGACATGCTGAATTTTGTAGGAGGTTCATAAAAAAATTTAGTGCTATATCTAGACCTCTTTGTAACCTCTTAGTAAACTATGTATCATTTAAGTTGACTCAAGAGTGTCAAAATTTGTTTAAACATTTAATTGACCTCTTAATACCTGCTCCTATCATACAATCTCCTAACTGGTCTTTACCTTTTGAGCTAATATGTGATGCTAGTGACTATGTTGTTGGTGTTGTATTGGGACAAAGAAAATAAGGTAAACCCTATGTAATTTTATAGTAACCACTTATCCACAACCGATAAGAATAAGTATTTATATATATATATAATATTCATATTTTATTTATATGTGGATGATACTTAATTTATATATTGTTATTAGTATTTTTTGTATAGATTAAGGACCTACTATTAGTATTGGGTTTATTTGCAAGACTTTAGATTTATTTTAGGGACCAAATTGTAATACTTTAAAAATTTTAGGGGTTAATTTATAAATACTAAATGTTAGCCTCTTAGTATAAAAATACACATTTTAAACTCTAATTCACTCATTTTTGGTGGAGGTACCCCTTTTAGAGAGAGAAATAGAGGGGAGAGAAAGAGAAGAAGAAGAAGAAGAAAAAGAAAAAGAAAAAGAAATTAGAATTTTAGACTTTAAGAGGTACATCATAACTATTTCTCAATTTATTGGTGTTAATTAAGTTAATTTTTTTAAGCTTTTATTTCTGAAAAAATGAAAAATTGGGGATTTGATGTTGATTTTGTAAGATATATTGAGAATTGATGATGATTATGTAGATAACTTGATAAATCATGATGAATTGCAGAATTTCTACTTGATAGTCTCTTGATACGGAAATTTTATAAATTATTTTGCTTCGATTCTGATTTTGAATTTTGAGAATATGAAAATAGATATGTCTAAAATCATTTGAGACTTTGAATCGATTGAAAATTTCAGAAATTAATTTTTTAGTAAATTTATAAAAATGACCCTGCAATTCTGAAAATTTTCTATGTTAACAGTATACTACAATGACAAATAATTTTTGATCTATTGAATGATCTTAAAAAATTACTAATTTATGTAATATGATAAATTTATATGTCTAATATGATATATTAAAAATTGAGAATTTATATCAATATGATAAAATTGTTATGATTTTCTAAAGTATATTAGCTCACTGTACTATTTGATGAATAAATTTTTAAAGCTATAAAATAAAATTGTTCTAAAATACTTTTGGTATATATTTTTAAGTAAAATATTTATCATGGATTTAGATAGTGTTAAGAGTAATTATGTGATAGTTTTATAATATTTGAGTTAGTATATGATTTTATAAAATTGGGAGATTGAATGTTGTTCAGTAAAGATCTTAATCCTGTCAGGATAATAATTTAGATTTGATGGTATTTATGAAATAGATTGTGTAGGAATTATGATATAATATTCATATATAAGAAGGATATATGAGTCAATAAAGATATATTCTGATTTTGGAGCAATTGGGCATCATTTGATGTATAAGAAAATTTAGTTAAGTGTAAATGGTCAGAATGACAGGTTTTGAGAAACCAAGTAATTAGACCAATTCGATATGATAAGTGCAATATGTGTAATTTTGTAAGCTATTTAAAGTATTTTGTGTGAATTGTGAGGCTTATGAAAGGATTAATCTCTATTGATAGGTTAAAGAGAATTAAGTCTTGTACTCGAAAGTGTTAAGAGGTAAGTATACTAGACTTTTACTGAAATCACAATAAACATAGTAATTGTTTATGTATGATTTTGTAAATGAGCTTAGAAATATGTTTATATTTATGCTATGCCAAAGTATATTTGATATGAAATATGAAAGACCTATGTTTATGAATGTGAGCATTGACATTAAGCATGGACATACATATGATTATGAAAGTGAGCTTTCAAAATAAAATGTATTTAATTAAGAAAGTTTTTGAAGTGGAAAATGTCCATGAGATACGTTTTGTATTTTAAGGATGCTTGAACTCACTATTTACTTAGTAGGCACCTTATGTGATTTGTGAAGCCTTTATGTGTGGCCTTGTCTTTGGGATTGGCATATGTTATGTGTTCTATATATAGAGAGAATCATATTGGTACCTAAAGGAAAAGTGAGTCATCATATTCGTGTAGTGGCGTATTGGTGCATGTGAGATGACTCACCGATGATCAGGGTGAAGCTATGGCTCTTACCTTCGGGTATAAGCATTATATATGTGTAATTTAAACTTCACTTGTGCTATTTCTCTCATACAGTATGTCATCGATGGGTGACATTTGGCTCATTATGTGATATGTGATATGAAAATCCTACTAAGTAGTAATTGAATGATGATATTTCTATTATATATTTTGAAAGAATGTGTAAGCGCTTACCTGACATGTGATTTGATTAGATTATGATTTTGATTTATCACGGAATATCATACATATGCATTGTGTATATATATGTATTTGTATTTTGATATATGAAAAACTAATATGCTTATTGAGTTTTATAATCATTATAGTTTATGGTGATTTCAGGTAAATAAGGTACATGTGTAATTAGCGGATTTGGCAAGGCTTCTGCTGTCCCTTGGGTTCCCTAAGTTGCTAGGTTGCTAAGTGTTTCATTTGTGGACACGTAGTTTAAGATATTTGATTTGTCCGTTTTGAATAAATACTTATGTATTATTTTATTAAGTGTAGTTGTATTTTGTTTATATTTCACCAAGTATGGTCATGGGTTGATTTTTGTAATGAACCTACTAGTAACTTACTAAGCATTCCTATTTAGAATTCAAGTTTAAAATTTTATACAATACTAATTATGAGTACACATTATTGAATGAGTGTAAATTATATCGTGTGTTAAATCTTTTAGGTTTGGGGCGTGATAAATTTATTACGCACTAAACAGTGCACAAATGAATTATACAACAACTGAAAGAAAAAAAACTATTTACTGTAATAATTACATTAGACAAATTTCGTTCTTATTTAATTGATTCTTCAATTGTTGTATTTACTGACCATGCGGCTGTAAGGTACTTAATGTCAAAATAGGATGCAAAACCAAGACTGATTCGATGGATACTATTGCTTCAAGAATTTAATATCACTATCAAGGATAAAAAAAAAGAGCTGAGAATGTTGTTGCAGATTACTTATCAAGACTCACATTAAATTCATCAATAAAAATAATACCCATTAATGATTCTTTGCCCAATGAATTTTTATTTTCTATTGTTACAATGTCTTGGTATGCTAATATTGTTAATTTTTTTGTAACATAAAAAATGTCACCTCAATGGAATGCTTAAGACAAAAAGAAATTTTTAACTGAAGTAAGAAAGTTTTATTGAGATGATCCTTATCTTTTCAAATATTATCCTAATCAAATATTTTGAAGATGCATACCCGACAATAAGGTAAGTATAGTTATTGAATTTTATCATTCTAAAGCATGTGGGGGACATTTCTCATTAAAGAAAATAGCTACAAAAATATAGCAGTGTAGATTTTATTAGCCCACTTTATTTAAAGATACACATGCATTTTGTATAATGTATGAAAATTGTCAAAAATTGAGATCCATTTCAAAACGAAATATGATGTCTTTGAACCCCATTCTTGATATTGAAACATTTGATTGTTGATGGATAGATTTTATGGGACCATTTTCACTATCATTTAGATTTACGTGTATCTTAGTCGCAGTAGATTATGTCCCAAAATGGATTGAGGCTATTCCATGTCGAAATAATGACCATAAAAAGTCATAAAAATTTTGAAAGAAAATATTTTGAGTCGATTTGAAATCCCTCAAGCCATTACAAGTGATGAGGGTAAGCATTTTTATAATAGACCATTTGAAACATTAATGAAAAAAATATAGTATTACTCATAAAGTTGTCACCCCTTATCATCCTCAGACAGGTGGACAAGTTGAATTAGTAAATAGAGAGATAAAACAAATTTTGAAAAAACCTGTAAACCCAAATCGTAAAGATTGGTCTTTAAGACTTAATGATGCACTTTGAGCTTATAGAACTTCTTTTAAAACATCATTGGGTATGTCTCCTTATAAGATAGTTTATGAAAAACCTTGTCACTTACTTGTGGAACTTGAGCATAAAGCCTACTAGGCCATTAAAATTTTCAATATAAATCATGATTCTACTGGACAGATACGTAAATTACAAATAAATAAACTTAAAGAATTAAGAAATGATCTATATGAGAATTCAAAAATTCAAAAATCTAAAATCAAAGCTTTTCATGATAAAAAAATTCAAAGAAAAACATGTGTACCCTGAAAAATTCTCAACTTCACATATTCCCTGAAAAATTAAGATCAAGATTGAGTGGCCCTTTTATTGTAAAATATGTGTACCCTTATAGAATAATTGACATTGAAAATCCTAGAAATAGTAATGTGTTTAAGATAAATAGACAAAAGCTCAAGCTGTTTCTAGAAAATCAAGCTTTTCATGAAGAATTTGTGTCTTTGTCTGACCTTTGTTACGAGACCAATTAATCTTTGTTTACATATTTACATTTTTACATTTTTATATATTCGTCTTCTAACTTTATTTGTTTTTTTTTTATACTTGCAAGTTAATTTAGTATTTTTGTTAAAATTTTATTTTGTACCTCTGTTAAGTGGCAGATAACGGTACTCCATGATATTCAAGTCAATTTTTTTAATTTTTCATAATTACTGATACCTTATCTTCTTTCCTTTTCTAAAAAAAAAAAATTGGATGACATTCTAATGAATTTGAAAAAACGTTTTTCCTCATTGCCTCAAAATGCCTTAAAGAAATTTACCAAGCAAGATATGAAAGATTAAGGTTATTAATGATTATAAATATACTTGTTGATGTATGTTGGTTAATTGAAGCCAAAGTTTAATTGGCGGGTGAGTTTTTAGACTCATTAATTTCCTACATGCCTAGCATAGGTAAAAGATCTTTTGCAAAAAAGCGAAGAGCAAAAAGATTAAGTGTTTGTTAAAAGTGTGCACGTATAACTTGCAATACACATTGCCACACTTTAGGAATAGTGTCTATAAATCGCAAAGATAAATTTAGATTCATTAAGGATGGCCTGAGTAAAGAGTCTTTAGATGATATCTTATCGACTCTTGAGATGCATCGTAGTGGATATGTGCATATTATAATTTATGAATTATGGGACATATTCTTAAAGGAACATGAGTGGTACAGTCTTAGGAATCCGACTTTAAAAGACCTTGTTTATCAATTTATAATAAAATTGAATGAGAAACCTATCCCAGACCCATAGAGGGCGTTTAAGCCGTTTCTGGACATAAAACCAAAGGAAGATGTGAGCCACAATCACAACTACTTGTACATATTTACTGTAACAGTTATTTTTAAATATTTCATTTCAACTTCAAACGTCTTCTACAACAACAACCAACCACCCATAGTCGATTTTGAAAATTTTGCATTTAAAGCTTAATCTTATC
The DNA here is from genome assembly GCA_946807835.1 of Ailanthus altissimus. NCBI lineage: Eukaryota > Viridiplantae > Streptophyta > Magnoliopsida > Sapindales > Simaroubaceae > Ailanthus > Ailanthus altissimus. The sequence goes on along the minus strand of OX327712.1, from coordinate 14,937,573 downwards.
CCTTAACAACCAATTACCCATATGACTTCACAACACCTTTTGGCTCTATAAATACATTACATTATTTCTACATCTTCATACAAACTCAAAATCATTCAGGGGAGAAGGTGAGTGTAATAATGGAGGGAACATCAACTTATAAATTTATAAATATTTTGTGTTTTTTATGGATTCAACCCTAAAAAAATTGGAGAGTTTGTAGAAGTAGCAGAAACCCTTAGTAAGGTGTTAGTTAAGCAAAAACAATTCACTTAGTATATGGGGGAGGTAGTCGTGGATTAATGGGATGTATGGCAACAACTGTACAAAATAAAGGCAATCGAGTTTTAGGTATTATACCGAAAGCTCTAGCTGTTGAGAATATTGTAGAAAAAAAAAATTGGAGATGAGTTACAAATATCATCAATGCGTGAGCGAATGTCTCTTATGCTTTGGAATATTGATGCCTTCATAGCTTTACCTGGAGATTTCAAAACTTTTGAGAAAAATTTTTAAATTGTCTCATGGGCACAATTGCAAATTCACCAAAAATCCATTGGTTTGTTAAATGTTGATGGCTTTCATAACGAGTTGTTATCTTTCTTGACTATGCGGTAGAAAAATAATTCATCTCATCTGCAACATGATAGATCCTCATTTCTGCTTCAATTGTTGATTAGTTACTCGATGAATTACAAGCTTTTATACCTCTATCTTATCCAACAATGTATAAGATAGATTGGTATACTGATGACAGTGAAAAGAAACACAAGATAGATTTGACGCTTTATCTGTAGCTATCTACTTTTATATATTTTTAAGCATTTTGTATGGTTTGTTTTACTTTGTTGCAGGTTTTATTTTCAATAAAAAATATTTCAGGTGATATCGACTATACTCTACTCTTTCTATATTTTGACATTGAGGACAATGCCTCAATGTGGTTGGGGGGAAGATAGTTAATATATAATGTTAGTGTTAATTTGTTTTCTTTTACTATCACTTTGTTCTCTAAAAAATAATTCATCATGATTGACGTGAGTAAAAGGTTTATCTATGCATTCTTGAGATGCATTCTAGTTCTAAAATGGCAGAGTAAAGAGTACATTATTGAACTTTTGAAATACATTCTAATTGATTTGTTTTTAATGCATTTTATGTATAATCTCAAAATCATTTAGTTTAAATCACTTTTTTTTTTATCTAGGTTATTAAAGAATAACTTTTAAAATTATTTCTTGAGCACAATACTAAGTTTTGTGGTAAAATAGATGATTTAATATATATATCCAAGAGAATTTATATGTTTAAGTATACATATTCTTTTCTAAACTCACATATCTTTTATGAGTGAGTGGAGAGGTTTGAGATAACAGTTTATGAACTTTCATTGATCTTTTGAAATGGTTAATTTTTGTTTAGAATAACATTATTTGGGATGAGAAATAATTTGGTTGCTTAGCTGAAGGATGATTAAAAAAAAATTATGGAGAAGTATTATGGTAAGAAATTTTTTTTTTTTTTTTGTAATGATTCCTTATGTCTTCCAAAAAAAACAAAAAGTATTAAAAAAAGAAAAGAAGTTAATTCAGTTCAATTAAGTCTTCGTTCAATTTTAGAAAATAAAAGTCATTATGAAGCAATTTTATCACCAGACTTTCTATTCGTAAAATTCGCATAAAATAATTAAAGTCCTGAAGCTAGCATGTGGCAAGAATGGTTTGACTCAAAACAATTAATTTTTCTATCTTTGGATCAATGTTAGTTTGTCTATTTATCCTTAAATGTAACATTTTCTTGAGCGATTATCTGTTTTCCAATTCTATGAGTAAAATCCTAACATGTTAAACAGTTATTCACCTATGGGGATATGAAGTTGAGGATTTTACTTGGAGAAAATTTTTAAGGCTATATATGTTGTGGTTTATGGTAGGAAGGCTTCGATTTAATTCACACACACACAATTTTAGAAGTTATAATTGAAATAACCTTAATAGCGATTGTGATCTTGAACTAACGTTTTGTTTGAAATACTTTGGTGGTGTTCAAATTTTATTTATGCTTGAATTGCTAAGGACTAGCAATAAGCTAGTTAGGAGTGTGATGAACACTTGAAATTACATATTTAATAAGGGTTTTACATCATTTTTTTGTATTACTAGTGTCTTTAACCCCTATAATTAAGTATGTTTACAATATTATACCTAATTAGTTTTTAACTATTTTGTAGTAGGTTTAGTAAAATGCGCATAAGTTTCTACCTATAAATCCAATTGGAGTGATTCTTGATCCTGTGAAGATCTTACTCAATGGATAACATATTGTATTTCACAAGACATTTGAACTTCTAGTGTTTAGAGGGTGAAAATGGCCTAGAACAGAATTATTCTGCAATACAAGCCTAGTCCAAACAATCATCAGTATTTAGCCCATTACTATAGAAATACGTATCTAATACTTATTAGCCAACTCAATTGAAAAAGATAATAGACGTATCTATAACTTTGATATTTTGAGTGAACGGTAATTCAAAACACACTTATTCCAAATTAGACACTCAAGTGGGTGCATTAATGATAATCAATGCAAATTAGTTGCCACCCTTCTTGACTTTTATCATCCAAGTGGTTCCCTCTTCATTTGTCTTAATTTATCCATGTTTTTTTTTTTATAAATAGGTGGTTTGTCTATGCTTAAAGGATATAATTAAAGAACTAGATTTTAGTTCAAAACACTTGTCTTTTGTATTATCTCTTTGTAATATTATTTCCCTGGTTTACTATTCTAAAGTCATGTTATCTTTTCCTCGTCTATTTTCTTTAGTTTTGTTATATTCAAATAATTTTTTTTTGTTAAGGTGAAAGGGTGAAACTCTTGGCAAGGTAATAAGATATACTTAACTCTTATTCATGAATTTAATGTTTCATTCTTAAGCTATGCAAATTTATATATGATGTATTTATTTTGTTTATAATATTAATATCTTTTCTTATAAAGTGGTGTATCTTGATTTATTATAGACAATTTTTATAGTTGGTACAATAAATTCTTGAAACCGTTTATAAGATTTGGCGTAGATACCCTTTCTTGTAAAGTGGGAGTCTTGATTTATTATAGACAAATATAAAGATTGGCATAATAAATACTTGAACTCATTTATAAGATTTGGTGTATAATAATTGAAAGAAATAAATACAAGTTAATATATAAATAGTGATAAACTTTAATTGTTATATCTTTCAATTGGAACCTCCTTTATGTGAGGATTCCAATTGAATTATAAAAATAATTAAATATATTCTTATTTTATATGCCAAGAGTGGATCCCCCTAACCTTAGCTTTTATTTTAATTGTTTAATTGAATTATTATTTGTAAACATCTTATACTGCTTTAATTGTCTTTAAAGTATTTATAGTTTATAATTTTAATTTCACTTTCATGTGGATCGACCTCGTTCTCACCGAGTTATTTATTATTTCGACAATCCTGTACTTGAGAATAAACTCCTATATTCTAGAAGTGTTAAATTTTTAGCGTCGTTGCTAGGAAAAGTGAAATTAACATTATTTTTCTTCTATTTGTTTGTTTTATATTTTGTCCAAACATGTTAAGTTATACTCTTTTGTTAGCAATGGTGCCTCTAATATATTTTCTAGCATGGTTTCTTTTTATGGGCAGTGACACTTAAGACATTAAAGTTAAAAAATGATAAATATAACTAAGTATATGATAAGCGCAAATTATATATATTATTTTCACTTCCTTAATTTTATTAATTGCTCATTTTAATAAGAATGTTAGGCTTTTTATATATTTTATTGTTATTTTATAAGTTTAGAGTTAGCAGAGCAACTGGAGATAAAAATCTAAGGAAAACATCATAAAACATCAAATTGCTACAGTGATTTGCTATAGTAACTTTATCTTAACGATAAACAGTATTTCGCCCTAACGAAATTCTAGTGCCCAATGCTTTTTGCTCCAGCGGTGAACAATCGCTCGTGAACAGTGCACAGAACAGTACCCATAAACAGTGATCGCGATACAATAAAAAGGAAATATAACTCAAATACTCCAATCAATCCTTCTATAAAGGCATTTTATTTCAGACCTCAAAGAACACATAATTTGGGGCTCTTAGAGTCACAATACATTGAAGAAGAGTAATTTTTAAATAGAGAAGTAAGGGAAATTAAAGGAAGTAAGAAATTATTGGTGAATCTTTGGCGTATTAACAAACTATAAATTAACGTCTATATTGGTTTGCTTTTGGTTGTATCATGTTTATTTTATTTTTCAGCCATAATTCTCTTGTTATCATGAGTTAAATTTATTTTCTAGGGTTATTACTTGAACTCAATATATGAACTTATTTGTTAAATTTTTTTAATATTTATTTGAACTTAATTATTCATTATTCAAATTATTTGTTCTTAATGCTTTATTATATCTGATCAATATTGTGAATGCTTTGGTAATACTTTGATAAACTCAAAAAAGGCATCATTGTATTTAGACCTAGATAATTTAATGCATGATTGTAGAGTAACATTCAATGTTGCATATGCAAGTTTCGAATTAAGATGGGAATATACATAATTTGCATGTATGGTCAATAAGACTTGTTCTTAATGAATCTTAACTTATTACAAGTACCATAGAAATATAAGTATTTGCTAAATTAAGATATACTTGCACGACCTTGGAAGAGACTTATGAATATATTGATGTCTTGACCAATAATAAGAATTGATGGATATAAATATTAAAAGATTAAATCTTTAAAAAATATATTGAAGGATAGTAATTAACTCTAGACTTTTTATATATTGTTATCTTCTTATTTTATTTGAGTTGTGTCATTTATTTTCTGCACTTTTATTTTACTTTAATTTATTGCAAAATTAAGATTTGATTTTTCTGAATAATTATAATAAAGATATAATTTTAGTACTTGGTAGAAAATAAAAATTATCTTTTTGAGTTCGACATCTGACTTTATAAGTCACTTTATTATTTGTTACGATAGTATATACTTGTGCTTAATTTTAAGATATAAAAATATCGCATCAATATACTAGAAACCTTGGATAAGTATAAAGTTACAGGTAGCTTGTTCAAGGTTGTATAGAGTACGATGAAGTTTGTATACCTTACTTAGGGATGTGGGTAACCGAGAGGAGGTCTCATATATACTTCTTCAGCAAGATCTCTATTAAGAAAAATATTCTTCACATCTATCTAGAACAATGTCTAACCACGAAATGCAACAACAACTAACAAATGCCGAACGGAAGTAAGTCAAGCAACTAGAGTAAAATTTTTTTCATAATCAATTCCATAATCTTGAGTAAAGCCTTTTGTGACAAGATGGGCTTTATATCTCTTAATGGACTATTCAACTTGGCTATAATCTTGTATACCCATTTGCAACCAAGGGCAATTTTATTAGGTGAAGTGTGATAAAATCTCAAGTATGTGACTTTTTAAGAGCTTCTAATTCTTCTATCATTACTTGTTATCAAACAGGATTAGAGCTATCTCAAAATAGCACTGAGGCTCATATAAGGAAAGAGTAGTCAAAAAACATTAATAATCATGAATTTTAACAAAAAGCTCTTTTACCTAAGTATAGCGACGAAAAAAGGGTATAGAGGAAAACTCAAAAGTTTCTATTGATAAATTCTTTAGATGAGGTAGGTAGCTCAAGCAGGCATTATATCAATAAACTCACTTATATAAAACTCAGAAGAAGTATCTGTGTGTAAAGTATTAAAAAATAAGTTAACAATATTATTTATAAAGAATTATGGAATAGACAGACACAAAATGAAAGTTTTGACACTGAGAAAAACTTTTTATGCTAAAGAAATACTATGTGACGAGAAATCCGAACAAATATAATTTTCATGTTCTATTTTGTATCCAAGAAGCAACATAATTGAGTATGTGACTCAAGTTTGGTGTGTTCATATTTTTAAAATAGGCCAAAGGAGACACAATCAAGTACATTGAGAAGACTACCATTAAGTGAGTTTCATAAAAATAATTATAAGGTGACTTATTCTCTATAATAGAAGAAGGAACACGATTGATGATAAAAATAGCAGTCAAGGTAAATTCTCCCCATAAACATTCAAAACAATAGGCAAAGATGAAGAGAGCACGAACTGTATCTAAAATATATTTGTATTAAAGCTCGACTCTACCATTTTGCTAAGATAGACTAAGACAAGATCTTTGACAAATAGTATCGTGTTTTTGTAAAGATTTAGAAAGTCAGAATCTTAATGTATTCCATGGCATTATCATTGTGAAAAATCTTAATTAAACAAGAGAATTATGTTTTAATCATCTGAGTAAAATCACTATAATTTTTTGGTAAGTTTTGATTTGTTTCATAAGGAACAACCATATATATCGATAATATTCATCAATGAAATAATAAAATATTTGGATCCTCCTATAGTGGCATTAGGAGAGTGGCATTAGGAGATGGATCTTATATATCAAAATTTATAAGATTAAAATGAGTATAAAAAACTGTAGTACTATCATTGAAGGAAAATTTGATTGTTTAGCTAAAGGACAAGTTAAATAATCTTATTTATTATTAAAAATAATTTTTAAATAACCACTAGAGACTAGATAAAATATGCTATTAATTGATGCATAACCCAAAGAAGAATGTCAAATATGTAATGAAGATATTTAAAAAGTAGATACTGCAGACAGAGGGATAGAGAAGACAAATGTAAAATGATAAGCTCATATAAATACACAATTTTACGACCTGTCCCAAGTGTCTGGCATATCTTCGGATCCTGCACACAACACTCAATAAGATGTTAAAACCAAGTTCGCATAGTTAACCAATAGAAAAAAGATTTAATGTGAGTTTGAGTATAAGAAAAATGTTAGATAATAAGAGATTAAAGCAAAACACTTGACAAACATGACTAACATTTATGAAAGAACTATTGGTAGTTTGAATAGAGGGTAAATAAGAAGCAAGAGACTTATAGGAGAAAATAGTAGGGTTAAAAGTCATATAATTGCAACATGTAGAATCAAAATACTATGAATTACCTAAAGTAACAAAAGAAGCAGAAATGGAAAGTTTACCAGAGTTCAATAGGAGTTGGTGAAGTAAAAATTCAAGATCACTAGCTAAGTTAGAAGATGAACTGGCATTATCCCAGACAGTAGTAACAAAAAAAGTGATAAAGCTCCTGTAAAAATAACACATTGAGACAGTTTTCTTCTATTAGGATAGTCCTTCTCATAATGAACAAGTCTAAACTTTTAACATATTCTACATTTATATGTTGGAAAATTAAGAATTACATGGCAAGTAAGTAGTAATAGCGACAGGTCTTAGTTAGACAAATTTGTGTTGAGTAGCAGCAAGGACTGTGTCTATATGAACTGACTAAAAAGTATCAAACATTATTTCTTCAAAGATAAGAGCATTAATAGCCTGATCGAAAGTAGGTAGTAGCATTTGATGAAGTAGAAAGGCACAAGTAAACTCAAATATGTTTTGCAAGGCCATGATGAACTTGATTCGACGTTGATGATCTTGGTAGATAATAAAAGTTTAGACATCATCATTGTTCTTCTAAATTAATTTTGAAATAGTCAACTGATCTTAAATAAACTACATCTAAAAATAAAAATATGTTATGGACTGTCTTGGTTATTAATGGAGTTGATATAAATTATGCAATAGCTAATACCAATGAGAGAGATCAGTGGCAGTATAATGATGGGCAAGAAAATCCCAAAATAATTTGGCAGTGTCAAATCGGCCACAATAAAGACAATGAATGGGGTAGAGGTATTCTAAAACTATGTAATAATCTAGTGATTTTTGCTATCTCAATCTTTCAATCCATCAATAAAGGCTTTTAGACTTTCACTATTGTGCTTTTTGGGTAAAGTAATATCAATAGTGATATATCACCAAAATTTCGTGTCTTTAAGAAAGCTATGCATAAGTTGTGCCCATAAGAAAAAATTAAGTCCATCAAGAATAATATGAATAAGTTGAGAGACATCAAACTTATCCATAAGAATAGATTTCAAGTTGAACAGATAAAGAAATTAGAAGAAAAAAAATTGTGCAACTTCAACTTGTTACCTTTTAAAAATTGCAAATCGACTCCTAAATTTTAGATAACTGCAATTTGATCCTAAACTTTGATAATTATAAAATAACTCCAAAACTTTTAATAATTATAAATGACTTTAAAAGAGTTTAATAATTACATAATAGCCCTAAAACTTTTTAAAATTATATAATGACCTCAAACAAAATATATAATTATAGAATAATCCCTGTAGAATTACCCTTAGAATTATAAACCATCGTAATATGACTTCAAAATATTGAGTAGTTTGTAAAAAGATCCTTATTACAAATTAGAGTCTGATCAAATAAAAGGACATTAGGGATGAAAAGATCGAAGGATGGGGAGTAATTTGGTGTCGGCAATGAGGATGGATGTACTGAAAAATGGCTAGAATTTGAGACGACTGTGGATAACAGCAAACAGTGGTAGAACCTTTGAACAACGTGTACGAGCTACATCAATCTTTGATCAGCATGATTTCTGTGGCATTCAAATAGTTGGCAAGTTCTAAATATCTTGGGTAGGGTTGTGTTAATCATAACTAAATTCCAACGAACTTTGAATGGCATTTTGACAAGAGTCTGATGAACTTTTAACCACTCTCTAAAAAACATTATAGCAAGTCTCCAACTAAACAAAGAACCAATGAAAGAACCCGAGTTTTGATATTGTGTGAAAAATATAAAAAGTATATATATATTTTATTGTGATAGTATAATACATAATGAACATTTATATAGGCTTTAGGCTGACACAAATAAGAAAACAAAATTATATACAAGGAAATAAAATATATTGTATTCATTATAAAGTATAGATAGTAATTGCATATATATAGTAGGAATTAATTATCTTGACAACTATATATCATTAAAATCGGCCATCCATTGCAATAATTTTGCTGAAGAGAGTAAAAGAAATTTGACTTTAAATTATGGAAATGATTTGACTCTACCTATTTTGAATGGAATGGAAGAAAAGAGAGAGAGTTGTTTAGAGGAAGGAAATTTAGAAGCTGAAAATGCAATACGATTAAGAAAGTGTTGTTTTCGTTGGAGATCACCATCAATATCTTGTAGTATGTTGCTTTTTATTCTTGAGATGCCCTTTACTTACCACGGAGATTGACAATTTCTGTGGTTTGTGAAACGAGATGGTATAAAGCCAATTGCAGCTACTTCAGTGACATTTGCACCAATTCGCTTATCAGCCCTTTGGAGTCCTCAACTTAATGATCATGGCACCTTCTGTGCAATCCTAGTTGTTTATAGAATTGGCTTAGAATTTGGGATAATTTTCGGGGTTCTTGCATACATGACAACATAGAAATCAAGCCCTCCGAAAAAATGCTTATTCCCCTGGCTTGCCGCGGGTTCTTGATGAGTGTGACTTGGAGTTACATCACAACTCAAGAATTGGTAGCCTTGTTAGTTTCACTTGGCTACATATTTGGAATAAGCTCTTTTCTGGAGCTGAGTGTTGTTTCCTGGGGCAACTCCCTTGGCGATTTGATCACAAATTTAACAATAGCTTGGAACGGAGGAGCATCAGGAGCACAGATTGCTATTTCAGGATGCTACGCAGGTTCAATTTTCAACATACTTTTTGGGTTAGGATTGTCTCCCGTTGCTTCTTGTTGGTATAATTATTCATCATCTGTCGCGATCTCAAATGATCCTTATATCCTGGAAATTCTGGGATTTCTGATGTGTGGATTGCTTTGAGCCCTTGTTATTTTGCCGAGGAGAGGCATGAGGCTTGATGGAATCCTGGGAGGAAGGCTTTTAGCTATTTATTTGATCTCAGTGTCCGTCAGGCTGATTCAAACACTTGGGTCTCTTCAATTACACATAAACATAACTAATCCCAAGCACTAAATAAACTGAGTGCAATGTAATTTGATATACTGATGCGATCAACTGTAACCTGCTTAATTCTTGAATAGTGAACTAACTGATTTGGGACATTTCTTCGGATTGATTTAGTTGTCGAATAATGGGTCATGTTCAGATTGAAAACCATCCTTAAATTGGTAGCAAAAATTACCCCTTTCTAAGCGTAACAACCATCCTTTTTCCGCAGTAAAATTTGAAGTCGTGCCACATCAGATTCGATCAAAACATGATGAGTATTCAAAAAAAGAAAAAACAAATCTGATTATTGTCAAACTTGGCTGGCAGTGTAAGAGTTTTGGCTGCGTAGCCTGCATGCAATAATAATAATATTTACAAATAAATAGGGCAGTTGAATGGTCGTATTTCTCTGCCAAATAATATTTGTTTGCTTGTTGCCATGCCATTGACAGCTCAAATGGCAAAAGCGAGACGTTGCTGATTTTGCTGTTCGATGTCCTCTGGTTAACCCTACCATATAATCTCAGGGACCTGATCTAGCTGGATGGGATAATGCTGTCTGTACTCGTTCGTTCTCAGGATATACAGTATTTCTATAATGTCATCTTTTGTTTGTATACTGTATCTTGATAAGCCTCGTATATTAATATATGGTTTTCAAACCTCGTATTATCCAAACGGATATTACCACAGGAAAATAAAAAATATAATTTTCTGTCCTGAATTGTATGTAGTAAATATATATATATATATATATATATATATATATATTAAAATATCTAATTAAAAATTTAGGATAAATAACAAAACAATCAAAGTTAATTTGATTGAAGTTTCCATGAGATTCCCCTTTTCAAGATAGAATGATATTTATTAAATTGCATTTCTTTTTGTTTCGAATCAAAACAAAGTAGAGATAACAAAGCAGAGATCACATCTCTGTGAAGTGTGAACTGACAAATTTTATGATTCTTTTCATACACTCTTTTTGAATATTTTATTTCTCAATTCAAAAGAGAAGACCCAATATTTGATCTGATTTGGTTTTTATTCATTTTCAGACTGTCTATTGACACTTGAACATTTGAACTGTCATCTTTTGTTTTTATTTTGTTTCGGGGTCAAAGTGATCGATATCCCATTAATTATAGACATGAAATCAATTCGATTATTTTCATTCAAAACGACTATATGATGTACCATGCATACAAATTTGTTATTTGAGTTTGTATTTCATAAGCAATAAAAGAATAAGGAAACACATATGTTAACGATCACATGTTGTGACGATATTCATGGTCTATATAGTACGTGCAAGTTTCTGATTTCAAATATGTGATATTAACGAGTGAAAAAATATTGCGATAAACACCGTGCATTCTAATGCCAATGGATGAATCAAGAATAAATTAATGATGATATGGATGAATAAATCACTAAACAAGGAAGGATTTCAATAAACTTAAATTTTATATTATTTCATCATTTAATAATTATTTGACACTTTAATTTAACATACAAAATTTAAAATACTGTTTAAAAAGTGTAACATTAATCTAAACTAAATAAAAATACAGTGGTGATGATGATTAGAGTGGTGCTTGTTCAATGGAAATTGAAAGAATGAATGATGGAAAGCAAGTTTTTCCTTGGGATCGATCGTGTGCTAGCAACCATTGTCTTAATCCTAATGAATGTGTATTATTAATATTTAAATTGATATGATAACGATATTAAGATAATGACACTCGGTCAACTTTAATTTTGAAAAAATATATAAGATGTATTAATTATCTCCATAATACTAATTGGCTTTCATTTTACTCAAAACTCCAGACCTAAAGGAATTGTGTATGCTTGTTTATTGATGTATGATAAGCTTGTTTCTTATTGACAAGAATTTCAAGAGGCCTTTTTTTAAATAGTTTGAATAGGTCAAAATTCGATCGAAATTTAAATAAGTTAAAATTTATATATTTGAATGACATGTTTGTTTTTTTTTTTTAAATACTTAATTCTAAGTATTATTGTGTTTATTTTCATAAACTAAAAACATAAATAAAAAAAACCCAATATTTTAACACTTAAGTTCTTATTAGTGTTACATATTTATATCTTTATATTATGAAAAAAATTTAATAAAAAAAAGGTGCAACACGAGGAGGAGTTCACAAGAAGTCATCCATCTATTTCTTTGTTAGCATGATACTAATTGTTTATTTATTTTGTTATTTTTGTTTAACATTATAAGTTAGTCAAATGACGGAAAAAAATCATTCAAATAAAAAATAATGATAATTCTAAATATAGAAAATTATAATATTATAACAGTTAAAACTTAAATAGTTAAGTTTTTTAAGACAACAAATTTAATAAAGATATTTTAAAAGAGAATATTAAAAATTTCATTCGAACATTCTATCATTTAAATAAAAACTAAAAAAAAAGAGTTAAGTTTTTTGTATTCAAATTTAAATCTATAAAAATAAGTTAAATTTATTTTAAAAAAACAATGTATCCCATACTCTAATCAATGACACTATATGTACAAATTAATTATATAAATTAAACTCAATATAATATAATTATAAGAATAAATATAATAAATAATGTGATAATAATTTAACCAAACACTTACCACGCTTATTAATACGAGTAAATTTATATAATTTCATTTATACATATAATATTATTCTACTTTAATATACCTTAATAAGACTAGCATTTTGGATAATTTGTCCACACAATATGTGTAGAAGTCTTGCACACTCAAAACGTGCCATGAATTTGCCATATTACTGGGAAGATGACAAGCACTACTAACTAAAATTGATTGTAGCTATCCTAAATGACCAAATTTTAGCTGTAGAACCAGTAAAGAAAAGAGCCAATTAACTAGCTAGTTTGCTCACAAAATAAATAAACAAATAAAAAAATTTAAATAGCTAGTTTGCATGTGGATTTGTATGATAGAACAAGCTAATACTATGTATAATTAACAAAAATGCGAAGCTCCATTGCCAACGAACGAGGAAATAAATAATTCAATAAAGTATCAAAATACCAAGAGCCCTGGCCAGTCTCATACAAAGAAAGCAAGAGTATATGACTAAAAGTCCCAAACCCAGAAACTTATCAAGCTTCATGTTCCTCTTTGGCAAAATTACAAGTGCCCAAAGCAAACATGCCATCAAAAACCCTAGGGTTTCATACAGAGAGGGGTCACTTGGAATCACATAAGATGATGGATATTCAGATGATGATGACAAAACAAGTGACATGCCTAAACCCACCAATATGTTGAACATAGGACCCGCATAGCATCCTGATATAGCAATTTGAGCTCCACTCGTTCCACCATTCATTGCCATTGCAACATTTGATATCAGATCTCCAAGTGAATTACCCCAAGCTAAGACAGTTAGTCCTAAAACTGAAGGGCTTATTCCAAGTATATTCCCTAATGAAACAAGCAAAGACACCAATTCTCCAGCAGTAATGTATGTCCATGTCACACTCATCAGAAATCCCCCAGCAAGCCAGGGAAATAAACATCTCTGTGGCGGGCTAGAATTGTTTGTTTTAACAAATGCAAGAGTGCCGAGGACGATACCAATAAACCCTCCTGCCATGGAGCTCACAAGGCTGATCCTGGAACATAAGTGTCTGTCTCTTTGAGTGTTTAAAACTGTTACAAACAAAAGCGGTGCCAGTGTTACTGAAATTACTGCAGATGGCTTGGACCAATTTTCCTCACTGACGACAGGAATTGTCAGCCTTCTTGGCAAGTATAGAGGTAGCTCCAAAATATTCAAAAACTTACTGAAGTAATGACAAAAAGATGAATCAAGATTAGATATCCTTGGACTTCGTTGATCCTCATCTTCTTGCAGGCTGGTTTTAAACTCCGTGATTGGTTTTTCATCATCCACATAACCAGGTAATGCTGTGCCCCTCTCCCCAAAATCATATGGAGTAAGCAGAAAGAAACTATTATTTGAAACGGCAGATACTGCAAATTGGTTCATATTTCTCCTCTCTTCATTCTTTTGGTAGAAATATGAACCAGAAACTACACAAACATAGATTAAGTATATCAAAACGAAACAAATGGCACCCCATAAGTTGATTTTTCCAACAAGTATCATGGCGAGAAGAGAACAAAGAGAAAACAAAAAGAAGAGGACATCTCTGATGAAGCTAGGCTTCTCAACTGAGATCTGCTGAGGACTTGTTAAAACACTTATAAAACCAACAACAGCACCAGAAACAAAGAAGGCGGCGCCCAAGATGCTATTTAAGCCAAAATTTCCATCATTTGATCGTGTGAAGGAAAAAATACTGGCAAAAACATCAGGTGCTCCATTACCAAGAGAGAGGAGAGTGATTCCTGCTATTGTTGGAGGGAGCTTCAGGATTCTGGACAATTTCTCTAATGATGAGCAGAAATAATTTGCTGCTGTGTTGCCTAATAAATAGAACAATATAACAAGCCAGACTAGAAGAACAGTATGACCAAGAAAGGGAAATTGGCCACAACTGCAGTAAAAGAATTCTAGATAGTTTATGTAACCCTCTGGCTTGCAGCCAACATGAGTCTTGACATATATGCATTGAGATTTATAATCAGTGTAGTTATGCAGGCCGGCACAGCCGCTGATAATTTGATTGGAGACTAAAGAATGAATGGTGATCGTAGTTGGTCTAATAGTTTCGTCAGGAAAAATTGATGTTTTAAGATAGAAGGAAAGGAGGAGGATGAAGGAGATGTTAAGGAAAAGTGAGAGCTTCTTGGATTGAGAGATGAAGCTTAGACTTGCCATATCACAGTAGCTTGTAAAGAAACTGTTAGAATTGCGGGTACTGGGAAGTGACCAAGTCCTTAAAATTTGAAGGACTTGGGAAATTAATGAATCGTCTTTTTGGCTCAGTAATTGTTTATCTACGTCAGAAGAAGTCAAATTTAAAATAATGAAACAATGAGTTTTTTATCTATTTGATTTTATTCATGTAGAATAATACTAATAATTATTATTATTCAAAATTTAATGTTTTATATGATTTATAAGGCACCATCATATGATTAAGATTTTATTCAACAAGGAAAAAAAAAATAATCAGTTTGCTGAGTAATGAGTTTAGGAGTACCATCAAAAAGACCGAATGATCATTTATTTCATTTCTTTTACTTTCGAATCAATACAAACTTAAGATCCATATCTTTCTAAGCTGACAAGCTTCATGATTCTTTTAGTTCTTTTCACACACACACACAGAGATATATATATATATTGGTGGTAAAAATTTGTGACACTTAGTCCAATTTAGGAGAATTTAGTTCAGTACTCAGGCTCAGACTTTTTTAATACTCAAGTCCATAATTAATTATCTTAGTAAAATTAAGTCTGGGTCCGAACACTTGGACCTCTATAACTCGACTTATAAAACCCATCTAATGGGACTCATATCAGAACATGTGTCACCACTCAGTAGCAGTATCAAATGACACATCTTGGGAGCTTGGACATTTATCACATCAGTGTGGGCCTACTAGCAACGTACACATCAACCTAGTTCAAGTCTCGCCACGTCACCAATGAAACCTACGAAAGGAACACCTGGATGTCACATCATGTAGCTATTAGACCTAAAGATAATATTGAATAAAAAAATCCCCAAAGTCCCAATGAACAAGCATTACGTCAGTTACAATCAGTGCTTTGTCTCTTACCGACACTATTGACACAATATACAGAAAATGTTTGAAGTAGTTGAGCAACTCAGCACTAAATCCACTGAGCTAGGGAGACAGAGTCAGACGACCCCTCAGTGCTCCTCAGGTCTCACCAACTTAGACTAACAGCTTTAAAAAAGCAACTAGTCAGGAGACACCTAATACTCCAAGCATCAGAGGAGCTCTAATTACCTTTTTACCCCAATTGAGCAAGTTCTTCGAAATACCCCTCATGATAGGGACGGTTCTCTAATAATTTTTCACCACATGTCACCCTTGAGGGATAATCTCATGCCAGCTCCCTCTACATCTAGGGTTCACCTTTACTATAAATGACTCACTTTCCCTAAGAGAAGTAGAAGTTCAAGTTCACAAGTTCAAATATATGATAGATGGGAAGCTCCACTTTTTCATATTCATTCATTCTCCTCTTTTCTCTTCATTTTCATACTAGGGTTTTCCCCACAACTCTACTTGAAAACCTTCGATCACTCATCTTTACTAAGAAAACATCTACTAAAACACTATAAATGGCTTTCACAAGTCCAATGAAGGGAAAAATATAAGAGACCCTAGCTCATGAGTGACATTACTCTCATTGTAACTTATGCTTTATAATATCTTCTTTATATAGTGCATTTTAATTATGTACTCTAATGTCGATGTAGGCCTTTAGGCTGGACCATGAAAATTCATGCATTGATTATTTTTATATTGCATTTTCTTAATAGCAATAATAATATTGAGTTGTGAGCTCAATTTATGTGAGCTTTACTGAATCCTACTTATTATAACTACCTCCGAACAGCTCCTTGACCTTAATTCTAATTTGGACCATCAACTGACTAACTTATGAACCCTGAGTCCCTTTCAATCTCCAAAATATGTTTTAGGCCTTTCCCTACTCAGTAGCTCTCTCCAACCTTAACACAGCCTCAATAGCCCTTTTCAACATAGCTTCGACTTCAGTAGCCCTAAACACAACCTCGGTAGTCCTCTCCAGCCTAGCTTCGACCTTAGTTATCCTAAACTATCTCCTCTAAATAGTTCTCCACTCATTGCCTCTAAGCTCTAGTGACCTCTACTAAGCTATTGCTCTCCTTTAATAAATAAATCCTCATTAGTTTGGGCTTTTGAGCCCTTTAGGCCTCTGAGCCTACGGGCTTACAAAATCTAACCCAAAATCATATATATATATATATATATATATATATATATATATCAAACTTGGAGTTGTCAACTAAATAAATATTTACGTCATATTTGATTTGATTTGGTTTGGTTTTGATCATTTTCAGGCCCTAAGTCAAAAAGATAGGTGTCTGTTATCTATTTTGAGTTGTGTTGACACTTTAATATCACATTCGTTTTGTTTTTACTCTTTGGTTAATATGTACATGGACACATCTATTAATGATTCTATGGTGCAAGAAAAATCCCATTAATTAAAGATGTAAAAAAATTATTTGTTTTGAAAATAATTGTACTATATTTGGGGGTAGAGTTAGTGACACTCAATCCAACTCAGGAAAGTTCAGTCCAGCATTTAGGTTCATATTTTCTAAGCGACCCTACCCAGAACAAGCTACCTCAGTGGGATTAAGTCTAAACTTGAACACTTAGGCCTCCATAATTCGATCCATGAAACTCATTAAATGGAACATGAGTCATGCTATATATCTCCACTTAATAGTGGTGTCAGAGGACACATCATTGGAACTCAAGTATTCATTATATCAATATGGGCACACTAGCAGATGTACATGTCAACCTAGGTCAAGTCTCACCACGTCACCTACGGAACTTACTAGAGAAGCACCTAGACGCCACATCATGTAGATATTAGACTTAAAGATAAGATTGGATAAGAGAATCCCCAAAAAGCCAATAAGCAAGTGGCACGACAGCATGTCTCAGAGGTTTGACCATTACTGACACAGTAGATAAAAGCTATCTAGGGTAGTTGGATAGTTAGCATAAAATTTGCTAAACTAAGAAGGATAGAGTCAGAGTTCCCCTCAGTGCACTCCACTCAAAGCTGACAATCTCAAAAGTGACCAATCATCAATATTCTTAGTACTCTAAACGTCAAGGGAGGTCATAATCTTTTTGCCCGTCCAAGTGAAGTTCTCCCAAATACCGCTCATGATAGAGGTTGTTCTCCAATAATAGCTTACCACTTATTACCCTTGAGGAGAATTCTTCAAGTTAGCACCCTCCAAGCTCAAGTTAACTCTCCAAAATTGAGATATAAAAATGGACAATTAAACAATTCAAAATTTTAATTCTCTCTCTAGTGAGATAAACTCTCATATTCTTTCTAGAATTTTTACACTTTTTCTAGGGCAAGTAAACCCTAGGGAGCTTTTTCCCTAACATTTGATTTGACTTCAACGTCAGAGGGTCGTCATCGACCATCCCACTGATGTCTACCACTAACCTCCTTTATTCAATTTTCCTCAGGTCCCCTTAGTCCGCCTAACTCCAACTTGATGTTCAACCTACTCTCAGTTAAACTTTGGATTCTCACCATCAACACAACCTCCACCTCAACCCTTGGCAATTGAAGACCCAAAAACTAAGACTTTGTAACATCAATTTCTCTCTCAGTACTGAGTTAGAGCCAAACTGCCCTTAGGCCAAAATTTAGACCCTAACATCTAGCAGTGTCTATGGGAACCTAAAAAAAAAGCCTTGCTTTTAGACGCTATACCAAGTCTGACCAGCTAATGTTGCATGCAAACTCTCTACCATGTTTGAAATGTTAAGAGAAACTAAAGCCTTGTCTAGAAATCCACCTATTAAGAGAGTGGTTGAAGACTTAGAAGAGTTCGTGCAAATTTTCCTCAAGCAAGCCCAGGGTAACACCTCGAGGTCACCTCGTAGATCGCCTGACAGTGACACTCCAGTTACCCAAAAGCAATTTGAAGAATTTGTTAATAAGCTACGTTGTACGATAGCCAATGTCATTAGGGGGGTAAAGAAGGATAGAGAAAGAGATTTTTGGGCTAACTTATGCGGCTCTTGCCTACTCTCCCTAAATGAACCAAGAGCCACTACTCTTAAGAGCCTAGGCAAAGTAGACAAGCCAACATGAGTAAATCAGTTTCTCACACCCACAGGGAGCTCTGCTCCACTTTCGAATGGAGGTCCAAAAATGCAAGGGAGAGAGGACCGAAGCAACCTCTTGTGAGTGACCATCGAGACTCCCTCAATGCCAAGCGTCAAGCTTGTAAAAAGGTAGAAGATGTCGAGGTAAGTACCACCATGGCCAAGCTTTTAAAGAAGCTTAGCAAGCTCCAATTAGACCTAAAAGATATTCACTGAGCTAAGGATGTTGTCCCTAACCCTATCCCAATAATAAAGGGTAGGTCTCTTTTTACAGAAGAGATCAAGATCGCACGCAGTTATCTCCAAAGTTTAGAATGCCACAAATCGTTAGCTATGAGGAAAGAACTAACCCAACAGCTCACTTAAAGCTCTACATATATTGATTCAATGAGTACGGGGGGAAGCTATTTTCACACACTTTGTGCAGAGCTTGGTTTTGAAGCTTAGAGCATAAGTCAATGAGTAGCTTTGATCAATTATCGAACGTTTTTCTCTTTCATTTCCAATATGCACGATATGGGCCTAAGGATCTCTCCACCTTAATATATATAATGAAAGGAAAGTATAAGCCCTTTAAGGAATTTTTGCAAAGGTTTCACAAAAAGCTTGCTAATATGAGTGTTTTTATTGCCAATGAGACACTCATCAACTTTTAAAAGAACATTAGACTCGATAATTTATGGTTTGCTTTCCAAAAGTCAAAACCAAAAACCTATAGTAAAGCCAATGCCAAGGCCTTAAAGCAGATAGAGATAGATGAAAAACCATTGATGAAGAGGTAGAAGGAGAGATGAGACAGTTCTTATCCCAAAGAAACACTCAGAAAGGCTGAACTTATTCCAATGCCACAATCCTCACTATGGAAGCCACGCTTGAAAAAGCATTCAGCTCTCTTAAGGCTACTTTCATTATCGCCCAAGCTCAATCAGACGAGCCCACAATTAATTATAGAGGTCTTCCAGTTCCAACCTATCGCCTACTAGACACATCACCAAAAACATCTTTTTCGCCATTCAAAATAAAGGATGACTTTGAAAGCCCTCAACCATGAAGAATAGCCCAGATCAAAGGAACAAATGTAAGTACTATGATTTCCACGATGGGTATGGTCACAGTACTATTGACTACTTCAAGTTGAGAAAAAGATTGAGGCCCTGATCAAGAATGGCCTACTAAGGGAGTTTCTCAGTAAGGTAAGAAATACTCAGTACGAATCAGGCACCGAGCAGAGAAACAGACTTAAGGGCAAAGGTGGTGCTTCAGAGAGGCCCACGTCGAAGAATGACCCCAAGGTCAATGTGATCTGAGAAGGTCCTACTAAAGCAGGAACTTTTAAGAGGGTAATGAGAAACTACACCCGAGAGACAATAGGGGATATTGTAGAAGAAATACCAATACATGTTGCTCACATTACCCCTCTTGAGCTAGTTCTCCCGTACACTTTAATTGTGTTCACCGAGAAAGATTATTGAGGAGTTGTGTTCTCCCATAATGATGCTCTCTTGATCACATTAAAAATAGGCACCAGTGACGTCACCCGTGTAATAATAGACATTGGGAGCTCAGTAAATGTGATCTATAAGAATGTGTTAGACATAATGGGAACTGAGTCCCCTAAGCTATGTCATGTCTTTACTCTATTGGTGGGATCATGAGAGATAATGTGCTGCCTCTCGGATCCATCACATTTCCTATCTCTATTGGTAGTGCTCTAAACTTCATGGTTCGTATGATCAATTTTCTAGTCGTGGATTAACCAATCGTCTACAATATGATATTGGGTTAGCCTTTATTGATGGCCACTCAAGCTATTAACTCTATGTACTACCTAACAATGAAGGTCCTAGTCAATAGGAAGGTTTCCACTGTGAAAGTTAACCAGTTAGCAATTTGGAAATGCTATGCCATTACTGTAAATCCAAGCTACTAGATATCCACACTAGATTCGAGGGAAAATAATAAGGAGATAGGCTTAGTCTCTCTGAATGACATGGGTAAGACTGTCAAGATAGGCTTTTCACTGGCCGATAAGGTTAGGGGGGCTCTAGTCACCTTCCTCAGGAAGTATGCAGATGTATTTGCCTAGTCTCATGAAGACATGCCTAGCATTGATCCAAAGATGGAATGTCACAGACTGAATGTGGATCCTAACCATAAGCCGATCAAATAGAAGATGAGGTTCTTCAACCAAGAGAGATATGAAGCTATCAAGGCTGTAGTGGACAGACTACTCAGTGTTGGCTTTATCTGAGAGTCTCAGTATGCTAAATGGGTCTCAAATATTGTGTTAGTAAAGAAGACGAACGAGAAGTGGTGTATGCACGTAGACTTCACTGACCTCAATAAAGCATGTCTCAAGAATAGTTTTCCTCTCCCCCAAATAGATTAAATAGTTGACTTAACCTTAGGGCATAAACTCCTCAGCTTCATGAACACCATCACAAGCTATAATAAGATCGGAATGTATGGACCAAATGAGAAAAATACTACTTTTATCACCAATCGAGGTCTATACTCTACAAGGCAATGCCTTTTGGGCTAAAAAATGCTAAGGCTACCTATCAGCGCCTAGTGAAAAAACTCTTCAATGACCAAATTGGGAAGACTATAGAGATCTACATTGATGACATGATCATCAAGTCTACACTTGTTACTAACCATGTATCAGATATATGAAAGACATTCGAGGTATTAAGAAGGCACCACATGAAATTAATTTCATAAAAGTGCCCATTTGGTGTGACTAAAGGAAAACTTTTTATAGTTTATTATGCAACAAAAGGAGATCAAAGCCTGCCCAGAGAAAATCAAATCTATAAAAAGGAATGATGACTCCTAGGATCATAAATGATGTGCAGAGTTTAGCAAAGCGTGTAGTTGCACTAAGTAGATTCATCTCTAAGGCTACTAATCGCTGCTAGCCCTTCTTCAAAGTCCTGAAGGCTAGAAAGAGCATAACTTGAACTTTTGAGTGTGAAGAGACCTTCAAAAAGCTAAACCAATATTTAGAATAGCCTCTCATACTCTCTAGTCTATGACTTAGTGATGTACTTCTCCTATACTTAGCTATGTCTAAGACTGCACTCAGCTTGGTACTAGTAAAGGAAGAGGACAATAAAGTTAAGAGACCAGTCTACTACATCAACAAAGCTCTAGTTAATACCAAAAAAAGGTACTAAGCTATTGAAAAGTATGCACTAGCTTTGATAATAGCAACAAAGAAGCTACGCCTCTACTTTCAAGCTCATACAATCGTGGTGCTGACCAATTTACCACTAAGGCAGATCCTTCAAAAAATAGACATATTGGAGTGGGTGATAAAGTGGTTATACGAACTAAGTGAGTTTGATATCACCTATAAGCTACGCCCTTCTATAAAAGCACAAGCCAATCAGATTTCATGGCTAAACTTACTTCAGGCTTAAATAAAGGAAGTAGAGAAGAAAGACGAGCTCAGCAAGGAGCAAACAATGGTTCTTAAAGTTTTGCATGTGGATGAAGCTTTTAACGCCCAAGAAAGTAAAGCTAGAGTCATCATAATCAACCCTAAAGGAGTAGAGGTAAGTTATGCCCTAAATTTTAGCTTCAAGACATCCAATAATAAAGCTAAGTACATGTCTATAATTACAAGAATGAGATGGCTAAGGCTTTAAAAGCTCGACAACTAATAGGTATAAGTGACTTACAACTTATCGTTAACCAAGTCAACAATGGGTATTAAGCCAAAAAAATATATATGCAAGCATACCTAAAGAAAACTTAAGAGCTACTTGGTTTGTTCGAAGAGATCCATATTGAGCAAATCCTGAGAAAAGACAATTACAAAGTTGACTTGCTAACCAAGCTAGCTTTTATTGACACTATGAAGTTGCCTAAGACTGTACTATGAGATCGTACCTGAGCCCAATATTCGAGTTGTAGAACCTATGAAAATATTCTCAGTTGATAGCGAACCTTGTTAGATTAATCCTATCATGGAGTTACGCTTGAGGATAGAACCCAAACTAGGAATGTGAGGTACCTAGCAATGGGATAGTACCTAATTGATTAGGTGCTCTGCAAGAGAAGAGCCTCTCTACCCTACCTGAAGTATCTACATCCTCATGAAGAATAGTATGAAAACTATAATATAGGTAGAGCCCTAGCCTACAAAGCATTAAAATAAGGATACTTTTAGCTCAACATGAATCAAAACACGAAGGATTTGGTCAAAAATTATGACAAGTGCCAAAGGTTCACAAAGATACCCAAACAGCCTCTTGAGAATTTTACAGTACTGATCTCCCCTTGGCCTTTTGCCATTAAAATGGTGAATCTCATTAGTCCTATGTTGGATGAAAAGGGATGAGCTAAGTACGCTATTATAGTTGTGGATTAAGCGACTAAATTGGTAGAGGTCAAATCATTAACCTCCATAACAAAGAGGAAGTCCATTGAGTTCCTATAGCGAGTATTAATCTGTTGTTTTGGCTTATCATACATCATAATAACTGACAATGGGACTTAATTTAACAACTAAAGGTTCAGATAATTTTACAAGAACCTAAAAAATCATCAACCAGTTCGTCTCACCAGCTCACCCTTAATCTAATGAATAGATGGAAGCTATGAACAAGATCATTAAGATTATCTTAAAGAAGAAGCTCGAGGGCAGCAAAAAGGCTGCATAAATGAACTACCTAGTGTATTATGGGCCTACAGGATCACGCCTAGCACTACTATTGGAATGACTCTCTTTACTCTATCTTTTGGGTTTGAAGCAGTTATACCAACTGAGGTCAGAGAGCCTGCGCACAGGGTTACCAACTTCAGTGAAGCTATAATACTAGCTTCATCGCTACTAATGTAAACCTTTTAGAGAAGATGAAAGACTCACTAGCCATCAAAGTAGCAGCTTACTAATAGTAGATAGCTAAACTATATGACAAAAAGGTCAAGCTGAGAAAGTTCAATGAGGGCGACTTGGTCCTCTGCCGTGTGAACCTGAACACTAAGAAGTTTTTGGATGGAATCTTGGGCTTTAATTGGAAGGCTTTATTATATGGATAGGGTGATCAGGCCAAACACCTATAAGCTGACTCACTTGGATTGTAGATAAGTACAGCACTCGTGGAATGCAGCTCACCTTTGTAAGTACTACTAGTGAGTGGTAAACACTTCTGTTCTTTATTCAGTTCCTTTTTTGTAAGCTATTTCTGGTTGCTATCTCCTACTCTTGCTCAGAGCTCAAATACACCTCTAACAAGCTAAGTTTTTTATGCTAATTCCAAGAAGTCCTAGTAGATAGAGTGAGAGAGCTATTCTCAGCTTACTTAGTATATAGCAAGATATTATGACTATACTTGCTATGCTCATGATGTTTGCCACTTGTCACCTAAAGAAATTAGTTCGTACTGCCTCATCATCTCAACACTAGAAACTAGGAGATTGATATTGTGGGTAGAAGTTAGTGATACTCAGTTCAATCTAGGGAAGCCTAGTCTAGTAATCAGGCCTAGACTTCTGAGTGACCTGGCCTAGAACGAGCTACATCAGCGGGACTGAGTTTGAACCTGAACACTTGGACCTCTATATGAGCCCATAAAACTCATCAAGTAAGACCTGAGTCAGGCCACGTCTCTCTACTTAGTAGCAGTGTCAGAGGACACATCATCAGAACTCAAGTATTTGCATGTTAGCATGGTTCTACCATCAGATGTACACGTCAATCAAGGTCAGGTCTCGCTACCTCACCTACAAGACTCACTTAAAAAGTACCTAGATGCTATAATATGTAACTGTTAGACCTAAAGATAAGATTGGATAAAAGAATCCCTAAGAAGCCAATAAACAAGCTACACGATAACAAGCCTTAGAGCTTTGACCACTGTTGACACAGTAAACAGAAGCTATCTAGGATAGTTGGGCAGTTCAGTATGAGATCAGCTAAGGTCAGAGGGATAGAGTTAGAGTTTCTCTTAGTACACTCAGACCTCACCAACTCAAGGCTAACAATCTCAAAAATGACCAATCATTAATATTCCTAGTATTCTAAAAGTAAGGGGAGATCAAATGACCTTCTAGCCCTTTTAAGTGAAGTTCTCCAAAATATTCCTTATGATAGGAACCATTCTCCAATAGTAGCTCACCACTTGTCGCACTTGAGGGGAGTTTTCCAGGCTGGCATCCTCCAAGTTCAAGTTAAGTCTCCAAAATTTAGAGATTGCAATAGACGATTGAACAATTCAAAATTTAATTCTCTCTTTAGTGAGCTAAATTCTCCTCTTTCTCTCTAGATTTTTTACATTTTCTCTAGGACAAGTAAACACTAAGGAGCCTTTTTCATAACATTCCATATAACTTAAGTGTTAGAGGGTTGTCATCAGCTACCCCGCCGACCCCTATCATTGACCACCTTTGTTCTGTGCTCCTCAAGTCCCCTCAGTGTAACTAACTCCAACTCGATGTTCAGCCAACTCTCAGCTCAACCTTGGATTCTCACCATCAACACAACCTCCACCTGAACCCTTGGCAACTGAAAGCTCAAGAACTCAAATTTTTCAACATATATTTCTCTCTCACTACTAAGTTAGGGCCAGGCCACCCCTAAACCAAAATTTAGACACTAACAACTATACATGTTAAAATTATAATATAACTATAAAAATAAATGCATTTGATAATCGCATATGATGATGGTAATGCTAGAATTAAAAAAATAATTTAAGAAAATAAACACAACGGAAGTTAGATCATATTATTCATAATTACATATATAGAGATAGATAATTATCTCAATTTCTCGTTTGATAAATTTTAAATTGAATGGCTGCAATCTTCTCTATTATCTTCAATGGGCATGTTGATCTTCCCTTAATCTTCAAACTCACACTACCTATACTTACCCAAAGCAATGCTATAGACTAGGAAAAAATAAGTAGCTTATTCTCTCTTTCATGTAAGAATACATAAAATAATTATTCTTATTATTGATATTATTGCTCCTTAACTCCTTTATATATAGATGTCAACCTTACGGGTTTAGAGTTTGATTAGAATTTAAGATTTATAGTTTAATTAGAATTTAAGTTAGTAGAGGGACTGTAAGATCTATAGGTTTCTTAACTCTAACTTAAAAGGCTATGTCTCAATCATCTCATGGCCTACCAATTTTTTTAAATTCATTATACGCTATTTCACTAAAACCAAAGGTTGCACTCTTGTAACCCTTATTAAATAAATAAAAAAATTATTTTAATTAAATTAAGTTTGGCCTTAGACTAATAATAACCTCTTAATTGAATTTTTATCTGATATCTATAATTAAAATAGGCCATAAAAAATATCTGACCCTTTTAATTATCTATTTATCCCTAAATCATTTAGAAAACTTATAAAACCACAACGCATGAATTGTGTGTTTTTGACTCTTCTTTCACATAAGGGCATATATCTTCAACCAAAAAGTGTGGCTCTTTAAATTTACCATCTTATTAGTATGCACATAATAAGAAATGGCGTTTATATTATATTAACATATAAATTCAATGTTTAAAAAGATTATGATGAAAATTTGAATTCTCATTTTGGAAAATCATGATACAAAAAGTCCTCAATTGTTTGAATTGTAAAATTAGTGAGATACATGTAAAGATATGTGTGTAATTCATAGCCAGTTCGATACACTAACATTTATCAAGCTTCATATGTTAGGGAAGTTTTCCTTTTTCTTTTTTTCTTTTTTTGTTATACTTAATGCTTTGCCTCTGCCTAGTATATTTATATTTACTCAATAAAAATATTAATGATAATAAATCACTACATTGTAGCTGAAACCTTAGTTGAACGGAGCTGCCATTTATATACATAAAAGATAATAAAAAAATAATAATGGATAATAACAAGCCAATCTAAAGCATTGACATTTGCTTTCTATTCTTTATGCAAAACGATTAGAAAGCTTAAGAGTCGAATAGTTTTATTTGAGTTAATTTTTTTATTTATTGAGCTTTTTCAATTATTTTTTTTTATTGAAGCTGGTTTTTCTTAATTAATTTATTTATTTGAATTACTTTTTATTTTAATTTAATTAGGATTTGAGTTTATTTTACTATTTGTGTGAGACTAAATTAATTTATTATAAATCGACTTTTAATCTTAATAATTTTTTAAATTTCTAATATATTTTTCTTCATAGATTATTTATTTGTCAAGTTTATTTATCTATAACCATTTTACCTATGTCAACATGGTTATCCATTTTTGCTCCCACGTCAATTACTAACACAACTAGCCGTCTCTACGTTTGTGCTAATACAGTCTTTCTAGGGCACCCAATACTGTAACCTTAAAATACTTCCTACACTCAAAATACCATTACTGTTGTGAGACAGTGGGAGTGAGGTGGTGGATTCCAACTTGCTCTGCTGGTTGCTCGTATTTATAAATATGTATAATCTCTTTATTTTTTAATATTTTTTTAGAAGTGCGCTAATATTTTTTAGAAATAGTTTAATATTTGAGTTATTTTTAATTTTTAATTTTTTATTATTTATTTATAATATATTATTATAACGATTTGTTGATACGTTTAGTTCTTAATTTTTATATTAAATTATTGACTTTTTTATGTTTTTTATTTTATGTGTTTTATTTATATATAATTATTATTTATATTATGTTTATATTATTATATGTTATAATCCTTTAGAGTATGTTATGATTGCTATTTATTTGGATCTTCTATTTTAAAAATAAGGATAAATATTATGTATTATAATTTTAAACTAGAACCTAGAATTCTATATCAAACTTTTAAAATCTATTTCTGTATTTTAATTACTTATTAATATAGAACATTGTGTCTCCCAATTATTATTAATACATAAAAAGTTATACCTCTTTATTACTATCAATACATGAAAAGCTCTCCCTCCTAATTATTATTTTATGTATATAGAAGATAATGCCTCCTAAACATTACTTTTGATATTTATATTTTACATTATAAATTTATTAAACTATATTTATATTTCATCATACTTATTTTAATTCTCTTCTTTCATATCCAAAAACCCCTGCAAATATCTCTAACAAATTTACAAATTTTTTTACTTGATGTCTCTGGAAGAAATTACCGATTATGCGTACTGAATGCCAAGATACACCTCCAAGCTAATAGTTTGAAAAAGATAATTGAAAAAAAATAATAATGTGTCCTTACAGGACAAGTCAAGAATTATGATTTTCCTCCATTATCACCTATATAAGAGCTTGAAAGATTAATATTTGACAATAAATGACTCGTAGATCCTCTAAGAAAATTTTTTTAAAAAAAATATGATCATCAAAGATGTGTTCTTCTCAAGAGCAAGACATAAGTGGATGAATCTGGGACTATAGGATTTTAGAACTATTACTGAATATAATTTTGTTTTTCCAAAATTACATCACAATTAAAATTGTATGGTGAAAATGTTACAAAACGGGATATATTAAAAAATATATTTTCTACTTTTCATACCTATAATGTTGTTCTATAACAACAATATCGTGAATGATGATTTAAAAAATAATCAGAATTAATCTCATGTCTTTTACTTGGTAAACAAAATAATGAACTCTTATTAAAAAATCACAAATTACATCCAACTAGTTCTCATCCATTCTCAAAAGCGAATACAAATACTCATAATAACGATGGATATGATCATAGAAGAGGGAGATGGTGTGGTTATCACCCATCCAATAGTTGTAAATACAAAGAATAGAGGAAGATTAACAAAGGGTAGAAATGCCACAATAAAGACAATAATATAAGGAATAAACACCCTCAGTATTAAAAAAATACTTATCATTGATGTGGTGCATTATAAGGCATCTACAAGGAAAAATATATATATAGAAACAAATCTTATTGATGACTCAGATTTTACTCATTTAGATATTTTTTATTTTTGTGGAAATAAAAAAGGGAACACCGATCACTAAGCTTTAAATAATATCTCTATGTTATGTCATTTTGTATTTTTTTTATATGTATGAAATATAACTTTCTATAATATTTGATAAAGAGATGTAACTTTTTGTATGAATAAAGAAGAAATGTAACTCTTTGTAATGTATTATCTTAATCAAAACTAAGTAGACCAATTCATCCACTAAGTAGCCCTTTTTGCTATTTTATAGTTTTGATTAATGCATCTATATGGTAATCACATATTTATTTACTGTCCATACGAAATATTACATTCACTATATTACTAATACATATCATTATATTGAGGGCACAAGTTTCAGACTGCCCTATTAAAACCATACTTTTAGATAATGCTGGTGGTTTATATATAAATATTTTATGACTATTTTACATTAATAAGAATCGATGTAGAATATTTTGTGCTACATATTCAAACAAAAAATGGATGAATAGAATTATTAATTAAATGACTCCAAGTAATTTCACATACTTTATTGATATGCACACAATTATCAATTTCTACATGGGGTCACACTATTTGCATGTTGCAATATTAATTTATTTTAGACCTACTGCATATCATTAATATTATCTACTACAACTTGTACTTGGTCACAGACTGATATATTCTATTTGTGTACCTTTAGTTGTACTAAACATGTACCTATAGCATCCTTATAACGCATTAAGATGGAACCTCAACGTCGCTTGAGGATTTATGTTGGTTTTAACTCACCACCAATTATAAGGTATCTTGAACCCTTGATAGGTAATCTATTTACCGAACGATTTACAAATTTCAATTTTGTTAAGATGGTATTTCCCCCATTATGGGAAAGAAAAATACCTCCTAACATAAAGTATGAACATTTTTAGAAAATAACTACTATATTTTATATGGATCAACGCACAAATCAATTTAAAAATAAGGTGTGAAGAATTATTCATCTTAAAGAATTGCAAATGAATTACTAGACGCATTTACAAATGCATCAAAAGTAACCAAATCATAAATACTAGTTGCTAATACACCAGCCCAGGTAATTATTCTTATAGGACAATCTAATCAAAATGTAGCAAATGAATTGTTTGTTGCATGCCAAAAGTTTAGCAACCACCTAGCTCAAAAGATATTATTCTACAGAAGAAGAAAGTAAAAGATTAGGATCCGGTTGAAAATGATGCCTAAGTCAATAAATCTACATTCTCTAAGTTAATAATATTAAAAGATTTAATTGTCCCTAAAGAAACACAAGTCCTTGAAGAGACATTAATCCCAGAAGAGGTATAAGAATTTTAAAATTAGAAAAATGGTACAAATTATGTTTACACAGGGGAAATGTGAAAACATGATGAAATAATTATTGATGATGTTTTCTTATTTGTAGTAGTATTGAAATTATGAATGATGATTTAGAGTCACAAACTATTAATGAATGTAAAAAAAAAAATAAGGACATGACTTGCTCCAATAGAAAGAAGCAATTGAAGGAGTCTAGACACCTATAGATATCAAACCCATAGAACATAAATGGTTTTTTTTTATAAAAATACAACAAAGCAATAAGGTCACCAAATACAAACCAAAACTCATTGCTCAAAGTTTCTCGCAGAGATCTAATATTGATTATAATGAAACTTACTCATCTATGATGGAAACAATTACATCTCGATTTTTAATAAGCTTAGCAATCTCATAAAAACTTGATATTCATCTTATGAATGTAGTGACAGCCTACCTATATAGGTCACTTGACACATATATTTATATAAAAATTCCTGAATGATTCAACATGGGTGAAGTATATAATTGTAATTTGTATTCAATCAAGCTATAAAGATTTTTATATGGATTAAAATAATTTGGATGCATGCGGTACAATTGCCTAAGCAAATACTTTATAAAGAAAGAATATATTAATGACCCAATAAGTCTATGTGCATTTATAAAAAAGTTAGAATCTCTATTTGATATTGTGGTTGTATATTTGGATTATATGAATCTGACCGGGACTCTTGAAGAACTCCTAATGATTGTAAAATACTTAAAAAGAGAATTTAAAATGATAGACTTAGGGAAGACTAAATATTGTCTCGACCTACGGATTAAGCACAAATCAAACAAAATCTTTATCCATCAAACTACCTATATTGAAAAACTTTTTTAAAAAATTAATATGAATAACACTCATCCGTTAAGTACCCTTATTGCTGTTTGGTCTTGTAATCCAAAAAATGATCCATTTCATCCCTAAGAATATAATGAAAAAATATTTGGTCTAGAAGTATTATATCTCAATGCAATTGGTGCTTTATTATATCTAAATTAATGCACTGGACTAGACATAACTTTTGCACTAAGCTTATTGGGAAGATTTATTTCTACATCAACTCGACATCATTAGAATGATGTCAAATATATATTTTGTTATTTTCATAAAATGATAGATTTAGAACTATTTTATTTCAATGAACCTATAAAAAAATTCAAGTTTAGTTGGTTATACAAATGCTTGGAACTTTTCTGATCGCAATAAAGCCCGCTCACAAACATGATATATTTTTACTTACAACAATATAAAAATCTCTTGATGATCCATAAAATAAACTTTTATTGACACCTCCTCCAATCACTCTGATATTCTTGCACTTCATAATGCAAGCAAAGAAAATATATGGCTACAATCTATTATTTATAACATCTATAGTACATGCAGCCTACTTTCTGCAATATTTCAACTATAATATATGAAGACAATGTTGGTTGTATTGTTCAAGTTAGAAACAGATACATCAAATGAGATATAATCAAATATATTTCTTCAAAATTCTTATACGCTCATAAGTTGCAGTAAAGTAAGAAGATTGATGTTAAACAAATATGCTCCATTGACAATTTTTTAAATCTGTACATGAAATCTCTATTAACATCAACATTTAAAAACTTGATTTACAAGATTGGTATGTGTCGGCTCAATAAATTATTAAATTGATGGATATTTCTCTAATGTGAGCATTTAATCAAGGGAAAGCATTCTTCTAAAAAATGAATTACATCAGTTATAAATGTTCATTATACTATTTTTTACATTGATTAGGTTTTGTCCCACTGAATTTTACTAGTAAAGTTTTAATAAGACAACATTGAGCATATTCATTAATACTATATATTATAGAGTTTTATTTATTTTTGATTAAATTTTTGTCCAGCTGAGTTTTTTCTTAACAATGTAAAATACAACAAAAATGATAGAATCTAAAAGGGAGTATTGTAAGGTGGTGGGAGTGAGGCAATGGATTCCACCCCTACTAATTTTCTCTCTTATGTGTAACCTCTCTATAATTAAAATATACATTCTAATATATTTTTTAGAAGTGTTCTAATATTTGAGTTATCTTTAGTTTTTACTTTTTATATAATTTATTTATAACAATTACCATTATTTTCCGTCTTTGAGAAAAAAAAAATCAGCTAAAAAAATGTTAAAACCTAGCCATAGTCCTTTCTTGCCACACCAGTTGTTGCCACTACTAATTGATCACAACTAAGAACTCACCAAAAGCTTATGACTAAAGCCCTGCTTCCTTGACCCTTAACCCGCCATCAACATCGTTGTGCATGCCCTTAAAAAATTCATGATCCAACATTGTTACAGTTGTTTTTGTCCGAACCATTAAAAGATTCAACAAGAACCAGTTATAGCAACTCAGTTGCATTTGAAATCTTCTATCATCAAAATCCTTACAAACAACAACCACTACGTTTGTGCTCTATAGCTTATCGGTCAGTTTCAGGAAATTGGCCACTGACAACACAAAACCTTAATTTTTGAACAAAACTTTAATTTTTGAGATTTCAAAAGAAGAGAAATAATTTTTCCTTTATTTGAATATTGTAAATAATTTGTCCTTAATTTGAATATTGTATCTAATAGTGTGAGTGAGATTAAAGATTTCCTTATTTTGAACAAAATGAGGAGAAAACATCATTGATTGATATGGTGCTCCCTATCTATATTGAACATAAGAATTTTGTTCTTGTAGGATAATTATTTGCGAATGTAAACTTAATTGGTGAGTATATTGAGAAAAAAATTTAAAATAATAAACAAGAATGTTGAGGGGAAATTAGGTTTAGCAATAATATTCCTTCGCATTTCATTCTAATACTCTTTTGTTATGAAAGCGTATGATCACAAACAAATATAAGAGAAAGAAGTAAGAACAAGATCAAATCAAGAATACACACAACTAATTTATGTGGTTTGGCAATCAACGCCTACATTCATAGTGGATCAAATAATCATAACCTCTCTTATTAACTCTCTAAATATTACAAGAAATACAGAATAAAGAACTCTCAAATAATCTATTTGGTTTTCCTTTGTTCACAAAAGAACTATAAACACCCAACAATAGTTTCACCCTAATGCAGACAAGTACTAAGCGTCTACCTAACTCTTAATTCTATCTTAGAGTCTCTCTTTTAATGTTTGATTTTATTTTAAAGGGTTTACAATAGTTTATATAGTGTTTACAAAGTCCCTTAAAATCTTACACCTAGTTGGAATAAGAGTTTATATATGTAGGAGTTCAAAACTCCCTTAAAGAAGTTAAATTTGAGTCAAAAATAAATTTTTCCAAAATTAATCGTCGTAGCACTGAGATCTAGCGCTGCAATGCTAGTGTGACTTTGTCACACAATTGTAGCGATACTTATCTATTGTTGTAGCGCTGGTGCAACCTTGTCGCACTACTGCAACGCTACTTGTCTATCGCTACGACACCAAAATTTTCAGAATCGGCGCTGCAGCATTACAAAGCTAGTGCTATGGCAATCTAGCCTAGAGCTGGTTCCTTGACTTTTCTTCATCTCTCTCTTATTTTAATTCTTTGTTTTGCTCTTTCCTTATATACTCATTACGTATTCGACTTTATGATAACTCTTTATTTATATCTAT
Source organism: Ailanthus altissimus (assembly GCA_946807835.1). Taxonomy (NCBI): domain Eukaryota; kingdom Viridiplantae; phylum Streptophyta; class Magnoliopsida; order Sapindales; family Simaroubaceae; genus Ailanthus; species Ailanthus altissimus. The sequence continues at coordinate 14,903,840 of OX327712.1, read as the reverse complement.
TTTAATTCATATTTTTATATAATTATTAAATCACCACTTTTAATTTTTTTTTTTAAACTTAGAAATAGTTCACTTTTAGAAGATTGAAACATTAAGAAGAATTACTAGCAAATGAGAAGAAGATGAAATATAAATTTAGTGTTGACTTGAGCTAAGAATAAAAAAATCTTGGTATTCAGAAAAAGAAGTAAAATAAATGAGAACAAATCTTGACCCTATGTGATAAATATACCACGTGCGAAACTAAACGTAGAGCACTGGTCTTTTAGGAAAGGACGTAACCTCTTATATATGCACATACACCAAAGGACGTGGATAGCCAAGTTGCAAAGAACACATCCAAAGCTGATTGTGACCGTGCTGTTGTCCCTTCTCTGTTCAAAGCATTTAGCATTATTGATGTTTGTTTCTCAATCAACAGAAATGTAATGTGAGCTTTACGATATTCAAAGCAATTTGAGTTTAGAAATGTTTATGATATCATCATAAATCATTATTCCAGAGTAATAAAATTAAAACAAAAAAGATTTGGTAACGGTAGATGAGATTTCTCATTCTCGTTCAATTGTTTTTAAAAAAAAATCATATAAGAAATATAGAACGGATCACTACTCGAGTGACACTTGTTAATTAAATACACGTAAGTGAAAGAATGGTGGAGGTGAAGCAAAGGTTCTATTTTTTAATTTATTTATTTTTAACTATTAAGTAAACGTGACATTACAAGTGACGTATGAATCTATATCATGTTTTTATTATAAGAGAAGGATGACGAATCTCACTCAACTTTCTTTAAACAAAAATAGGAACTGCATCTATTAATTATTTCGATCATAAGACCAAACAAGGTTTTCAAAAGTTCCGGATGTATAAGAAATTGAAAACTTATCCTTCTACTCAAGCTCCCCCAAGTTAATTCCATGCTACTCTTTTGAAGTATGACATTTTCTTTTTCTGTATGATAAGTTTAACTTTTAATAGACAATAACTCGAAAACAACTTGATGCAGAAGACTAGTAGTTTGGATTTTGGATAATTGTCATCTTAATATATGTATAAGAAAGCTGTAGTAGTTGTGGTCACACATCACATTAGACTTATGTGCAAAACGTGCTATTGGTTTTGCCGTATTCATGGGAAAGATGACAAAGATCAAAAGGGATTAGAAACTAAGAATGATAGTAGGTATACCAAATGACGGCCAAATGTTAGCTACAGAACAAAAGAGGACAAGCACCAACTAGCCAATTTGCGTGTTGATTTTTTATGATGGGGTATGTACTATGTATAATTAACAAAAATACAAAATTTCATTGGGCTAATAATTTCTTTTGATATGGACGAAATGATTCTTCAAAATACCAAGAGCCCTGGCCAGCCTTAGACAAAGAAAGCAGGAATATATGGCCAAAAGTCCCAAACCCAGAGATTTATCCAGCTTCATGTTCTTCCTTGGCAAAATTACAAGTGCCCAAAGCAAGCCTGCCATCAAAAACCCCAGGGTTTCATAAAGAGAAGGGTCACTTGGAATCACATAAGATGATGGGTATTCTGATGATGATGATAAAACAAGTGACATGCCTAAACCCACCAATGTATTGAACATAGGGCCAGCATAGCAGCCTGATATGGCAATTTGAGCTCCATTTGCCCCACCATTCATTGCCATTGCAACATTAGCTATCAAATCTCCTAGTGAATTACCCCAAGCTAGGACAGTTAGTCCCAAAACTGAAGGGTTAATTCCTAGTATGTGCCCTAATGAAACAAGTAAAGACACCAACTCTTCAGCAGTAATGTATGTCCATGTGACACTCATTAGAAATCCTCCAGCAAGCCAAGGGAATAAGCATCTCTTTGGAGGGCCAGAATTGTTTGTTGTCACAAATGCAAGATTGCCGAGAACGACGCCGACGAACCCTGCTGCTATGTAGCTCACAAGGCTTATCCTGGAACCCAAGTTTCTTTCTCTTTGAGTGTTCAGCAGTGTTACAAACAAAAGTGGTGCCAAAGTTACTGAAATTACTGCATATGGCCTGGACCATTTTTCCTCACTAACAACAGGAATTGTCAGTCTTCTAGGCAAGTATAGAGGTAGCTCCAAAACATTCAAAAACTTGCCAAGGTAATAACAAAAAGATGAATCAAGATTAAAGAACCTTAGACTTTGTTGATCATGATCTTCTTGCAGACTGTTTTTTTCCACTAACAACGGTTTTTCATCATCCACATAACCAAGTAATGGTATGCCCCTCTCCTCAAAATCATCTTTTCCAAGCAGAAAGAAATTATTTGTGACGGGAGATACTGCGAATAGGCTCATTTTCCTCTCTTTATTCTTTTGGTAGAAATATGAACCAGAAACTGCACAAACATAGATTAAGTATAGGAAAACGAAACAAATGGCACCCCATAAGTTGATTTTCCCAATAAGAATGATGAAGAGAAGAGAACAAAGAGAGAACAAAAAGAAGAGGACATCTCTTATGAAGCTAGGCTTATCAACTGAGATTTGCTGAGGACTGGTTAACACACTTATAATACCAACAACAGTACTAGAAACGAAGAAGGCGCCGCCCAAGATACTGTTTAGGCCAACATCTCCATCGTTCGATCGTGTGAAAGAAACTATACTGGAAAAAACATCCGACGCACCGTTACCAAGAGAGAGGAGAGTGATTCCTGCTATTGTTGGAGGGAGCTTCAGGATTCTGGACAGGCTCTCTAATGACGAACAGAAATAGTTTGCAGCTGTGTTGCCTAATAAATAGAACAAGACAAGAAGCCAGAGAAGAAGAACTGCATGACCAATAATAGGATATTGGCCACAAGTGCAATAAAAGATTTGGAGATAGTTTATATAACCCTTTGGCTTGCAGCCAATATGAGTCTTGACATATATGCACTGAGATTTATAATCGTTGTAGTCATGTAGGCCGGCACAGGCGTCACGAATGATTCCATTGGGGAGTGAAGAACGACTGGTGATTGTGGTTGGTTTAATGGTTTTATCAGGAAATTTTGAGGTTTTGAGATAGAAGGAGATGAGGAAGAGGAAGGAGATGTTAAGGAAAATTGAGAGTTTCTTGGATTGAGAGATGAAGCTGTGACTTGCCATTCACAGAAACTTGTATAAAATTTGTTAAAGTTGCAGAAATTGGGAGGCGATGAAGTCCATAGTGATTGAGAACTTGTGGGGAATTAATGAATTGCCTTTTTGGCTTGGTAATTTGTCCGAAGAGATGCTTACAAGTATATCAGAAGACGCAAACTAAACATAATGAATGAGTCAGAGTGATTGAAAAGAATGCTTTTCATCTTATCCACTAACAGTAAATATTATACTTTACAATAAAATAGTATAGACAAGAAAAGACCCCCTAGTTTGAAATAAATGCAAGTGCTTTAACAAATTTCAGTAATTGTACAGAGGAATTGGGACCTAAAATCACATCATTTTCCTATTTACCTGGCAAGAAAGCAAAAAATAAAGGTGATTAGGCTCGTTACAATCTGGATTTTAGCTATGTTCTTTATAGTTTTACTCGGCTTACTGGCTATAACATGATTGTTTTAGAAGAAAGGGGATGTGTGGGAAAGAGGGTCTGTTGTTTGTTCATTCTTTTAAGTCTCTGAAAAATAATAATGAAGTTCCACGAAATTCTCAGTATGTTTTGTATGCTATAATCTCAAATGGCAAACCTTCAATTGTGTTCATTGATTACAAGCTTCCAATCTTTATTTATATGTACTTGCAATAAGTACATTCAAGGAAACTTCCGAGCTGCAGCAAGCAGAAATTAGGTTCTGAAGGAGAGATCATGGCAAATCTTGAAAGCATTATATCTGTAATAATATGTTCATTGGATGATATGGCAACTCAGTTTTATAATCAAGCACTTAGTTGTCGAGGCACGTCGAAGAATTCATTCTTTAAGTATTTAAAAATTGCAAAAAATACACAAAATAAATAGATAAAATCATCAAAACATAAGGTACAAGAATTTACTTAATTCGATAAATCCCTTACGTTTATAGTAGATCAAAGGTCTTAACTTTCTTTATTTTATTTTTTTTTTAAACAATTTTAACTTTTTTATTATTATTCAGTGATTATTACGAATTCATTTCAAAGATATTTAAAGAATACACAATAGAACGAGCTTCCTACAGATCTATATAGCACTCTCGCGCTCAAAACTCTCTATTTCACACTTTGTACATGTATTCAACCTTAGAAAAAAAAAAAGTAGAGTTTATATATAGGTATTTGTTGCCTCAAAGAACTCTAAACCGACTTGAAATAGAAGTCTATGTGCAAAAGAAACCTAATACAACTTAATAAAAAGGGAAACATGCCTAAAGTTCAAGCATTAATGCTGCAGCCCTACCACGAATTTGGCCTAGTGTCGCGGCCTGATTTTGTGTCATGTCCCAAGTGTTCTCAAGCATTTCTTAGAACATTTGGTGTACGACAAAGTCTCTTAAATGTTATTTGAATAGATGGAGCGGTCCACAAGCAGGAGCTTTTAGAAGACTCGCTGACATAGATGAAGATCCGGGCCAAACCTACAACTTACAAAGGACGGAGATCCTTATTTAAAAAGAAAATATTCCATAAGATATGTAATGGCATCTTAAAATATTCTTTTGAATATTATCCCATCTTATATATACACCGTTAGATCGTTTAGATCCTAATTATTAATTATATAAGGCTAGTAATATATAAGGAGAACATTCTTATTTGTACAAAAATATTTTAGCTTGTAATCTCTTTCAGTAATATAGAGACTATTTTCTTAAATACCGTATGTGCATGTCTCTCATCGCACAATACGTCTAAGGCCACACAGTTCTCAAAAAGATCTATAACACTTGACTAGACCATGACACTTTAATCTCTATCTTAGGTTGCACCACGGCCTAGCATCTTTAGTGTCACGACCCCCAAGTACTGACTTGGTCCTTGCCATACCTGAATTCTTTTATGTTTTGAATTTTTGATTTTCGTCCTTCTATCTTTTACTTGACTTTTTTTTTATTACGTATCATTTTTTTTATTGGTCTCGACTCAAAAAAAAATCCTACTTAACTATAATTTTTAACCATTAATTTTCACAATAGTTAATAAGAATTGAGGATGGGCGGCTTATTATTATTATTATTATTATTTTGGTTGAAAATCTTATTGATAAACAGTATAGGGGTCGTTCTTATTTACCGGTACGAAGATACCATATCCGATATTGTAAGCTTTATTATTATTTTGGTTGAAAATCTTATTGATAAACAGCATAGGGGTCGTTCTTATTTACCGGTACGAAGATACCATATCCGATATTGTAAGCTTTCGAAGATTCTTCAGATTTTCAGTGGATCTTATACAACTTCGAAGTATCAGATTCAGTGGATTTGATAACTGACAAAGCACATTGATATTAAATTTGAAATGCACATCCCAAAGAAAAGGCGAGAAAGACAGAGATATGTTAGATACTTAAAGAAATTACAACTACACTCAACATCTTCGATTTAAAAAAGCACAGGATGAGAATCATACATGATATACATATCATGATGCGGCAAGAACACAGGATCTTGTATTTTAGTATATATGCATACAATTTTTTAGCTGGGTAGCTCATGTGGTGAAGAGAATCGAAAGCAACTGGAGCATGGTGCACTTGGAAATGCTTTTATTTTTTTTATTTTTTTTTACTTTGTGGAAGAATCGACAAATTCAGTTTGGATCAGTTCAATTTTTTATTAAAAAAATTGATTGCAAGAAATCGAATTTAAAATTTTTATTCTAATAAAAAGATGTACTATAAATTCTTTATTACTATACCATTTAAGTAAGTATTTGAAAATACTTTAATAATTTTATTCCTATCTTTTTGCCTGCAGTATCGACTTTAATTGAAACATACGCACAATTGTTTAGAGAAAAACTCTGAAAATGCTTCCTAAATGATGGATGAGTTTCTATCAAAGTAATGTTGGATACTTCAACAACAAACACTATCAATTAAAGAGCATTGACAATCCAAAAAGTTATTGCAAGAAGCACTGTTAATCAAAAGACCGGAGTGAAAAATGCTGACACATGTTTTAAACATTGGATAATTTTGCTGTCCCTGTCAAAATTAGGTTGGATAGTGATTAGAGTTAGGGCCCTGTAGATTTATGTGGCCGAACCTTGTTACCGTTCACACACATTTAAACAGAACCACTTTTTTATCATCTTCTCTGTTGATGTTAGGTCCCTTGTTCTAGACCTTCCTCAAATTTGCCAACATCTCATTTTCGTAAACTGCTTCGTCACTCCCGGAACAGGAATTACACCTACCAAAATCGAACTGTAGTTTTTGATATGCAATCATAAGAATCTTTTATGGCCCAATTATCAGTAAATGTGGTCGGCCGCCCAGTATAATACTGTAGCATATCGTGAGTCGCTATGGTACATTACAATGTCGTGTTTAAGCAGCAGGACCTAGCATGTTATATTGGGTTGAGTCAAACCTTTAAGCCCATGAATCCATATTAGTATATGTTCGTGATAAATCTGTGCCAAACATGATTCATTATGGACTCGCCACGAATGAAGGCCACGGACTTGTGCCTACCACAAGTCATCAAAGACTTTATTATACAAAAATCTATTATCATTAAATCAATACAACACTTTTATTTATATTTTTTAATTTTAATATTTGTATTAGAATACGTGATTAAATCAATAATTATATTTTTATATATTTTAAATAATAATAATAAAAATTATGAATTATAACCATGTTGGAATTGTGTTTTTATAATTAGTAAGTATAGTGGAAAAAATGCGTAAATTAGTTCTCAAAACATAATTTAAATAAATTAACATTAAATTTAAAATAAATTAATTTAATTTAATTATTAAACCTCAAAGTAAAAATTTTTAGACAATCCATATATACTTTGCAACAATACCAACGAATGATCACTAAGTCAAAATAATTAGTATAGGTCAAAATTCAACTATAAATTTGTAACATATTATTTTAATATAATTATAAATTATTTGTATTAAATTTACGACTGTATAATGATTTGAAATTATTTTTATTGTGTTGCTACGTCATGAAAGTTGTATTTATAATAAATCTTTATTGTTACTATCTTGTTAAAATTAAAAATAAATGAATATTGTTGTTTTCACTTTGAAGTGATGAGAATTTATTTTATAATGATTTGCAATATGAAATTGGATGATTGAAAATTAAAAAAATAATAATTTGAGAAATTTTTAAATTTTAATAATTTGAAAGGAATTTAAGAAAGTTGAAAGAGATTAAGAGAGAGATGAGTTAAGAGATGAGAGGAAATTTGTGTGCCTAAAAATGAGACCCGTGTGTTATTTTATAAGCACAAAAAAATTTGAGCATTTAGATCATTAATCAATGGTCTATTTAAAAAAAAAATTAAAAATTTTAAATACCAATGTCTACAGCAGTTACTGACAGCAAATATTAAAATATTATATTTTAAAAAAAATTAAAAAATAAAAATTATGTCAGCCCATAAACACGCCCTAAATGGGCCCACATCTTGATACAACACGAAATACTCACGGGCCGTGTTAGAACAAGCCGTGACATGTCGTACTTAAGCTAGCACAACATTAATTTTGTTTTTGATCGTATCAACTCAAGCACAAAAACTCGCTTCAACCAATTTTCCCTAAGTCATACCGCCCAACACGATTGACTCGCCACCTCTAATTATAAGATTCTGTGTTTTCGAAGAATAATTTAGGTGGAAAACTAGGCAGAATTGCTGGGAAAAACTGGAGAATATTTAGGTTGAAAACTAGGCAGAGTTGCTGGGAGAAACTGGTCCAAGCATTCAGATATTCGACAAAACTAATAAGCATAAACAAAGCTAAAAATAAAATCAGATAACAAATATACACGAATAGCCACACGGTTTTCAAATTTCCCTTCCATCTCCATTTGTTAATTGTGGCAGCCATAAAAATGCCTACGTTAAGAGAAACAGACTAATTAAATGCCAAAAACTACAAACTTGTATTGAATTGATATCATTGCGATGTTTTTGGAAAATAAGAAATACTTTCGTTGGACGTCCTGTCTCTGTATCACCACGGTCAAGCCTTAATCTGTCAGCAGCTGGCACCGTGTGCCAGCTGCAGATTTGCAATGGTGGACAGCCAAGAAATGGCTGTCCACTTGCTCAATTCTCCCTATAAAAGGGAGAGTTTAGCAATGTATTTTTCATTGTAATTTAGAGAGAGTTTCTAAAGCTTTGAGAGAGTTTTTGAGTGATTTGAGAGAATTGGGTATATTAAGATTTTGGATTGTAAGGCTAAAACACTACAATACTTGTATTCTCCATTTCTGATAATAAAAAATTCTTCTGTCTTCGCCCGTGGACGTAGGCTAAAAGCCGAACCACGTAATCTTGTCTTTGTCTTAATTTTATTTTTATTATTTTTTCTCAATTTCGCTTTAGCTACGACCCTGCATCACCCCTCAATTTTCCAACAAGTGGTATCAGAGCTTCTGGTTGAAGAAGGTCACTATTCACGTATATAATTACTATTCACGTATATAGTTACTATTCACGTATATAGTTACTATTCATACATACGGTTACTGTTTATACGTACGGGTACTATTCACATAAAACAGTGGGAGCCGATCCTAGCAGAAAGCAGTTCGTGGTGAAAAGCAATGGCGGTAAAATACGAAGTTGAGAAGTTCAATGGAGGTAATTTTACATTGTGGAAAATGAAAATAAAGGCAATTTTAAGGAAAAACAAATGCTTAGAAGCAATTGATGAAAGACCAGCTGGTATCACTGATGATATCAAGTGGAATGAGATTGACGGTAATGCAGTTGCTGATCTGCATCTCGCACTTGCTGATAACGTGTTATCCAGTGTAGCGGAAAAGAAGACAGCAAAAGAGATCTGGGATACTCTCATAAAATTGTATGAGGCTAAATCTTTGCACAACAAGATCTTCTTAAAAAGGAGATTATATACTCTTCGAATGACAGAATCCACTTCAGTGACAGAGCACATCAACACGTTAAATACTCTATTTTCCCAACTCATTTCCTTGGGGCATAAAATAGAGACAGGTGAACGTGCGGAGATTTTACTTCAAAGCCTACCAGATTCGTATGATCAACTCATCATCAACTTGACGAATAATATCCTAACGGAATTCTTAGTCTTCGATGATGTTACAGCTGTTGTATTGGGAGAAGAACGAAGACGAAAAAATAAAGAAGACAAACAGGAATGTTCGCAGCAAGCAGAAGCTTTGACAATGATGAGAGGTAGATCAACAGAACGTGGCCCCAGTGGGAGTCAAAATCATGGTAGACCAAAATCCAGAAGTAAAAAGAACGTCAAATGCTACCATTGTGGCAAGAAAGGCCATCTGAAGAAGGATTGTTGGGGATTGAAGAAAAGTGCAGAGGACAAACCTCAAGGGAATATTGCAAGCACCTCAGATGATGGTGAAATTTTATACAGCGAGGCAGCAACGGTTGTTGAAAGCAGAAAACAGTTCTCTGATGTATGGCTCATGGATTCTGGAGCTACATGGCACATGACCTCTAAAAGAGAATGGTTCCATCAATATGAACCTATCTCTGGAGGATCTGTATATATGGGGGACGATCATGCTTTAGAAATTGCTGGAGTAAGATCCATCAAGATGAAGATGTACGATGGTACTGTTCGTATTATCCAGGAGGTGCGACATGTGAAAGGCCTCAAGAAGAATCTTTTGTCATTGGGACAATTAGATAACACTGGGTGTAAGACCCAAATTGAAAATGGGATAATAAAAATTCTCAAAGGCGTGCTTGTAGTAATGAAGGCAGAAAAGGTTGCTGTAAATTTGTACATGCTTAATGGAGAAACACTGCAGGAAGGAGATGCATCTGTTGCATCAACTAGTTCAGCAGAAGAGTCAACGATAATGTGGCATCGCAAACTGGGCCATATGTCAGAACGAGGTTTGAAGATTCTCTCTGATCAAAATTTACTTCCTGGGCTCAAATCGGTTCATTTACCTTTCTGTGAGCACTGTGTCACAAGTAAGCAGCACAGATTAAAGTTCAGCACATCCAGTTCTAGAAGTAAAGAAATTCTAGAATTGATTCACTCTGATGTTTGGTAAGCACCGATGATGTCCTTAGGAGGAGCGAGATATTTTGTGTCATTCATAGATGATTACTCCAAGAGATGTTGGGTGTATCCAATCAAGAAGAAGTCATATGTGTTTGAAGCTTTCAAAATATTCAGAACGCGTGTAGAACTTGAATCAGAAAAGAAGATCAAGTGTTTAAGGACAGATAATAGAGGAGAATATACTGGTGAGGATTTTATTGCATTCTGTCAACAAGAAGGCATCAAGCGGCAATTCAGCACAGCTTACATGCCTCAGCAGAATGGAGTAGCAGAGCGGATGAACAGAACCTTGTTGGAGAGAACAAGAGCTATGTTGAGAACTGCAGGTTTAGCCAAGACATTTTGGGCAGAGGCAGTCAAAACCGCCTGTTATGTGGTAAATCGGTCACCATCAACAGCAATCGAGTTGAAGACACCGATGGAGATGTGGACTGGAAAACCAGTTGATTATTCTCACCTTCATACATTTGGAAGTCCTGTATACGTGATGTATAATCCCCAAGAAACAACGAAGCTGGATCCAAAATCCGGAAAATGCCTTTTCTTGGGATATGCTGATGGAGTCAAGGGGTATCGCCTGTGGGATCCCACTACCCACAAGGTTGTCATCAGCAGAGATGTGATATTTGCAGAAGATAAACTGCAAAGGAATGATAAAGATGATAGCACAGTGAAGGAAAATCCAGAGACTACAATGGTACAAATGGAAAATAATCAAGTACAAGATGATTCAGATTCTCCTGAAGCAGCACCAGGGCACGAAGAACAAGAACCAGCAGAGTCTGAGGCTACAGATGATCGTCGATCAACTCGTGAGAGACGACCACCAGCGTGGCACTCGGAGTATGTCATGGAGGCTCATGTTGCATACTGCCTTCTAACAGAGGATGGAGAGCCAACAACTTTCCAGGAGGCTTCTAAAAGTCAAGATGTTTCTCTATGGATGACAGCAATGCAAGAAGAGATTGAAGCTTTGCATAAGAACAAAACATGGGAGCTGGTTGCACTGCCACGTGGAAGAAAAGCCATTGGAAACAAATGGGTCTACAAGATCAAACGGGATGGCAATGACCAAGTAGAGCGGTATCGTGCGAGATTGGTGGTGAAAGGTTATGCTCAGAAAGAAGGTATTGACTTTAATGAGATATTTTCCCCTGTGGTTCGACTCACGACAGTCAAAATAGTCTTGGCAATGTGTGCTACATTTGACTTACATCTAGAACAGCTAGATGTGAAGACAGCTTTTCTTCATGGAGAACTTGAAGAAGAAATTTATATGCTCCAACCAGAAGGTTTTAAAGAAGAAGGAAAAGAGAACTTGGTTTGCAGGTTGAACAAATCTCTGTACGGTCTCAAACAGGCGCTGAGGTGTTGGTACAAGAGATTTGATTCCTATATCATCAGCCTTGGATACAACAGACTTAGTTCAGACCATTGTACATACTACAAAAGGTTTGAAGATGATAATGATTTCATTATTTTACTGTTGTACGTGGATGACATGTTGGTGGCAGGCCCCAACAAAGATCGAGTCCAAGAATTAAAGACACAGTTGGCTAGGGAATTTGATATGAAGGACTTGGGACCAGCAAACAAGATTCTAGGGATGCAAATTCACCGAGACAGAAATAACAGGAAGATTTGGCTTTCTCAGAAGAACTACTTAAAGAAAATCTTGTGGCGCTTCAACATGCAAGATTGTAAGCCAATTAGTACCCCACTCCCTGTTAATTTCAAGTTATCCTCTAAGATGTGTCCTAGCAAAGAAGCAGAGAGGAATGAGATGTCTCGAGTACCGTATGCATCAGTAGTGGGAAGTTTAATGTTCGCTATGATTTGTACCAGACCAGACATTGCACAAGCAGTGGGAGCAGTTAGTAGATACATGGAGAATCCTGGTAGAGAGCATTGGGGTTGTGTCAGGAGGATCTTTAGATACATTAAGGGTACCTCAGATGTTGCTTTATGTTACGGAGGATCAGATTTTATTGTTAAGGGCTATGTGGATTCAGATTTTGCAGGAGATCTTGATAAAAGAAAATCCACTACTGGCTATGTGTTTAAACTTGCAGAAGGAGCTGTAAGCTGGGTTTCGAAACTGCAAACTGTTGTGGCATTATCTACTACAGAAGCAGAATACATGGCAGCTACACAAGCTTGCAAGGAAGCAATTTGGATACAAAGATTACTGGAGGAGCTCGGGCACAAGCAAGAGAAAGTTGAATTGTTTTGTGACAGTCAGAGTGCCTTGCACATTGCAAGGAATCCAGCTTTTCATTCAAGAACGAAGCACATAGGTGTTCAATATCACTTTGTTCGTGAAGTGGTAGAAGATGAAAGTGTGGATATGAAAAAAATTCATACAGATGATAACCTAGCAGATGTGTTGACCAAGCCCACCAATACCAACAAATTTGTATGGTGCAGATCCTTACATGGCCTAGCAAACACGTAGGCAACATGGCTTTGGCGAAGAAGAAAGAATGGTGTGGAGACTTGATTGATTTTCAATCAAATCTCCAAGTGGGAGAATTGTCAGCAGTTGGCACCGTGTGCCAGCTGCAGATTTGCAATGGTGGACAGCCAAGAAATGGCTGTCCACTTGCTCAATTCTCCCTATAAAAGGGAGAGTTTAGCAATGTATTTTCCATTGCAATTTAGAGAGAGTTTCTAAAGCTTTGAGAGAGTTTTTGAGTGATTTGAGAGAATTGGGTGTATTGGAGTTTTGGGTTGTAAGGCTAAAACACTACAATACTTGTATTCTCTATTTCTGATAATAAAAAATTCTTCTGTCTTCGCCCGTGGACGTAGGCTAAAAGCCGAACCACGTAATTTTGTCTTTGTCTTAATTTTATTTTCATTATTTTTTCTTAATTTCGCTTTAACTGCGACCCTGCATCACCCCTCAATTTTCCAACATAATCACTACAAAGGGAATGCCCAGTTATAAGTCATTGATCATTGCAAAATACTTTGTGCGTTCAAAAATCTCAAAGATATGCAACGAAAACCAATGAAAAAGTTGAACAGAAAATGTTCTCTATAATAAACTGACAAGCAATGAAATCAGCAGAAATTTCATTTCCCAAATATATCAAAGCAACATGTACGATTTTCCCTTGCCCTACAAAGCTTAACTTGCAGCCTTGCATATACTAAATGTATTCATAACGTTTCAATTTTGCAATTAAACTCACTGTAATGGAACACCCGGAAAGTATAACATACTTTGTGTAGCTGTGCCGAAGATCATTTGATATCTAAATATCAAATAATCAAATCTCCAACAGAGATCTCATCTTGAGCCACGTCCAATTGCTAACCAAAGAGAAACCTTGCCTTTTATGGAGAGTGGAGTCATCAAATGTAAGCTTAATAGCATTTAACTACTAATAGGTTACCTGTTGAAGTCATAATTCAGCAGCGAATGAGTAAAATGATAAACAAACGTTACTGTTCAGTTGAAATCGGCCAGCTATTAAGTCAGAGACTTAAATGCCACAGCCATACAGAAACAAGAGTAAACTCTCAATAGAAAATGCCTAGAACAAAAGAGTAACATAATCACCGTTCTATGAAAATTTGTTAACAGCCCATATACCATGATAACTGATATTTTGTCGGTTACCATATCCACATCATTTAAATAGCACGCCTGGACCACCTGGTCAAGAGGTCTTTTCATCACCACGCATGTCAATGCAGGGGACCCCCAGTCTGATGGAGTGCATTTGTGTAAAACCCTCACTCTGATATCCATGAAACCCAGTTTCCTGTCTATAGAAGTCCAGATGAGCCATCGTCACCTGTCCATTTCCAGGACGATCCTTGTGGGAGAGATGATGCTGGAGTTCACTGGGAGAATCATCTGGAAACTCAAACACATCCATAACCTATACATGTAGACAAACCGAAGAGAATAGACTGAAATTATAGAAAAAATGTAACTCACCGCCATCTGAAACATCAGCAAGTTTATCAAGTGCCGTAGCTCTTTCATGCTCCTACAACCAATTTTCAAACACACTAAGGATTACTTATGCGATTATTTGACAATCCAAGTTCAAGCTCTTATCAACCTGGATAACAATTTATGTAAACAGAATAACACATCCATTGGTTTAAAACAAGGAAAAGGAGTTACTCTTAAGACTAGTTTTGCCTTCACGACTTGAACTGGATTAGGGTTTTGTGTGCCATAGATTGTCCTCTCAACCTGCCAGAGCCAAGGTTTGAGTGATTGGAACAGAAAAGAACTTTACATGAGAAAGAATACTGGTAATAGCAAAAACTTTACATATACATGCCACATATAATATATATCATGGTGATTTACCATACCATCCAACACTGAGAGAATTTTCAACAGACAGGCATAGCCCATTCTGAACAAAACCTTAGTATCAGAGTTCTGCTATTAAGATGAACTAATAAATTCCAGGTGATTTGGTTTATACATTAATTAGTACCTTAAAATGATTAGCTCTTCAAAACCAGGTATATTTAGGCCATTGCATGGAAATCATGTAGAATGTATAGGAGTTCATCAGTAGGTTGAGCATCTTGAATTAGATAACATGCTGTAAGTTAAATCTCTACCACATATTGCTATGTCCAGAGGCCAGTCACTTTCTAAAGGCATGGTTGAAGAATGTCTCCATGTACCTTGAGCAGCTGAACTGACTATGGTAAAACAAATTTGAAGTTAGAACACAATGGAAGTATTACAAAAGGGAGGTAGACCATAGCTTATGAAAAGGTGTTGCAGGATTAAACATGCTAGTGTAATCTAGCAACCATGTTTCTCAAATTAACATCTAAGTAACTCATCAAACATATGAACTGAACTTTTGGCCTCACCTGGTGAAGAAGCTTATCTGTTGCACAGATCTCAATTACATCATATCTTTTCTTAACATCAGGCGCATGAGAGCCTTTCTTTAGTTGAGATTTGCCCAGTACTTTTCGTTTGCCATCAGACACCACCTGATAATTGTGACTAACTATTCTCAAAGACTGCTCAGGATTCCCAGAGGATAACATAGCCAATTTGCCACTATGCTGATCATCCCTGAAACCTGGACATTGTCCAGAAATAATTGGCACCACACAATTATCCATATATGAGAAACCAAAAGTCAGTCTTGTAAATATCTGAGAATTTACAAATACACACAACTTTTTTTCACAAGTAGAACCCTATACAATGGCTAGTAACTCTGAAATTTGGGCCCTAGACAAATGGCATCTCAATTGTGAAGTTTGCAGATCATTCCTCATCACATTGTCTTAGTTGCCAAGTGAATCGTAATCTGCATAATTATTCCAAACAAGCTCCAACAACTAAGCTATAGTTCACTCCATTTTATAAACAATTTCTTATCTCTTGACAACTCTTTCTGTGAATATTACATTTAAGCAAGAAAAAATAATCAGTTTCAGTTCTGCAATTTTAACTTCTCAAACAGATAAGACTATTTATCAACAACAACAAAGAAAGGGGCTCATATCCCCACAGACACATAAATGATTCAAAAAAGAAAAAGGAAAAAGAACATGGAAAGGGATACTGATTTTAAAGTACTAAACTGTAAAAGTCCCTATTTGGCAGTCTTTTAACAGAACTCAAAACTAGTAACTTTCTATACTCTCCCCCTATGAAAGAAATGGATGTGCCAATACATGCTTATCATTTAATTATAATGAATGAAATACTGACGACTATGTATGATAAGTCATGCCTTGACACATGGCTCTCCCTTGAACCCAAAATATTTCTCTACACTTTTCTCCAGTTTCCTATCAGCCTAGTGTTTGCCAGCAGGTTCATCTTCTGGAAGGAATGGTGGGATCGATATCCTTCCAAACATACTATCTAGTAACCATCAACATAACACGTTGAGATAGAAAATATATTCAAATTAATAAAACCATCTTAGCTTGTACAACTTCCACTCACTGGTACTGGAGATGAGTTCCTGAAGAGGGTTCAACATGTGGCACATATTTCCAAGATTGAGTTCCTGATGAAGGTACACTATGTGAAACATATCTCTGAGATTTTGAGACAGAAACATGAGATGTCTTTGCTTTTTTCTGAAGAGAATTGCCTACTGAATTATGAACAAAGCCAGGAGCATTCCCTTTATCATAAAGTGATTCTTGAGGTTGCTGTGCGGCTTTCTGCCATTCCCTGCATCAAATGTGCCAAAGACTAAAAAATGTGAGAAGAATGTCCACATGTTGAGTTACCATACTAGTCAAAAAAAAGCATAACAGGATAGAGCAAAATACAATGAAAAGGAAAAGAATTACAAACACCTTATCATTTTAATTGACTCATTGAATTGATCTTTACAAGAAGTTCTCCATGTTCAGTATCTGTAACATTAAGTTCCTTTCTCAGATCAGTTTTAAGCCCTTCCTTACCCTGGATAATGATGTCGACATTTTGGTCATTTACAATGAAGCAATAAAGATTAGATTCAAAATGAAGTATGCAAGATAAAGGAAATTCATACAACTAAAATTTTGCAGTTGAAAACTCTAGTACAAAATAAACAAGTCAAATATACTGTTGCATACCCAAGAAAGGAGATCAGATTGAACGATGAAAGCCCTTAGAACATAACTGTATGCCTCTTTCTCCATACAATGAATTTGAAGCTTCACGTCTTCATCCACTCCACCAAGTTCTGTCACCAAAGTTTCATGAGCATGTGCATATGTAAAATATATAATAAATATGATGATTAAACTAACATTGGGAACTCGTATCTGCCCCATCATAGGATGAATCAAATAAAAGAAAAAATAAATAAATGGAGAGTTTTAGGAACTCCAATCCTTAAAATACTCAATGTCTGGGGAGTCGAACACAAGTCAATACTCAATGTTTTGATTGCTAGGAAAACCAAGGCAAAGAAATGTAGCATAATTTCTTGTTCCTTTCCCCTAAGGATAAAACATGGACCCTCCTACTTCGAGAGAAATAACTGCTATCTCTTTCTTAATATATTTAGTTTAGGAATTAAAATGACTTATCCACCACAAAAGAGAAAAGTAGTTAAGCAAGATCATTGGGCAGGACATGTAAAACTTAAATTATATTCTGCACCTTTTCCTACAGCCACTTGTCAAGAAAATTTAGCAAATTGGAAAGCTTCCCCTGTCATCCATCCCCAGGAAATCATATGTTAATGGGATAACTATTGAGAATTATACAAGGAAATTTTACAATAAATCTAAGTTCTTTAATTTAACTTTCATTGCTAGAGGAATATTAGTTTAAACCAAGTAACAAACAAACGAGAGACTGAAGTTTTATATGTTAGTAGCTGCCACCATGTGCCAGCTACATAATAATTTGTTGGCACACGGTGCCAGCAAAATTACAATGGTGGACAATTTTTTTAAGGCTGTTTACACGCTAAACTCTCCCTATAAAAGGGAGAGCTTAGCAATTTATTTGTAGTTCAATTTTGAGAGAGTTTTAAAGCTATGTAATTTTGAGTGATTTGAGAGAATTTGGTGTATTGGAGTTTTTGGGTTGTAAGGTTAAAACACTACAATATTTATATTTTCCATTTCTAGTAGTAAAAGATTCTTTTTTGTTCGCCCGTAGACGTAAGTTAAAAGCCGAACCACGTAAACTCTTGTGTTTTGTCTTATTTTCATTTTCATTATTTTTACTCAATTTCGCTTTAACTGCGACCCTGCATCACCCCTCAATTTCCTAACAATAGTATCAGAGCTTCTGGTTGAAGGAAGTCACTGTTCACGTATACGGTAACTATTCACATATATGGGTACTGTTTATACGTACGGTTACTATTCACATGAAACAGTGGAAACCGATCCTAGCAGAAAGCAGTCCGTGGTGAAAAGCAATGGCGGCAAAATACGAAGTTGAGAAGTTCAATAGAGGTAATTTCACATTGTGAAAAATAAAAATAAATGCGATTTTAAAGAAAAACAAGTTCTTAGAAGCAATTGATGAAAGGCCCGCTGGTATCACTAATGATATCAAATGGAATGAGATTGACAGTGCAGTTGCTAATCTGCATCTAACACTTGCTGATAATGTGTTATCCAGTGTGGCGAAAAAGAAGACAGCAAAAAAAATCTGGGATATTCTCATAAAATTGTATGAGACCAAATCTCTGCACAACAAGATCTTCTTAAAAAGAAGATTGTACACCCTTCGAATGGCAGAATCCACTTCAGTGACAGAGCACATCAACACATTTAATACCTTATTTTCCCAACTCACTTCCTTGGGGCATAAAATAAAGGCAGGTGAATGTGCGGAGATTTTACTTCAAAGCCTACCTGATTCGTATGATCAACTCATCATCAACTTGACGAATAACATCCTAATGGACTTCTTAGTCTTTGATGATGTTATAGCTGCTATACTGGGAGAAGAACGAAGTAGAAAAATAAAGAAGACAAATAGGAATGTTCGCAGCAAGCAGAAGCTTTGACAATGATGAGAGGTAGATCAACAAAACGTGGCCCTAGTGGAAGTTAAAATCATGGTAGATCAAAATACAGAAGTAAGAAAAACGTCAAGTGTTACCATTATGGCAAGAAAGGCTATCTGAAGAATGATTGTTAGGGATTGAAGAAAAGTGTAAAGGACAACCTCAAAGGAATATTGCAAGCACCTCAGATGATGGTGAAACTTTATACAACGAGGCAGCAACAGTTGTTGAAAATAGAAAACAGTTCTCTAATGTATGGTTCATGGATTCTAGAGCTACATGGACATGACCTCTAAAAGAGAATGGTTCCATCAATATAAACCTACCTCTGAAGAATCTGTATATATGAGGAACGATCATACTTTGAAAATCGCTGGAATAAGATCCATTAAGATAAAGAATAAGATGTACAATGGTATTGTTCATATCATCCAGGAGGTGCGACATGTGAAAGGCCTCAAGAAGAATCTTTTATCATTGGGACAATTAGATAACACTGGGTATAAGACCCAAATTGAAAATGAAACCATAAAAATTCTCAAAGGTGCACTTGTAATAATGAAGGCAGAAAAGGTTGCTGCAAATTTGTACATGCTTAATGGAGAAACACTGCAGGAAAGAGATGCATCTATTGCATCAACTAGTTCAATAGAAGAGCCAACGATAATGTGGCATCGCAAACTAGGCCATATGTCGGAATGAGGTTTGAAGATTCTTTCTGATCAAAATTTATTTCTTGGGCTCAAATCGGTTTATTTACCTTTCTGTAAGCACTATATCACAAGTAAGCAATAGTTGTTGAAAGCATAAAACAGTTCTCTGATGTATAACTCATGGATTCTGGAGCTACATGAACATGACCTCTAAAAAAGAATGGTTCCATCAATATGAACCTACTTCTGAAGGATCTGTATATATGAGGAACGATCATACTTTGGAAATCACTGGAATAGGATCCATTAAGATAAAGAATAAGATGTACAATGGTATTGTTCATATCATTCAGGAGGTGCGACATGTGAAAGGCCTCAAGAAGAATCTTTTATCATTGGGACAATTAGATAACACTGGGTATAAGACCCAAATTGAAAATTGGACCATAAAAATTCTCAAAGGCGCACTTGTAGTAATGAAGGCAGAAAAGGTTGCTGCAAATTTGTACATGCTTAATGGAGAAACACTACAAGAAGGAGATGCATCTGACTAGTTCAGCAGAAGAGCCAACGATAATGTGGCATCGCAAACTGGGCCATATGTCAGAATAATGTTTGAAGATTCTCTCTGATCAAAATTTACTTCCTGGGCTCAAATCGGTTCATTTACCTTTCTGTGAGCACTGTGTCACAAGTAAGCAGCATAGATTAAAGTTTAGCACATCCAGTTCTAGAAGTAAAGAAATTCTATAATTGATCCACTCTGATGTTTGGCAAACACCGGTGATGTCCTTAGGGGGAGCGAGATATTTTGTATCATTCATACATGCTTACTCTAGGAGATGTTGGGTGAATCCAATTAAGAAGAAGTCATATGTGTTCGAAGCTTTTAGAATATTCAGAGCACGTGTAGAACTTGAATCAAAAAAGAAGATCAAGTGTTTAAGGACAGATAATGGAGGAAAATATACTGGTAAAGATTTTATTGCATTCTGTCAACAAGATTGCATCAAGTGACAATTCAGCACAGCTTACACGCCTCAGCAGAATGGAATAGCAGAGCGGATGAATAGAACCTTGTTGGAGAGAACCAGAGCTACGGTTGAAAATTGCAAGTTTAGCCAAGGCATTTTGGGCAGAAGCAGTCAAAACCGTCTGTTATGTGGTAAATCGATCGCCATCAACAACAATCGAGTTGAAGACACTGATAGAGATGTGGACTGAAAAATCAGTTGATTATTCTCGCCTTCATACATTTGGAAGTCTTGTGTACGTGATGTACAATTCCCAAGAAACAATAAAGTTGGATCCGAAATCCAGAAAATGTCTTTTCTTGGGATATGCTGATAGAGTCAAGAGGTATCACCTGTGGGATCCCACTACTCACAAGGTCTTTATCAGTAGAGATTTGATATTTACAGAAGATAAACTGCAAAGGAATGATGAAGATGACAGCATAATGAAGGAAAATCCAGAGACTACAACGGTATCAATGGAAAGTAATCAAGTACAAGAAGATTCAAATTCTTCTAAAGCAACACCAGAGCACAAAGAAAAAGAATAAGTAGAGTTTGAGGCTACAGATGATCGTTGATCAACTCGTGAGAGATGACAACTAGTGTGGCACTCAGAGTATGTCATGGAGGCTCATGTTGTATACTGCCTTCTAACAGAGGATGAAGAGCCAACAACTTTCCAAGAGGCTTCTAAAAGTCAAGATGTTTCTCTATGGATGACAACAATGCAAGAAGAAATTGAAACATTGCATAAGAACAAAACATGGGAGCTGGTTGCACTACCACGTGGAAGAAAAGCTATTAGTAACAAATAGGTCTACAAGATCAAACGGGATGGCAATGACTAAGTGGAGCGGTATCGTGCGAGATTGGTAATGAAAAGTTATGCTCAAAAAAAAGGTATTGACTTTAATGAGATATTTTCCTCTATGGTTCGACTCACGACAATCAAAATAGTCCTGGCAATGTGTGCTACATTTGACTTACATCTAGAACAGCTAGATGTGAAGGCAGCTTTTTTTCATAGAGAACTTGAAAAAGAAATTTATATACTCTAACAAAAAGGTTTTAAAGAAGAAGGAAAAGAGAACTTGGTTTGCAAGTTGAACAAATCTCTGTAAAGTGTCAAACAGGCGCCGAGGTGTTGGTACAAGAGATTTGATTCCTATATCATCAGTCTTGGATACAACAGACTTAATACAGATCATTGTACATACTACAAAAGGTTTTAATATGATAATGATTTCATTTTTTTGCTGTTATACGTGGATGACACGTTGGTGGCAGGCCCCAACAAAGATCGAGTCCAAGAATTGAAGGCACAGTTGGCTAGGGAATTTGATATGAAAGACTTGGGACCAGCAAACAAGATTCTAGGAATGCAAATTCACCGAGACAGAAATAACATAAAGATTTGGCTTTTTTAGAAGAACTACTTAAAGAAAATCTTGCGGCGCTTTAACATGCAAGATTGTAAGCTAATTAGTACCCCACTCTCTGTTAATTTCATGTTATCCTCTAAGATTTGTCCTAACAAAGAAGCAGAGAGGAAAAAGATGTCTCAAGCACCGTATGCATCAGCAATGAAAAGTTTAATGTTCGCTATGATTTGTACCAGACCAGACATTACACAAGCAGTGGAAGCAGTTCATAGATACATGGTGAATCCTGGTAGAGAGCATTGGGTTGTGTCAGGAGGATTCTTAGATACATTAAGGGTACCTCAAATGTTACTTTATGTTACGAAAGATCAGATTTTATTGTTAAGGACTATGTGAATTCAGATTTTGTAGGAAACACTAATAAAAGAAAATCCACTATTGGCTATGTGTTTAAACTTACAGGAGGAACTGTAAGCTGGGTTTCAAAACTGCAAACTGTTGTGGCATTATCGGTTGGATATCAAGTGTGTAATATACGAGTGTATACGTAATTTCAAAAATTACTATATGCAGCGAAAGCATGTTACAAAATACACCCAATTTAATAATTAAACACATATATATCACATATATACGTAAGTATAACAATTATACATATATAAACATGATGAACAACATATATCACATATATGAACAAGTATAACTATTATACAAAATATATATGATGAACAATATTGTACTAATAACATAATGTAAAAATACTCACCTAATGAAGGTAGTTTTACAAATTCTTCAAGTCCTTCAACAATCCATGTGAATAGCTCACCTTAAAGTATATATTCAACAATTCTAATCCATAACTTTTTGTGGGATTTGGAGCTAAAATGATAACTTAGTTTTAAAATTTTCAGCAACTTGTATTCAAACTCTTTTGAACACAAGTTTGTTTCTTAAATGGAGAGGGTAAATATTTTCTATACAACTCTTGTATTAATTAGAAATATTTAACATATAACTCTTGTATAATTCTTAGAAACAATTTCTACATGATAATTATTTTAAACAACTCTTTTCAAAATAATTATCTTTTTCTCCATTTTCATTTCATTCATTTTAGCCATCCATTAAAGAAGGAGATGAAGAGAAGTTTGTTTATTTTTTCAACACTTGAAAGAACAAAACTCTCTCTTACCTCTCTTCCTTTGCCATTGCCGAATTCTTCTTCAAGAATTAAATGAATAAATTCAATTGCTTTGCCAAAATCTATTTTGTTTATTCAACACTTTGATTAAACAAAAGGACGTGATCCACCAATTTTATTATTAGTCTCCCACTTAGAATTAATTAAATCAAATACTAGAATAATTACCACCTAAATTAATCTTTACCTAAGAAATATAATTACTTTAATTATAATGGGCAATTAAATGGCCAACATCTAGGTCCGTCATTGTATTAAAATACAATGTCATGATAAACTTATTTTAATATTATCTAATAATATAAAATATAATTATTCAAAACAATTTTGAATAATTACTTTTTACCTTACTAATTTTTACGACGAATGTTAAATGGTAAAAAGGTGAAATTAAATCATGAAACAAATTTTTGCCATTTGTCAATATTCAATTAATTAGTTAATTAATTGAGTGATTTACTTAACAATTAAGTCTTGACAAATGTACATTCCCAGGGATCCCGAAACAATTATTCTATTTTACTGAAATTTATTAGATTGAACTATTCAATCCAATCCGCTACCCCAGTGCGCAACGAGTATACTTCATATTGTGAGACTCTCTAGGTCCACACCTGATTTGTCATATGAAGCTCCTCCATACGTCTGTGAACGATGCCCCACACACACGTTACACATACACGTTACGGATATTACAAATTAGCGTGTTAGACCATACAAGTTAAGGTTATTGCATATTCGTATAATCCTTTCATCATTTATATCCTTGAAGAGCAGAGATATAGATCATCACCGTCAAATCTCTATTTGCTCAACCATGAACTTATCTCCAGATTTATATTTCATTAAACAATATCCACAAACACTTTTGTGATATTATTTATTCCTTCAGAATATATTTTCCAAGGTTTATACTTGCGGCCACAAGACTTTCTGAAATACAATCTTAGAGCATGAGGATATACAACTCACTCATATAAGCTGATGGATCCCATATCTACGCACACCAGACTCCATAAGCATCGAACCATACCCAGCAATCAGACTATGAAAGATTTCTGACATGTGTGGAACCAAAGCATGGTAGATCACTCACAAGTCCACCGTGGCCTCAGGTCAAAGGACCACAAATACTACTTAATCGGAAGACCCTCCATTGACAACTTTATGAGATGTTTATTGGATGTCTTCGTGAGTCTGTTCAATATTCAGTCCTTACTGAATACTTGCATCTCTATACGAACTTCCTACTAAGCTCATAGTTTGATAAAACTAACCATCTAGACCATCCAAATATAGACATACACTAATCTATATTACTGGATTCCACCGATAAACCCGCATCAATGAAATTAGATCAAATTGTGTTTGAGAACATATTTGCATAATGACATTTCCTAGCCACATCTGCAACTCCTTGTAGTTATGTCATTACTAATATATTCTCAGGTTATTGTCCTATTTCAGACAAGACTCTAACTCCTTAGATTTCGCTAACTCTTATAAACTTACTAACTCTTAGTGTTTATAACTATTAGCGTTGCTAACTCTTAGCCCTGGTCTAAACTCCTTTAGACCAAATCTGAACTCCTTCAGATCATACAATGTCTGAAACGTTACAAGCATCTTACCATTTAATAATAAATAATATTAACGATTTTATTAGAAATGATAATTGTATAAATACTATCATTAAATATTTATACACTTTGGGATGGTACGTAAGCACAAATCCCAACATTATCTACTACAAAAGCAGAATACATAGCATCTACACAAGCTTGCTAGGAAGAAATTTGGATACAAAGATTACTGGAGGAGCTCGGGCACAAGCAAAAGAAAGTTCAATTGTTTTGTGACAGTTAGAGTGCCTTGCACATTGCAAGAAATTCAGTCTTTCATTCAAGAATGAAGCACATAGGTGTTCAATATCACTTTGTTCGAGAAGTGATAGAAGATAGAAGTATGGATATGAAAAAAAAAATTCATACAGATGATAACCTAACAGATATGTTAACCAAGCTCATCAATACTAACAAATTTGTATGGTGTAGATCCTTATTGATGAACACTTGAAATTACATATTTAATAAGGGTTTTACATCATTGTTTTGTATTATTAGTATATTTAACCCCCCTTATCTTAAGTATATTTACAACATTATACCTAATTAGCTTTTAACTGTTTTGTGGTAGATTCGGCAAAATTGGTATAACTGTCTACCTAAAGATCCAATTGGAGAAATTCTTGATCTTGTGAAGAGCTGACTCAATGGGATAACATATTGTATTTCACAAGGCATTCAAAATTCGAGCGTTTAGAGGGTGAAAAAGGCCTAAAACAGAACTGATCTGCAATACATGCCCAATCTGAACAGTCATCAGTATTTGACCCATAACTATAGAAATACGTATCTAATTCGTATGAGACAACTTAATTTGGAAAGATAAGAGACTTATCTACAACTTTGATGTTTTGAGTGACAGTTAATTCGTAACACATCAATTCCAAATTGGATAAGTAAGTGGGTGCATTAATGATAATCAATGTAAATTATTTGCACAATTCTTGACTTTTATCATCTATATGGTTCCCTCTTCATTTGTCTCGATTTATCCATATTTTTTTATAAATAGATAGCATATTTATGCCCAAAATAGGTAATTAGAAAGTTAGATTTTAGTTTAAAATACTTGTCTTTTGTATTATCTATTTGTAATATTATTTCTCTTATTTACTATTATAAAGTCATATTATCTCTTCTTCCATTTCTTTTCTTTTTCTTTAGTTTTATTATACTCAAGTAATTTTTTTTATGCTAAGGTGAAATGGTAAAACTTTTGGCAAGGTAATATTTTTTATCCTTAAGTTATGCAAATTTATATATGATGTATTTATTTTGTTTGTAATATTAATACCATTTCTTTTAAGTGGTGTATCTTGATTTATTATTCACAAACTTTATACTTGGCACAATAAATTCTTGAAACCATTTACAAGATTTGGCGTATATACCGTTTCTTGTAAAGTGGGAGTCTTGATTTATTGTAAACAAATATAAATATTGGCATAATAAATACTTGAACCCATTTATAAGATTTTGTGTATAATAATTGAAGGAAATAAATACTAATTAATATATAAATGGTGATGAACTTTAATTATTATATCTTAAGGTTGAAACTTCCTTTGTGTGAGAATTTCAATTGAGTTATAAAAAAAGTTGAATATATTCTTACTTCTTATGCCAAGAGTAGATCCCTTTAACCTTAGTTTTTATTTGAATTAGTTACTTGAATTAATATTTGCAAACATCTTATACTGCATTAATTGTCTTTAAAATATTTATAATTTATAATTTTAATTTTACTTTCCTGTGGATCGATCCCGTTCTCATCAGGCTATTTATTACTTCGACAATCCTACACTTTAGAATAAACTCTTATATTCTGGACGTGTCACTTGCATAGCCTAACAGACACGTAGACAACATGACTTTAACGAAAAAGAAAGAATGGTGTGGAGATTTGATTGAAAAGGAGACTTGATTGATTTTCAATCAAATCTCCAAGTGGGAGAATTGTTAGTAGCTGGCACCGTGTGCCAGCTACATAATAATTTATTGGCACACGATGCCAGCAAAATTACAATAAAGTTGTCCACACGCTAAACTCTCCCTATAAAAGGGAGAGCTTAGCAATTCATTTGTAATTCAATTTTGAGAGAGTTTTAAAGCTATGTAATTTTGAGTAATTTGAGAGAATTTAGTGTATTAAGATTTTTGAGTTATAAGGTTAAAATACTATAATTCTTATATTTTCTATTTTTAGTAGTAAAAAAATTTTCTATATTTACTCGTGAATGTAGACTAAAAATCGAATTACGTAAATTTTTATATTTTATTTTATTTTTATTATTTTTACTCAATTTCATTTTAACTGCGACCCTATATCATCGCTCAATTTTTTAACATTATAAAACAAAAAGAGGGTACCTAAGGAAATTATCATTTAACGAACAACCAAAAAAAAATAACGAATTAATCATTTCATATATGCATATTGATTGATCCCATTCTACTTAAATGGATGAACAACATAATGCAGAGACAGAACTGAATTTAACACTCTGAATCACCTTAAACTCCACACATTTAGAAGCCCAAAACACAATCTATACACCAAATCACACTTTTCTCCCGGGTAAAAATTCATTTCGTATGAAGCAGAATTAAGTTTAACACTTATTTGGTAGGTCCCTTATGGCAAATACTTTTGAAACTTTACTCTTTTGTCTCCTATCCAACCACTTCTCGAGAAAAAAATATTATACGCGAGCAAAAAGCACAGGGAAAAAAAAAGACAGCAACAACACCAACTGATGCAAGTAAACTAGAAAGTTTATGGAAATTAAGGAACTTCTGATCGCTTATCTCGTCCCTACATTTTCTAGGCAAGCAAACAGGAAACAAAAACTCGGAACAAAGCAAGTAAACAAAATCAACCAAGAAAAGTATCAAATTTCAGACATGATTAAGTAAAGTAACTTAAACGAGATCCAGAAGCAGTCATATAAGGTTTTCTTTTGTTATTTGTTTTTGCCCACGTTTTCTAGGGAAACAAACAGAAAAAGTGAGAAAGAGGTAAAATGCGAGGGAGAGATGCGGAAAAAAAGGAAAGAAACTTACCGTTGAGATTGCGATTGGAGTATTCCATAGGAAATGTACGCTGTCGAGAGTTGTTCTGGGGCTTTAACGGGACGGAATCGAGAAAAATTGAAGCGTTTTACTGGATTGTTGAATGAGTGTGCACGGTGACTGCTTGCCGGAAAATAATGGCGGGAACAGAAATCCCACCGGCTAGCAGGCCATCGATGCTCCGGCCTACATTTTGGTTTTGCTCTCCTTTTTTTAGAATTTTTCATAAATAATAGTAATATTCTTTTTTAATAACAAATTAATGGGTTAAGTAAATTATCAATATATGAGTATCTAAATTTAATAAAATAAAATGAAAAGAAATAAAGTGAATTAAAAATAAATAAATGTGAGTAATAAAGTGAATTAAAAAATTTGGTATAAATGATTCGCGATCCCAACCAACCACTTCCTTCTTTGTTTTTTTAAATTAATTAATTTCTTTTAAAATTTTATTTATTTTTTATTTAATAATAATTTAAATAAATAATAACTAATTAAATAATTTTTTAATTATTTTAATAAAATATTATTAAATAATTAAAAATATTTTTTATTTATTTATTAAATTATTAATAATCATAAGTTATAAAAAAATATTCACTAAATGTGTTCTACCTACATGCTTACATGCTGCATGCTATTTGATCTGCACATGCACGACATGATGTTTATTGAATTGTGTAAAATATATATATTTTTGTATTATTAAATAAATAAATAGTATATTTTAAATAAATAATCATTAATTAAATAATTTATTTAACAAAATATTGTTAAATAATATTTCATTATTGATAATTAAATAAATACTAATAAAAAAAATCACAAGAACATTTTTATAAAAGTTACAAAAAACTCTTTCATTAGGGATTATAATTAATTTCTTAATTTTTTTTAACGATGATAATTTTGTTTTCAAACCAAAATCAAGTATTTATATAACTTACATATATTTTAAATTAATCTTAATACGAGTTAAAATAATATAAAATTATTAAAATAACTTAATTTTTTTTTTAATTTGTGACATCGCACTAAAGCTGCAATATTGTGATATCGGTTGTTGGCGTAACAGCACCACACATTCTAAAATTATTGTCGCAGTATCACACATTCTAAAATTGATATCATATGGTGGATTTCTAGCATTATGATGTTCGTCCTTTATTTTGTGTTTCCCCACTCTTCACATTTTCACACATTCACCATATGTCCTATTTTCATTTATTTTATTTTAAATTATTATTTTTTCGTAATTTTTAATCATCATTTCACACTTCTTTTTTTATACTAATAAAAATGCTAACTAAGATATGAAACCTGCTAAGTTTGAGTCCACGTGGCTAAAGCACAAAGACTATGACAATTTTTTTAACAACTCGCGGTTTAAGGAAAAGAGAGATCTTTTAGCAATTGACAAAAGTCTTCTCTCTTGCTACTAAATCTTGAGTCTGTTTATGATGATGTGTTTGGAAATATTTCTTTATAAGAAAAAAATAAACAACTAAGATCTAGAATTTTGGGAGCTCGACATGATATATGTTAATGGCTAGAATTCTTAGCTTTTCGACCTTGAGAAGTTCCTTACCACATGACTTGAGAATGTCCCGACTGAGAGGAGCGATTTTGGAAACAAAAATCAAGAAAAGATTAGCTTCATTACGGGGCAAATACTAAAATCCTTCATATATTTAAGAGTAGATAAAAAAAAATTAAAAATCAAAAAATTAAATCTGCCAATTTTATTTAGTTTAGTTTAATTTTTTTAACAAAAAATTAATTTGATTTTTCTATAAAAAAATCGATCAGTTCAATTTGATTTCAATTTAATATTTTTTAAAAAAATAAAAAAAATCGAATCAAAAATAAAAAAATTGAACTAGAAAGAACTGATTCTGTCCAATTCGATTTTTTTATTAAAAAAATTAATTTTAATTTTATTTATTAAAAAATCAAATCAGACCGATTCGATTTAAAAAAAAATCAAACCGAATCAATTCAATTTTTAAAAAATCAAATTGAATCAAACCATACCTATCTTTACATACATCTATCGTGATTTGAAGAATGAGCTCCAAATTGAGGCTCTTGACTATCAAATTGGACTCTAGATTAATAATTTTTTTTTTATCTTTTTCTATTTTGAATCATTTTTCTTTCTCTTAAAATCGAAAGTAATAAATAACAAAATAATCAAATTACACCATATTTTAACTAGGGGAATGTCTTTTTTTCTCTTAAAATTGTCAAAATGATTTATAATAAAATATTAACTACAATTAAAAAGGTCTTATCAATACAATCTTCGTATATACACAATTTGGACATAAGTAAAAATTTATTCTATAATTATTTTCATTGCTTTTAACGAGAAAACAATCCCACAAATAAATGAATTATACAGTATAAAATAATATTAAAATATAACTTATTAATAAAAAAATATAACCTTCTACTTAAATTTTTTTAAATAAAAATATTCTATTTTTTTTAATTAGAATAGAATCAATTATTCATGCCCATATAAGAGTCTAGTTGATTAAATAAATAAAAAATAGTTTGCAAAAACTTGATCCGAGACCACTACACTTCCTTGTTTATTAAGTCAGTATTGCTAAAAGTAATGCAACCATTCCAAACTTTTTCCACAAACTCTCCGAGGACTGGTTGACCTCAGTAAAATTGTGACAATAGAGGAGATTAATATTCAACACAGGGAGCTAGAAAAGTGTCGGGTCATGATGGGTTTCCTGCAGTTTCTTCAAAAAAGTGATGGTAAGTTTGCAAAGAGGATATTTCTTCTACAGTTTTGGACTGCTTGTCGGTGAAGTTATGATATTTATACCGGAACGAAATATAAAATAATTTTTTTTAATTTTTATTTTTATCAAATAAAAATATTTTTTATTTTATAATCTTATAAATATATAAATTTAATATTAAAATAAATAAAAATTAAGAACATATATTAAATTTGCACTAAAGTTTCTTCCATCAAAATATTTTAAATTAAGTCTTTTATTTTATAGTAGAAGTAGATTTTTTATTTTTCTTCTCTTAAAAAAAATATACGTATTTTTATATATTTTTATATAAGTCTTCTCTTTGGACTAATTTTTTTTTTAAATAATAATTTTAATTATAATATTTATTAATTAAATTATTATTTATTAAAAGAAAACTTAATTAATGTAAATCACATAAAATTTTACTCTTTGTAGTTAACATATAATATCCAACAATTAAACATTATTAGACTTAAAAAATTAATGAACTTTTAGTCTTTTATAACAAAAATATTTAATTAAAATAAAATCTTTTTAATAATTTCAAAAATTATCTTTAAGATTTTATTTATTTAATTCCTTAAATTAAATATTTAATTATATTTAGATAAGATATTATCTATATTAATTAATTAATTTTATCTAAATATAAAATATACGTATTTGAAAACTATCTTCTGGATATAAATAATTTGTGTAATAACACAATTATTTTTTAATTATGTAATAACGAAAGAGGTGGTATTAAGGACCAATAAACCTACAATTTCAAGCTCCAATAAATTTTGAATAATTAATTAAACTCTTTAATTAATTAATTCAATTTATTAATTTCAGTGTTATTCTACTAAAATTTTAAAATTGCACTCTTAAAATTGTAGATATAATTTACTCAAAAAATTTATAGCAGTTCATTGATTTAATTACTACATGCAATTCAACCATTTATAAATAGTTCATAATTAGAATTAGGCCAATTATCATTTTACTCCTCTAATTATTTCTTTATCCTTAAGTACCATTAATTCACTATTAAACAGTTATTTTATAACATTATTACAAATTGAGCGTTTTATCCGTTCAGTTCTATAGTTAACTCTTAAGAGAGTTTTCTTTCTAATTTCCATTAGAAATGAATGAATTCTATATTTATAAATCATATTCTTAACGTTTATCTCAATATCCTACCAAAATATAAGTTTTTGGCATATTCTTTAGACAAACCGTAACGAATATTTCAAATGACATAATAACACAAACAGGGGTTTATGATCACTCATGATTAAGGTTAATTTATATATGAATATCAGTTGACGTTATTTAAATTATTAATTAACAATAGTATTTTATATAAGAATTCAAATTACGCCTAATTCAGTCTTATATAATTATATTATATATAGTGCATCCACCATAGTATTACTACATTAGTGATTTGGATAAAATCGCTACATTTTAAATGTCTATGGACCACACTATTAATATTTAATTAAAGATCCAAAATGTTAATTAATTTATTAAGAAACTTTTCTATTTATTATTCATAACTTTAATCATCTTGTATATAATAGTTATATACTAAAATTATGGTTACATAAATAAATAACAAATTTTTTTATATTTATATCATAAAATTATAAATACCTTTTAAATATAAAATTATAATTTTATTATTTTTATAAAAATAATAAATATATATATTTTTATGACATTAACAATAAATTCTTTTCCTACAAGCATTAAGTAAACCTTTATAATCTCTTGTCCTCAAAATTTCCAATCTCACAACTCTTAACCACCTCAGTCTTATTTGCCTATGTACCATCATCTCTAAATTTTTTGTCAGATTACATGAAAAGACAGGGTGCCGAATTTAGTTAGTCCATACCGAATAGGCCAAAGATTTGAAAGGGTGTTTATGTGCCTATATAAAAAGTGATATAATAATAAATATTGTGCTGATAATTCTTTCTCATTGTACTAAAAACTGTAGGGACAATATATATAACCAGTTAAAAATAAATCACTATAAATTCAACGTACGTGTTTCTTCTTATGATTCACTTCTATAATTCTATTCTTTGGTTATTTTTATTACTCATGTTTCTCGGCAGATTATGGTTTAATCTGCAACTCAAACATATTTGATCGTATATATTAACTCTTGAAAGAGCATACACCAATGAGATCAAGATGCGTGAAATAAATAAATTTTGATTGAAATTAGAGAATTAGAGAATGGGTTGCATATTTATGAAATTGGGTCCTTATAAGTTGATAGATGGCAATAATATATATAGGCACAAAGTGCCCCTTTTAGCAATTTACTACTACAAAACTCATTAAGAAAGTGAAAAATGTAGCAATCTAATTCTTTTTTCAATTGATTACCAAATTACGAATAAACTTTTTTTTTTTAACAAAACACTTATGGTTTAAAAAAAAAAATCAAATACGTCCTGTAAAATCACAAATTCAGAATCTAAAAAAAAAAAGAAATTGAGATTTTTAAAATTTAATACTTATACAAAAAAAATTAAAAATTAAATTACTTTTATTACTCTTGTTTTGTTAATTTTCATGAAATATTTTTTGTTAGGAGTATAAAGTAGTGACAGTTGTCTTAACACAGGGGAGTTCAATCCAACACTTAAGCTCAAACCTTATGAATAACCAACCCAAAGAGAGTTACTTTAGTAGGACTAAGTCCGAACTACAATACTTTGACTTCTTTAACTCAGCCCATAAAGCTCCTGAAGTAAGACCTAAATCATGCTATGTGTTTCCACTCAATTATTAATTTTAGAGAACATGTCATCGAGACTCGAGTGCTCATAATGTCGGCATAGGTCCACTACCAGCGCACACGTCAGCAAAACTCAAGACTCACCACTTCATTAGCAATATTTACTAGAAGAGTATGTAGACTCCACATCACCTAACATCTGATTTAGAGATAAGATTAAATAAGAGAATCTTCGAAAGCCCAATAAGCAGGTGCCACGTCAGCCTAAGTTGGGACACGCCACGTTATTCACAGAGCCCACTGGATGAGCATTTGGATGCCGCCTCAGTTAGCTGTTAGACATAAATGATAAGATTTGATGAAAAAATTCCTAAAGAGCCAATAGTCGAGCGCCACATCAGCAGAACTCAGAGCACTAGTCACTATTAACACTGTTGACACAATAATATTGGATCAATTACAACTAAGATATATGCATGTGTAATTGTATTCATTGTACAAAATACGTATCTCATATATATTTATGCTTAATGGAATAATTAAAACACACAATAAATACAATTAATATATTAAGGGTTGAGAATTCATCGATTATAGTTTTTCTCAAAAGTTACTATAAAATCTTTTTAGAGTGCGACTCGTTGACAATTTTAGTCACAAATTAGATAGGCTTAGTAAGTTAGAGTAGCAGTTTAAAATCTAGCACCGGGTTTAACAGTTTAAAATCTAGCACCGGGTTTAACACTTTAAATTTTGATAATTTTTTTTTCCTTAATCAACTCTTTAATCAATAAAATATATTTATTAAATTGTTGTAATTAATAGCCAAAATTTTAACTATTAAAATCAATTTTTCAAAAAAGATAAAATCCCTTTTTTTAATTCTAAATTTGACCAACCACCCTTGTTGTTCCAAAACAACAAAACAATCTAAAAGCAAAAGTAACAATTGCTTCCTTTTTTTTTTTTTCTCGCACATTCTCACACACTTTACAATATATATCAAATACATATTATAATATATTATCATATAATATTATAAAGTATATATATATATATATATTAACATTATAATCAATAATATTATATTATATAATAATATGATATTTTAATTATTTAACTATTAATTAATTAATGTGTAAAATTATCATTTTACCTTATGGGTCTTACCATACCATACCATACACTTAAGTAAACTCAACTAAAAATCTACAATACGCCACGTGTCAATATATAATTAGAAACAATAACTGTTAAGTAATAAAATATATTTAACACTTAAATATAAACATGCGTGCATCCCATGGTTATGTTGGATATTATTAGACTGAAGAATTCAATCTAGTACACTGCTCCAATGCACAATAAATACACTCTATATTACGGGACTTCCTAGGTCCACGCCCAATTCATCAAATGGAACTATTCTATAAATTTAAGAATGATGCTCCATGCACATGTCATGGATATTATAAATCAACGCGTTGGACCATACAAGTTGAGGTCATAACGCATATGTATAGTCATTTCGTCATCTATATCTTAGATGTGTGAGGACATAGATCAGCATCGTCAAATTCCCATAAGCTCATCTCTATATTTGTATCTAACTGAACAATATATGTAAACTCTTTGTTATATTGTTTTACCTTGTGGAAATTCATTTCCCGAGATTTATTACTTATGGCTATAAGACGTTATAAGATACAATCTCAAAACATCTAGATAAACAACTCTTTATGAGAGTTGATGGATCCCATATCTACATACACTAAACTCCATGAAAACATCAGACCATACCTAGTGGGGGACAATTGATATATTCGAAATTCAAATTCTCCATATCCTCTCTAGACTTTATTCACTTTCTCTAGGGTAAGTTAACTCTAAAGAACTTTATCCATAATATTTTTGCCTAACTTGAACATCAGAGGGCCGTCGCCGGTTACCCTGCCGACGCTTGTCTCTAACCCTCTTGTGTTGTGCTTCTCAGATCCCTTCAAGTTCCCTCAGTCAGTTTAACCCCGGTTCAAAGTTCAACTATTCCCCAACTCAATCTTTGCCATCCACCACCAGCACAATCATCATTACAGCTCTTGACTATCGAAGGTCAAAAAACTCGAACTTCCCCATCATCCCTATCACTCACACAACTTAAGTTGAGGGCCAGGCCTCTCTTAGACTAAAAATTAGCCTATAACATTTTCTAATAGTTGAATATTAGTGAATTTTTTTCTAAATATTTAAGTATTGTTAGCAGAATTTGAAACTTGTAAATATTTATATAATTAAGTCATACCTCAAAGAATTCACAATAATAATCCAAAAAAAACCATAAAATTCAGATATATGAATGTTTCAAAAAGAAAGCGAATTTACGGAATTAAGCCCAAGTTCAAGACCTAACCCAAGATGAAGCCCAAAGATTAAAACTAGGCCCAAACTATAACAATTCCTCTTGTCTCTCAGCGCACCTTCGAAATCGAAACGGATAAAGTCTCTCTCTCTCTTACTCTCTCTCTTACTCTCACTCTCTCTCGGTAGCAAAGCCACTGAAGAAGAACAAAAAAAAAATGTTAGCAGCAAACCCTAGCGGCCTTCACAGCAGACCGTGCTATCCACATTCTTCTCATTTCTCACTCCCCACTCGCTGCAAACTTTCATTATCTCCGAATTGCCCCCGCTTCATCACTTCGGGGAAAAAATCTTCTAAGTTTCCTTCACCGTGTCTGCTTTTATCGAGAAGAAAGTACAACGAACGGTTTGGTGTTAAAGCTTCAGCCACAGAAGCGGAGGTTTCTGAACCGGTTTCGGATGATGCTGTTCCGAGTTTTCCCCAACCGGTGTCTGTCAAAATTCCTTTTGGTGACAGACATGTAAGCTTTGCATTGCTTTTTAAAGACGTAGACATATGCATTGTTTGCGTTTTATTTGTGCTTGTGTTAGGTTTAGGGAGGTTCAAATTGGGGTTTTTAGGACTCTTGAGCATAAAAGAGACGATAGTGAGTGTAAAGAAATTTGTGTTGAAAGATAAATCAGTAAATGAAAATGAAAACATATGTGCTGTTGCTGTTCTTGATGATACTTTTGCTAATAATCGAATGAGGGATTAAGAAATGATAAGTCCGCCCACAAATTGTTTGAGTATATACTTTACTAACATTTGCTGGAAGGAAATCAGCCTCTTGAATTCTGAAATGAATTTGCTAATTCTCCACTGAAATTACGTTGAAATATCTTTGGTTGTTATATCAGAAATAAGATTTAACTGAATGCTTTTATTGCTTTTCACAAGCTTTCTCTGTTTTGACCAAACATAGAAACTTGTGACAAATTCATTGTAGTTCTCCTTATACTTGTAACTTATTTTATTTTGATTAAATAATCTTCCTTGTGAAAATCTTCTATCAAAGCGTTATCCCATATGGCGTTATTTTTTTTTTGGGTGCTTTTTTCCTCCCTTCCTTTGTAATCATTTCATATATGGATTTTTCTGGGGGGAGGTGTACCCAACTATGCTCCTTTGGTTAATTATTGAACTCCTTTTGTTTTGTTCTTGTAGATTTTTGTTGAGACAGGCCATATGGGGAGACAAGCTAGTGGTTCTGTTACAGTGACGGATGGAGAAACTGTAAGTACTCATTTGTGCAAAGAGGTTTATTTAGGAAGTAAATTTTGTTAATATCTCTATAACTTGATTGTCATTCTAAGATTTCTCAAAATATCATGACCTTATTGCTCAGAAGAACAAGATCTGTAAATCAGAGAATAATACCTCCATGCTTGCTTACATGAATTTCTAGAGATAAAACAAAAGATGTGCCATAATTACTTGGTGGTAAAGCAAGTGGTCATGGATAGCAGTCAAAGTATTGCTAAAGCTGGATAAAAAAGATTAATTCCTTTTCCTCTGAGAATGAGTAATGCTGGATTGAAATTATAGAAGGGAGAAGAGAGCTCAGTTTATTGAAATACAAGGAACTGATGCTATTAACAGGGTCTTTAAGAGCCTAATAGAGGTTATTAAATATAAGGAACCTATATTAATATTAAAGGTTCTATTAGAGCTAAATTTATACATTTAACCTTATTACCAAAGATCAAGTCTAATTGTAAGATCTTGAATTCCAATTGGGCGTTTCTTGAATAAATTTTCATGTGTAAATAGAATTAACACATTAATGTTCATTGTAGATTGTTTATACGTCTGTTTGTTTGGCGGATGTCCCAAGTGAGCCTTCTGATTTTTTCCCTCTTAACGTAAATTATCAAGAGCGTTTTTCAGCAGCAGGTCGAACAAGGTACACCTTGCCAGTTGCCACCTTTTTCCATTTATTTTATTCTCATTAATTACTGAAATGAGACTTATTTCTATGCTTAATATTTTATGTTGCTTCAGTGGAGGCTTTTTTAAGCGAGAAGGGAAGACAAAAGATCATGAGGTACTGTTTTCTGCCATCTCAGAGTTTCCTTTCTTTTGATTGTTTCTGCCATTTGTTTTTTTGGGAATTATTTTAATTTGCTGATAAACTCTACTTTATATTAAGCTTGGAAGGATTCAATATACTTGTAAGTTCCTAGGAATGAAAGAGAACTAACTTAATCACGAAATTATGAAAAAGTTCTTTGTTCCATTTTTATATGGAAATTTGAAGTCAAACAGCTAAACCATGTGGTTGCACTGTCACAAATACAAATTAAAATCTAAATATATATGCAGTTATCAATAAGAGTAGATAGATTTAATTATATTTTATCATGCAGTGTAACCCTTATTTAGTATGTTGCGTGTACAATAGATCAACATTATTTGACAAACATCTTATATCTGAGTAACTGATATATTGAAACAAACCAACTTTGATAAGCTTAGCCTCTCAAATATGATTCATCAGCTAGGAGTTAATCATAATTTTTATACTGTTCTGGAAAATACATTTTTAGACATAACCTGATGACCTTTATTAAAGCAACCTTGTTGGATCTTTAACATTGATGTGTATGTCTATTAAATAATTACACATAGCTGTGCACAAACAGATTTCTTTTTTCTTTTTTCTGCATTGAAGTAGATATATTTAGTGATATAAACCTTTTTTTTTGTTATTCCACTGAGTTTAAATATCATGGAGGCTGTATATTTGGCTGTTCTTGTTGGCCTTCCGTTGAGTTCTGTTTTCTCTCTCTCAAAATGTACCTGTTTCTCTAGGTATTAATTTGTGTCATTTCTGAAAGAAATTCTCTTATGATGCTAATTGTTTCACTATTAGATAAATTTGCTAACTGGGACTACGCAGCTGAGAGTTGGCTATGATGTCATGAAAATAAGTCATCAAAGATTTGATACTTTGGAGAACGATGTAGTGTTCTCTTATATATCATGTGAACTTAATGGTTTTTTATGCCTTTAGAGTAGTTATTGTCATCATCTGTCCATTCGTTATTCTTTTTCTGTTGGTCGCATGTAGGTCCTTGTTTGCAGATTGATTGATCGGCCTCTTCGTCCAACTATGGTTAAGGGCTTTTACCATGAAACTCAGATCCTGTCTTGGGTATGCTCTTTTTGTATCTCTCTGGAAGAATTTCATTACCTAATTGTCTTCTTTTTGAAAGAAAAATAGCTTGTAATGGACACATCATGATATGTGGGATATCTCAGCATCCGCTTACATACTTTATTGATAAGTTACAGATCTCAATAATTGACTCAGTTGAAATAATGAGAAAGTGGATTTTATAACAGTTGTAATGGGTATTGGGTACTTTACCCTTATATCAATTATATTGGCAACATTGAAATACTTGTTGCTATGAGTATATTTCCATCAAGTCTTGCATTGTGTTCTTATAAAGTGTTAAAGTGTTTTCTTATCAATCTTTTTGTGCAAATTTGATGTACTTAAGTGTGACGTATTATATCTCTCCTTTGTCATCTGCATATCTCATCTTATTTGTCTTTATCTTAACCTTATTGTCATAGGTTTTGAGCTATGACGGTCTGCACTCCCCTGATGCCTTGGCAGTCACAGCTGCTGGAATAGCCGTGTACGTCTGATCATATTTTCTTACTATCTCTAAGGAATTTATGTAAGATTTATGACACTATATAAGACATCTATTTTCAGTTTGTAATCATTTAATACCACAGTGCTCTTTCAGAAGTGCCAACTTCGAAAGCAATTGCAGGAGTTCGAGTTGGTCTAGTTGGTGATAAGTTTATTGTGAACCCAACAACCCAGGAGATGGAAGACTCAGATTTGGACTTGTTGCTGGCTGGCACTGATAATGCAATATTGATGATAGAGGTTTGCTTTGAATTCATATTTTATATTTATTGCAGGTTTTTCAGTAAGGACAGAGGTGTCCATTTCATGTCGCTCGAGTCTTGTTTTAGTTGTTTAAAGTGGTCACGTCTTCTCTCACCTGGAAAATCTCACTGAGCTTGCAGCGGAGATCTGCTACATTGTATAAATGGAGAGAGTGCATAAAAAGTAGTGCGTACAAGAAAGTGGAAGTTAACAACATGGCAAATTAGTAAACAATAGAATCTTACTACTTGATCTCATTCCTTTACATAAAGTAACAAAGAGATCAGATTATCGGCAATAAAAGAGGCAAGAAGTTGAAGTTGATTAGTTTAAGATTGAGATGATGCACAAGGGTGTGCTAGATTTTAGAATACACTTAAGTTTGTATAATCTGGTCAATGCTAGCCTTAATGATTCTCAAAGTGATCCAGGGGATGTAAAAGGAGAGAAGATGAAGGAAATCAAACCTCTTTCGCTGTTTCCTCATCTTTTTCTTTTCTTTTCTTCGTTCTGTTATGCCATACACTATTTCCAAAGTTTGCTTGTATCTCGCTCATCACAACTTTAAGAAATGAGTGTCAAGCTCAGGTTAATGATACAATTTGAGTTTTACTTGCTAAATTATTTGGTCAGTGTCTCGTGCTTGATTTAGTAAGAATAAAGCTGCAAATAGTTGTCCAACTTCATAAACATATTGAGGAACTCATGAGTTAATTTAAGAATGATGCACAAACAGGGAATGGAATCTAATTAATTTGGGCATAGCGAACAGTTGGTACTATGTTAACTTCCACTTGTCGCATGAAAATTTTCTCCTTAGTGAATGCTGTGAAATGTTGGCTCTTTATCTGATTTACCACAACATTGATGATTATTTGGTACGGTGTTTGGACCTAATGGAATCTTTTCTTCCCCACAAAAGAAGTGGGTGAAGGGTGAGGTCATGGGCTCAAATCCTGCCTGGGTACAATATTTATTGTTATTTTTTTTGTGTGAGTAATCAAATTGTGCTTGGATAATTTGTCTAGTTGACTCTCAAAGAAATGTGCAAACTATGAAATTGCAGGGTTATTGTGATTTTCTTTCGGAAGAGAAGTTACTTCAAGCGGTACAAGTTGGGCAGGTTGTTCTTTTATCTAAGTATGATACTTGTCTGCAATTAATTATTTTGGGTTGGTTTTGTTTAGTTTTTGTAGAAAGTTGTGCCCATGTTTAATGTAATATACATGAATGTACAGGTGTTAGACATGCATATCAATCTGCAGCTGTGTCTACAAACTGTAGATTTTTCTTACATTTAAAGCTTTTTTCTACAATTATTTCTTTCTTTACTTGATTATTTTGGTACTCGAGATGATATTCGGGAGACAAAATTCAGAGTCTTTGAGTTCGGTCGATAAACCTGCAACTGTGCTGTGCTAATGCTTTTGGGCTTACAATTTTGTCAATTTGAGCAGAAAGCCACCTCCTCTCCAATTTACTGTACTAATATTTCTGCTTAACTAGAAGTGGACATCAAGTGTTTATATGGTGTTCATTCTTTTAATTGACTTTAGTTGATTTCAGTATGTAGTTTATTTCTTAAATAATATTAGTAAATCTTTCATGGTCTTGTTATCCTCTTTTGTACTGATTTCAAGCACAAGTCCTTTCCTTAAAAAGGATGCATAACACAATATTAGTATTTTGCTTGTCTATATGCTTAGAGGTAAGAATGCAAAGTGGTATTTACTTTTTTATCCAAGTAATACCATATTAAAGTAAATCCTGATTCCATGATATTCGATTATGGAGCGTATTGTTTTATGGTTTAGCAGACTCAGATGTTTTAGATGGATTTTTTGGGTTGAAAAACCTTTTCCAGAAATCTGTGGTTTTTTTACCCCTTTGTTGTTTGCTAGTCCTTTTCTTTTCTCCCCACCCCCTTGTATTTGTTAATGAAACAAGACAATTTAATATATCAACTTTGTCTCTTCTAGGATCTCTCTTTCTCTACTCCTTTTTGTGAATATTGGTAAAATTAATGCTTAAAAATGTAACAAAGCTGTGGAGATGCTTAAACTTCTTCTTTCACGCAGTTGATACATTATAAGCTACTTTTGATTATTACCAGGATGCAGTACGGGCAATTTGCAACGAGGTTGAGGTTCTGGTTAAGAAGTGTGGCAAACCAAAAATGCTCGACACAATCAAATTACCACCTCCTGAGCTATACAAGCATGTGGAAGTATAATTTATTTCTCCTTTCATTAAACAAGTGCATGTTCTTTTCTTTAGATTCATGGAGGAGCTATATTTTTACCATTGCTAAAATATAGGTCCTTTATTTTTGTTACTATCCTGTAATTTTTATTATTCTAATTCTTTTTTATTTATAGTATTTTCTTTGTTTCTTAGAAAAGAAAAACTTATATTCATCTATTGTTCTTATATTCTAAATAATTATCAAAACTATTGCAAAAGCTCTCTCTTTTTTTCTTTTGTTTCTTTTTTATAGGAAATGAAAATAAATTTATTTCTGAAGAGAAAGGATTACATTAGTGAACCAGAGATCCTCAAAACAAAAAGAAATTATTTAAGAAGCTAACATTTAGCTTCTTCATTGACGGCAAGATAAAAGGAAAATTCAATGCATCTGATCATGTTGATGGTGAGAGATTTGACAGAAAATAAGAGAAACATTAGCAGTTTTTTATCAAAGAAAGACATGTTAAATGATTGAGAGATATAGAAATCTTACTATCATACTTGAGATTTCATATCTCTCACAGAAGTAATTAACATCGCAGTTGGTTGAAAGTGTGACAAAAGTGAAATAGTTTAAGGCAGTCAAATATGAGATGTTCAAAGGAGATATTGTTGGGAAAATTCCTATCTTGTAATTTTCTGATCTTTCTTCTGTCTCTCTCACATGCAAAGGAACTTGTAATAAGAATCTTAAGTAGTCATGTACTTATTATGCATCACTTGCAGGAAATTGCCAGTGAGGAATTGGTGAAAGTGTTGCAAATTAAGGAAAAAATACCACGAAGAAAGGCCCTCTCATCGTTGGAAGAGAAAGTTCTAACAATACTTACAGAAAAGGGATATGTCAGCAAGGATGAAACTGTGGGAACCACCGAAACAATAACAGATTTGCTTGAGGATGAAGACGAGGATGAGGAAGTTGTTGTGGATGGTGAAGTAGATGAAGGTGATGTCCACATAAGGCCAATTTCAAGGAAACCGACTCCATTGGTAAATCTTGTTTGGACTTTGCTTTCCAAGCTGACATATATGATTGGCCTGATTACAAGTTAGTCACTTAAGTTTTGCAAGTTTGATATTGTAGCTCAAGCTTTTTAACCTAATTTTATGATTCACTCTGCCAGTTGTTTTCTGAGGTAGATGTGAAGCTGGTATTTAAAGAAGTGACTTCCAAATTCTTACGGAGACGTATTGTGGAGGTATTTGAATTTTCTATCTGTGAAATCTAATAGAAATTTATGCAGGTATATCTCTTGTTCCACTATCATAGTGCACTG
The DNA here is from genome assembly GCA_946807835.1 of Ailanthus altissimus. Classification (NCBI taxonomy): domain Eukaryota; kingdom Viridiplantae; phylum Streptophyta; class Magnoliopsida; order Sapindales; family Simaroubaceae; genus Ailanthus; species Ailanthus altissimus. Next base: position 14,860,825 of record OX327712.1, on the reverse strand, counting down.
AAATACAAAGCTGTATACCTATTTCTTATGGATATTCAGAAAGCTAGGTTATTCCTGAATTTTGAAACGTATCGAGGTTTACTTTAGTAAACAAAATTTCATATTTCTCCCAACAATAAGAATTTCTTTTGACTTGAAGGGCGCTAATGTTATCAATGTGGTTTCCAATCATTTTTGCTTCAAGAAATAGGGTGTTAATTTATTTTTAGAATTCGAAACAATTTGCCCTAAAGTTTGGAATTACATTTATGTTGTGTATGGTAAAAATGTGGTATCTTGTCTTTGATGTTCACATTTTTCTTATGGTACTATCACATGGCTCCAATAACTTTGCAAATGTGCTTTACCGCATTGCACAAAACCTTCTTTCTCCTGTGGGACAGGCCTCTCTACTAAACATGACTAATGCTGAGTATGTTCACACCTGATATTGGTTATTTTTCATTAAAACTATTACAGGGAGGAAGAAGAAGTGATGGACGATTTGCAGATGGAATTCGTCCAATAAACTCAAGATGTGGATTACTACCCAGGGCACATGGAAGTGCTCTTTTCACACGCGGTGAAACCCAGGTTTGAAGTACAGTAGTTTAGTTGGTGAAACATCCCTAGATGATTACATGATTACGTTCCTTTGTTGTGCTGTACAGTTTTGATATAGTGTGAGGGTATTGTGGTAATTATTGTTTCTTTCTATTCCATAGTTAGTTTGTTTTGGATTGTCAGCCTATTTAAAAGCATGATCTCTTTGTTTCTTGATGTGTGAATCATTCACAATCATCATGGAAACTCAATTTCATTTATGTGTGCGTTCATTGGTATTAAGCTTCACACATTTCTCCACCTGTTATCTTCACATCCAAACTTGTCACCTTTCCTTTTGTATTGTATTTGAAGTGCAACATTTAAGCATGCATTCCCTAGTTTCTGTTCTTTCAAATTGTTATTAACGAATGTTATCATGAACACAAGTATGAGAGAAAAGTAATTCTGTTTCTTGTTATTTCACACTAGGGTTAGTAGAATTTATAGGGATACAAATACATCAATGATCTGTACAAATTGTAATAGAAAACGAAATATGTAAACAATTAGAAAATCCTAAATTCAAAAGGTAGCAGCTCCTCTCATTTTGTTTCCCTAAATTGGAACACCAAATTCAACTTAGATTGACCTTAAAACTTCTATTTTTTCCACAGAAAGCATTTAGACTGACCCCCTTTTATTATCTCACTTAGTTTGACAAAATAGTGCCAGAAAACCTTCCTGATTCATTTTTTAATTTATTTTCTTGAATTTTAGAGTTTCAATGTGTATGTATATGCATGTCTTGAATTCTCAAATCCAGTTGGTGAAATTTGGAATAACATATTTGACTTTTGTTGACAACTTCTTGACCTTTTTGTAAGCCACTTCATTAGCATGAGTTATCTTCTTTCTTCTGCTGGAAAGAAAAAGAATAGGCATATTTGACGAATTACTTGGTTGTCAGTCATGACTGTTAGTTTAGCTCCTTATTTATTTTTGGTTAAATTAGGATTTTATATTATCAGTCATGTTCTATGTAGTCAGTCTTAATGGTCCTGTGGTAGCCAGCATTATTTTTAGGTTTTGTTATTCTTTACATCTTTCTCAGATAGTATTGGGGAACCATGTCCTGCTATGTACTTTTATGAGCATACTGCATAACATTGTGCTGTCATTGTTTCTTATGTTTGTCTAATATCTTATCTTGTTTTTCAGTCTCTAGCAGTGGTTACTCTTGGAGATAAACAAATGGCACAACGAATAGACAACCTTGAGACCGACGACGAAGTTAAAAGATTCTACCTTCAGGTCTCTTTGACATGATTTCCACTAAATTAGTTTTTTGGTTGTCAGCCTTAGTAACCTTTCCCAAAACAAATAGAAGACAGGTTAAGTTGCTTACTACTATGCATTTGCCTTTTCATATAATTTCAGTACTCATTTCCTCTATCAAGTGTTGGGGAGGTTGGGCGGATTGGAGCACCTAGTAGAAGAGAAATTGGTCATGGAACTCTTGCAGAGCGAGCTCTTGAACCTGTCTTGCCTTCTGAAGATGATTTTCCGTATACTATACGTGTGGAGAGTACCATAACTGAAAGCAATGGCTCCTCAAGGTGGATTCCTTTTTCTTTCCCTGTAATTTGTTTTATTATTTTAAAAGCAGAAACATGTATTCAGATAAATCATTAATGTGTTTGTCTACTATTTCAATGTTTGAGTATGGTCTAAGCTTTGATATTCATACATAGGCGTGAATGCATTACTTCCCCTCTCCCCATCTCATTTTACAATTGCACTTGAAGTAATTTTCTGAATAGATCTCAACTTTTAATACTTAACATCAAGTTTCATTGCATAATAGCATGGCATCTGTTTGTGGAGGTTGCTTGGCACTGCAAGATGCTGGGGTTCCAGTAAAGTGCTCTATTGCTGGGATAGCAATGGGCTTGGTTTTAGATACCGAAGAATTCGGGGGTGATGGAACACCGCTAATTCTCTCTGACATAACTGGATCTGAAGATGCATCAGGAGATATGGATTTTAAGGTCACCTTTGCTTGGATGTCTTGTTATTTTTCTTATATTTGTTAACTTGGGGGTTTTATGATGCTAATGGTTGAAGCTTGGAAGTTTTATTAGCTCATTTAGAATGGTACAGGTTGCTGGAAATGAAGATGGCATAACTGCATTTCAGATGGACATAAAGGTTTTTATCGTTCTTTCTTTTTTTCATTTTGTAAAAATTCCCCTCAGATTTTTCCACATCCCAGTGATTTGTGTTATTGGACATAACTATCTTTATGCGATCATCTTAAATTTTAAGATTTGACCATTTCTATGACAGGTGGGAGGGATTACTTTACCTGTTATGAAAAAGGCACTTCAACAGGCAAGGGATGGCCGCAGGCATATTCTTGGTAAATTTCACGTGCATCTTTTAAGATTAATGAATTATCTTGGTTTATTAGTTTGTGAAAGAAAGATGTGTATAAACTTTCTGATTTTTATCTTATGACTACAAGATGTATTTTAAACATAGGTTAATATTGCATTTTCACTTTTTTTTTCCCTTGTCTCCCCTGATTCCAACTTAGATAATCTTCATAATGTTCAATTATAATAATTTATAAATAGTGAATTCATTTCCAGTTGGGTTGATAGTCACATATATCTTTCTAGTCAAATTAGGCATAAGTTGGCCAGTACTGGCATGAGCCCTTGAAACTACTTGTGCTTGTATTTGCGGTTTATGATAAATTTTGTTTGGATATAGTCATCAGAGGACTTGGGTGGAGAGGGACTCTAGTCCTTGTCAAAGATGAGTGAGTGCTTGATTTTATCATAATTCTGGATTTATGTGGCTCCTAAGGATATTGTTTTTTGAATACTGCCTCTGTGAATCTGTACATGGAAATGCACTCCATAGTCGTTCTTTAACAATTTGTTGCTTATCAAGATGCCATCCAAGCCACTGGAACTTCCAGAAGTATTAACAATTTATTGTTCCGCATGCAATTTGATTCTTCTGGAGTATTTTTTGTTGTTGTATGACCTTGTTACTTCTTTTACTATTGGTTGTTGGTGGCTTGTTACTTCTGGAGTATTTATTTGTGGTTGTATGACCTTGTTACTTCTTTTACTAATGATCTAACTCATAGTTTATCTAAGATGATGTCATGTCTTCTCTACTAATTTTTTACTTTTTTCTATATATGATTCAGCTGAAATGTTGAAATGCACACCTCCCCCTTCAAATAGGCTGTCCAAGCATGCCCCACTGATTCACATTATGAAGGTTTGTTAAAAGTCCAATTGGTTGCTTGCTAAGTTGACATAATAATGGGTGATACATAACATACTCCTTACCTACTATAATATGATCAGGTCAATCCAGAGAAAATCAACCTTATCATTGGTTCTGGTGGGAAGAAGGTGAAAAGTATTATTGAAGAAACTGGAGTAGAGGCTATTGACACTGAAGATGACGGCACAGTAAGACCATACAGTGGCTCATCTTTTTTGATCTAAAATGACCTTTTCATTTCTGTTCTGAAATACGTGCTATTCTCAGGTAAAAATCACTGCTAAGGATTTGTCAAGTCTAGAGAAGTCCAAAGCCATTATTAGTAATCTGACAATGGTCCCAACTGTTGGTGATATTTATAGGTATCTCTTTTCTGGTGATCTTTCATTTTCTCCACCTCACTTCATTCAAGCAAAGAAAATACAACTGGGATGTCTTGGTGTTGGGTAGCCATTGGTCCTAAAAGCTTAAGGGGATAGAAAAAAACGTGGCAATAGTATTTAAACTATAGCATGTTCTTCATGTGCATGGACAAATTTATTTAGCAGACTTGTTAAGGTCTAACACACCAAACAGACATGGATCCAAACCAAACCCCACTTCTATTGTGTAAGTTCAAGAATATAATGGGGTATTCAAACCTAAGACCTCTTGATTAACTTGACTCTGATATTATGTTGAGTAACCATTGATTATAAAAGTAAAAGTTGGTAGGAAAGGATCCAACTTTAATATTTTAAACTCTAAATACTCACTTCATCAAAATATGCAATGAAGAAAATGTTTTAACCATGCAATAGAGATACTGCATCAGAAAGGTTGACACATTCAAACTTTTATAAATTGATAATGGGGTCAGTTTCCTTTAAGATTTGGGATAGGGAACTCTTTTCTTGGTTGTGTTTCTAAAAACAGTTTGCTTTCTTTTGTATGATTTTAATTGGTTCATTGCTCAATTGGGAAGTATTTGACTTGGATTTTGAATCAGGAATTGTGAGATCAAATCAATTGCTCCTTACGGAGTTTTTGTTGAGATAGCCCCCGGGCGCGAGGTAATATTTTCCATCCCAGGCTGAAAAAAAATATTGTCTTTTCTTTATTTTTCCTGGTAAAAGTTGGTACTGTACTGTCATGCGGCTATTGACAATCATCCTGAAATTATGTTTTAGAATCAAAATACATTCTGGAGTTGGCAGTTCCAGTTTTCAAATTACATGAAGAATAGAAATGGAAATTTAGAAGCTTTTGATCAATTTTGTTATTCATGGGGCGTTTTTTCTTTGTTCATTTTCTTGAATACCTCATTACACAAATTAAAGTTTGTGTACAATACGTTAAATGTGTCAAATGAAAATGTTTGTCAACAAATGTACATGTGAATCTGGAATTGTATTATGGAGTATGGGAGAAGAAAGGAAAACTTCAAAGATATCTCAAGTTTTGATCCTGCAGGGACTTTGCCATATTAGTGAACTGAGCTCAAATTGGCTTGCAAAGGCGGAAGATGTAAGTGCAGTTCTTTCCTCCTCCCCTGCTTTTGCCTTTTATATACTCTTTTACCATCAACATCATTAGAATAATAGTTAATATTTGTTTACATTACAGGTCGTTAAAGTTGGTGACCATGTTGATGTTAAACTTATTGAGGTTTGGCATTTCTGTTTCTCATACACAAATTAACGAAAGCAGTCATTGTTATGATACTGAATGGAGCATTATTGATGAATTTTTTTTTTTTTAAATTATTCAATGTGAAGTGCCTTTAATGGTGTTTTGTTTTCCTCTCCACTTGAAGATTACCCTTATGCGAGCTCTTTATATTCCAATAACTTGACCACTTGACTATTTTTCTGATAAAGATGTTCAACAATAGTTCATAAAAAAAATAAAAAGGCTGGTTGGGGGGTGGGGAAAAAAGCAAAGAGTTCAAGGAAAGAAAAGCCTCACTATTGATCTCCTATTTGTGTCGGACTACTTATCAAAATCCTTTTGATGTTTAGCCATTATTTCCATGGATATGTATAAGAATCTATGAGGCTGGTCTCCAATTGCAGTAGCTCCTTCATGTGCTGAATAATAATTAGCGGGTTAGTTGAAACTGGACTATATATCCCTATTGTTGCAATGACTATTTAAATACATAAAATATTACTTACTTTTGTTGCCGTTTCTTGCATTAAACAAAGTTATGAAGTCTGAGTTAGATGTAGAACTTGGGTACTGTAAAACAAGGTTCAAGTTATAAAGTTTGAGTTAGATGCAGAACTTGGACAGTGTAAAACGAGGTTAAAGTAGAAATCTTAATCTTTGCTCTGGGATCTATATATCCTTATTTTATTTGTTTGGCACATATTATCCTTCAAGAAATTTGTTTTTACTTTTGAACAATATCTTACCTGTACTTATGGACGTTTGAGAAATTTGTTTTTGCTTTTGAACAATTTCTTACCTGTACTTACGGACATTTGATATAGGTAAATGATAAAGGACAACTTCGCCTGAGCCGCAAAGCTCTACTTCCTGAAACAAATGCTGAGAATACCCCAAAGCATGGTGCCACTGAAGAGAAGATTCACCAGTCCAAGGATAAATTTAGTGCTCCAAAACTTGTGAGCTCCCCGAAAAGTAATTCTGCAGAGGATGCTGTACTCCCACAAAAGAAGGCCAAGGTCTTTAAGAGAGTAGCTAACGCTGCAAAAGAGGGGCCCTATACTGGAAAAGACAGGACAAAAAATATCAGCAGTAAAGCAGTCAGTAGCCTCTCTAGCAAAGATGGAAGCAGTTTAGTTGATGGAGAGACTAAAATTGGTTAGCAAGTTTATTTTTTCAAGTTTCAAGGACAAGGAATCTTTCGGCCTCCATATTTTATGGTGAGAATGATAATGAAAGAGCCTCCTTGATTGTACAGGTATGACCTACTCTCTTTCTGTTTGTTGGCATGTGTCTCTATATGTGACATGCATGTGTTTTTTGCACCGCGTCAGTGCACATGTTGATGATACTTACATGCATACCTCCTCCTGCACGGAAACTTCTAAAAGGAGATGAGCATTAAACAATCATATAGAATCATGTACACATGTCTCACCTACAAGGGATTGAAATATGTCATATATTAGAATCTTCAGAAGCATCCACTCATTGTTGCAATTGTTTTTGGGGTTATGGGCTTCAATGCTGATACAACTATAATGGTAATGGGTATAACAAGAATGATGATGTGCTTTTTCAATGGAGCACAGAACACCCAATTATAAACCAACTTGCCTGCTCTTGCCAATTAAGATTAGGGATAGATTTGAGGTGTGGCATGCATTTTCTCTACTGGTTTCTTTGGCATCAGTGATAATTTATAGAATTTTTTGGGTAAAAGTTAGTCACATTAGTTGATTACTGTCTCTGGTGTAAAAATCCTAGAAAAATAGAGAAAGAGGTCAGAAATTATTTGGATCCACAGTTAGGAATAAACATCCATTAGATTGAATCACTTGTTCATTGACTTTACAAGATGGATTGCTCACAATAAATAACTCTAATCCTTGTTTCCTACTATGCTGTGTTGTTAGGATTGTGAATGGGCTGCACGAGGAAATCAGAAACATACATGAAAACTCCTCTTCAATGATTATCCGGAAGTGAAAAGAATCTAATGCAATATTTAGCTGGGCTTGTGTGGAAAAGTTGATGCATCCATGTTTTTTCTTTGTTGCAGGAGAAAGCACCTTGCAAGACTATATAGAAATTTTCTTGTATCGTTATCCTCTGACATTTTTTTTCACCATTATTTTTGAAAAAAACACCATCATCAGTAGGAATCTTACGGCCTTAATTCCTTTTTCCGATTATTTTTCACAAATCTGCTTTGGAAAGTAAAATGTCAATTCATTACAATGGTTGTCTATATCAGGTGTGTTTCTCCATCCGGTTCATGTGGAAGCATCATGGGCCATTTCTCTTGAATTCACCAACTGTTATCAGAACTACAACCACTTTTGTAACTCTCATTTTCTGGAGGCATTTAAGCTCTCCATTTCTTCTTTCAAACTATCTAATTCTGTTGGTAAGCACATTCTACTTAAATGCAAAGATGAAGAAAAACATCCTCGGTTGATAATTTTGCATACAAAAGGACTTAAATGCAAAGATGAAGAAAATCATCATCGGTTGATAATTTTGCATACCAAGGGGATTTTGCAATCAGTTTTGAAGGGCTAACGTGATAGGATTGCAAAGACATTTGTCATATTACAACTTATAAGCTTCAAATTACAACTGTTAATATATTAACTGTTATATTTCAAATTATAACTGTCAAAGATAACCCAGTCAAATATATCAGCTGCCAATTTATTTCATACCTTTAAAATTATAACTGTCAAAGATAACTATAATAGCCAAACTTCAAATGGAAGAAAATTAAACTTTTTGGATCTTCTCAAGACTTGTTGCCAATACATTTTATACAACTCAAATTATGTGTCAAAAATAACTTTGTCAATATATAAACTACTAATACATTTCATACCTCTCAAATTATAGTTGTCAAAGATAAATATCATTAGCTACATTTGTTATCATTAGCTAAATTACAAATGGAAGAAAATTACTGTCAAAGATAACTCTGTCAAATACATCAACTGTTAATACATTTCATACCTCTCAAATTATAACTGTAAAAAATAAGTATCAATAGCAAAACTACATATGTAAGAAAATTAAACATTTTGGATCTGCCCCAAGACTTGCTGACAATACATTTCTTATATCTCAAATTATCACTGTCAAAGATAATCTCAAATTACAACTGTCAAAGAAAACTCTGTCAATACATTAATTGCTAATACATTTCATACTTGTCAAATTATAACTGTCAAAGATAATTGACATCAATTGCCAATACATTTCATACCTCTCAAATTATAACTGTGAAAGATAATTATCAATAGTCAAATTGACATCAATTGCTAATAAATTTTATATACCTCAAATTATAATTGTCAAATATAACTATCAATAGCCAAACTACAAATAAAAGAAAACTAAACTTCTTGGATCTTCTCAAAATTTGAACCCTGGCCTTAGGCATTGCCACTCAGACAATACAACTGGGTGTAAGATATTTACTTATTATGATCGGTTGAATGTTCAAATTTGAGAGTAACATGGTCATTTTGAGATGCGAACCGAAAGAGGATTCTCAATAAGCTATATGCTCCACTCTCATGAACTGTGAGCTCTTCAATCATCTGTTACCAAAATGGGATTAACGCAATACCTCTTTAATCATTTGGTACCAAAGTAAAAATACTTGCTTGAATATGACCGGGATTACCCACCAAAAAAAGAAAAAAAGAAAAACCATAAAGTCTGCCGTTATCTAATGTTACGGGTTAAGCATTGTTATTGACTATAAAATTAGTTTGGTGGATGATGCTGCTTAATTACCCTAATAAGCAAAACAAAACTAGTAATTTTGTTTTGTTTTTTTTTTAACACAAAATTAAGAAAATAAAAACTTAAATAAGAACGAAAACCATATTAATCGGTTATAGTGACTAGATCTTTTGGGCTTGAATTCTGATCATATCGGTATTGGCAAAGGTTTTTTTTTTTAAATGGTGATAGAAAAAAAAAAGAAATTCTAATTTTCGTTTATTTGTATGATAGATTAATTTTATAGCCGACGGGAAAAGGAATATTATTTAACCACAAAATTAATATTGTTTGCAATAAAATATAAATTCATTATGCTTTGTGCCACGTGTATATTCCCGTCTGTCTTATTAAAAACAAATAAATAAAACTCTCTTCAGCTTCGAATCTCTCTCCTATCTTTCCCGCCACTTCTGCGTACTCTTTATCGTCTCTCTGTGCGAGTGAGCGAATCGCTGACTCACTGAGTTCTAAGCTTAGAACGAACAAGATGTTGTGGGTTGACAAGTACAGACCGAAAACCTTTGACCAAGTTATCGTCCATAAAGAAATCGCCCAAAATCTCAAGAAACTCGTATCTCTCTATAACTTTAGGATCTCTTTTTATATGCATAAAAGCTTTATCTTTATGTATTCCTTTCTGTAATTCAATTCTAGGTTTTTGATTTGTTGCTATTTTTTGGTTTTCTTTTAAATGAAAAATAGGTGACAGAACAGGATTGTCCCCATTTACTCTTCTATGGTCCACCTGGGTCCGGCAAGAAAACCCTCATCGCGGCCTTGCTTCGCCAAGTCTTCGGTCCCGGGGCTGAAAAGGTTTTATTTTTTTTCTCTCTATATCTTTGTTTTTTTTGTAGAATAATTTATATGGGTTTTTATATTTTATTGTATATTTGTTCTTTTCTTAGCTGTTATAGTTTGTTTGGTTAGTGGGAATTGGAGTAAAAGTAAAAGGAACAAAAATTTCAGTTCAATATGACTAATTTAGTAACAATTCATAATGTAATTTGTGGGCTTTTATGCCTGTTTGGTTACTGAAAGCAGCAAAGTCTTTAAGTCTTTTTTCACATGGGTATGGGCAGAAAATACAACTATTTGGTTTCGGAAGAATAAAAAAAACAATTATTTTGGTTTAGTGGATCGCTTTGTTATTTTGATTTTTTTCTTTGTAATCAAACTAAGAGTTATAATATTATGAATTTGTTGTGTGAGATTTCTTAGAAGTTTTATTTTTGATTGCAGGTGAAGGTGGAGAATAAGAATTGGAAAATTGATGTAAGTTTTTCCTTATTTATATGCTGTTTTATTAATGTTTCTATGATAACTAACTTAAATACCATTTCATTGTGATGATTTGTTTCGAAATTGGTAAAGATTTATTATTCTTAAAAGAAATCAAAGATTATTTTACATTTTTGTTTTCCGTTGTTTTAACCATATTATCTTATTTCATAATGATATTTGTTCAGGCTGGAAGTAGAACTATTGACCTGGAGCTGACTACATTGTCAAGTGCCAATCACGTGGAACTGAATCCTAGTGATGTAGGTTTTCAGGACAGATATATAGTTCAAGAGGTAATTAAAGAGATGGCTAAGAATAGACCTATTGACACAAAAGGGAAAAAAGGATACAAAGGTATTGTTTTAATTGATTTCTTGTGCTATTATTTATGGTCAGTGAAAGAGATTGTTTTGTGAAAAGAATATTTGCTGTGATGTATTTCATTGAGTGGCTAGAGTTTGCATTAGAAATATGATAGTTGAATAGATGGCTAAGAACAGACTTATTGACACACAGGTTATACGGTGTACAATTAGTATTTCATTATTTGATGCATTTTCGCTCAGATTCGGAAAATTATGGTTTGCCTCATTGTTGTTCGTGATATTTATTTTGTCATTATTATTTTTGTTAAATGAATAGATTTAACTGTTCTAGTGAACCTGGAAACTTTAGCTTACTGGCGTAATCTTGCAGCCAAGATAATCCGTACAAGCATTTGTTTTCTAATTGTTTATGACATTGCTCTGTCTATGAATTTATGGTACTTATTATATTTTCTTGTCCAATTTTAGTGTTAGTACTCAATGAGGTTGACAAGCTTTCAAGAGAAGCGCAGCATTCTCTTCGGAGAACAATGGAGAAATACAGTGCTTATTGCCGGCTAATTTTATGCTGCAACAGTTCTTCCAAAGTCACTGAAGCGATTCGGTCTCGTTGCTTGAATGTGCGAATAAATGCACCAACAGAAGAACAGGTAAGGAGTTTTGTTATCTGCTTTATAATTGTTCTGGGCTGTTGGAAGATGTCTGTTTTTAAGGTATCATACAAACCTTTCCTTAGTTAAATACGGTTACTCTTTTAATTACTACTCTCAAGGTAGAATCAACTGAACTAGTACATGCCTGGTTTAAGTATAGAAGAGATGTACAAAATGTACAGAAGAGAAGTATAATCTGAATGGATGGCCCATATGCATTTGAGAGAAAATATAATAATACTGCCAAGAGGACATTTTATGCAAAATCTGTGTTACCTCAAGCTTAGATCTTAGTCGTAAGGTGAAATATTAGAATTCGTTTTGTGAAATATTATAAGGCTGTCTATGGCATTTCTGTTATGCTCATGTAATGTATTTCTTTAAAATTCTTTGTCACAGATTGTTAAGGTACTGGAGTTTATTGGAAAGAAAGAAGGACTGCAACTTCCATCGGGATTTGCTGCTCGTATAGCAGAAAAGTCAAATCGGAGTTTAAGGAGGGCTATAATGTCATTTGAAACCTGTCGTGTCCAAGAGTTAAGATCTCAGCCTTTTTTAGTTAGTAACCATTTCATACTGTTAGTGTTTTTCTCTTCATTGCAGTTTTTGAAATATAGCATCACATTGTTCCTGATAATAGTGTACCATGCTATGGCTACAGGATTCCTTTAACAAGTAACCAAGCAATTCCCCCCATGGACTGGGAAGAATATATATCTGGAATAGCATCTGACATAATGAAGGAGCAGAGTCCAAAAAGGTTTGATTTCACTCATCCAACTTCTAATTGTATAACTCTTTCATACTGTATAACTATTTAAATTGTCTATCTCTATTATCAGTAATCATTTATCTTTACTTGATAGATACGGTCTCTTCTCAAAATTATATGTATTTTTCTCTGTACTGTAAAATTTGCTTAAACACATTTCAAAATGTTTTGATGATAATTTTGATTAGGACACCGAACTTCCAAGCAAATGCAATGAATGCCGAAGTTTTTGTGGTACTGAAAGTGTTGGATGCACACAAACTATTTGGTGGCCCAAAAATAATTGATTTTTTATCCACATGCCTCAAAAACAATGAGCCTTATCATTGAGCATTTTGAAGTTATGAGTCACTTAATATACTAAAATCTCAGGATCGTACCAATGAAATGGTATGAAGATTTAAAATGTAAAAGAGAATTACTTGTCAAAAGCCCAAATGCTGTGGTTGTAAATAGTATATTCTCAAGCTGAAATTGGGGATCATTTGTGTAATTAAATATTAGTACAGAACCTGTTAGCATTTTCATATCCAGAGAATTAGGTTGAAATTTCAGTTGTCTAAACGTTTGGTTCTTGAGAAAAAAATAAGGACTGTAATACATTTCATTGCATGGCAAGAGTTGCCGCTGAATGTATGTGTGAGTTGTATGGGCATTTCTCTCAAGAAAGGCCAAAAAGGTGTAGAAGGTAAGATATCACTAAGAAAGTAGTAATACAGTTACAGACATCGCTGTAATATGAAATATATATCTGCAAGAAATGGTGCATTCTCCTTATAACGAAAAACTAGAGTTGATAGGATTTGAATGCAGTGAACCACATTCCTCGTCTATATATATATATATATATATATATATATATTCTGTTCCCTTGAAGGATGTTAGTTTGCTTGAAGAGGATTGGACCAGCACAGCTCCCTATTGACCTAACTAATTCTAACATGAGAGAAGTGTTACTCGTACTGTACTATATGTTATACCATGGTTTTATATGCAGACTATAATTTGACCAAACTAAGATTAGTAGCTTTTTTACCATTATGTTTATTTGAATGGCCAAGATGACCAAGTCCTGGACTCTACTTATGATTATTTAATATTATATATTAATGCAATTGCCTAGATGATCTTTTCATGTTCATTCTGCTTTAAGTTCTCTCAGCAACAAACCTTTTTTGTGTTTTAGGCTGTTTCTGGTTCGAGGAAAGTTGTATGAACTGCTTCTCAATTGTGTGCCTCCACAAGTTGTATTGAAGGTAAAGGAGTACCCTTCAGTGTTGTTATCAGCATTGTTGTGTTCCTTTTTCTTTAAGTTTCTCCTCAGTGTTATTCATTTTGCTTTTTCTTATTGCAGAGGCTGCTTTATGAATTACTGAAGAGATTGGATGCCGAATTAAAGCACGAGGTCTGTCATTGGGCTGCATATTATGTGAGTATCAATTTTCATCCTACAAATTGTTACTCTGCTATCTCTCTCCTGGGGATGCTCTAGTCAAGCTGCTTGCATCTATAACTACATAAATTAATCATTATCGTTTGATCTCAATTTAATTCTTTGGGTAACAAATCTCTGGTCTTCTTTTTTACACCTTAATCTAAAAGAAATAAAATTGGAAAACCAAAAAGAAGAAGCAGCAAAAAACCAATAAGTCAATCACGTCATCTTTTGTTTCATGAGGCTGCTTTCTTGCACGTGTTACATGTAATTGACATTTTGGATATCCAGTTGTGGTGTTAGCTTCCTGGTCTTGCCCGTATTTCTTTGCTTAACTTGTTGATGGAAATCGGTATTGATTGACAAAAGATTGGCATTCTATGGTTATATAATATCCAGCACATCATATGGTGATTGATATGATGTTGCAAGTCTCTTAGAAATGTCTATGGTGGAATTCTATATTTCCTTTCCAAGATTGCTGAGAAGCATATGGTGCTAAAACTTCAAAATTAGCTTTTTTGACAAGTCTCTGAGCTAACCACAAGGCTTTGTTTCTTTATTGTTCAGTAACTGCAAAGGTATTATATTTTTGCAGGAGCATAAGATGCGTCTCGGACAGAAAGCCATATTTCACCTTGAAGGTACTTCCATCTTTCTGGAAATTATTGTTACAATCTGCTGCTGGCAAATAATTATATGTGTAGCCATCACTTGAAGACGTAATAATTGAACTTAACCAAGCATGAATTACTCTGATGGTACTCTGTGGATAAATTTTTTTGCAGCATTTGTTGCCAAGTTCATGAGCATTTATAAGGGTTTTCTCATTGCAACATTTGGCTAAAGACTAGTTGAGCATCAGGTTTGTTGGATGCAGTGCCGGTGTTCACTGCCCTTCTGTTACATATTGAGGAAGATGTATCGGCATAATGCCCTGCGATAAGTTCTTGCATCCTCTTCATAGACAAATTCTGTTTATTGACATTTTAAGTACCTCCGGCTATATTTACTTTATCGCAACTTCATCTGTTTCCTCTTCCAAAAGGAACATTTTCTTCTTCTTTCTTAAGTTTTGTCATTTTTATATAATATTGAATTTGGTTATTGTTTCCCTTCTTTTTTTTCTTCTTCGGTAAATTACACAAAGCTTCTGGAGACTAAGTTGGCTAATTCAAAGTTTACTCTTTTTTGAAAACAGTATTGGCTTACACTGTTGGATCATAAGGTAATAATACTAAGAGTTGCGCCCACGGAGTAAAGGCTGCAAGATTGTGTAGCAAACCATTCGATTTGGGGATTATGCACTAATTATGTTTAATATTCATTTAGATTTTAGAAGTAAATACAATTGCCGCGTGATGATACTAAAACAAAAACATCATTCTTTATCTGCATAGGTAAGTTGCTTTGCACTCCGTCAATCTAAAGTCAAACAGAAACTTGAAATGGTGTCATATCTCTACTAGAATTAGAACTTTTTCATTTCTTAAATTCAAAAATATTTTTTTAACCTTTCTATTATTATTATTATTATTATTATTATTATTATTATTATTATTATTATTATTATTATTTTCTCTGAAACTGAAAGTAATGATTTTCTCTAACCAAAATTGTCAGGTCTCGTACTCTGGTCTGCCCCTTTCCTTTTAGTTTTTAGATGGATGAGATGACAAATTCACTTCTTTTTTTTTTCTTTCTTTCTTCGGGGGGCGGCAATTGTCCTGCTCTCGAGCTAAAATTGGGTGGTCATATTTTTACTCCACATAATAACACTTCATTTATTAATACACTTTATAATATTTTTTTATTTAGAATTTACCAAAAAGAATATATAATTAAGCACTTGTTTTTTTTTAAAGGAATAAAGCACTTGTTTTAATGATCAATAATAAAGATTTACGGTAGATTGTTTTTCTACTAAAATAAAGAATTTGAATTCTCCATTTTTTATGTTAATATATATATATCTATATACAATAAAAAATTATAATTATATAATACTGATTAATAATGAACAAATTAAATATTAAAATATAAAATTTATATTTTAATAATATACCAATTGGATTAGTGAAACAAATAGACATTAACGGTACTGAAAGGATAATGTTGAGTACACATTTAAGCTTCCAAGGTCTCTAGATAGAGTTTTCTGTGATATAAACTCAAATGTCTACCACCGGTATTAAAAGCAGACTTTGAATCAAATGTGTGGACACAAGAAGAACCAAGATATCTCTCGCAATCCTAGCTAATGTCAGGTATTTACCTGCATTATTCTCTCATCGGGACGAATAGAAAGGTGGTTTTAGACGCTCAAAATGACTAGATAGCTATCCAACTCCGACTGTATTGTGTTTTATGAACTTTTGCTACTCTTTCACCTTCCATTAAAGTTACATCACTCACAGTAACTTGAGAAGAACCAATAGAACAACTTGACAGTGCAACTTTCAAACCATATGAAGATTGTTCTTCATACTCACTCATTAAATCAGATAAGAGCTTATGTCTCCTAGCATCTAAGCCTTATATGCATGCATCTCCATATATTTCAAAGAAAAAAACTGAACCAACAACATCTTAAACCTAGGATCTAAAAGAATCCCCACTACTATAACTCCATGAATCACATCCCAATATTTCTTATACTTCAGAATAATCAAGTTGGTCATTCTTCATATCCTTAAAATAAGTTATTCTAGCAATAAATTCATATACAATTTAATCTTACAAATCTTAAGAATAAAAAAAATCAAGTTGATTATGAGGTATTAAGTCCTAGAAATTTTTTTGTCAGCCTATAGAAAACTTATAAATGCTTACAAATATCTTCTATTGGCTTCCACTCTTACTCATTAGGCAAAGTTTTACAATCAAGCACTAATATATATATATATTTTTGGGTCTTAATATCTAAATAACGTGCAAGAGTCTCAAATTTCTCCACTCTTTCAGATTGTACTAACCAATAATCAGACATTTCCTCTTATTTTCTCAATACTTCTTTCCATCACCAACATCCCCTCCTTCACTATCAAATTCAATATAAATGAAAACCTGAAAAACCACCTTTGTCAAGTGAAGGTTTTGAATTAAGATCTGTCTCACTTTGTTAGTTCTGCATTTAGCCATGCAATTCAGAATGGACTTCAATTTCAAAATATTACAACTTCAAGAACCCATGTGTCTCAGTCGATTTTGAGACTTTCAAACTTAATCAAATAACAACACCACCACAAATTTGATTTATATGACTCATGGCTCAAAACTTAAACCCGCCAAACTTACTGGCGACGTGAGCTGTCTAAGCTTGCTGGTGGTGGCATCTGAGGTGTTCGTTATTGTGGATTGAAGAATTAAAATTAATTTGGGTAGTTTGAGAGTCGGTGTTTGTTTGAAATTCCAGTTGAGTAATGTGAGTCGTTTTAAATTATGTTTCAAATTTAATTTTAAAAACGGATGATTAATGATTAAATATTAAGTGATAAAAAATAAAAAATAAAAAATTATTTATTATATTTAATATATTATTTTTTAAAATATAATTTAAGATGCCTAATATTATTTAATTCGAGTTATACGTACACGAGAACCAAATTTTATCCGAGTTAATTCATCCAAATTATTCGAAATTCAAACCAAATTCAGATTAAATTACCATCTCTAGCTCTCCTTCTAATGATCTAATCTCTAAATAATATCAGATTAGTTCAATGTAGGGTAAAATCGTAATTGAAAAAATATTTATACTACGTGATGGGGGCTACTGGGGAAATTAAGTGGGGTTATATAGATAAGGTCCGGCCTGAATAAAACTGAGTGAACTGTGATAAAATGAAGAAAATGGGAGAACTGAAAGTCAAAAACATTAATTCAGCTTCCCTAATGGTAATGGCGGGCGAAGAAGAGTCATCGAAAGTCAATCTTCCATCAACCCCACTTGTAATTATCTCTTTGTTTCCTCTATTTGTATTTAATTGCTTGAGTATTGTCGCTAAGCAATAAATTAATAATAATTAAAAAGAAAAAAGATACATAAAAAAGAAGAAAATTTCTGTTTGCATCGCTTTATTAAACCATGTTTATTGAAGCTTAGTTAAATTCGTTAATAGTTTCATTTATTAATGTTGAATCTTCAAAAACAACGAAATGCAGTATAATTAACTGGCTATATAAATATAGCTAATGGGGATGTTGTAGTTTTTTCTGTTTCCTTTTACTTTTTAATAAAATTGATTGCATGCTGATCTCGATTTGATTTATGAATAGTTTCTTGAAGTTACATGCAAAATTTCTGGCAGAAAAACCCGCTATGCAGCCGGGACAAAGGCCGGTTTTGCTGTGAATTTGATAAATAGGAAGTTGGATGTTGGGAGCCCTCTTGCTTTGTACATTGAATTTGTTAGAGAAGGGGAGGAGCCCATCAGTTTTGGCCCTGATGCAGCTCTTGTGGATTATGGCAATGGCTGGAAGTTGCAAACTATTACTGAACTGGATTATGTGGGTACATTTTAGGTTTGTCACTTTGAATTGTTTTATATTATTTTGAGTTGTGCATATTATATTATGAGTTTTGGGTTTCTTTTACTGATTTTATACCTTCCTCGAAGAAGGAGTTCGAAAAGGAGAAGGGGTTCCGTTAATTCCAGCACAGGTGCCTCGTTTACAGGTACGGATTCTTTTGTTGTCTACATCTAATTTTGTCATTTGATGTTTAAGAATTTTTTTAGAAACCCAAGCCTTCTATGTATTTGGGATGAACTTCTATCATGAAGTTTAAGATAGGCTTTTTTCAGGGTTCGGAGTGATCAGATGTCAGTATATGTATTCGCCACTTTAAAACGTTATGTGGGATTGATTATAAAAATTTATGAAGTTAGGGGGGCCATGTTTATGCAAATCAAGTGTACATATATGATAGAGAATCATGTTGAAGCTTCTAAGCTAGGAGTAACTGTATTATGTATATTTTTGCCTTTGCTGGTGATTCATTGACCCCCCTCATCAAGTTCTAAACAGTAGAACCAAAGTATGTTGTCATGGAACGGCATTTTGGACTGTCTGTCCCAAAAGTTTTAATTCTTTATCCCAATAGGTGCTACAATAAGGTGTTTTACATGTCTTACTGAAATTTGATGTTTAACTTTATATGTTCAGTTGATGTGGACGTGTGGTTGCTGATTAAATAACTATTCAACATTAATTACAAGACTAGAATAAATTACTTGAAATCAAAATCCTGCTAGTGGAAATTTCACCAATACGAGTGCTATATTGAACCTGACATAGTAAAGCTTAACAAGTTGGTTACGGGTAATTCTTTGTTTTCATACAAGTGTCTATGAGAATGTCTTCTAAATTGAGATCAACTTCTCTTTTTTTTCCTATCTTCAACAGGATGTAGTCTTTGGTCCGCTTCTCTTATCACCCTGCAGTTCAATTAAGCTGCACGACAGTGCCATTTTGGTTTGAGAAAACCATCTTTGGCGACTATACTTAATTCCTTTTATATTTCTCTGTCATGATTAAATCTGAAACTTGTACAACCAAAGGTGCCATTTTAGAAGGGACTTCAGTCTTAAAAGCCATTTGTTGGCTGCCATTCCGATATATGCAAATCTTGACAAATAGGAAACTTCCATATCTGCAAACAATCATGTAATTTTTTATATTCTCTTGGTTGTTTCTTTAATATTTTCTTCCTCACACAGCCCTGGCTCTTCTTTTCCGCTGCAGTAATCCAAGTGACTGAAATTAAATGTTTAATGGTTGGACTAAAATTCTCTTGTTTATGCTTAGCAGAGTTCTGGTGGCATGCATACCAGGAAGACGGTATCAAAACCAGGAATCAGTTTTCTATACATCACAAAGATATTTCTAGCCTTCATTTTAATTTTCTTGCTTGGCGCAATTTTCACATTTGCTCTTGAGAATCTCCCAAGATTGACATTGTTTATCAACTCATCCATGTAACATTTTGTAATATTATCAAGAACATATGTGAAATTTGATGTATCATGCTCTGGACATGGCCGCTGCTCCTTTATTAAAAAAACGAGAGTAGAAATAATCTATATACACATCCATGGAACTGATTCGAGAGTTATTCAACTAATATGTTTGTAAGTTGTTCAACTACGTCAGGAACTCCATGTTATGTTCAGAATACTAGTGATTTTTGCCTCCGCCATTCTGAAAAGTGTTCTTATAAATGTTATCCTTCTGCAGCTTTTGTAATGACAATGATGAAGGTGCTAACTTTGATCACAAATAGAAAATGTTTAGCATGTATCTCAACTGGGGTTAGCACTTTTCCTCTGATTTTTTTTTTCTCTTATGGAAAAATTTACTCCATTAGTTTATCAACTGAACAAGAAGACTGTTACCTATATTGATTTATAGCGACCAATGACAAATCATTCTGCTCCTCTGTTTCTCCTGAAGTTCCTTTGTTGAACAAAATGATGATGAATGTGATATGAAACCCATGTTATTGAAGAACGTCTCGGATAATCCCAAAAAACAAAATTCAAAACAAAACAAAAAATAATCTGTTAACTTGTTTTTAATATTAATATTAGATTTTCTCTTACTAATTTAACCTTTTGAATTAACTTATCTTTAATATTAATATTATATATTTTTTATTAATTTAAAATTTTAAATTAAGTGATAAATTAATATAATATTAAAATTAAGATTAATTTTTTAATTTTTAATTTTAAAATTTTAAATTAAGTAATAAATTAATATAATATTAAAATTAAGATTAATTTCTTGATTTTTAACTTATGAGACGAAAGATTACCTATGTGAGGCAACTTGTTTGGTGATAAACTAATACAAACAAAACAAACTTGAGAAAGAGGAACCAATGGCGGAGAAAATATATATCATACAATTGGCAATTTATTTACAGTGTTTAAGTTCCAAGCCATCACCAAGAGTGATGGATACTACTACTATACAAGCGTGAGGCTGAATTCAGCTCATCAGTCCAGATGCAATAAATAATATTACAAAAATTTGAAGTATCTGCGAGGGGAATTTTCAAGCATACAACAAAAAGATTCTTCTGTAAAGCTAAACTAGCGCAGATTTGGGTTTTCCCAACACTGCTAAGCCAAAGTATCTTGAGAACTACGGTAAATTTCGTCAACATGAGCAGCCGGCACATAGACTGCATCTAGCAGTGAGCTGTGTTTGCGGCCATAGAATACATAAACAAACACTCCAATGATAAGCCATACTGAAACGCGAGTCCAGGTAGCAGCTCTGGAAGTTGGCAGAAAACATTATGCAAGAACAAAATCAATGGTCGAAGAATAAAACAACTGAGTTGAATGCAGATGGCAGACACAAACATCAATATTGATTTACTGGATACTCACCCGAGATTTATGAGTAGGTAGACATTAATAAGAATGCAGGCAGTAGGCAGGAGTGGCACAAATGGGCACATGAAACCTGAGAAGATAAGAATATTCAATGTTGTAGATTAACCGGTATATGAAGATGATCTCTTACTAAACTAAACCTACACGAGCAAGCATAATTTAAACAACAAGTAATTACAAAGATATAACTGATCTATTAACAAAATGACTTTACCTACCATTCAAAAAAAAAAAAAAAAATGACTTTACCTACATGCAGAAAGTCCCACATATAATGCCCAATAAAATGGGATATATAATTAGTTTAATTGACTGGTTCCCATATCAAAGCATAGTATAGTTAAAGCTTGCCAATAATATGACCCATGAAATGTGATCCAACATGTCTCAACTTAATCTCTGAAATTTAAAAAGATCACAACTAGATTGTCGAAAAATCAAAATCATCTGAGATTGTCAGATCAGAAATTCCAATCATTCTAAAACAGTTCAAAAAGAAATGATTCACGAATACCCTTAGGTTGATAATCAACCTAAGAATGTTTTCAGTTTTCACGCGGGGCCGGCCCTCGGATATGTAAGATGCAAGTTAGTTTCCTGTCAAGTTAGATTGAATTTATCAAGTGCATAACTGTTGTGATTAAATTATATACCTCCTGCATGCCCAAATGTATGTCTTCCCTCATCTTGATCTATAGAGGTTAGTACAATCAGACCACATAGAAGAAGAGCAACACCAACTCCACACAAAATGAACCAGAGAAGCCTGGAAGAAGAACAAACAATGTAAAAGACATGGAAAATACCAGACTCTCAAACAGCATTGAAAGAAAGTAAGGTCTACAAAAGGATGACAAAATATTTGTTGAAAAGAAATATTTTCTTTTAGGCATGGTATTGCAAAACAACGGACCACCAAACTTTTCCTCAGACCTCAAGTCATAAGTACTACTAAAGGTCCAGCTCATTCATAAATCTTTCCTGCAATAAGACATTGCTCCCTCCCTCCCTCCTCTCTCTGATATATATTTAGTGGTGGAATCTATCCCGCATGACTAAAAATTTCTTCCAAGCTCATTGCTTCTTTAGCTTTAGATTGTGGCAGTTCATAATCAATCTGTAAAAATGCTCATAAAAAATTTACTCATTTCCTTTCAATTCTTATCTTTTAGGAAAACAGGGAGATGGGTGTGAGGTGCATATAAGCATGCAAGAACAAAACCATCACTATGAAACCAGCGTGACAAAGGCACTCATGATTGGTGCACCTTGGAAGGCCCAAATCTGAAGCTGCATATGTTAGAACAACCACCCCCACACATGTGAACATTATATTCCAGCCAGCAACTTTTCGCCTGTTCTCTTCACTGAAAATGTCTGCAACAAGGATCATAAAAATGAAATTAATCACTGCAGCAGAATCTAGAAGATAAAAGGCAGGGGAAAAGAAATAAAAATTCAAAAGGAATCAGTGTGTAATATTTCCATGTGTCCAGCTCAATCCAACCTCCACAAATTTAAATATGGGACAAGGCAAATGGGTCATTTCTTTCTTCTTCCTTTTTTTTTTTTTTTTGTGTGAGCAAATGGATCATAGTTGAAACAAAATTCAAGGCAATATAATTTGCATCAGAGAATGCAGCTTCTTATACTTTCCCTTTGATTGGCATTTCAAAAATGCTTCCACATGGTTAGATAATAGTACATTTACTTGTAATATTAGGAAAATATCACACTGCCTTTCAAGCACACCAACCAGAGCGGCTTCTGATTGACTAACAAAATGTTGAATCTGATTATCTCAAAATTAACATAACACGCTTGTTCTAAAGGTCAGATAGCCGTATAAGAGGAGAAATAACAGGCAAAAGTCGTACAATACCTTGAACTTGCTTTATAATAGGATAACCAATTGCTTCACTCTTTTTGCCAAGTAAAGGCTCAGTACTACCTCTCGAAGTGCCAATATCAGCATCAAGGTTTTTTCTGTTCATAGACAGAGAACTCTGACTATACTGAAATGATACAGAATCAATAGACGACTGAAGTGATGATGGAACTGGCACCTCGTCTGGTGGGACATATCTGAGAATCAATACAGAAATTGCCACCATAGTAAAAGCAAGAAGTGTCCCCACACTAACCTGTATAAATCATAAAGAGTTCAGCATCCATATTCAGGACCCAGAATCCTATCCAGCAGGACCTATTTAGCACTGAAATACCCTAAAGTACACTTCATAAAAATAGGAGAGGCTTTTGATAAAAAGTTGTATGAACTGATACTTGGTGAACAACAACCCTAGTATGTAACAAAAACAGACAGCCAAACAACACTGAGATCCCGATTGCAAGAACTGTACACTTACCATTCCTGCCAACTGTGAAACCTCCATAAAAAATGCCAAGAGTGCTGCAACGACACCAGTCAGAATAGTACCCTTGACAGGTACTTGAGTACTTTTATTAACATCACAAAAGAATGATGGCAGCAATCCATCTCTAGCCATTGCCATCAGAATTCGTGGCTGAGAAAGACAAATGATGAAACATGGAGGACATCCAAGTTAATTATCGAGAAATCAAATATTACATTCTGAGGTAAAAGCAGCAAAGAATTCAAATTCATGTATAAGCAGCATGAAGCTCAGATAATAGTGGGTGGATTAATTAATCATATAAATTATTAAAGGGTAAAGTAAGATGGTATTCCAACCATAAAATTATTCGAGTCAATATGATCTCAATAAAAGCATCTTCACATCAGTAAACTGTAAAGCAGCAGTTGAGTAAGTGTCTCCAGCTCTAAGCATGCAGTTAACTATTCAATAAGTCTGGCGGACACAATATGCATAGAAATAATAGTACTTTGAAAGTGGATAAACCAAAATATTAAATGGTGTATCCATATTAAGCTAACAGATTTTTCCAATTTAAACTGATAATCATCATGGACCATTTCCTAAAGGGTCAAAACAATCTGGGATGTGGGTCATGAAAACAGCTGTAACATCATCTCATTAAAGGTTCAGGAGGCATCAAGTAAATTCAACAGTTTTGCTTCCCTCGAAGAAAACCTAAGCATTCCATCATTTACCTGAGGAAGAATTGAACCCATTAATGTTGAGCAGAGTGCAGTAACAGCTCCTACAGTTATTATGTACCTGCAACCCCCAAAAACAGTAATCATCATAATATTACTTTTTTTATATAATAATAATAATCCACTGTAAGTTTTAAAATTATAGACTCACGATGCCCATTGCATCCCACGGCTTGCAAATGCAGAGGAGATTGGAGTGTCGGGATCCATTGCATAATAAGGTACCAGTCCAACAATGACAATGGAGACCAGCATGTATAATGTACAACAAATAAACAGTGCCGTCCCTATACCCAACGGCAAATCTCGTTGGGGGTCTTTAACCTAACAGAATAATTAAAATAGGGAGATTAACTTCAGAAGACCATCAAGATATTCCTAAAATGATAACTGCAAAATACCACATAAAGAATAATGGTTGGATTGAGGGGAAGTGGGAGAGAACTGCATTTATTACCTCCTCAGCAGTGCTGGCAACTGAATCAAAACCAATATATGCAAAGAAGACTGTTGCAGACCCAGCAAGCATTCCATTGACCCCAAAGGGAAAAGACCTGTCAAATCAACGATACTCAATTAAATTTTTTTTTAAAAAAATCAGCTTGCCAAAGTTTATGCATGAGATGAGATGCTCATTACCCAGTAGGAAGCTCATATCCAACCCATCCATTTGTGAAACCCAGATAACTACCAGCTATTATGACAAACAGCATGGCGCATACATTGGCAGTAGTAACAATGGCTTGTGCAACAGTACTCTGCACAAAGAACCTTAAATAAAAATGAAATGAACTATACCCTAAAAGAAAATATTGTTTCATAAAAGAAATAAAAAATAGGAGCGAAAGGAATAAAAATACCTCCTTGATTCCCACACACAAGAGCCCAGTGACAATAAATACTAGAATTGCAGCACAAGGGTCAACAACAATATTAAACCCAGGGATTTGTTGACGAGCCAAGAAGAAAGGAAGACTATCAGCACCTCCAAAAAGCATAGCCTATAGGCATTAATGATAAAAAAAAATTAATAAGAAGAGAAGGATATAACATAGCAGTACACCGTCCCAACCTCTAAATGGAAATTCCAAGTTAAATAAAACAAACGAATATAATTACTAAAAGAAATAATTAAATTAGAGAGTAAATTTTTTTATACTTTCATTATAAATACATAAATGAAAGTCAAACAATTAAAATTTCAAAATAAAACATCTAGAATGGGTTACTTCTTAAATGATAATCATCTAGGACTTAAATACAAAAACAAGACTGCTGTATGATTATTAGTGTCATTACTTTGCATGTCCTGTTTCACAGTAATTCTGGCAATTCTCGCACACATCTAGTTACTTAAAGTTTGCTAAGCATTTTGGAAGATATACTAAGATTTCAATTTGCACTGACAACGGTTCAATCACATCAGGAAACATCCATCACAAGATATTGGGTATGTGCTACTAACATGGTTACTACAACTTGCACATATAAAGTGGATATGATGATGTTATTGACTCTCGATAGGAACTTGTGGAATCTCATTAGAAGTAGGTTGTCTAAAATCCACATTAAGACATAACAGTACCAAACATCTTCTATTAATCCCAAATAAAAACTGGAATTCTTGATCATTTTGGACTATCAACGGTATAATATTCATTCCCATTGTGGGCACCGACATTTTCATAATGACACTACACTTATTAGAATTAACTCCAATTCTACAACACTCTGTTACAAAGTTGTTGATAAGTCACATTTGTAGGAATCGCCATGGCGACGCTTTGGCCAGAAAGGAAAAGGTAAACATAATTGAGCCAAATGAACAACAATATAATTAAACCTTGTTCTAAACTAGAAGAAACAAAGAAAGTCATATATCTTACTAGTAAAAACTAACTAGATAAATAAAAAATGGAAGTTTGATAAAATTCACCGGACCAGATTAGGGGATATGCCGCGAGCAACAGCAGCACCACCAATTGTGTACTCAAGTATTAGAGCCCAGCCAATCAACCAAGCAATACTGCCAAATGACATAGTATAATCACCAACTTCAGCCATAGAAAGCTATTTTAAGTGGGAAGAGTACGTTAATCAATTTGTAAAGCCTAAATATTCACAATAGCTATGCTCCAGATTATTTCCAATTTATCCCAATTCAGGACCTGGGTGCAATTATATGAATCAAGAAAAGTATCATAAGAAATGACTATAGAAATTACACCAACATTAAAGGCAATAAGAATTTACCCTTCTCCAACACATATGTATGAATAATGATAGGCACTCCCAGCAGACGGGCAACGACTAGCAAGCTCAGCATAGCATAAGGCTGAAAAAGTTGCAGCTATTCCAGCTATAAGAAACGAAAGGGCAAGAGCAGGTCCCGAATGCTCTCTAGCTACTGTTCCAACCAGGATATAAACTCCAGCTCCAATCGTTGAGCCAACACCTAATCAGAGATTGAACAAGAATTCGACAGTGAGCTAAATTGGAAATTTGAAAGTTAGAGAAATTTAAATTATCACCTAAAAGTAACATGAACCAGCCACCTAGCTGAACATAGGCATGGAAATCCTTGAACCAACAAAAACTATAACTGAAACAAAATAGTTAACAATTGCAGGCTGGATATGTTACAACTTAAACATTACGCAGATAGTAAAACGTATGAATATTTTCTCTACACGAAGTTAACATATGAACTGAAATAAAAATTGAAATTTTTTCAGAAGAACTGAATCAAAATAAAATAGAAGCAAAACTCATCACAGGAAATAAGCAAATAACCCAAACTCCAACTGCACCATCATATAAAAACACAACCTTTGCAATTTAAAAAGAAAAAAAAAAAAGAGCTTTATGATCACACAAAGTCCAAAACAAAGGAAAACAAACAAGAAAAAACCCAGATCAAAATTTCCCAGAAAATAGAATGCAATAAGTTGATTACCAATTGCAACAAGATGAGGAACAGTCAACTCCTTAGCCAATTGATGGGGTCGCTCAGACCTAACATGGGCAGAATCCACCTGTTTCCTCCTCACCAAAGTCCTCACACAACCACCCAGTATTCCAAAACCACCATTACCACCATCTTTTTGAGAATCGACAAGAAAACCCATAAAAAATATTCAAATTTTTACTAAAACAACCCAATAACAGTAACTTAAAAAAAAAAAGAAGCAAATAACAGTAATTTACTATATGGGTTTTTGTATTTGATATTTGAAAAGATCCCTGAACTAAATTATACACAACGAAATTTTGAATAACCTGCCCGCATCCCCTATTGAAAAGATTAAGAAAAAATGAAATTGAAGAAAAAAAAAATGAGAAGGATATTTGATCTTCCTACAGAGGTTCGGGATTCAACAGGGAAGCGGACAGATTTTTTCTTTTCTTTTCTTTTCAGGAAAGACGGCAGGCAATGGAGTAAATTTCCCTAAATTGTTTCTCCAGCTAATACTTATATTTAGTCAGAAACTTGGATTTTGGGAAGAGAAGAGACAGGAAAATTAAAAGAAAAAATTAGATGACTTGTTTTTGAAAAAGTCGTTTGTTTTAGTTGAATGTTCGGTGGTGGCTGCCTGACGACGCTTGATTTGATACCATCTGGATCCCTGAGTTTGCCGAAAATTAAAAAAATCTACAGTTTCTAAAATATGTTTTTATACAAGTACTCGCCTTTAGATTTTTGTTAAATAGAATTAATGAATCGACTGTTATACTCGAATAGGTCATAGGTGCTCCAATAAATTACAAAATTGAGTAATTTTTATTTTTTTAATTAAATTTATTTAAATAATTAATGAGTTATACCATGATAAAACTCGCAAGTAAAGAGGCTAATTAAAATAGAATAGATTGATTTTTGTTGTTTAATGAAAATATAGGGGACTTAAATGACAATTTGCCATTAATAAACGGACAATTTAATTGCGTGCAATGGCGGAATTGCCCGTTGCCCGCTACCCGTGCCCTTGTATGGTCAGAACTCGCAAGCATTGATATGATTAAAAAAACAATTTGCATACAGAAATTCCTGTGGGTCCCAATAAATTACTATTTTATTTTAATGGGACCCATCCTACAATGTTGGTGGACCAGAATCTTTAGGATTATTTTTTAATACGGAGGTACTGACACTCATCTAGATTTGGGTGAATTCGAGATTCTTTATCTTTATTTATTTATATTTTAATTTTTATGGGGATTGTTGTCGAATATCAATTATTGCTGCAAGTGATAACCCCAACGTCTTTGTACACAGAAGCTGATATTTTATTCTTTTATAATTGAAAAATAATACGGTACTAATATAGGGTACGGTTAATATAATTTGGGTTATTATTGTTAATATATATATATTTTAAGTAAGGTATAATATTAAGAATATTTATTAGATAATAATATTTGCAGGGTAGAATTAGGATATAAGTTTTGAGGGATTAAATTGTAACATAAAATTTTAAGTATAATAAAATAAAATAAATTATAAAAAAATTATATTGTTAGAAAATTTAACATATTTTTATATCAAAAAACAGCTCAATATTATTTTATTTTTTAAAAATCATCTATAATTAATTCGATAATAATATATATATATATAAAGTTATAATAGTAAAATATTATAAAATTAATTAATACATAAATAAAAACATAAAATATTTAAAAAATTCTAACTTATTTTTTGGAGATTTTTTTTCCTTAACTTTTAAGTTAAGAATAAAAATTTGACTCAAATTAAATAGAATATAAAATTATGGTGCTTTATAATTATAAATTTATTTATTATGTTAAATTTTAAAAAATATTTTTATATAGAAAAATAATTTTAAGTATAAAAATAATTTATATTTAAAAAAGATGTATTTCATGTAAAAAAGAGAATTTTCTTTGAATTAATAAAAAAAAATTTAAAGGGGGCAATTGTATAATACAAATTTAAGGGAATTAAAAAAAAAAAGGAACAATTGTGTAATAATATAAATTTTAGGGCTGTTGCAGGGAATATGTTAATTTATGTTTTGAGAGTTTGGACGTGACGTGAGGAGATGGTTCTCTCTCGTTATCAATAGTGCTTTAAGACCCTGTGATATTTTCTTGTAAAAAGTTCTTCAATGGACATGTATTGCCACACAACTCAACAGCAATTTCTTTCTGAGACTCGAAAAATTCTCGTGGAATATAACATTTTTTTATTTAATTATGTGACACTCTTATTATAGTGTAGTTCAAATTTAATAATTAATTTAGTTTGTATTATTAATTTTTTAAAATTAAAAAATTTATTATTTAAATGATAATTTTTATTGAAACTCAAGACATAAAATTTTTAAAGTTCATTTAATTTGTATTGACCATCTCTCTTGAGATATGAGAGACTTACATCTCACGTGACAATTTTTATTGAAATTATTTTAAAAGTTCACATATAAATTATAAATTAGATCTGCTTTGATAACACTTGTCACGAGTCGGGCGCTTGTCATTGACTCAAAAAATTAACTTGTTAGGTAATACTGTATACCCACTCTTATATATATCTAAGATTCACTTAATTTCTATTTGATGTGAGACGTAACACTTTTAATATCAATAAATTATTATAAGAGAGGGGGTTGTATGCCCCCTGGGCCTATTGCGCCTTAGCCCTTACAATAGGTCCATCCCTAAATATGTGGTCATTGAAGAATTTTATGTTATAATTAATAAATAAAAAGTAATAAAATTATTTTATTTGATGTTTAAATTTATTCAATACAAGTCAATTTAATTAAATGCGTGTCATTGTAATTGTTGACCAAACACTTTTATTTTGTGTTAAAATATCTTTTATCTCGTATTTAAATATTTTTATTCTGTGATTAAATAACTTAATTTAAATTTTTTAATTTTTTTAAATTCTGAAATGTGACCAAACCCCTAAATAAGAGACTGGAAGAGAGCAAAAATCTCGTGGCTATTTTTTGGCTACTACAACAGCAATGCTTGGATGCTGTAGTAGCAACCAAGAAATGATCACTACAGTAGCAGTGGTGCTTGGCCCTTATAATAGTAACCAAGAAATAGTCGCCGCAACAACAACCATGGCCATTTTTGAAAAATAATTCTTTTTTTTTTGTTTATCATTTTTTTATTCTTTTTTGAAATCTGAAATTTTATTTATTTTTATTTTGATGTTGGATTCATTAATGATTAATTATATATTACTTTCTGAAGAGTAGTTCTATTGTTATATTATTGAATGGGTTGATGTTGGAGAATGATTTTATTATTGATATTGTTGAAAGGGTTGATGTTAATCGATTAATATTGCTGATGTTGAAGGGGTTGATACTGCTGGATGGTTGATTTTGTAATGATATATTATTAAACATTATTAATATTATAGATTTAAGTAAAATTTTGATAAATATAAAAGGAAATATTTATTGTATAAAATGATATGATTGTCAAGTTAATTTTATTATTAGAAGTAATTTTATTTTTTATAGGTTCTAACTTCTAACATAGAATTTGTTAATTTTTATAAAAAATTCTCTAACAATTGAGTATTGTTGTCTATTTTTTAAATTTGTGAGCATTCTTGATATTATGTCTTATTTCAAGGGTATTAACGACAATAACTATATAATTTTTTAAGTATAACTTATATAAATAGGTTCAGCAGAATTTTTATAAATAGAGTTTTCAAAAATAAAATTATCAATTATTTGGTTATTATTTATAATTAAAATTTTGTATAACTATTTTAATACATAATTTTTTTTTAAAAGTTATGCTATAAGAGATTCAAAGTATAACTTTTAAAATAAAATAAAATAAAGATATTTTAAATAATTCAACGCTTAAAAAAAACTCTCTAATCTCTACTCTAAAAAAAAAATCAAATTTAAGCTTGTTTAGTTTTTTCTCTATCTACAACCAAGCACCTTAAAAAAGATTTTAATAAAATTTTTTAACATTAAAAAAACTCATTAAATACGTGAACAAGCTAAACCAAATAAGCTATAAATCTACATGCACTTATTTTTATATCTAGTGATTAATTTAAGTGCATTTTATTTAAAAAATGTACATTTAAAATTTAGCAAAGTCATGTTAAAAAAAATCTAAATTTACAAAAAAAGAAAAGAAAAAAGAGGTAGGTGAGATAAATGCATCAATGTCTTGCACTTACTCAATAAAATGTTATCATTTATAAATAAAAGAAAAGGTCTTGGGTTGGACAAACATGCACATCCGTATAAACAATCAATCGACAAAAATTTTCCTTATATACATTATTTTGAAATAAATTATTTATGTTAGTGCTAATAATAATAGTAATAAGGAAATTTTGAATTACAATTATTTATGATCTCATTAAACATATCCCACTTAAAAAAATTTCTTAAATTTAAATTATTTCTTTTAAAATTTAAAAACAAATCCAAGTTGTCAAAATATATATTTTTATAATTCATGGGATTGTATGGAAATTAGTAGATGATGATGATTAATTTAGTTTGCAAATATAGATTTTAAAATACGTGTTTGACATAGTTATATATCAAACTACAACTTGGGAAAAGGAAAAGCAAAAACAAAAAGAAAATAAAAAGGACTTTTTGATTATGAATAATGGTCCATTCAAATGATGTGGGTAAGAATGAAAATGAAAGCAATCTTTTAAATAATGAAGGAGGCTATTAATATGCAAAACGCCAAGCCAAGCCAAGCCAGTTTGTTTATGGGCATGATGAAAATGGCACCCCTTGTTTAGCAAATTGGCATCCCATGGGATAAACTACCCTACAATCTACTTGTTTCACATTTGAATTGAATTTAAAAAAAAAAAAGAGAATGCCAAATTATTGCATTATCAAAGAAAAATCATAATGAATACAATCACGAAGGTG
This sequence comes from Ailanthus altissimus, assembly GCA_946807835.1. Taxonomy (NCBI): domain Eukaryota; kingdom Viridiplantae; phylum Streptophyta; class Magnoliopsida; order Sapindales; family Simaroubaceae; genus Ailanthus; species Ailanthus altissimus. Next base: position 14,828,669 of record OX327712.1, on the reverse strand, counting down.
AAGGTTAATGAGAAAAAAATTAACCCTAAATTCAGATATATATATATATATATTAAATTCGTCCATTTAATAAGGAAATGAGCTATTTTATTACTTTTACGTCTAATAAAACTAAAAACAACATTCTCTAAATTAGCTAAAAGCTGATTAGTCAAAGCAAGCAGATTGCTCAAAAAGGTATTAAAACTTTTAAGTTTTTTTTGAATTTCACTTAAATTTTATGAAACTATATTAGATTTTTTTTTTATAGCTTCATATTTTAACAACAATGGCAATAAAGAAAAATATCTATAATAACATTGTTATTAAATGAAAATAACTATGAATCTCTTCTTACTTTGTTTTTTTCTGAAAAAAAGGAAAAAGAATAACTTTTTAGATGATGTCATAGGTTCCTTTTATGATACTAGACCATAGAATGGATGTCAAAAAGGCAAATTAGGCTACCCTAAATAAGCCAAATTAAGCTTAAATTGCATGCCTTTTGTTGCATAATGGCCATACAAGATAATTTGTTTTTGTTTTTTTCTTTTTTAGAGTAGAATTATAGAAATAAAGGGAAGGAGTTGGAATGGACAAAGTTAAAAAGAGGCAGTGAATTGAAAATGATTAGTAGAAGACAATATTGAAAATGAAAGCCCACCTACCATTGCGCTTTAACACTACACTCCATGAAAAGGACTGCAATTTGCAAAACAGAGGTCTTTGCTTTCAAATTTCAATGAATGGGTGGATCAAATCAAATTTCTAATGCATGCTCACAAGGGATTGGATAATATTCTAACTTTGAACAATCCATTTACATTCTAATTTCTAATGCTCGAGACATGAGGTGTAGGTGTACAAATTAGATCAACAATACTCTTGTGATCTTAATAAGGAGGGGGCACAAATGCTTAATCACTTCAAGGAATCCAGCAGACCAATTTTAAATAAAACCATATTCATTATCATTAAGACGCCACTCTAACAAAAAAGTACTCTCAAAGGGCAAAGAAGAGTACGATAATAAATGACATTCATTCTCATTTGCTCGGATAATTCATACCCCAAATTGTTATAGTGAATTTGCAAATCAATTGCCTTCATTTTTGCATAAAACAACAACTTCATATAAACACAATAGAACAGTCTGTAATTCACTTAAACATGTTAGAGTATATTTCTCTTAAAAAAATATTCTAATCATATTTTATATTATATGTTATCATATATAAAATATTAACAATATATATGTATTGAAATTGGTGATTTAAAATTATGTTTAAGCATGATTTTGAGTTGAAAATCAATGAAGAGTCGAGATGAAGTCAACACATACTGAACAAATGAGAAAAGATAAAAAAATGAAAGTTGAAAGTAAGATAGGGCATGTAAACACTAAGAGACGATTTTCAAGTGAGCACCACAACCATGGCTATTCAGTGTTGCGGCACCGAAGTCAGAAGCCCCATCACTACAACACTAACTTGAGCATGCCACGATACTAGGTTGAAGTCGCATTTGCATCGCAACACTTATGTTTGAAAAATTAATTTGGATCGACTTCTTTAAATGAGATTTAAACTCTTATATACATGAATTATTATTCCAATTAAGTTTAGAATTTTTAAGAGTGTTTTATATACTATATAAATTCTTAAAATTTATTAAATATTAAAAAAGATTTCAAAAAAAAAAAAATTAGAGTTTTGAGTGTTGAGTGTGCAAGAGAGAATTATAAATAATACTTAAGTTCTGAATAAACAAAAGAAACAAAAATAGATTATTTAAAAAAATTTATTATTGTATTTTTTGATAATCTTTTGAGAGAGATTTGTATGATCTATTGTTCTTTGTGAACGTAATAAGAGAGAATAGAATCTTAAAATTTACCATCGACGCAGATATTTGTTATCGAACTATATAAATTAATTGTGTACTTACTCATTTGTGATCTTGTTTTTATTTTGTATTTCTAATATAACAACCCATTAGTAATTAATAATTGAATTAATTAATTATACATAATAATCATTTCACAAGTGACGTATTAATTGGATGCATATCTTTTATATCATATCTTTGTAAACTTAATATTACTCGTCTAATTCTTATTTTGTTTTTCTAATATAACAACCCATTAGTAATCAAATTATGAGAAAATTATCATAAATACCTTAATATAAGATCCAAAATTAAGTGTATCCATTAATTTTAGAAATAAGTACCAATATCTAATTATTAAAGAATTTATTTATTAAAATTAATGGAAAAGGAGTAATAAAGTAAAATTAACATTAAATTTTAATTAAATATTTAAAAAAGTTACAATTTAGTCTTTTTTTTAAAATTATTTACTAGGTCTATCTTTTTTTTAATATCTCTGTTAATTTATGTCGTTCAAAAAATTCCATTAAATGCTTACCTCTTTTTTTTATTTTTATTTTGTTTTTATTACGTTACCCTCAGCTGAAATAATGTAATATATGTTAATATAATATCTCTTATTGATGATTAAAAAGTTAAAATTAGATAATCAATATTGATTTTATATTAATTGGTTCTTATAGTGATTAAAAATGTAAATATTACATCTTGATTAGTCTAATATTGCAACTTAAAGAAATTAAGAATAAAAATATTAAAATAATTTTAAAATAACAAATTCAAACTATAAAACTGTCATCTATGCAATATCACCCATCACCAAACCTCCTCACAATACCATCAAACTATCATCTGAATAATAGCAATCACCAAACTTCTATCCCAACAATACCATCAAACTATCAAGTGAATAATACCACCAAACTGTCCATTTCCCTAAATATTTTTAAATGTCTAAAAATTTTCCCTTTTCTCTTCTCTCTCACCATTTGATATCTTAAAATACCTAAAACCCTAAGATTACTCATTCCATAGACATTAATGGCCATGGGCGCTCGCCAAAAGGACTGGCTTGACCGCACGCAATGACCTCGCTAAAATTTGAACCAACATGCATATATATAGTCTTTGATGTTGGATTAATTTGAAATTAGTTATATATAATTCAATGTTTTAATAATTAATTTTGTGATGATATTATTAAAAAATTTATGATGTTATTGATTTAAAAAAAATTGAAGAAAACAAAACAAAAATTATTATCATTTAAAAGGGTATAATTGTCAAGTCAACTTTATTAGTAGAGGCAATTTTATTTGAAAAATGCCCACAAATAGCTACTATTTTAAAGATTATAATATTTTATAACTAAATTATTTGACGAATCTTTATTAGTCAAAAGGTAATAAATTGACAAAATTAATTTTATTAATAATAAAATTAAAGATCAAAATAATAAATAAAAATTAAAATATTTTGCGCCCTCATTGTGGCACGAGAATGGGCCGCACACCCTCGTGCTGCAAGGTAGGGTGCACAACTCTTCCATTTTGATTGACTCTCGATCATTCTCTTCAACTTTTTTTTCTTCGAAACCCCAAAAAAAATGAGCAATTTTTAGAATTTTCTCATTTTATTTTTCACAAGTTCTGACCGTAATTAATTTTTAAGAAATAATAACACTACGATATTAGTATCTATTTTAAAACCAGTAGACATTCTTTATATTAAACCTTATAATAAGAATATTCACAATAATATCTCTTAAATTATATTAAATTTATCTCTAATCTCCTTAAATTTTTGTTTAATCAGATTGTCTCTGATCATTATATTAGCAGCTCTTAAATGTAATATCAATACTTACAAAAAAAAGTTGTCTTCCCAAAATTTGTACAAACCCTTAAATATCAAACCAAATTGACTTTGATAAAATCAATCTTGATTTCAAAGTGAGACACACCCTAATAACCAAAATTAAAACAAATTCCATTACCATATCAAGATATTTCTGAAATTCTACCATTTGGTGAACATATTACAAAAATTATAATAAATTTTGACAGAAATGACTCGATAATTGATGAGAGAATACCTGGGAAAGCCAACTTACAAATTGTGGTCTAACAGTAATCTCATTTATGGGCTACCTTAACTAAGTCTGAAAATAGTCATTCTACTGTACAAACAGCTGTCGATTAATCCTCACTTTTTTCACTACTTATTTCACATTTTTTGCTGAGGACCATTCAAAATTTTCAAAGCTTTTATTTTCTCAATAATGCCAAAGAGGGCTCAAATTAGGCATGATCACAATCCTCAGTTGTACGATTAAAATCACATGCTCGCAAATAAAATCCTGCTACCAATGCATTTGAGTAAGCCGTAGCTAAAGAATAATCATGTCATGGAATGTATATATGATACAACACAAGATTCAGTCCTCAGTTTATTGCCAACAAAGCATCTGTTACTGAAACAACATACAACAGAAACTGTTAAAGGGGAATGCAGAAAGGAGAATATTTTCACTATTCTCTACTTTGTCCCTCTCTTCTTATTGTCCTCCTTTCCCCACCCAAAATTTTCATTTCCCATTTGATGTCATCAGTGGCATTAGAGAAATCAGACTCATACCTTAGAAGTATCAGCCTTCTTCCCTGGGGCTTCCACCTGCATCGCCACCATCAAGCTGCACCCACAAGCTTTGACTTCTTTCTCCTACATTTTCCCAGGTTTGTTGCCTCACACTCCTACCGTTTGTATCGTCACCATCGGAAAACTGCGCCCACACGCTTTGGCTTTTGCCCCATCCACTGGATTCCTCTTCACATCCTGCCACTGTCTTTAGTAGCTCCGACTGCAGCAACGGGCAGTGTTCCTTGAGATACTGAAAACCATCTGAGCGCATAACAGCTGCATCAAATCGGGACAATCAGACAATGTGGAAAAAACACGTTAGAGAGCCAAGATTAAATATTGTATCAAAACAATGAAAACCTTAGGCTCCATTCTTGATTCCCAGGTTTTCAATATTGCCAGGACCTCCTGTAGAGCAAAACACCTTTATAAACAGAATGCTCTGCAGTTGTTTAAAAATGATATCCTCAACTTACTCATACCAAACTCAACAACTTTCTTCAGAATGAAATGATTTCTAATATTTGTGGCATTTCAGTTTATATAAAAAGCTTCCACTGAAGCCAAGCAACTTTAACAAGTAATGGAAACTGAATCTTCTTTATTTTTTGGCCAAAACTTGTTTTTCTGGGATTGGAGTTGCGAACGGGGACAAGTGAGTGAAAGGCACAACAAGTTTGTTGGGTCAAAAGTTTGCAATTGAGCTTTGTTACATAACTTCCTTTTAACCATTTCTCCTCTCAAATAAATATGCAAGAACCATTCAAACGAAAAATGAATAATCAGAAACAAATGATACATAATCATGAAAAGAAAATTACAATCTAGCAGAGAATGAATTAGTTTCATTGCAAGTGAAAACAACACTTTCTTTGATCTTCTAGCTATTTGTTTTTGCTGAGATCTGCTAACTATGTTTAAAAGATGTGAGCAGAATCAATCAGTCACATACTGGTAAACATGATATTTGCTATAGTAAAGAAGCTGTATTCAAAAGAGTAATATATGGGCGTCGGGCTCTGATTAACAGCTACCTACAGGGTCTCAGGTCGCCTCTTCCTATCATTGAATTCATCTGCCAAAGTCACAAGGGTAACTCAAATTTGCCATTCATTAGGGCTACCTCAATTTTCATCAATACTTTCATTCTTATTCTATCTTAACTTTTATCCATCATTAAATCCTGATGAAACAATAAAAGCATAATTAACGATGTTTCCAGAAAGTAACTTGACATAAATGAATGTAATCTGTGATTATCAGTCCTCTCACGCGTATCACACTATGTCACCCAATCAAACAAATCAAAACGAAAAGAAGGTAGCATCATGGGTAAGATAAAAGGGAATGGAGTGACCTATTCATAAGAAAAATAGCAGATCTTGAAGGAGAACACTCTCCTCTCCTAGCCTTGAATGAACACTACTTTTACTCAACCATGGTCCTTAGAGTTCATTGATATTTCAAGAGTTTTCTCTGTTAAGTGTCTCTGTAGTCCTTCATGTGTATAAAATTTGTGTTTGTTTACACATACTTCTGATGTTTTAATGAGAGAACTTATCCAAAGAAAAAAAAGAAAAGAAAATCCTTCATGTTATCAGAATAGCAGAAGCTTTCAAATTATAATAATCCATCCAACATAATTCAAGAAAAAAAGGATTGCTTTGAGTATAACTTTGTCTTGATCAACATATCCTGATCCATGGTGCCTCAAGAGGGATTCTTTCTTGTGGATGCCTGAAGATTAGTTAAAATGTGGACCATTTATTTCAGTAAGTTAGATTTAATCTGAGGGCTAGAATCATTTTACTCAAAAAAAGTTACTGACAACTTGGTTAAACAAGCCTGTACTTTATTTTATTTTTTACTTTCTCTTCCCTCACATTAAGTCAAGTCATTCATTACTTTCCAAAAAAAAAAAAATCATTCATTTACTATCTTCTATCTCTATCTTTTTCTCACTCTTAAATCTCCTTTATTGTTCATCTTCTCCATCAGTTTAGCTAAAAATGAAGGCCAAAATGCATCATGCTCATTTACAAAGTGCCACATATGGAAAATAGAAAACAAGATTGGTGTCTTTAAATCTTTTGATGATGGAGACTAGGTGGGTCTAGTGTGAACCAAATGGAGAAACCCTTGGAGGCTAATAAAATGGTAGAGAATGTGAAGGCTGTGATGTGAGTTGGTGAATAAGATGTGAGCACTTCTAGAGAAATCCTTAAAAAGGATTGTTTAATGTTGTAATTTGACTTTCACATTCAAGGGTTTGTGCTGTAATTGGAGATTCTTTGATTATATAGATAAAATTATCTTTTGGGATTCATAGGGAGAAACTGACATGATTTGAGATAAGTTTTGTGAACATTTGTTTTTCCTTTTAGAGTTGAATGAGATGAATAAACAATGTCAAATTTAGCAATCATTTCCTGCACAAGATCTTTCTGAAATTAGATGAGAAAGTTGGAGAAGAGAAAAACAATGGGATATGAATACTAAATGAGAAAGACCAGGAGAGAATGAAGGAAGAAGAAAGTTGGTGCGAGAGAGTGAAAGAATGTAGTAAATGATTGATAAGAGGAGAGTGAAAGTAGAAAATAAAATAAATTAAACCAAGTTGTCAGTAACTTTTGAGTAAAATGATTCCAGCCCTCCGGTTAAATCTAACGAAATCCAACAACTGAAATAAACGATCTACATTTAAGTAATCTCTGAGCATTGGCACGAGAGAATCGCTCTATATATACAGTTCTAGGGGAAAAAAGGAATGTTTGCTGTCATATCTCCAACGGTGACCAAAACTGACTAAAGGTTGGTTCAAACCATATGAAGAAAACCAGATAGGAAGGAGGGGTCTTAAGCTTAAATGAAAATATTGCAAACAATGTAACAAATAAGAGAAAACAATTGGTTTCAGAATTTACTAGTCACAAGGAATATTAACTGACAAATATCAGCCAAGCAAAAAAATGCAACTCCCATTTACATTGCATACATACTTTGTAGCATCCTAAAAATAGTATATGGGCCCCACATAATTTCTAAACCAAATAAATTGATACTACCTCACCCTCATCGGGGCTGTCTTGCCACATTGCCACATTGACTTCATCCTCAGTCTTCCTTTAGACGTTTGTCTATATTGCTTTTCTAAAAATGCTTTTAACTTATTTACACCTTGGATTCTCACAAAAGACTTTGCAGTGGTCTCATTGAAAACTCATATCATTCTGCTCAGTCACCATTTTGGACATGAACTGACACAAGCACAATCCTATATGGTATAGCCTCAACACCTCCTGAATTAGAGTATTTTAACCCTGCCCCTTCATGTACAGCACCATTTGCATTTCCTCGCAAGTCTATTCAGATTTGTTTTAAAAAGAACAATCTCTTCCCATTCTGAAATACATTATTGCAGTAACAACTCCAGAACTACAGTAACTAACCCTCTGTCCCCTTATTGATAAAAGCACAAGCATCTCCTTGCAATCTGTTCACATTTTAAACTTCTTCATGACTTAGCATCTCTCATAAGTACCAACAGTTGATATTAAAAGAATGTGATAAGTCTCCTTCCATATTTGCATAAGTTCACATCTGACGACCCATAAAAAGGTTTAGTTTGGTGAATGTTTGATATCCTAGCATAATAATGGGGAATCTCCTGATTGTTACTCAAATAAGCATGGAACATATGCATGCATTATCATCAATAGACCAATCATTTAGGCCCCAATGTACTAGAATAGGAAGAATGAACCTGCAAAACAATCTCAGCTAGACCAGCAGAACATAATCACCTGGCCCCATCCCATTAGATTCAATCCAAGCTTGACACCAAGTCACTAATATACACTATCAAGAGAGACTTCAGGTCTCCAAGCGAGTACAGTGCTGTAAATTATGTGAGGAACATCATAATAAATAATAACTAAACAATTTTTTTTATAAAAAAAGTGCAATTCCTTTAAGGAATTTCAGCAATCACCCATGGAAAAAAATAACATCATACTCAGCATACCACATGCCAGCAATTGTCCAAATTGTTTTAAAGACAGATTTTATATTATCCTGACGCTACATCAAAAGTGAAACAGAAAACCTGAAAGTGAAAGATTAAATTGAAAGAACATATCTATGAGGTAAACCTGAAAGTGAAAGATCAAATTGAAAGAACATACCTATAAGGTTTTCAGCAGCAAATTTCAGGCAAACAGATTTAAGATCCACTGCACGATGACGATCAGCCAGCGCCAGAATATGAGCAACTGAACTCACTGATATAACCTTGCAAAGCACAGACTCACACATCAGTCTAAGTCTAGGCAACGCATACTTTTCTGATGCTGCTAACAATTTTGCTTCTAATGTAGATGACACACAAGATGAACTTGGTGCGGAGACTTCCTCATCCTCAATAAGAGTGTCTTTGTATATGAAATGCAACAGAGCCTGCCCAACAGAGATTCAATAAAATATTAGGTAATCAACTATAATAGATACAACTACACTGCAAAGCCATACAAAGCCACCTATTTCAAACATACACTTAAAAGCAAAATAAACCACTTTGCTACCTTAAAAACCTTAGGTTCCAAATCTGTAACAACTACTTCGTGATTGTCTTCCTCCATTGCTTCCAAAAATTCACTTTCAAATACAGGAGACCGAGCAGCCAATACCAACTTATGAGCATGGAACTTCTCACCACCAACAATAAAAGTAATATCTGAAGTCTCCTCATTCTCCAGTAGCATGCCAAAATGAGCTCCAATATCAGATTCAGGAACCTGTATGGAGTGCAATCTTGGGCAATCTATTGCTGAAACCACAACTCCAACTGTACATTTAATTTTCAAACAATCATCTTTAAGAAAATCCGACGTTTCAAGCATAGCCCGTCTAAAAAACCGCTTGTAGCCCCTGAACAACAAAACAGCAAGCAAGTCATATAACTCACAGCAAATTGTAACTATCACGTAAGCAAATACCGACGTAGTTTATCAATTCTAGGCAAAACAATTGCCTCAGAAATAAAATGCAAAGGGAAACATATTTTAAACAATATAAGCTAAAATAAAACATTACATGCAGTAGAAAAAAACACAGCCTAAAGTCATCTTCCAAAACTTACATAGCCAGGTCAAAAATGGAAAGAGGATTATACATATTCCAAATTCTTCAGAAACCCCCTCTGCAGCTTATCACAATTTGACAAAATCTAGGGTCAGTGTATAGTAGAACAGCTGTAACCTTACAACCACCAAATTTCTCGTTATAATTTCCCAAGTTCTCTGTTACATTAATTGTCCCAAGTTTTCCATTAGATTTCTCAGCTTAAGTGATAAATTTTATTTTTTCTTTAAGAAACTTGAGAAATGTAGCTTGAAAATTAGAAACTCAAAAAAGAATTTGAGAAACATAACAAAAAATTTGGTGGCCATAAGGATATGACTATTGTACTCTAGCTTCATGGTAACAACAGTAACCACACAACCACCAATTATTTTGTTGCATTTCCCAAGTTCTTTGTTTACATGGCCCAAAATTTCCAGTTATGTGTTCTATTTTGATTTTTGTAAGAAACTTGGGAAATAAAAGCCAAAACTTAGAAACTTGAAAAGGAACTTGAGAAATGTGGCAAAAATTTGGGGTTTGTAAGGATAGTGCTGCTAGCTTGGGTCAGTCTACAGAATAGCGGCTGTAAACTTAAAAGTTACCAAATGTTCCATCACATTTCCCAAGCTTTCTATAACATATATCAAGTTTTCTATTACACTTCTGAACCTCCGTGCTTAAATTTTGATCTTTTATGATATTTGGGTAATATAACCAAAACTTAGATTACTTAATAAGGAACTTGGGAACAAAGGGGAAGGGGAAGCTTTAGACGAATTTCGTAAATCCAGAAAAATGTATCTAACTAATTTCAAAACTACGAAACAACAAGGAGAGCTCAACGAAATTATTTATTGATACACAATTAAATTTCTTTAAAAAAAAAAAGAAAAGAAAAGAAACAATCTAAGACGAATGATTAATTTTGTAATTGAGGGAAAACTAACCACATGCTGCCGCGATATTTAAGCGTGTAGGGCCCACTCTCCAACGACCGATCGAAATGCGAATGGACCTTGTGCTTTCCCTTGCCGCTCTGATCGACGAGCGTGAGCTCGAAAAGTGCCCTAACGTCTGTGCCCTCGCTGGCGAGGGCGATGAAGACGGAGACATAAGTGGAATTGTCCTCGGGGTTCTTGCCGTCAGGGTAGAAGTAGATGGCCCACTGGTACCCGCCGATGGTGAAGGTGTCACTGGCGATGTGCTTGCCGACGCCGATGCCCTTCGAGAGGGAATACCCCTTGATTGTGAAGTGGTGGGACCCGTTGATGGTTTGGGTCAACGACAAAGACGACGTTGGAGAGGACAGCGGTGTCGTTGTCGGAGATGGCGAAGGAGAGCCGCGGTGCATTGTTTGTTTGATCCAGAGTTTTTTTTTTTTTTCTTGTGGAGGATTTTTTTATTTGTTCAGGTCATGGGAATGGGAATGAGAAGAAAAGTGGGGGAGAAACTGGGTTCAAAATCAAAGTTCCTTCTTCTTTTTTGTCTATGGTTTTAATGGGATAATAATACTCGGCCCCCTCGTTCTTTTATCCTTTTTCAAGAATAGACATAGTTTGTTCATTTGTATCAGATGGATACCTATGTTCTATTGACATGACTAGTTAGGGACACTTCGATACAAATGAATGAATTATATACTCGCTTGAAATAGCATGGGACTCTTAACTTTCTGCAAAAGAATAATAAACTTTTAAGGCAAACTCATTTCAAAGTGGTCTACATTTTCCTATATTAAAATTAAGAGAAAAGATAAGTTCTGGATTCTATTACCAAAAGAAGGGGTCGAGTATTATAGTGTATTGACTGTCATAATTATTAAAACTGATCTATCAATCGAGTTCTATCTTTCAGCACTTTATAAATGCATCACCAACAAATCAAGAAATTACATTGGTTTCACTTCATCTAAAAAGAGAAAGTGTGGACAAGGAGTAAATTAGATTTGTATATCACATAGCTTAGCTAACTTTTATAAAAAAAATGCCATATGATAGAGTTGTCACCAAGTGATGGAACAATCAATGTTAACCCAAAATCTAAGCAAATATCCTACCATTATTTACATGTTAATGAAAATAGCCTTCAAGGTATCATGCTCTACAATTCATTCACTACCAACCGAAAAATCTAAACCCACTGCTGCTGCCCACAGCAATCTCATCTGCAGAATCTGATTCACTGCCCAATACTTCATCCGAATTCTCACTTGGAAGGAGTTTAATCCGGTCCGCATGCTCGATGATCCAGTCAGTGAATTCAGGAGATGCTGCCAGTTCAGCAACAGCATGTCGGGTTGATTCCCGGGTGAAATCCTCCCACTCTTGCTTCGTAAACCTTCTTCTTTTCCCAGCCTTGTGGAAGGTTGAATAGTAATCTCGCTGATTTATTACTCCCTCACCAGAAGATGGCGAAACCACACCTGTGACGATCAAAGGACAATAAATCACACATTTTGGAGGTTGATTGATATCAAATCATGATCCTGAGCAAGAAATAAGGAAAATAAAAAATAATATAATTGATGCTGATGCAATACCTTTAACAGGCGAGTTTGACCACGCAGGTGAACTCTTCGTACTCTTGGGGCTAGCCCACAACTTTCCTCGGGATCCAACCATAGGTGATCTGCTAAGAAATTCGGCACGACCATGCTTTCTAGCTGATCCTTGCAGCCCACTCCTAAACCACTTCAGAGAAGTGATAAGAGAGCAGAGAATGCAGCAAGAAATCAACGCCCCCAATGCTAAAGGAGCATCCAGGGTGCTCTGGAGAGAAATACAGCACAAAATTTAAGGAAATGCAAAATGTAAAATTATAAAAGCAAAACCGACTTGGGGCATCATGTGCAATAAGCACAGCCATGATATGTACATACATACAGATAATTTTCAGGTTTTAGAAAGTCCATGTAAGTAGAATAATGCACAGCAACCTTCCTATTTCAATATCACAACCAACAAGAATGCAATAGCATACCTGGAATATAGAGGCGCTTGCAATGATGCGCATCGCCCATTTAACAAATTGAGCTACACCAACATCAACAGTTCCATCTTTTGAAATTATAAATTTCCTCACAATCCAGTACCCTAAAGCAGCTCCTGAAAGGACAATTCCTACCAGTACAACTATAGCGACCTGCAAGCAAAATAAAGGAGTGTAGTCAACACATTGATTTACTTGAAAAGAGCAAATAGACCATTAAAAAAAATCACATGGATGCATAAAATTAAAGTTTAGTTGTCATCAGCAAATAAAAAAATTTAAAAAAAGTTCTAGAAAAAATAATAACCATAATTCAAAGACAGTGTAAAGAAGCTGATGAGAGCAGTTAGGCACTGCTGTAAAGTAGAAATAGACTTACTGGATTGTGCATCTCTTCACTCAGCCCAAAGTTGACAAGAACTGAATTCACCAGCATTGAGAATTGATGCAAAAGGAAAGATCCGGCACCAAGCTGAAAACACAATTAATGCTGAGATCAAAATGCATACCAAACATAAATAAAACTTAAGGCTAAATTACAAGTACACTCACCACTGAGCCATATATGGTGAGATAGAAGATATTTTTCCTTCCAGTTGGCAACAATTTCATTCCCTACATTACAAAAGAAAATTTAAATTTAAAAACAAATATGAGAAAAATATATTTACGACGTCAAGCTAAGAAGAAAATTAAGTATCACATCATCCAGCAACTCAATCAACAAAATTAATGCTAGATTGGCTAATCAATGTAGATTTGCTTGATCAGTGTATAATTTTTAGACTGGCCAATAAATGTGAACTTTTTGCAAGGGAAGAGGCATAAGCAACAATGAATTATGTTGAAATGTATATAGTATTTTGTATATATTTATGGTCAATATCATGGAATAGGAAATAGATTGATAACCTTCCAACTAGGACTAATTGACATTCCAAATAGGACACATAGTTTCATCTATATAATGATGTATTTTTCTCATTATCAATACACAAGAATTCTTCTACTCTCTATTTCTTCACATGGTATCAGAGCCAACACTTGACTTCTGAATTGTTTTCTTTCAGCAGCACTGCCTGTCTATTTTTCGGCAACTGTACCATTCTTCGACCACCTCCACTGACCTCAAAAGGCGCCGACGACTAGGTTTACAGCAGTCCAATCCTCACTGACTGCTAGACGCGCCGGTAACGGCCCTGTTCTTCGGCGAACTTCAACCATCAATCTACTTCTTTCCAGCGCGTGCAGTCTCATCGCAAGTGTCTTGGTCTTCAGACATTGACGACGAGCAAAACCCTCACCTGACCGCTATCACCATTGTCGAAAAACCGTTGCTGTCGCCTGAAAAACCGCCGCCTGAAAACCGCTTCTGTGTTATCAGTCAGTCTCTTTTTAGTCTGTGATTCAATATGACTTCTGAAAGTTTCAAAACAGATTCTGCCTTTTCCTTTAATTCATTTCTTGCTACTTCTACTGAAAAATTGGTAGGAAGCATTAATTATACCTTATGGGCCACTTCTGTTGAATTATGGTGTATGGGACACAATCCGGAGGATCATTTAACTACACACATTACAGAATTAAAGGATAAAGATACAACTAAGTGAAAAAAAATTGATGCCTTATTGTGCAATTAGTTATGGCAAACAATAGACTCTCAATTGTATCCCATTTATAAAGCTTACAGAACTTGTTTTAATATCTGGAATCAGGCAAAGCTGTTATATACTAATGACATTTAAAAACTATATCCTGTTGTCTCGACTCTTGTCAATCTCAAACAACAGGATATGGATATATCTAAATTCCTTGGCCAAATGGCATCTCTCAAGATTGAATTCAATTCTCTCCTGCCAGTTGGAAAGACTGTCGCTGAAGATCTTGCATAGAGGGATAAGTGTTTTATGGTTCTAACCCTAACTTCTATTAATTCTGAGCTCTCACCAATTCGAGATCAGATTCTAGTTAGTACGACTGTTCCCTCTCTAGATGAGGTGTTTGCTCGGCTCCTTCGTGTTTCTGCTCCAGGTTATGTTCCTGGATCATTTGCGGTTGACTCCTCAGCCTTGGCCTCCCACTCTCAATCACAGAGTTCTTTTAACGAAGAACAAGGCGATCGTAGCAAAAATCGCCCTAAGTGTAGTTATTGTCATTATTGGGGCCATACTCGGAAAAAATATTACAAGTTGCATGGCCGACCTCCTCGAGTTGCTAATCTTACTCAAAATGATCAATCTGACCCCCTGAACAACCAGTCTCCATTCTTGACTATCACTAGTGTCGACTATAAAGATTGCCTTAAGTATCAAGCAGCTAAACAGTCTACCACTTCCGTTGCTTCCATTGCAAATATTGGTAATTCCGTTGCCTGCCTTACTCAATCCTCCTCTTTAAGTTCGTAGGTCCATGATTCTAGTGCATCAGATCATATTTCTGGTTACCTTCAATTACTCTCTTGTATTTCTAATTTTGGATCATTACCATCTGTCACTTTAGCTAATGGATCCAAGACCATTACTAAAGCAATTGGTCATGCACACCCTTTACCTTCTTTACCTTTAGATTCTGTTTTCTATATTCTGCAATGTCTTTTTAATCTTATCTTTGTCAGTAAGTTCACTCGCTCTTTAAATTGTACAATAACTTTTGTTAATGACTCGGTTCTTATACAGGATCGCATTACGGGACAAATTATTAGCGCAGATCGTGAGTCACAAAGGCTCTATCATCTGAGTATTCCTCAACCATCTATTGCATGCACTGTCACTGAATCACCAGCACTTTTTCATAATCGTTTGGGACATCCAAATTTGTTCAAGCTTTAGAAAATGGTTCCAGGTCTCTCTAATTTATAGTTTTTCAATTGTGAGTCTTGTCAGCTTGAAAAACACTCTCGTGAATAATTTTTCAAGTAGGCCAATAATCGGGCTACGTCCCCTTTTGAATTACTTCACTCAGATGTCTAGGGTCTTAGTCGAGTTTTGTCTATTTTAGGTTTTAAATATTTTGTTACATTTATTGATGATTATTTGCGTTGCACTTGGTTATTTTTAATGAAAGATCGTTTTGAATTATTTTATATCTTTGAATCTTTCTGTAATGAAATTAAGAAACAATTCTCTACTACTATTCGGATATTGCGTAGTGATAATGCACGTGAATATTTTTCTATTTATTTTATTCAATTTATATCTTTTCAAGGCATCTTACATCAGTCTTCTTATGTCTATACTCCACAACAAAATGAAGTTGTCGAGCATAAAAATAGACATCTTATTTAAATAGCCCGCACTTTACTTATACACAATAATGGTCCTCTCTATTTTTTGGCTGATGTTGTTCTTACTGCTTGCTTTCTAATAAATCGAATGCCCTCCTCCATGTTACAAAATCAGGTCTCTCATTCTATTATGTATCCTAATCAACCATTGTTTACTCTTCCGTCACGTGTCTTTGGCTACACATGTTTTGTCCATGTCTTCTCTCCTAGTCAAAACAAATTATCCGCTCGGTCCATCAAATGTCTTTTTCTTGACTACTCACGTCTTCAGAAAGAATATAAGTGTGATTCTCCTGACACTCGACGTTATTTCCTTTCTGCTGATGTCACCTTTTTCAAGTCTTCTTCTTTATTTTCTTCTTCTACTTCAAAAAATACGTTTGTCACAGAGGTTCTTCCAGTTCCTTATATTATTCTTCCTCTTAAGTCAAACACGAAACTGACCCTATCCCACAGAATGATCCTCCCACCAGAGATTCTCCCTCTCCGGCTTATGATAGTCTTGTTCATTTTAATTCTGCAGGTGATGACAGTGATACCACTTCTGAGGTTCTTGAAGTTCCTGTTGACTTACTCCTTGCTCCAGATTCCTCTCCTACTAAGGTCCTGCCACTTACTGACTAATTTTCCATTGCTGTCCATAGAGGTATTCGCTCCACTCGCAACCCTCATCCTATATATAATTTTCTAAGTAATCATCGACTATTTTCACTATATTATGTCTTTGTGTCTACTATATCTTCTGTCTCTGTCCCTACCAATCTCTGTGATGCTCTTTCACAACCTGGGTGGCGTCAAGCAATGGTTGAGGAACTGATTGCTTTACACAATAATGGTACATGAGAATTAGTCAAGTTGTCCCCCCGACCACTCCACCGTTGGTTGTCGATGGGTTTATGCTATCAAGGTTGGACCTAATGGTCAGATTGATAAGTTGAAAGCAAGATTATTGCCAAGGAGTATGCTCAAACTTATGGCCTGGATTATTATGAGACTTTTTCTTCTGTGGCCAAAATGTCGTCTGTTCGATTGTTCTTATCTATGACTGCTATTCGCCAATGGACTTTGCACTCGCTTGACATCAAAAATGCATTTCTTTATGGTGACCTTCAGGAAGAAATCTATATGGAGCAACCGTCTGGCTTTATTGCTGAGGGGGAGTCTGGGTTGGTATGTAAACTTCGCCACTCTTTATATGGTTTAAAACAGTCTCCTTGTGTCTGATTTGGTCGTTTCAGTATTGTTATCCAGGAGTTTGGCACAATTCGAAGCGAGTCAAATCACTCTATTTTCTATAGGCATACAGCACAAGGACACAACATATATCTGGTAGTCTATGTTGATGATATTGTCATTACAGGGAGTGATCAGGATGGTATTTAGTATTTGAAAAATCACTTGTTTAATCATTTTCAGACTAAAGATTTGAGATTGCTTAGATTCTTTCCTGGTATAGAGGTTGCTCAATCTAGCTCCGGGATTGCTATCTCCCAGAGGAGGTATGCTTTGGTTATTCTGAAAGAAATAGGGATGTTAGACTGCAAACCTGTAGACTCTTCTATGAATTCTAATATTAAACTCCTACCTGAATAAGGGGAGTCTCTTGCACATCCTGGGAGATATTGGAGACTAGCTAATAAGCTTAATTATCACACCATCACACAGCCTGATATTTCCTTTTCGGTCAGTGTTGTCAGTCAGTTTCTACAGTCTCCATGTGATAGTCATTGGGATGTAGTTATCCGAATCTTACAGTATATCAAGGGTGCACCAGGAAAAGGTTTGCAATATGAGAATAAAGGTCAAACACAGGTAGTCAAATATTCAGATGCTAATTGGGCAAGTTCTCCATCAGATAGACATTCCACTACTAGGTATTGTGTTCTTATTGGAAGAAACCTTGTATCATGAAAAAGTAAAAAGCAAGAAGTTGTTGTCAGGTCAACCACAGAAGCAGAATATCGTGCCATAGCCTTAGCAACATGTGAGCTTATATGATTGAAACAATTGATCCAAGAATTGAAATTTACAAACATATCACAAATAAAGTTACTCTATAATATTCAAGTTGTACTTCATATTTCATCCAACTCGGTATTTCATGAAAAGACTAAGCATATAGAAATTGATTGTCACTTTATTCGAGAGAAGATTTTGTCTAGCTGTATTTCCACAAATCATGTTTGCTCAAATGACCAACTAGCAGACATTCTCACTAAATCTCTCAAAGGTCATCAAATTGATTTTATTTATAATAAGCTTGACGCATATGATTTATATGCTCCAGCTTGAGGGAGAATGTTAAAATGTATATAGGATTTTGTATATATTTGTGGTCAATATCATAGAATAGGGAATAAACTGATAACCCTCCAAATAGGACTAATTAACCCTCCAAATAGGACACATAGCTTCACCTATATAATAATATATTTTTCTCATTATCAATACACAAAAATTCTTTTACTCTCTATTTCTTCAAAAATTAGTTTCTTTATTTTCATTCCTACTTCCTCTCTGAACATGCATGACACATCCAGTAACACTTTTCAAACAGTATTATAGTAAAAGATATGAAAGGGAAAGCAGAAGATTGAAAAGCAACAGGATAAGGGAATTAAATACCTGAAAAAGGATAATTATAATAACAAGAAAAATTCCCATAGCCATTGAACTGCTATAGTAAAAGGGAACCCAACTGCTGACAATTGGTGCCAACAACAGTAAGAAAAATCCAAATGCTAAGCAAAGGAGACGCCATTGCTGAATATCTGCACCAAAACCAAAGATATGAGACATACATTAAGAAAAAAAATACATCTTAATAATGTCATAGAACGCTAACACTGCAACCAAGGGAAGGATAATGGAGACTGCATACCTTCTTCAACTGCAACTGAAACAGAACCAGATACTCCATCAACAAACTTCACATCAACATATCTCTCCTCATATGGTGACATGACAATGCTCCAAATTCCCCCTTTCTGAATGGCTTTCCACTCATCCTTTTGACACTGACACAATCCAAGTGAAGAGTTCCTACAAACACTTTATCAGTCAGAAGCACCTTTCAACAACATTGTAAAATATTGATGTTTCCCAAATTATGTGAAAGCAAGGCAGAGAGAAGCCCACACATAACTATTCATCAAAAATATGTTACTTACCGATGAAAACAAACCTGAATTTTACTATGTAATCTCTCTGGGATTACTACAGATGGAGCCAAAGTAAGCCGAAATGAATTGGCATAACTCCCAAGCTTCAGCCGTGAGTGACCAAAGACTTGAACTCTTTCACATGATACAACACCGCTGGACCCACGACTTGAGGATTGATCAGAAAGGGGATATGGGGTGACATCTATAGCCGGGTTCCAAATATCAATACCTGTAAATTTTAAACGCCAAGATTACTTTCAAATACAATACAAAACCCCCCGCAAAGAGTGGAAGAGAAAAGATTAAGAAATGTATAAAATGCTTAAAATGCCAGTTAAGAGACAAACATAGAGCAAAATCTAGCAACTATACATTCTGGTCGTCAAATTCTAGCATTCTTTTATCATGGAAACCGGCAAATTTATAATAATGACTAAAATAAGCAAACAAAATACCAATAATAACAAACCATAAGAATTTCCAAAGCACAAGGAGTAACCACAATATAGGCCAAAACATGTTGGCATAACATACTCAGCTTGGATTTATGTTCCAGCTACAAGATGCAAACAAATTTTCAAGAAATTTTTTTTTAAAAAAATACCCATTAAATCGTTAAGGGTGGTAATCTATACCAGTTTATCTTTCAAGCTACAAGAATATATTAAGTACCAAAGCATTACATAAGCCAATATCTAATATATTCTGAAATTTAGATGCTTATTCTTCAAATATTTATTTTATCTACATAGAAACTTAATATAACCAAATTCGAACATATAACTCAAGTTCATAGTTTATTTTTTATAATATAATTAAAGATCGCATGTTGCATTCCTTTTTCTTTCACGCAATTTCTCCGAACCCAAACAGCAAAGTAGAATAGATTCACAAACTCAGAATTTTGAAGAATGTTAAGAAAATAAGTATTTATAGACAAATCTAATAAAGAAAAAGTTAATTAATCATATGTTTCAATATTTTTCCTCTTTCCACATTTACTTAAAGTCCCAACAGAAATAATTCAAAAGAAAAACCCAGATGCAGTAAAGCTCATAAATAGACGTTTCTCTCCATTTTCACAAGTTTTCACGGCAAACAAACCGTCGTTCAATTAAACTCAAAAAAACATAAACTTTCATTGAAAATGAATAGAGAGGAGAGGAGGAAGATGGAACCTTTGAGAGGGGTCACATGGTGGGCACGTGAAATGATCAACAACAAGAGAGAAAGGAAGAGAGTAAGAGAAGAAGGAGAAGAAGCATCCATCACTTACTGTTCTCTCTCAGTTGTGTTATTGCGAAGAGAGGATGAAAATGAAATTGAGAGCAGGGGCGCGATTTGTTTTTAGTAAATTAGTTCATACTTAATATTTTTGCGCATTGCGTTGTGGGTAAGCGAGAATAACCAATCTCATGTTATGGAATAATAAATTGTAATAATTTAACCGATAATTTTAAATTTTATTTTATTTTATTATTTAATATTTTAATTTAAAATAAATTTTGAGATATTATTTTAAAAATATAATATTATTTAATTAAGTGGGAACTATTAGAACGCTTGAAAAATATTTCTATTATCATTTATATTTGAATAAAGTTTTAGTTTTAGAGATCCTAAAACTAATAAGTAAATCTAAATTCTTTGTATATTAAAAAAAAAAAAAGATCTTAATATTGATCTATCAGGATAAATTGTCTTTTAGAGAGATAGTCAAGTGGTTAATAGTTCCGATCTTAAAATTTAGGTGTTGAAGCCATTAAAAGAACACTCAACAACTTATTAAATACTGTATGAATTAAATATGTATGTTCTATTTGTAGAAACAAAATTTCAATGTCTATTAATAATACAGTTCTCAATTTAACTTACAATTGTTTTTGAAAATAAAATAAGCATTTTTTTTTGTTTTTTAATCATTACATTTTAAAATATATATAATGTTAAATGTGTAATTTTTTTATATAAATATAAAAATAATAAAATTAAAATATTAAAAAGATAAATAAATTATATAAAATAGTATAATATATCATATCATTTCTCAAGTACGAACAATCATATATTTTAAAATAGAGTTATTTTTATGGATGCCCCTTAAGACATGACTTAAAATCAACATTTAACAATACTCTAGAGGTTTTTAAAATAGTCTCCAGTACTATAGCTTAAAATCAACAGTTTAGGTTTCTAAAATACTTGACATATAGCTTAAAATCAGTGGTATCTCTCAAATTTTTAAAATGAAATTAATAAATATTTTGTTAAAAAATAATTCTTTATTTTTGTACTTAAGTAATTAAAAAAAAAGACAATATCAAAATTGACAAAATAAATTAAAAAGAGTATGAGTAAGGGTATATTAAGCATTTTATAATGATTTTGATATATTCCATTGGCATCTCACAACAATAGGGTATTAGAGGATATTTTGAAATCTAAGGGGTACCGTTAATCTAAGTCATACTTTAAGATACTGAAGACTATTTTAAAAACTTAAAGGGTACCACTAATTTTAAGTCATACTTTAAAGGTATTGGACGATATTTTAAAAACTTCAAAGTTGATTTTAAGCCAATACCTTAAGATCACCCCAAAAAATAACACATTTAAAATGTGAATTTAAGTTGTAGAATATAAGTGTTACCTAGTTTAATTGGTAAAGTTTCCTAAATTTATTTAATAAGTTTAAGATTCAAACTTCGCTTTCACTAAAATAAAAAAAGATATGGTTTGGTTTTCGTAAAATTAAAAAAAAAATTATATTGATATAGTAAATAAAAATTTTATGTTTATAAAAATAAATGCAATGGAAGCTAGATCGTCTTGTTCATAATTACATGTATAGGGATAGAAGATTACCTCAATTTCTCGTTATGACAGATCTTGAATTGAATGGCTGCAATCTTTTTTACTATCCTCAATCTTCCACTCAACGCGTGTGAGCGCATTGATTTTTCTTAATCTCTAAAACTGCTAATACCCAAATTTGAGAGAATGGTATTAACTAAATTCATTTTTCACGTAAAAATACGTAAAAAAATTTTTCTCTATATGGTTATAGTAACTTTTTCTTATTACATACCTCCTATATATATAGGGATCTCCCTTAGATATTTAGAATTTGATTAAGATTAAAAAATTAGAGTTTGATTAGGATTTGAGCTAGTAGAGGGACTGTAAGACCCATGGGCTTCCTAGCTCCAACTTAAAAGGCATAGTCCTTGTTATCTCATAATACACAAATTCTTCTAAGTTAACCCCGACTATTCCACTAAAAGCCAATGGCTGTACTCTAGTAACTCATGTTATAAAATAAAAGCTCATTTAATTAAAACTTTTTTTAATTAAATTGGGCTTGGTCTTTAGACCAATAATAACCACTTAATTGACCCTCTAATTTATGTCCATAATTAAAGTTAGGCCCCAAAAAAATGTCTTACCTATTTAATTACTTATTTGCCCCTAAGTTACTGAATGCTCTAATGATCATTTTTAATATATATATATATATATTTGTAAATAAATTTATAAATAAATATTATTATTCAATAAATAATTTATTGAATAAATTGTGGCCATATATTCTAATGATCAAATACTGCAAACATCTTAGGTGGACATTAATTATTAGATTCCATCTTGTAAATATATGTTTCTACGACCCATGAAATTATATCTCCAAGCTATCGAGGTTTTGACCGTTTATATAGATTTCACTCCGTGATAACTCAAAAGATACAACACATGAATGTAAGTTCATTACCTGCTCAGGATTAAGATCAATCAAGCTTATTAAAGCTTTTGTGAATTAAAATCTACGACATTTAGTTAACCAAACCAAAATTCACAGTAGTCCTGTTCAATGTATCATATACATTAGTTTCTCTACTCGGAGTCTCTACTTCGATGATCAAGGCAAATCATCCACTATAAGAAATAGAAAAACTACAAGCTTACATAATGAAATGCCATTTTCACTAATGGTTGTGAATATGATTTAATTTATAAAGAACTTGTGATCTATACCCTTTGTATTAGCATCATATGCCTAATACATAGATCACATACTTTATAAATATAAGTTCATCAATGTATGCTCAATTATATGTATGAATAAACTTTATTAATCTAATAAAATGTTATTACACATACTTTAAGGGCATAAAATAACATAAAATGTCTAACAATCTCCCGCTTGCCCTAAAGCATGTCGAACATCCGTCGAACTCTCATATCATCTATATGAGTTTCAAAACACTTTGCTGGCAATGATTTGGTGAATGGATCCACTAGATTTTCTGCTGATGCAATATTGGATACTATAACTTCACCCTTTTGCACTAACTCCCATACCATATGGTATTTTCTCTCAATGTGTTTTCCTTTCTTGTGGTATCTCGGTTCCTTGGATTGTGCTATAGCTCCACTATTATCACCATAAATAATAATGAGCATCTTAGTACTAGGTACCACTTCAAGTTCCATAAGGAACTTGCAGAGCCATACAGCCTCTTTTGTAGCTTCTGACGCAGTTAGATATTCACCTTCCATGGTAGAGCCATACACTCCTTCAACTAATAACCCCACCACCTAAAGTAAACACATATCCTGAGATAGATCTCCAGGCATCCTTATCTGATTGAAAATCTGAATCTGTATACCCAATAGATATAAGATCCTCACTAGAATACACGAACATATAAACTTTCTTTCTTCGAAGGTACTTGAATATATGCTTTACTGCAGTTCAGAGTTCTGATCCTGGATTTGATTGATATTTGCTGACCATGCCAACTGCATAACAAATATCTGGTCTAGTACATAGCATTGCATACATGAGACTTCCTACTGCTAATGCATAAGGAATTCCTCTCATATGATTTATCTCTTTAAGAGTTTTGGGACACTGATTCTTAGATAGATTAATTCTATGTCTAAAAGGAAGTGATCCCTTTTTGGATTCATGCATAGCAAACCTAACCAGAATTTTATCTATATATGCAGCTTGAAATAAAGCTAACATCTTATTTTTACGATATCGCAATAGCTTAATTCCAAGGATGTAACTAGCTTTACCTAAGTCCTTCATATCAAATTAGTTAGATAACCAAATTTTAACTGATGATAATGCTCCTACATCATTTTTAATGAGTAGTATATCATCTACATACAGGACTAGAAAAATCACCAACTGCCTATCTATCTTCTTGTAAATACAAGGTTCATCAGGGTTTTGATCAAAACTAAATGATTTGATTACTTGATCAAATCTGATGTTCCATAATTTAGATGCTTGTTTAAGCCCATAGATAGATTTGTGCAGTTTACAAACCATGTGCTCTTGGCCTATAGCTATAAAACCATCTGGTTGTATCATATAGATACTTTCTTCAAGATTGCCATTAAGAAAGGCAGTCTTAACATCAATTTGCCAAATTTTATAATCAAGATTTGCTGTAATGGATATGAGACTTCTAATAGACTTAAGCATGACTATCAGTGAAAAGGTCTCCTCATAATCGATACCTTCTTTTTTAGTGTACCCTTTAGCAACAAGCCTAGCTTTGAAGGTTTTCATCTTTCCATCTATCCCTCTCTTTCTCTTGTAGACCCATTTACACCCTATAGGTTTTATCCCTTCAGGTTTCTCTACAAGTTCCCAGACTTTATTGGAATACATGGAATCCATTTATGATTTCATAATTTTATGCCAATGGTTTGCATCTTTATCAACCATTGGTTCATCATAACTAGTGGGATCTAGTTCATGCTCATTAGAGACTGCCTGAAGTGACTCTCCAATTAACATGTACCTAGTTAGAAATCTAATAATCCTCCCACTATGATGAAGTACCAGTGGTTGTTGTTATACAACTGGCTCTAGTTGGTTATTATTATTTGGATTGGAAATTAACTCATTAACTCTATCAAGCACAATATTAGAGTTCCTAGATAACTCATCAAGAATTATCTTACTCCTAGGCTTAAAGTCTTTCATATAGTCTTATTCAAGAAAGATTGCATTAGTGCTAACTAATACTTTCTTATCTTGATAACTATAGACAAGACTTCATCTTGTATCTTTAGGATAACCAACAAACAGACAAATTTCTGACTTAGATTTCAATTTTTTTGTCTTCCCTTTTAGCGCATGTGTTGGACAACCCTATATATATATATGATGTAAACTTGGTTTATGTCCTATCCATATTTCCAGAGGTGTTTTAGGGACTGACTTAGATAGAATTAAGTTAAGAAGATACATGGTTGTTTCTAAGGCATAACCCCATAACGAGATGGGTATAGTTGAATAACTCATCATTGACCTCACTATTTCAAGAAGAGTTCTATTTCTCCTTTCTACTACACCATTTTGCTGGGGTGACCCTGGTGCAGTCAACTGGGATAATATCCCATTGTCTAATAAATAGGTCCTAAACTCATTATAGAGGTATTTGCCACATCGATCAGATCAAAGTGCCTTGATGTATTTTCCTAATTGCCTTTTCACTTCTGCCTGAAACTCTTTGAATTTATCAAACGCCTTAGACTTGTGGCGCATTAGGTATACATAACCAAATCTAGAATAATCATCAATGAAAGTGATGAAATATTCATAACCTCCCCTAACTTGTGTGCTTATGGGCCCACACACATCAGAGTGCACTAATTTTAACGTTTCAATAGCTCTATTACCTTTAGCATTAAAAGGTCTTTTGGTTATTTTACCTTCTATACAGGATTCGCAGATTGGTAATGGTTCAATATCTAATGAACTCAAAGGTCTATTTTTGACCAGTATTTGGATCCCATATAGACTAATATGACCAAGACTTAGATGCCATAGATACGTTTGATTAGTGGAAGTCACTTTAATCCTTTTATGGTGATTAGATTCATTATTCAATTCTATGTCATGCAGTGAGTTGATTTTAGGATATATGCAGTATAGATTGTTAACTAGTGTACCGGAACATATAAACGACTTATTTCTTTTGATCACCACAGTTGAGTCAAATATAACAGAATAACTAAATTTATTTAAATAACTAACTGAAATCAAATTATGTTTGAGTTCCGGCACTAACAAACAATCATCTAATACTAATGTCCTAAAATCATCAATGTAAAGTTGAACAACTCCCACTGCCTTGACTATAACTGTTGCGCCATTTTCTAGCCTAAGACTGATCTCCCCTTTATTGAGTTATCTGGTTTCCTGGAACCCTTGCAATGAATTGCAAATATGATTAGTGGCTTCAGAATCTACTATCCAGGAATCAGTAAAATCAACCATTAAAGATGTCTCAATGAAAAGAATTTTACCTGAAGTAGAAGCTGTCCCTTTAGCTATTGAATGTCTTGCTAAGTGAATTGGACAATTTCTTTTCCAATGCCCTTTAATGCCACATTGGAAAAAAAAAATTTTTTGGGTTTCTTATCCTTTTGAATTTACACAAAAGTTGAGTTAGATGTTTTTTTTTTTGGGTTTATTATTTTTTTTTTTACTACCATTTCCCTTAGGATTGGGACTAGACGAAAAAGATGGGCCCTTAGTTAAATGAACACTCAGTCTAGGTTTCATTATGACCTCAGCAGCTCTAAACTAATTCATTAGCTCAGGTAATGAAAAATTCAACTGATTCATTGACATATTTAACAAGAAAGTCTGAAATGAGGGTGCTAAGGTTTCTAGGACCATCTCGACCTTAAATTGGCCAGTGTATTCTCCACCTAAATCCTCAACTTGATGGAACAGTGCTATCATTTTCAACATGTGATCTTGCACAGGAGTTCCTTCGGCTTGCCTGGTATTCATGATCTCTTTCAAAGTAGTCTGCCTCAGAGTCCTATTTTTATCAACAAACATCTCTGAAAGGTTGAAGACCATATCAGCAGCTGTTTCCATAATCTCATGCTGCTTTGCTAGAGTACTAGACAAAGAAGTTAATATATAACATCTGGTCATCTCATCAAACTGTTGCCACTTGTTATAAGCATCTGTTTCAGCTTAAGATACGTTTTCATTAGGTTCAAGAGGGCATTTTTCAGTTAAGACATATTTGTGTTTTTCAGCTGTGAAGACAATGTCTAAGTTCCTCTTCCAATCCACATAATTATTTTTAGTTAATTTGTTTTGGTTAAGGATGGATGCTAGTTGGCTGAATGAAGACATGATTCTAAAAAATAAATTCATACATGAGTATACATTATTTGAAAGCATGTGTTACTTTTGCATGAATACATGAAATGCTTTTATGTAGAACTCTTTAACTACATTATGCATCGATAATCTAATTTTTATTCAGAATACGCCTCCGTAGGGTGGTCGTATCCGTCATAAATCAGACTAGTACCATACTAATTTATTATTATTATCTCGATATCTCATATCAAATAATAATAAACTACCGATTCTTTAGCTCTTAGATTTAATTGACAAGAACTCTGTAGGGAGGATATCAATCAACCTAAGTTGAGTGTACAACCATTATTTGAATCCTTTATATTTCTCAATTAAAAAAAGCTACCGTAGGGTAGTCAGTTTTGCATGAGTCCTATATTGGATTTTATCCTTTAGGAAAGTTCTATCTAGTAACTAGTTCTGATTAATACCCTTAGTAGGGAGCTCACAAGATTTGAGACAAGACATTAATCTACCTTACTACGGGACTAATAATGGAGGCCATGGGCTTTATACCTAAAGCCCTCTCTCACTCAATATTTTAATTCTTATAATTTTTAATTAGTTTATAAAATGACGTTATACTTATTAATATCTAATTTTATTTTCATAAAATAATTAATAAGGCCACGTCAAATAATAAATTAATATAATATTAAAATATGACAATAATCTTATCCTAATCTTATTAGAATATTAATGTCATACAATATGATATATTTTATGCATGAACATGTGAATGTGGCACCCTTAATCTATATGACATGTTATTCATTTAATCAATTAACTAGATAAATAAATAACTCATAATTCATAGTTTTTCCTAAGAAGAGAAACATTAAAAACTAAGCCTAAATTCTTCAAAGTCTTCCTTAAACTCTTCCATAATGTTACCTCCTCTTACTTGTATTCTTTTATAGACTTGAATTTTGGGCCTCTTAATTTTATTTGGTCCACTTATTTTTTAAAAAAAAAATTGGGCTTATTTTAGGCTTTAAAATTTTTTTGGGTCTTCTTAAAAAATTTAAATGAAAATATTTTTAGACCTAAAAATTTTAATAAAATAACCCAAATAAAATTTTATAAAATTGAATTAAGATTAAAAGAAGTTTGGGTTAACTTTGAATTTGTAAATGCCCAAAATTGGTTCAAAAATAAATTTTGGTCAAACTTAGGGACCTATTAACAAATATCTCAAAGTCCTCTAACCAAACTATGATTATCCAAGTCCTGGAGGCGGCTGAGTGAAATAAAAATTCTATTAGGGCATATTTGCATAATTGACAAACTTTTAAGGGTCTTTTTTTATAAAATACAAATTTCTTAACCAAAATCAAAATTATTTATAACAAGGAGGGCCTATATAAGAATTTTTAGATGAACCCTATTCATCTCATCTCACTATGCGTCGCTCCAACTGTTTCTTTTTTTTTTTTCAAATTACAACAAAGTAATAAAAAATAAATTCTTTAGATTACAAATTAAAAAAAAAATTTAAGCCATTTATTTGGCTTACAAAGAAAAATCTAAAGAATCATTCAAAATTAACCTAACTGTGAATTATTATGGGCACAACTATTTATCACATAATTAATAAAAATAATAAATATAGATTAATATGCAATTGGTGCCACAATAAACAATTGCTACCACATATAAAAATAAATTATATATGTAATATGAAACAAGGCGACTCTGATACCAGTTGTTGGTATGGTAAATAAAAATTTTCTATTTATAAAAATAAACGTAGCGGAAGCTAGATCGTCTTGTTTATAATTACATGTATATGGATAGAAAATTACCTCAATTCCTTGCTCTGACAGATCTTGAATTGAATGGTTGCAATCTTCTCTACTATCCTCAATCTTCAAACTCAACGCGTGTGGGCACATTAATTTTTCTTAATCTCTAAAACCACTAATACCCAAATCTGAGATAATAGTATTAACTAAATTTATTTTTCACGTAAGAATACGTAAAAGAATTTTTCTCTATATGGTTATAGTATCTTTTTCTTATTACATACCTCTTATATATATATAGGGATCTCCCTTGGATATTTAAAATTTGATTAGGATTAAAAAATTAGAGTTTGATTAGGATTTGAGCTAGTATAGGGATTGCAAGACCTATAGGCTTCCTAGCTCCAACTTAAAAGGCATAGTCTTTGTTATCTCATAATACACAAATTCTTCTAAGTTAACCCCGGCTATTTCACTAAAAGCCAATCGCTGTACTCTAGTAACCCATGTTATAAAATAAAAGCTCATTTAATTAAATTAAAACTCTTTTTAATTAAATTGGGCTTGGTCTTTAGACTAATAATAACCACTTAATTGACCCTCTAATTTATGTCTATAATTAAAGTTAGGCCCAAAAAAATGTCTTGCCTATTTAATTACTTATTTGCCCCTAAGTCACTAAATGCTCTAATGATAATTTTTAATATATTTATATTTGTAAATAAATTTATAAATAAATATTATTATTCAATAAATAATTTATTGAATAAACTATGGTTACAGATTCTAATGATCAAATACTGCAAATATCTTAGGTGGATATTAATTATTAGATTCCATCTTGCAAATATATATATTTCTACGACCCAGAAAATTATCTCTCCAAACTATCGAGGTTTTGACCATTTATATAGATCTCACTCCGTGATAACTCAAAAGATACAACACATGAATGTAAGTTCATTATCTGCTCAAGATTAAGATCAATCAAGCTTATTAAAACTTTTGTGAATTAAGATCTACAATATTTAGTTAACCAAACCAAAATTCACAGTAGTCCTGTTCAATGTATCATATACATTAGTTTCTCTACTCGGAGTCTCTACTTCGATGATTAAAGTAAATCATCCACTATAAGAAGTAGAAAAATTACAAGCTTACATAATGAAATGCCATTTTTATTAATGGTTGTGAACATGATTTAATTTATAAAGAACTTGTGATCTATATCCTCTGTATTAGCATCATATGCCTAATAAATAGATCACATATTTTATAAATATAAGCTCATCAATGTATGCTCAATTATATGTATGAATAAACTTTATTAATTTAATAAAATATTATTACACATGCTTTAAAGACATAAAATAACATAAAATGTTTAACATATTATATTATTAAAATAAACTAAATAATATTATATAATTTAAATTCATATTTTAAAATATAAGAACCTCTGTGCTTGATAATTTATATCTATTTTGTTATTAATGTACATTAAAAAGTTTATAAATGTAATATTCTTTATTAATATAAAAAATCATAATGGACAACAGTTCTCTTTGAGTCAATTGTTTCAATTATGAATATTTATAATTAGAATTTTAAAATTTTACAGTGTAAGTACAGTTTTGTTAATTAGTTTTTCGATATTTGGATGTTGGATGTAGCTTGGTTGGTGTGAATGCATTTTAAGCATGCAACCACCCAAGTTTAAATAAAAATAAAAATTAAAGTTGTTAGATAGTAAATGAAATTTTTTATTGTCATTTAAACTTTTAAAAAAAGATTATGATATTTAATTATTTATTATTTGAATGATACTTCTTTTTAAAAATAATTTTTATTAGTTGTTTAAATTATGTTAAATTGGGTTTTTAGAATTGTAAGAAAAAAAAAAAGAGTGTGTGTTTTTCGATTTTCTTAAAAAATGATTTAATTTTTTACGTTGAGTGTTCATAAACCAAATTTTGTTATAACATATTTTTATAGATTAATTATCGACAAAATTTGGTGAATTTTTAAAGTTAAAAGAATATATTGAACTAATAATGACAAAAATGTCAATTTTTAGAAATTCAAACTTTAATCATAATCAAGAAGTAGCACATTATGAACTAACACTCTTTAACAAATTTGAAGAGTTGTACTTGCTTGAACGGATTGCACTTAAATGGATTAATGGTAAAGAATATATATATAGTGCATTTCTTTATTAATGTGGGAATTTTATATTTAAATTCTCCTCTCTTATATATATATATATATATATAAAGAAAAGAAAAAACTTAAAGAGCTGCATTGATTTTTTTCCCTCATAAAATAAATTTCCAATAATTTATTGCAGGGACCATTGAAATTCCACCCTCTAAAAACTAAATAAATTTTAGTAGCTTTACTGCATTTAATCCCCTTAATTAAATGGAAATTTTTTACAAATAACTTATATATTTTATAACTATTCTTTTTTAATCACATTTTAAATTAATATATTTTAATAGTCAAATATTTGATAAAAAAAAACTTTTATACCCTTGGAGCAAAAGAAACACACACACACACACACTCTCTCTACTCTCTTTACTTAAGTAAATTTTAGTTGGATCTAAGATTTAGAAGTTATCATTGTATAGATCGGATCTTGCACAATATATTTGTTACTTCAAATTTAAAACATGATCGATTCTTAGTAAATTTTTTTAAATTTTTGAGAAAATTTAGTATTTGTTCAAAATTAGTTAAAAATTACATTTGAAACTATAAAAAAAGTGAAATTGATGAATTAAATATAAAAAATAGGTTAAAATAATATAAAAAAATATTGAAATCTAATAAAAAATATCATATTTTATGTATTTGACCAAAACTAGGCCGTCGTCTGATTTCAGGTCATCTCGGGCCCAAGATAACCCCCCAAGATGCGCCATGGCCCCTGAGATGCGTCCAAGGGCACATCTACTTGCAACGTTGTGGGTTCAATGTCTGTTATGCTGCAATGCTATGCCACATTGCGCTTTTATAAGCTGTCATGTGATGCAAACAATAATTTTAAAATAGTTTTAAAAATTTTTAAATATGTTAAAGTTTTTTTATTTAAAGTAATCAATTAATTTTAATACTATTAATTAATTAATAAGTTTATTAATATTGTATATTAATTTATTTTCTTGAAAGGATATTGTTTGTTAATTAATTTAATATAATTTGTATATTTGTTATTGATTTATAATAATTTAAATTTTTTGTTACATTCATATATTTAATATTGTATGTTAGTTAATATGTGTATTTGTTATTTGTTAATAATAATAATTTTAACAAAAAAATAATGCATTATTTCAGTAACAAAAAATAATATTATTATTAACAAATAACAAATATACATATTAACTAACATACAATATAAAATAAATAAATGTAACAAAAAATTAAAATTATTATTACTCAATAACAAATATACAAATTATATTAAATTAATAAACAATATTCTTTCAAAAAAAATTAATATACAATATTAATCAACTTATTAATTAATAAATTGATTAATAGAATTAAAAATAATTGATTACTTTATTTACTTTAAATAAAAAAATTTAACATAATTAATTTTGTTAAAAAAATTATTTAAAAATTACTGTTTGCATCATGTGACAGTTTATGAAAGCGCCACGTGACGCAACATTACAGCATTGCGGACTGCAACTAGATGCACCATTGGGTGTATCTCGAGGGCCATCTTAGGCCCAAGTTGTGCACCGATCTCGAAGGGCCATCTCAAGGCTGAGATGCCCCTGAGATGAGCTGAAACCAGACGGTTGTTAGGCGCCGTTTGGTTTCGGTCAAATACATAAATAGGCCATTTTGGTTAGATTTTAATGTTTTTTTTTTCATCAATCTAACTTATTTTTCACGTTTGATTCATCAATTCCACCTATTTATAGTTTCAAATGTAATTTTTAACTTATTTTTAATTAATTTTTAATAAATATTAAAATTTAAAAAATTTACCAAGAATCGGCTATTTTTTAAATTTGAAGTGGCAAATATGTTGTGCAAGACTCGATCAATGCAATGACAACTTTTAAATCTTAGATCAAATTAAAATTTATTTAAGCAAATTTAAAGTAGCAAAAATCGGGTAGATAGAGTTGAGAGAGATAATGTTTTTTAGTTTTAAGGGTACAAAAGTCTCTTTATCAAATGCTTAGCTACTAAAGTATATTAATTTAAAATGTGATTAAAAAAGAATAGTTATAAAATATAATGGTTATTTATGAAAATTTTGCTATATATTTTCACCTTTATAAATTTAAGGGAATGTCCACAAATGGTTACCTTTTTTTTTTAATGGATACACTTTTAAAGTAAAACATTATTTAGCTAATATTTATTAGCAAAAAATACAATGTAGTTTGAGCCACAAAATCAACAAGAAGATATTGTTGTTGTTCAAATAAATCTGAAAAAATATTCTACAAATTGATAACAAATAATTTTCTAAGTCAATTTACAAAAAAAATATAAAAATAATAAAGCCAGGGATAAAAATAATGGACCTCGAATTAAAATTTCTCGCACCTCGCATGCGAAGTGTGGAGAGAGGCCTCGACCAACACCTCGCGTAGGGTGTAGTGTGAGTTAAGGCCTTACTTCACACCTCACGTGAGTTGGGGCACTAGGACGTAGCCTCGATCTTTTTATCTGGCTTTTTTTGTCGGATTTTTCATTATTTTTCAGTTATTTTCAATTAAATTTATCAATTATCAACTTATACTACAAATTTACTCATTTTAATTAATTCCAAAATGTGTTTTGGATCAAAATTCTAATCAAACGGTTAAAATTGTGTTTTGGACTTCAAATATCGCAATAAAAACACCCGATCTATTACTTTTGGAGCTAAGATTTGAGTAAATGATAAGAGTTTTGGGAGAAATAGTGGTTTGAGAGTATTGAGTGAGTTTGATGGTAATATGGTGTGGAATTTTTCTCTGTAGTTAATAAAGTATGACTTTTAATTTGTTTGCTATAAAAGTATATCCATTGAAAAAGTAGCTATTTGTAGACATTTTTCTAAATATATATTTATGTTAGAATTTGTGCTTATCTCAATTTTGTATGAATATTGTATTTTCATACTTATGTAATAAATAAATATTTTATTAAATTGCTAATTATTTCTTATAAGATAAGATGCTTATGACATTTCGAATATTATATTGATCTGAAAGAGTTCAAATTAGATCTAAAGAGTTAGAACTTTGTATGAAATAGGACAAAGACTTGAGAATATATTTGTAATGACATAATTACAAATAATTACAAGTGTTGCTAGGAAATGTCATTGTATTAATATATTTTTGAATTGTTTGTTCCTGATGTATTTCCACCAACACAGGGTCTGTCGAGTGGAATTGATTAATATAAATTAATGTATATCTATATTTGGATCATTTAGATGATTAATCTTAACAGAACATGAACTTAGTGGAAGCTCGTATAGATATATAGGTATTCAGTGAGGACTGGATGCTGAACAAGACTCAATGAAGACCTCCAATAAATATCCCATAAAATCGTCAATGACGAATTTTCTCGAATTGAGTAGTATTTGTGGTCCTTTGACCTGAGCACCACGGTAATCTTGTGAGTGATCCACTATACTTAGGTTCTACACATGTTAGAGACCTTTCATGGTTTGACTGTTGGGTGTCGCTGGGTATGGTTCGATGCTTATAAAGTCCGGTGTGTGTAAACATAGAATTTGTCAACTTATATGGGTGAGTTAAATATCTAGCTGCTCTACGGTTGTATTCTAAGAAGTCTTATAGCTATAAGCATTAAACTCGAAAAATAATTTTTTGTGGTATAAATAATATCACAAAAGAGTTTACGGATATTGTTTATCAGAATATGAATCAAAGAGATAAATTTATGATTGAGCAATAGGGGACTTGATGGTGTTGATCTATGTCTCCACTCTTCCAGGATATTAATGACAGATGGATTATACGAATATAGATTAACCTTAACTTATATGGTTTAACTCGCTATTTTGTATTATCCATAACGTGTGAGGGGTATCAGTTATGGACTTACAAAAATGCTCAATAAGACAAAATAGGTGAAAACCTAAAGAGTCTCACTATATTAAGTGTTAATCTTAATATTCCGAGAGAAAGAATTAAATATCAGAAGCAAGTGTTACTTTGAGTATTCCAAAAAAGTGAAGCTACTGGTTTAGCTTGAGGAAGCTTATTACGTTCCCAATTAAATTTGTTTAAAAGCAAACTTTAAGGGCGAGTCCTCGATTTCATTAGTGTAATAAGATAATATAATGTGTGTTTTAATTTTACTTCGTTATATGTATGACATATTTATTATTAAATTATTTAATAGTGTATACAATCACCTGTCGCACAGCACATATGCACATAACACCGAACAATTTATACTTAAAATAGATTTTAAGTATATATATATATATATATATATATATATATATATATAATTGATCTAGTGGGCTACGTAGCTCATTATATTGTGAGCAACACTGTCACATATCACTATCTAATAAATTTATAATTTTTTATAACTTTTACACAGTTTACAATATGTTACAAAATTTTGTTATATATCTAAGAGCTTACTATATAATAAGTTATGTAACCCACTAGATCATTTATATATATATAAATGTATCGCCAACAAATCAAGAAATTACATTGTTTCACTTTATAAAAAAAAAGAGTGCGGATAAGGAGTAAATTAAATTTGTGTATTGCATATCTTAGCTAACTTTTAAAAATTTGCCATGTTGATAGAGTTGTCACCAAGTGATAGAACAAACTATGTTAACCCTGAATCTTCCTACCATTATTTAAATGTTAATGGGAATAGCCTTCTAAGGTATCATGCTCTACAACTCATTCACTATCAACCGAAAAATCTAAGCCCACTGCTGCTGGCCACAGCATTCTCATCCACATAATCTGATTCACTGTCCAATACTTTATCCAAACTCTCACTTGGAAGGAGTTTAATCCGGTCCACATGCTTGATCAAGTCAATGAATCCAGGAGATGTTGCCAGTTCAGCAACAGCATGTCGGGTTGATTCCCTGGTGAAACCCTCCCACTTTTGCCTCGTAAACCTCTTTCTTTTCCCAGCCTTACGGAAGGTTGAATAGTAATCTCGCTGATTTATTATCAGCCCACCAGAAAATGGTGAAACCACACCTGTGATGATCAAAGGACAATTACGTTAGGAATAGTATTATAAAAGTATATATTTATATTATTTTTATAAAATAAATAAAATAATAATTTTATACTTAAAAAATATTTATAATATTATAATGTAAATATAAAAAAATTCTTTATTTATTTATATAATCATAATCTTAATATATAATTGTTGTATACAAGAAAATTAAAGTTATAGATAATAAAATAAAAATCAGTAATAAATTAATTAAAATTTAAGATCTTTAATTAAATATTATTAGTGCAATCCATAGAAATTGAGAATATGGTGATTTTATTCGAATCGCTAATATAGTGATATTATGGTGAAGACACTTTATATAATATGATTATATAGGACTAGATCAGACATAGTTTAAATTATAATGTAAAATATCGTTGTTAATTAAGAATTCAAATAACGTTAATTGATGATCATATGCAGATCAACTTCAATCCTGAGTGATTATAAACTCTTGTGTCATTATGTCATTTGAAATACTTATTACGGTTTGTCTGAAAAACATGCTAAAAACTTGTATTTTGGTAGAATAGTGAGATAAATGGCTGATAATGTAATTTACAGATATGGAATCTATTCCTTCCTAATAGTAGCTAGAAAGAAGGTTCCCTTAAGAGTTAATTTTACAACTAAATAGTTACAGCACTTAATTTGTAATAATATTACAAAATAACTATTCATTAGTGAATTAATGGTACTTAAGAATAAAATAGTAATTAGAAAGGTAAAACGGTAATTAACCTAACTCTTAATTGTGAACCATCTATAGAGTGTTGAATTATATATAATGATTAAATCAATTGACTGCTCTAAGTTTTTTGAGTAAA
This sequence comes from Ailanthus altissimus, assembly GCA_946807835.1. Taxonomy (NCBI): domain Eukaryota; kingdom Viridiplantae; phylum Streptophyta; class Magnoliopsida; order Sapindales; family Simaroubaceae; genus Ailanthus; species Ailanthus altissimus. The sequence continues at coordinate 14,791,572 of OX327712.1, read as the reverse complement.
TTATATATATAATTTCAAGAGTACAATTTTAGATTTTTAGTGGAATAACATTAAAATTAATAAATTAAATTAATTAATTATCCAAAATTTATTGAAACTTGAAATTGTAAATCCATAAGTTCACAATACTACCTCTTAAGTTATTACAATGAACAATAAAAATAAATTGTATTATTATACAAATTATTTGTGTCTAGAAAAATAATTTTCAAAATACGTATGTTTTATATTTGGATAAAATTAATTAATTAAAAATTATGTAAGTTTAGAGATAACATCTTATCTAAAAGTAATTAAATATTTAATTCAAGAAATTAAATGGATAAAATCTTAAGGATAATTTTTGAAATTATCAAAAGATTTTATTATATTTTTATTGTTAAAATAGTAATAGCTTATTATTTTAAAGACATTATAAAAAGAGAACATTAGGGTAAGAAACTTACTCACTCATAACATACATAAAAAATAAATTCTTTCAGAATACGTATTTTTTCTTTAGAAAAAAAAAATGGAAGCTCATTATTCTTATCATTGTAGTACATGAGGCTTAGTTTGAAATTCTTTAGTAAAAAAAAAAAAACTAAGCGCCGATTCAAGATATGTTCTTGATTCTTATTATTTGTATTTTAAAACATCAAATTCATTTATTCAAAAGAACTTAAGATAAAAAACATTTTTATCTAATAGAAAATAAAGATTAAAGAGTTTTTGTTTTATATTCCATTGCGTTATAAATGTCATAATTCTAACAATTGGTATCAAAGTCATAGTTTCTTGAATATATGGTTTTGATATAATAATTTATTTTATATAAATCATGATTCATGAGTATGTGTAAGAGTGGGTACTTGCATTTTGATTTTATTCATACGATGAATAGTTGTTTTGCATATGGATCATTCGGTTGTTAATTTTATAGTCCTCTAAGATTAATTGTTTTTATTTTTTATTAGATTAAAATTGTGTAAACCCATGAAGGGGTATAAATTTTTTTGTAATGTTTATATATTTTTATAATTTTGTAGTTGTTAAGGGTGAACCAAATGAACTGAATCGGTTTAATTTTTTATTTTTCGGTTTGATTTGGTTTAAATAGACTTAATTTAAGCTTATTTTTTATTTGGTTCGGTTTGGTTTACTTTTTAAAGTTTTTTTTTAAAAAAAATTCTATTTTATTATTATTATTATTTTTTTAAATTCGTTTTTTCAGTTTAGTTATCGGTTCGGATTTTCGAACCAAGAACCAAACGGAAATTTTGAATTAAAAAATCGAGAATCGAATCGTCCAAAGAAAAAATTGAATCAAACTAGCAAGTTCAGTTTAATTTTTTGAGTCTGGTTTAGTTTGCCGATTTTTTGCCCACCCCTAATAGCTATCATCAAAATTAAAAAAAGAGTGTAAAAAAAAAGGCATCTTACGGAGAGGTCTTGTGCCAGCCATGCAAGTTGCCTTGCAAATTTGCTTGCATAAAAATTAATTTGATGGCTTAATGCCATGTACGACCAAATTGCATGACCAAAATGCCATATAATTTGGTGGCTTATGCAGCTTCAAGCCCTTCATGCTATCAAAGGGCCATAAGACCTTGCATGCTTGCTGCCCTAGGCAACGGGTGGCACCATGGGGGTAGCAGTTTTCATGCTGCCGCCATAGGTACATTAAGGCAACACAAGGTCCCTTTTAGGCCTAAAAGACTTACATTTTAATTGGATTTTGATACTTTTGATATTTGGATTTTACATGGACAAAATTTTTTGGAGAAAAATTGTTCAAGAATTGAACTATTTTGCAAAGATGTAAAATAGACTAAAAAATTATTCTTAAGTCCATACGTACAAAATTACAAAGAAAAGTGGAGTGTGCTCGTTATGGACTTCAAAAGACCACATGCAATTAAACTTGCCTGTCTGTACCTTTTATGTAATTTATTTATGGTTATAATTAAAAATATCCAAGGACTCGGCCAAAGTTAAATTAAATGTTAATTTATGTGATTGATTATAACATGATCATACATAATCACATGGCATGCATTTGTACCTACTCATATTATTGTAATATGACATGCATACATGCTATAATTAGAATTTAAATAGTTTATTTTGTTATTGCAAATTATCTTTAATATGATTAGATTCGTGGATTAATTAGCATGTTTAAAACTTGCATAATTAATCAAATTATGTTAAATATATTTAATAATTAAATTCGATAATTTCACATAGTTATAAGTAACCTATATTAAATAGTTTGATTTAATATTATTTAGAAAAATATTAATAAAATTATTGATTTTATTGATTATAATATAATTAATTAATACTTATAATTGAAGATCTAAGTTCATCTAAATTGTTAGGCTCTTATAAATAGATTAGTTAGACTAATGAACCTAGATCTAATAAAATTGGACTTAAATTAAGATTAATTAATTATACTTAGTATTTTTTTTTATATGAGATATAATAATTTACTATGGTTATAAAACATAAGAAGTTTTATAAATTGAAAAACACATAGTTAAAAATAGTAAGTGGGAGAGGGTACATGACAATAAACCCACCAGTCTCTATTATTAGTACAACATTCTGAGATATAGGTGGCGATTCGCGACTCTTTAATTTCGTCCTCTACACGGAGGGTGTTCACCTATGTCAATAACAAGGTTGATTTCCTAGAGATAGAATTGAGTGATGTATTTTAGAATTGACCTACCCTACATCGGTAATTTTGAGTTAAGTCATCTTGATTCCAAATAATGGGTTACACTCACAAAGATATAATTAAGCGGTTAATTATCTCTTGATCGAAATAAACGGTAGTTAATAGGTAAATGAAAATATGAGATATTTTAAACTTTACCTATTGATTTGAGATAGTCTCAATTTTAATTTAAAATTAATGTGACTTACCCTACAATGCCACATTAATTATTAAATTAAACTATCGTAGATTAGTATTGATTTATGTGTTTAAATATAATGCATTCATGCATCATGTTTGCTATTCTGAAAAATGCTATGATATTTATTCAAGAATTCTTAAAATCGCTTTATTTTTTTTAGTATCATGTTTGGTACTAACCTTATTATAGCCCTTTTAGCAAACGAAAAATCGATCGGTGATAACTTTTTTAAATGGTAAAGCAATATAAACATTATGCTGATTTATGAGGACCAAAAGTTCGTCTTTATGGAGGAGTGTCCTTCGGAACCTATAGCCAATGCTCTTCGTATATACGAGAGTAGTACGAGAAATAGATTTAGGCCAATAATAAGACTGCTTCTACATGCTTGCTAGCATGAACAATGTACTCAGGATGAAGCACTAGCAATCAGAACATGAGATATGAGATTCTCTCTAAGCAATATTTGGCTAGTAATCAGAACAAAGTCGCCATGAAGCTACTTGTAGCTACATAAACACTAAAATGAAGAAATGAGTTTTGGTACATGAGCATGCTTTTAGAATGATCCACCTAATGCATAAGACAGAGATCTATAAAGCCATTTTAGATGAAAAGACTCAAGTCAACATCATTCTAGAGTCTCTTACTTTAGTATTTTCGTAGTTCAAAATAAATTATATGATGAACAAGCTATCATATAGTATGTCTCAACTACTCAATGAACTGGAGACCTTTGAGGCCATATCGAAAGATAAGCCCAAAGAGGCTGAAGCAAATGTTGCTAAAGCTAATCCGTCTTCTTCTAAGAATAATGAAAGGAGAAAACATCGATGATGGTTCAGGTTCTAGAGAGCAACCCAAAAAAGCCAACAAAACCTCAACGATGAAAAGAGCAAGAAGAAAAACTTTAAGACGAAAAAGAAAAATGTTTCTATTGTAGAGTTGAGAGACATTGGAAGAGGAACTGTAAAAAGTACCTCTCCGAACTGAAGGAAAAGAACAAAGGTAAATATGATTTATTGATTTTAGAAGCTTGTTTAGTAGAGGATGAACTATCTCCTTGGATAATTGATTCAAGAGCCACTAACCATGTTTGTTCTTCCTTTCAGATGCTTAGTTCTTCCAAAGAACTCATTAATGAGGACTTTATTATGTGGGTTGGCAATGAGACAGTCGTTTCGATTTTAGTTGTGGGAGTGGCTTGTTTGAATTTCAAGAATAATTTTTTGATTTTGAATTATGTTTTTTTATTCTTAAATTTAGAAGGAATTTGATTTCTGTTTCTAAGTTGCATGAACAATTACTTAATATTTTTCTTATAATAATGAAATTATTGGTAGAAATAATTTAGATATTTGTCATGCAAAATTAAAAAATGGGCTTTAAGTTTTAAGGTCTGAAGAGCCCTTACTGCTTAATTCTGAACTATTTAAAGTAGAACATTCTAAATCTACTAAAAGGCAAAAGGTTTCTTGAAGTAATGACACGTATCTTTGGTATTTTATGTTAGATCATATTAATCTAGATAGGATCAATAAGTTAGTAAAAGATGGTCCTTTAAAAAAAAACTGCTTAATTCTGAATTATTTAAAGTAGAACATTCTAAATCTATTAAAAGGCAAAAGGTTTCTTAAAGTAATGACACGTATCTTTGGTATTTTATGTTAGATCATATTAATCTAGATAGGATCAATAGGTTAGTAAAGGATGGTCATTTAAAAAAACTGCTTAATTCTAAACTATTTAAAGTAGAACATTCTAAATTTACTAAAAGGCAAAAGGTTTCTTAAAGTAATGACACGTATCTTTGGTATTTTATGTTAGGTCATATTAATTTAGATAGGATCAATATGTTAATAAAGGATGGTCATTAAAAAAAATTAAATGTTGACACTTTTCCTATATATGAGTCGTGTCTAAAGGATATAATAACTAAAAAACCCTTCTCAATTAAGGGTGAAAGACCCATAACCAAGACATTACCAATTAAAAACTTTGAGGGTTATATGGAGGGTATGGGTTTAAGAGACATGTCTCACCTGCTTTAGAGTAAGTGGGAGATTATTAAGGATAACACCCTAAAAGTATATGCTTGTACTATTTTTATAAAATAAATAAATTTACAATTTTAAACTTGAAAAGTGTTGCTTAATGTTATAACATAAATATTAAAAAATTCTTTATTTATTTATGTAATCATAATTTTAGTATATAGTTCTTATATACATGAGGATTAAAGTTATAGATAATAAAAAGAATAGTCCGTAACAAATTAATTAAAGTTTGAAATCTTTAATTAAATATTACTAGTGCAGTTCGAAGACATTAAGAATATGATAATTTTTTTCGAATCGCTAATGTAATGACATTATGGTAGAGACACTTTATATAAAATGATTATATAGGATTAGACTAGACGTAGTTTCAATTTTTTTATGTAAAATATCGTTGTTAATTAAGAATTCAAATAATGTCAACTGATGATCATATGCAGATCAACCTTAATCCAGAGTGATCATAAACTCTTATTTGTATCACTATGTCAGTTGCAATACCCGTTACGGTTTGTCTGAAGAACATGCTAAAAACTTGTATTTTGATGGCATAGTAAAATAAGTGGCTAGGAATGTAATTTAAAAATATAGAATCCATTTCTTCCTAACATAAGTTAGAAAGAAGGTTTCTTTAAGGGTTAATTCTAGAATAGAATAATTAGAGCGCTCAATTTGTAATAAGATTACAAATTAACTACTCACTGATGAATTAATGGTATTTAAAGATAACAAAGTAATTAGAGGAATAAAGCGTTAATTGACCTAACTCTAATTATGAACTATCTATGGAATATTGAATTACATGTAGTGATTAAATCAATGGGCGGCTCTAAGTTTTCTAAGTAAATTATATATACAATTTCAAGAGTGCAATTCCAAGTTTTTAGTGAAATAACACTGGAATTAATAAATTAGATCAATTAATTATTTAAAATTTTTTGAAACTTGAAATTGTAGGTCTATAAGTCCCCAATGTTGTCTCTTTAGTTATTACAGTGAGCAATTAAAAGGGATTGTGTTATTACAGAAATTTTTTGTCTCCAGAAAAATAGTTTTCAAAATACATATATTTTATATTTGGATAAAATTATTTAATTAAAAATGATTTAATTATAGAAATAATATATTATCCAAATATAATTAAATATTTAATTTAAGAAATTAAATGAATAAAACCTTAAGGATAATTTTTAAATTTATCCAAAGATTTTATTTTTATTTTTAGTGTTTTCTATTTATTAAAAAACTAAGTCCATTTATTTTGAAAGTCTTATAATACCCAATTGTTAGGTATTATTAGTTAATCACAAAAAATAAGACTCTATGTGATTCACATGTATTAAATCTCTTTTTAAGAGAAATGATTTAATCAACAAATGTTATTAATTAAATTATTTAATTAAAATTTTAATAATTTATTATTTTAAAAACATCATAAAAGGAGAATATTAGGGTAAGAAACTCACGCATAACATGCATAAAAAAAATACTCTCAGAATACATATTTTTTCTTTAGAAAAAAAAATGAAAGTCTACTCTTCCTCTCATTATGGTACAAGAGACTTAGTTTAAATTCTTTAGTTAAAAAAAAAGAAAAAACTAAGCATAAATTTAAAGTATGTTCTTAATCCTTACTATTTGTATTTTAGCACATAAATTTCATTTATTCAAAAGAACTTAAGATAAAAAGTGTTTTTATTCAATGAAAACAAAGCTCCATTTTTTATAACAAGTCTCTGTGTTCGAGATGAGATCGGGTAGGCGCATTTTTTCCAAATACAACTCCAAGATTGATGGGATGGGATTACCAGCTTATATCTCCTCTTTATTAAAATATTTTTGTTTCTATTCCATTGCATGACAAATATCATAATTCTAACAAATTAATCACACATTTTGGAGGTTAATGATATAAAATGACGATCCTGAGTAAGAAACAAAGAAAAATAAATGAAATAATATAAGTGATGCTGGTGCAATACCTTTAACAGGCGACTTTGACCATACAGGTGAACTCTTCATACCCTTGGGGCTAGTCCACAACTTTCCTAGGGATCTAACCATAAGTGATATGCTAAGAAATTCAACAAGACCATGCTTTCTAGCTGATCCTTGTGGCCCACTTCTAAACCACTTCGAAGAAGTAATAAGAGAGTAGAAAATGCAGCAAGAAATCAACGCCCCCAATGCTAAAAGGGCATCCAAGGTGCTATGGAGAAAAATACACCACAAAATTTAAGGAAATGCAAATTGTAAAATTATAAAAGCAAAATAAACTTAGGGCATGCATGGGTGGATGTATAGCAAAATAGGCCATTTAAGAAATAAAAAGTAATACATCACCAAAACATAAGCTAAACTAGAAGATGGATTTGTGGGGGTGGAAGTGTATAAGAAATATCCTTTAATATCAAATAATATAACAATTCCCTTAATATCAATACCAAATGATAAATAATCCTAAAATTATGGGACATAAATTTGAAGACAACTAATTGAAAGATTATTGTTTTTTCATGTAGTAATGTGTTGATATTGGAGACAAATATTTATTTAGGCGGAGCTAATTTATTTAACTTATGCATAAGAGTGATTGAACCAATTTCACAAATCTCCTATTTGATACAAAATCACTCTAACAACTCCAAGAGAGTAATCAAGGATCTATTATATCCACATCATAACTTTAATTGTAAGTTGTGATTCCAATTAAGTCCATACACAACCTGAACTTAACTGAGGACAGCGCCTTAGTTAACATATTAGCAGGATTCTCCGACGTCAAAATTTTACACAAATTAATAATGTCACTATGTACAGTATCTCGAATGAAATGCATTCTAACATCAATGTGTTTCAATATTTCATGAAACACCCGATGTTTACTTAGATGTATGGTACTTTTACTATCACAATGTACAAAAGTATTAACTTCATCCATAGCAAAAAATTCAGCACATATACCTTTCAACCATATAGTCTCATTGATTGATTTTCCTAAGGCTATATACTCAACTTCGGTAGTTAACAGTGCGACAAAAATACTGCAATACTGATTTTCAGCATATGCTACATCCAAACACCGTGAAAATATACCCAAATGAAGACCTCTTATTGTCTAGGTCACCTGTATAATTTGAGTCCACATAGCCCTTTACCATTTCACCACATGTGCCAACTCTTTTGAATAGCAAACTATAATGTGACGTCCCCTTTAGATACCTAAGTATCCATTTCACGGCCATCCAATACTTCTTTCTAGAATTATCCATTTATCTACTTACAACATTCACCATTTATGCTATATCCGACCTTGTGCATACCATAACATACATGATAGAACCCACAGCATTAGCATACGGTACCTTAAGCATTTGTAGTTTGTCTTCTTTAGTTTGTGGTGATTGAGATGCCAATAGTTTGAAATACATTGACATCCTTCATTTTGAACCTATTAAGAACTTTAAGTATATATTGTTGTTGAGACAAGAAAATAACATCATTGCTCCTCACAATATCCATACCCAAAAATCTTTTGGCTAACTCCAAATCTTTCATTTCAAACTCACCACCCAACTGATTTTTCAACTTATTTATGTCTTCCATATCCTCACATACATTTAACATATCATTAGCATAAAGAATGAGATACATATGCTTACTGTTATTCAATACTTTGAAGTACACGCATCGGTTATACTTGCTTTTTATGAAGCCATAATGCAACATAAAATCATCAGATCTCCTATACCATTGTCTTAGAGATTGCTTCACCCATATAAAGACTTTTTTAGCAAACAATCATGATTCTCTTTACCCGATTTTTTAAAATCTTTTGGTTGTGTCATGTATATTTCTTCTCCAAGCTCACTATAAAGAAACGTTGTCTTTATATTCATTTGTTCAAGATGTAAATTCAGATTTACACATATAGACAATAAAATACGAATGGATAAGTGTTTTACAACAGGAAAAAAAATTTCATGGAAATTAACTCCTTCTTTTTGTGTGAAGCCTTGAGAAACAAGCCTAGCCTTGAGAAACAAGCCTGGCCTTGAACTTTGTAGGTTTAATACACAGAACCCCCCTCCTTAACTTTGTAAACCCATTTGTAGCCAACTAGCATTTTGTTCTTTGGTTTCACCACTAATTTCCATGTCTCATTCTTCTTAAGAGAAGTAATCTCCTCTTTTATAACTTACTACCATTTAACACAGTTTACACTCTCCATGGCTTCATTATATGATTTTGGTTCATCATATTCCATAGTGTAAGCAGTGTTAGACGCATAAGCTATCAAATCTGCATGTGCATACCTGCTTGGTGGTCGAAAAACTCTCATTTGTCTATCTCTAGTCAGCTGGTACTCTTTAAGTTCAACTTCAGGAGGTTAGACTGTAGTGGTGCTATTTCGGAGGAAATTTCAAGTTCTTGTTCTTCTTGTGCTTCATCATTTAAGTGCTGACCTGTAGGAATGTCAGGTCTCAAATCATGTTCCATTTTATGATTTTTAGTTTCATATTCAAAAACTGAACTTGGCACATCTTCTGGCTTCTTTAAAACTGAATTTTGGTTAGTTTTCAACAATATAGACTCATTGAATGTCACATCCCTACTAATGATACTCTTGTGTGGATTAAGATTAGTACACCACATCTTGTATCCCTTAACACCTTTTGGATATCCAATGAATACCCCTTTCAAGGCTCTTGGTTCTAGTTTGCCTTACTTGATGTGTATAAATACAGGGCATCCAAATACCCTCAGGTGATTATATTTTGAAGTGCTTCCAGACTATTTCTGTTCTAATGTCATAAAGCTAATAGCTGAGGAAAGACTTTGGTTTATCAAGTTAGCTGCAGTTACTACCCCCCTCCCTAAATGCCTTAGACAATCTGACATTGGTTAGCATGCACCTTACTCCTTCAAGTAAGGTTCGGTTCATCCTTTCTGCAAGTCCATTCTATTGTGGTGTGTACCAAACTGTTTTATGCTTTACAATGCCATGCTTAACATAAAACTTATCAAACTCGGTATTACAAAACTCAAGACCATTGTCAGTCCTAAGTCTTTTGATTTTCTTACCCGTTTGATTCTCCACAAGTGTTTTCTATTTTTGGAATGTTTCAAACACCTACTTTTTACTCTTCAATACATAAACCTACAACTTTCTTGAGTAATCATTAATGAATGATAGAAAATACCGTACAACACCATGAGTGACAGCTTGTGCAGGTTCCCAAAGGTTAGAATGTATGTAATCTAGAGTGCCCTTGGTGTTGTGTTCACCCATGTTGAACTTAACTCTATGAGCTTTCCCAAGTGCACAATGTTCACAAAACCCCATGGGTTGGATCTTATCCTTGCCAAATTCACCCTATTCATACAATTCCTTTAGACATCTCTCACTCAAGTGCCCTAACCTCAAATGCCACAACTTGGCCTGCATATTCTTATTATCAACAGAGAAAGATGCAGAACTAATGACAACCTTTTCACTCAACATAAACAACCAGTGTTTACACTCACCTCTCATTACAACCATGAAACCCTTACTTTCAATATACCACTCTCACCCTTGAATGTGCAATCGAATTGATCAAGCATGCTTAAAGAAATTAAATTTCTTTTAAAATCAGGTATATGTCTCACATCTAACAACTCCCTCACACTCCCATCATGTAGTTTTAGCCTAATACTACCTATCCCAGTAACTTGATAACTTGACAAGCTATATTATTACCCCTTAATACTTTGCAACCATTAATGAACTGATAGCTAGTGAACAAGAATTTATTAGAACACATGAAATGTACATCCAGAGTCTAGAATCCACTTACCATATTCTGCTCATTCGAAACAACTAATATTTCTACAACTTTATAGTCTTCTTCATAAACTATGATTGCATCTGCTTTAGGTCTTTTCCCTTGATACTTAGTCTTTCTTTCTGGACAATCCCTTTTGAAATTGCTTTTTTTTTTTCTTGTAGAAGTAACACTTATTGGATCTGCCTTTCGATTTTGATCTTGATGAATTTCTCGCTTTAGTTTCCCAACTCTCAGCTCTCCCCTCGCAATAAGTACAGCTGCAGAATTTTGTTGTTGTTGTTCTGACTTCTTGACTAACTTTTTTGAGTTTAAGGATGCTCTAACATCCTTCATTGTTAACGACTCCCTTCTATATAAGAGAGTATCAACAAAATATTTATAATTTTTAGGAAGTGAACTTAATAACAGAATTGTCTTGTCTTCATCATTGATTTTGACATCAACTGTCTCTAAATCAATGACAACCTTATTGAAGGAATCAATGTGTTCATTAAGTGAACCACCTTTAACTAAAGACAACCTAAACAAATTCTTCTTAAGATATAACCGATTTGTAAGAGACTTAGTTATATATAACTCATTAAGTCTTTTTCACAAACCTAGAGCTAATTTTTCTTTACTCACTTCCCTCAAAATTTCATTACCCAAACTCAAAATAATTTCACTCCAGGCTTTTATCACTAATACTAGAGGGTTTCTCAAGGGCTAATTCTAGTCCTTAATGTTAGGTGTTGGTAATTCTAGGGTGCTTGCATGTAGGATGTGTTCATCATATAACAAACATACATATCTCATATATATATATATGTGTGTGTGTGTGTGCACAACGAAAGATTAAAACAATACAATGAACACATGTAAAACATATTTATTAAATAAAAAACGAGATTGAGAAATATAACCCATGAAGCCTTTGGATTAATTTGCTTGAAATCCACCATGAAATGAATCTTTGATCAATCTTAGCAATCAACAAGGGTGAGTTTGATTGTCTAGAATAGCTGTATGTTAATCCAACATTTTGTTTAACTCTTAAACATGATTCAAAGTTAACTCTTTAACTTAGTTAAATTTGTTTTTCCTTTTATTTAACTCTTGAATAATTAAAATAAATCTATTTTAGTTATTACATTTAGTAACCATTTATCTATTTGTTTTGTTGTTGTAACACTTAAAACACAAAACAAAGAATTCTAATTTCTCAAATTGAAATGGCTACCAAAATTATAAAATGTAAAAACCTAAAACTTTTGAATTTTGAATTTCATTTCTCTTTATATACTAATACATAAATTTCAAACTAATTTGAATTTCATTTGCATTTAATTTAACTTAACCTAACCATAGTTAACATTTAACCTTAGTTAGGTTAGTTTAACTTAACCCTTAAGTTAAATAAATATTTAAATATTTTAACCATAGTTAACTAACTTAACTATGGTTAAGTTAACATTTACTTAACCATTAAGTAAGGTTAACTTAACTTAACCATATGGTTAACTTATAACCATAGTTAAATTAAATCATTTATTTAACAATTAAATAGATAAATATTTATTTTAATTATTTAACAATTAAATAATAATAAAGTGGAATTACTTTTATATCATTACTAGGTTACCAAGTTAACCTAAAATGGGTCCCATCATTTAACTATATACTTCAGTTAACTTAACCTTAGTAAATTGTTGAATTATACTGTATTGAACCATTTAATACGGTAAACTGCCAAAGTGCTCAAAGAGTACATTTCATATTGGGACTCTTTAGGTCTACACCCGATTTGTCAAATAGAACTATTCCATTAATCCGTAATCGATGTCCCACGCACACGTTACGAATATTACAAATCAGTGTGTTAGACCATACAAGTTGAGGTCATAACGTATACGTATAATCCTTCCATCATTTATACCTTAGATATGCGGGGATATAGATCTGCACCGTTAAGTTCCCATTTGCTCATCTTTAATCTTATCTCTAGATTCGTATCTCGATAAACAATATACGCAAACACTTTTGCTATATTGTTTAACCCTGTGAAAAACTCTTTTCTCGGATTTATGCTTGTGACCATAAGACTTTATGAAATACAGTTTTGGAGCATCGGATATACAACTTACCTACGTAAGTTGACGGATCCCGTATCTATGCACACTGGACTCCATGAGCATCGGACCATACCCAGCGACATATAGCAGTCAAACCAGGAAAGGTCTCTGACATATGTGGAACCAAAGCATGATGGATCACTCACAAGACCACCGTGGCGCTCAGGTCAAATGACTACGAATACTACTCAACTCGAGAGGACATTCCTTTGACGGCTTCATAGGATATCTATTGGGGCCCTCGTGAGTCTGTTCAGTATCCAGTCCTGACTGGATACCCACATGCCTATAAAAACTATAAGTTTATGGTAAGTTAAGAATAATCATCTGAACCAGTCAGATATAAACATACACTAATCTATATAATGTGAATTCACCGATAGACCCGCATTGGTGATTATATATCAGGAACATTATGTTTGAGACATGCTTATATAATGATATTTCTTATCACCTATTGCAACTATATCATTGCAAGTATAGTCTCAGGTCTTTGTCCCATTATAGACAAGGTTCTAACTCTTTAGACCTCGCTGACTCTTATAAACTGATAACTCTTAACAATGCTAACTCTTAACATTTATAACTCTCAGCTTTGCTAACTATTAGTTCTGGTCTAAACTCCTTTAGATTAGATCTGAACTCTTTTAGATCAAACAGTGTCTGTAATGTTACAAACATTATACCATATAAATATGATATTAACAATTTTTATTCGAAATATTTATTGTATAAATATTAATAATTAATATTCATACAATATTGGAATGACACGTAAGCACCAGCTCCAATACTTAACTCTTTAACAAAGCCATTATCTTAAGTTTTCATAAGTTGAAATCGTTATGCCCTATAAATTTCTCTACTTCATGCTTATGTGGTGCATTGTTCAACAAAAAAATAAACTTAGACAGCCAATAACAAGCTATAATACTAGTTTTTAGAGTTTAACATGCAGCGAAATATGAAGAAACGTACAAGTAATGAAGTAGATAATACAAGCCAACCAAGAACAACAAGTTGAATATAAAAGCTAAGTAATGATAGTGGAGAAATGTAGAAATTTACCATACTAAGACACAAAATACGTAATTTAACAATGTGCTTACATCCACAGTGGATCAAGGATCCAAGTCTCTCTTATTTGACGATTGATTATAAGAGAATTGATCTTGGAAGATCAAAGAATGATACAATTAGATCAAGGATCCAAGTCTCTCTTATTTGACAATTAATTACAAGAGAATTTATCTTAGAAGATCAAAGAATGATACAATTCAATTTAGAGCTGTAAGGTTTGTTGTATAGTATTTTGAGAGTGTTTATCATGTTCTATAATGGGGTATTTATATAGAGTCTAAAATACCCAAATATTTGAAAGAAATACTCAAACATTGGCCAAGGCATTGACATTCTACTTCTAATGCCTTGGGCAATGCCGAGGCGCCCATACCTAAAATTTCTTTTCTATTTTCACTTGCACTTTGTTAACCGTTACATTAGTTTTTCACCCTTTCCACACATACTTCTCGAATTTATTCCAAACATAATCATAATCATAAACATAATTTTGGATCACAAATTCTACAATAATGATTAAATTAAGCAAACAAAACACTAATAACAATAAGCCATAAGCATATCTAAAGCACAAGGAGTTACCACAATAAAGGCCAAAACATGTGGGCATAACATACTCAGCTTGGATTAAAGTTCCAGCTACAAGATTCAACCAAATTTTCAAGGAAAAAAACATTAAAACAAAATGCATTAAATCACTAAGGGTGGTAATCTATACCCGTTTATCTTCCAAGCTACAAGAATTATATAAAGTACTAAAGCATTAAATTAGCCAATATCTAATAAATTCTGAAATATAGATGCTTATTCTTCAAACATTTATTTTATCTATATTGAAACTTAATAGAACCAAATTCGAACACATAACTCAAGTTCATAGTTTTTTTCATAATAGTATATTTAAAGATCGCATGTTGCATTTCCTTTTTCTTTCACACAATTTCTCCGAAACCAAACAGCAAAGTATAATAGATTCACAAACTCAGAATTATGAAGAATGTTAAGAAAATAAATATTTATAGACAAATCTAACAAAGAAAAAGTTAATTAATCATATGTTTCAATATTTTTCCTCTTTCCACCCCAATAGAAATAATTTAAAAGAAAAGAAGAAAAACCTAGATGCAGTAAAGCTCATAAATAGATGTTTCTTTCCCATTTTCACAAGTTTTCTCAGCAAACAAACCGTCGTTCAATTAAACTCAAAAAAAGCAAAAACTTGGCTGAAAATGAATAAAAAGGAGAGGAGGAAAATGGAACCTTTGAGAGGGGTGACGTGGTGGGCACGTGAAACGATCAACAACAAAAGTGAAAGGAAGAGAGGAAGAGAAGAAGAAGAAGCATCCATCACTCCCTCCTCTCTCTGCTGTGTTCTTGCGAAGAGAGGGTGAATATGAAATTGAGAGCAACGGCGCGAATTGGTCTCTTGTTTATAATAAATTAGTTCACACTTAATATTTTTTTGCTCGTGTAGTGTGGCGTGTTCGTGTATCGTGCGTGTTGCGTTGAGGGTAAATGACTGGGTCTCACTTTGCACTCGAGCGCTTGACCCATAGGTATGCCCCAGCGGATAATAGAACAGCATTATTCCTTACTTTTGAGGTTTTATAATTTACGAGTGTGATTAAAGGTGGGTAAAAAAAATTAAAAATTGAAAAATTAAATTAAATTAGTTGGTTCAGTTCGGTTTTTTTTTAAAAAAATTGATTTATTTTTTTTGGGAAAAAATTGATTGGTCTGATTCGGTTTTTTTATTCAAAAAAATTGAAAAACCAAAAAAAAAAAACAATCGGAAAAAAACCAAAAAATCAAATCGATAATTAAAAAAAATTCATAATTTAAAATAAAAAAAATCGGAAAAACCGAACCGGACTGAACTGAAAAAAATTAGTTCGGTTCGATTCAATTTTTCTCATTAAAAAAATCAATTTCGATTTTATTTTTCCAAAAAATCGAACCGGACCGGTTCAGTTTGATTTTGTAAAAAATCAGATCGAATCGGACCGTGTCCACCCCTAAGTGTGATAGTAATATTTTGATGACAGTGTTATATAATTTAATAAAATATTTAATAGTATAATTTGGGTGAGATGTGACGTGTATAAAGTGATATTTATGGTGATATTAATTATATAATTTGTTTGGAGTACGTGAAAAATATGTAAAATAATGTTCTTGATAATTTAATTATATACTTTGATAAAGTATTCTATAATATAGTATGATATAATATTAATAGTAATGTATATAAAAAAAAGTAATGACACATGGATTTTGAAATTTATTGAAAGAGATTAAAAGACCCACAAAATTTTTAAAGGGCCATAAAGATATTTATTAGAAGATAAAAACCTTCTAAATTAATAATTAATTGGACAAAATCTATATAAATATCAAAATCGTTTGAATTAATGATCAATTGGTCAAAATCGATACAAGTATTAAAATATTCATGTATATATTTTTAAAATTAAAGGATAAAAATATACACTCCATAAAAACCCCTGTCATAAGATAAAAATTATATAAATTAACAATTAAGTCAAAATCGTAAAAGTATCAAAATGTCCTTAGCTAGTCAAAATTGATAAAAGTATCAAAATATCTTATATGTATTTTAAAAGTAAATAATAAAAATATGCACTTGATGTGACTCTCCTGTGAGAAGACGAAAATCGTCTAAATTAACAGTTAACTAGTTAAAATCAATAAAAGTACCAAAATGTCCCCAATTGGTTAAATCGATAAAATTATCAAAATATTTTTATATGTATTTTAAAAATTAAAAGATAAAAATATGCACTTGATAATACCCCTATGAGAAGACAAAAATGATAAAAGTATCAAAATGTCCCTAATTAGTCAAAATTGATAAAAATATAAAAATATCCTTGTATCTATTTTAAAATTAAATAATAAAAATATGTACTTAATGGGACTCTTGTGAGAAGATAAAAATCGTCTAAATTAATGGTCAATTAGTCAAAATCAATAAAAGTAGTAAAATATTCATAACTAGTTAAAATTAATAAAAGTATCAAAATACTTTGTATATTTTAAAATTAAATGATAAAAATGTGCACTTAATGGAATGAGAAGGCGAAACTATCTAAATTAACGGTCAACTAGTCAAAATTGATAAAAGTATCAAAATATCCCCAATTGGTCAAATTGATAAAATTATGAAAAATATTCCTATATGTATTTTTAAAATTAAAGATCGCATGTTGCATTTCCTTTTTCTTTCACACAATTTCTCCGAAATCAAACAGCAAAGCATAATAGATTCACAAACTCAGGATTTTGATGAATGTTAAGAAAATAAGTATTTATAGACAAATCTAATAAAGAAAAAGTTAATTAATCAAATGTTTCAATATTTTTCCTCTTTCCACGTTTACTTAAAGTCCCAACAGAAATAATTCAAAAGAAAAAGAAGAAAAACCCAGATGCAGTAAAGCTCAAAAATAGACGTTTCTCTCCCATTTTCACAAGTTTTCTCGGCAAACAAACCGTCGATCAATTAAACTAAAAAAAAACATAAACTTTCATTGAAAATTAATAAAGAAGAGAGCAGGAAGATGGAGCCTTTGAGAGGGGTCACATGGTGGGCACGTGAAATGATGAACAACAAGAGTGAAAGGAAGAGAGCAAGAGAAGAAGAAGAAGCATCCATCACTTACTGTTCTTTCTCAGTTGTGTTATTGCGAAGAGAGGATGAAAATGAAATTGACAGCAAGGGCGCGATTTGTTTTTAATAAATTAGTTGATACTTAATATTTTTGCATGTTGCGTCGAGGGTAAGCGAGAATAACCAATCTCATGCAATGGTATAATAAACTGCGTAGAGGGTAAGTGAGAATAACCTACCTCACGATGTGAAGTAATTATATTGTAATAATATAATAGGTAATTTTTAAATTTATATTATTTTATAATTATTTAATATTTTAATTTAAAATAAAATTTGAGATATTTTTTAAAAAGTATAATATTATGTAATTAAGTGACTATTAATAATATGGTTCTCAATTTAACTTACAATTGTTTTTGAAAATATAATAAATAATTCTTATTTGTTTTTTAATCATTACAATTTAAAAAAAATAACGTTAAATGTGCAAATTTTCTATATAAATAATATAAAATTAAAACATTAAAAAACAGATAAATTACATAAGATAGTACAATATATCATTGCTCAAGTACTAACAATCATTTATTTTGAAATGAGGTTATTTTTATGAGTACTATTGAGATATGGTTTAAAATCAGTGATATTTTTAAGATGTTCAAAATATCTTCTAATATTATGATTTAAAATTAGTAGTACCTTTTAAATTTTTAAAATACCCTTAAGATATGGCTTAAAACTAACAGTATCTCTCAGATTTTTAAAATAATCTTCAATACTTTTGAGATATGACTTAAAATTAGCAGTACTATTTATAGTTTTTAAAATAGCCTCCAATACCCTTATTATTGTGAGATATGCCAATGAAATATATTAAAATTATTATAAAATGACTAATATACCATTATTCATACTCTTCTTAATTTATTTTTTAAATTTTAGATCAATTGAGTCCTAAACCAAAAAAAAATTATTTTTAACAAAATATTATTGATTTTATTTTTTAAATATTTAAATCAATTTTAGTACTCTTTTTTTCTTATTGGAGTACTAAAACAAAAAATCTAACAAAATATTTGTTTTTAACATTTTGAAATATTAAATATTTTTAATTTTAGTAGAAGTTTGTAATAAAATAAAATTTTAAATAAGTGTTAAAAATTAAAAATAAATAGTTTGTGAAAAAAAAATACTTTTTTTAGTAGTCGATTATAAAAATAAAATAAGAAAATAAAAAGGAAGAGAGTACCAAAATTTAAATGGTTATTTTTATGTATACCCTTGAGGTATGACCTAAATTAATGCTCGTTTCTTTTTTATTTCCTTTTTTAACTTAACTATTAAGAAAAAAAAATTTACAAACTATTTATTATTTTAAATTTTTAACACTTATTTTAAAATTTTATTTTCTACAACTTCCACTAAGATTAAATTTTTACAATTTTTTAAAAAGTTAGAAAAATAGAAATAACAAATATTTTATTAAAGTTTTTAATTTTAGTACTCAAGTAAGAAAAAAAAGAGTACCGAAATTGAAAAAATAAATCAAGAAGAGTATGAATAAGGGTGTATTAGTTATTTTATAATAAATTTTGCATATTCTATTAGCATCTCCCAACAGTAGGGATATTGGAGACTATTTTAAAAACTTGAAGAGTACTGCTAATTTTAAGCCATACCTTAAATGTATTGAATGCTATTTTAAAAATATGAGGAGTAACGCCGATTTTAAATTTTTTTGTCATTCATTGAATTTGAGGTTTTTTTTGTATATTTTTGTTGAATATGAATAAATAAATCAATTTGTCTAATTGTTAGGGTTTAGTGTCATCCCTATTTGTATGAATATTTATTTTGTACTATTTATACAATATATATTTTATTAAATCGTTAATAATATTTATTAAATGGTACTAAAGCTTATAACACTATAGAAATTGTATGATCTGAAGGAGTTCAGATCTGGTTTAAAGAAGTTTAGACCAGGGCTAAGAGTTAGCAATACTGAGAGTTATAATTGCTAAGAGTTAACATTGCTAAGAGTTAATAGGTTATAAGAGTCAGCAGAATTTAAAGAGTTAGAACCTTATCTATAATGGGACAAAGACCTGAGAGTCTACTTGTAATGACATAATTGTAAAGAGTTGCAATAGGTGTAGAAAATGTCATTATGTAAGTATATTCTCAAACTCAGTGTTCTTGATCTATGTTCACTAATGAGGGTCTATCGGTGAATCACTATTATATAGATCAGTGAGTGTCTATATTTACATAGTACAAATGATTGTTTTTAGCTGACCATGAGCTTAGTAGAAGCTCGTATACACATTTAGGTATTCAGTCAGAACTAGATACTAAATAGACTCACAAGGACCCCAATAGATATCCTATGAATCCGTTAAAGGAAGGTCATCTGAAGTTGAGTAGTATTTATGATCCTTTGATCTGAGTGTTATAGTGGGCTTGTAGGTAATCCATCATACTTTGGTTCCATGTATATTAGAGACCTTTTATAGTCTAACCGCTACGTGTCACTGGGTATGGTCCGATACTTATAGAGTTCAGTGTGTACAAATATGAGATCCACCAGCTCACAGAGGTAGGTTGTATATTTGATGCTTCGAGATTGTATCTTACAAAGTCTTATGGACATAAGCAATGAACTTGAGAAAAGAGTTTCAGGGTTGAACAATATAACAAAATTGTTTGCATATATTGTTCATTGAGATACAAATCTGGAGATAAGTTCACAGATGAGTTTATGGGGATTTGACGGTAATAATCTTTATCCTTGCCTATGCAGGGTATAATGATAGAAGAATTATGCGAATATGTAATGAGCTCAACATGTATTGTAGTAACCACTTATCCAACACCGAAAAGAATAAATATTTATATATATGTATAATATTCATATTTCATTTGTATGTGAATGATACTTAATTTATGTACTGTTATTAGTATTTTTTGTATAAATTAAGGACATACTATTAGTATTGAGTTTATTTGCAAGACTTTAGATTTATTTTAGGGACCAAATTATAATACTTTAAAAGTTTTGGGGATTAATTTGTAAATACTAAAAGTTAGCCTCTTAGTATAAAAATACACATTTTAAACCTTAATTTACTCTTTTTTAGGTCAAGCCACCCCTTTAGAGAGAGAAAAGTGAGAAATAGAGAGGAGAGAAAGAGAAGAAGAAGAAGAAGAAAAAGAAGAAGAAATTAGAATTTTAGATTTTAAGAGGTATATCATAACTATTTCTCAATTTATTAGTGTTAATTAAGTTAATTCCTTTAAGATTTGATTTCTGGATAAATGAAAAATTGGGGATTTTATGTGAATTTTGTAAGATATATTGAGAATTGATGATGATTATGTAGATAACTTGATAAATCATGATGAATTGCAGAATTTTTACTTGATAGTCTCTTGATCCAAAATTTTTATAAATTGTTGTGCTTCGATTTTGATTTTGGTTTTTGTGACTATAAAACTAGATATGTATAAAATCATATGAGACTTTGAATCGATTGAAAATTCTAGAAATTAAATTTTTAGTGAATTTACCAAAATAACCCTGAAATTCTTAAAATTTTGTGTTAACAGTATAATACAGTGACAAACAATTTTTGATCTGTGAATGATCTTAAAAAATTACGAATTTCTGGAATATGATAATTTTATATGTCTAATATGATATATTCAGAATTGAAAATTTAGATCAATGTGGTTAAATTGTTATGATTTTTTAAAGTATATCAGCTCATTGCAGTATTTGATTAACAGATTTTTAAAGTTATGGAATAAAATAGTTTTAAAAATATTTTTGGCAATGATTTTGAAGTGAAATATTTATCATGGATTGAGATATGTGTCAATAGTAATTCTATGGTATTTTTATAATTTTTGAGTTAGTATATGATTTTATAAAATTAGGATATTGAATACTGTTCAGTAAATATCTTGATCATATCAGGATAATAGTTTGGATTTGATGGTGTTTATGGAATGAATTGTGTAGGAATTATAATATAATATTCATATATAACAAATATATATGAGTGAAGAAAGATATATTATGATTTTGGAGCAATTTGACATCATTTGATGTATGAGAAAATTCTGTTAAGTGTAAGTAGTCAGAATGACAAGTTTTGAGAAACCAAGTAATTAGACCAATTCGATGTGATAAATGCAATATGTGTAATTTTGTAAGCTATATAAAGTGTTTTGTGTGAATGTTGAGGCTTATGAAAGAATTAATCTCCATTGATAGGTTAAGGAGAATTAAGCCTTGTAACTGAAAGTGTTAAGAGGTAAGTATACTAGATTTTTACTGAAATCACAATAAACATAGTAATTGTTATGTATGATTTTGTAAATATGCTTAGAAATATGTTTATGTTATGTCAAACTATAATTTAATATGAAATATGAAAGACATGTGTTTATGAATGTGAGCATGAACATACATGACATATATGTGTTTTTGAAAGTGAGCTTTCAAAATAAAATGTGTTTAACCAAAAAAGCTTTTGAAGTGTAATATATCCATGAGAAATATTAATTATGAGTGCACGTTATTGAATGAGTGTAAGTTATGTCGTGTGTCAGATTTTTTGGGTCTGGGGTGTGACGTGTATGGTCTAACGCACTGATTTATAATATTCGTGACATGTGCATGGTGCATTGATCATGGACTTATAAAATAATTCTATTTGACGAATTGGGCGTAGACCTAGGGAGTTCTAATATAAAATGTACTGGTTGTGCACTTGGATAGCGTACCGTATTAAATAGTTCAATACAATAAAATCAAATAATTTACTATAGTTAAGTTAACTAAAATATATGGTTAATGATAGGATCCACTTTAAGTTAATTTGGTAATCTAGTAATGACATAAAAGTAATTTTACTTAATGATTATTTAATTGTTAAATAATTAAAATAAATATTTATTTATTTAATAGTTAAATAAATAATTTACCTTAACTATGGTTAAAAGTTAACTATTACTTAACCATTAAGTAAGGTTAATATCTTATTAACTTAACTATATGGCTAAGTAATGATTAACTTAATTATAGTTAAATTAGTTAACTAGGATTTGGTTAGTTAGATATTTACTAAATTTAAGGATTAAGTTAAATTAACTTAATTAAGGTTAAATGTTAACTTTAGTTAAGTTAAGTTAAATGTAAATTCAAATTAAGTAAAATTAAAATAAAATTAAGTTTATTTATATATATGCAAAATGAAATAAAATTAAAAAATTTTAAACTTTAACAAAAAGATTTTGACCGATCATCAAAGAGGAAAAGAAAGAGAAAATTTTGTTATTCTCAATTTAGAATTCAAGTGTTTAAGGTTTACAAGTGTTTATATAGGGTGTATTTCCTGCCTACAAACCCTATTATTTATTGGAGTAAGAGTCCACTTGTTTTGGAAGTCCAAAACTTTCAAAAACTAAAAATCTCGTACCAAAACAGACATCCTGACGCGTCTGGGTGCTGCGGCGCTCGTCCCTGGGCGCTGCAGTGCTGGCCCTTCTCGCGTCCATCGCTGAGGCGCTGGGAACCCAGCGCTGCGGTGCTGATCTTTTGTTTTGAGCGCCGCGGCGCTGGTCAACTCCCAGTAATTTCTTCTTTTCCTTCGCATCTTTGAGTCCCGTTTCACTTCCCATTTCGTGTCCCACACGTCCTAGACTTCTCCATACATGTTCCATACGTTCTAGACTTTTTGTGACTCTCCACTTTAGTATTCATCTCAATTCTTGTCCAACCAAGATTGTTGAATCACAAATTTTTTAACAAATCCCCTCCTTGATTCAAAATCACTCCCCATGAAGCTAATCACCGTCACCCCTCTTTGACCAATGCTCACTAGCATGGTCTATAAGTCAAGTCCCCGACTTAACTAAGGCTCTTGCGACTACGGTCTCCAAAGATTCCTGAATGTTGATGTCTAGAGTAGTTCAATGTTGTGATCTTCTATGTCCCGAAGACACCATTACCACAACCTTTAATGGTGAAAACCCATTCTCGCCATTGCTACTCTTCCCACACATTCTCTTTCGACCCCTGCCACAAAGTGATATATCAAAAGCTGCTTTATGGTCTGTTTCAAATCAACCCCTATATTGATCCCATTCTAAGCACTTTTCTACAAGCATATAGCCTTCCTCTGTGCTTTATCACTCCCTCAATCCTTTTGCTTCCCCATTTAGTGTTCCTTCTGTATGCCTTCCATGAATCTCCCTATTTCGATCTACAGTCCCGAGTCCTCTTGGTCTTTATGAGATGAGGAATAAAATCTCATACCTAATCCCTCCCTTATCTTTTTTACTATGTAGTCTCAATCTTATTCTACCAATCTCCTATGACTTACCATAAGCCATATTACTACAATTGGTAAATAATAATTCTCAATGACTCATATGAAAACACTACCCTAGATCCTAAAAATAGTTCGTTCATCAGACACTGATTCCTCCAGAAGCTCTCATGCGATCAAGCTCTTTGCCTAGTCATCCAACAGACTTGCAAATCCACCTTTCTTTTATCTTTGTCTTCCTCTTAGGACTATCCCCTTGAGTGCCCTAGACATCTTTTGGATATGCCCTTCAATTTTGATTGTTCTTCTTTTGTCATCTTTATTTTGTGTCCAATCTGAATGATTCTTCTAACTAGGACCTAGATGACACCATCTTCTTGGAAGTCTTCTTTAAGAGTGATCTCTACTTCAAAACTCTCTAGTAAGGCCATCATCTTTTCCTCTTTCAGATAATCATCTTCCTTATTGTTCTTCTCTTGTATTTGTGAGTCCCTATGGTTGACAACCTTTGCTCTGCAATCTGACTCTGCCACCTATGCTCTACAATCTGGACTTCAACCCATGGCTCTAATATCAGTTTGGACTTCAACTCAAGCTCTGTCATTAGTTTGTACTTCAACATATGCTCTGATAGTAGCTTGTAGCTTCAACCTAGCTCTGATACTAGTTTGTAGCTTCAACCTAGCTCTGATACTAGTTTGTAGCTTCAACCTAGCTCTAATACCAGTTTGTTGAGGATATCAAGTCATACACTTCAATTTGACATCCCAATGACATCAACTAAGCCACAACCTTGATACTCCCTTTTACTCTATGCGCAGCGAAAAAACCATAACTCACACCATAAGCAAGAACACATAAGATTAACACACCAATAAAGATAAAGAAAACAAACCAATCATAAGACACAAGATATACGTGGTTCGGCCCAAATTGCCTACGTCCACGGAGGATCCATTATCCAGCTTCTTACTATTGAAATAGATTACAAAGTATCTTCTTACATTATCAATGATCCCACAAGACCCCTTAGTATCTCACATAGAGACCTCTAAGCATCTACCCTTGATCACCATGAGTCCCTAAGACCTCTTCGTATATCCTCATAAGAGATTTTTATAAAAAACACAAGAATAGCCCGAGCATCTAAGCCAAAAGGATCTATGGTGTTTATCTTTTATTCACTCAAAGAACCTAAAGAAGAAAACACCCCCAAGGTTACACCTTAGTGCACCACGCACTTAGTGCCTACCTAGCTCCTCTATTCTATCTTATGGTTACATCTTGAAACCTTAGATGCTTAATCTTAAACAAGGGTTTACAAGTATTTATATAGGGTGTATTTCGTGCCTACAAACCCTATTCCTTGTTGGAGTAAGAGTCCACTTGTTTTGGAAGTCCAAAACTTTCCAAAACTCAAAATTCCGAACCAAAACGGACATCTTGACGCGTCTGGGCGCTGCGGCGCTCATCCCTGGGCACTGCGGCGCTCATCCCTGGGCACTGCGGCGCTCATCCCTGGGCGCTGCAGCGCTGGCCCTTCTCGCGGCCATCGCTGAGGCGCTGGGAACCTAGCGCTGCGGCGCTGGTCAACTCCCCGCGATTTCTTCTTTTCCTTCGCGTCTTTGAGTCCCGTTTCACTTCCCCTTTCGTGTCCCACACGTCCTAGACTTCTCCATACGTGTTCCACACATTCTAGACTTTTTGTAACTCTCCACTTTGGTATTCATCTCAATTCTTGTCCAACCAAAATTGTTGAATCACCAATTTTCTAACAATCTATAAAAGAGAGGATGATTTATGTAAAGTATATTTATTTTAAATATTATTCAATCATATGTTAAAATATATATTATCATATATATGAAATATAAATAAGCATAACACATAAAATTAAATATAAAGAGAAAGTAAAAAACTGGTCTTAAGCATGAAAATGTATACTAGAAAGTATTATTTAAAGTCAAATAGTTATTCCTTCGTACAGATTGTGACAGGTTTATATGTCTCCCTCCAAGATTCAACTACATGTTCCCAGTCACTCTCCTTGATAAGCTTGATTATTGGAATATCATACCAAGTCTCTTTTGTCAGAGTTGCTCAAAACATAATATGAAAAATATATATTTGAAGTAATATAAACATATAGCACTTATACATTTTTCTTTTCTCTTTTTCATTCTTACACACCCCTAATAAAGAATTAACATCCTTTATATAATGGTAGGAAGTCTAAATAATAACTCAAGAATTAATAAAAATAATTTAATATATAGTAACTCCATATAATAAAAATATATAAATATTATAACTCTCATAAAAGTATTATTATTATAAATAAATATTTATAACTCTATAATATTTAATATATGTAAAATCTACAAATAATAATAATATATAAATATTATAACTCATACATTTAACCAAGTTTAATAGTTAATTAAAATGTTAAAATCATATGTAATGATAATACTTTATTATTAATTACTATATTTAAATTATGTAATTTATAAAGTATTTCAAAAAGTTTTAAAAACTTTTCTCTAACAATCCCCACAAAAAGATTTGAAAATCTTATATATATATATATATAAGAGCAACATTCTATTATGTATTAGATATAAGTGTCTTTCGGATTTAAACCCATACTTAGTGCTATAAAATTAATTTGAGGAACCTGAATGAACTATATCTCGAACTTAGTTCTTTTGACCAAATTTTAATTATAACACACATAATAATGACTAAAACTTGGTTTTATAAGTTAACACATTAATGACCTTGTTCTCTATCGTGATCTTAGTGAGAGTTATAAAGAACAATCAAACTCCTATAGCCGCGGCCCTATTACTACTCTCACATAGGTAAGTCCTCCAACGTATAAGTGACAAATGCCTTATAAGAATATTATTATCTTGGACTCATTTAGGATAAATATCATTTTTAACATCACACAAAATTAGCACTTTTGTCATAAGGATGAGCGAAAATATGTCTCCTTTATGATATATCCATAATATAAAGTGCTAAACAAGTCACACATTATGAATTCACTATGAATTGTTCATATCCATTGAATCTCCTTCATGGAATTGCCAATCACAGAGGTTGGGTTACTTATATAGGTGACTCATTTGTGGGTTAACAAGACTTTTTTTAAAAGTATTTTATTTATAATTTTTCTCAAAAATCTTTTATTTATGAGATTTTTATATAATATGTTAAACGAAACTTTTCAACTAGTAGTATATATCCAATTTGAATTGATCTTAAAAAAACATTGTCTATAAACTTTCTGAATTTCAAACAAAAATCTTTCTTTAAAAACAAAAAGTATTAGCTTAGACAAATAATAAAACATATATAACATAAGAATCCTTAATATCAAGAAATTATGAAGAAGAAATATTAACACTGTTATTTTTCTTTTTAATTTCTCAAAGTTCATTAATTTTTCATATAATTTTGTTTGAAAAAATTTGTTAACTAATATATTTGAAAACCCCCACATCTTGAAGAATTCAGAGATTATTATTTTGAACATGATTTTAATTTTGTGAACATATAATATCTTTCAATAAGAATAATTTCCATTAAATCTTCTTGTAACATGCAAATATATACACACACTTTATGTGAAACACTAAAATTTTTACATGCAAGTTAAATATTACTAGTTATAGATATTAGTTAGCGCAATAACTAAATATTAATTATAGCAATAACTAAAACACAAAGAGAAAACTCATTTTTTTCACCAAAAATATTATAAGAACATTCATATTAATGTTGTTGTAGTAAATCTATATATAGGTAATTTTGTATAGATGATGAAAGCATACAAAATATGTAGTTAACAACAATATTTTTAAACTTTCACAATTAATTTAAGTATGAGAATCCATCTTCACCAAAAAAATTTGACAATAATAATTATAATGATGACAGCAACAACAACAACAACAACAATAATAATAATAATGTAGTATTCTCAATAATTTTTAACAATCAACTTAATAGAAGAATGATAGTTTATTTTTAAATAAATATTTAATTTAGCTATACATGTGATAACCTTTGTATAACAATGCGTGAAAATATTATAAAATACAATTTATGATCAAAAAAATTACATACTTATGTCTTTTCAATCATATAGGATATTCACATAGATAAATGAGAATTAAACATAATAAATTTTTGAGAAAAAAATTTAACATAACTCATTCTCTTGAAGTGTGATCAATATATCATTATTACACAAATAATATTTAAAAAAAAATTATTACACTTGAAAAAATATTATTACATTTGAATTAGTAACGTTCAAAACATTCCATAGTATATAACTAATTTTCACGCAATAGTAGCCATGATATACAATCTTACTTAAATATAATACAACTTTTTTTTAATAAAAAAAATAATTTTTTTATCTTTTCTTTAATGACTCAAAGTACTTTTAGCTACTAGTAGTTTAAACTCCTATAGCAATAAAAAAAAAATTCATTAAAATTATTGTTTATCAGTAAAACACATTCACTATAAAAAGATTATTATATCTAAAATATAATTCTTTTAATGCTAATTTTTTAGAAATCTTTATTCTATTACATAAGAACAATGCTCTAAATTCTTGAAGAGATGACATAGTAAGGAGAATAAAATGTTATAAGCAATAAGCACCTTACTTTTGTGAGAAAATCTTAAACTAGAATCCTATAATGTCTTTTTAACTTTTAGGTAACCTTAGATGTGTTTACTCACCACAATCTCATAATGTGAGTGCCTACTTAAGTTAAGCACCCTTCGCATTCGAAATGACAATTATATTGTGATATAAGACTTTAAGATGATGCATCACACATCAAAGATAAAAGGGTTTTAAGCATTCTTAAAATATGTAGTCTCCCAAATGATTGCATCTGAAAAATTGAACTAGTTATGTGTTAGAATTTTATTTTAGACCAATCACCTAAAATATAAATTTTATATATATTTAATTATTTAAATATTTTAATTGAAATAAAAGTGGTTTTTATATATTTCTTAACAGGATAATTCGAATAATCTTAATCTAATTATGATATGAAATATGTTCATTATAAATAAAGCATATTCTTAATAGAATAATATACACATTACAAAAAATAAATATATTAATTGTGGTATAGATTCTAAGCCATTTAATCTCATTTAGTAGTATACATTATAATATAAAGATTGATTAAAGTTTAGAAGCTCTTAAACATATTAAGTTCAATTTTAAATTCTTAAAATTACCAATAACTGAAAGTATGTCGTTTTAATTTTATTTTAATTCTGCATTAATTAATTACTTATTAAGTTATCAAACATGATTAGATTATTTAAAAAATAATTAACAACTGGGATACAGTTTATTTGTTCAGGTTCCAACTAGAATGCTTTCCATTATTGAAAGTTTACTCAGTTTAACAACTAATATGGTGTAATAGCATATGCTGCAAACTAACAAATTGAATATCTAATTCAACTTAATTTGGCTAATTAGGAATATTAGCCTAAATGAAATTTAATACATACAAATATGAAATTCAACATGTGAGGTACGAGTTTGCAAATTAAAAGACAAAATAAAGCTAGCAACATGCAGTGCGTCTGAGGAAGAAATAATTATGCACAATACATCATTAATGCCATGTTAGACAACTACAAAAATTAACAATAATCAAAATAGATTTATATGTTTAAAGAATCTATTTAGCTTTTAGAATAATTTATTTTACATATTACCCAAAATTATATACTAAAATAAATCTTATTAAATATATAAAAATTAGAATCATCAACAAGTATAATATATAAATAAATATAAATAAAGAGTAAGAAAAAAAATAACTTAACCTTGAGCATAAATAGGCATGTTAGAGAGCATTGTCTTAAAGACAAATAGTATCCCCTTATGTAAGTAACGATGGATTTATATAGTTTCAAGATTCAATCCTATACTAACAATCATTTTCTTTGATGAACACAACTACTAAAAGATCATACTAAGTCTTTATTGTTATAATTGTTAAAAACAAAAAAATAAAGTGTATTCTTTTAAAAGTATACATATATATAAAATACTTTTTTTTTTCCCTTCTTCAATCACACACACCAATACTTTTAACGAAGGATTAGCACTATATATATAGTCGTAATAGGTCTAAATAATAACTCAAAAATTAATAAGAATATTTTATTGTATAGAAACTCTATATAATAATATTATACTCTAATAATAATAATAACAACAACAACAACAACAACAATAATAATAATATTGCAACTCTCAAATATTTAAACTAGGTTTAATGATTAATTTAAATATTATAACTAGTATATAATAATGATATAATAATATAAATTTAATAATATGTAACTTATAATATTAAAACTATATTAATAGATTATTAGTTATTTTAATTAAAATATTTTTAAAACTTTTTCTCTAATAATTAAAATATAAGGGCGGAATCATAATTTAAGATGAGAGGGTTAGATGTTAAAATTAAAAATTATATAAAATTAGAGTCTAATTATATAAAAATTTTAGCGGTAAACTTGAAATTTTGAAGGATCAAATTTTAAAAATACTTATTTAAAAAATAAAAAATTATAAAAATATATTATTATATAAAAAAAATAGAGTTGGGGGCTTTGGCCCCTAAACCAAATGGAACTCCGACCCTATAACTATATATCTATCTTTCTCTATCTGTTTTGACTATCAATTTTGTTCATACTTTTATAATAAATACTTTTTTCTTTGTCGGTACAAATTCTCCCAATCTCTTAATTTCATATCTTTGTTCGTTTTATATCACATTTCTCAGTCTTCCAATACCCATCTAAATCTATAACATAATTCAGCTTTCTTTTTATAAAAATATTCATATTATGTTTATTTCGTAAAAATTATTTTTTTTAGATAAAAAAGCCCAAAAAATAAAATTAAAAACACACTCCCCAAACCCAATTGCCACCCTTGCCCCTTCATCTCCAAAGCCCTTTCGTTGAACATACTGCCTCCTTTAACTTTTTTATTTTATTTCATCTTCTTTTGCTTTGTTGTCTGACCGCGATCACCACCTACATGGATTTCGCCCGCCACTAGCCCACCTCCACCTCCATTTACTGTCGCCTAGTGTAAGTTTGCTTCGATCTGGTGGGCTAGTAGCCTTCTAGGATCTTCGAGCTACTCCATCATTGATCGGAGCAAACAACTTCGTCACCGCTCTGTGCAAGCATACCTTATCAGTCGACAGTTTCAGCACTTCTGGCGCCTTAACATTTTTTCGACAGCACCAGCTATCTATGTACTGTTTGGTTTGAGTATTGTGTACTCATTTAGAAGGATGATGGTGATTGTTTATAGTTGAATATTTTGTTGTAGTAAAATATTAGTAGTGAGTCATAGTTTAAAAAACAGAGTGTTAAGTTGTCCCTCATACATAAAAGTATTTTATTTTATTTATACGAGAATAGTTGATTTATTTTTTAGAAAGGTCTTTGTGTATTTATCTAGGTCCTATTCTTCGACGAGTGATTTAGTTGAGTCTCTTTATAAAAAGAGATTAGGTTCAGAGCGAATGTCAATATTTATATATATTATGTTGTCTTAATAATTTTTTTGATTATATAACAGTAAATTATATGATGTAAAATTAATTTTATCATTAATATTTTATAATTAAAAATAAAAAAATAAAAGATTGGACTGTTTAAGACGTTGACCGGCCGTCACCTTAGCAAACGCCATACAACACAATTGAGAGAGGAATTTGAAAAAATGCATCAAAAAATATAAAATAAAAAAAGAAAGATATTTTTTATAAAAAAAATTCCGGCAAACACCAAAAGAAGAATATGATGCAATATCTCTCTCGCCAAAACCTACAAAACTTCCTCATTTAACGATTTTGAATTCAGTTAATCTCCAAATGTTCATCTGACAACAATCTTCTTCCTTGTCCTGTTACGACACCTATTCACGTGTTCGTTATTAAATGGGAACTCTCATCAGCTGTAGTTTGAACTTCATCCTCCATTCAGTTTCTCTTAACAACGAGACAATTCAAGTATTTAAGCTCAACAACAACAACAACAACAACAACACGAAGAAGAAGAAGAAGAAGAAGAGAGGCTTTTGTTCTTATTCTATCAAAGGAGTTTCCTATAGGACAGTGAATTTTAGAAATTTTGGTCGATTTAGGTGTTTTTGCAGTACAAATAATAATAATGACAACGATGTGGATAAAACTGAAGATAATGCATCAGAGGCCTCGAGTGTTGCAACGATGCCGTCTGATGAAGATGAAGAGAAAAGTAGCGCCAATGACTTCACTTTGGATAAGACGCCCACTTCTGTTTCTTCACCGGTACATTTTTTCTTCAAAATTTTCTTTGGTCTCGTTGTACATTTACGATGTTTTAAATGTTTGTCTAACCTTAAGTTATTGTGGAATTTGTGATCCAAAATAATGTTTAATGTGATGGTTATATTTGAAACAAATTTAAAAATAAGTTAGAATCAAGTTGGAGTTAGAAACAAGCGTGAAACAAGTTGGAAATGGATGGAACAGTGGCGGATAGCAGAGGATGACAAGGGAAATTTTCTCAAGTACTGGCACTGCAGTGTTGGATTGATTTTTTCCAATGTCGCGGCCTTGCTCACTTTTTATATATACTCCCATTATGCCTAGGGTTTGTAGCACTCAAAAATACACTTGAAAAATACTGTAAAATAAATTTTACAACTCCGAATTAAATTTGTATCATTTCTTTATCTTTCAAGATTGATTCTCTTATAATTAAATATTAATAAGAGAGACTTGAATCCTTAATTTACCATGAACGTAAGTACATTGCTAAACTATTTAATTTTGTATCTTGGTATGGTATATTTTTTGTATTTTTTCTACTGCACATTATTAGCTCTTGTATTTAACTTGTTGTTCTTGGTTGGTTGGTTATGTATTCTACTTCATCAATTGTATACTCTACGTATTTTACTGTGTGTTAAACTCCACAAACTAGAATAAGAGTTTGTATTGGCTATGTGTTTGTTTTGCTAAACATGGCAATACATAAGCATAAAGTAGAGAAATTTACAGGGTAAAATGATTTCAATATATAGAAGTTTAAGATGTTGATTTTGTTAGAGAGTCAATGATTAAAATTAGCCATTAAGGAATCCTCTAGTACTAATGATAAACCTACAACATCTAAAATCAACATGGATCCTGAAACCATTAATACAAAGGCATGAGGTGAAATTATTTTGAGTTTGGGTGATGAAGTTTTGAGAAAAGTGGGTAAAGAGAAATCTGCATTATGTTTGTGAAAAAGATTTGATAAGTTATATATGACTAAGTCTCTTGCAATCCGATTATATCTTAAGAAAAATTTGTTCTAGTTGTCTTTGGTTGAGGGTGGTTCATTCAATGAACACATTATGTTGAAGATTTTGTTATAATTAAGAGTAATTGGTCATGATTTGTAAGGATGTAAAAATAGAAACTCTTTGTATAGTAATAGGATATGGTAATAATTTCCATTTATTTATAGTTAATAGCAATTGTTAAACTTTTTATGATAGATTAATATATTATGTATATATTCATGTATTTTTGCTGCAATCAAATGAAGTAGAAAGAGAATTCACCATATGGTATCAGAGCCTAACTAGGGTTTTGAAGAAGAAAAAATTCCTCCTACTTTCTTTTCTGCCCAATCGTTTTTTGTTTTCTAGCCTATAAAACTTGTTCAATCCTTAATCATGTATGAATTTCCAAAAAGCTCTCAAAGAGAACTCAACACACTATAAGTGGTAAGACTCAATAAAGAGGAGGTTGAACGCCTAAGAATCTTACTCAAAGCATTGGAGAAACTATATGGGTCATGCTCTCTTACTCAAAATGGTAAAATTTTATTTTCTCATGCCTTTAATGCCTCAAATAAAGGTGATTCTAGCACCTAGGTCATTGACTCATTGCAACATATTACTTGACTTATTTTGTAGATTCTTTCACATCTTATCAACTTTGTCCTAGTACCAATAAAATCAAAGTGGCTGATGGATCCTTAACCACAGTTGTAGGCCAAGGGATAGTTTCTCTTAATCCCTTATTCTCTCTTAAAAATGTGTTGCATATTCCTAATCTTGCTGTCAATTTATTATTTATCCATTAAATAATTAAGGACTTAAATTGTTGTGTTACTTTCTTTTATGATCACTGCATATTTTAAGACCAAGCTACAGGGAAGGTGATTGGGTAAGCTAGAGTCAAGGACAGACTGTACATTCTAGAATAACAAGGCAACTATAGTAACCCTTTATCTCTATCCTTTATTTCAATCAATTCTAACAAAGATGATATTTGGAATCATCATAATCGTCATTTAGGATATCCATCATTTAAGACTCTTAAGAAAATGTTTCCATCTTTATTTAAGAATCTTGATATTGAACAATTTCATTGTGAAATTTGTGAGTTTGCAAAGCAATATAGAGTGCCATTTCCTTTAGGTGATTCAAGATCTTTATCTCCATTTACTATAATTCAATTTGATCTATGGGGGCCATATAAAATTCTTAATATTTCAAGAGCAAAAGGATTTATGACGTTTATTAATGATTGCACCCGAATGACTTGGGTTTATCTCCTCAAAAGAAAATCTGATATGAGTAATATCTTTCCAATCTTCACAAGTATGATAAAGAAAACTAATTCGGGGTTAGCATTAAAGGTATTAAAACTGATAATGTTAGGGATTATTTCAATCAAATTTTGTCACCATACTTTGAAAAATAAAGGATCATTCATCAATCATCTTGTATTGATACCCCTCAGCAAAACGGGTTAATAGAGAGAAATAATAGACATCTTCTTAAAATTAATCAAGCATTACTTTTCTAAAATCAAGTTCTAAAAAATTATTGGGAGAGGCTATTTAAGCCTCCACTTATTTGATAAATAGAATACCTTCAAAAGTTATTAATTTCAAAAGTTCTTTAAACAATATGTCAAAACAAATTCCAAAGAATAACTTTTTTTCTAAAATCCCTCCAAGAATTTTTGGGTGTGTCTCCTATGTTCATATTCATAAACATCAACGAAGTAAAATTGATCTTATAGCCCTCAAATATATTTTCATATTATATTCTATCACATAAAAAGGTTACAAATGCTATCATCCACCCTTAATAAAAATCTTTGTGTCAAAGGATGTTACTTTTGATGAGAAACAATCTTATTTTAATAATTCTTATTTTCTAGGGGAGAACATTTACAAAGAAAATAAGAATGATGATTTTGATACTTTTTCATTCCAAATCTCAGCTCGGTAGCAATAATTCCCTTTCATTTCATCTTTATTTGAGTCTTCATTGCAAAATCTAGATAATGAGCATTTAGCCATACCAGATTAGTAGCAAAGTGAGTCTCAAAATCTTATTAATGAGTCTTCATTTGAGTCTCCATCACAAAATCTAGATAATGAGCATTCAACCATACCAGATTAGTAACAAAGTGAGTCTCTAAATCTTGTTAATAAGTCTTTACAATAACCGAATCAACTAGAAACTATTGCTGCCTGACCACTTCAGGTATATAGAAGAAATATGCAGCCTTTCCAAACACTCTTGCAAGCTCAAGAATCCAAACCTAACCACGATAATGAACCCTCTCATCAATCTTTATTTGCTTCTAATATCAATGATCTTGATCAACCAATTGCCACTAGGAAAGTAGTAAAAGAATGCACTGAAAATCCCTTTATATTTTATAGCTAATTTTATGTCCTTAAAAAATTTCTCACCATCATATAAAGTTTTCTTGTCAAAAATAAGCATTATATCCATTTCAAAAATCTTATACTATGAGAATTTGAAAATTGCTATGAGAGAAGAGATGAATGCCCTAGAAAAAAATCAAACGTCGAAAATAGATGAGTTACCAAAGGAAAAAAAAAAAGATGTAAGTGAGTTTATGCCTTAAAGTACAAGGCCGATGGTCATTTTCAAAGGTATAAAGCTAGGCTAGTTGCAAAGGGATATACACAAATATTTGGGATAAACTATTAAGAGACATTTGCCCCATTAGCTAAGATGAACACCATTCAAATTTTATTTTCTTTAGCATCTAATTTTAGGTGGTGTATGCAATAATATGATGTAAAGAATGCCTTCTTACATAGCGAGTTGAAAGAAGAGGTTTTTATGGATCCACCACCAGGATTTAATCACTTTTTTTCTCATAACCAAATTTGCAAGTTGAAAAAGGCACTCTACGACTTAAGATAAGCACCTAGAGCCTAGTTCGGAAGGTTCACAAAAGCCATGATCTCAATGGGATATCGACAAAGTCAGGGAGATCATACTTTGTTCATTAAAACACTCCACTTCAATAGGAGTTACTTCCTTAATTATTTATGTAGACGACATTATAATAATAGATGATGATCATATTGAGAAGGAAATGTTGCGAAAAAGACTTGTTTTAGAATTTGAAATCAAAGAATTTGGAAAGTTAAAATATTTCCTTGGCATAGAGGTGGCACATTCAAAAAAAGGAATTTTTATCTCCTAACAAAAGTATATTCTTGATCTTCTAAAAGAAACAGGGATGATAGGCAACAAACTATATGAGACACATATTGATCTAAAGCATAAGCTTGACAATGATAAAGAAGGATTCACAGTTGATAAAGGTCTTGTACAACCCGAAGGATTCACATCTTTAGGCAATCTATAAAGTGCTCAGATACTTAAAGTCTGCTCCTGGTAAAGAAATTCTATACAAGAAGTACAAGAATCTAAAATTTGAATGTTATATAGATGCAAATTATGTTGGTGTTTTAACGGATAGAAGGTCAACTTCAGGTTATTGTAATTTACTGGGAGGAAATCTTGTAACATGAAAAAGTAAAAAGTAGAACGTTGTGTCAAGGTTAAGTGCAGAAACAGAGTTTAAATCAATGGCCCTTGGAATTTGTAAATTGTTATGGATGAAGATTATTTTAAAAGATTTAAAGATCAAATAGAATGAGCCAATGAGGTTGTACTGTGATAATAAATCTGCCATTAGAATAGCGCACAATCTAGTGTAGCATGATAGAACTAAACACATGAAAGTGGACAGATATTTTATCAAAGAGAAATTAGATAGTAAGTTGATATGCACACTATATATTCCTACCGATGGACAACTCACCGATATCCTTACCAAAGATATTTAGCATCAGTCATTTAAAGTATCTTATATAAGTTAGGAATGACATATCTCTTACATCTAACTTAAGGAGGAGTGTTGAAGATTCTATTATAATTAAGAGTAATTGGTCTTGATTTGTAGGGATGTAAAAA
This sequence comes from Ailanthus altissimus, assembly GCA_946807835.1. Taxonomy (NCBI): domain Eukaryota; kingdom Viridiplantae; phylum Streptophyta; class Magnoliopsida; order Sapindales; family Simaroubaceae; genus Ailanthus; species Ailanthus altissimus. The sequence continues at coordinate 14,754,216 of OX327712.1, read as the reverse complement.
TAGAAAATCTTTGTATAGTAATAGGATCTAGTAATAATTTCTATTTATTTGTAGTTAATAGAAATTATTAAACTTTTATAGGATAGATTCATATATTTTGTATATATTTATATATTTTCACCGCAATCAAATGAAGTAGAAAGAGAATTTACCATACATTGATTCTTTCAATAAGGCTGTCATTGATTTGGAGACTGTCAATGTCAAAATCAGTGATGAAGACAAGGGAATTTTATTATTGAGTTTATTTTCTAAAAGTTATGAGCATTTTGTTGATACTCTCTTATATGCAAGAGAGTCATTGACAATGAAAGATGTTAGAGCAGCCATAAACTTAAAGGAGTTAATCAAGATTTTAGAACAACAACAATAAAATTCTGTAATTGTATTTGTTTTGAGGGGAAGAGTTGAGAGTAGAGAAACTAAAGTGAGATATTCATCAAGATTAGAATCAAGGTGAAAATCCAAGAAGTGTTACTTCTGCAAGAAAGAAGACCGTTTTCTGAGGGATTATTTGAAAAGAAAAGCCAAGTATCAAGAGAAAAGACCTAAAGCAGATGTAGTTATAGTTTATCAACAAGACTAAAGTTGTAGAAACATTAGTTGCTTCAAATGGGCAGAACACCAGTGAGTGGATTTTAAACTCCAAATGCATTTTCAATATGTGTCCAAATAAAGTCTTGTTCACTAGCTATCAGTCCATTAATTATTATAAAGTATTAATAGGCAATAATATGGCTTGTTAAGTCATTAGGATGAGTAGTATTAGACTGAGATTACATAATGAAAGTGAGAGAGTTGTTAGCTATAAGGCATATACCTAATTTTAAAAGAAATTTAATTTCTTTAGGCATGTTTGATCAATTCGGTTGCACATTTAAAGATGGGAATGGTATATTGAAAGTAATTAAGGGTTCAATAGTTGTAATAAAAGGTTGGTTATATGTGTTGAGTGGAGAGTCTGTCATTGGTTCTGTATCTTTCTTTGTTGATAATGAGAATATGTAGACTAAGTTATGACATTTGAGATTAGGGTACTTGGGTAAGAGAGGTCTAAAGGAGATGTATAATCAGGGTGTATTTGGTAATGATAACATCCAACTAACGGAGTTTTGTGAATATTGTGTACTTGAAAAAATTCATAGAGTTAATTTCAACATGAGTAAACACAACACCAAGGGCTCTCTAGATTACATACATTCTAAACTTTAGAGACTTACACAAATCGTCACTTATGGTGGTGCATGGTAGTTTTTTTCATTCATTTATAATTATTCAAGAAAGTTGTGGTTTATGTGTTGAAGAGTAAAGAGCGGGTGTTTGAAACATTCCATCAATAGGAAGCACTTGTGGAGAATCAAACTAGTAAGAAAATCAAAATACTTAGAATGGGGGAGGCCGCAGTAATAGCAGCTTATTTGATAAATTGAAGTCCTTCCTTAGCTATTAGCTTGATGACGTCATAATAGAAATGGTTTTGAAGCACTTTAAAATATAATCACCTGATGGTATTTGGATGCCATGTATTTGTACACATTAAGTAAGGTAAATTAGAACCAAGAGCCTTGAATGAATATTTATTGGATATCCAGAAGGTGTTAAAGGATACAAAGTGTAGTGTACTGATCTTAAGCCACATAACAGTATTATTAGTAAGGATGTGACGTTCAATGAATCTACATTATTAAAAACCAATCTAGATTCAATGTTGAAGAAGCCTGAAAATGTACCAAGTTTAATTTTTGAATCTAAAACTGGGCATTATGAAGTGGTATATAATTTGAGACTTAGCACTTCTTTGGGTCAGCACTTCAATGATGAAGCACATGAAGAACAAGAACTTGAAGGTTCCTTTGAAATAGCACCATTATAGTCTAGCATTCCTGAAGCTGAATTTAAAGAGTACCAGCTAGCAAAAGATTCGCAAGGGAGAGTTGTTCGACCACCGAGAAGGTATGCTGATTGATGCTATACTAGTTAAGCATAAGTGCACGCTATCGAATCAAGTAATATAGGATTTTAAGTCCAAATATTAATCCCACAGGGACTATGCGATCTAATTCTATAAATGAAGTACTTAAATTGTACCTACTTGACTTTTATTTAGAAAACTAAAATCTGAAATTTATTTAACTAATCTACTTTATCAATTAAACTAAATAAAAGTAAAGAGTAGAATTCACAAATAAAGATAATTTAGGATTTTGACTCGTCCCTTAATATTTCATTAAATTTATTAACTTATTAGTTAACCTCTTAGTTCATCTCTTAATACCAATTGTTAGCGTAGACACTAATCTCATCACAAGTCTCTGTCGATGGTCAAATGACTATATTACGCATTCTAATAATCACCTATATGTCTATGATAATCAAATCAGAATGTAATTCATTAAGATCAAGTCTAAACTATACCATACATGCCACCTAGATATATGTCTATCTTAGATGAAACTCATAGTTGTTACCCTATGATCATGCATCAAACTATCCTAGGCTAAACACATGAATCCCTCTGTCGAGTTCATCATGATTCCTCAATCATTCAAAATATTGATCATGTATAATGAAAGCATTAAACACAAGATAGAATGAATCAATCTATTATATTAAGATCATAAACTAAAAATTAACAAAATTCAAATCCATACTAGGTTCATATAGTCTAACCCTAGATGAATAATTTAGCCCATCACAAAATCAAAAGTATCTAACCAATTCATAAAGATCAACAAGAACAATAACATAATGATAAAGAAAGAGAAGAAAAACTAATCAAAGTGACTCTTTGATGTGCTTCTCGCTCAATCTTGACTTGAAGCTCGAATTTTGATCTTGGTTCTTCAATCTTTGGCTTTGATCTTTGATTTTGTGTTGTAAATTCCTTTTCTAAGTTTTTGTCTCTTTTCTTTTCTTCCTCTTCTCCCTCTTTTAATTAGGGTTTTTGGTATTCTATTTATAGGTTTATGCCATCAAATTAGGGTTAAATATCAAATACAAGTCAGGTTAGGATTACTGTTCACGAGTTACTATAGTAAAAATATTATTCTCGCAGTACTGTTCACCACTACTGTTAAACGCCGCAATGCTGAATCCTGGGCGCTATGGCGCTGAGATATTATTTTAGGCATTGAGATACTATTTTAAGCGCTGCAGTGCTGGCACTGTAGCTGTTACTGTAGCAATTCATTGTAGAATATACTTTAGCAATTTAATGTTTTTAGCTTATTTTCATTAGAGTTTCAACTTTATTTACTCCATTGACTCTAAACTTACAAAAATAATAATAAAATACATCAAAAGCTAAATAATCTTAATTTCTACGTACAAATATTAAGTTTAGAAGATGAAAATGTTAGACTTAATTAACCCCCTATCATATGCACATGCAAATTTGATAGCCTATGCATTTAACACTACTTACACTATAGAATATGATGAATAAAAATTATATGATGAAGCCATAGAGAGTGTAAACTATGTTAAATGGCAGTAAGAATAATCGAGCAAAGAAGATCATGCTTGTTTGCTAAAGAAATCTTTATATGGGCTGAAGCAATTTTCGAGACAATAATATATGAGATTTAATGATTTTATGCTGCATTGTGGCTTCATAAGGAGCAAGTATAATAGATATGTGTACTTCAAAGCATTGAACAACAGTAAGCGTATATATCTTATTATATATGTTGATGATATATTAATTGCATGTAATGATATGGAAAAGATATATAAGCTGAAATATCAGTTGGGTCGTGAGTTTGAAATGAAAGATTTGAGATCAGTTAAAATTTTTTTGGATATGGATAGAGTAAGGGGCTGTGATGTTATTTTCTTGTTTCAACAATGGTATGTGCCAAAGTTATGTCAACTCTATTAGCAATGCATTTCAAAGTGTCGACATCTCAATCACCACAAACTGAAGAAGACAAACTACAAATGCTTAAGGTATTGTATGCAAGTGTTATGGGTTCTATCATGTATATTATGGTTTGTACAAGCAGTGAGTGTTGTAAGTAGATACATGCCTAATCTTGAAAAAAGAGCATTAGATGGCTAAGAAATGGATACTTAGGTATCTAAAGAGGATGTCACATTATGGTTGACTGTTTAAAATGGTTGATACATGTAATAAATAGTGAAATGTTATGTGGACTTAGATTATGTAAGTGACTTGGATAATTGAAGGTCTTGATTTGGATGTATCTTCACAGTGTTTGGATGTAGCATATATTGAAAATTAGTATTGCAGCATGTTGTAGCATTATCAACTACTGAAGCCAAGTATATAGCGTTAGGAGAATCAATCAAGGAAGCTATATGGCTGAAAGGTATATGTGTTGAACTTTTGGCTGTAAATGAAGTTAATACTTTTATACATTGTGATAGCCAAAGTGTAATAGATCTAAGTAAACATAAGATGTTTCATGAAAGATCAAAATATATTGATGTTAGGATGCTTTTCATTTGGAATACTGTGCAGAATAGGATTATTAGTTTATGTAAAATTCAGACGTTAGAGAATCCTGCTGATATGTTGACTAAACCGTTGTCTGCAGTTAAGTTCAGGTTGCGTATAAACTTAACTAGAATCACAACTTATAATTAAGGTTGTGATATGGATAGGATGGATCCTTGGGTTTCTCTTTTGGAGTTGTTAGAGTGATTTTGTATCAAAGAGGGGATTTGTGAAATTTATGATCCAAAATCATTTTTAATGTGATGGTTATGTTTGGAACAAATTTGGAAGACCCATTAAATGGCTTCAAGTAACCCTTTGGTCTGCATTCTTGATGCACACCAACTCAAGGGTGTAAAAAACTATTTTGACTGGCTAATGAATCTCAGAATAATTCTGAATTTTGAGAAGCTTGAGTATGTAATTAATCAGTGCTTACCCCGAGGTATTTATTATTATGCTTTTCCAAAGGAAAAAGAGACATATCAGAAATGGATGAATGATGATTTGAAAGTCAAATCTTGCATCCTAGCCTTGATGTCTACGGAGCTGTAAAGAGAGCATGTCCACATGAATGATGCTGATAGTATAATGATCCACCTGAATAAGCTTTTTGGCGTCAGGCCTCAGGTCGATATATACAAAGTTGTCAAGGCTCTCTTTCAGGCTAAACTCCTAGAGGGTAGTCCTGTTAGTCCTTATATCATCAAGATTATTATATATTTTGAGATGTTAGAGACTATAGATATGGTATTGAGTAATACATAGGGGAATAGTTTGATTCTCCAATCGCTTCCAGGGTCATTTGCACAGTTCATCATGAACTTTAACATGCAAAATTTGACCCTTACTTATGCTGATCTGCATAACATGCTTAAGACAGCACATAAAGACATGAACAAATGGGGTATGACCCTCTACATACAGGGTACTTCATCTTCTATCCCAAGGGTTTCTGGGAAGTCCAAAGGAAATATGAAAAAGAATGTGAAATACATACCCAAAATGGGTCCTCAGAAGCGACTCATATCTAAGCCCTAAGAGAAGACTAAAGCAAAAGAAAAATATTTCCATTGCAGTGAAGACGGGCACTGAAAACGCAACTGCCTATGGTACCTTGCCATTATTAAGAAGATCCCCATAGGTATATACTTGCCTATCATTGACATTTCTTTGGCATTTAATGCTACTTATAGATGGGCATTAGATATTGCTAGTCTTTCTTACATTTGCAATGTGTTATAGGGTTTGAAGGAAGTTAGATTGTTGCAGCCTGGAGAAGTACAGCTTCGTGTTGGAAATAGTGATTTCTTGCAGGTCGAAGTTATGGGATATTTTGATTTACTTCTCCCTTGTAATAGAATTGTTGTATTGTATAATTGTTATTATGTGCCTAGTATTATCAGACAAAATGTATCCCTTACTGTACTTGACAGTAAATGATATCATATGTATGTTCGAAACCGTTATTTATATTTGTATAATATGCATGATATTTTGTTGGCTAAATATTAATTAATTAGTAGGCATTATATTTTAGATACAACAAGAAATGTCATGAATGTACAGGTTAGTGTTAGTAGAAGCTCGGAAACTTTAAATAAAACGAAATTATGGCATATGAGATTATGTCATATAAGTGTAAAAACGCTTATCCCGTCTAGTTAAGAATGGATCTGATCATAGAATCTTATCTAGTTTTTTAATCTTGTATTTAAGGGAAGATGACCAAATCTCTCTTTATTGGTGTTGGACATCGTGTCACTAACTTATTAGAACTGGTACATAGTGATGTATGCAATCTAATGAATCACGCTGCAATAGATGGATTTAAGAGCCCACTTAAATTTTTACTAAGTACCCTGAGCCAGTAAATTAAGCTCTCCCACAAGGCCATCATAAGCCCACATAGAAGGCCGCTATAAGCCCTCCTATAAGGCCACCGTAAACCCTCATATAAGGCCATCATAAGTCCTCATACAAGACTTTGTGCGGAGGATCGACACCCCATAAGAAGATCCTGTCTAGGACCAGCTCTCAGGATAATCTACAAGACATTTTCGAGGCCATATAAGTTCTTCTTAATGCCATGTAAGCCTTTATCGAGGCCACATAAGCCCTTCTCGAGGCAATGTAAGTCCTTCTTGAAGCCACGTAACCTTTCTCAAGGTTACGTAAAACCCTTGCTAAATATCAACACTATTATTAAAGCTCGTCGAGATTAACCATGAATTCAAAAGACTGAGATATAATATCGACCCGAGCACAAAGTAAGATCCCGTATAGACCAACCTAAAATTCTACGATAAAACTTCTAACCCAAACTACAAGTAAGTTTTCAACATTAACAAGTTAATACTGTAAACTAGTGAACCCCTATTCCTCCTTAGATTTCGAGTCAAACCCTAAAAATTAGAATCTCTTCTTTTTAAGTAGTTTAGTTAAAATAGGGAAGTAGTGCAATCCCCAAAATTAAGGAATTTATTAGGAAATAATTATCTCTTAAATTAAAAATTTTTATGATCCTTTTTAATGAAATTTATGAGAATATAGAAGACTTGTCTAAATAGAATACTTGTTTAAAAAAAATTCTCCTACCATACCTATAAAAAGAAGCCTTTCCAAAAGAGGAAGGGAATTTTTACTTTTTCTCTCTACACAGAAACTATTCTCTCTATACACAATGCATTTTCTTTTACTTTTTGTAATGGTTATAGTGCATTCTTATAAATACCTTGATAAATAGTGTATATGAGTGAATTTAAAGTTCGGTAAAATAGACGTAAACTTGAATTAGATTGAATCATTATATATTTTGTGTCACCTTTTTTTCTCTCCTTTATTTTTTGTCTCTATCAAAATATTTTTAATAAACAAATAAATTTAACTTATTAACTCGAAAATTCACCAAATTTTCTGATCAACAATAATTGAAGTATTGCAGCTCACGAGTCTTTACTTCTTGTAGTTTAAACCCATTCTTCCAGATCGTAGTACAATAGTTGACATTTAACTTGCGGGTCCATTTGCTGGTGCTGCATTATCGTTTTCAATGTTTGCCTTTGGCCTATTGCTCTCATCAAATCCAGATGCTGCTGGAGATTTGGTGCAGGTTCCCAGCACATTGTTTCAAGGTTCTTTGCTTCTTGCTCTCATCAGCAGAGCCACTCTTGGTTACACGCAAGTCCCTCTCTGCTTTCATGGCTTTACTCTACTAAAAATCATGTTGGGACGTAATAACTAATATGAATTCACGGGTGCCATGGCTATGTTTCCCATTTCAATTAATGTAGCAGAGGAATCATCTGAAATTAACAATTCTTTCTGTCATCATGAAAATTTTTTACCGACACAATGCCATTATTAACTTGCAGAGCAATGCATGTGTCGACAGTTACAATTCATCCTTTGGTGATTGCTGGCTGATAGTCCAAAACTTCTGGAATCTCTTATTCTCCTTATTAGAGTGTCAAATATGCTTTCCATACAATTTCTTGTTGCAGGTGTGGTTTAACCACAACAGCTTTTAATATGTTTCCAGTGGGGTACCTTGATGGTGGAAGAGCTGTACAGGTATATTTTCTCCTGTTTAAGTCAAGGGGTGTAATTTCAACTGGGACATCTTTTTCATTTTTTCTGGTTGAACTGGAACATCTATATTTTATGTATGAACTGGGACATCTTTTCTTCTGTTTGAACCAGGACATCTATATTGTTAAGGCTGGAGCTTAAGTCAAGGGGTATAATTTCAACTTCAGCATAACTCAAAATTTAAAACAATCTAATAACATGGTGCTTTTGGAAGAAATGCCCTTGTTGGATTTGGCTTAACTACTTGCACCTTACTTGGACTGGGAGTGGGAGTAGTATGTGTCTTTGCTTGGGGCATGTTAGTAACTTCACTACTTCTACTTACAAAATCTAAGTACAGTAACTATAACTTTTACTACCTATCCACCCACTTACAGCTAGTAATTTCAATCAACAACAGCTGTAGATTAAAAAGTCACAGCACCTGAATTTCAAACATACCCTGTTGGTTTTTCAAGTATCAATTGAGCTTAATACTAATGCTGCCCCATGTCAATTTTAGCATTCTTGTTTGTTTTTAACTAATATCATAAAGATTTTGGATTAGTCTATATCCAAAGCATTAAACAGGTTATTACAGTGTTGCATAGCATAATAGTTTGTAGACTCACCGTCCATGTTACTTAGACAACTAATGCAAACCTCCGCATGGTTCCCACAATCAATCAATTCTTTTGAGTACATTACTTTATCAACTAAAACCGATCACCTTTTTCTCCATTTTTCAGCTTGGGGGACCTTTATCTCTTGGGACTATATGTGCTAATATGCCAGGTATGAAGGTCAAAGATATTAAAAAATGTAATTACCATGATCAGGTTTCCAAAGTTCTAAAATCGTCTTCTGATATCTCTGCCAAATATATATATATGTTCAGAGGGCTCCAGAAAAACCATGCTTAAATGATGTGACTGAAGTTGGTACTTGGAGGAAAGCATTTGTTATTGCAGCTATTTTCCTTGTTTTATTGACACTACTTCCAGTTTGGGATGAGCTTGCAGAAGAGCTATGTATAGTTCTTGTCACCACATTTTGAATTACAATACATAAGAGTAGCCAATTTTTGCCCTAAATCAAATCTAGTCATTTTCAATATGTATTCAATCTTGTAATTAATTATTTTTCTTATCATTTTTCAGAATTTTCCTTTGCTATAGTTAACTCAAAGAGTTTTAGTAGCATTTGTTAGATATTTTATATTATTTTATATTTTTAAAGCATGTATAATAATAATTTATTAAATTAATAAATTTTATTCATATATATAATTGAGCATATATTGATGAGCCTATATTTATAAAGTATGTGATCTGTGTATTAAGCATATGATGCTAATACAGAGAGTATGGATTACAGGTTCTTTATAAATTAAATATAGTTCATAATCATTAATAAAAAAAAAAGCATTTCATTATATAAAGTTGTAATTTTTCTGCTTCTTATAGTGGATGATTTACCTTAATCATTGAAGTAGAGACTTCGAGTAGAAAAACTAGTATATATGTTACATTGAACGGGACTACTGTAAATTTCGATCTGGTTAACTAAATGTCGTAAATCTTAATTCATAAAAGCTTGAATAAGTTTGATTGATCTTAATCCTGAGCAGGTAATGAACTTACATTTATGCGTTGTATCTTTTGAGCTATCACAGAGTGAGATCTACATAAACGGTCAAAATCTCGATAAATTGGAGATATAATTTTATGGGTCGTAGGAACATATATTTGCAAAATGAAATCTAATAATTAATGTCCACCTAAGATGTTTGCAGTACTTGATCATTAGAATCTGTGACCATAGTTTATTCAATAAATTATTTATTGAATAATAATATTTATTTATAAATTTATTTACAAATATGGATATATTAAAAATTATCATTAGAGCATTCAATGACTTAGGGGCAAATAAGTAATTAAAGAGGTAAAACATGTTTTTAAAGGCCTAACTTTAATTATGGACATCAATTAGATGATCAATTAAGTGGTTATTGTTGGTCTAAAGACTAAACCCAATTTAATTAAAAGGAGTTTTAATTAAATGAGCTTTTATTTTATAACATGAGTTACTAGAGTACAGTCATGACTTTTAGTGGAATAGCCTAGGGTTAACTTAGAAGAATTAGTGTATTATGATAATAAGGACTAGGCCTTTTAAGTTGAAGTTAGGAAGCTCATGGGTTTTGCAGTTCCTCTACTAGCTCAAATCCTAATCAAATTCTAATTTTCTAATCCTAATCAAATTCTAAATACCCAAGGGAGATCCCTATATATATGAGAGGTATGTAATAAGAAAATGTGACCACAACCGTGAAAAATTCTTTTTCGTATTCTTATGTGGGAAAAAAATTTAGTTAATACCATTCTCTCATATTTTGGTATTAGTGATTTTAGAGATTAAGAAAGATCCACGCATTGAGTTTGAAGATTTAGGATAGTAGAGAAGATTACAGTCAATCAATTCAAGATCTGTCATATTAAGGAATTAAGGTAATCTTCTATCCCTATACATGTAATTATGAATAAGACGATCTAGCTTCCGCTGTGTTTATTTTATTAAACAAAAAATTTGTATTTTACCATTCAAAAACCGGTATCAGAGCCGCTTTATTTCATATTACATGTATTTATTTTGTGTATGGAAGTAATTATTTATTGTGGAACCAATAGCATATTAATCTATATTGTTATTTTTATTAATTATGTGATGAATGGTTATGCCCAATAATTCATAGTTAGATATTTATTTGTATTTTTTCTTGAAATTATAACAAGAGGGGATGATGAAATAATATCATAATTTTTCCTTTTGATTAGATTAAATATTTTTTCAATTATTTTTGTTGTAATTAAAAAAATGAGGAGAAACACGAACAAAAGAAACAAGCAAAGCCATGCACGCAGCTACTGGTTATGATAGCGGCATGCATGGCCGCTCATCACCAGCGGCGGCTTGGTGAAGCAACCGCAACCAGTCTCACGTGGCGGCGTTCTGCGATAGCGCAAGCAGAAGATGGCAGTAGCTAGGCTCCTCGCGGCTTTGATGGTGAGCGTTGCTCGCAGTTTTCACGGCAGCAAAAAGTCAGACGGGCTCGTCTACAATCGGCGGTGAAAAGGGGTGGCACTGTCAGCTCATAAGGTGGTCGACTTCCTTCAGGTGGCTGATGGTCTCCTCATGATAGATGATGATGCTAGGTCCCGCAAGTTTTTCACGGTGACGAAGACACTGCCGACGATGACAGAGATTGACGGTAAGTCACGACAATAGCAGCCGTCCCCTTTTCTGCATGAACGGCGGTCGGATTGATGAGTGGCAGTGGCTGGGAATGAGAAAGTGTGAGCCGCACGGGTGAATATTGTGGAATTAGAGTTTTCACTGGTATTTATCACTTAGGCCCCTCATTGTTATAAAAAATTCTGATTTTGGTTAAGAATTTTGTCAATTATGCAAATAGGCCCTAACAAAATTATTTTATTCTCTCTCGGCCCCTCTAATTTTAGGTAATTATAGTTTGACCAGATAGCTTTGATAAATTTATAATAAAGTCCTAAATTTAACCCAAATTTATTTTTGGATTAATTTTAGATATTTACAAAATTTAAAGTTGGTTCAAACTTTTTTTTAAATCTTTATTCAATTTTATAAAATTTTATTTGGGCTATTTTATTAAAATTATTGAGTTTAAAAATATTTTTTATTTAAATTTTTTTGAAGGGCCAAAGAAATTTTAAAGTCTAAAATAAGCCCAATTTATTTTTAAAATAAGTGGACCAAAGAAAATTAAGAGGCCCAAAATTAAAACTATAAAAGAAGACAAGTAAGAGGAAGTAACATTATGAAAGAGTTCAAGTTAACTTCAAGGAAGACTTTGAAGAATTTAGGCTTACTTTTTAATATTTTTCTTCCTAAAAAAGTCATGAATTATGGGTTATTTATTTATCTAGTTAATTGATTGGATGCATGACATGTCATATAGATTAAGGGTGATACATTCACATGTCCATGTATAAAATATATCATATTGTATGACATTAATGTTCTAATGATATTAGGATAAGATTATTTTCATAATTTTAATATTGTATTAATTTATTATTTGACATGGCCTTATTAATTATTTTATGAAAATAAAATGAGATATTAATGAGTACAACGTCATTTTATAAATTAATTAAAAACTCTAAGAATTAAAATATTGAGTGAGAGATGGCTTTAGGCATAAAGCCCACGGCCTCCATTATTAATTCTATAGTAAGGTAGATTAATGTCTTACCTCAAATCTTGTGAGCTCCCTACGGAGGGTATTAATCAGAACTGGTTACTAAATAAGACTTCCCTAAAAGATAAGATCCAATATAGGACTCATGCGAAACTGACTACCCTACGGTGGCTTTTTTAATTGAGAAATATAAAGGATTGAAATAATGGTTATACACTTAACTTAGGTTGATTGATCCTCCCTAGGAAGTTCTTGTCAATTAAATCTAAGGGCCAAAGAATCGATAATTTATTATTGTTTGATATGAGATATCTAGATAATAATAATAAATTAGTATGGTACTAGTCTGATTTATGACGGATACGACCACCCTACGGAGGCGTATTCTGAATGAAAATTAGATTACCGATGTATAATGTAGTTAAAGAGTTCTACATAAATACATTTCATGTATTCATGCAAAAGTAACACATACTTTCAGATAATGTATGCTCATGTATGAATTTGTTTTTCAAAATTATGTCTTTATTCAGCCTATTAGCATCCATCCTTAACCAAGACAAGTTAACCGAAAATAATTATATGGATTGGGAAAGGAACTTAGATATTGAACTCACAGTTGAAAAGCACAAATATGTCCTGATTGATAAATGTACTCAAATACCTGATGAAAATGCACCCTAAGATGAAATATATGCTTATAATGGTCAATTGACTAAGGGACCATCTTCATCTTTTGGTCTCAATCCTAGAGGAAAAAGTAGTAAAAAGAAGAAGAATAAGCCAAATGAAGCATCTAATTCAGAGTTTGTGCAAATTCATAAAAAGGTAGTAAGGCCCAAAGAAAATTATTTCCAATGTGGCATTAAAGGGCATTTGAAAGAGAAACTGTCATTTAGTTAAGTTTTCAATAATTAAAAGGACAACTTCACTTTCTGGTAAAATTCTTTTCATTGAGACATATTTAGTTGTTGATTCTACTGATTCTTGGATAGTAGATTCTGGAGCCACTAATCATATTTGTAATTCATTGCAAGGGTTCCAGGAAACCAGACAACTCAATGAATGGGAGATCAGTCTAAAGCTAAGAAATGGCGCAACTGTTGCGGCCAAGGCAGTGGGAGTTGTTCAACTTTATTTTGATGATTTTAGGATATTAGTATTAGATGATTGTTTGTTAGTACCGAAACTCAAACGTAATTTGATTTCAGGTAGTTATTTGAATATTTGGTTATTCTGTTATATTTAACCCAACTGTGGTGATCAAAAGAAATAAGTCGTTTATATGTTTTGGTACACTAGTTAACAATCTATACTGCATATATCCTAAAATCAGCTCACTATATGACACAGAATTAAATAGTAAATCTAATCACCATAAGAGGATTGAAGTGACTCCCACTAATCAAACGTATCCATGGCATCTACGTCTTGGTCATATTAGTCTAGATAGGATCCAAAGACTGGTCAAAGATGGACCTTTGAGTTCATTAGATATTGAACCTTTACTAGTCTACGAATCCTGTACAGAAGGTAAAATGACCAGAAGACCCTTTAATACTAAAGATAATAGAGCTATTGAAATGTTAGAATTAGTGCACTGATGTGTGTAGGCCCATGAACACACAAGCTCGGGAAGGTTATGAATATTTCATCACTTTCATTGATGATTATTCTAGATTCGGTTATGTGTACCTAATGCGCCACAAGTCTGAGGCGTTTGATAAATTCAAAGAGTTTCAGGCAGAAGTGGAAAGGCAATTAGGAAAATACATAAAGGCACTTCGATCTAATTGAGGTGGCGAATACCTCTATAGTGAGTTCAGGATCTATTTGTTAGATAATGGGATATTATCCCAGTTGACTATACCAGGGTCACCCCAGTAAAATGGTGTAGCAGAAATGAGAAATAGAACTCTTCTTGAAATGGTGAGGTCAATAATGAGTTATTCAATTTTACCCATCTTGTTCTGGGGTTATGCCTTAAAAATAGCCATGTATCTTCTTAACTTAATTCCATCTAAGTCAGTCCCTAAAATACCTTTGAAAATGTGGATATGACGTAAACTAAGTTTACGTCATATACATATATGGGGTTGTCCAGCACATGTGCTAAAAGGGAAGACAGATAAGTTGAAATCTAAGTCAGAAGTTTGTCTATTTGTTGGCTATCTTAAAAGAATAAAAGGAAGTCTTTTCTATAGTTCTCAAGATAAGAAAGTATTAATTAGCACTAATGCAATCCTTCTTGAAGAAGACTATATGAAAGACTTTAAGCCTAAGAGTAAGATAATTTTTGATGAGTTATTTAAAAACTCTAATATTGTGCTTGATAGAGTCAATGAGTTAATTCTCAATCCGGATCATAATAACCAACCAGAGCCAGTAGCAGAACAACAACCACTGGTACTTTGTTATAGTGGGAGGATTATTAGACGTCCAACTAAGTACATATTAATTGGAGAGTCATTTCAGGCAGTCTCTAATGAGCATGAACTAGATCCCATTAGTATGATGAAGCAGTAGTTGATAAAGATGCAAACCATTGGCATAAAGCTATGAAATCAGAAATGGATTTCATGTATTCCAATAAAGTCTGGGAACTTGTAGAGAAACCTGAAGGGATAAAACCCATAGGGTGTAAATGGGTCTACAAGAGAAAGAGATGAGTAGATGAAAAAGTAGAAATCTTCAAAGTTAGGCTTGTTGCTAAAAGGTACACTCAGAAAGAAGGTATTGATTATGAGAAGACCTTTTCACCGGTAGTCATGCTTAAATCTATTAGAATTCTCTTATCCATTACAGCAAATCTTGATTATGAGATTTGGCAAATGGATGTCAAGACTGTCTTTCTTAATGGCAATCTTGAAGAAAGTATCTATATGATACAACCAGATGAATTTATAACTACAGGCCAATAGTACATGGTTTGTAAACTGTACAAATCTATCTATAGGCTTAAACAAGTATCTAGATCATGGAACATCAGATTTGATCAAGCAATCAAATTATTTTATTTTGATCAAAACCCTGATGAACCTTGTGTTTATAAGAAGATAGATAGTCAGTTGGTGATTTTTCTAGTCCTGTATGTAGATGATATACTACTCATTGGAAATGATGTAGGAGCATTATCATTAGTTAAAATTTGGTTATCTAACTAATTTGATATGAAAGACTTAGATGAAGCTAGTTACATCCTTAGAATTAAGTTATTACAATATCGTAAAAATAGGATGTTAGCTTTATCTCAAACTATATATATAGACAAAATTCTAGTTATATTTGCTATGCATGAATTTAAAAAGGGAATACTCCCTTTTAGACATAAAATTGATCTATCCAAGAATCAGTGTCCCAAAACTCCTGAAGAGATAGATCATATGAGAGAAATTTCTTATGCATCAGTAGTAGAAAGTCTCATATATGCAATACTATATACTAGACTAGATATTTGTTATGCAGTTGGCATGGTCAGCAGATATCAATCTAATCCAGGACCAGAACATTGGACTGTAGTAAAGCAAATATTTAAGTACCTTCGGAGAACAAAAGATTATATGCTCGTATATTCTAGTGAGGATCTTATACCTATTGGGTATATAGATTCAGATTTTCAATCTGATAAGTATGCCTGGAGATCTACCTCAGGATATGTGTTTACTTTAGGTGGTGGGGCTATTAATTGAAGAAGTGTAAAGCAATCATGCATTGCAGACTCTACCATAGAAGTTGAATATGTAGCTGCGTCAGAAGCTGCAAAAGAGATTGTATGGTTCCGCAAGTTCCTTATGGAACTTGAAGTGGTACCTAGTGCTAAGATGCCTATTATTATTAATTGTGATAATAACGAAGCTGTAGCACAATCTAAAGAACTGAGATACCACAAGAAAGAAAAATATATTGAGAGAAAATATCATTTGGTACGGGAGCTAGTGCAAAAGGGTGGAGTTATGGTATCCAAGATTGCATCAGTAAAAAATCTAGCAGATCCATTCACTAAATTATTGCCAGCAAAGTGTTTTGAAACTCATATATATGATATGGGAGTTCGATAGATGCTCGACATGCTTTAGGGCAAGTGAGAGATTATTAGACATTTTATGTTATTTTATGCTCTTAAAGCATGTGTAATAATATTTTATTATATTAATAAAGTTTATTTATATATATAATTGAGCATACATTAATGAGCCAATATTTATAAAGTATGTGATCTATGTGTTAGGCATATGATGCTAATACAGAGGGTATAGATTACAGGTTCTTTATAAATTAAATATAGTTCACAACCATTAATGAAAAAAAATATTTCATTATGTAAGGTTGTAATTTTTCTGCTTCTTATAGTGGATAATTTACCTTGATCATCGAAGTAAAGACTTCGAGTAGAAAAATTAGTGTATATGTTACATTGAACGGGACTACTATGAATTTCAATTTGGTTAACTAAATATCGTAGATCTTAATTCAAAAAAGATTTAATGAGCTTGATTGATCTTAATCATAAGTAGGTAATAAACTTACATTCATGCATTGTATCTTTTGAGCTATCACGGAGTGAGATCCATATAAATGGTCAAAACCTCGATAGCTTGGAGATATAATTTCATGGGTCGTAAGAACATGTATTTACAATATGAAATCTAATAATTAATGTCCACCTAAGATGTTTGTAGTACTTGATCATTAGAATTTGTGGCCACAGTTTATTCAATAAATTATTTATTGAATAATAATATTTATTTGTAAATTTATTTATAAATATAGATATATTAAAAATGATCATTAGAGCATTCAATGACTTAGGGAAAAATAAGTAATTAAAGAGATAAGACATTTTTTTAAAGGCCTAACTTTAATTATGGACATTAATTAGAGGGTCAATTAATTGGTTATTGTTGATCTAAAGACCAAGCCCAATTTAATTAAAAGGAGTTTAATTAAATTGAGTTTTTATTTTATAACATGTGTTACTAGAGTACACCCTTGGCTTTTAGTGGAATAGTATGGGGTTAACTTAGAAGAATTAGTGTATTATGAGATAATAAGGACTATGCCTTTTAAGTTGGAGTTAAGAAGCCCATAGGTCTTGTAGTCCCTCTATTAGCTCAAATCCTAATCAAACTCTAATTTTTTAATCCTAATTAAATTCTAAATACTCAAGGAAGATTCCTATATATATCGGAGGTATGTAATAAGAAAAGGTAATCACAATCATACAGTGAAAATTTCTTTTACGTGTTCTTACGTGGGAAAAGATTGTAGGTATTAGTGATTTTAGAGATTAAGAAAGATCAACGCGCCCACACACGTTGAGTTTAAAGATTGAGAATAATAGAGAAGATTGCAGCCAGTCAATTCAAGATCTACCATAACAAGGAATTGAGGTAATCTTCTATCCCTATACATGTAATTATGAACAAGACAATCTAACTTGCACTGTGTTTATTTTATTAAACAAAATTTTTTTATTTTACCATCCAATACAATTCTCATATGCAAAATGGATACTTATCGTAAAATGGGTTGAGTTGAGTTGATTATATATACACGAATGAATTCTATAGGAACACGATTTTTAAATGCTTAATATATTCGTTCAGAGATTATTTTACGGCGTGGGGAAGGTTTTAATAGTATTGATTGTGGAATTATTATACAAAATAATTCTAAGTATGTCTTTGTTATTTAAGAAATTGTTTTCCAAGTTGGAAAATTATCAAGAAATTGTGATAGACAAGACGAGAACACACTTGTCAATGGCATTCAGCCCCGTAACAACGAACCTAATAAACTGTTGCTAAAAAACTGTTAAAATTACAACACCAAATAAAGTTAATTACAACATCAAGCTCAAGATTAAGTTCAAATATTTATAAGCCTAATTCTTAAAATTTCTAGATTAGGTAAGATATTTTAAAGTTAATAATTAAGGAGATAAGTATTATAAACTTATGTGATTTTGGTTTGTTGAAACTAAGTATAAATACCCCCCCTCCCTCATTTAGTTTTGCAAGCAAGCAAGTTAAGAATAAAGAGTTGATCAAGTATTTGATCAATTATTGAAGTTTAGTGTGTTAGAGAGTTGAGCAAACAACAAGCTCAGCAAAAAGTGTGTGAGTGTTGTGTTGTAAGTGAGAAAGAGTGAGAGTTTCTAAAATTTATATTGTAAGTTTTGGGTTTGTTGTATTAATAAAAGTATTCCATTATTCTCAACAATTGGTATTAGAGCAGGACTATCTGGGACCGCCTAAGTATAGGATTTTCAAGAATTCTGAGTATACTCTGCAGTTGTAGCTTTGACTGATCTTCCACATCATAAAAGGTTTTTAGAAATTATGAGTGAGTGGACTTTTGTGTGTCGTGAGTAGTCTGTGACTTTGCAAGTTTGTTGACAAAACTTGTTTGGTATTACTGAGGTACTGCCAACACAATATGTGACCTTCAAATCGTTGGAGGAATCAAGAAGTTCAACAACCAAATTTACAATACATGGGCAACGTTGATAGAGTCTTACCTTTAAGGCCAATATCTTTGAGAGGTCGTTGGTGGGAATAAAGTGAAGTAGCCAACAAACAAAACCACTTTAAAGAAGTGGAAGGTAAAAACTGGTAAGGCTATGTTCGCCATTAAGACCACAGTTAAAGAAGAAATGTTAGAGCATATAAAGAAGGGCCAAGACGCCAAATGAAGCATGTGACACTTTTGTATCACTCTTCTCAAAGAAAAATAACACGCGACTACAGCTTTTAGAGAATGAACTGTTGTCAATTGCATAACGCAACATGACGATCAACCAATACTTCACAAAGGTAAAGTCCTTGTACCGTAAAATATCTGAGTTAGATCATGCCGCTGCTATTGCTGAAACTAGGATGAAAAGAATTATCATCTATGATTTAAGGCCCAAGTATAGAAGTTTTGTTATTGCTGTACAAGGTTGGCCAACCCAACCATCTCTCATTGAATTTGAAAATTTGCTTGCTAATCAAGAAGCGATTGTCAAGTAAATGAGTGGAGTCTCTTTAAAAGGCGATGAAGAAGCACTTTACATCGACAAAAGAAAAAGTCGATTTAAACGACGTGCTAATGAAAGATCTAAAAGAGATGATGACAAGATAAATAGTCATTACCAAGAAGGTAGCTCACAGACAGGAGAAGTATGGAGGACTCGCAATAATGGTAATCAGTTCAACCAAAAGAAAAAGTTTGAAGGAAAATGCTACAATTGTGGAAAAATAGGACACATGACAAAAGATTGTAGGTCCAAGAAAATGTATGCTGAGGGTAATGCTGCCACATCAAACTCAAAAAGAAAAAGCAAAGATGAGTGGGATGTTGAAGTGTCTGTTGCTATAGAGGAAGAAGACCTATCACTCTCAGTGATAATACCTGGACGTATTGACTATGAAAATGATTGGATCGTTGACTCAGGATATTCGAATCATATGACTAGTGAAGAAGAAAAGCTACAAAATATGACTAAGTACAAAGGAGGTCGTGTGATGGTGATAGCCAACAACTCAAGATTGCCTATAACTCACATCAGTAACACAGTCCTTACACCTCGTTACAGTCCTAACAAGGTAACACTTCAAGATGTTTATCATGTCCCTAGCATAAAAAAGAATCTATTGTCAGTATCATAGTTAACATCTTCTGGGAACTATGTCTTATTCGGCCCATAATATGTTAAGGTGTACTAAAATTTAAAAATCACGGGAATACCAACAATGGAAGGATGATGACTAGAGTCAGTCTATGTACTATCAGTAGAGTCAGCTTATATAGACAAGACTTAAAAGAATAAGACAGTAGATTTGTGACATGCACGATTGGGACATATAAGTTATCATAAGCTAAAAGTGATGATAAACAAGGCAATGTTTAAGGGTTTACCTCAAATTGATGTGAGAGTGGATATAGTATGTGCGGGATGTCAGTACGGCAAGGCGCATCAACTACCATATAAGGAGTCAAAGTTTAGAGCTAAGAAGCCATTAGAGTTGGTTCACTCTGATGTGTTTGGACCTGTCGAGCAACCATCAATTAGTGACATGCGGTACATGGTGACATTTATTGATGACTTCTCGAGGTATGTATGGGTTTTCTTTATGAAGGAAAAATCAAATACTTTTTTTAAGTTCAAGAAATTTAAAGAAACAACTAAATGAGAAGTCAAAAAGAAGATTCATTGTCTCCGCACAGATAATAGAGGAGAATATACCTCTGATGAATTCTTACAATATCTTCGAGAAAATAAAATACAACATCAGTTCACTTGTGCCAACATACCACAACAAAATGGTGTTGCAGAAAGGAAGAATCGACATCTTGCAGAAATTTGTAAAAGTATGTTGCATGCAAAAAATATACCATGAAGATTTTTGGCTGAAGGAATGAAGACTGCAGCCCACGTGATTAATAGGCTTCCTCAACCAAGATTAGAGTTCATATCACCCTTTGAGAAGTTGTGAGATATGAAACCTACAGTGAGTCATTTTTGAGTATTTTGTTGTATATGCTATGTGTTTGTGCTAAGCCACCTGAGAAACAAATTCGACAAAAAGGAAATTAGGTATATCTTTGTTGGATATGATAACCAGCGCAAATGATGGAAATGTTGTGACCCTACTAGTGGGCAATACTACACGTCAAAGAATGTGGTGTTTGATGAAGCATCTTCATAGTGGTCGCCACAAAAAGAGGAGCTTCCAAATTCAAAAAAAATAGAAGAACGACTACAACAAAAGATAGATAAGCAAATTGTTGAAATCCAACTAAGCCAAGAAGACCTTGATAATAGAAGCAGTGATGATAACATAGAGTAAGAGACAACTCAAAGTGTTTGGCAAACTAGCATCTATCAACAACCAACAATGGAGGCCAAATATGAAGAAGCAGAACCTGCAACCCTTCAATCTCATCCTCGAAGGTCAATAAGAATACGAAAGCTTAATCCTAAATATGCTAATGCAGCTATGGCGAAAGAGGAAAATGTTAAGGAGCCTGAGACTTTTGAATAAGCATTATAGAGCTCTAAATGGATTAAAGCTATGGAAGAACAAATCATAGCGTTAGAGCAAAATCAAACTTTGAATTTAATGCCAAAGCCAAAGAATGTGAAACCTATATCTTGTAAGTGGGTGTATAAGATCAAAAGACGTCCTGATGGATCGGTGGAAATGTATAAAGCTTGATTGGTAGCTCGAGGATTTTCTCAACAGTATGGACTAGACTATGATGAAACGTTTAGTCTAATAGCCAAGATCACCACAGTACAAGTTCTACTTGCATTGGCAGCTAGCAAAGGTTGAATATTATGGCAAATGAACGTAAAAAATGCTTTTCTACATAGAGAGTTGGATCGGGAGATCTACATGATTCAACCAATGAAATTTGAAAGTAAATTTCATCTTGATTATGTGTGTAAATTGATAAAGGCATTGTATGGATTAAAGCAAGCTCCAAGGGCGTAGTATGATAAAATTGTAGAATTTCTAACACATGGTAGTTACTTTGTAGCACCAGCTGATTCTAGCATGTTCGTCAAAGCTAATGGAAAGAAACTTGCAATTGTGCTAGTATATAATGGAAAGAAACTCAATTGTGCTGGTATATATGGATGACTTAATTATCACTGGAGATGATAAAGAAGAAATTCGTCGAACAAGAAAGAATTTGACGGTTCGCTTCCAGATGAAAGAGTTTGGACAACTTAAGCATTTCTTTGGGCTCGAAGGCACTCGGACAGTAGAAGAGATTTTTCTAGAACAACAAAAATATGCCAAAGGTTTATTGTAGATGTTTGGGATGCTAGAGTGTAAGCCTATCTCATCACCGCTAGAATTCAATGCCAAATTGTGCGGTCATAAAGGAAAGGATTTAGAAGATGGAACTATGTATCGACAACTAGTATGAAGTCTCATCTATTTGACATTGACTCGACTAGACATTTCTTATACAGTTGGAGTAATAAGTCGATATATGCAAAATCATAAGAAACCTCACTTAGAAGCAGCTCGACGGATATTGAGATATGTGAAAGGCACAATTGACTATGATTTCTTCTATAAGAAAGACCAAGATTGTAAAATAGTTGGCTATTGTAATGCTGACTATACTGGAGATCATGATATACAACGTTTGACCACTAGGTATTTTTTAAAGATTAGTTCAGGAACAGTCTCTTAGTGTAGTAAAAGACAACCGATTGTATTATTGTCAACTATTGAAGCTGAGTACAGAGTAGCAGCAATGGTAACTCAAGAAAGTACATAGTTGATGCAGCTGATGGAGGATTTATATCAGTCAAGAAATTATAAAGTGTCAATATATTGTGATAATCGATTAGCAATTTATTTGACAGAAAATTCAGTTTTTCATGCAAGAACAAAGCACGTGGAGGTGCATTATCACTTTATCAGAGAGAAAGTTCTATAAGAAGAAATTGAGTTACTATATGTTAAGACCGAAGATCAAGTGACTGATTTGTTCACAAAAAGCTTGGGTGTTGATAAGTTCGAAAAGTTTCGAAGACAACTCAACGTGGTTAGAAGAATGGAAGTTGGTGTTGAGGGAGAGTGTTAAAATTACAACACCAAATGAAGTTAATTATAACATCAAGTTCAAGATTAAGTCCAAATATTTACAAGTCCAATTCTTGAAATTTTTAGATTATGTAAGATATTTTAACATTAATAATTAAGAAGATAAGTATTATAAATTTGTGTGATTAATAAATTTTTATATTATTTTATTTATGTAATTTTAGTTTATTAAAATTAAATATAAATACTTCCATTCCTCATTTAGTTTTGTAAATAAATAAGTTAATAATAAAGAATTGATCAAGTATTTAATTAATTATAAAGAATTTAATATGTTAAAGAGTTGAATAAATAATAAATTTAATAAACAGTTAGTATTAAATTATGAATGTTATATTGTAAATAACAGAAAAATAAAATTTTTAAAATTTGTACCGTAAAATAAAAGTGTTCCGTTATTTTGAACAAAGACTATTCGAAAGTAAGAAGAGCAAAAGCAGAGTCAATTCCTTAACTGTGCTCACCTAATCCTTCCATATCTAACCCATTAGAGCTCGCCAACGCCTCTGTCGCATGCAAAACCCTTTCACGGATCTCCAAATCCATCACTCTTTCCCGCTCTCTTGACGCCTCGAGGTCCATCGAGAATTTCCCGGTCCCATTTCACAGCTCCGATGATAACATCCCTTATGCCTACTTCCTTTAAACACCATCACAGATAATTGCTTCCTCCTCTTGTCTCCAGTCTCCACAGCGCCAATTTTGGGCCTCGAATAATGCTGCTGAACCCAACTCGCCGAGTTGACTCGGGTTGACTCATTGAGTCTGGTGGACGAGTCTAGGAGAAGTGCAACTGTGTGCGAGTGTGAAGAATGTTTGGAAGTGGGAAATGGTGATAATGAGGTATTTGGGTGCCCGTGTTATTCGGGACTTAAGGAGGTGGGCATAGTGAGTGAGTGCGGGCCGAGTTGTGCGTGCGGGTTGGACTCTGAGAATCGGTTGAGTCAGAGAGGAATATCGGTGCGGTTGAAGATAGCAAGGAATGTGAAAAAAGGTCGGGGTTTGTATGCCGATCAAGTGATAAAGCTAGGGCAATTCATCTGTGAGTATGCAGGTATTGTTGTGATGATTGTTTAGTTTTGTTGTTGTTGCTTCTTGTGATTTGGATTACATATCTGCCAATTTGCATGCCCTAGACTAAAATTGCAATTTTGTTTGCCTTTGCTAGTTGGTTCGATTGGTAAAACCTCTTGAAGTAGTACGAAAAGCTTTGGGATTTGAATCACACACTCACACCAGGTTTGTGAAGGAGTTTGGTTTATATCCCTACCATTTGAAAAGAAAGACAAAAATAACAAAGATTGGAATTGTGATTTTGTAAAATCGGATTGCACTTTGTTGGAGTTTATGGTAACTTATGTACTTGGTAGGTACTTTAGTGAGTAGAGTAATCAACAGTGACGGATATTAAAAGAACTCATTGATAGAGATTATATTACAATATGTAGTTTGTTTAACATTAAAAATTCTTCGAAAACAGATAACTGGTGTAATAAAAAATTCATAGGAAATACATAAAGTTTATGCAGAAAGAATGTATGGAATTTTCATTGCTTAAAATATGCATGATCTAGAATCAGCTATCTTCTTTCATCTGACCTGATTATTCTCCTTATCGTCTTCCTCTGTCTAAATTTTTCAAATATCTGACTTTTTCAATCCTTTGTGTCAATATTTATTAAACTTATTATTTGGAGGAAATTTGTATTAATCTTCTCTACTTGATTAGCATCTGAATGTTTTTGGGCGAATCAACTAGATTTATGTTCATTCCTGAAAATCCAAATAAAATATCATTTAGGACCAAGAAATGAGAATAGTCCAGTTGGGGCTTCTTGCCAGGAATCTTGAAACTGGGGAGGAAAAAAAAGCTCTGCAGCTATGTGTATATATGATTTGAGAGCACTTACATTAGATCATGCATTCTTGTAGTATCAACTCAAGTTATATAGTCCTCACCCATCTCTCTTCGTTCTTGCTGTACATTGTCTTTACATCCTTTACTTGTATTACTCAATATACCTTCAGGCTGTGCATTATGTTCCTGCAATTGAACTGGCAAATAAAATGCTTTGCCAACTGTCCATCTCAAACTGCTCTTCTATACCTGTTCCTAATCCGTGTTCAAGGACATGTATATCTGCTGGAGTATATGAATAATATGTGTTTTGCAGCTAAAAGGGGGGCTGTTTAGCCAGCCGTTAGCCCTTCTTATTGTATGTGCCGTTCCTTATAACAGCAAATGTTTAGCTACTTATCCATCTTAGTTACACTTTCACTCAATATGTTAATCTTCATTCAACCAAATGGTTCTGGGGCACTTAGGCGGATTTCACGAGCTTTCTTTGCAGTCTTCCCTTCTCATTGGACTTGTGCAACATTGTGGTCATAACTGATTAATTTGAAATTTGTTTTTGGTGTGTGAAACATTTTCATTTACTAATTTGGGTATTTATGATAGAAATATGTGTTCTTTTGGACATTTATTTGGACCTTGTTTCTATTGATGTTGGCTTGAACAGGTGAACTTTTGACAACGAAAGAAGCAAGAAAGCGGCTACAAATCTATGATGAACTTGCATCAAATCTCAGAATTTTTTCTGCTCTTTTAGTTGTGAGAGAACACCTTCCATCTCGAAAGGCATATTTGAGGATGAATATTGATGCCACAAGAGTTGGAAATGTTGCTTGATTCATTAATCATTCTTGTGATGGTGGTAATTTGTCGACAGTACTGGTGAGAATCTCGGGATCTATGCTGTCACGCCTTTGCTTCTTTGCTTCACAAGACATTAAAGAAGGTGAAGAGCTCACTTTCAGCTATGGGGATATCAGGGTCCGGTCGAAGGGCTTACCATGTTTCTGTGGAAGCTCTTGTTGTTTTGGAACCTTGCCTTCAGAACATACTTGATTTCTGTAGCAAATGCTCAGTTACTCGGGCTTTGTTTTTCTCATTTGAAAAAAAAAAGTAGAGAGCATTACAATTTACAATTGATTTGATTGCAGTAAAAACTTATTCAATTGGTGGAAGCACATACGAAGACCAAGCTTGCAAGCTGGTTTTTCATGCATGATATTAGACCACAATATAAGCATTACTTTTAGACAGCAGAAATGAGAAGAAGATTATTACATGGTAAAGAGTATTGATATAAGTACTTTAATGTTACAACCTTTGATGCAATCCTTGCAATCTGAAACATTGAAATTAAACTTGCGTGAAATTTATAACATAAGAAGTTCTGAGTTTGATGCCCAAAATTGCAAATTTTGGGTTACAGGTTGTAAGTTCTCGTTTTTAAGTTGTAAGAGTTGCATACCTTGCAAATCTTGTGCTTGGAAAGCTTTAGCATAAGCATCAGCATCAGCATCCCACACGCCACGGGCAGCACAAATCTTGTGCCTTCTTATTAAGACAACCAGCTTTTTCATGTTTACTTCCAAAAAAACTGCCTTCAATTTTTAATTATTATTATGTTTATTAAACTAAGAATTAATTGTTTACTCAAACCCATAACCACCAACCAACACCTCCTTGGCACGTGCCCCTCACACCCTCAAAAGACTCTTCTCATTTCCATCACCCACCATAAGGTCTCTCTCTTTCATCTCATAATTATACTAGTAGACTATTCGATCAAAAAGTTTTCTAGAAGCA
The DNA here is from genome assembly GCA_946807835.1 of Ailanthus altissimus. Classification (NCBI taxonomy): domain Eukaryota; kingdom Viridiplantae; phylum Streptophyta; class Magnoliopsida; order Sapindales; family Simaroubaceae; genus Ailanthus; species Ailanthus altissimus. Next base: position 14,727,673 of record OX327712.1, on the reverse strand, counting down.
AAAACAAATAAATTATAATACATATTTTCATTTAGTATATAATATTAAATCAATATTCTTTTTGCTCAAATTAATTTGGGTGCGTAATAAATAATGTTACATATTTTAGTTGTATCTTAAATAATTATTGGACGAAAAATTAGTGTAATGGATAATTTTAGAATTAATACTATTTTACCATCTAATAATTATTTGGCACATCATTATTTGAAGAATAATGTTAATCGTTCTAAAATTTTATTTCAAATTGTATCTCAAAAATAATATGTTAAGCAAACATTAAGTGTAATAAATAATTTTAAAATTTAAATTATTTCACCAACTACTATTTATTTGGTACATTACTTTTTTAAATATAATTTGAGATACTCAACATTACTCTTACTTATAATATAACTTAAAATGTGTAATATTACTCTATCGGTGATAACTCTAAATATTTAATTTCAACAATTTAAAATATATTATTCTATCGAAACATAAATGTATTAACAACCACTTAAAAACATCAAAGCGTTGCCATTACATCTAAATTTAATCGCATGTGTTAAAATCTTAATTAACAATTCTTGGTTAAAAGACAAAAATTGTCTATCTTTCAACTTCAATATATTGATTATGCAAGTCTCTATAAAGAGTTATTGATTCGAATGTTAATTAATATATATATAAGTAAAATATACGCAGTTACATATATATTATAAATTAAGTGGGTTCATAACATTTTCCAAGAAAGAACAAAAAAACGAAAAGGAAGCATAACACATTCACCTTGCAACCCATCACGAAACTAACGTGGCCATGTCCATAATTTTGACATATAAGCAACAACTCCACCACCTTTCCGTTTTGCTCCCCCTCTCTCAAACTCTTAACCCTAACCCTATCCGTCCCCAAAAAATGTCCGACCGACATGGCGACTCCACGTCCGAAACCAGACGAAGGGGCACCGGAAAGCGTGCCACCACCGTGTCACCACTTGAGCCAGAAGCCGAGCCGGTCTCAGCACCATCAGCCCCATGTGGGGCATGCAAGTTCTTGAGAAGGAAGTGTATTACTGGCTGCATCTTTGCACCCCACTTTGGCTCCGACCAAGGAGCCGCCCGGTTCGCCGCCGTGCACAAGGTGTTTGGTGCTAGTAATGTGTCCAAGCTCTTGCTACATATTCCAGTGAACCGGCGGCAGGATGCGGTGGTTACTATATGTTATGAGGCTCAGGCCAGGCTCTCGGACCCGGTTTATGGCTGTGTTTCAACTATACTTGCTTTGCAGCAACAGGTTCGGTGATAAATTACTTCTTTAAACCAAAACAAAATTATTATCTGAAAATGTTATTATTAGTTGACAAACTTTGTCGTTTGCTTGTAAGCTTGTCACCTAAAACCAAAAGTTCTATCGAATTTCTATGCAGTTCGGAAGTTTTTTTTTTTTTTTTCTTTTGTTTTGTATTTTAATAATAGATTAAAGAACAAATTTGTTATTTGTTATTTTTTTATTTAAATGGGTATTTGGATTTGAAACTTTGACATTAATTGAGGAAAAATTTGTTTGTGAATTTGAGCAAATGAATAGAATTTCTCATTTTATTTATAAAAAAAAAAAAAACAAATTTTTCGCCAAAGTACCAATTATGACTGGAACTGGCTTCCATGAGAAAGGAGACATATTTTCTGAAAAATATTGAAAACATATTTAATCACTAATTTTTTTTTAACTTTCATATGAGCATAACATTAAAATTATGATAAGTTCTTGAATAAAAAAAAATAGTGTAAACATTCAGTAAATTATTTATTTTGTCTAATAACTTAACCAGCTTTTAGAAAGCATATTGTGATTATAATATTAAACTAAATGCTATTGTTGGTTTTAGTCTTTTAGATGTCAAAGTAGTTTCGATAAGATGGGGTACATTTACTCCCCTATTAGATTGGTTAATTATTAAAAAATTTCTTAATATTTGATAATATCTCAAAATCCTTCTATCATAATTATAATATTATAAATTAATTTTGAAAATGTATAATAATTTTTTATTTAAAAAGTCAATAATTATATTTGTACGATACTAAATAATAAAAATATATTGCATAAACAGTAAAATTATTATATTTATACTATTAAATAATTATTTAATACGAATATTTATATTTTTATTAAAATGCAAATATTTAATATCAATTGTCTTATTAATCTAACAAATAAATAAAATTATTAAATCTACTTAGTATATTGTTATTATTTGATATTATACCCATAATACAATTGTTGACTTTTATAAAAAAAAATTATTATATCCCTCCAAAGTTTATACTATTAATAAAAAAAAATTGAAAGTTTATACTATTAATTAAAAAAAAATTGAATATTATCAAACATTAGAGAATTTTTGATAGTCAGAGAAAATAGTATATACCCAACAACATGCTCATTCTTGTTCAAATCAAGTTCCAGTCCTGTCCGATGGTCATCAGATTAAAGTTTCACATGAAAGAATTTAACTTGACTTAATACGAATATTAGCTCCTTACTTAATACCTTAAATTTTTAAAATTAAAAACCCTTGGAACATCAAAATTATGAATATGAATTTGCAGGTGGCCTCCCTACAAGCCGAGCTCGCGATGGTGCAAACTCAATTGTTCCACAGCAAATTTGCCATGGCAAACGCTTTCCAAAACTCACAGCAACAGCAACCGCATCAACCTCAACAACAGCAACATGTTGCTTTGCTGCAGCATCATCAGCAGCAGCAACCTGCATACTCAAACAGCTCCTCAGTCTCCACAAGTACCTTCATCAACATGAGCAATTTTGCTGCCAACTTTGATTTTGTAGCAGAGACTGTTCCATCATCTTGCCAGAACTTGGAGCCTCATCTGCATGAACTGTCAAGGCCTGGCGCCCAAGATGACGAAGAAGATGAAGAAGAGAGTCAAATTCCTGTCATGTTTGCTGATGATCATAAACTTCACAGGAGATTAAATTAATTTATTATTTACTGATATTGATACATGCTTTTCTTTATTTTTCTTTAAATTTTCTCCAAATAACTTACGGATCCATGTAATGCTTATATGTTACAGCTTTATAGTAATTGATTACGTGAAATGATACCAACTGTTAGCTTTAAATGGCATGAAGAAAGGAACGAGATTTTCCTTGTATTTTACTAAATTGTCTACTAGATTGTCCAAGCTTTTCTACTTGCCCGAATCGACATATTCCGAGTTATTTTTTAATTTCATTTTCTGGATAGTGACGCTGTTTAACCCTCTATTTTATCTTATTAATTCTTATATTTATTATATTTTATTAAAATTTTGTTAAATAATTAATATTTTTTTGATATATTCTTTTTAACTCCTATTTTATTTTTATTATCGTTTTTGAATATTTTATACACCCTATTGTTTACAAAATATAAATAAATCATTTAAAAAAAACTAATTTCTCTCTTTTATTATTAAAACCATATATTTCATCTTTTAAACAGAAAAAATTTTAGATGTTAATATATTTACAAAGTTAGAAGTTTAACGCGTGCATAAAAAGTATTAGTGTTTATGATATGTTTGTGGTATTTTATATATATATATATATATATATATATATATGTATATATGTGTGTGTACTTCAAAATTATTTTAATATATATATATGTGTGTACGTCAAAATTATTTTAATATTTTTTTATAACTTTATATAATAAAAAATAAAAATTTAAATAAAATCATAAATGAAGATTAATAAAATAAAATAATGAGTTAAATAGCGTCACTATTTCTAAATAACGATATATAAATATTTGCATATAAAACTTTACTAAAAGGATTCGTGTATGTTTAATATTTTGCTAGACATATGAATTACCTCGAATTTACGAAGAATTGAAATTAAAGTTAGTCAAATTAGGCAAAGTTAAATTTGACTTATAATAAGTCAAATTTAAAATAAACTCGGGCCATAAAATAGCGAGCAAACTATAGAGTTTTGATTATTTCACAGAAAAAAAACAATCAAAACTCGACAATTGGGCTATGAAGCTCAACAAGTGAGAATGAAATCTTAGGTTGAACATTAAAAACTAGATAAAAGCTAAATTAAGAGAAAATTATATTGTTATATTCAATGAGTGAATAAATGATGAATCCTTTATATTGTTTTATTCTGCCTTTATATAAGCTCAAAAAATATTATTCAATTCTAATTCTAAAAAGATATAGAACTCTAATTAAATAAATTTTTTTATTCTAATAGATACTTAATATGTGTCTAATACCCAATTAGGTTTGGACTAATATACATAAAAATAAAAAACCCTAAATGGGTTTATTATGTATAATTTTGAGCCAACATCAACAATACTCCCTGTAAGTCAATCAAAAAAAATTATTTTATTAAGGCTTGCACCTTAATAAAGCCGACTTTACATTCACATGTTCAATATTAAATTAGGCCCACTTCTTTAAAGCCAATCACCTTTTGAAAGAGATATCGACAGCTTCCCACAGATTATATATGAAAAAATTGACTTTATGTAGTAATCTCAGGAATTATATAAAAAATGTTAGCTTATTAAGATAATCATAAGAAAAAATTAACTTCATAAAACAATTCTAAAAAAAGGTTGGCTTCACTAAGCAATCTTTGAAAAAAGTTTGCTAAACGAGGTAAACTTCAAAATTACATAAAAAAGTCAACTTAAAAAAGCTTCCTTTTGAAAAAAAAAAAAATGGCTTTTGAATAAGGAAATGAAAACATGCCTTACAAAAATCGGTTTTGTTGAGAATCAACATAATTAAATTTATCATAACCGATTTTTACCTGATAAGTTATACTTTGCTATTAGCTATATTCAAGCTAGGGCTACCTCCCTCAAGGATTAAGGTCGATTTTTCTTAAATAAATAATTCAATATTATTTTTTCACCTTATGCATTTAATCAACTCTATTTAATGTGTCATTGCTCATAAATCTATAAGCATGTAAATAGTGAGGTAACAACATAATAATAGTGCGATATGATTCTTTATCACGCCATTAACATATCCGTTAAGGCTGGAATCATAGATGACGATCTTTTAATGTAAGATATCCATCTCAACCGCAATCTAATACTTTTACTTAGTCAACCTCAATCTGCATTTGTGCACCGAGTAAATATTTTTTGACCCCTAAGTCGTACAATAATATGCTATCATTCCATATAATGGCAGAAAAGTCTATGTGTTGTTTATGGAGAATCTTAAAAGTCTCCTAAAATTTCAACAAAATAAGTAATCGATACATGTATATAAGAAATTTAATTTAAAAATATTAACAAATAAAAATAAAACTTACAAAGAAATATGAATTCATGAAATTGGACAATTGTGACAATGCATTAGTATAATGATATTGCCTAAGCCACACCACTTTTAGGTATTCATTAATGTGCTGCATTGTCCAACAAATAAAATTATAAAGTAATTAATTTATTAGAACACAAATGATTAAATTTAATAAATGTATAAATAATTTTTCCTTAGAAAGTCATCCAACTAGTTCTATAATAAAGACTAAAACTATGTCGGGCTAGCTTCAAGGCTAGGTAAGGTGACTACACCCTCATCCTTGTCTAACTAGGCCTAAAACTTAGATTTGATGGCCAAGTCTATATGTTGTAGTAGATTCACATCCACCTAAGATTGTACCTTGAAGCTCAATATTTCTCTTCCTTATCTTTTGTTGTATGAAATTGGTGTATGGGGTGTGCAAGACCCATACAGGCTTATACGGTTACCTATACACACTTATACCTTTAGGCAAATAGAGTAAGATTTGGACGCTTGTAGGACTATTGGTTTGTTGTATGTCATACCCAGTAGTTGAGGGCTGAAAGTGTTGGGATTTGTGCTTACGTGCCATCCCTTTTGTGTATAAATATTTGCTTTATGTTTATACAATTATGATTTCAATATATCACTAATTATTTTATATACAAATATGGTAAGATGCTTGTAACGTTTTAGACATTGTATGATCTGAAAGAGTTCAGATCTGCTCTAAAGGAGTTTAGATCAGAACTAAGAGTTAGTAATGCTAAAAGATAGCACTGATAAGAGTTAGCAAAATCTAAAGAGTTAGAGCCTTGTCTGAAATGGGATAAAGACCTAAGAATATATTAGTAATGACGTAGTTACAATCAGTTGTAAATGGTGCTAAGAAATGTTGTTATGTAAATATGTTCTTAAACTTTCATAATCTATCTTCACTAATGCGAGTCTGTTAGTGAAGACTTTAATAAATATAGATCAGTGTATGTCTATATCTGGATAGTCGAGATGGTTAGTCTTAGCAGACCATGAGTTTAGTGGAAACTCGTATAGAAATACAAGTATTCAGTAAGGACTGAATATTGAACAGACTCATAAAGATCTCCAATAGACATCCCATAAAAGCCGTCAATGGAGGATCTTTCGAGTTGAGTAGTATTTGTGGTCCTTAGACCTAAGTGCCACGGTGGACTTGTGAGTGATCCATCATACTTTGGTTCCACACATGTCAGATACCTTTTATGGTCTGACCGCTGGGTGTCGCTGGGTATGGTCCGATGCTCATGAAGTCCGGTGTGTACAGATATGGGATCCATCAACTCAATGGGGTGAATAAAATATCCTGAAACTCCAAAGTTGTATTTCAGAAAGTCTTATGGCCATAAGCAGACATATCTGAGAATTAATTTTATTCTCGGAAAAATAATATCGTAAAAGTGTTTACGGATATTATTTATTGAAATACAAATCTAGAGATAAGTTTATGGTTGAGCACATGGAGACTTGACGGTGTTGATCTATATCTCCGCTCTTCTAGGATATTTATGATGGAAGGATTATACGAATATGTTATAACCTCAACTTGTATGGTCTAATGCTCCATTTTGTAATATCTGTAACATGTGTGTGGGATATTGTACATAGACGTGTAAAATAGTTTCACATGATAAATCGGGCATGGACCTAGAGAGTCTTACAATATGAAGTGTACTCGTTGTGCACTGAGGCAGCGAATTGAATTGAACAATTGATCCAACAATTTTCAGCAAAATGAAAAATGATTCAAGGTTCCTTTTATTATTCACTTGTCAATAATTGAAGGTAAAATACATTATTGGTTTACAAGAGTTGTTAACCAATAAAAATTTGACAAGTGACATAATCTTGCTACATAAATTATTTACCATGTATTTACTTATTTACTTTGCTTGGTAAATACATATATGGTAAATGTAAATATTCAAAATAGTTTTGAATTATTAATATTTTATATATTAATCAAATTATTATTATTAATTGGAATAAGTGACAAACACTATTTACTAATGGAGAATGCATTTGTTATTAATAATAAGAAATGTTGATCACTTAGTAATTCTTAAATGATGCACTAAGGAAGTGGTAAAACCACTTAACATTGATTAAATGCCATTTACTCTCTAGAAATTGATTCAAATGGTTGAATCAAATTGGTGAGTGAAAAATATGATAGATTAATGTTTGTAATGGCAAACATGGTTAAGTGGTGGTGGAGCACTAAGAGAAATCATTCTTTGCACTTAAGAAAGAATTGAAAGAGTTCAATTTGAGAAAGAGATAGAGTGAATTTCGTTCAAGGTGAAAGAAGAGAGAATTGAGAGCATTTCCTAAGTGTTTCTCTCAAAGTGTTGAGATAAAATACAAAGGCTTACCAAGGTTCAATATAAAGAGTTGTAAAGAACAAAAGAAATCTCTTAATTCTTCTCATTTCTTGGTAGTAATCATTCATATACACAAATTATTTTAAGTGTTAAAACAATCATTTGCTGAAAATTCAAGGCTGCCATTCTAGCTTCACAATCTCACCGGATTTAGTTATGAACTAGAATTGTGCAAGGGAACACTTCAATGTGAGCTCAACAAATTGAAGCTTAGAGTTCTTGAAGAATTGTAAACCTACCTTCATATCCGAGTAGGTTATTTATTTGTTATTCATTTTATATCATGCATGAAATATATATACGAGATATATATGTACTTGAATGATCATACATGCTTGAATATGTTACATATTGTTTAATATGTATGAATAGTTCCGTTGCGTATTTAATTTTTGAAATTATATATATCTATACACATAACACACCATATCACAACAGAAAGCCATACGCCAGGTTCTCTCCAAAGTGAAATTCAATCAATATATGTTGAGATTAATACAAGTCAAACTGAAATTAAGTTATTACAAACGATTTTAATTTAATTTTCTGACCATATTCTAACTTTTGTCAGGTTAGAATGAGCATGATTGCCAAAATTATTGCATCATCTGTTGCAACTGATGTGTAAGATCAATTCTGTTGGAAAATTGGTGATTCAACAATCTTGGTTGGACAAGAATTGAGATGAATACCAAAGTGGAGAGTCACAAGAAGTCAAGAACGTGTGGGACACGTATGGAGAAGTCTAGGATGTGTGGGACATGAAAGGGAAAGTGAAACGGGACTCAAAGACGCGAAGGAAATGAAGAAATCGCGGGGAGCTTCCAGCGCCGTGGCGCTCAACACAAAAGACTAGCGCCGCAGCGCTGGGTCCTCAGTGCCGCAGCACTGAACGCGAGAAGGGACAGCGCTACAGTGCCCAAGGACGAGCGCTGCAGCGTCAGAACGCGTGGAAAAGTCTGTTTTAGCTCGAGATTTCAAGTTTTGGGAAGTTTTGGACTTCCAAAACAAGTGGACTCTTACTTCAACAAAGAATAGGGTTAGTAGGCACGAAATATACCCTATATAAACACTTGTAAACCCTTGTTTAAGATTAAGCATCTAAGGTTTCAAGATGTAACCATAAGAGAGAATAGAGGAGCTATGTAGGCACTAAGTGCGTGGTGCATTAGGGTGTAACCTTTGGGGGTGTTTTCTTCTTTAGGTTCTTTGAGTGAATAAAAGAGAAACACCATAGATCCTTTTGGCTTAGATGCTCAGGCTATTATTGTGTTTCTTGTAAAATCTCTTATGAGGAAATACGAAGAGGTCTTAGGGAGTCATAATGATTAAGGGTAGATGCTTAGAGGTCTCTATGGGAGATACTAAGGGGTCTTGTGGGATCATTGATGATGTAAGAAGATACTTTGTGATCTATTTCAATGGGAAGAAGCTGGATCATGGATCCTCCGTGGACGTAGGCAATTTGGGCCGAACCACGTATATCTTGTGTCTTGTGATTGGTTTGTTTTCTTTATCTTTTATTAGTGTGTTAATCTTATGTGTTCTTACTTATGGTGTGAGTTATGGTTTTCCGCTGCGTAAAGGGTATCAAGGTTGTGGCTTAATTGATGCCATAGAGGTGTCAAATTGAAGTGCATGGCTTAATATCCTCAACAAATTCAAACCTAATAAATTCTCCCAAAAATATCCTTTCAGTCCTTCTCCATTCTCTACATCAACGCATCATTAGTACGATCAAATTTTTTCTCCATCTCTTTCGCTAGTTGTTTAATATGATGTGCAATGTCATAGTATGTTGATGCACAGTGTTCAAACTACAAAAAAAATAACTATAGTCAATAATTTAGCTAATCGCATAAAAATAAAACATACTATTACTCCAGACACTAGTAGGTCTACTCATTCATGCCCATTCTCCTTTACATCTATATCATTATTTATAGGGTCAATGAAACAGACAAAACCCTTTTGACTTTTGCTCCATATAAAACTATGCATATGTGGTAAGTCCCCAGCATAGCTCTTAGTTAAAATGCCCAAATGTCTAACCAATTACATGACATCTTCTTTAATCTCATAATTTTTTTGTACTAACTTATAATATACAGAAAGAATCTATATATTTCAAATTAGATTACACATATTACAAATAAGATTAATATAAGTAAATATAAATTGATTAAAAATATACCAAATTCTTAGTTAATATTGTCTTTTCAACATCCTTGAATAGTAGAGTTCCTTTGCTCCTCTAGTTCAAAATATGAGGAAAGCGATCACCAGAGCACATACAAAAATTTCGACTACAAATTGTAATGGCCTCATAAATTCATATCTAAAATAATTTTAAAACATAAATTCACTATAAATAAAAATAAATAAATAATTAAGATCAAAATATTGAATACAAAAAAAATTATTACATACAAAAACGCGTGCGCAAATTCGTATACATTGTAACTTTCAATCTCTCTCTTCGCAGGGTTTTTTCCTACTCTATTCAACTTCTGGAATGTGGCCTTGCTGAGTAAGTCGTGAAGTACGCTCTATGCAACATTGCCTTATGAATATTTATTAAAATCATCAAGGTCGTCTATTATACTTAGAATAAAATTTTGAATCCTAAGACATTTGTTGCGTAAGATCAAAATATGATGAACAAAATAGAATAAACTAAACTTCACTATATTTTCATGGTCTATTTGCCATAATTTAAGAGATTTGTACTAATTATTAACAAAGATGTACATCAACTTTCTTCGCTTATAAAATTACTTTTCCCACAACTGATTACCTAGTTTTTTCTTTAGCTCCTGGGTGGGTGTGTAATCTCCTATCTTTAGCTTAATAATCAATACAAACTCCTTCAGAGTGAATCGAATGCACTTCTTACTAATGTAAAAACACATCTGCTCGTACAAATTGGAGGTTTGCACCTCACGCAATAATATTCATGCACTGGAGGATGAAAATACTGTGCATATCTAAAAATACCCCATACAAGTGCTAAACAACTCTGTTTGCTTAAGTGTTAGTTTTTTTTTAATAAAATTTAGAGTCCACATCTTTAAATAACAAGTAACTGATGACGAAAAAGAAAACTTTTTGCAAAATTCTATATTTTTTAGAGATATTTTTTTGTGTGTAAAATATACAAAAAACAAATACAATTAAAATAATTTTTAATAAATTATAAACATACATATTAAATTAACTAACATATAATATTAATCAAATTATTATAATTAATTATCTAAAATCATCTTAAAATTAGATATCTTTTTTAATTTAATTTTTCATCTAATTTTTAATTTCATTGTGTGCACCCATGGCACCCTACGAACGTGCCTCGTCACGGACCACGGAGCAATGTAAATTTGCGTATGCCTAGTCCACGAAATACTCGAGCGCATCTTGGCTTTTCTTAGGGGCCTTTCGCAACCCGAGAAAGGCCCTCACAATTGTATCTTAGGGGACTTTTGCAGGGCTACGAAAGATCCCCGAGAAAGTGTAGAATGTAAACGGTAGCCGATCGCCGCTTCGACTGCCATCTACGTTTAATTCATCTATTTCACATAATTCTAACTCAATGCAATTTTCAACTCATTTCTAGCATAAATCGAATTTTTTTCTAAAATTCAAAAATACTTATCAAGATTTGGCCATCTTCGAAGTTTCAAGTAATAGATATGTTGTGCAAGGCTTGATATACACAATGATAGTTTTTTTTTCGATTCAATAAAATTTTTGTTAAGATAATTTTGAATTGAGAGAAAGTGTGTGTTTTTTTTACTTAAAGGGTATAATAGTTTAAATTTTTTTGATTTTGGCTAATAAAAAATAGCCAATTATAAAATAGTTAAAAAAATATATATTTATAAAATTAAAGGGTTATTTTTAAAAATATTTCTAGTATTAAATATATAAATTAATTATACAAATTTATTTTTATTATTTAATTGTTATAATATAATTACAAATATAAATATAAAAATAAAATAAAAAATATGTTAATAACATAATTAATTTATATTATTATATTGGTTAATATGAGTAAATTCGTAAAATTTATTTTGTATGTAGATTATTATTTAATATTGCACTACATTGATAAAGAAAAACAAACTAAAAAAAAGTATTTGACAAAGAACAAGAATATTTAAATCCCGACTATTTATCTCTTTATAATAAGTCTCTTATCTCTATTTAAATAATTAAAGTATTGTTTTAATATTGCACTACATTGATAAAGAAAAACAAACTAAAAAAAAGTATTTGACAAAGAACAAAAATATTTAAATCCCGACTATTTATCTCTTTATAATAAGTCTCTTATCTCTATTTAAATAATTAAAGTATTTTTTTAAATTTAAAAAAAAGAGAGTCGTAAAATTTTTACTTAAATAAAAAAAATACATTATAAATCTTTTTTTTTTCTAAAGGAGAAAATTATAATATATATATTTATTTCTGCACCACCTGAGAGGTGAGAGAGTCGAACCCAAATAAAAATGTGAGACTTTGGGGGGCTTAATTGAACCCCGTGCTCAATACACTACAAATCTTTTACTACTATAATATTTAAACAAGTGCAATAATTAAAGTATCTTTATTATATTGAATTGTGACCGGAGGATATTACTTAACAATAAGTGTTATTTCAGTACCATTGACAATTGACTCATTTCTTAGAAGTTGGGTTATTTGATACAAACAATAACATTGTGTTCTTAATTGAAAAATCATAAATATTAGGGACTTAGATGTTATTAGATCCAAGACTGGGGACACTTTTATTAGCTGTAAAATAATAATAAGGCCGGTGTTTTTGTGTGTGTTGAGTTTGTCTGGCCCTAAAACAGTAAAAACAACACTATGTATTCGTATCGTATGCAAATGCATCTTCTTTAGATTTCCTCAGATCTCTCTCTCTCTCTCTCCCTTCTGAAATCTAGAACCTTCTCTTCTTTGTCTCTGCAAAGAAAAAGCTGCTTTTCTGTTTCTCTCTCTCTCTAGAAAATCAATCGAATCGCCATGTCAACGCCGGCGAAGAAGAGGTTGATGAGGGACTTCAAGCGCCTCCAGCAAGATCCGCCCGCCGGCATCAGTGGCGCTCCTCAAGACAACAACATCATGTTATGGAACGCCGTTATTTTTGGGTACTCCTTTTTCTTTTTCTCCTTTTCGTTTTTTGTTTTGTAAATTCGTTTTCTTTAAATTGCTCTGATTTTCTTTTTCTGTAAATTCTTTTGATTTATATTGTTCTGATTTTCTTTTTCTTTTTGGTGTTTTGCAGACCTGATGATACACCATGGGACGGAGGTGGATATTTAATCATCTTTTTGTCAAAGACATATGCTGTGTTTATTTATATATATATATATATATTTTTTTTAAAGTTTTATTCAGCTGAAGTACTGACATGCTTCTTGGGTTTTTTTTCATGATCTATAGCCCTGATTTTTTTTTTGGTTAATGGGTTATTTATGTTAAGCTTTGTCGAGCTGTATTATTTTGATTTTGCTTATAACTAAGCCGGTATTTTTGTGGATTTTTAGCCGATGATGCGTATGGAACATGGTTAAATTCAGTTTTTGGTTCCTGGCTCTGGTTTTGTTTGGTTGATAATGAATGGTCAGAATTTAATAAGTGTTCCTCTTTTTGTGCTGGTGGGTTTGGTTATTTGATATTGAGAATAGAATTAAGGTTTGGAATTCTGAGGAGTTACTGTCTCATTTTTTGTTTGTTGATTTCCTTTTTTTCTCCTATATATATATAGTTAATGACTACCATCTTTTTTTAATTGGGTACATCTTAGAGTTGGAAGAATTGTTAATTTAAAGTAAATGAACTATTTTGTTTAGGATGTTTTCCAGTTTTGCTAATATGTAGAATGGCTTAGTGCAAGAAATTTCATTACTTCTTGTTATTGACAGACTTGTGGTGGACAAGTCTGCTATCTTAAATAGAGGTTTATTTACAACATTGGAGGAGCGCTATCATGCAACCGTGCAAGTGCTTCTATTGTACAGAAGTTAAATAATATAACTTCCACTAATGTTGATGAGGCCTTAGTACATGCAGTACAACTTTTATTTAGACTATTTTATGAGGTTTTTGAGAACAATTTTTTAATGTACTAGATATGATTGGAGACACATTTTGCAGTATTCTTTAGAAATCACTTTAAATCAAAAGATTTGAATGTTAAAGAGTTAAAGCTGAATCCTGCATGTTGAAGTAGAATAAATCTTTTGAGACCTATTAGATTTGAGGCTTAAAGACTTCCACTGGCAGTGTGAACCATCATTGAGAAAAGATCTGCTAATACCTCAAAACATATTCTTTACAATTTTCCTTCTTTTGTAGTATTCTTGAAATTATTACATGTCTCAACTAAGCATTTTCTTGAACTTTCTCAGGCACGTTCAAGTTGTCTCTGCAATTTACCGAGGATTATCCAAATAAACCTCCAACAGTTCGGTTTGTCTCACGGATGTTTCATCCAAATAGTATGTCATTATCTCATTCACAAATTTCGTTGGTGGTCTCTAATTAATGATAAATTGCTTGCTATTTATTCATTCTTTTGAATTGTGGTGATTGCTTTTTTTTTGTCTGTGGTTTATGAGGCACTTGATAATGATTGGCTTTAATTTCTGACTCCACATCAATGGTTTGATTAGTCTATGCAGATGGAAGTATTTGTTTGGATATCTTACAAAATCAGTGGAGTCCTATATATGATGCTGCAGCTATACTGACCTCTATCCAGGTGCAAATTTATTTACTTTTCTTTGTTCTTCACTGTTTATGGGGAAAAAGGTTGCTTTACCAGTTAATCATTGATTGAATCATTGTGCTTTATTCCATATAATCACCCTTGGTTATTGAGAGCTACAATCTGCTCATTTACTTCAAAGAAAAAGAGAGAATAAACATACGCCTACTAATGAATGCTTCAAGATCCCTCTATTAACTGTTCTTTCTCCTCCCCCCTCCCCCTTCCCCATTTTTCTCAATTCCTTTGGTTTAATGAAAACTATTAGATAATTTGCATGTAGTACTCAAGTGAGTTTCACCGATCATGTAGTTGGCTAAATCTATCTTAGGTTGTCTGACCCCAATAATATACAAAGAGCTTATGAGGTCATAAGGCTATTGTTGGCCTACAAATCTGAAATTTGAAGGCATTATTTGCATCGCTTTATTGATATTTACATATATTATACAGACTTAAAATGTGAATATTCCATGTTTAAGAGAAATTTAAAATATGTGAAAAAGCTGGTATACAGAAACCAAGGTTTCATTGTCATTGCATTCCTATGGTGTGATAACAAACAATAAAATCTTGAGCTTGTGCAGAAGGTTGCTTTCATTTCTACGAACTTAGTTAAATACTAATGAAAATGGCAATATCTGAAATGGCATGCCTTTACCCGTTTTCTGTGGGTTGCAGTTCAACTACATCTGAGAA
Organism: Ailanthus altissimus; assembly: GCA_946807835.1. Lineage (NCBI taxonomy): Eukaryota > Viridiplantae > Streptophyta > Magnoliopsida > Sapindales > Simaroubaceae > Ailanthus > Ailanthus altissimus. The sequence continues at coordinate 14,712,452 of OX327712.1, read as the reverse complement.
GTGCTTATTAATATCCCTTATTCCATGTAGCTTCCCACAGCTAGTTGTTTTGTCCCAAATTGATGATGACTTTAAATTGTTCAATTTACTTATCATACTTTCTTTTATCTCCAATTCGTTTGAGATTTATTGCAAAATGTCTTTTCTCTGTATTCGTCCCATCTTTTAGCTCATTTTTTAATCTGAGATTGCTTGAATTAGTCTCTTTTATTGTTTTGTGTGTTAGTTTACATTCTGAGACAGGAAATAGAAGTATACTGTTTGATTCATGGATTTTAAATGATTCAAACAATGTCTATAATGAGACTATAGCCTTTTGTCTCATCTTAAAGATGCTCTAGACAACAAGAGTTTGCAGGCTTTAATAACAAGTATGAAGCTGTTCTCCAGTTTCTATGGACCAGATAACAAGTGCTTTATTATTTGCCTAATAACTATGCAATTGTATACGACTTTGTGTCTGCCAGTATGAAAACTAACCTGGAAATGGGCATTCGCTGCTAAAGTTGTATATCTTTTGGGCATGTATAGACTGATATGATGGAGGAATAGAGTTCTTTCTCACCTGCATCAATAAACCTGTAATATTGTGGATATGTGAACCTCGTGTGCATTGGGTCAAAATCATATTTAATTGGCAAGTATCCTGTTAGTATTATCTGTTGGCAACCTTGATTCCAAATGCGATGTGAAGTTGTGCTCACCATGTCAAATGCTTCTTAAAATGCAATGAAGAGTTTTCAATTTGTGTTCATTTTGATTAGAAAGAGTAGAATTTTTATAGAAAAATTCCAGCATGCTTTTCCTTGTTTTAAGGAGGGGGGGGGGGGGGGGGGGGGGGGGGTTCTATGTTGATGTCAGTATACATGATTTCTTTAAATTGAAATTACCCTTATTACCAGGATCCATCTGCCTTGATGGCATTTTGTATTGGCATCTCTGCAATTATTTCAATCTTTTTTCACTGTGGTGTTATAATGTTATTGCTTTATGGCATTTTCTTTATATTTTTGTTATAATGGTGTCTGGTTTAGTTGGGTTACTTATGTATCCTTTCAAATATATTATGCTTGCACTTGTCAATTTGGTTTTTGCATGAGATTTTGTGCAAGTTATGCTTGATGCTGAAGCAAATGAACTTGTGAGTTCTCTATTTTAGTAAGAATGCTAATATGACTTCAACTTTGTGTTTACCAGTCACTGCTTTGTGATCCAAATCCAAACTCCCCTGCAAACTCTGAAGCAGCTAGGCTGTTTAGTGAGAATAAGCGAGAATACAACCGAAGAGTGCGTGAGATAGTGGAGCAGAGCTGGACAGCTGACTGATACCTTAATGAAAGCACCAGTTGTGCTGTAGAAATAAAAATGGAAACTGGTGCTGGCTTGCTGGATCTTGAGTCCTGCTTTCCTGAACTTGCTCAATATTGGGTAGTCTACCCACCATAATCTGCTTTCAGGTGCATTGTTCCTGAAGAACTTATTTGGATGATTTGATTTCTGCCTTGTAGACAGCTCTGTTTGAACCTCTTGTTTGATTTCTCGATGTCTTTCCATTCTTCATTCAGTAACTGTAATTCAATTGTAGCATTTGTATAGGAGTGTTGTTGGTGCAGTGATGTCTTGGACAATCTCCAAATCTCAGGAAAACTGAGGAGCCTTTTTTTATTAGTGGTATTTCAGATGCTGTGAATGGCTTTTTAGTAACTATAATTTTGCATTGTATTTATGAGAATTTCTTGTTTATTCAAATGGTTGCTTTTAGCATATATGATGTAGGTGCTAGAGTTTCAAATCCCATTTTCCCATTACAATTTGAATCCACAACCTGTCCTCCCCTTTGGTCTCCCTTTTGTCAATTCCCTCAAGCTTGAGGCTTTGGGGATGAATCCTACAACAAGATTCCTTGAAAGATAAAAGATTTGTAAAAGAAAGATGTTGCAAGAGTAGTAGCTGGAATTGGAGCCATTTAATCGCATTTGATAAGATAGTGTTTCTTTAAACGCGTGAAGTTGTAGGACGTAAAACATTTAACAAATCCGATTGAATCGGATGATTTAAAGGAATATAAAATAGAAACATTAAACAAATCTTAACGGGGATGTAATTATTTTGCTTTCGATTTAGGGAAACTTTAATGCGTTAGAGCGTGTAGCGGGATTTTATATAACCGTGACTTAACTAATAAGAATAAATTTAATTGACTTAATTATTAATTATTTAATTTTTTTTAGTAATGTTAAGTATTTAAATTGTATTTAAAAAATAACGTGTTAATTAACTATTAGGTGATAAAATAGTATAAATTTTAAAATTATTTATTATATTTAAAAATTATTTTTTAAAATATAATTTAAAATATTAAATATTACTCTTTTTTATTTATTATCAAATTGTTTAAAAAGTTGCTGCCTCTTGATAATGCTAATTTTTTTTGTACTTTAATATTAAATCTAATCATTTCATTAAAATTGTTAAATAGTTGAGAATTTGGAGTCCAGATTTGATAACAAGTTTCAATGAGATGGCAATTTTAATGATCTCATAATTAGACTGTAAGACACATCAAATACTAATTAATTTGGTTCATAGTTACGTACGTTAATGTGATTTAGTAGTCCATTATTTTAATGCATGATGGTGTATGATAAATGATTCTATATATGTTATTCCAAATCCAAATCTATGGCTGTTAAATTTTGTCTTGCAAAATGTGGCCATGTTTACACAGATGGGTCAGAGTAATCCATAACTCCCAAGGCTATCTAGTTTTGAAAAACCTTTGGATTCGACCCACTAAGAAACAGAAAGTTACAAAATGAAAAACATTCCTGCCCAAAGAAAATTGGATTACATATTTGCATAGAGTATTAGAACAGCTTGTACACCATCCCTTCTAGCTACACATTACTGACTGTAGAAATAGAACGATGGGTGCAGAACAGATCCTCATTTCGTCTTTATGATTATGGACGAGGCAAAATATGAAAATTTTGCATAAGCAACAACAGATACATGCCCTGCAACCAGATCTGTGATCCGGGGTCATAGAATGCAACAATGAGGGACTAGAAACAAGAAGCACATAAAATAATAGTAGTTGGTAGTTAGACAGATTTCTGTCTATCTGAAAATTTGGTATTAACAGTTGATTCTGCAACTGTAACTTTGTAACGAGTGTCACAAAAATTACATAGGAAGGAGGAATAGGAAGGGGAAAGAGTGATTAAAAACCTTTCGGGCAGTCTTGTCTTTGCTTCCTCTTCCACTTTATCTGCCACGTCCTGCAGTTCAAAATACCCGTGTTTCAAATCACTATATATAAAGTAAAGCCGAGATTGAATTACAAAAATTCGTACATTTACAAGCAGTATTTTTTTTAGTTATATGTTATATCAAACATGACTTGTGTACATATTTGTGAAAAGGAATTTGATGATTCGGGTAATGCTGACACTCTTTTAAGTCTAAGATAGGAATATATTAGTTGTTGAAAAGGACAGTGCGATCTATAGAAGTATAAGGACCTGAATATTGCGGGTCATGAAGGGTGAGGTGTAGGCGCGATGGTCGTGAGGGCGAGATTGGAGACCCTTCACTGCTCTGGGAATCTCCCCGCCAAGCATCCTGAACTTGAGCAGCAAACTGCAAATTCCATAGCACATCCTCAACTGAAGGCCTGTCAGATGGGCACTTAAGCAGACACCTGACACAAACTTCCATCATTGTCTTCAATGATTGATCCAAACATGCCTTGTTAACAGTTGGATCTACCACACTCCGTCGTGCTGATTCATCAGCTGCAATGGCAGCTTGTAACTGAAGAATATCAAAAGATATGCTGTTATACGATAGGCACTAGTTTGAATTCTTTACATGATGACAGAGAAAGAAGAAATGTTATGAAAGATTTTGAAAGAAAATGTAAGGAATAAATCAAAACCACCAATTACCTGATTTTTCAGAACATCCACTTCTTTCTTGGACTTTAATGGCTTCCCGACAATTATTTCTAGTAAAATCAATCCAAAGTCATAAACGTCGTTCTTATCTTCATGTTTCCTCCTGCCAAGTAAGAGAGCAGACAGCTCAATGAAGCACTATTATAAATGATTATGCGAGTTACATTAACTTTGAATTGGTTTTAAAGAGAATGCCATGACTATAAAGTCTAAAAACATAAACACAGGAATATCTGAAATTAGTTTTTGTGTATTCCTCCACAGCTGCAATTGTTCATGTAGCATGACTTATTAATACATGATTTTACCTTTAAATCTGACACATTGTTTACTAATGTAATCTTAGTGGCTCATTTGGTTTAAAATCCCTTTATGAACAGTGATAATATATTTCAATGCTATTGCCTACCTTGCATTAATGCTAGGATCTATGGGACCAGCAGAAGTAATTCCATGACCAACCTGCAAGGATGAACAAAGCTAAAATCAACTCATAGCGTTTGGTATAAGAAAGAATAAAAAGAATGATAATAAGAAATATTTTCCTCTCCATACATTCTCCGCATTCTCTGCTAATAATGGCAGGTCATAACTGCTAATTTTTGCAACAAGGTTATGATCTAATAGAATGTCTGTTATTTTCAAATTGTTTGAATATACACCAGGTACAATCCCTGTATGCAAAAACTGTATCCCCTTTGCTACCCCTATTGCAGCTGCTATACGTTGTGACCAAGTAAGTGATTTCCAGGCATTTCCTTCTGCAAAATAAAATGTAAGACTTTTGAAACCAATTGCAGCATAAGATTATCATGTACATATAACAATTCAGGATGGAGTACATAAGATGGACTGATGGTACTTTCTTGTGATTTCCATATTGGGTGGTGTCTTGATTATTAATTGATAAATTGGATAAACTATGACTATTCTCTAAGTATTCCATGGGAAAATGAACTAGCTGGCCAGCTTGATTATTTTATGCAGGGGTTATACAGATAATCAAGGTTCAGAAACTTGCAGGTAATTCTGAATAATGAAATTTCTCAGAAAGCACTTCAAATATTGGTTACACTATGAAGTAGTCTTCTAGGATGGGAGGAGTGCAAGAGAGTGACTTATATATCTTCCATCCCGAGAAACAAAATAAAGACGTTCATGAATTACCTGATATCCAGCTCCTTAGTGTGCCGTTTGGAACATATTCAAAGATGAGAAATATTCTGCTAACACTTGAATCTTCCAAGTAGCATTCAAAGCAGTGTCCAAGAGCACTGACTAAATGACGATGTCTCAGTTTTGATGTCAACTCTATATGGTGCATAAAATTCCGAGTGCTGTGGCTCTTTTTCATTTTAAGGCATCTAATGGCAACAAAGGAACCATCCTTCAGGCGACCCCTGTACATCTGGAAGCATGAAACATGTAAGATATATTAAATATTAGAGGAACTTTTCCTTTTTCCATTCTTTGAATGAGATCACGCAGGAGGGAAAGTGCGAAATTTTTAAAAATGAGATATCATTTATATACAGTTGTATGCAGTTAGTGCAAATAGTTTAAAATTAAAGTGCACAAATAAGATTAATCAAGTCAATCTTCTTCAGCATGAACTTGGGGCCTTATCATTGAAAAGCAATGATTTAATCTCATGTTTTGAGAATAATATGAGATATCACCCATCTCCCTGCAAAATGAAAATCAGCATCAGATAAATATTAAACCAGAGTGGCCTACCTGCCCTTTAGAACCTTCACCCATGAAAGCAGATGTGTCAAAATTGCTTGTAGCCTCCTCAAGCTCTTCCAAGGAAAATGTTCGATAAGCTGGAACACCAAGTGCTCCTAGCTTCATTGTTTGAGATACATACCCTTCAGGATGAGGCAAATTAAAAGATACTGTCAGACCATGTGACTACACTGGAAACTGCTAGACTAAATTTGTGACTAAGAATTCTTCTTAATATTCCTTTACTTATTCCATGTATAATTTTCAGACATTGAAAAGTCTTAGCAACATAACAGCAACTTATTAATTTCCTATCAATCAAGAGAATTTTAATAGCACAGAACTTACAATCCTTCTGAAACAGTTCAAGAATACTATTTACTTTCTTTAAGACAAGTATACAATCATCACTTCTCTCATATTTGACTGGTGAATTGAGTACATGTTATAGCTAGAAGGATATTCCTAATAAAGATACTACCTAAACATTCAACTTTTCCATATATAATACTTGTCATCATAACAATGCAGCAATACATTACTTAGCACACATGACTCTTCACATTCAAAGTGATTTCCACACTAACACACGGGTTGTTTTGGCACAGATATATTTTGGGGGTGGAGGGAGGGGGAGAGCATAATGAAAGCTTACTTGCATCTGAGAGCAACTTTGAGGTGTATCCTGTTGAAGCATTCTCTATAATTGACCTTGTTGGAGTTTTCTTCATCGCACTCTTGGAATTAGCTCTTCTAACAAACAAGAAAACTAGCCCAACAAGTGTGATTCCTCCAACAATCCCTCCTGTTATGCTCAATGCAAGAACTGCATTGGAAACTTTTTTCTTCTCCTTTTGCCGAGGTAAAATTCCCACAGCCAAAGCCTCGTTCTGACAAAAGGAAAGCGGGTGCTGATTTTGATTTGCAGTTGCTAGACAATTCCTGGCATACAGGACAACCCTGTTCTTAGAACCCGAAATTATACAATTTGGCAACTGTCCAGTCAATAGATTTGATGACAAGTCCACAAATTCAAGTGCAGCATTGCAAGAAAGATTGTCGGAAAGCTTCCCAGTGAGTTTGTTATCAGCAATATTCAAAGAAGTAATAGAAGGTAAGGATAACAGAGATTGAGGGAATGGTCCAATAAATCTATTAGATGAGAGATCTAGCCGCTGAAGCTGGTAATAGGAGCTTACTTCAGCAGGAATGGCAGACCTAAACTTGTTTTTGCTTAGTACCAATGTAACCAATTTGTTGCCAAGTCGAGGAAACTCAGATCCAAAAGCATTATTTTCCAAGTCAAGGATTTGAAGGTATGTCAAACTGCCAAGATCAGGAACTTCTCCATAGAAGTGGTTATTTGAAAGTGCAAGTACCCTAAGATTGTACAAGTTACTGAACGAACCTGGCAAAGTCCCATTAAACATATTCTTCCTCAAACTCAGAACAGCCAAAACTGGTAGTGAACCCAACCAATGTGGCACCTGACCAGCAAGCATATTTTCATCAAGTATGAGTGTTTGAAGGCCAGTTAAAGATGAAACCTCATGAGGGATGGCACCAGACAAGAAATTTGAACTCATATTCAGTATCTCTAGTGATGATAAACGTGCAAATTTACCAGGCAAATTTCCCCATAGACCGAGGGAAACCAGTTTGAGGACTTTCAAGTCTGGAAGCTTAACGAGGGTCGTCACAAAGGAATCCATAGAAAAGTTTAAAGGCAACATAAGAGCTCTTTTGTCACCAACTATATGCAGCTGGGTTATGCTTTCTTCATAGCATACTACAGTTACAGATGAACTAGGTTCAATATTGCAGAACTCTGTGGTGCCATTCCAGCTGCTTAAAACAGTTGGATAATTTAAAAGCTTTTGAATCCTTAATAGAGTTTGAGCCTGGGAGGACTGCTGTTGCTGTGAATCGTTGATTAGTAACAAAATACAAACAAGAACCAGAAGTGCACGGTGACTAAATGCTTTTGCCATCAGTGCAAAGGAAAATGAACGCTAAGAAAAAAGCACAGAGGATTATAGAGCTTTTAACAATCTTCTTGGATATGTAAAAGAATTGTCTCTAGCTTCTCAATTACTGAAGCTCATATTCCCAGGACCAACAGAAGCTCTGCAAACAGAATGATATAGAAACAGTTCAAATAAATTACAGATAAATGTGAAATAGAAGTAACAAAAAATTGTCATTTAACATTACATTCTCTTTATCCCAGATCTCAAAACAGTTCATTTCAAATATAAATAAATAAAGAGACGCAGAGAGAGGCTTGTTTCAAAGATCAGAGGAAGCATACCTTTGTAAGAGGGAGGATTGAACAAACCCAGCAAATCCAAGAGTTCTTGGAACAATATTTCTTTGTCACAACAAACCCAGCTCATTAAAGTCCTCAAATTTGTGCTAATTTATGCCTTAGTCTTTAGAAAAGGTCATTAACAAATCACTCTTTAACTTCAAAATGAAGTAATTACCTGCCTAACTCCCAAAGAATCCACCTCTCAAAACAGAACAAAACTTCTAAAGGAACTCAAACCCAGTTCAGATTTTCAACTCACACTTCTTCTTAGCACTCAAATCCCAAAAGAAACGCAACTTCAGTTCTTCGACTAAAAGAAATATTTTTTGCTTTTGTTGCCCACCCACTATAATAAAACTAAAAAAATATATTAACCATACATTGAAGAACCTGTCAAAAGGACAGACCTCTAAATCTTACTGACACATAAGAGGTACAGTTTCAGTCTCTGTGCAACAAGCGAAGACAATTTAGTGACACGGGTTCATTCATATTAAACTTGCAAGAAGGCAAAGAATTTTGCTCAAACAGAACAATAACTTAACATTAGCCAAAAACCGACATTTAACTATTACTATCTTCTAAGGTCTAAAAGAGACAAAGAAACAAAGGAAACAAGAAAGATTCTTACAGAAGAGTGAGAAGAACCCTTTATTCCTCACTTATTGCTGTTGCTTTCTTTGCTTCATGCAACAAAAATTAGTTATGATATTTGGAATTATTATTTAAATTTTTTATACGAACAGGAACAGCACAGACTGTAATGTAAGCTTTCATTTCTGGGACTGGTGAGCTTTGGCTTTCTATGGTCCCATCACTTTGAATATTTGGCCTCACATCTCATGTTCCGTCTGTTGCTTTTGGCGCCTTTCCTCCTTTCTATTTGCTTCTTCTTTCAGTTGATAATTACTTTAGTGTTAGATTTGGTTTCCTAAGTTTAATTTCATTTTAGATTTGGTTTTTTCATTTTAAGACGTGATAACGTCACTTCTTGTACTGTGTATGACTTTTACTGTCACTTGTTTTCACTTGCAAGAAGAGAAAAAATGGGATTATTAATTTTTTTTTAAATGACATTTTAACCTTTAACATTTAAAAAAAAAGACACAAAAAAATTAATAATTTTTAAATTTAAATTTACAACTCCATCAAATAAAAGATTTATTTACCTTAACTGAAAATTTATTAAAATTGATGAAAGTATATTATATCCCATTTATCTTAATATTGTTAAGGTTATTTTTATAAAATGTTATTCAAGTAAGATTTAATGTTATGTCTGTATCTCACATTTTAAAATTAGTCTCGAATATTCTTATCATTTGTAAAATTTAATTTAAGTGAATAGAATATATCATAATTAATATAAAATAATTAATATACCCTTAATCATACACTTCTTTTTTTTAAATTTTTTTAGTAATCTCTCTACTTTTTTTTATTTGAATACTTTAACAAACAAAAAATACAAAGTATTTATTACTTTCAATTTTTAATATTTATATAAAATTTTACTTTTACTGTAACTTCTACTAAAATTAAAATTTTAAATAAATGCTAAGAAATGGAAATAATAAATATTTTGTTAAAAATTTATTTTTTATTTTAGTTCTCAAATAAAATAAAAAAGAGAGTATTAAAATTGAAAATATAAATTAAGAAAAATATAAAGAAGGGTATATTAATTATTTTATAATAATTTTAATATATTCCATTTACTAAATGGCATCTTTCAAATAACAGAGTGTTGGAAGTTAATTTTGAAATGTTTAAGTAGCATTGACATTAGGACTTACTACTTATAAAAATAACCACATTGTTAATATTCATCTTAATCATATTATCCAAACTTATATTGATAGTGCATTTACAAAATTACCCTTACAATTGCAAAGGGTATCAAATTTAGCTCTAAATATTTTGGTGAAATTAAAGAATTACCCTTCTATTAAGTAATTTGTGCCATGAATGTGTTCGATCTCAATCTTGTTCATAACCAAAAATGGTATCTTCTTAAAATTAATCCTAGTTGTTGATTCACCAATTCTCTTGATCTTCGTTGGGACCTAACTCCCTACTAGAAATTCATCTCAGCGCGCGACCTCGTCGATAGTCTCTCCTTGCCGCCATCTCCACGGTAGACGAAAGTCCAGCAAACTCCGATGTGACTCGCGATGGCAGTACTATTATTTTCTTCAACATTTACAACGCCATCTATTTCAAAAACTTCACCATGCTCCAGATTAACCTACAACATTACCTATAGTATTCAAAATCTTCATCTTCATCTTCATCTTCATCCCATCTTTTGGTATCCAAAATTTACCAAATTTGCATAATGAAGGAACAAATCACATTAAACCGTTGATGGATTTTAAACAGATGGAGTACTCTTCATATTAGGTATTGAAGTATTCAGGATCAATGTTTTTCTCTACTTCTCTACTACCAAAATTTTCAATTCTATCATTTTAAAATATTTTTAATTAGCAAATTATTCTTTTTATATATATATATTTTTATTAAAAAATTCTTCTTCTTTTTATAAGATTTTTATCATTTAGAATAAGGTTATTCTAATTTTAAGTATTTATTATTTAATTTCCTTGCATAATATTCTTGTTTTGATGGTGTTCATTTATTTGTTGTGTAACAAGAAAAAAAATATAAATATGCATTTAGATTTAAAAAAATTAAAAAAAAAAAAAACTAGAATAGTAATTTTGCATCTAAAAATGTTAGAAAAATAAATATTAAACAAATCATTTTTATGAACAAAAGGGATAATTTAAAAGTTTTACCCAAGGTCCAATTATTCTTGAGCGACCGTTGCCTAAGACCTTCTTAATTAGCGATCAAGTGCACTTTAATTTTGTTTTAGGTGATGAGAGTTCAAGTCTCGTTATGTACTGAAAGTATAATTTATTTTTATAAGTAAATTGGTTTTTTATAGACATCTTTAGGATGGGGAAAAAAAAAAACACCTTAGATTCGGAAAAAATTCAAAAAAATTAGAATTTTTTTCCGAATCTGAGTCCTATTTTTTTTTTTCGATTTCATTTTTATTATTATTATTTTAAACAAGTCGACTCAAAACTCAGGTTTTTCTAAATGCCTAAACTAAAAAATTAAGGGTGGTTTCGTTTTCACAATTTCAATCTTACAGTTTTGTCTCTCTCTCATCGTAGATTAAACTTTTAATCTCTTGACTCTTCAACTCGCCAGTCCACCAACAAGCTCTCGATCTCTTCAACTCGCCACTCGCCATGCAGCGCAAGCTCTCGGTCTCTCTCTCACTTGATAGTATTTTTATTTTCAAATTTTGTTTTGATATGATGAACATAAAATAATGGGCATTTGCTTTGTCTAGATTAGCATTATCTTGATACGATCAGAGTTCTGTGATATAATTGGTGTTGAATGATATTAAATTTTGCATTAATTCCTCTTAATGATTAGCCTTTGCTGTAATAACTAATTATTATAGAAGTGTTCAATTTATAAGTAAAATAAGATCAAAAATAAAAACAAGATTAATAAAAAAACACATAATTAATTACATGGTTCAACATAATATTTATATTTACAGTAAATCAAGGAATCATAACATTTTTTATTAAAATTCACATAAAAATTATAAATCACCACGATCTTTATCAAAAAATTTATCAATAAATACAATATAAAAAAGTTTCAAAAAATTTATTAGTACTTATTTTGTATCAATAATTATAAACTAGCTGAAATTTAAAAAAGGGGGATCGAACCCTTGACCTAATGGTCAGGGGGATGCTCCTTTGGATGGACAGTTAATTCGGCTGGCACCCTAAATGTTATTAGTATTTTTTTTATTCACACAGAACAAAAATATTTACTATTAGTTTCACTTTAAGATATTCAACACTTAATGTTTATCTAACTCTCTATTTTTTATTTTTTTTTAGTCTCTCTTAATGTTTAATTAATTCTAAAGGGTTATAAGAGTTTATATAGTATTTACAAAAACATAAAAAAATTTAAACTTATTTAGAATAAAAATTCTTACGTGTGGGAGTCCAAAACCTACTAAATTGAGATTTGAATATTTGACCTCTAATATAATAATAAATACTTTAATTAAAATTTTTATTTATATGAGATTAAAAATTTATTATGGATATTATTTTTAATTAACTATTTAAAAAAATGAGGTATTAACTATCGTTGATCGACATTGACCACTGTTGATCGCAATCGTTGATTGTTATTGATAATCGTTGACCAATAACTATTGGACACCTATTGATTGACTGTTATTTGATGTTTGACTGATCGTGGCCGACGTTAATCAATCGTTGAATAATGTTGACCAATCAATAACCAGTAGTTAATCAACTATTGACTAATTTTGATCAAAATAAATAATTTTTAATTTTTATTCATTTGAACACTAATTTTAACAATTTTTGTCATCTAGCAATTATGTAAACAAAAATTTTAAAATTATAAAGTATAAATTTTGTTTTAAATTACAAATGTTCAAATGCCTATATATATATATATATATATATATATATGTTAAAATTCGATTTCTAGTGACGTACCTGTTTGGGGGTAATGCGTGCAAGACCTCAGAAATCGGGTTTGTTTCAGACAATGAAAAGATCTTTTTTGTATTGTCTGCGGCAGTCTACCACTTCTACCAATCTTATCCTTTACTTTTTGTAGAGCTCTCTTAACACATTATCTTTGTTTTTGTGAAGATAAAAATTCGACAAGGCTCTGGCTCTGCTATAAATAAGTTTAATTTACAGAAGATTTCTTGTTATGTAATGGTCTCATTTTTAAAAAAATAAAAAATAAATAAAAACTTAGGGATTCAAATGTAATTACTCCCATTACAAAAAATATCAAATTGACCACCTCTAGTTGACTGTTTTCTCTTACATAACCAAGGAATTTTCTTAGAAGAGGTTGCGGGGAAGGTATGCAGGATGTGGGTTTACAAAGAGAGAGTGTGTGAATAATGTAGTAGCAAAGCAATCAGTCACCCCATCTTGGTTGGAGTAAAGCAAAGGAAGCAGTCACTAATAACTCCCCGATTAATGCGACAATTATGTTCCAATCGAGTAGTAGTAGTAGTAGTAGTTGAAGAAGATGCTACATCATATCATATCTTAATCATATACCCATTATGGAATTTGGAATTTGGAATTCTGTATTTTCTTTTTCTTCTTATTTGATTGTTAGGTCAGAAATCAGAATCCAGATATAATTTCTCACCACCAACATCAAGTTCTAACTCCCCTATTCTTGAAAGGGAAAAATTTTATATCACAACAATTTCTTTTAATCTAAGCATGTCATTTGTTGTAAAAACATTTCTTCTTTTTTTTTTAATAAATATTATCTCTCTTATTATTATAATTAGTATGAGTATTCAAGTGACATAGTGTGTTTCATATATAAAGGTTATAAATTTTCTCAAAATTTTGTGAGTAGACTACATTGAAAAAAAAAATTTGGCCTAGGATAGGGTTATAAGTCTTAAGAATTGAAGTTTCTCTAAAAAAAATTTGCAAGTAACTTAACCCCCACTGAAAAATATGGTGTAGATACCCGGATAAGGCTATTGTCCTAGGTTTTGAAATTCCTCTCAAAAAATATATATTAGTGTAAATCCTAACAAAGTTATAAGAGGTTTGGTTTAGAGTTACGATAAAATTAGTAACTAAAAGAAAATCATATTTAAGAGACCTTATATGATAAGTTTTATAATTATTGTTATTATAAATATATAATTAACGAATAATGTTATATATTTTTAATTTGATTTTAATATTTTTCATCTCAAAAAATGTGTTAAAAAATTATTGGATTGTGAAATAATATAATGAATAATTTTAAAAATTATAAAAATTAATTATTTAATAGATATTTGATACATCACTTAGGCTTAAAAAAAATTGAGAATTGTAACATAATTCATATTTAAAATCTCTTCAAACTTACAACAATTTAATTAATCAACCGCCTTCTTCATCCAACAAGAAAGAAACTAAATGTTAGAAAATTTATGTGGTTCGACAACTTACCTACGTCAACGGTGGATCAAGATTACTTTCTTCTTGTCTTGTGTTTTTTTCTTCGAACAATCCTTTATAAAGTGCTTCTCTTTCTTCTGGCAATAGCTCTTCCTAGGAGTCATGGACTTCGATCTTGAGCCATTTTTCTTTTCATCTCTATGTGAAGACATTCTTCTTATAGACAAATTTTCTACATTATCCTCAACTTGCTTTCTTAATAGCTAAGTTTAATAATAACTTCATATCACTCATCGTTAAACTCTCTCTACCATAGAGAAGTGTGTCAACAAAGCTCTCATAACTTTTGAAAAGTGAACTCAGCAGGATGATTGCCTTACCTTCATTTTTTATTTTGATATTGATAGATTCAATATCAAAAATAATCTTACTGAAGGCATTTATATGATCTTTTATCGGTGTCCCCTCTCACATTGACAACTAATACTGCTTCTTTTTTATATGCAATCTGTTAGTCAATGACTTCCGCATATAAAGAGAGTTAACTTCTTCAAAAGACCAATCGTTGTTGTCTCATCTACTACCTCCCTCAACACTTCATCGCTCAATGATAGAAAGATTGTACTATGGGCTCTTTTTTTAATGTCTATTCTTTCTACTTCAGCCTTAGATGACTCTAGCATTTTCTCCTCTTTACTAAATAGAGCTGCAGTCTCCTCTAATGTCGAGCCTAACCGTTGGCTCGCCAATAAAGCCTTAACTTTCATCTTTCATAAATTGAAGTCATTTGTATCGTTAAATTTCTCTACCTCATACTTAGGTGTGGCCATATTTTCTTGAAACCTTACTCTGATACTAGCTTATTGAAGCGAAAGCAATCACACAAGCAATAAACTCAAAGTATTCAATGCAAACAACAACGCAATTAAGAATTTAAAGAGAGAAAGTAGAAGAACAACACACAGAATTTACGTAGTTCGATAACTTGCCTACATTCACGGTAGATCAAGATCACACTTTCTTATTATTGAATCATAAGGCACTCACAATGTATGCTTTTTACAAGAAAGACTCACAAAGAACTTACTGTCTCTTATAAACAAGAGGTTTCTCTTATTAAGAATCACAAAGAATACTTAGATCACTTAGATATCATAAAGATGATTGTGTTGATTACTAAAATGTATTTACTGTTAAGATTGTGGCTATGTGTCATCCCATTTTTGTATAAATATTTGATATCTATAAAGAGTATATTTTGTTATATCGCTAAATATTTTTAATAATATGGTTTAATGTTTGTTACACTATAGACTTTGTATTATATGAAGGAGTTCAAATATGATCTAAACGAGTTTAGACCGGTGCTAAAAATTAGCAAATAGCCCAAGAGTTAAAATATTGTATGTAACGAGACAAAGACCTCAAAATATACTTAATAGTGATATTGTTGCAAGAGTTGCAATAGATTACTAGGATGTGTCAATATGCAAGCATGTTCTTAAATATATTATTTCTAATCTATTTCTACTAACACATGTCAGTTGGTAAATCCTATTAATTCACATAGATCAGTGTATGTCTATATCTGTAGGGTACAGTTGGTCGTTCCTAGTTGATCAGGATCTTAGAGATTTTATAGGCATACGGGTATTCAGTTAGGACTGAGTACTGAACAGCCTCATGAGGACCCTAATAGACATCCTATGTTCCCGTCAATGGAAGGTCCTCTCGAGTTGAGTAGTATACGTGGTCCTATGACCTGAGCACCACGGTGGGCTTATGAGTGATCCACCATGCTTGGTTCTATGCATGTCAAAGACCTTTCATGGTCTGACTGTTAAGTGTCGATGGATATGGTTCGATGCTCAGGGAGTCTGGTGAGTGCAGATATGGGATCCATCAGCTCTCATAGGGAGTGATATATCTAGATGCTCCAAGATAGTATCTCAAGAAAGTTTTATGGCCGTAAACAGTTAACCCGAAAAAAAGTTTTCACATGGTTAAACAATATAGTAAAGAGTTTGTTTATATTGTTCAATCAAATACCATTCTGGAGATAGGTTTATGGATGAGCACATGGGGATTTGACGGTGTTGATCTATGTCCTCGCACGTCCAAGATATAAACGATGGAAGGACTACGCGTATGTGTTGTAACCTCAACTTGTATGGTTCAACACGCTGATTTATAATATTTGTGACGTATGCGTAGGGCATTTCTCATGGACTTATGAAATAGTTTCATTTGACGAATCGGGCGTGGACCTAGGGAGTCTCGCGATATGGAGTGTACTCGTTGTGCACTGGGGCAGAGTATTTGTATTTAAGTGTTAAATGCAACAAATAATCAATAATTATCATTCACTAATTGTAAAATAACACATGGCGCATTATGGACTCTCTGTTGCGTTTACTCAAATGTGAAATTTGATGGGACTCGCTAAGAGGTATACTTGGTAACTATTTATAAGGGATAAAAAAGTTATTTTACACTATAATTATCTAATTGTTAAAAAATTATTATATCTCTATTAAAATATATTATTTTATAATATTATATTATTAATAATATAATATATATAATACATGATAGTTGTTATGCATTATGTATAAAATATATTATTTTATTATTATATTTACCCATTATTATTAATATTATATATCATATTATTATTTTAAGTAAATAGAGATATATAAGTGTAGAGAAATGAAAATTGAAAGTGAGAGAGTGAAAAATAAAAGTTGTTTTCCTTTTCAATTTTCGTTTTTGCCCTTTGGATAAAAGAAACAATTGCTGTTTCTTTTGTTTTCAATTCACCGTGGGAGAGAAAGAGCAAAATAAATAGAACAAGTCATTTAGGGGTTAAGGGTTAATTTCATACTAGATTAAGGAGTTGCTGTTTTAACTTGTCAAGTTTATTAAGTTTGATAACTAAAATTGCCTACGAGTGTAACTCCAGACGGACTCTAAAAATATACGTATAAAACGTTATATGTACTAGTAATTTTTTAATTTTATCATTGATATATTAATTTGATTAATATACGTTTATGTGTTTATTGTATATTTTAAATGTTTTATTGTGTTAAATATATATTAGATACGTATTTTTGTAATAAATACATTTGCATATGCATACACCTGTATATATATATATATATATATATATAATTCTCAATATTTACAAGTCAATTGAGAGTTTTTATATAGGTTTTAGGACGACTTATGATAACTTTAAACGTGTGTGAATCATTTTAAAAAATCCTAGAATAAGTGGGAGTCGAAACAAAACAATTCAAAACAAGAAACAACTTTTTCGCATTGGTGTCGTGACGTTGAGCTCTTAGCGTTGGGCGCCCACTCATTGTCTGGGGTGCCGCTGCACCCATAACCTAGCGCCGCAACGCTTAGGTGCTGTCTGAAACCCTATGACACCCACAATTTAGTGTCGCAGCACTCACACCTGAACACCACTTTTGCATCTTCGCCTCTTTTATTTGTTCATCTTCAATCTTCACGTACTTAATGCACTTGATTTGTTCTTCAAATTATATTTTAATAATTTTTAATTAATTTTTTTTACATAATTTAACAAAGATTTATTTATTAAAAAAAGGGAAGAAATAATTAGGGATAAAAAAAAAATACACCTGAATCTAATTTCAAAAAAAGTCAAACTCGAAAAAAATATTGATTTTTTTTTAAGTACGAATTTTAATTTATTTCTTAGGGTCCAGGGTTTTTGGACCTAGAAAAACTCGGTCCAAAACTCGAAGTTTTTTCTCCTTCTCTTTCTCTGTCTGCGTTCGTGATCGTGAGCCGTGACTTCGTGTTCTTTCGTCTCTGGATTGTTTCACAAACAATGAGCAAAAGTACAATTTGCTTTTATAAATCTGATGTCAATCATTATTATTTTATATATTTTTCATCTTTAGGGAAAACTAAGAGAGTTGAATAAATAAATCAGAATGCTTTTTCTCCATATGGGGCCGGAATGAATTTGCAATCCTCATTCTTGGGATAATACCAGTAATACAATTATAGATACTCCCCAGACATCATAGTTATAACTTCATCTGTTAAAAATTTTTAAAAATAAAATAAAAAATGAGGTTAAGATTCAGATTTTAAGCTATTTGGAACGGTCTTATATTTAAATTCAGATTCGACCTACACTTCAAAAAAAAATTGAAATTTTTTTTTACAAATAATTAAAAAAATTGGATGCAACTTGAGTATTGAAAAGCCTTAAAAAATTTACGTCTGAGTTTAGATTGAGTAAAACTTAAATCTAGACTGATTTTATTAGCTCTAGAAAAAAAAGAATAAAAACAAAAGGATGAAGTTGTGGGCAAATTGCATAATGAATAAAATCAAAAGAGTGAAGTTGTAGGCAAATTGCAAATGGCAAGTGGGTTTATGATAAAAAGATTTAATAATTGCAAGATATATGCCAAATTGTCTGAGAAGCCGCCTGAAACTCAAAAGGTAGCTTCCATTTCATTTCATGCGATCCAGCCAATCCTGTCTCTCTTTTTCTCAAATTCTTCTCTCTAATTTAAACCTAACACTTTTCATGTTATTTAGATTCTCCCACGTTCTAGAAGCAGATGAGTTACTTTTTTTTTTTTGTTTTTTGTTTTTTGTTTTAACGAAGTAGATTAGTGTAACACAAATGCTAATTCATTATCAACTAGGGTTTCTATATTAATTACAAACATGTGTTTGATATATACTTGGAGAAAGTGTGGATGATGGAGATGTAAAAAGAGATGAAATTGATGTGAAGAGGATGATTGATACTCACGATTCCTTTTGCTTTGTGGATATTCGTGGTTCTGCTTCTGCATGAACGAAATCCCTATATATGTTGGGTTGCCCACCAATTCATTTTGTAAGAAACAATTTTAATCAATCAAAATTTGTACTTGTTCTTGAGGAAACAAAAAAAAAAAAAATTTGTGATGTGACCGCTTAAATAATTTTTAAAAAAAATTATAATCATTTATTGATTATAACAACAACAAATCGAATTTAAAATAAATATTTTTAAATTTATATATATATATTTGAAAAATAGAATACCAATTTTTTTTAAACTGTCTACGGGTTTGAAATCTTATTACTAAATTCATTGGATATTCAATTCTTATCAAATTCATAGCTAATTATTTGGAGTTGTAAAATTCAAATAATAAAAAATACAAATCATAATCTTAATTATAATATTAATAAAATTCATAAAATATATCAACCAACATCATATATTTCTAAATAAGAATAAATCAATATGTATAAACCTCTGTGAAATTTATAAATTAAATAAATTATAATATGTCATATTGGTTTGATATATTTCTTGTAGCAATTATTCCTGTTTCTAGATTATTAGATTGATTAAACTATTAATAGAAAAATTCCATGCGGTTTAATTAGAAATGAGTTTAGGCTTTCCATTAAAATATTGAATGAGTTTAATTTCTTCCACCAAAGACAATACTTTACCATATAAAATAAGAATTTCAATTACCACAAAAGCATGAATGTACACTCTTTTGTTTCTTTCTTTTTTTTTTTTTAATTTTTGGTATAAATTAAGATGTGGTGATGATGTAGAAACCTCTATTCATGCATTGTGGTTATGTGATAAATTAAAGCAGGTTAGAAAAGTATTAGAAATTAGTAATTCAATAATTTTGTATAAAATAAATTGTGAAGAATACTAAGGGAAGAGTAATGTTAAAGTCAATAACGCATAAAATGTATAAGAAAAAAATAAAAAGGAATTTGAAAGATACGAGAAGACGAACGAAAGAAGTATTGTTTGCCCAGGCCGCAGCGCCGCGGAGCTGGGAAACAAAGACTATAGTGCAATAGAGTTAGCAAGCCAGCATTGCAGAGCTGGATCGAGACGTATTAGCATCGCAACACTAGCATTTAGTGCCCAATCGCGGGAAAGTCAATTTTCATTTTGATTTGACTTGTTTTAGGTGGTTTTAAACCCTAAAACATGTGAAATTTTATTCCAATTAGGATTAGAACTTGTAAGGATATTTTAACTACTATACAAACCCTTATATTCCTTTGATTTATAATTAAGCATTACAAGAGAGGCTCTAGAGAAAGAGAATTAAGTAGACATTAAGTACTATGTGTGAGTGATTTTAAACCTAGGGTGCATGTATGTAAGTTTATGTCTATCATTCAAATATAGCATATGTATCACATGTGCAGCAGATGAGCGAAATACAAATTTTATAATGATAGACACAAATAAACTTTACATGTTATCTCACAAATTTCATAATGATAAACACAAATAAACTTTACATGTTATCTCATAAATGTAAAATACTTCAAGATTGAGAAATAGTACATTGTCAAGCCTTTGGTATATAGTCAAACCGGAGTACCCGCCTTGAGGTAACCCGTTCACAATTCTAATTCCTCAACACGGTGGGCTTAGAGAAGTTAAAATAATAACTTTTCTAGTAAAAGATTTAACTCTTGAATTCTTATTTCTACCTTGTAGTATGGGTGACCAAAATGGAAGAGAATGTGTTTTTGCTCTCAATACTTGAGAGAATTTTTTAACACTTAGCCTTTTTAAAATTCTCTCTACCATTCCCACTAATCCATTGGCCTATTTTTCATTTAATCAATTGAGCAACATATTGCTCTTTCATTTGTTTATTATTATTTTTTATTTTCTCACCAAATAGCATCCATTATCCAGGTCAATATTTGCCATTAGTGTTTTATTTATTATTGTTTACAATAAACCAAATGAAAACAAAACAAAATAGAAAATTATTTAAATAAACTTTACCTTAATTTAGGCCAAATGAGAAAATATTTTCTCATTATTAAAAAATATCTTAAGGTCTACCATTAACAAATGCCACTCATTTATACTTATCATATCATTTAATTAATATTAAATAAATAATTTAATCATATTAAATCACGGTAGAAAAACATGCTAATTTAAATAAAAAATTAATTGTTTGATTTTAATTTAAATAATAATATCATATATTATTATTATTATTTTATTCAATAAACATTTTAATGAATAAAATAATGATATTATTTGTCCAATAAATAACGTTATTTTGTAATTTTTAAATCAAATAATAATTGACCCACATGTGCCATGTGTCAACATCCCATTGGTCAACAACTAATTGTTAATTAATTGATGTACTTAACTCTTAAGTTTTGACACGTGCACGAACGAAGGGAGACCAAAGTAAATGTCTGGTCTGCTAGAATTTTTTGGATCGAACTATTCAATTTATTACGCTGCCCCAGTGCACAACGAGTACACTTCATATTGTGAAACTCTCTAGGTTTACTCCTGATTTGTCAAACAGAATTATTCTGTGAGTCCGAGATCAATGCCCCACGCACATATCACGAATATTACAAATCAGTACGGTAAACCATACAAGTTGAGGTCATAGTGCATACGTATAATCCTTCCGTCAATCATATCCTGAAAAAGAAGAGATATAGATCACTACCGTCAAATTCCTATATGCTCATCCGTGAACTTATCTTCAAACACGTATCTTGATAAACAATATATGCAAACACTTTTACAATATTGTTTAACTTTGTAGGAAACTCTTTTCCTAGATTTGTTGCTTATGGCCATAACAGATTCCATATCTATACACACGGTACTCCATAAACATCGGACCATACCTAGCGACATCCAGTGGTCACACCATGAAAGGTCTGTGACATGCATGAAACCAAAGCATGATGGATCACTTATAAGCCTACCGTGGTACTCAGGTCAAAAGACCACATATACTACTCAACTCGAGAGGACCTTCCATTGATGACTTCATGGGATGTCTATTGAGGTACTCGTTGAGTCTGTTCAGTATTCAGTCCTTACTGAACACCTGTATGCTATACAAACTTTCAGTAAGTCCATGATTAGCTAAGAACAACCATCTAGACCATTTAGGTATAGTATACACTAGTCTATGTAAAAGGATTCCACCAATAGACCTGCATCGACGAATTAAGACTAGAAACATATAATTTAATAATAAACTTACATAATAATATTTCTTAACACTTATTACAACTCTTACACCTATGTTATTACTAATGTATTTGTTGGAGCTGGTGCTCACGTGCCATTCCAATATTGTATGAATATTAATTGTTAATATTTATACAATAAACATTTCGATTAAAGATTGTTAATATCATATTAATATGGTAAAATGCTTGTAACATTACAGACATTGTTTGATCTGAAATTGTTCAGGTCTGGTTTAAAGGAGTTTAGACCAGAACTAATAAGTTATCAAAGCTGAGAGTTATAAATGCTAATAGTTAGCACTGTTAATAGTTATCAGTTTATAAGAGTCAGCGAGGTCTAAAGAGTTAGAACTTTGTCTATAATGAGATAAAGACCTGAGAGTATACTTATAATGATATAGTTGCAAAGAGTTGCAATAGGTGCTAAGAAATATCATTATGTAAGTATGTCTCAAATATAATGTTCCTGATCTATGATCATCAATGCGGGTCTATCGGTGAATTCACAATATATAGATTAGTGTATGTCTATATCTGACTGGTTCAGATGGTTGTTCTTAGCTGACCATGAGCTTAGAGCTTGTATAGACATGCGGGTATCCAGTCAGGACTGGATACTGAACAGACTTATGAGGACCCCAATAGATATCCTATGAAACCGTCAAAGGAAGGTCCTCTCGAGTTGAGTAGTAATCGTGGTCCTTTGACCTGAGCGCCACGGTGGTCTTGTGAGTGATCCATCATGCTTTGGTTCCACATATGTCAGAGACCTTTCATGGTCTGACCGCTATGTGTCGTTGGGTATGGTCCGATGCTCATGGAGTCCGGTGTGTGTAGATACGGGATCCATCAGCTTACGTAGGTAAGTTGTATATCCGATGCTCCGAGATTGTATTTCATAAAGTCTTGTGGCCACAAGCATAAACCCGGGAAAAGAGTTTCCCACAGGGTTAAACAATATAGCAAAAATGTTTGCGTATATTGTTTATCGAGATACGAATCTGGAGATAAGATTATTGGATGAGCAAATGGGGATTTGATGGTGCTGATCTATATCCCCGCACATCCAGGGTATAAATGATGGAAGGATTATACGTATACGTTATGACCTCAACTTGTATGGTCTGACACGCTGATTTGTAATATTCGTAACGTGTGCGTGGGGCATCGATTACGGATTAATGGAATAGTTCCATTTGACAAATCGGGTGTAGACCTAGAGAGTCCCAATATGAAATGTACTCTTTGAGCACTTGGGCAGTGTACCGTATTGAATTGTTCAATACAGTATAATTCAGCAATTACTAAGGTTACGTTAACTAAAGTATATGGTTAAATGGTGGGACCCACTTTAGGTTAACTTGGTAACCGAGTAAGGATATAAAAGTAATTTCACTTTATGATTATTTAATTGTTAAATAATTAAAATAAATATTTATTTGTTTAATTGTTAAATAAATGATTTAACTTAACTAAGGTTAAAAGTTAACCATAAGGTTAAGTTAGTTAACTTTACTTAATGGTTAAGTAAAGGTTAACCTAACCATGGTTAAGTTAGTTAACTATGGTTAAATTAATTAAATATTTATTAACTTAAAGGTTAAGTTAAAGTAATCTAACTATGGTTAAATGTTAACTATGGTTAGGTTAAGCCAAATGAAATGCAAATGAAATTCAAATTAGTTTGGAATTTATGCATTAGTATATAAAGTGAAATGAAATTGAAAATAATTAATCTTTTAAAAGTTTTTAGTTTATATGTTTTGCATTTTTGGGAGCCAATTCAATTTGAGAAATTGAAATTGTTTGTTTTGTGTTTTAAGTGTTAGAACAACAAAACAAATTGAATTAATGGTTACTAAATGTAATAACTAAAAACAAGATTTGTTTTATTTATTCAAGAGTTGAATAAAAGGAAAAACAAAATTGATTAAGTTAAAGAGTTTAACTTTAAATCATGTTTAAGAGTTAAACACAAATGTTGGATTAAGATGCTGCCATTCTAGACAATCAAACCCACCCTTGTTGATTGCTAGAATTGATCAAAGATTCACTTCATGGTGGACTTCAAAGAAAATTAATCCAAAGGCTTCATTGGTGATATTTCTCAATTTCGAATTTAAGTTTAATCAAATCTTATTTTCTGTGTTCATTATATTTAATCTTCCGCTGTGCACATGTATGTATGAGATATGTATATTGTTTGTATGATGAACACAATCCACATGCAAAGAACCCTAAGTTTTAATTGTACCACCCTAAACCCAACACAACCCAACAAATTGGTATCAGAGCAATTTGTGTTGTTATGGGTGGTTTTTTAGTGTTAGCTAAGTGTTGGCTAAGTTGTATGACAAGTTCCGGAGCTGTTGGGATGCATTTTAAATGTTAAAAATGCAAACCAGTGAAAAACAGCACCTGGAACGCTGCAGCGCTAAGGTCCAGCGCGGCAGCGTTCATATGAACGCTGGAGCGCGGGGTGTATGACGCCCCAGCGCTGGATTAGCGCAGGGGCGCTGGGTGTCTGGCGCCCTAGCGCGGGAAGCACTGCTTCCAGCGCCCCAGCGCTGGTAAGACAGCGCCGCAGCGCTGAGGCTTGTGAAGCCCTAGCGCGCCAGCGCTGGTAAGACAGCGCCGCAGCGCTGAGGCTTGTGAAGCCCTAGCGCGGCAGCGCTATGAGACAGCGCCGCAGCGCTGAGGCTTGTGAAGCCCTAGCGCGGCAGCGCTACAAGACCAGCGCCGCAGCGTTCTTACACTAAAAAAAAAAAAAAAAAAAAAAAAAAAAAAAAAAAAAAAAAAAAAGAGTAAAATCTTTTTATTTTAAGCATGTGGGGGTTTATGAGATGTAATAATAATGGTTATTAGTTTACATGATAAACCAAGAAAATAATATTTTATTTATTTATTTATTTTTGTAATCACAATGGGGGCCCCACTGGTGGGGGTTAGTTGTGCTTGTACAGAAATGAATAATTGATTGAGAATAACCTCTCATGTGATGAGAGCAAATAATATGAAAGCCTGTTATTAAAATCTCTCTTAATTAGATTGAAATTTATTATATTATTTGATAATATTTTAAATGGTCCGTCTTGTCAATACGGTGTGAGATGGGTCACTATGGTCTTTCCCAATATTGCTTTAGCATGAGGGATTTGGTCGGTGTGACTTGGTCTAATGCCGGTAAAACATGAGATGAATCAAATATATGCAAACATATTATCCAATATTGCTTTAGCGTGAGGATAGTGTCAGTAACATATATTTGAGCATTGACGAGTTAATCTAAAATACAGTCACCCAATATTGCTTTAGCGTGAGGGTAATGTGTATTTAGGATCAGAAGTAAGAGTTGTATGAGATACAATTGACAAGAGTTGTCTACCTGTTGGATTTATAAAGGCCAATATTGCTTTAGCGTGAGGCTGGAGTAAAACCCCAATGGGATCCACTTCCCGCTGTGTAGTTTAAAATATTATACTATCTTATCCCGTTTGAGAGATTAAAGGGATTAAGTAAAGCAGTGGGAGGGCGTTTTTAGATTAAAAAATGTATAACAGTTATACCCATGATCTAAAGCGTAATTTATTAACAATAAGAAATGAACTGCTACGTATCTCCTATTTTGTCTTATAGAGATAAGATATTTGTCTTATAGAGATAAGATACTTGTCTTATAGAGATAAGATGAGTACAAGCAATCCGTTAGTAATCTTGATTAAAATACCAATAACTATAGGGTACTGAATAATATATTTAAGACTTGCTTAAGGATCTAAGAATAGTTCTAGATTCAGTAATATTTGATATTACTAAACCACAGATAGAGAAAAGTCATAATGGAAAGTGTTTCCACCGTTATAAGGTTTGAAATAGTAAATGTTACTATTCATCGCACCTAGACTTAAGAAAGATTGACTCATTAGATATCTGTTTCACCAAACATTAACATTTCATTAGCATTTGATGTTAACTTAGCAAAGGTATGAGATACCGCTTGTTATTCTCATATCTGTAAGATGTTACATGATTTGAGAAATGCTTGATTGCTAAGAAATGAGAAGTTCAGCTTCACGTAGGTAATAGAGATTTCCTGAACGTGGTAGCCGTTGAAAACTTCACAGTTACTTCTTATTTCTAGTAACAGCATTAATGTTGTATAATTGCTATTTTGAGCCAAACATTATTAGGTAAATCATATCACTCCCTGTAGCTGACAGAGAGGGTTATCATAAAAATAAGGAAATAGTTCCTTGTGATAATGATACTGATTTACTAACTGAATGTCAGTTAATGAATGGCTGTTATATCTTATATACAACAAGAAATGTCATATGTGTAAAGGTGAACAGAATAAATAGTATTTCAGCAACTTAAATAATAATGAATAGTGGTATATAAAAGATTAGGTCATGTAGTCGTGAGACGACTATCCTAGCTGGTTAAGGATGGTCAGATATTTGATCTGACTATAGTACATTGACTAGTTTATGAATTATGAATTCAAAAGAATATGGCCGAATCTTTATGTAGGTGTAAGACGCCAAGCCACTGGTTTATTGGATCTGGTACATATAGATGTATTTAGTCCAATAAAT
Source organism: Ailanthus altissimus (assembly GCA_946807835.1). Classification (NCBI taxonomy): domain Eukaryota; kingdom Viridiplantae; phylum Streptophyta; class Magnoliopsida; order Sapindales; family Simaroubaceae; genus Ailanthus; species Ailanthus altissimus. The sequence goes on along the minus strand of OX327712.1, from coordinate 14,685,766 downwards.
CTTACTATTATAAATGATTTCGATACTTCATTGTCTTTGTAGTGATTGTCGCTATAAAGACATGTGTTTCTCGGAAACGCAAGTCAAAATAATTTCGAAGTGTTCAAAATGTTCTGACAATGAAAGTAAAGAAACAAACCCTTATGTATATTGAGTGCTTTCGATAAGATCGAAGTAATTTATACATAATCAGTAAATTCACAAATTATTTAACTAGAATATGATTCTCTCTCAGCATAATCCTCCAGATACTTCTCAACATAAAGATGTTTAGGAAATGAGGAATCGGACTATATTAGATACAGTCTGATTGATATTGAGAATCGCTGATCTTCTAAAAATATCTATGAGGTTATATTTTAACATCTGCAACTTACTTATTAAATAATTCCATAATCATTCCTACTACTTTATATGAGATATAGACTAAATAGGAAACGAGTCTTAAGTATGTTAAGACTTGGTGTTATTCTGTTTTCATAAGAGTTATGCAACAGAATAAACTTGTATCCAACGGTACAAGTATCGGTTCATTTAGTATCTCAAGTGTATAATGGGATACCACTTCTATAATACAGATGAACGAAATATGTTCGTTTCTCATAATGTCACATTCCTAGAGAAAGAGTTTCTCATGGATTGTGGAGATTATAGAAAGATTGAACTTGATGAAGTCAATCTAAATATAGATGAACCAACGATGGAATTTTAATTTTAAATGAGTGAAATACCTTTAACACACTAAGTTCATAGGTTCAAAAGGATATCAAAGCCATCATTTAGGTATGTTTGATACTTGAAGGTGCCTTTGATATTTTCTTAGTTGAAGAAAAGGATCCTTTAACTTATGAAGAGACGATGTTTGACATCGATTCGGGAAAATGACAACATATCATAAAATTCTGAAATTGACTCACCGCATGACAATTAAGTCTAGGACTTAGTTGAGCTTCCTGTAGAAACTGTTTCTATTAGCAGTAAATCAGTTTACGCAGCGGAAGCAGTGTGGGCCCTATCTGAAGGAATGGTCCTTCATGGCCTGACTGATGTTGAAAGGTTACACTCAGAGATCTATGATCGATAATGAGGAAACCTTTTTCATCAGTAACCATGCCAAAGTCAATTTAGATTTTGTTGATGATAAGATACCATAAAATTTGAATTTGACTCTAAGTATGACAATTAAGTCTAGGACTTAGTTGTGCTTCCTGTAGAAACTGTTTCTATTTGCAGTAAATCAGTTTACGCAGCGGAAGCAGTGTGGGCCCTATCTGAAGGAATGGTCCTTCATGGCCTGACTGATGTTGAAAGGTTACACTCAGAGATCTAGGATCAATAATGAGGAAACCTTTTTCATCAGTAAACATACCAAAGTCAATTTGGATTTTGTTGGCTATTGTTGTATATTATGATTATGAGACTGGCTAATGGATGTAAATAAGCTGTTCTGGGAAGTATATCTCGAGTAAGAGATATGCAGAGAATAACTTGATGTTTTTGCATCCAAGCCTAACTTCTAATATAATGTGCAAACTAAGGAAGTCCATTTATGGACTTAAGTAGTTTTTCCCGAAGCTGGAATCTTTGTTTATATGATGAAATCAGAAAGTCTGATTTTATCAAGAATAAAGAGGAAGCGTGTGTGTTTAGAAAGGGCAGTGGGAGTATAATTATTTTTTTAGTTCTCTAAAGTGGAAAATATATACTCAACATTGGAAACGATGATTAGAGTATAGCAAGTAGATCAGATAAGTGTTATCTGTGTAAAGAACTTCTTCATAAAAGATTTGAGAGAGACTTCCTGTATACTAGGTATAAAGCTTTATAGAGATATAGCTAAGGAGTTAATAAGACTCTCTCAATAATCGTACATAGACTAAGTCCATGAAAAGGTACAACTTGATTGACTGTGAGACAGTTAAAGTCCCTTTTAGACATGGCAATCATCTTTCTTAGAGGAAGTGTCCTCGGGAAGAAGATGAAAGAGTTAGAGTGTCTAACGTCTCAGATGCATTAACTAGAAATAGATTAATGCATACAGTCTCATGTACGATATCTGGATTTAGATGGTTGTAAGTGTTACAAACTGGTATCTGTTTAATCCAGATCACGACCATTAAATGGTTGTGAAACATATCTGAAATATACTTGAGAAGTATAGAGGATAAGTTTATAAAATATGGAGAAAGTTTCTTACAAAAGAAGGGACACACATATTCAGACTTACGTTTGATCTGAATGGTAGAAAGTCTACATTTAGTTATGTGTTTCTCTACATCAGTACCGAAACTAGTTAAATGTGTATTAATAAATGTTCATAGCTAATTCTGCCTTGGAGGTAGAATGTGTTGCGGCTTGAGAAGCCAGCAAGAGACGTACTATGGATATTCAAGATAATTGCAGAGCTTTGAATAGTTCCAAGCTCAGTGGATCCTATCCCACTATATTGCAAAATAACGGTAATTGCTTAAGCCGAGAAGCCATAAGGCACACCAGTATTCTAATCATGTGAACTCTGAAAATCACATAATTAGAAAGTTCTTGGCAACAAGAGTTGTAATAAAATCTAGGGAATAATCTTTGGATGTAGGGAACCCCCCTAAGCCTAAACTCCTATAGTGTTTGAGAAACACGTGGAGTGTATTGGTATGAGATACCAGTACGTATGGCACTGAAGCAAGTGGGAGTTTGTTGGAGCTGGTGCTCACGTGCCATTCCAATATTGTATGAATATTAATTGTTAATATTTATACAATAAACATTTCGATTAAAGATTGTTAATATCATATTAATATGGTAAAATGCTTGTAACATTACAGACATTGTTTGATCTGAAATTGTTCAGGTCTGGTTTAAAGGAGTTTAGACCAGAACTAATAAGTTATCAAAGCTGAGAGTTATAAATGCTAATAGTTAGCACTGTTAATAGTTATCAGTTTATAAGAGTCAGCGAGGTCTAAAGAGTTAGAACTTTGTCTATAATGAGATAAAGACCTGAGAGTATACTTATAATGATATAGTTGCAAAGAGTTGCAATAGGTGCTAAGAAATATCATTATGTAAGTATGTCTCAAATATAATGTTCCTGATCTATGATCATCAATGCGGGTCTATCGGTGAATTCACAATATATAGATTAGTGTATGTCTATATCTGACTGGTTCAGATGGTTGTTCTTAGCTGACCATGAGCTTAGAGCTTGTATAGACATGCGGGTATCCAGTCAGGACTGGATACTGAACAGACTTATGAGGACCCCAATAGATATCCTATGAAACCGTCAAAGGAAGGTCCTCTCGAGTTGAGTAGTAATCGTGGTCCTTTGACCTGAGCGCCACGGTGGTCTTGTGAGTGATCCATCATGCTTTGGTTCCACATATGTCAGAGACCTTTCATGGTCTGACCGCTATGTGTCGTTGGGTATGGTCCGATGCTCATGGAGTCCGGTGTGTGTAGATACGGGATCCATCAGCTTACGTAGGTAAGTTGTATATCCGATGCTCCGAGATTGTATTTCATAAAGTCTTGTGGCCACAAGCATAAACCCGGGAAAAGAGTTTCCCACAGGGTTAAACAATATAGCAAAAATGTTTGCGTATATTGTTTATCGAGATACGAATCTGGAGATAAGATTATTGGATGAGCAAATGGGGATTTGATGGTGCTGATCTATATCCCCGCACATCCAGGGTATAAATGATGGAAGGATTATACGTATACGTTATGACCTCAACTTGTATGGTCTGACACGCTGATTTGTAATATTCGTAACGTGTGCGTGGGGCATCGATTACGGATTAATGGAATAGTTCCATTTGACAAATCGGGTGTAAACCTAGAGAGTCCCAATATGAAATGTACTCTTTGAGCACTTGGGCAGTGTACCGTATTGAATTGTTCAATACAGTATAATTCAGCAATTACTAAGGTTACGTTAACTAAAGTATATGGTTAAATGGTGGGACCCACTTTAGGTTAACTTGGTAACCGAGTAAGGATATAAAAGTAATTTCACTTTATGATTATTTAATTGTTAAATAATTAAAATAAATATTTATTTGTTTAATTGTTAAATAAATGATTTAACTTAACTAAGGTTAAAAGTTAACCATAAGGTTAAGTTAGTTAACTTTACTTAATGGTTAAGTAAAGGTTAACCTAACCATGGTTAAGTTAGTTAACTATGGTTAAATTAATTAAATATTTATTAACTTAAAGGTTAAGTTAAAGTAATCTAACTATGGTTAAATGTTAACTATGGTTAGGTTAAGCCAAATGAAATGCAAATGAAATTCAAATTAGTTTGGAATTTATGCATTAGTATATAAAGTGAAATGAAATTGAAAATAATTAATCTTTTAAAAGTTTTTAGTTTATATGTTTTGCATTTTTGGGAGCCAATTCAATTTGAGAAATTGAAATTGTTTGTTTTGTGTTTTAAGTGTTAGAACAACAAAACAAATTGAATTAATGGTTACTAAATGTAATAACTAAAAACAAGATTTGTTTTATTTATTCAAGAGTTGAATAAAAGGAAAAACAAAATTGATTAAGTTAAAGAGTTTAACTTTAAATCATGTTTAAGAGTTAAACACAAATGTTGGATTAAGATGCTGCCATTCTAGACAATCAAACCCACCCTTGTTGATTGCTAGAATTGATCAAAGATTCACTTCATGGTGGACTTCAAAGAAAATTAATCCAAAGGCTTCATTGGTGATATTTCTCAATTTCGAATTTAAGTTTAATCAAATCTTATTTTCTGTGTTCATTATATTTAATCTTCCGCTGTGCACATGTATGTATGAGATATGTATATTGTTTGTATGATGAACACAATCCACATGCAAAGAACCCTAAGTTTTAATTGTACCACCCTAAACCCAACACAACCCAACAGTATTCTCAGGTCTTTGTATCATTACAGGCAAGATTCTAAATTTTAGACTTCACTGATTAATATAATATGCTAACTCTTTAGCATTTATAATTTTCAGTAATGCTAACTCTTGACATTGATCTAAACTTATTTAGACCAAATCTGAACTCCTTCAGATCATATAATATCTGTAGCGTCACAAGCATTGAACAATTTAATAATAGTAATTAGCGATTTAACAAATAATGAACTGTATAAATATTATAAAATAAAATATTCATACAACAATGGGATGACACGTGAGCACAAATTCTAACAGTGTGTGCTAGGGTGAAACCTCTTATTTGGATGGAAATTGTTCTTGTGTAAACAAAAAGACACCAAATTATAGATCCTTTGAGAGTTCTTTGCTATTGATTTCTTTATAAGTTCTCTTAAGAGTTAATAAGAGAGGTTAGGATCAATTGATCTACCATAAACATAGGCAATTAATTGAACTACGTAAATTGATTTGTGTTGTACTCTTTGATTTACTTTGATTATCTTGTTTATTTGTTTGATATTTAATTATCCCGCTGCGCAAGGATATTATGGTTAGGGTTAAACTTAGGGCTCTTTTCTTACCATAGAGGAAATGTGTCTCCCTTTAACAGAAAGCTTAAGATTTTCATGTCTAGTGTTGCTTGTTCTCACCATGTACATGTTATTAATCACCTGTATGAATGTATTGAGTACGAGGGATTTGAGCTTTTAGGCATCATATTACCAAGACTATGGTTCAATCAAAATTTGTTTGTCCATGGCCAAGAGGTTCTCCAATTATAATTAGTGTTGAGTTGGTCAAGAGATTTTCTTGCAAATTATCAAGCTGCCTAGGTGTTGGTTATGTAAATAAAAAAAAAATTATTTATAAAAATAAACGCAGCGAAAACTAAATTGTCTTATTCATAATTACATGTATAGGGATAGAAGATTATCTCAATTCCTTACTATGGCAGAACTTGAATTGATCGGCTGCAATCTTCTCTACTATCCTCAATCTTCAAACTCAACGCATGTGGGAGCGTGGATCTTTCTTAATCTCTAAAACTACTAATACCCAAATATGAGAGAATTGTATTAACTAAATTCTTTTTTCACGTAAGAATACGTAAAAGAATATTTCTCTGTATGGTTATGGTCACTTTTTCTTATTACATACCTCCTATATATATATGGATCTCCTTTGGGTATTTAAAATTTGATTATGATTAGAAAATTAGAGTTTGATTAGGCCTAGTCCTTATTATCTCATAATCTTTATTATCTCATAATACACTAATTCTTCTAAGTTAACCCCAGGCTATTGCACTAAAAGTCAAGAGCTGTACTCTAGTAACCCATGTTATAAAATAAAAACTCATTTAATTAAAACTCCATTTAATTAAATTGGGCTTGGTTTTTAGACCAATAATAGCCACTTAATTGACCCTCTAATTGATGTCCATAATTAAAGTTAGGCCTTAAAAAAATGTCTTACTTCTTTAATTATTTCACTACCCTTAAGTCACTGAAGGCTCTAATGATCATTTTTAATATACCTATATTTGTAAATGAATTTATAAATAAATATTATTATTCAATAAATAATTTATTAAATAAACTATGGCCACAGATTCTAATGATTAAGCACTGCAAACATCTTAGGTGGACATTAATTATTAGATTTCATCTTGCAAATATATGTTCTTACGACCAATGAAATTATATCTCCAAGCTATCAAAGTTTTGACCGTTTATGTAAATCTCACACCGTGATAACTCAAAAGATACAACGCATGAATGTAAGTTCATTACCTGCTCTGGATTAAGATCAATCAAACTTATTAAAACTTTTGTGAATTAAGATCTATGACATTTAGTTAACCAGATCGAAATTCACAGTAGTTATGTTCAATGTATCATATACATTAGTTTCTCTACTCAAAGTCTCTATTTCTATGATCAAGGTAAATCATCTACTATAAGAAGCAGAAAAACTACAACCTTACATAATGAATGTCATTTTTATTAAGGTTGTGAACATGATTTAATTTATAAAGAACTTGTGTTCTATATCCTCTGTATTAGCATCATATACCTAATACATAGATTACATACTTTATAAATATGAACTCATTAATGTATGCTCAATTATATATATGAATAAACTTTATTAATCTAATAAAATTGTTATTACACATATTTTAAGAACATAAAATGTCTAACAGTTAGTTCATCCGTCGGTTCCTGCTTCAAATTGATTAGCTCATTGGCGGCCACTAGAGCCTGAGGCCTAAAAACTCAATTCGACTGCAACGCTCGACCACAAAGGCAAGTATAACAAGTCTTTGTGTTGCACCTTCATCATAGTGTTGTAAGTTGTACTGGTACGGTGAACATGAAGTCGTTGTATTCGGTGCTTGTGGGTGAAGCTATGGCCAATTTGAGGGGTATGTTATTTGCTCCAGCAAGTGGGAATTATAAGGCTAGAAATAGAATCAGATGTTGGGGTTGTAGTTGATGAACTTCTTGTCAATTCTATAGCGGCTTCGGAGCTTGGATTGATCATTCTGTATATTGTTCCAAGCTTGCAATACTTCAGTTCTGTTAAAATTGCATTTGTGTCGCAATAGAATCAGATGTTGTAGAGGATTCTCCTGAACTTTCTATTATTTAATTCAATGTAATATTTGCTTTGCTTTTTTTTTAGAAAAAGAGAAAAGAAAAAGAAAAGGTTTATTTTATATTCATATATTATATTTCAAGAACAGAAAAAAGGTAAAATTATTGACACAACAATGTTAGAATTTGTGTCGGTGCTTTTTAACATTTCAGAAAAAGGAAGTGCGACTCAACTTATCTACGACAAAGAAGCTATTGAATGTAGGGAAAGCAATCTCATAGTGTTGGATAACAATTGAAACACTTGAGAGAATTCAAGACCCACGTAATTAAAAAGTGACAAAAGCAAGAAAACAAGAGCCAAGTTCAGCATAGAATTGAGTGCTTCATTATGCCAATGTAAAGTCTGGTGGGGAACCCATGCCAGTACCATAACACAATCTCATTTCCTTTTGCTTTTCTCTTTCAAATGTTAATAATTCCCAGAAAATTCAAATGTTCAAACAAATCCCATCATCGTTGAAAATTCATTGACAGAAGATCTGAACAAAAGATGGGAATCGGATGTTCCTTTAATTAACCCAATACTTTATTTTAGTCATTTGTTTTCGTGTAACTTTTAGTTTTGAGGGGGCCCCATGACCCTTCTAGCAAATGAGATGTCAATTGAATCCAATTTATGAAGAATATATTTGCCACTGAGATAACTTGGTTTTTAATACACAACTACTAACACTATATTATTATAGTGTTAAATATATATATATAGGTGAATAGTAAATATTAGCTATTGTAATTATAGTTGCGATCCAATAATAAAACCTGGCAATGTGCATCTCTCTCTAATTTTTGTGAAGAGTTTGTTAGTTATCAAAATTTTAGCTACTTTGTTTTCAAAGTTAAGTTGAAGCTCTAAACATATTCTAAATCAGATTCAAATGAATTTTTAGCTTAAGATCAAATAAATTAAATTAAAAAGTTTTCTTAATTGAACAAGATTATATCAAATTCAGTTTTGACAAATTAAGAATTGTTATGAACCAGATCCACCTTTAAATTTCATATACAAAAGTGAATAGCTTAATTTTATTTTTCTTAAGAGTAAACAGGCAAATACTTGACTTCATCTGGCTCATTATCCAAATAATTGAACACATTTTTCACTTATAATTCTCAGGAATCTTCTATTGAAAACTTTCATTAACATATCCTTAAAATTTGATCCCAAAATTTGCAGCCCACAAACATGTATGCTGAGTTTCGCTTTCATGGGGGCTAGCATCTTTTCAATTATTGCAAAAGGACAATTACCACATAAGGATGTTAAGGTTCTGCTAAAAGGAATTGTTGACATTATTGTGCCAATAATGGATTACTAGGAGCTGGAATGCAACAATTTTAAAGGGGCAAATCTCAACCCTCAAATTCTAATCAAGAATGATAACACCGTAGTAATTCATTTGCATAATTACTTCTAAGTACAATGATGATCAATTCTGTTGATAGTGGAATATGAGAAATTCTGGCTTAGGACCTGAATTTATATCCTCTAAGAATAGTGAATGGATCTTCTGAAGAATTGTGTTAAGATAATTTTCTTTGGTGCGTATTTGACTTTCAAAACTTCTTACAATTATAATTAAAGTTAAACCATGTCAGAACCGGTGATAATCTTTTAATGTTTAAATCAGTAATAGAAAAAAGACAGGAAGAATCATAAATCAAGAGACGTTTTTCATCTCTCGTGCTTAGATAGAACTTTTTACGGTTTTATTTTGTTTTTTTCTTTTCTTTTTAAAGTCCACAATTTAATTATTTTAATCCTCTTTTTATACACCTTTCAGTATTAAATTATAAAGTTCTATTAGAATTATAATAAATATTTATAATTTTGTTTTAAATTTATCTTAAAATTATAAAAATAAAATTTATATCCAAAATTTTGAGATTTTAAGATTTTCAAAGATAACATCAATTTGAGTCTTTAGTTGGTATGTGTCATCTGCCTCTTTAATGGTTAGTTCAAGTATGACAGCTGAGGATATCAACCGACTTTAAAAACTTTAAGATTCGAAAACTGTAGGCCGAGAATATTTTTCTATTTAATGTTAGGTCTTCTAATGATGGTGGGTTCTTGTGGGTTATGGGTGGGATGTCTTCGGATAGAATGTTTTGGAATGCTCGAGTTGAAGTTCATAGACCTCATCAAACCTTAATGGGATGAACTTGGGTTGAAATTTCGGGCGATTAAATTCATAATAATAATAATAATAATAATAATAATAATAATAATAATAATGGCGAAGACTTAGTATTTTAGATTGGTTGAATTGGCTCAATCTTTATAATAATTCTTGAGATTGTGCCGATAAAATTTCAGATTGACTAAAAATAGGATGGATAATAGGTTTATAAAGCCTTAGACAGATCCTCTTAATGGGCGGCCTTTTAAAAATGGACATTGGCTAAATATGGGGTGTGGATAATAGGATTGTAAAAGGTTCAGATTTCTCTTCTTAATAAGCCCCATGTCTCTTATAAGGGCTATTAGGTCCAAACCTAGGACTTAGTCATTTAGATCAGATCAAAGCAGGAAGTGGAAGTGAGATTGTTGAGATTTTGTGAACAACCCCACTATCTAACCCCAAGTCCTTTACAGTAGTAAGTCTCCTCTTTATTTTTTTTATTTTAAGAAAATAATAAATTATGTCTATCACCCATTGGTTTACAGAAGTTGGATACTCTGATAGTTCCTTCTCATTATCTCAGAGTAGATATGGGAGCTCCCAGAAATTCTAAGTCCAATTGTCTCAGCCGAGCAAGGACAAATTAGACTAAATATGTAGCAAACAAAAAATTATTAGGAATTAAATAAAAATAATAATTAAAAAAAATTCTAAAATTTATTGCAACAATAAAATAAAAATTAATAAAATACCAGACATCAAAGAATAACAACAAATTTCTCAAAAAGAAAATCAGAATGGAAATTGGAAGTTAATCGAATCTTACATCAGTTGCTAGGGATAGGAATTGTCGATTGAGCCTAAAACCTTGACTTCATGGTCATAAACTAGATGAATTGATCCTTTTTTTCATAGCATTAATGTCTTGGTTTAGTCATAAACCATGACTTTACAACCCAAGTCTACTAAACCATGATTTCATTACCAAGTCTAACATTAGATGCACCTAGTTCGTCGAGTATACACATATATGTACATTTTTTTTTTTCTTGAATTAAAAACTTCACTATAAACAACTATTTCTTTCGTCGTATTTTATTTAAACTCGAATTACTATAAAAACAAAATATATTCATGATAATATTCGCTCAAAAGATTACACATACATTGAAAATATCATTCATAAAAAAAAAAATTGAAAAGTGAAAATCCCCCAAATATACAGAAATAAAATCATAAGTGAAATTCATTAGAAGACTTTATGCATTTTTTTAAAGATCTAATGCCATCACTTGAATTTGAACCAAGATTCTCTAGCACTGCTTCATAAGAGTGGCGTGTCTACCGATTTCACCATTCTGGCAATTTGTATCCAAAAGTCTTTGGATTATGAAATTATAAAACAATTTTTTTTATGATTTAAATCAACACTTTCAAGTTTTTAAGTATAAGGCAAGAATCTAAGAATAAAGATTGAAATGAATAAAATAGTCTATCATAACTAATTCTTCAATTTGCTTATAAATTTTGTACAAGGTAAATTGAAGCAAAATAGCTATTAAACAATAACTATAGTAAAAGTGCGAAAGTGGGTAACAATGTTCCTCGTTATAACCGGTGATTATCCTCTCACATATTATAACCAGAGACGAGACGTATGTGGTGCATCATACACTGCCTCATGAATGATGCAAAATTTAATAGTATGACACTACACAGACAATGTTGTAGATATACATACGTGTGAATGTCTATATTTCAGAAAATGCAAATTTGTACATAATTGTTAGCAATTCGGCATCAAATTACTATTAATCAATAAAATATAAGAAGAAACAGGATTTTACTATTAACATATAGTGAAAACTCAGTTCAAGAGGGAAAAAATATATGTAAATAAATACAAAAGCATCGACTATGAAACAAAAGACGATCTATCGATATAGTGAAATTTTTAGAACATTATGAGACTGCAGCTAGTAACTAATATTCAGTTATCTGTGGGCCTAAGTACTCAATTTCATCCATATGTGAGTTCTCTGGCACCTCAATCTCTTCCAACCACCTACAACTCTCGCCATCCTCCTTTGTCTCTGAATTTTCTCCATCTGCATTGGTTACAATAAACAAATTAATGATGCATGTACAAATGTTCTTCCGTGTGTGTGTGTATATATATGCTGAAATTCCATATGTGAATGTCATCAATCATCAAATGCTATAGTTTTTTTGTGTTCATACGAAAAATTGTTATATCAATAGTTCCTGTAACCCATTTACAAGAAGTTGAAGTCACTCAAGTAGTTTCTGTTATAATCTGTTAATGGAGAAATAAGTGAAAAAAGGGGAAGTGTGCGAGTTTTTTTTTCACTTACTTGCAGCTGTGGAAAGAGGTAACTCCTTGTAATATGAGCAATCGCGGCCATCATCGCTAGAATAGGGAGGGCCAAGCACATCAAGTACAGCACATGTTGTAATGGCTGTGAATTCATGGATATTGCCTCCTGTTGTTGGATATAGTACTGAAGTGTTGCAAGGTGCTCTGAAATCGCTGTCTGCTATCAACTTCGCCAATCTTGCTGCAAAACCATCACATTTTGTCACAAATGTCCCCGCCCACTTTTAAGCAGCGTGCATTTTTAACGTTTTGTATGTGTGTGTATGTGGGTTGGTGCACGCAAACATAGAAAGAGATTAAAAGGTACTTACATTGTGCGGATGGCGCAGACTCATTTGAGTCAACGGCATCAACCCAATCGTATGATTTTATATGCATTGTTCCCAGCAAGAGTTTGCTAAAAACAGTCATTCCAGGATGGTTGTGCAAGGGGATCACAGCAGTTGGAGGAAGAAAGAAAAGACACAACTGCACAAAAGAAATAATACATCAACAACTTAAGCAGAATTAGGAATATTTCTTGATAAAGTACTTTTAACCATATAAAACTTGTAAACCGTTCTGCCAGACACATGATATTAACGAACCCAATCTAATTTATTAACTAATAAGAATCAGCAAGGCTTACCGAAAAGTTATCGCACTTGTATATGGTAGTGGATGTGACAAAGGGAGTCCCTTTAACTGTGTCTTTAGCACTGAAGAATTGCAGCTTACTACTTAGCCCAACATCTTCTGGCTTCATATTATCTGTACAACCAAAACCATTCCATATGTAGAATTAACCACATTTTCTCATGGAATTTCTCTTATTGTTTTAGTACAAAGATTTTTACCGTCACTGCTGGGTTTTGATCCCATGGGCTTGAGTTATAAAATAAATAAAAAATAATATCAAATATCACAGATGCATAGTTGCTTTTAGCACTTGGCCCTTGGTTGTAAAGCAAAAGGCACCAACTGTCAATATGATTAAATCTGGATTCATCTAGAAGCAACCACTTCCCCTTTTCCCCTACTTTTTTTTTTTAAATTGCACCCTTTTTTATTCTTAAAAGTATGTATCCATTATCATTGTTTAAATAACTAGAAGCTGCACCATAAATTCGATCCAAGACCAAGAGGGGTTGGCCGAATGATCAGCCCATAAGTAGCGTCCGAGTCTCTGTGCGCAGTTCTTCTCTAGTCGGGACTAGAATAGACATCCGAAATGTGCTATAACAAAACTAATCAGATTTGAGAGTTTCGGCATACATATGATATCTGATCATTTATGTTTCTAACATAAAGGAGAAAAAAAAAAACCAACATCCAGCTAGATCCACTGCACCCAGATCAATGAAAACTGGAGAGAAACTATTTCTAAGTAACGAGAATCCAACAAGTTCTATTAACATGGCACTGTTCAATTGCTAAAAACAATCATTGACTGCTAAAAAAAAGTGCTTATTGAATTATTTTACGGAAACTGCGTGGATCCAACGGAAGTGATTCGAAGATTAAACATGGTTGTAATTCGACTATCTCCAGATTCTGCACAAATTTGCCAATTGTTGACTTTTAAGCTTCATACAGGAAAAAGAGAAAATGCATGGCATGATGACGAGTGGAATTTAATTAAAAATACATGCAAATGCAACATTAAGCTATAGAAAATTTAAAACCAATAGTTAAACTACGAACGGGAATTGGGGTAGAGAGATTGAATTTGAAAAGTTACCAAGGATCCCGGCCAACTTTTGCACATCACACGGAGAAGGAACAGTTGCAGGGCCTTTGAAAATGTTTTTGCAAGAAACATACAATTCTTGCAACGCCATGGGAACCTTCGGTGCAAATCTTTGAATTCTCTTTTTGCAACGGCTCTTCTTTTTAATAACCTTATGAGCATAACCAACCCTGTTGACATGCTCATGAACTCCATCTCTTCTTTGCTCAACTAAACCAGCAGTCTCCATCGTTATGATATTTATAAATCTAAATGAAAACCAATATAGCTATATCTTCAAGTGAACTGTAAAATGATTTATGAATCGAGGAATAGGTTTTATTCCAAGCGAGAAAATCCCAGCAAGAAAAACTGAAGATATTTTTGGTATTTGTGATGAACCGCCTAAACAGACAAGTTTTGATACTGTTTTTGATAAGATACAGAAAAGCTCAGGTTCTGCGTACGATAATGTCACAGTAGAGAATTTTCGAGGGGGTTGGTGATGAAGTTGAAGGAAACTGTAAGGATAGAGGGAGATATTAATTAATGGTATATAAACTAGAGAAACGGGGAGAAATGAGCAAAACCAGGGGCTCGTTTTAGGACAGCAAGTGTTTTGTTTTGATAAAACAACGTTAACAAATGGAAAGGAAAGGCAGTTTTGATATGTTTTGCACTTCCCGCCCCCCCAATTTTTGTTGTGTTAAAAGTTGAAACTGCTTTTCTGTGCGACCCCGGTTTTCCAACATGGGCCAGGGCAACCAATGCTGTCAATTGACTGAATTGCCCCCTGCACACTATATTCTGTTGCCAACTTGTCATATTTTGTTTTTTGGAAAAAATAGAAAAAAAAAAGAAGAAGAAGAAATTAAAGTTGAGGTTTCTTAACACGTGTTTGATTTATCAACGCTGAAATAAATTATTTTTATTAGAATATTTTTATTTAATTTTACGAACAAATTATTTTTTAGTGCCATTGAGAGAAGATTATGTCATGACAGCCAAGGAATTAATAATTATTGGTGACCACGTTGAAAATGGGAAATATTATTTTTAAAAATTAACTTTGAGTAATTATCTAATATTAATATTTCTTAAATTTCATTGAACTTATAACTCAGTCCAGTTGTCCTATTAAACAACTCATGATTCACCATGAAATTATCATATTCTTTACGGATGTTTTCGAATGTTGTTAAAATTGAGCAACCTACTTTACCCACCTATAAGTTCTATGTATTTTTTTTACTATTAAAATCTTTTTAGAATTTTTTTTAATTTAAATAAAAAATATTTAAAATTGTACTTATTACTTTCAACAATTTTAATAATATAATATACTTTAAAAATGTGCATATTACTTTTAAAAATATTTCAATTATACAATATAGTTATAATATTATTAATATAATCTGATGTATAATGTAATATGATTGATGTAATTTAAAAAAACTTATTAACCTACTTATTAATAACCCAAATCACTCTTAGTATTTGCTCCAATTTTATAACTCAATTTTTTTTTCTTTTAATCATAAATTTAAAATTCAATAATTTTATAAAAAAATTCAATTCTAGATTATCCTTATAGTTGAATTGTAGATCGATTATTCATAAATTATATATTAAACTGTTTATGAATAAAAAACTTTTGAATTAGATTAGAGTGTATTTTCAACTTAAAATTTTCAAATATTAAAAGAAAAAAAATTTAAATTAATTTGTCAAATAAATTTTTATAATACTATGCCATTTTAGGATTTGTTCAATCTAAAACATGTTACATGCAATTATTAACTGAAAAGGATAGATTTTTTGTTTTTTTTTTATAATTATTTTGACTTTTTTTTTCTATTAATACTAATTCTTTTTTATAATAGTTGTACTTTGATTGATTAAGTTGATGCTAATTGATCATCAGTCAATTTCCTGTTTACACTTTTCCAATCAGTCTGGCATTTTAATTGGTGAAGCACTCAAGTAGGACCCAGAAATGCCTTCGATGTGGGAAATGGGAATCCAAAAGAGGAAAGCTAACGGTTGTGATCATGTTCATACTTTTTATAGTGGGCAATGTACCCACTTTATTCCCCTACATTGGATGCTCATAGTCATACCATAAGCTGCTTCCGACTTGGGAAAGAAGCACTTTCGGCAGATATCCCATTATTCAGATTTAGAGTGTAAAATTAAACAACTGGTTGTAGTTTTGAGTACTATATACAGAATTTACATTGGTTTTTTTTTATAAAAAAAAAGTTTAACGGAGAGTTAAATATTCTTAATTAACTAAATTTTTTATTTATTTAAACTCATATGGACACGGTTGTTGTACAATTTGGTAGCCACTCAAGTCAGGTTTAGGGTCACATTCACATTGGTTATATCTAAGTATTTTGCCATCTAATATTTGATCAAATTTATTTTAGGGTTTTACCCAAAATTATAACTTTTCACCGATAAGCTACCCATTCATTTAAAATAGAAGAAAACGAAAAAAAAGAAAAGCAAAACCAAAACTGTCGATGGTTTCGTTGATTTGAGTTCATGGGTTTCAACTTTCGAGAGGGAACCATTACAAAAAAGGGGGGGAGTTTCAGGGCAGTAATTTTTCTTTCCTTGTAAGGTAACTTTACTCAATAATATGACTACCCTCCAAATAAAATCCAATCTTGCTTTGCTTCCTGTCAAAGAAAATAAAAAAAATCTGCTGGGAAAAGATGAGGGGTGATTTGGACATTTCAGATAGAAGATATAGATTAGATTACATTCACGTGGCAGTCGCGTGGGGGGAGTCTGGTTTGCCTCAGAGGTGAAGACGTAAAGAACGTGTTCAGGCAACCATGCCAGATTATAATTCCACTTGTCACGGTTTAACACGGTGCCGTTTTAATGAAAATATCTTTTCGGTAAAGATTGCTTTTTTATTTTTTTTAACTCGGATGGCGGTTTCATTGTTTCTTTTTCTTTCTTTCTTTCTTCATTATTATTTCTGTAATTATTATTTCAACCGTGTTTCCGTGGGTCTATCCGAAGTGCGATGCAGATCACAAGTATTCACGCAATCCTGGAAATTTAAACCAAATCAAACTGTTGACTTTTTTTTTTTTTTCTTTTTTAAATTACTGCTGGGATTATTCATATTTATATCGAAGAAGTTTTGCGTTATAAAAAAAAAGGTCCAAACCACAGGTTTGCTCTTCCACCTCACAATCTGCCGAAGAGTGAAGACACGATATGCTTATATATATATATATATATATATATATATATCCTTCAATATTGCTTTGGTAACAGACATTCCCTGTTTCAAACTTGAAAGTATTAAAGATATATTTTTTTATTATAAACTTTTATTTACGTGCCATGAGATCTGATAACGCGGCATTCAAATTGAATCCCATCCACTGGAAGCTTTCTTTTCCAAAAGGTGGATTTTAAGATTTGATGTTAGAAAAAAAAAGAAAGAAAGAATATGTTAACAATATATATATATATATAAAAGAAAAATAATGAGTAAAATTAAATCTGATTTGAGTATAAAAGGGGTATATTAATAATATTATATTAAAGTCAAATAATTATTTTTTTACATAAGTAATGATGAATTTATATGACTTTAATATTTAATTTTATTCTCATAAACCAATTTATATGATTTTAGTATTTAACTCTAAACTTACAATCATTCTCTTTTATGATCATAATCACCATTATACCAAATTCTCTTTATTATAATTATTCAACATTTAATATAAAAAAAATACATAATTTATTATTGTATAATAAAAATATTTCTCTTCTTTTTTAATTTACTATTACATGCACTACTAAAATTACTTTTCTCTTCTTTTTTTTTACTTTCATCACTCATTCTAAAAAAAGTTTAGCACCTTTTTATATAATAATAAATAAAAGTTAAGTATTGATATCAAAATTAATTTAGTATTATTATAATTTTAAATATTTGTAACTTTTAAAATTAATTCTAGTATTTAATAAGAATAATTTAATATATTATAACTCCTACAATAATTTAAAAATAAATAATTTTCAAATAATAATAATATTATAAAAAATATTTGAAACTCTCAAATATTTAATATAAATTTAATAACTAATTTAAATATTATAATCACTATATAATAATGATATACTAATAATACTTTATAATATGTAACTTAAAATATTATAACTTATTATTTATTGAAAAGGTTTTATAAACTTTTTCTTCAATAACCATCCATAAAAGATTTTAAAACCTTTTATATATAGCTTTTTAATATATAAAAAAATATATTACATAATTAATAAAAAAAAAAGTATTAGAGTAACATTCTATTACACGCACTACTAAAATTACTTTTCTCTTCTTTTTTTTTACTTTTATCATTCTAAAAAAAGTTTAGCACCTTTTTATATAGTAATAAATAAAAGTTAAGTATTGATATCAAAATTAATTTAGTATTATTATAATTTTAAATATTTGTAACTCTTAAAATTAATTCTAGTATTTAATAAGAATAATTTAATATATTATAACTCCTACAATAATTTAAAAATAAATAATTTTCAAATAATAATAATATTATAAAAAAATATTTGAAACTCTCAAATATTTAATATAAATTTAATAACTAATTTAAATATTATAATCACTATATAATAATAATATACTAATAATACTTTATAATATGTAACTTAAAATATTATAACTTATTATTTATTGAAAAGGTTTTATAAACTTTTTCTTCAATAACCATCCATAAAAGATTTTAAAACCTTTTATATATAGCTTTTTAATATATAAAAAAATATATTACATAATTAATAATAAAAAAAGTATTAGAGTAACATTCTATTATATAATAAGTATAGGTGTTTTTCGAACTTGAACCTATAGTTGGTGCTATAGAATACATTTGAGGAACGAACTATATCTTGAATTCTACCTTTTTGACAGAACTCAATTATAACACATATAATAATGCTGAAGATTTTATTTTGCAGGTTGGCGCATTAATTATCTTTTGCTCTATTTTGATTTTAGTGAGAGCTCTAAAGAACAACTCAATTCCTATAGTTATGACCTTACGACTACTCTCAAATAGGTGAGTCATCCAAAAACATATGTGATTTATGCTTTGCAAAAATATTTTTGTTTTGAACTCATTTAAGATAAATATTCTTCGTAACGTCACATAAAATAAATACTTTTTATTATAGGAATAAGTGGCATCCTATCATCTTTAGGACCAATCATAGAGTTGGTTACTTCCATAAGCGACTCTTTTATAAGTTTAAGCACATCTGCCTCAACCATAAAACTTTTCTTAAAAAGTTTTTTATTTATTATTTTTCTTGAAATTTATTTAGTTATAAGATTTTTATATAATTCTTAATTTATATAAAAATGAGTTTAATCATATTTCTCTTGATAATTTTATTAGACTTTTTTTAAAAGTCGTTTATTTATAATTTTTTTCAAAAAAATTTATTTATGAGATTTTTATATAATTCTCACTTTATATTGTATGCTAAACGAAACTCTTCAACCGGTTGCATATATTCAATTTGACTTAAGCTTAAAAAACTGCCCATAAATTTTTTGAATTTCTAACAAAATTTCTTTTTCAAAGAAAATTTTAGTATAATAATAAAATATATACAACATATATACAAAATAAGAAATTTAAAGTTCTCAACAGTAAAACTTTTTCTTCTTTTTAACTTTGTCTCATTATTTAGTTTGAAAAACTCTTATATTTTAAAGATTTTTTAAATTAAATATAATTAAAGTGAATCATATATCCTTAACACCAAAAACATAAAACAAAAATATATTAATTTGCACATTAACACAATGCATATTAGATCAATAAAAAATTCACACTTACGGCTTTTAATGAAACAAGAATATTCATGTCTATATAGAGAATTAAGTATAATATTTTCTTTAAAAAAAAAGAAAATTAATAATTCTCCTTCGCTTGAAGTATGATCAACATATAATTATTTACATGAACAAATACTCTAATGAATAGCATTACTAACCTTTGAACAAATAATTAGCATATGAATCATTTACAAAAATTCACACTCAAAATATTTTATAATATGCCACTATTTAATATTAAGTAATTTAATAGCAACTTAATATGATACAATATTATAGCATCAATAGCAATAAGAAAAAGAAAAAATTAATATCTCTGTTATTAAATATATTTTTAAGTCATACAAGGACAACACATATAATAAACAAATCAATTTATAAGATATATTGTACACATATATTTAAAGAAATAAATATAACTTATGAATTCCTCAAGTTCAATAAAATTATAGTCTTGCATCCAATAATATTTTTTTTTTCTTTAACTTCAAATTAACATGTTCTTTATTTTTTCCAAACTTGATAAAATTAAAGAAAATGAAACATTACAAGTCTATTTCAAGGTTTTATACAACTAAAAAAAATCAAAATTTAATTTTGATATTATAAAATAAATATTTTTTTAATTCAGAGATTATTCCACAAACGTTGCATGCCCTCCACATTCAAAAGTTGCAATTCTTTACTTCACTTCAATCTATTAACCTCCATTTGTCAATTAATTGGAGGTCAAAGTTAGTGGCATAAAAGCCTTAGGGAAGAGTTTTTGCTTCGAAATAATCTCATATACTACCATGCATTCCAAGTAATTCAATCTTGGAACAATGTTCTTCATCATTACTTTGGTAAAATCATATTAATGTCACCGAAGTTGAAAAAGAAACCAAACCGAACACATTAAAACTACAAAATGAGTTTTAAAATAACATAAAAGGAAATACTAATTTTTCTTATGATATTAGTCAGTCTCTTTTAAGCATTCACACAATTTTTCTTTCACTCATTCTGTCAAAGAACCAGTCATAGAGAAAAAGAATCACACTAAAATGCTACTACTTCATGTAGCTGACAATAATAAGATAATACTAACATGTAAATGTATGAATTAACCCATTATTTAAATTAAAAGGTTTTCAAGATACTATTCAACTTTAGAATGTTGGATATATTTATTTTATATATTATAAGGATTATACTATATATTATATATTATCATATATAAAAGACATAGAACATAATAACAATATATATTAAAATAATAATGAATAAAGAAAAATCAAATTTGACTTAAGTGTAAAAAAGTCATGTTAATAACATTGTCCTAAGATTAAATAGTATGCTCTTCATATAAGTACAAATTTATATGACTTTAAGATTCAATCTTACAAATATTTTCATCGATGAGCGCGATCATCGAAAAATTATACTAAATTTTCATTATCATAATTGTTCAAAATTTAATATAAAAAATTTATAATTTAAAATAGTATATAATATAAAATATTTTTCTTTTTTTTTTCTTCTTTTTCACTCTTTCCCACACTACCAAGTTATTTTTTATCTTTTTCTTTTTTACTTTCACACACTTACTCCAAAAAAGAATTAACACCCTTTACATAGTGATAGATAAAAGTTAAAGTATTAATATCAATATTAATTTAGTATTTTTATATTTTTAAATATTTTGTAACTCTTAAAATCAATTCTAATATTTAATAAGAATAATTTAATATATTGTAACTCTTACAATAATTTAAAAATAAATAACTCCTAAATAATAATAATAATATAATAATAAATAAATATTTGTAATTCTCAAATATTTAATATAAACTTAGCGACTAATTTAAATATTATAATTACTATATAATAATAATAATTTATATTATGTAATTTAAAATATCAAAATTATATTAATATTTTATAATTTATTATTTATTTAAAAAAATTTAAAACTTTTTCTCCAACCATAATTACTAAACGTATTATTATTATTTTGATTCTTGAAGAACCATCTTTATAATATAATATTCAGTGCGTTGAAAAAATGTATGCTATACGAGAATAAGTAACAAGAATACAAGAAGCAAGATATGTAAGTCAATGCGTGTTTAGCTCTGTCCTTAAATTATTTTTACCCTCACAATAGATTATAATCAAAGTGCACACTATAAGAGATTATAAAGGTGCATACTAAATACAACTTTCTTAAACAAATTTAGATTTTGATAGAAGTTGATATGTAGAGAGAAAATAAGATTAATAATGAAGAAGAGAAATTAATTGTTTTGATTTAAGTATATTAATAATATTTATAGAATTTATGTGTCTATCCAGAGGACACAACACCTCTTTAAAATGCCACATTATTTAAAAAGGATAGGTGACTATTTAGAATCCTTTCTCTTCTCCACTATTTCTTTCTACTATAATGCTTAATTTTACATTTATTTATTTAAAATTCACTCTCAAAATACTAACACAGTGCATTTTATTTGTAAAATTCTAATTCTCATTCTTACAAAATAATTTTTCAAAATCCATTTAATAAGATGATACAGATCCACAATAACCCAGTCCACGGCCGTGCTGTCTGTAGTATCAACTATTAATACAACAAAAGGATTGCAGACATTTCTTAGAGATCTCCCAGTTCTGTCTGTTCCTTCCACTTCGTCAACAGACAAATTAAATGGCACATTTCTTCAATTTCTTTCTCAGTCAAATTCAAAAATTGCATAGCCTTCTCCATATATCCACCCTATACGAGTTGGTATCATATCAAAGAACGCCTTAGACATCTTCACCAACTCTCTTACAGGGAAACAGATCAAGAACAAAATGTAATTGTTACAGATTATGTGGGTGAAATGCAGTGAAGTACGAAGAGCAGATCATCCAGTCCACCTCCAGAAGAAAAACAAGATAACGACCGTCAAAATCATTCCCACATATTTGATCCATTTATCAACACGGTTCCTCCTCTCAATGAGCCTCAATACGGAGTTGGAGAGCCCTACTGTGTTAAGAACATCTAGAGCTTTCCTTTGGGCATTCTGAAGTAAAGATTGAAGTCAATTAGTAATGCTCTTTATCAACATCAATGACAAAGGTTACCAGCATTAGGATGACTTTTGTGTTGTATTCTTTGAGATTAGTACAATATCAATCTATTTCCTACCCAAAAAAGCATCAGAGGAAAAAGTGATCTCTAAGGTTGACATTTTAAACAAATAAGTTATCTCCAATGATCTAGAACTGAGTTTCACAGTTCCCACCTATCCATAAAGGAGTATCATACTAAATAAGCTCAAAACCCATACTCCATTACCAATCAACCAAAATCAGAAGCTTTTATATTTTCCAAGAACTATCTAAAATTTAACCTCAGAGGACTGACTTGGTGCAAGTTCTTAGCTTCAAAGAAAAGTATATACAGATTCTAATACCAACAAACCACAGCAACATCATTACAGATTAGTGATGTTTCAAAGCTGAGTTTTCTTTTTTAACTAGGAGAAAGAACACCACCAATGGTAAAAACTGTTGAGCGTATATAACTTATTCTTAATTAAATTATAAGCTTCTACTATCATCATAATAAACTGTCAGAAACTTCTGTACAGCCATTACACAGGTGGTGCAAAAACTTATAAGCTCTATAGCCTTGGTATAAACCAATTTTTCTTTTTTGAAAAAGAAAGAAATGCTATAAAGACCTAAAATGTCCCCATTTATATACATTAGAAGGAACAATGACAATAATGTAAAATTTCTCCTTTGACATTTACTGTTCCATGAACTTTGTTTGTATGTGCATGCGCATTTGCTTTCACAGAAGTGTTGTGTGCATGCTAGTAAGTAGGGGCCTTGTTGTAAATACCTTCAGGCGTTCCCTTTGTTCGGCATACTTAGCAAGAATGGCAGTTCCCGTTGCAAAAGATTCTTGCAACATCCTTGAAGAATTTCGGACTGACTGCATTGCTTCTGCCTCCTCATCGAATATTCTCAAAACATGAGCTGACTCTCCATTCTATAACATAAAAGATATTCATTAAATTGTTCTTTTTCGAGGACAAGAAAGCACAACAGCATATGGTTATAGCTTCTAATGAAATCAGATAACATACAGCTCTTCCAAGCAATTCGGCCCTCTCTCTAGCTTCATTCATCCGTCTCTGATTTCTTAAAAAGTACTTGTCCAGACTTTCCTTCAATGACTCGGCCTCTTCTGCTATTTGTTCAACTTTTCTGCAAGAGAGAACATAGAAATGTATACCATCAAGATAAAAGCAACTAAAAAGCAGCACTAATACAATAAAAGGTAATTTCATTTAAAATCAAATCTCAATGACTTAGTACAACCGCAAACAAGTATATATCAACACAAATGGTCATTGATAATGCACGTTCTCATCCAGATCCTGCATCAATATGCCTTCATCTCTCAACCAACAAACTATCCTACCAATATGCATACACACACATAGCATGTAAATGAAAGTATTGAAAATACGTAATGTGTCGAAATTAAATCCTATGAGTAGTTTTGCATGCAGCCAAACATATGCAAATTTACCAATGATCTCAAGCGACTGCACAAAGATTGATTTGATGTCATTTGACATACACAGTAAAAACATAATACAAAAATGAATCGCGTCAAACTTATCGGTCACTAAAATCAAAGCAATGAAATAAAAGTACATATATGCGAACACAATCCTCAATTTGCAAATTATTCCAAGAAATCAGAAAAAATCCCAAGCTAAGACATTATCAATAGCTTATATATACGCAGAGATTGGTTGTAGTTTGAAAAACAAAAAGAAAAATCAAAAGCAGATTCTACAAAGAAACTTCAGAATAAATGCTTCATTTAATCACTTTAAATCTTTGGCAACAGAAAAATCACGAGTGTTCTGTATAAAATTACGTATACACAAATGTTAGGGCACTGTCCACGCTGTCATATCTTAGGAGCCACACCAATAACACGGCCCCACGCGGCAGAACGTGTTGTGTACCTTTTCCAGAGGTCGCGCTGAGATTTGGCGGCGACAGAGCGCCAGAGGCGGTCCATCTCGACGCAGAGTGACTGGATCTGAGCAATGTCTTTCTTGACGGCGAAGGACAGTTCCGGCGAATCGTAACCTCCGCTCGACGTCGAGCTCTCAAGCCTCTCCAGTTTCTCCAGTCCGTCCCTAGCTCTCAACAGCACCTTCCTCGCGCTCTGGTATATCTCCGATAAAGTCCCTCCTCCTTCAACAGCCATTGCCATTTTCTTTTCTTTTTTTTGGTTTTTAACTTTTAATTTGAAACAGATGATTGTAATTTGATTTTGCTTTGTTTAACTGTTTATTGACTGTTATTACGATGTTGGTCTGTTGCCTGTTGGGTTCGAATTTGCAGTTGCGAATAACGAACTGGTTTGGATCTTTTCGAAGGTAACGGGTTTATTTGGGAGGTAGCGGGCGTGACACATCAGTGATCCAATGAGAATTCGACACGTTATTGGAGGTAAGTGGGACCAGATCAATCCAGCAACAATAACATCCCTTTGATTGGGTTAATTAATCACTGACGTGTCACAATCTCATAGCAATACAGATTTTCTTAGGCAATTCCTTCACCTTTGCAGAGACTATCTATCTACCCAACGAATTGAACGCAGTTAAACTTATCTCAAATTTTGAACTTCTGGTGATACTTTTAAGTTGTCAATAACAAACCAAATAAGTAACGCCAAAAACAATGACAAGCAAACATATACTTCTAATGATAATATGCAAGCAAATTTACCGGGACCATCAGATGCTTTTTACCCTTAAATATATTTACCAGCTTCAGATTTCAGATCCTACTTTATCAAGCATTGGACCCTTCGGCCCACAAGACAAGCAGACCTATATAACTACTGTAGAAAAATTAATTCCCATTTAAATTTCTTCAATTCGTTTTCCCTTTTAACAATATGATTTTAAACGTCAAATTCATTTCATTTCTTTACTGCTATACAGAGCAGCATATTTGAAACCAGAGAATCAGCGGAAAGTCGCACTTCGATTCCCCGTTGCTGGAAAAGCACAGCGTCGTCTACCTTGTGAAAATTCTTTCTTTCCATCATCCTTCTGAGCTCGATCTGCAGCTGATACTTTCTTCTTATCTCCAGAATCAACTGGACTCTTTTTGTTTCCATTAACCTCAGCTGATTTTTTCAGTGGACCTTCTCCAAACTTAATCTGTTTCCTTGCTGCTTCAAAGTCAAATGGCTTAAGCTGCAAAAAGCCATGAGGTTCTTCAGATTTCTCAAGCTTTCCAGATTTTCTATTTTTGTTAGTAGAATCAAAACACTCCTGGAAACTAGTAGACAAATCAGAGAGAGACATGGTCTCATCCTGTTTATCCATTTCCAAATCAGTCCCTGTTGGATTGTCCTCAATGGGCACATTGGCAGTTTCCGAATTACCACGCGTCGGTTCCTCTTCACTTATATCATCTCCCAACATGATAACATCTTCCGTATTAGACCTGGCAGATAGGAAAGCAGGAGGTTCCTTGAATTGAGGAACCTCTAAAGCTCTACTGGACTTTTCCATGATTGATTTTGTTAGTTCACCACTGCTAAATGATGAAGGAAGCACACGGTCAACTGTAATTGGCTTGGACTCGATTGCATCAATTGGTTCAGGCTGTTCTGCCTTGGCAAAAACTGAGTGGAACGGGAGGTTGACTGAAGATTTAATCTGCTCCAGTTTTGTCTCCTCCTTGGCCTAAACAAGATAAACGGATAATTAATCAAAAAGGGGATAGGATGGAAGGACGTTAACCAACTATAGGTGCAACTAAAAAACACAGAGTTGTGATGATAGTAACACTACAGGGGGTGCCAAAATTATGAGCATATGGTAATACTCCAACTGTTGGCCAACTCTCAACTTTCCATATCATATAAAGTTGACATCAGAATGACTCGTATAACAGAAAGGGCAATAAACAGGCAAAGGTAGATCCAGTTGACTAGCAATCCGAATGTAAATCGTGTATTGAAGATTGGAAAGAAAATCTACCAAGAGTAAGCAGGCCTAAGAAATACATATGTTACCATGTGACACTAACACCCGCAGAGGATTAACAATCTTTACTAGCATGGAATGGTTGCAGTGCAGATAAAGCGAATGTCAGTGCACTAAACTCACCTTTTTATCACCATTAAACTTTCTCTTGGGATTACCCAGCAGTGATCCAAAACCACGACTAGGCTTCTTTAGAGCCTGGACAGTTGCTCCAGTAACCTATAAAGGAATAGAAATTTTAAACTACAGCTCTACATTAAGAAACATAATCAACATAAAGGAAACAAATATTACCACCTTCGCTGAAGATGACATGCAAGCATCCATGTCTCCACTTCCACCAGAGACAGGAAGCTCTGAAATATAACTACTAGATTCTTCCTTTTCTTCAGCAAGTGCTGCTCTGGGAAGCTTTGAAATATGACTACCAGATCCATTCCTCTCTTCAGCAATTGCTACTCCAGGATGCTCGAAAGATCCTGGTCCATTTCTGTCAAGTTCTGCAACACTGCCTCCAAGCTTCAAATACCTTTGTTTATCATCATCAACACTTTTGCTTCCAACATTTTCAATTTTCAAGCTTGGTGAAGTATCAGTAATTAAAACTTCAGATTCATCATTAACTGCTAAATTTTCCTCCGACGCCTACAAAACAAGAAAAAATGTTACTACTATGTAAATAAGAACAAATAATGACAACACTTTCAACAGCAATGAGATGGAAAACTGCAGATCATCCTCAGTAGCTCACAAAGCCTACTGCAAACACAGGTTTCCACTACAAGGATTATGTAATTATTGAGCAGTTGCCGCTAAAAACCACACTTATTTCTAATGAAGGCATCGCCAATAACTGCTAAGACTTGTTCAAATCCCTCTCTCAACGAAAAATCTATTGTTAAAAGCCAACGCCTTTACTCCATGAGGCCTAATGAGATCCCAAGGGCTAACAAATTAAGTACTACAGGAGTTTGTAAGAACAACTCAGATTTCCGTTCTACAATAACACTGCAAATTATCGTTTCTTCCGCTGATGTTTTCCTTTTTTGAAGCTCACTACAGTAATATGAATCTCTGATAGGGGTAGATGGATTTCCTTTTTTTCTTCTCTCTCCCAGAAAGCAACCAGCCGAAAATTTTCAAGAACATAAAACAGAATTAGCAGTTCATTATAGAACAACTTGAATTTTTGGACCATCATCCTGGTTTATAAGATGGCTGATCTAATGCTAATCAGATAAAATTAATGTATGGGGGACTCCATTTAAAGGCTAACAATTTAGTTCCAGATCACAGCTATACGAGATCATCAAGCTTGTGCATGGAGGTCTTACCCCTGGAATACGTCCCTCTTTCAATTGTTGAGCAATGGTTTCAAAATCAGCGGCATTTTGTATAGAATGCTTAACCATGTTAACTACTGCAGTAAGATTGTGCTCAATATATGGGTGCTTTGATTTCAACAATCGATGTAACTTGCTACTAGTGGTAGGCATCTGTTTGGCTTTTTCCACCAAAGAAAAATGTGATCAACTCAAAACTTACCAAATTGTGATATGCATAAAGAAGATAAGAGATAAAAAGATTGGGACTGGTTTTTACCAATTTCAATCAGAGTTCTATTTGGCAATACATAACCAGTACTTTCATCCTCTGCACGAGCAATAGTATCTCGCCATTGACAAAGACCCTGCAGGCCATTGAAATGGGACCCATAAGCATAGAACTATTGAGAATACACAAGTATGTTATGAGCCCTATAAGCAGTTTATGATGATCTGTCCACAACTTAAATCCACCTAGCATCATCTACTTAGTCTTTCAAAATAGCAACAACTTACTGAAACAATGGCAAGCTGCTGAGCATTGAGACCAGCCCCTTGCAGCCTATTTCAGCATAGGAAAATAAGTTTAACTGATTAATTTCTGACCAGAAATATGAGGCCCAAAGAAAGCCGAATTAAACAAGAAAAGTAATGATAAAATACAGGAAAAAGCAAACACAAATACAAGAGCAGATGTTACACTGGTCAAACAGGTAAATGACAACTTAAACTGAGATGATGAGGGACAAACCCGTAAATATAGAGATATGAATTTTCAGTCAGAAGCTCTTTCTCATAAAGATGCATGCATATTTCATAACTGCGTTTGTAGACCTGTTTGTAACAAAAAAAATTTGCCAATACATTAATATTATTGACAGTAACTGAAAATAGAAGTCCAGAAATATAATTGCCAATAGACATTTCTTCTCCATACTCATACTAGGAAGGGTAAGGAATCAGAAATTAGCAATTTCTTCGGTCGCCAATCAAACAAAATGATATGGTTTTGAATTTAAACAATCTTTCTCTCAGTGAGACAAGGTGTAGTTTCAAAGAAACCAGGACACTGTATGCAATATCAAACAAAACTGTAATTAACAACAGTTGAAAAGCAGAGATGAGTAGTCACAATGGCTACATCCCAATCTCTATAGTAGTAGTAGTTATTATTTCAAAGCTACCTTCCAATTTCTAGGCTCAATGATCCATACACAGCACAATCAAGGGCCAAAAAGATAAACCAAGTACTAATAGGTTTCGGCATTGTCATAGAGATGCATGACAAACTGTCAAAAAAAATCATTAACAGGTTGCATAAATAATACCTCTAGTAAAGGAGCATCAAAATCTTCAGACTCCTTGGGCATCAAGAACAGTTTTCTCTTCATTATATCATATATGTACAACAAATAGTGTGTATCTTCTCTGGCATATCTGTCATTGCAAGCAAATTCAATTAGATGGTGCTGCTAAACCATCCTCACTCAGGAAACTAACACAGAAATAAACAGTGAATATGCATATTGACTGAAACATACACTCCACAAAGTAATAGATAACTAAGAAAAAATTATGAAATCATCAAAAGGGCAAATCAACGACTAGCAACAGGAAGGTCTTCACACATAACCATCATAAAATATGTTTAGAATATATATATAGTTGTGTATACGTTCATGGACAGTCTATCCATTTGTTCTGTCCATTTTTTAGAAGAATAATCCAAAATTGGAAAAGATGCAGTCATTAATTTCAGCTCCCACATATTATTCTTGTATAGGGTATGAAAAAGTGAGAAAAAGGGGATGAGATGTTTACACTCAGAATTCACAGAGAACTAAATACATTTTGAAGACTTGCATGTCCTGACTATACCAAAAGACCAATGATGAATGGGTTAATAATAAGAGTTTCATTTTTTTAATTAGAAACAGAATAATGAGTTTAATGTTGGAGATAAAGAAAACTTCAAATACATGGGCACATGACAAACTTACGAAAGAAAGCTTCAAAGAAAACTCTTAAATATGGGCACCGCGCTTAACTGCTGTGGATGTTCAATTTGGACTAAATGCAGATGAAAATTACAATTTCCACAACAGAAAGCATCCTCGACAATACTGACATACAAATTAATATGTAGTGAATTTGCACATAGGAGAAACTTTGAAGAAAAGGAGAAATATCACTCAAGGAACAGTCTAACTATTTATGCAGAACTCAAACTTCTATATTTCTGCAGTAGGCCTTTTTATTAATGGTAGAAGCTCCAGCTTTAAAATGATGAATAAATAAATCCTTACATTTTGATCATGTCACTGCAGGCAACCTACTTCTTCTAGGTATCAACAAAAGAAAATTTAGTACATTATCCATATAGGTATTGCCCCTTACTGCATTCAATACACATACAATATCTATATTATAAAACAGTGTTTTAGGATTCAACACTATTTTTCAATGATAATGGCATGTTTAGGATCCAAGTCATATCTAGAAAAATCCAAAATACATAACTTTTTTGCCTCTTTTTTCTCTTTTGGTAAGCAAAGAATAAGCTTTATATATTGGTAAAAGAAACAAGCTGTATACACAAAAAATATTCAATGGACTAAAATTATTTAAACAGCCTGGAATATCTTGAACTTAGAACTTAGATATCCCATAAATGACCCAAAATGAACAAAACCTAGAGCTAACAAATTATCAAACCATTCTTAACTTCAACTTGCAAAAACTCAAGACTATGTCAGCTTTTCCTTTCCTGGTTGTCCAAAAATTCGTCCCTTATCAAGAGTCAATGTCCATTCACAACTGAATTCCAACTTAGACATTGCCAAAATCCAAAATCCAAAATCTAGGCCATAGACAAAATTCTAGTATTAACAAAATTGTAGCAAAGATAAAAACTGCCCACTTAATTGATATTGTCTTTGATATTATATGCATGTTAAAGAGAGCTTTGTGAATTGTGCTTTTCAAAGAATACAGGAAATTTTAGAATAGGAGAGGTAATTGTTTTTATGAAAGTAAAATATAATAATGACTCCTTTTAAACTAGACATTAAAATCCATTCTCATACCACAAATAGATTATACACACTTTAGTTTGAGAACTCACAAAAAGAAAGCAGGAAGTTTGAAAGAAGAGAAAAGAACCAAGTGTACCTGAGCATCTCTTCAGGAAGAGGTCGTAATCTCCAATCTGCATTCTGGTATCTGCAATGAGCCGACTGATCAATCTTAGAGAAATGAAGCATTGAAAATTAGATGAAGTACAAATTTTTCTATTTATATTGACAAAAAAGAAAATGAAGAGACTATAGGGAGAATCAGATCACGGTAAATTTACAAAAGAACGCACTCTTTGTTGGCAGTAACTCCACAAAAGTGATGCAGAAGATACTCCAAACTATTTCTCTCCAATTTCAGAACTCTTGATGCCTTAGGATAAGATGAAAAAAAAATTCCCACATCACTTAAAATACAAACTGAAATAAATATCATAGTAAAATTCACAACAAACCAAGTAGCATTTCAGGGAAGTAAAAATGAGAAAGGTAAAACCATCCAAAATAACTTAATTAATGGGGGGCATTACACGTTGGCATCAAATAAAATGATACACCTTCACATGGCTAACTACTTTTATCTAATTAAGTAAGAGATGACACATATTGGATAAAAACTAATACATGATGCTTTTTTGAAGCTAAACTTGACTCAAACGCATAAAATGAATTGAAAAATTGAAATTATATTATGTAATGAGAACTTTACCTAACTAATCTAGCAGTATAAAGCTTCAGCCTCAAGACCAGAAAATTATACCACATTTACTATTAATATAACAGCCAAGTTTATAGGTCAAAGACAATATGAAAACCATTAAGTTACTATTGTACAACAAAGCACATGAGATCAATCAATAAAATGGCAAATTTCAGAATAGCAGTTTGAAGGTATAAAACCTGTCCCGTGTCAAACATATTGCACAAATATATGCCGAAGTCCCGTTGAAGCCATAAAATATCTCGATCAGCTCCATGCATGACCTAATTTAAGTAAACATTAACATTTTTAAAAAATAGATCTATTACAAAGCCACATGAACAAGCGTGTCTAAGAGACCAACCTTTTTCTTAGTAGAGTCCTTAAACACTTCCCTAAGATATGGACCCACATGAATCCGGAGCTTTAATGTATCTACCACAAAATCCTCAGTTCTGGTGGAAATTTGCATCAGGCAAGTCAACCCTTGAAATGATCGATATTGATTATGTTCCAAGTCAACCTAGAAAAAAGGTTACAAAAGAAAGCAAAAAAAAAAATTTCATGAGTAAAAAAAAAAGAACAATAAAGGAGGCAGCCACCATTCAAGATAACAAATAATTTTCCTAAACATGCAAAACTAGGACTAAGATCAAATAAGTGGTTTGTTTACAACTTTAAGTTGACAGGGAAATTTTAAAGGTGCCCTTCTTTGTTCTTTGAAGTTATTCTATTTTAACAAATTTGTATGTATCTTTATAGCAGGGCTACCCCTTCTCTCATTGGCTAAAAACCTCATCTTACACCATAGCAATTGCCAAATTGAGGACAGAGTGCCTCTACTACACCTTATCCTCTAAATATAATATTTTTTCATTTTTGAAATGCTAAATTACAAAATAAAAATCAAAAAGCAGCAGAAGTGAAACCAGTCTGGTAATTGGTAAATCTTGAGCTGAAGGCCACATCAACAAATCAATGAAACATAAACCAAAGCAGTCAGACTTTACCGCAAACTCGTTTACACACTTCAATTTAGCAGCTAACTCCTTCAAATCTTTGACTTCTTCCACAAGCTTGAATGGTGTCTCCTCCAAAGAGGGGGCTTTTACAGGTTCATCATCGCCTATCTCTTTATCAACAAAATCCAAAGCAGAGAAGTTCTCCTATAAAATTGAAGCAACAGCAATAAGCAAAACCTTTTTGGTATATTTTGGCAAGTGTGACACAAACTTATATGGTATACAGTATCAAATGTATTTAAATATCTTGTGGTTTCATGAACATCGCAAACAAATAACAAGAAAGTCCAAACAAGATTAGCATAAACACATACCACAAATTTGACAAACGAAGATGAAAGAAAGAATTGATCACCAATAGCCCCTCTGAAACGCACTATTCTCATAATAAATTTATCACAAGCATGGATATTTCTACATGTTAAGAAATTATCTTCATGTAGATGCATCAAACATAAACTGAATAGGTCAAATAAACATTGTTTTTCAACAAAAGGAAGAATTTCAGAGGGATTCCTCATTTTTCATAGCTAAGAACTAAATATTTGCAGGCAGTATGTTCTTTCCGGTCCTCCAAACTTCCACTACCCCAAAAGCTTCTTTTATTAAGATACTAATCCCTCTCTTAACCAATCCAATACACATCAAGATCGCAAGAGAAAGAAAGAAGGAATAGCATAGCAACTAAAACACAAAAATTCAACATATCCAATCAATCAAATTTAATAGCAAACCATTCCACAGTACCCAGAACTTTCTGTTAAGCAACATCACAGAGAACTTTCCATCAGAAGAAACCTGACAAATTCAACAAAATAAATAAAAGAACCCTAACAAAATCATAAACAAACTTACAAGAGGATGAATAAAGCACCCGCCATCTTCACTCGTCTCCAACCAAACGTGCTGGAATGGTTGGTTCAAATTGTTCACGATTATTTTGTACTCTTCTTGAGGCTTCTTTATTGTCGGGATGTGAAACGGCACCTTGCTTTTCTCTTTCTTTTGGTTCACTTTGACACCACTCGCCACCGAGTCACCTCGTACTTTGCTCGAATTCACTGAGTCGGCTCCCCAACCACTGCCACTCGCCGAACCGCCCTTCTTCTTGTTCTTCCCATAAACCAACTGAAACCCGCCGTCATCACCTCCCCATTCCCCATTATCGCCTTTTTTACTAGTTAACTCATCAATTGACGAGTCAATCCGCTCGAAAATGTCGTCGTTCACATCCACAAGCCAATCGTAGGCGTCCGTGATTTCCATGTGAGCGGGGAATGTGATCGGTTGGTTAAAAATCGGGGACGAGCTGACGGATTGGAGTAGGGATTGGGATTGGTCGGCGATTTCTTGGATCGGGTGACTGAATTCCTGGAAATTGTTGAAGAAATGGAAGTCTTGGTTAGCGGGGATGCTTCTTGAGGAAGAAGAGAGGTTCGAGAGGGAAGAAGAGAGCGGGCTAGTTAGGGTTTGTAGTGATTGAGCCGCTTTAGGAGCCGAAGATTGATCGTCTTGCTCGCTCATGGTGGCTAGGTTTGGATTAGGGTTTTCGCAGGGAATTTTAGGGTTTTGGGGGGTGGGGGGGGAAGCTATGTTAGGGTTTTGGGGTTTGATTAATTTCTTCTTCCTTGTTGGTGAAAGGGACCCTGAATGAAAATGAATGGAATTCTGCTCTTGTTACTGTCGCGTTTTCCAGAGTGGGTTAAAAAGGTTTTTTATCACGTGAGTGGTATGGGAGAACACGTGGCATTCAGCAAGACTTTCAGCAAAATAATGGGAATTGGATGCCTTGAGAGAAAAGCAGAACAAACTTAATAGGAATGCAAATCACGCACTTAATGTGCTTGAATAAATTAGATATTGTTGGCAGTAAAAGTTTTTTTCTGAGTAATGTGGTCTAATTGCACATCTTGCTAAAAATTATAATTTGGACTTTTTTTTTCTCACATGTAATAATTTAGACTTTCTAGGTTGCTGTAAAATCAAAAATTGAAACGACCCAATCTGATTTGGACTTTTCTAATGTTAAGAAGAATCGTAATTTTATTAATTATTAAATTAAGTAAAACTAACTTATCAAAATTTTATTTAATCCTCAACAAAATAATAAGAAGAAAATTTAACTTGATATAAAAAAAAAAAACTTTTAATATAAAATCTTATCCAATAAATATAAATTCAATTATCTCTAATACATATTTAAGAAAGAAAAATAAAAATCTTTGCAATACTTTGCCCAATCTTATGAAATCTAATAGTGCGAATTGAAATCACTACATGAAGGGAAAAAATATAAAAATAAAAAAAATGAGTACTAAACTTTATGAGTGGGTATTTTATTTACTAAATTTTTTTCTTATTTTATAATTAATTAACTATATTAATATAACATAAAGAAATTATTTTAGAATGCACTAAATTTATAGATGTAATATCTAATAAAAAAAATTATGTAACTTAAAATTTTATAAAATTATTTTTATTTATGTAGCTAAAAGTCTTATAAAATTCTCTTTTATCTATATAACTAATTTTTTTGATAAAATTCACATTTATTTGTTAATAATTACTAATAAATTAAAAATTATGTTAGTAATTAAAAATACACACTAAATAAGTATATAAAAAATTAATTAATCATACACTTTATGTAACTATTAACACACAAACATAGCAAAAATAATAAATTAATCATATATCTAATGACACTATATCACAAAAGTAAAATAAATATTCTAATTAATCATACACGCATAGGCATAATTATACTCTAAAAGAGTTGGCGTTTAAATACACGATTCAAAGTCTATATATTTATCTAAATAGATTTCAAAAACAGTTATAGAGAATGGTACATGTGATTTAAGACCTAATAATTAAAATAAGATTTTTATAATTAAATGAAAGGGGCAGATTTTCAAAACATGAGCCAGAATAGAAACTTCATTTGTCTAATATAAAATCTTTACATCACCTATATATTTAAACATAATACGTGGTTGCTTGTCAGAGATGGTTTTTAAGAGTTTGATTTCATGTGAAATTGTTTATATGGTCCATAAAACACAATGATAAATTATACACATTATAAATCCCGTTGAACTTTGTCTTTATGAAATTGTATGTGCTATATAATTAAGAATCATAATTCAACTAAATATCTAATATTAACACACAGTACAGTTATGTATATGGACTAGAGAGTGAAACAAATACTATTGTATTTATTCTTTTATTTTTATTGTTGTTAATATTTACTCTAAGAAAACGTTATTGTTTTAAGTAATATAATATCAATTAAATTACTGTTTTAAATTCAAAACAAAAATGAATAATGATATTTTTATTCTAAGAGTACGGGATAATATTTAATTTTATCTAAAATATTTTAAAATAAATGATTTTGTCTTAATTCGTTAATTAGTGTCTGTTAAGTTTAATTGTGCAATAATAAAATTAAAATTCAACATAAATTTAAAATATAGTAATAGAGTAAGACACGTATTAATTTCTGATTAACTAATAATAAAAATAAAAAGTGAAAAAAATACGTGACACATTATTATAGGTTTAATTTTAATAATTTAATAAAAAAAATAGCTCTATTACTGTTATTGGTAATTAGTGACGACAACCACAGGATTTTGATGATAAAAATAAATAAATTTTACATCATTTGACTATATTTTTTATGATCTACACAATTGTAAAGTTATTTTTGACAAAAGAAAACAGAAAGATGGCTAAAAAGGTGGAGAGGCCAATCTGTCCAATAGTAGAGGTGGTGCAAGTCACCGCACCTGCCCTTTCTCCCCCTGGTTTGAAGGCGGTCGGTCATAGATTATAAAAAATAGAGTTCAATAATATAAAATTTAATAATTTTTACAACTTTCACCATCACTGAAAACAAGGACGAGTCATTGGAGATGTTATTTGTTTAGTTACCCTTAAGTATATAAGCACCTTTTATGCTTCTCTCCTCTCATTACTACCATGAAACCCTTCAACACCCATCTGTCGATCCCGATGGAACACTCATTTTGATCTAAAGTTCTTAGTAAAATAAAGTTCCTCTTGAGGTCAGGAACATACTTAACTTTTATCAACTCTCTCACTCGCCTATCATGCAGCCTAAGTTTAATACTACCAATTTCTATTATCGGACAAGTAATGTTATTACCCATTAACACCTTACCACCACTAATTGGTTGAAAATTTATAAACCAAGACTTGTACGGACACATGTGAAATGTACAATCAGAATCAATAACCCATTGTTCAGTATTCTTATCATCAGTAGCAACTAGAGTCTCTGCGCTGTCGTAGCTATCATCATAGGCAAACACATCTGTTTTTTTCTTATCTTGTGCTTTCTTCTTCAGACAGTCCTTTATAAAGTGGCCATATTTCTTACAGCAATAGCACTTCTTAGGAGTCATGGACTTCAGTCTTAAGCCCTTTTTTCCTTCCATCTCTATGTGAGAGTCTTCCTCTTACAAATAAGCTTTCTGCATTGCCCTCGATCTGCTTTCCTAATAACTTTGAGTTTAATGATGATTTTACATCACTCATCGTTAAACTCTCTCTGTCATAGAATAATGTATCAATAAAGCTCTCATAACTTTTGGGAAGGGAACTCAGCAGGATAATTGCCCTATCTTTATCTTCTATCTTGATGTTAATGGACTCAAGATCAAGAACGATCTTATTGAAGGCATCAATATGATCTTTTATCGGCGTCCTCTTTGACATGGACAACTGATATAGCTTTTTCTTTATATGCAACTTGTTGGCCAACGATTTTCACATTTAAATAGAGTCAAGTTTCTTCTAAAGACCAATTGTCGTCTTACTTACTTACTACCTCCCTCACTACTTCATCGTTCAATGATAGAACGATTATACCGTGAGCTCTTTCTTGAATGTCCCTTCTTTCTGCTTCAGCTTTAGATGACTCTGGCGTCTTCTTTTCTTTACTAGATGGAGCTGTAGTCTTCTCTAATTCTGAGCTTAACCATTAACTCACCAACAACACCTTAACCTTAATCCTCCACAGATTGAAGTCATTCATCCCGTTGAATTTTTCTACCTCATACTTACGTGTGACCATGTTTGCTTAAAACCAAGCTTTGATATCAATTTATTGAAACGGAAGCAATTAAACAAGCATACATCTCAAGCAATATAATGTAGAAACAAGCAATCAAGAAACCAGAGAGAGAAAGATAGAAGAAACAACACACATAATTTACGTGGTTTGATAACTTGTTTACATTCACAGCGGATGAGAACACACTCTTTTATTATTGAATCTCGAGGCACTCACAAAGTATGCATTTTATAAGAAAGACTCACAAAGAAGTCACTATCTTGCAAATAAGATATTTCTTTTACTAAGAATCACAAAGTAAGTTATAATCACAAAGATTTGTGTTTGATCACTAAAATGTGTTTACAAACCAATAAAGAGCCTTTATATAGGCTTTAGGACAACTTAGGTTAACCCTAACATGCTGGAGTCGTTTTAGGGAGTTCTGAAGTAAGTGGGAGTCGAAACCAAATTGGAAAACAACTTTCTTGCGCTAGTGCTGTCTAGGGCTCTGTGGCACCCATGCTTGAGCACCGCCACTTGTGTTTTTGCCTTATTTCGCATCCGTCTTCGATCCTCACATATCCAACGCACTTGGCTTGCTCTCCAAATCATATCCCGATAATTTTTAATCAATTTTCTCACATTACTAATATTAAATTTTGGGTGTCTTTAAAAAACAAAAAATTGGGTTGCAACTCGCATGCAGGTACTTAAATCGATCCTCTGTTGGAGCAAATTCATTCAATTCATTTATAACAAAAATCCTCCTCAAAATTATTGTTGGGATTTTGACTTTTTCTAACACCATTTGTTGGTAATTTGACATTCTAAAATCTTAGTAGATATGAAAATATTTGCTTACAAAGAAATAAGAATAAAAGAATTACACAAAGCAATAGAGAAAAATAATCATGTATAAGACACAAGAATTTATATAGTTTGATAGCTACTTACGGTTATAGTGGATCACATGATTTTAACTTCTTTTATTAACAGTGATTAACAACGAACCATTCAAGATCACAAATTTTTTTTCAAGAGATTAAAAGAAATACAAAAATAGATGAGCTTTCAAAAAATTTATCAACACCCTCTTGCGTATTCAGCACTCTCATAACAACACTCTCTCTCGCTCACTCAGCTCTCTAGTAATTCAACGAGCTCTCAATTTAGCACTCTCTTAAATGTCTTTGATACTTGTCACTCTAATAGCTTTACAAGAATTTATATAGATTTTAAACTGTTCGTATAAACTTTATTTTTAATTGAAATAAGAGTTTATATGTAAAGAAATTTAAAACTAACTCAAACTAATCAAGTCGCACTTAAAATAAAAGAATTTTCGAAAGTTAACGTCGCAATTGCCTCAATCTACTGTCTTGGCATTGAGTTTCTGCCAAGGTCGATGCTGCGACCTGGTTAATTTCGAACATTGATCTATAACTCAAAATCATACTCAAATACGAATTTGAATCACCAAATTTCAACCGGTACTAATAAGGCTTTTCATAACTTAGATGTTTCAATATTTGCCACTTCAAGTTCAAACTCGAAAAAAAAAATTGTGGAAAAAAGTGGCCTCCCACTTTAATTAACTGGTAAATTGTTGCATGCCTGTGCGCTTACAAAAAAACCATATAAGGACGTTTTTCAATGTTTCTGGGCTATCAAAATTAACGATTTCTTATATGCAAATAACCCCATCTTTGCCTATACTACATTTGGCAGTAACAGATGAAACAATCTTTTAACTTCTAAGAAGCACCTAAAGTGCCCAGAAGTACTTCTCCATAATGCTATCGTTGCCTTTGCAAGAGAAGTTAAAAAAAAAAAACACTCTCAAAATGGACCGTATATAAACTCAGTATAGTGCTAACCAACAATAATCCATGATGTATAGTCACAAAGGTGCATATGCTTTTGTTGTAATTTGTTCATCATGATCTATGAACCAAGGAAATATTTTAATGTTTGATTTGCTTTACAATTTTACGTAGATGTTAAACTGCGTCAGGCTTCTAGGCCAAAACCCCTCGCAATGGCCATTTACATTTGAAAAATAGAGAGAAAGAAAGAAAGAGAGATATATATTTACTGTGTATATTTTTGAACTACGTCGTTGGCCATGGAGTATAAATGCTTCCTCTTCTTCATGGTTGTTGTAGTCGTCGTCTCTATCTTATCTATCAAGATCTTAGTAGATGTCTTTTGGATCCTACCTTGACCCCTATTTTTTAATACTATGCCTCATGAAGGGTTCTATTATAACCTATTTTTTTGTGTGTAAAGGTTCTATACATAGAGCACAAATTCTTATTGTTTTATAAAATTCAGTTATATTAATACAATGATTGAATTATAAAGTTGGGGTTAATTTTGTATCCAAAGTTAGTTGTTAATATATTTATTTTTATTTTTATTTTTATAACATAATGAGTGTAAAATATTAATTAATAAGTGATATATCAAATACTATATATATCATTTACAATACAAAATATCCCAACTTTATAAATTTAGTAGTACTTCTATTATATATAGTCCAAATTATGCGATTATATTATTCAAATTTGCTTGGCTTATTATTATTATTATTTCTTTTGGATAATGTGGGGACTTGAATCCATACTTCATGCTAGTAGCAATGGTGGTTGATGAGATTAATTGATTCAATATGATAGTTTTACATGTGATTGATGAATTTAACACGAAAGTTATGAGTTAATAATTGTGTTGAAATATTTGAAACAGTTACATAACTCTACTTTTTTTTTTTTAAGTGTATACTATATTGTTACAACATAGGGGAGGGGGGACTCGAACCCTTGACCTCTAGTCAGGGGGGGTGCACCTACAAGGGGGGCTTGCCACTTTGGCTAAGCCCCCAAGTTACATAACTCTACTTAAGATTGCTAATAGATTCAAACAATATTAAAAACTTGCTATACGGCTTGGGGGTAGGGACATGGCCTCCAAGCCTCGTAAAATTTTCAAATTTAATAATTAAAATACATGTCGATTAAATCTTGCTGTTTATAGATATCATTACCTTCAATTCACTTTTAACCTTCAACATTATATATGCTGCGTGAAAGCTTTAAAAATGAAACTTCAAATAAAAGTATTTTATTTTCTTTGAAATACGCTCAAATTTATCCAAAAAAAATACTATGAAAAAATATTCTAATACTCTAATACTAAAGTTAATTATTACGTACTTAAAAACATTTATGATATGTGTGGGAATGTTTTAAACTTAACCACTTAAAATATTTGTGATATGTATAAGAGTGCGTTAAATAAGAGATAATGCTTTTTAAGTATTTATCTCTTCAAAAACTGATAATTCTATAAAAGCATAAATGCTTGTAATTTTTTTTATTGTAGTCTATTAAACATGTTTATTTATAGTACATAAATTTTTACAATCCAAATAATATTTGAATGGTAAATAATTTTATTACGAAGTGATAAAATTATATTTTAATAAATTTTTAACTATTATAATATGAATTACAATCAAATTTGTCAAAAAATCGAGAGTGTTTTACCCTTCGTACAAAGACTCGTGGACCGTACTAAACAATAATACCAAAAACTTTAATATGAATAATACAGTAATAATTGAAATGTAATCCAAACTGTATAATAATTTCAATGCTTCCTGTTTAATCAATCCGAATTTTATTTGTTTTTAAAATTCAAGACGAATTGAATCGGGCCATACTTTTGTTTGAAATCGATTTTCCTAGATCCTTAGACTATCCATTGTAATTTCAAGCTTTAAAATACTACGAGTTTGATTTCATTTCCTCGACTTGTTGCTTATTTCCTCACGTGGAGTGGGTTGCTAAATTTATTTTATAATGGAAAATTAATAGACTTGACATCACACATAATTTATATATGTTTTAAATGATACTATGAACCAAAAAGCTCCCCCTAAAAAAATTCTGAAGTAAAATTTTTTCTCTCAACCTCAAAAGTCCCTAGCCACACTTTCTTATCTTCTTCGTCGGAGAGGTGCCTTTTTCGACCCTCTCTAGTCGATCTTTGCCCCACTACCTCTTCCTTAGCCGTAGCCTGTAGCTTTCTCTTCTTCTCCTTCTATTTCTTTCCTTTTTTTTTTTTGTCTTTTCTTTTTCTTGCATGGTTTTGTTCGGAAGTGTTTTCTGCTACTGACGGCTTCCTTGGCCAACATCGAGCCTCTCGGCCCATGACGAGCTTCCTCGACCCAACGACTCTTTTAACTTGCTGCCGCTTGTTTCTTCGATCGGACTCTATCAGATCAGCTTCTGATTTGCTAGGTTCTAGCCACCACTAGAATCCTATTGAGCACCTTCGTCCACCTGTCCAAATCGGTCGCCAAGCTACTCATCGTTGGACACTAAGCTTCTGCACACGAGCAATCATCGTTTTTTTATAAATGCACTCTCGTCTTGACTCGGTGCGAAGTAAACTCCGACAACATTCAAACTCTTTATCACTACTGTAAAAAATAATTTATTCTTTATAGTTCTATTATTTTCTTGTTATTTTGTGAATGTATTATTGTTGAGATAGAGTATTTGAAATAGTTTGATTTTGTTAGGATAGATGCCGCATCTGTTAACGGTGAATTGTGTGTACTTTTCATTTTGAAATTTTTTGTATAATTATCCTCTCGTAAGGTGGATTTTATTTATAATGAGGTAAAAAATTTTTTTGTATGGGATAAAATATTTTCATCCTCAATAAAAGTAAAAAATTTATTTGTGATCGTTCTTAATAATAAAATTTATTTTATTCTTTCTATAAGAAAAATTAAGTTTGAGTGATTGTCAATATATTTGTATTTATGTTATTTTAATAATTCTTTATTTTATAACAAAAAACTTTATTATAATTTTAATTTATTAATAATATTAAAATTACTTTAAAAAATAATACCATAAATAACATCTTAATTCTTCGCAAGGTATTGATTTAAATTTTGGTAGTGTATCAGTTGTACAAGAATTTGTATAAAAAAGTAATAATTTTACTCCGTATTTTTATAACTCCCCATGGCCATCTTAG
Organism: Ailanthus altissimus; assembly: GCA_946807835.1. NCBI lineage: Eukaryota > Viridiplantae > Streptophyta > Magnoliopsida > Sapindales > Simaroubaceae > Ailanthus > Ailanthus altissimus. Next base: position 14,642,706 of record OX327712.1, on the reverse strand, counting down.
TAATTAGCATTACAAACGAAAATAAAAGAACAATCCAACATAAAATCAAATATTTTCTGCTTCCTTCCTAGTTTGTTGGACCATCATTGACCATTTTGACCTATTGACTCCACTGACTTTTTTTTTTCTTTTCTTTCTGAAAATGACTCCACTGACTCTTATTTCACTTTATCCTTCGTTCTCCGTGAGCTGAACCTGAACCCAACAAGCACTCACTCACGCTTACTTTTTCCCAAAAAGAACAAATAAAAAAAAAAAAGCACTCAGACTTGTTCCTCTGCCTTTGACGGTTCCCACTTGCAGGCAGTTTCGCTTCCCATCGTCAAAACGACATCCCGTTTTTAATCATCCTCCACAAATGAGGTACTTCCTCTCCCGCTCCTACCTTTTGATCAATAATTTTCATTACTTAAGTTAAAAATCGCCATAAAAATTATTTATTTATTGTTAATTTGTTACTTGATTTATACATTCAGTCGCCATCCAGAGGTTCTTTGGGCTCAGCGCTCCGATAAGGTTCACTTGACCATTTCATTGCCTGACGCCAAAGATGTTTCAGTGAAATGCGAGCCTCAGGGCCTCTTTAGCTTCTCCGCCATCGGGCTACAAGGCGAATTTTTCGACTTCAGCTTGGAACTTTACGGCAAAATTTTTCCTGAGGTCCGTTCATTTCTTGAATTGTTTCATTACTTTCTATGTTATCAATGTAACGCAAATTATTGCAAAAAATAATCGTTTTGTATTATTATCTTTATGTTATGTAGGAACATAAATGCAATTTCCTGTGTAAAACTGTAGTATATAAGAGCATAAATGATTAAATTAACATATAATCCGGTGGAAAATGTCAGGCCTATTGGACAAACTTTTGTTTTTGAAATTAAGGGTTTCTGGAAACTGTTTTAAGATGTAAATCCTAAAAAATAAGTTTAAAATGTAGAAATTATAACTTGTTTTTGCTGATATTTGTGAGAATTTATCCAAATTATATTTGGATACTCCAAAATGTGTCTTGGTTATTTTTTTTATTATTCTTTTCTTTTGTACTTTTTGTACGATCAATCAAACCAATGGAGTGAAGGATGAGTAATCTTCTCCTGTTTGTTTTAACCTTTTATTTTCCCCAAATGTATTATTAAATTTCACTTTAGCATCGTTAGTCTTTGTTGATGAACAACTTGAAATCATCGATCTTTTATGTTTGTATGATATTTCTCCCATTCAACAACTAAATATTCCTCTTTATTAATGCTTTGATGGTTTATGCTGGTGGTGGTAGAAATGTAAGACTAAAGTTGGGCTAAGGAATATAATATGCTCAATCCAAAAAGATGAGAAAGGTTGGTGGAAAAGGCTACTGAAGTCAGAAGAGAAACCGGCACCCTACATTAAGGTTGATTGGAACAAATGGTGTGATGAGGATGATGAAGAGTTGAACTGTAAGTTCGTGATTCTCTTTCTTTCTTCCAATTATCACAAGAGGTTCTCCCAATTTGCTCACAAATTATGGGTAGTGGATTGCTTACAGGAATTTATACTCTGCGTTAAATCTGCATGGTCTCGTGTTTTTTTTGGGTCTATTTTGACACTATAGCCAATATACTTGAAACATATTGCAGTTTCTTCACTGGGTTTTTACACTTTTTTTGTCAAGTGCTAATCTAATACAGTTACATATCAATCTTATTATCTAATCCACATTAACTGACTCTCTAGATTTTCATAATCAAATACATGCTTGCAGATCTTTTACATCTTTCTAGCATTAGATAATAGCATATCCTGCATATTAGTTCTATATGACCTTGCTTTGTTATTCTTTCTCTATCTTAATGATTTTGGTTTCCCATTATTCAATTTCTTGTTGCCATATTAGAATCTTGATAATGTGATAGGCTTATATGAAGAAGGGATGGACGTAGTGAACAAGAAGTCCACAAAAATAAGAACACTCAAAAGTATTTTTACATGTCAATTATCTCTATCTGCAGAAGATCTTATATTCAGTTGTTCTATTGAATTGCTTCCCCATTATCTTGTTGTTCCGGATGCCTCTCTCTCACTCTCTCAATGTATGAGTGTTAGGTATATTAGTGGTTGAGGTTGATAATGTGCGAGTAATGAAATTGAACTTGTTGGGGTTTTTAGCGTGCATTTTTAAAAAATCTTCTAAATGCGCGCAGAAGACTTCATCCACAAGTAAAGCAAAAATAAGAAAAGATCAAGATTAAGAGGTAAACAATCACACGAGAAAGTTACGTGGTTCGGCAACAAATACTTATATCTATGATGGATTACGGGATCCTGGCTTCTTTATTTGTTCGCAAAAAACTTTAATTACAAAGATTTCTCACAAGAGATAATCAAATAATACAATCAATAGACGAGCTCTCAAGGATCTATTAGTGTTTTCTTAATCATTCAGATCTCAAGCACTCTTATGACACTCTTTTGCGCAGTTAACACTCAAGGCTCTCTAGCTCTCTATTTTCTTTCTTGAAATTTCTTTTTAATACTTGGTTATTCTAATAAGGTTATAAAAGTTTATATAGTGTTTAAAACGTTCCTAGAATCTTTATTTCTAGTTGGAATAAGAGTTGTGTGTGTAAGAGTCTAAATTTCACTCAAAGAAGTTGATCCGAGCTAAAAATGAAAGTTTTGCGCGCTGCGGCGCTATTGTGGCCCCGACATGGTGCTGCGACATCACAAAGCTGGTGTCGCAACGCCTGTGATTCTATGTTGCAATGTCACAGAACACAGGCTTGGAAAGGTCCCTCGCTTGTTCTGACCTCCTCCTTGCTTCTACTTCTTCGTTTTACTCCCTTATTCGTCTGTCCAACACTTCATTGACCTCATGTTGACTCTTCATTGTTTTCCAACTCACAATCATATACAAACATAATTTTGAATCACTAATTTGAAAAGAACTTCATGATGAATTGACCATCAAAGAAGGCAGTGGTTTATGTAATACATACATATATATATATATATATGTATGTATTTGCAATGTATAATTGTTTTTCATATTCATATCTGCAACAATGTTTTCTTATCATTATCTTAAAATTCTGCCTTGTCAAACAACTTGTTTTGTTGTTGACTTTCAGTTAGTGTACCTGTTCAACAAGTAATAGGATTCAGGAGGTGAAAGTACAAATCTAGAGAGAGAAGAGAAATTATGCATTTCTAGCTTGTTTCTTTGGATCAGTAATAGATGCAAGTTTCATTTAGTATCTGAGCTAACTAGGGGATGGCGATATTATTGGTCTTGTAATGGAAGGGAGGTAGTGTTGGTAGAATAGGTTTTAGTCTTGTGACAGGATGCTAAAAAGGAAAGGGAAAAACGAGACATGAGAAAAAATGGAGAGTAGCCTCCTTGGTTAAGCCATGGGAATGCTATAGAAGCTGAGATAATAGGATTGTGGAGGGTTTTTCTTTTAATTATTATTTTTTCTCCTTTTCTTGTGGTATTTCCCCTAAATGTTCTATGATGTTCTTAATTCTTTTATTGATTTTTAAAGAGGAAAAGTAGTTTCTGTAAGGAGTCTACGAACCATATATATCTCCACATTGGTATGATATTGTTCACTTTGGGCCTAAGCCCTTATGGTTTTACTCTTGAGCTCTACCCAAAAGGTTTTATACCAATGGAGATGGATATAGTTCACTTCTTATATACCCATGATCTTCCTTATTTCTTTCTAATATGGGACTTTGTTTGCTTTCTTAACAATCTTTCCCTCGAACAAAGGATCACTAAGCCTCCCCTCAAACGATATTATATTTGTTTATCTTTCACATAGAAAGATTTCGCTCTTTTTTTGATACTCATCTTCTACTTATCTTCATTGCGTTGTGGGAGAACGCTTTGCGTGAAGCCCAGAGTACCGCCTACCTCGAGAGCCCGCTCTATCAGGTCATAACTCTTTACCACTGCATTAGGAGACACGCCTTACGTCAAGCCCGCATCACTGCGTTGAGAGGACACGCCTTATATGATGCCCAGGAGCACACCATTGCCTGTTCATAGAGTTTAACCATGGATCTCATCGCAAACCGAGGGGTATTGGGCTCATCACCTTCTCGTTCGGCACCGAAAATTTTTTCCACATGGCTAACTTCGGGGCATGACTCTGATACCGCTGGTAAGGAGTCTACGAACCACACATATCTCCACATTGGTATGATATTGTCCACCTTGGGGCTAAGCCCTCATGGTTTTACTCTTGAGCTCTACCCAAAAGGCCTCATACCAATAGAGATATAATTCACTCTTTATATACCCATCATCTTTCTCATTTCTTTCCAATGTGGGATTTTATTTGCCTTAATAGTTTCCTTATGGATTGCTTGTGGGCTAATTGAGAATAATTTTCAATTGTCTCTCTGACTGTTTTTGGAGCTCACAAGGTTTGATGAAAATCCATTTATTTATGAAGTATCTTGGTTTCCTGGTATATCCTTTACCCATTTCTCTGTTAATTTCTTATTTCTGTTTCATTTGCTCTACTTATATATGGAAGATTCTCAATTAGATTCTGTTTGCATCTACTGTTTATCATGTCACACATGCCAATTATTTTTTGCAATATGTATATAGGGAGCTAGAAGTTTCTCTTTGATTTTGGCTTCTTTAACCTTTCAAGATAATTTCTTTAATCTGTATTCCAATGCATTTCATGTCTGCCTGCATGCTATATAGCATAATAGGTCTCCTTCAGATGTATATTTGTGATGGAGGTATTGTACCGAAGTACCAGGACTTCAAAATGGGAAAAGAAGATGTAATATAACATGAAATGATGTTGTTATCATGTATTCTGATGTTCAAAACTTGCCACTAAATATGAGATTTTTTTATCATTCCTTTGAAATTTAAAACTTTAAATTTAGAGTAAACTTGTACTGGATCTGACTTAATATTTTGTGGTCTTTACAGCTGATTTGGCTTCTGATGATGATGTTGCGGTAATCAGCTCATTCTATTACTTTTCACTGACATACAGTGACATCATTATTGTTACTCTTGAGTTTTCTAAAATTGTTGCTCAATCATGTAACTTTGAATTTTGATTCCTTTTCAGTATGCTGGTCAAGATGATGAGAGCAGTGATGATGAAGGAATGCTCTGTAAGTTTTTTTTCGACTTCACATCCATGAAACTTTTACACTGAATTGATCTGAATATGCTCACATATAATAATACATCTTATATCTTTCACTGTCCCTTTGTGCAAACCCCTATTATCTTTGTAATCACATGTACACTTGCTTAAACCCACAAGTTTTCTGTATGCGATGTGTGACTTTGTTGGCTTATAGAATAATCGGATTCCTCTTGCCCAAAACTATATCCACATGAAGCTTGTCACTTGCACAGTCCATCTCCATTCTATTGTATTGTGTATGGAAGAACAAGTCTGGCATATTCTAAGATATTCCCATTGACTTCAAATTATGAATGAATTGTACACAACTCTATTTCTATTGAGTTTTATGCCCATGCCACTAGCTGCTACTCCTCGAAGAAGTTTTCTCTTTAGATATTCTATCTGATTATGTTTTTTATGCATTGCAGATCTCCCTGATTTGGAGAAGTTAAGAGGAAACTAATAGTAATTAGTAGAAAAGATGGAAGATGGCTTTACTCTACTATGCTTTTCGTAAAGGAACATATAGGAAGATGTACTCGAAACAATGGTGGAATCATTATGTCTGAACTATGTACTCACAGAGCATCGACTGAGTCCTAATATTCAGAATTGGCCGTTATTTTGCATGGCTTGTAACCCTTGGTTACTGAATTATTTTGAATATATGTTTTGGTTATAGGGGTTGAACTTTTTTTTTTTTTTCTCTCTCTTAAATATTAAGGATGCGCTCAGAGTTTTTCTAGAAAGCGTTTCTCGTAAAAACACTTGCCAAAGTCACGGAATGCTTTTTTATCGGAAAATATAGTTTTTCTTAATATATTTTAATCAAACTCCTAAAAATAGACAATAAATTGTTTTAAAACCTTCTTTAATAAAACTATAACTATATGAATATTTTTGTTGAAAGTATTAAGAACAAACAAATTAAATAATAAATTGAGTTTGTAATATTTAAGATTAAAACAATCACCTTTACATATTGAATTCAATGTACAATGTATTTTTTTTTTTTTAAAGAATATGTATTTTCTTTTTAAGGTTAAATAAGAGGTATGATTATTACTCTTCTTTGTAAGAGTCTTGATTTTGGAAGGCCTCAAAGATCATGTGACACTTAAGTTATTATAAAAAGATAGAAGTATAACAATTACAAATATATTGTTAGATCAATATAGAGGGAGGTGGCACAACCTAGCACAATATAGTAGTGTGTCAAAATGGCACGACTTATCAAGTCGTGCCATGTTGGACTGTAATATACGACCTAACTTATTGTGTTAACATGGGGCTATGATGGGCTCATGCCAGGCACGGCCCATCACAAGCTTGACACGACTTGACCTATAGGTCATACCTATTTTTTTAAAATTTTTAAATAATGTTTTTTACAAATATTTAAAAATTAATAATTATAATAACAATTAAAATTAAAATTTATAATTATATTGCATTGAAAATTTTAAATTTATTTATAAAAAGATCTGCGAGAGTCCTCAATAAAAAGTTTCAACCACCGGCCAACAATTAGCTTGAACTCTTACCTCATTTCATTCATCTAACTTTCTTTAGTTACCACAATCCTCAGTTTGAGAACTCTTACCCCATCAAAACTCAAAAATTAAAGTTGATTATACTAATCATTAATTATCATAAATATACTAAAATAAAACTTTCTATTAACTTAGGAATACAATTCAAATAATTATTATTAAACTAATGAAACATTAAAAGAAAAAAAAATTAAAATATGACTCAAATACATTTATAAAAATAATAAATTTTAATTTAATTAAAAATTCTTGTGATTCTTAAATTGCATCACATATGAAGCTATATTCTTGGTCCGACTGATGAAAGGAGACTAGACCCATTCAAAACATTCTCTGATTATGTCATATACACCTATATCACATCCCTCAATATCATCACTAAAATATATGCAAATTGCTTTGAAACAATTATCTTCTCCTTCCGAAAAGGAGGTGGAACTATGCTTTCCCATTAAGATTGCCTTATCACCGATATCTTTCACCGCAATTCATTCTTTTCTCTGCCAATCCAACTTGTAGACCTCAAAAGCACAAAGTTTACTCTCCCAATAATTATCCGAAAACTTTTTTACGACAGACTTGCAACTAGTAGCATGTCGCCATTCAACTCTACCAAACAATTATGGTTACTGTAGCCACGCGGACGCCGCTGCGATCCAACTTGAAGTGTTTTAATCGGTAATGCTTCTGCCATGGGGAAAGGATGAGTATCAAATCGTATACGAAAGATGATACCACATTGTCCCGTACAATAAAAGTTACCCTGATATCTTTTCTAACACATTGATGCAAATTATGTTTTAATATGCTCCTGCTCCACGGTTTTGGTTCCTCATTTCTTTTCAATGATGTGCTTATCGAAACATCACTGAAATTTGTGTACCTTCATCGCGATATCATCCTCCGTAATGTAGTCACGTACTTGTACGTTGGTCCAGGTCGTGTCTCCGGGTCTGCAAATGGCCAGGTCACATATACAACCTTCTGAAGCAAGAACTACACAGTTCGGATCCAAAGGGTTCGTCGATGTGATCACTCTCAAGTCTTCTAGTTCCCTGAATTGTCTTCCTGGTGGCGGTAACTTGATTCGAGATCTGATGAAAGGATTTACGAGATGCATATTTTGTGATTCATCCGCATTGTCAATTGTTAACAGCCATCCAGAAGATGAACTCGAAAACCATCTTCCTTGCAGTTCACGAAATGATATTTCATGGCTTTGATTTGTTTTTCGATTGAAGAGATGCATGAATGACCTTTAGATGAACTCGAAAACCATCTTCCTTGCAGTTCATGTAATGATATTTCATGGGTTTGATTTGCTTGTCGATTGAAGAGGATGCATGAATGACCCTTTGGCAAATCAGTGCGATTATCCTCGAGTAAGGGACCTAATTTTAGAGTAAAAGAAAAGGAGCTTGTTGAGTGAGGAAATGTCCTTCTCTCTTTTGAGATTATGTTGAAGCGAAAAACTTAAGGTTCAGTCTAGAACCTTAACCTCTTTGCGCAGCGGAATAATCTGTCAATCAAACAAAAACAATAAGAAATCAAAACAAAAAATAAAAGAGCACAACATAATCTTATGTGGTTCGGCTAATTGCTTACGTCCACGGTGGATCCAAGGATCCTAGTCTTTCTTATTATTACTCCCTAAAGATTTTACAAGGAAAATCTAATGAAAAATCTTCAAAAGAACCTAAAGGTTTAATGAACCCTTACTCTACCACGAATAATGATCATTCAAACAACAGTTCCACTCTAGCACACACAAGCACTTAGTGTCTACCCAATTCTTTCCCTCTCTTAATACTTAATCTGAAATCAAGAGTTTACAAGTATTTATATAGGGTGTGTTTCGTACCTACTAATTTTATTCCTTATTGGAGTAAGAGTCCACTTATTTTGGAAGTCTAAAATTAGAAATTCCGAAGAAAAATGAACTTTTTCACGCGTTTTGACATCGCGGCATTGACCAAAATCATGCCCAGCACTGCGGCGCTGGGTTGCTGTCTTGGGCGCTGCGACGCTTAGCTCTGTATGTCTATCCCGTATTTTCTTACTTTTTTCACGTCTTTGAGTCCCATTTTGCTTCCCCCTTCGTATCCCACATGTCATAGACTTGTCCATACGTATTTCACACGTTCGAAATTTCTTATAACTCTTTATTTTAGTATTCATCTCAATTCTTATCTAATTAAAATTGTTGAATCACTAATTTTTTAACATAGCCGAAATAAATTTAAGGAAGTGATTCAATTCTAATGGCAGATTGCCAGGAAGAACAGATGGCTGCAGATATCATCACAATTCAATTTTTCCAAGACTATGGATGTGGTGGTGCCATTGAAACAATTAGCAGGTTTGGAGTAAAGGGGATATTATTTTCGACTCCTATTTATAGATATAAAAAAAAATACGCGACAAGTCAAAAAAAAAACAATGAATTAACAGTTTTTTGAAGTTTAAATATGAAATTATTTATAATGATCAAAAATATTAATTTATTTTACTAATAATTAAGATATTATTATTTTTAATAATAAGATTAACCGAGTAATTCAACTAAATTTTAAAGTTGTTAATTTTAAAAAAAATTAAATTAACCTTTTTTTGGTTATTTTAATATGAAATTTGAATTTGACTTGTCGTCATATACTATATAACCACTCGAAAAACACTGTAGATTTTGTGTTTAGTTAGAAAAATTATAACAATAATAAATTAAATTTTAGTTTCAGAATGTTTTAAATGCCATTGTCCCTTTTAGATCCATTTATTTCTGTTATATATATAATCTTTTCTGATCCCTTTATTTTATATTAAACATTTTAACTTCTTATATATAAAGGATATTTTAACTTAGATTTTAACACTAACTTTAGCCATGAAATCTGATGGTAGATATTAATATCAACTTTTTTTATTATTGAGTTGCATGAAATCTATAATTTAAAATTATTGTTCAAATTTAAGTCAAAAGTTTAATTTAAAATCACGTTACCCACTTGAAAACGAAGAACAAGAAGAGATATATCACCATGACTAGCAATAGAGTCTTCATCAATTGAAAGGATTTACGAGATTCATATTTGTCATGGAACTGTTCTATTGATATAATATTGTCCGCTTTAGGTCTCATGAGGCTCTCACGGCTTTATTCTTGGGGTGCTCATACACCCCAAAACGCTTTATATCAATGAGAGAGCCCACTCCTTATAAACTCAGCATCTCTTCCGTACTTTGCTGATGTGAGATTTGCCTAAGGGTGCATTCACCCCCCCCACTTCGGGACTCAGTGTCCTCACTGAGATACACACTGAGATTTGCCCCACCATGGCTTAAGAGGACACATGGAGCCGCTCTGATACCTTCTGTTATGGAACTGCCCCATTAATACAATATTGTCCACTTTGTTCCTAGGGTACCCATACACCCCAAAACGCGTTGTAGGGTATCAGAGTGCCACAGCGGAAACACCTGGTGTCACGCCCCAGACCCAAAAGATCCGACACACGACATCACTTACATTCATTCACTGCATGTGCACTCATAAATAATATTACACAAAATTTTCAACTTTCATTCAACACAGAAATCCTTAGCAAGTTGCTAGTAAGTTCAACACTAAAATCAACCATAACCTAACATATAAATATAAACTTCTCTTGACAATATTTAAACATTCATTTCAATTTCTTTCAGAATTATAGCAATTGAATTATGACTGGGACAATTATTAAACCGGAGATACGCAGAGTTTTCTCAGAGATTAACACTCTACTACGTCACCAGTAGCAACTTTGTTACCGGGAGCCCAGAATATATCCATTGCAAATTCTTACTTAAAATCATCCAATAACCACACTTTATAAAACTTAAACCAAATCCAATCCACACACAATGAAATAATACATAAGTATTTATTCGATAGGGACAAACCAAATATCCTATCCCACGTGTCCCCAAATGAAACACACAACAACCTAGCAACTTAGGGAACCCAAGGAACAGCAGAAGTCTTGCCAAATCCGCTAAGCACACATGTACCTTATTTACCTGAAATCACCATAAACTATAATGAGTATAAAACTCAGTAAGCATACTTGTCTTTCATATATCAAATACAAATACATATAAATACACAATGCATATGTATGATATGTTGTGACCAATCAAAATCATAATCTTATCAAATCACATATCATGTAAGCGTTTACACATTCTTTCAAAACACATAATAGGAATACCATCACTCAACTACTACTTAGTAGGACTTACATATCACATATCACATAATGAGCCAAATGTCACTCGTAGGTGACATACCGTATGAGAGGAATAGTACAAGTGAGGTCTTGAATAACACATATATAATGCTTATGCCCGAAGGTAAAAGCCAAACCCTCACCCTGATCATCGGTGAGTCCTCTCACATGCACCAATACGCCACCACACGAATGTGATGACTCACTCTTCCTTTAGGTACCAATAGGATCCTCCCTACATACGGAACACATAACATATACCAATCCCAAAGGAAAGGCCACACATAAAGGCTCCACAATCACATAAAATGCCTACTAAGTTAACAGTGAGTTCAAGTACCCTCAAAATACAAAATATTTCTCATGGACATATTACACTTCAAAAGCTTTCTTTATTAAACACATCTTATTTTGAAAGCTCACTTACAAAAACACATGTATGTCCATGCTCAATGTCAATGCTCACATTCAGAAACATATATTCACATTTCATATCAAAATATACTTTGACATAACATAAACATATTCTTAACCCCATTTGCAAAATCATACAAAACAATTACTATGTTTATTGTGATTTCAGTAAAAAGTCTAGTACACTTACCTCTTAACACTTTCAGCTACAAGGCTTAAATCTCCTTAACCTATCAATGGAGATTAATCCTTTCATAAGCCTCACAATTCACACAAAATACTTTAAATAGCTTACAAAATTATACACAATGCATTTATCACATCAAATTGGTCTAAATATTTGGTTTCTCAAAACCTGTCATTCTGACCACTTACACTTAACAAAAATTTCTAATACATCAAATGATGTCCAATTACTCCGAAATCAGAATATATCATTCTTGACTCATATATACTTCTTATATATGAATATTATATCAAAATTCCTACACAATCCATTCCATACACACCATCGAATCCAAACTACAAACCTGACAGGATCAAGATACTTACTGAACAGTATTCAATCTCCCAATTTTATAAAATCATATACTAACTCAAAAATTATAAAACTACCACATAATTACTCTTCACACATATCTCAGTCCATGATAAATATTTGGCTTCCAAATAACTGTCAAAAGTATTTTAAAACTATTTTATTTCATAACTTTAAAAATCTGTTAATCAAATACTACAATGAGCTGATACACTTTAGAAATTCATAACACTTCAACCACATTGATCCAATTTCTCAATTTCGAGTATATCATATTAGACATATAAAATTATCATATTCCACAAATTCGTAATTTTTAAAGATCATTCAGCAGATCAAAATTATTTTTCACTGTATTATACTGTTTACACAGGAAATTTCCAGAATTCCAGGGTCATTTTGGTAAATTCACTACAAATTCAATTTCCGAGATTTTCAGTCGATTCAAAGTCTCAGATGATCCTAAACATGTCTAATTTCATATACTCAAAATTCAAAACCAGAATCGAATCACAACAATTTATAAAATTCCTAGATCAAGAGGTTATCCAGCAGAAATTCCATAATTCATCATGATTTATCAAACTATCTTATAGATCATCATCAATTCTCATATGATCTTACGAAATACACAACAAATCCTCAATTATACATATTTTCAGAAATCAAAACTTAAAGGAATTAACTTAATTAATACCAATAAATTGAGAAATACGTATGATATACCTCTTGAAATTCAAATTTCCAATTTCTTCTTCTTTTTCTTCTTCTTCTCCTCTTTCTCTCTCCTCTATTTCTCTCTTCTCTCTCTTAAAATGGGTAGCTCGACCTAAAAATGGTAAATTAGGGTTTAAAAGTGTATTTTTATACTAAGAGGCTAATTTTTGATATTTACGAATTTGCCCCCAAAACTTTCAAAGTATAACAATTTGGTCCCTAAAATAAATCTAAAGTCATACAAATAAACCCAATATTAATCGTATATCCTTAACCTATAAAAATATTACTAATAACAATATATAATTCAAGTATCACCAACATACAAATAAAATACGTATATTTATACATATATAAATACTTATTCTTACCAGTCGTGGATACTGGTTACTACACCTGGGCCTCATACAATATTGTTTGCTCTAGGGTTATACATTTCCCCTGCACGGATTTGTTCCCTGGGTAGGCCATTACCTAGGAACGCGTTGTATCAATGAGAGAGCCCATCCTTTATAAACCCAATATCTCTCCCGTGTTTTGCCGATGTGAGATTTGCCTAAGGGTGCATTCACCCCCCCTTTCGGGACTCAGTGTCCTCACTGAGGTTTGCCCCACCATCGCTCAAGAGGACACGCAGAGCCGCTCTAATACCATTTGTCATGGAACTGCGTCACTGATACAATATTGTCCGCTTTGGGCCCTCACGGCTTTGTTCCTAGGGTGCCCATACACCCCAAAACGCGTTTTATCAATGAGAGAGCCCACCCCTTATAAATTCAACATCTCTCCCGTACTTTGCCGATGTGGGATTTGCCTAAGGGATTTGCCGAATGCACCATTAGGCAAATCCCACATCGGCAAAGTACGGGAGAGATACTGAATTTATAAAGGGTGGGCTCTCTCATTGATAAAACGCGTTTTGGGGTGTATGGGCACCCCAGGAACAAAGCCGTGAGGGCCTAATGGGGCCCAAAGCAGACAATATTGTATCAGTGGGGCAGTTCCATGACAAATGGTATCAGAGCGGCTCCGCGTGTCCTCTTGAACGATGGTGGGGCAAACCTCAGTGTGTGCCTTGAGGATACTGAGTCCCGAAAGAGGGGGTGAATGCACCCTTAGGCAAAGCACGAGAGAGATGCTGAGTTTATAAGGGGTGAGCTTTCTCATTGATACAACGCGTTCCTGGGTAATGGCCTACCCAGGGAACAAATTCGTGTGAGAAAAATGGGGGTGCCCGTAACCTTAGAGCGAATAATATTGTACGGGGCCCAGGTGTTTCCGTTGTGACACTTTGATACCTTACAATGCATTTTGAGGTATATAGACACCCCAAAAATAAAATCGTGAGGGCCCGATAAGATCCAAAATAGACAATATTGTATCAATGAGATAATTCCATGACAATATTCATGCAAAAAGCTTCTTATAAGCTGTGAAATTATACATGGAAAGCAAAATGACTAGTAAAAATTAAGGGAAATTAAACAAAGAGTAAGTAAACATTACATCACAAATGCCTTTCTTAGATGGTTTGATCATGTGTAACCATGAACCTGACAACAACTATATCTTCAAAAAATGATAAGTCTACGTGACTTAAAAGGCTAAAGCTAAGGGGAAGCAATGAAAAAGCAATAGAATTGTGAGACATGTAAATTTTATAGCTTTAAATATGTATCCTATTTCAAGCAAAAGCACACTACTAAGTTAATCTCCAAATCAATTATTAAAACACATCAATATTTTATAATTTACCTTGGGTGTGACTCAAGTGGTCACCAAATTGTATAATAATCATAATTACTTAAGTTTGAGTAAGAGAAATAGACAAAATTTTAAGTCAACAGTAATCTACATAAACTGGAAAGTAGCAAACCGATCATGCATACTAAACAAAGCAAATTTAATTGTTTGCATCTTAGCCAACTCTAAAAATAAAAGCTTAAAACATGCAGATAGAAAGAACTAAAATATCAGCCAAGGTGTTATTTAAACAAAAAAATCAAGATGAGAGCCATCGATTAATGATCTCCAAAATATAAATATAAGAAGCTAAAAAAAGACCTCAACAAGAAGTTCAAATTGTAACTATATAAATTACACCCCAAACAAAAAAATAAAAATGGAACCAAATTCCTGAAATCATTCAAATAAACCCATGTAATATGAACAAAAAGAATTTTTTTTGTAATCATCAATTCCTCAAATTTAGATTCTTAAGCTAAACTCAGATTTTGAGATATACCACCATGACAAGCCAACTATTAGCCATTATTTAGCAGACAACAAAACATTTATTAAACCATAGGTTCTCCGCACAAAATAAAGGATTGAAATAATAAAATTTCACCATACCTGCTTATAAAGAGCTCCAAACAACTTCACAACAATAACTTAGAACTATTTTGGGAGTGCTATACGAAAATTAAAAACACTTTTATTCTATAACTTTTACTTTATTTTTTTTATAGCGCTTTTTTTAAAAAACACTTAATTTTGATTATGAAAAGTACTTTTGTACAAAAAAATATTTTTATTCTATAGCTTTTACTTTATTTTTTTATAACACTTATTAAAAAAAACACTTAATGTTTGATTATGAAAAATACTTTTGAAGTACTTTTAATATTATATTGAGTGTTTAAATATATAATTATAAAAGCATTTTAGTATAAATAAATTACAAAAAAGGATATTATTATTTTTAAAAATTAACAATAAAAAAAATCATGAATAAATAGAAGTATTAGTTATTTAAAAAAAAACAAGTCTAAAAAAATTACAATAATAATTTAGTAATTATTTTATAAAAACTTAAAAAATAATACATCTTATTACCTCAATATTAATAAAAAAAGAGAGAGTAAAATATCAATATTATTAGAATTATATAAAATTTTACGAGGCTTATTTTGCTCAAATGTTAACGTGCTTAAGAGTAGCCCCCTCTTAATTAAGTCTCAATTCTTAGAGAATCCTAGCCGGTCTTTACGTTTTTTGGGTAAGGACAACGCTGTCCTTACTCCACTACTAGGAGTTGCGTCACCTCAATCATTTTATAAACAGTGCTAAAGGGTAAAGAGGTTTTTATTACCTATCCTTCCATGTCCTTAAAAACCCTATTTCTGGTCGTCCCTATTTTGTCAAGAGTTGGAAGGGGAATTGATTTTTTGCTGAGGGCAAGTGGGGTCAAATAATCCTTAAACGAAGAGGAAGAAACTGACTCATCCCCTCAAATTTTGTAATGATTGTCGGTTCTCCTAGCTTTCTTCTTTGATTCCTTAGTGTGCATTTTTTCTTTCCTTCTCTAATGGCTAACATTTTAAATTTCAAAAACTTTGACAACCGACTTTGAAGTGTTCAAGAGTATATATGTCCAAATAGAGACTGCTCTCGCCAATATTTCTCGTGTGCAAGACCTTCTATCTTCAGCCAGCCTTATTCAATCAGGCTTAGTGTCTCCCTAGCAAAACTCGCAAACGCAATAAGTAATTTGGGTCATATTTAACTTGTTTTTCTAACCCAAGTTACTATCTTATTGCTTAACTTCACATTCTTTTTGTAGCGATGGTCGAACAAGGTGAAAGTGATAGGAGAAATAGGGGTCGCACTGAAGGCCTCGGTTCGTCTTTAAGAGGTTACAAGAACCTTAACCTTGACAATGTTATGAGGCTCTTGTTTAGCCCAAAAGGGAGGGGCCGAGGTAGGGCCCTTACTCATGGATGTAGATCGACCGATCAGGTCGGCAAGGGTCAAGGGAGCCCCCAAGGAGGAAGGAGCACAAGGTCCCTACCTACTTAAATTGTCCCTTAGGGTAGAGGCCAGTCCACTCGTTCTATTTAGGCCAGCCCCCAAGGCAGAGGTCAGGCCATCCTGCGTTCACCACAGGTTACTCCTTAAGGTAGGTTAGACCTCTCAAATACAGGCACCCCCAACCTGCCCGACAGATTGGGGCATCAAATTTAGGAGGCGTAGGGGAGCCGTTGATAAGAGAAGGTCCTCATCTGACTGTTACTCCTAGTGTGCTGGTCCCAAAGATAAGGGATGACTTAGCCTTCATGCTTCTAGTTATACAGGAGCTTGAATGCTATGTGAACCCTGCCTGGGCAACCCAGGTCTCTTCTTTGGACCCTATCATCGGGTTCTATACTACAATGGGCTTTGTGATAAGCGTAAATTATATCTATTATTTTTACTTTTTCTTAACTTGATTAATTATTCATTTTAATAAGAATATTAGCCTTTTTATATGTTTTATTATTATTTTATAGATTTCGAGTCAATAGAGTAAATGAGGATGAAAATTTAAAGTAAACAAGGCAAAATATCAAATTTGCTATAGTCACACGGCTATAATATTATGAACAACTATTTTGTTCCAATGAATTGCTGCAGCGGTGAACAGTGCTTCACCCTAGTGAAAATTCTAATGCCCTTAAAGCTCTTCACTCTAGAGGTGAATAGTCGCATGCACAATATTCATAAATAGTGCGTAGAACAGTATCCCGTGAACAGTGATCGCACAATAGTGATTGCGCTACAATAAAAAAGAAATGCAATTCTAATACTCTAATCAATCCCTATTTAAAAGTCTCTTATTTCAAACCTAAAGAACACATAATTTAGGGCTCTTAGAGCTATAACATATTAAAGAAGAACAATTTTAAAGAGAGAAATAAAGGGAATTCAAGGAAGCAAAAAATTATTGGCGAATCTTTAACGTATTAACCAATTGTGAATTGACGTCTACATTGATTTGCTTTAGTTGTATCATGTTTATTTTATTTTTCAGCAATAATTATCTTGTTACCATGAGTTAAATTTATTTTTTAAGGTTATTACTTGAACTTAATATGTTAGCTTAATTATTATATCTTTTTTTATATTTATTCGAATTTAATTCTTTATTATTCAAATTATTTGTTCTTAATGCTTCATAATATATGATCACTATTATGATTGAATTGGTAATACTTTGATAAACTCAAAAGAGGCATCATTGTATTTAGACTTAGATAATTTGATGCATGATTGTAGAGAAACATTCAATATTGCATATATAAGTTTTAAATTAGGATAGAAATATACCTAATTGACATGTATGGTCAATAAGACTTGTTCTTAATAAATCTTAATTTATTACAAGTACCATAGGAATATAGGTATTTGGTAAATTAAGATATATGTGTAGGACCTTGGAAGAGGCTTGTAAATACATTAATGTCTTGATCAATAATAAGAATTAAGGGATATAAATATTAAGAGATTAAATCTTTAGAAAATATATTAAAGGATAGTAATTAACTATAGGCTTTTTTCTATATTGCTATCTTCTTGATTTATTTAAGTTGTGTCATTTAGTTTTTACATTTTTATTATTTGTAATTTGAAGATTTAATTTTCTGGATAATTATTTGAAAGATACAATTTTAGTACTTAGTAGATAATACAAATTATCCCTATGGGTTTGACATCTGACTTTATAAGCCCCTTTATTACTTGTTACAATAGCGTATACTTAGGCTTGATTTTAAGATATAGAAATATTGCATCAATCTGCTTTAGATGTAAGACTCATTTTCTTCTTTTTTCTGTTCGGTTGTACCTTTTCTGTGTACTAACTGTTGCTTCTCATTGGCAATCTACTTATCTCTTTTCTTGGTTTCGAATTGAGATCTTAGAGATGGTGGCGAGGGCCCACTAAACTGAAGAGAGCCTTACACAAGTGAGGCATAAGGCTTTACAAGCTAGGAGGAAAGCGAATCAAGAGAAAAAATGGGCAAGTAAACTGGCTGCTTAGATTGAAGGTCTTGAGACCGGCACCAAAACAGATAGTAGGGTCTTCAATCTAGAATGCCAAAAATGGCTGACAGAGCAGAAGATGGACAACTCCTTGGCCATTGCTGAAAGCCATGTTACTGAGCTTGTGAACTAAAATGATGAACTGGAAAGGCAATTAGCAGCGACTTAAAAACAAAGGAAATGGATTGAGCAGATTATGGGCAGTCTAGCTGCTTAGGTCAAAGAGCTTCGAGGCTCTTGGTTAATTGGAAATTTAGAAGACTTTCGTCAAGGTGCCACTGAGGGCTTCCAAAGGTCGGTCATCATGTTCGGCGAGAGCTACCCAAACATTGACCTGCAATAGATGTGGGACTTGGTTTTTAGGGGGCAGGCCCTTGAGGGAGAGACTTCTTATGCCCAAGTGGTCGAGGTCGAGGTGATTAACCCTGCTCCAACCATTGATACTGTAGATGTTGCTACTCTTGCTTAGATGGCCATTTTAGATCCTGCTTCACAGCCTGATGCTGCTCAAGTTTTCGAGACTCCAGTTGCTACTACTTAGAGCAAGGTTCCCCAGGTTGTTCCTCCTTTAACTGACATGGATCTGAAAAGTGCTATAGTTGTGAACTTGGAGTCTATTGATACCGCTCTTACCGCCAGAGTTGATTTGCTTTTACTTTTTTTTTAATGCTTTGTTTTATTTTTTTCGTAAAATTTGAACTACAGTACTTGAATAATATTTTTACTTGTAATTTTTTTAGAATGAATGCTAAGTTGCTTAGGTTTTTCATATAACCTGCTCCTACTCGTCTTTAATGATCTTTTTGCTTTTTTGCTTTATGAGTGAAACTTGTTGTCGTAGACCTACTCTTTCATTGGAACAACTGATAACAAATATTTGTGAAAAGATATTCCACTCGGATCTTGATGGAACGATCAATTTAAGTAGCAAGGTATAAATTAAAAAATATCTAGTTTAAAAAAGACTTTGCTTAAATCAATTCGAGCATGCTTTGTAGAATAAGGAATAATCCCAAACCTTGATAGCAAGCATAAATAAGGAGTCTGCTCGGATATGTGGGACTCATTGAACATATTAAAGAATGACATACCAATCAAATAGTGTCAAGTAAATCAATAAATGTTTACTTAGCCTTTAAAGTTTATTGGTATTGTCTTGGGTCAACTGCACAACAATTATTTTCTTGGTTGTTATTCCTTTAAGGGGACTTTTAACAGGCATTAATTCTTGTTCGGTTGAGTCTAGGTAACCTTTTGAGTGTTGCACCCTTGTAGAGACTACCTCTAAGAGTATCAACCTTGTTATTAGCTGATTGTGGGTGACTTCTTAAGTGCCGCACTTCATAAGGACTACCTCCAAGAGCGTTAACCTTCTTCCTGGGCAACCTCTTGAGTATCGCACCCCTGTAGAGGCTACCTCTAAGAGCATTATCCTGTTTAGTTGTCCTTGGGTAACCCCTTGAGTGCTGCACCTCTACAAGAACTACCTCTAAGAGCGTTAGGCCATCTTTTAAGTAGATTCTTGGTTAACCTCTTGAGTGTCGTACCTCTGTAGGGACTACCTCTAAGAGCGTTACCATATCTGACTGATCATGGGGTAACCCTTTAAGTGCCACACCTCTACAGAGACCACCTCTAAGGGTGTTAACCTTCTCAGTAGATTCTCAAGCAACCCATTGAGTGTCGTACCCTTACAGAGACTACCTCTAAAGGCATTGTCCCATCTTTATGTTGGGATTTGTGCTTACGTGCCATCTCTTTTGTGTATAAATATTTGCTTTATGTTTATATAATTATGATTTCAATATATCACTAATTATTTTATATACAAATATGGTAAGATGCTTGTAACATTTTAGACATTGTATGATCTGAAAGAGTTCATATCTGATCTAAAGGAGTTTAGATCAGAACTAAGAGTTAGTAATGCTAAAATATATAAATGCTAAAAGATAGCACTGATAAGAGTTATCAGGTTATAAGAGTTAGCAAAATCTAAAGAGTTAGAGCCTTATCTGAAATGGGACAAAGACCTAAGAATATATTAGTAATGACGTAGTTGCAATCAGTTGCAAATGGTGCTAAGAAATGTTGTTATGCAAATATGTTCTTAAACTTAATGTTCCTGGTCTATCTTCACTAATGCGGGTCTGTTAGTGAAGACCTTAATAAATATAGATCAGTGTATGTCTATATCTGGATAGTTCAGATGGTTAGTCTTAGCAGACCATGAGTTTAGTGGAAACTCGTATAGAGATACAAGTATTCAGTAAGGACTGAATATTGAACAGACTCACAAAGATCTCCAATGGACATCCCATAAAGCCGTCAATGGAGGATCTTTCGAGTTGAGTAGTATTCGTGGTCCTTAGACCTGAGTGCCACGGTGGATTTGTGAGTGATCCATCATACTTTGGTTCCACACATGTCAGATACTTTTTATGGTCTGACCGCTGGGTATGGTCCGATGCTCATGAAGTCCGATGTGTACAGATATGGAATCCATCAACTCAATTGGGTGAGTAAAATATCCTGAAACTCCAAGGTTGTATTTCAGAAAGTCTTATGGCCATAAGCAGACATATCCAAGAATTAATTTTATTCTCGAAAAAATAATATCGTAAAAGTGTTTACGGATATTATTTATTGAAATACAAATCTAGAGATAAGTTTATGGTTGAACACATGGAGACTTGACAGTGTTGATCTATATCTCCGCTCTTCTAGGATATTTATGATGGAAGGATTATACGAATATGTTATAACCTCAACTTGTATGGTCTAATGCGTCGTTTTGTAATATCTGTAATATGTGTGTGGGACATTATTCACGGACGTGTGAAATAGTTTCATATGACAAATCGGGCATGGACCTAGAGAATCTCACAATATGAAGTGTACTCGTTGTGCACTGGGGCGGCGAATTGGATTGAACAATTAATCCAACAATTTCCAGCAAAATGAAAAATGTTTCAAAGTTCCTTTTATTATTCACTTGTCAATAATTGAAGGTAAAACACATTATTGGTTTACAAGAGTTGTTAACCAATAAGAAATTGACAAGTGACATAATCTTACTCCATAAATAATTTACCATGTATTTACCTATTTACCTTACTTGGTAAATACATATATGGTAAATGTAAATATTCAAAATAGTTTTGAATTATTAATATTTTATGTATTAATCAAATTATTATTATTAATTGGAATAAGTGGCAAACACCATTTACTAATGGAGAATGCACTTGTTATTAATAAAGAATGTTGACCACTTAGTAATTCTTAAATGATGCACTAAGGAAGTGGTAAAACTACTTAACATTGATTAAATGCCATTTACTCTCTAGAAATTGATTCAATTGGTTGAATCAAATTGGTGAGTGAAAAATATGATAGATTAATGTTTGTAATGGCAAACATGGTTAAGTGGTGGTGGAGCACTAAGAGAAATCATTCTTTGCACTTAAGAAAGAATTGAAAGAGTTCAATGTGTGCAAGAAAGAGTGAACTTCATTCTAGGAGAAATGAGAGAGAATTGAGAGCTTTTCCTAAGTGTTTTTCTCAAAGTGTTGAGAGAAAATGCAAAGGCTTATCAAGGTACAACATATAGAGTTGTAAAGAACTATAGAAAACACCTAATTCTTCTCATCTCTTGGTAGTAATCATTCATAAGGACAAATTGTTTTAAGTGTTAAAACAATCATTTGCTGGAAATTCAAGGCTGCCATTCTAGCTTTACAATCCCACCGGATTTAGTTATGAACTAGAATTGTGCAAGAGAACACTTTAAGGTGAGCTCAACAAATTGAAGCTTGGAGTTCTTGAAGAATTGTAAAGCTACCTTCATATTCGGGTAGGTTATTTATTTGTTATTCATTTTATATCATGCATGAAATATATATATGAGATATATATGTACTTGAATGATCATACATGCTTGAATATGTTACATATTGTTTAATATGTATGAATACTTCCGTTGCGTATTTAATTTTTAAAATTATATACATCTATACACATCACACACCATATCACAACACTTTATTATCATAGGTAATTTATTGAGTGTCGTACCCTTATAGAGACTACCTTTAAGAGAGTTAACCCTGCTGTTGTCTGATCTTAGGTGACCTCTTGAATGTCGCACCTCCACAAGGACTACCTCTAAGAGCATTAACCTTCTTGATAGAGTTTTTAGCAACTCCTTGAGTGTCGCACCCTTATAGAGACTACTTTTAAAAGTACTACCTTACTCGGCTGATCTTAGGTAACTCCTTGAGTGTCACACTCTTACAGAGACTACCTTTAAGGGTGTTGTCTTATATTCTCAGTCATATGTAACCTCTTGAGTTTCGCATCCAAATAAAGATTACCTCTAAAAGGGTCAACCCTACAACTATATAATCCTGGGTGACCCTTTGATTGTTGCACCTGTACATGGACTACCTTTAAGAGTGCTAACCTTCTTAATTGATTCTTAGGCAACCCTTTGAGTACGACACCCTTTTAAAGACTACCTCTAAGAGCGTCAACTTTACTGCTATCTGATCTTGGGTGACCCCTTAAGTGCCGTACCTCTATAGGAACTACCTATAAGGGCATTGTCCTGTCTTTATGATTTTTTAATTTATAGGTGCGAGTACGAGCATCCATTTAATTTAGAGTATGGGCGGTCGTTCAATTTTGAGAACATGCAAGAAAATAATTTTATTAGTCGTATTCTATTCAAGTATAACAAATATATGAAAAGTTTAGTCTTACGAAATGATAATACATAAGTCTCATGGACAATGCTTATTCAGTAGCTTGGCATTTCATAGCTTCCTTATCACACGTCTTTCAGCTCCTTTAAGCTCATAGACTCCCTTCATTAGTCTAATAACCTTGTATAGGCCTTTTAATATTGGTATGAGAACTTCGTCTACTGGGTTCCTTGTATTTAAGATAATTTTTCTCAGCACCAGGTCACCTTTCTTGAACTCCCACGCTCAAACTCTCTTGTTATAGTACTTAGCAACCTTCTATTGGTAAGCTGCTACTCGAATCTGAGCCTTTTCTCTTAGCTACTTAACTAAATCTATGTGTCTTTTGACCATTTCATTGTTGGTGGTCTCTAAAAAGTGTAATATTCTCGATCTGTTGGTGTCCTGATCTCAGTAGGGATTACTGCTTTACAACCAAAGACTAGTGAGAATGGGATTCACCAGTGGCCATCTTGCTTGTAGTTTTAAGAGCCTAGAGCACCTCGGGCAGCTTCTCCACCCATCCTCATTTTCTATCGGTCAGCTTTTTATTTAACAACTTCTTAATGCTCTTGTTAGAGAATTCTATCTAGTCGTTGGTCTTGGGGTGGGTATGTGATACGAATAGTGTTGGAATTTGTGCTCACGTGCCATTCCATTATTGTATGAATATTTTATTTTATAATATTTATATAGTACATTATTTGTTAAATCGCTAATTACTATTATTAAATGGTTCAATGCTTGTGACGCTACAAACATTATATGATTTGAAGGAGTTCAGATTTGGTCTAAAGAAGTTTAGATCAATGTCAAGAGTTAGCATCACTGAAAACTATAAATGCTAAAGAGTTAGCATGTTTTATTAATCAGTGAAGTCTAAAAGTTAGAATCTTGTCTATAATGGTACAAAGACTTGAGAATACATTAGTAATAACATAGTTGCAAGAGTTGCAAGAGTTGCAATAGGTGCTAAGAAATGTTATTATGTAAGTCTTTTCTCAAATTATATGTTCCTGGTCTTAATTCACTGACGCAGGTCTATCGGTGGAATCCTTTTACGTAGACCAGTCTATACTATACTTAGATGGTCTAGATGGTTGTTCTTAGCTAATCATGGACTTACTGAAAGTTTATATAGCATACAGGTGTTCAGTAAGGACTAAATACTGAACATACTCAAAGAGGACCCCAATAGACATCCCATGAAGCTGTCAATGGAAGGTCCTCTCGAGTTGAGTAGTATACATGGTCCTTTGACCTGAGTACTACGGTGGGCTTGTAAGTGATCCGTCATACTTTGATTCTACGTATGTCACAGACCTTTCACAGTGTGACTGTTAGGTGTCACTGGGTATGGTTCGATGCTTATGAAGTTTGGTGTGTACAGATATGGGATCCGCCAGCTCACATGGATGACATATATATCAAGATGCTCAGAGACTGTATCTTAGAAAATCTTATGGCCATAAGCAATAAACTCAAGAAAAGAGTTTCTTACAGGGTTAAACAATATTGTAAAAGTGTTTGCATAATTGTTTATTAAGAAACGTGTCTGGAGATAAGTTCACGGATGAGCACATAGAGATTTGATGGTAGTGATCTATATCTCTGCTATTCCATGATATAATTGGTAGAAGGATTATATGTATGCACTATAACCCCAACTTGTATGGTCTACTGCACTGATTTGTAATATTCGTGACGTGTGCGTAGGGCATCGATCTCGGACTCACAGAATAGTTCTGTTTGACAAATTGGGAGTGGACCTAGAGAGTCCCACAATATGAAGTGTACTCGTTGTGCACTGGAGCAGCGTACCAGATTGAATAGTTTGATCCAGAAAATTTCAGCAGACCAGACATTTACTTTGGTTTCCCTCCGATCGTGCACGTGTCAAGACTTAAGAGTTAAGTACATCAATTAGTTAACATTTAGTTGTTGACCAATAGGATATTGACATATGGCACATTGTGGGCAAATTATTGTTTGATTTGAAAATTACCAAAATGACCTTATTTGTTGGACAAATAAAATCATTATTTTATTCATTAAAATATTTATTGAATAAAATAATAATAATAATATATGATATTATTATTTAAATTGAAATCAAACAATTCATTTTTAATTAAAATTGGTATGTGTTTCTATCATGATTTAATATGATTAAATTATTTATTTAATATTAATTAAATGATATAATAAGAATACATGGGTGTCACTTGTTAATGGTAGACCTTAAGATATTTTTTAATAATGAGAAAATATTTTTTCATTTGGCCTAGATTTAGGCCAAGTTCATTTAAATAGTTTTTTATTTTGTTTTATTTTTATTTGGTTTATTGTAAACAATATAAACAAAATATTAATGGCAAAATTGACCTAGATAATGGATGCCATTAGGTGAGAAAATGAAAGAAAATAATAAACAAATAAAAGAGTAATATGTTGCTCAATTAATTAAGAAAAATTCGGCCAAAGGGTTAAATGGAGAGAGAAGTGAATTTTGCTAAGTTTAAGAAAATTCTCTCAAGTGTTGAGAGCACAAAAACACACATCTTCCATTTTTCCTCTTTCATTTTGGTTATCCATACTATAAGGTAGAATCAAGGATTTAAGAGTTGAGTTCTTTACTGGAAAAGCTGTTATTCTAGCTTCCTCAAGCCCACTATGTTGAGGAACTGGAATTGTGAACGGGTTACTTCAAGGCGGGTACTCCGGTTCGACCATATACCAAAGGCTTGATAAGATACTATTTATCAATCTTGTAGTATTTTATATTTAGGAGATAACATATAAAAGTTTATTTTTATTTATCATTGAGTAATTTATATTCTGCTCATCCGCTGCGCATGTATGTATTTGATACATATGCTATATTTAAATAATAGACACAAACCCACATGTATGCATCCTAGGTTTAAAATCACTCACAAAGAGTAGCTAAACTCCTAACTGCTAGCAGAAGTCCTTGAAGATGTTGTTATCGAACTATTTCCCATGGTCAATAATAATTATGTAAGGGATTCTATATCAACACATCACATTTCTCCAAACAAAATACCATACACTCTTCTTTATGATCTTGGAAAGCGGTTCAACCTCAATTTATTTAGTGAAATAATTCACTGTCATAACTACATACTTACAAGATCCTCTTCTTTGAGGTAGGGGATGTACCATGTTCAGCCCTTATTGGGCGAACAACCATGGTCTTGTTATTGTAGTCAACTCTTCTGCTGGTGCTTGTATTTTTTCAACAAATCTCTGGCATGCATCGCAATGTCTGACCAGCTCCTTAGCATTAATAGTAGTCGGTTCTAAATACTTTGTGAGCCAATGCCTCGTGTAATTTACATTTATAGTTTAAAATGTATTTTTTTATCCTTGTTACATTTTTTTTTTCAATTTTTAGGTTAAATTTAAATTTTTGGGACATTTATTTTGTAAAACAATTGTTAGATTTGTATTTATAGTTTGTATTGTATAATTTATATTTACAGTTTAATATGTATAAGTGACACGTATAATTTCTATTTATAGTTTAAAATGTAATTTTTTTATCCTTATTACAAATTTGTTTTTCAATTTTTAGGTTAAATTTAACTTTTGAGGTATTTAT
This sequence comes from Ailanthus altissimus, assembly GCA_946807835.1. Classification (NCBI taxonomy): domain Eukaryota; kingdom Viridiplantae; phylum Streptophyta; class Magnoliopsida; order Sapindales; family Simaroubaceae; genus Ailanthus; species Ailanthus altissimus. The sequence goes on along the minus strand of OX327712.1, from coordinate 14,615,894 downwards.
TTTATAAAATAATTGTTAGATTTGTATTTATAGTCTGTATTGGATAATTTATATTTATAGTTCAATATATATAATTTGTATAAGTGACATGTGTAATTTACATTTATAGTTTAAAATGTATATTTTTTAATCCTTGTTACAATTTTTTTACAAATTTTTAGGTTAAATTTAAAATTTTAAGATATTTATTTTATAAAATAATTGTTAATTTCATATATATAAAATATTAAGAATCAATTTCGAATTTTTTTAAAAAATTAAAAAAAATCCAAATTTCTTAAAAATTCAGGATCTCGATTAGAAAAAAAAACTTGAATTTTTTCAGGCTGAATTTCAGATCCAGGCTGGGTCGGGTTTTTTCGAATCCGAATTTTTTTCATCCCTACTCTAAACCTTATGGGTTTCCTCTACCATCATTCATTGCTTTCCCTCATTCTCTTCCCTTGTTTTTTAGCATCTCAATTATCAACTGCCTTAACTTCTTTCTCTCATCCTTTAACATCCGCAATTCCTTCTGGATCTCCACTGGTATGGCATTTTCAAGCGAGTTTGCTTTGTGAGTTTTTTAGCTTCCATTCCCACCCAGATTCGCCACTTGTTGTACCATAAGGTGATTCCGACTAGTGGATGAGTGTTCTGCCATGTGCGGTGCAATAGATGGCATGTGATAAAGCTTTTTGTTATAATTCCCACAGACGGTGCCAAAAATTGTTGATCGAAAAAAATTACTTCTTTAGGTCAACAAGCTTCAAATTTAATTGTAGGAACTAAAACTCTAGGCTTTGCCTATGTCAGCTAAGATTGCGGGCCTACTTGGGCTTCTGGCTATTGTAACACCTGCAAACACAACGAGGGTTATCGTTAAGACTTCGCCGGTGGTTGTTTCAGCGAAGACCCTCCGATACTTAAGTTAGGTATTTGTGTGAGAGAGTATGGAGTAAAAGAAAAAGAGAGTTTCAGTATGAGCATAGAAAGTTGAAGATGGAACCTGATTTAAGTTGTTTTCTCTAATTTATATAACATCGGTCTTCTTGAAGATTTTATAGACATAATACTTATCTTCATCAGTTTTGAAGTTGTTTTAGGTTATCCTTTGATTTCTTGGAGTAATTTAAAGGATAGTTTCCCAAAATTAGACGATTCTCTCCCAAAGTGATGCTAATTGCCTTTTTTAAGGGTTAGCATTATTTGGGTCGTTTTATATTTTCCTATTAAGTTTCTAGGGACAACTAATTATTGCTCAGCCTTTTCTATTCATGCAACCTTAAAAATGTTTGTAGTCAAGCGGCTTAGTATATTTGCTATGTCAGTCTCTTCATAGTATTTGTACTTATTATGGTTTAGAGTCCTCTAAATGTGTTGATGAGTTTTGGGCTACGTTGTTTCGAACAGCTTGGGTAAGATTTGTGCTTGTCAGATTTAACTTGGTAATTGTACGTTTTGAGCTTTTTAGGCCTCAATGGTAGGCCTTTAAGCCTACTTATTTGTGTGAAGTATACCGTGAGCTTGACTTTGGACCCTTGAGGACTGGGCCTTTTGGAGAATATCTTCTATTGACACAACATGAATACAATTTTTTATATGAATTGTCACCCTTAAGTGCAACCAATGAATTTTTTCAAAGAAACATAAAAGAATTTGCAAAATCACAAACTACAAATCATCAAAAGATAATTCAACCAAATAAAGGATATTATTTCCTTCCTTTGGACTGTATGAATCAATATAGGCATAACATCAAAAACCACTTGCAAACGGTAATATAGCAATTCAATAAGCACATCATTTCACAAAACAACAAGCTAGCGAAAGAAATACAAAAGTATCTAAGAAAAAGAAAGTAGTACATATTAAGATTATAATCAAAACCTCAAAATGCAGACAAGTAAAAAATGTAAAAATTGCTCTAATAAAGGTCGAACTAATGAAGGCTAGAGATAACTTCATTCTCTATCAAACGAGTAAGAAATGTTAGGAAGATCAATAATATAAGGGATTTCTACTAATGAATCTTTTTTCGAGAAAAGATAATGTTAAGTATCTCAAATTATATTATAAATTATACTTTAAAAAATAATGTTTCAAGCAAAGATTGGATGGTAAAATAGTGTAAATTTTAAAATTATTTATTACATTCAATATTTATTTAATACATTATTTTTTAAAATAGAATTTAAAATACCTAATATTACTCATAAAAAAAATTCACTTTATATGCTTTAAATAATCTTTTAAATGCTCGGCAGAACAACTCTGGTACCATCTACACTCAGCATACTATTTGTCATTCGATGAGACGATCAATTAGTGACAATTAAGCAGAAATCTCAAAAATTTATTAACCCTTTTATTTATACTAATATAAACCAACAATTTATTCATGAATATCTATAAAAAAAAAAAGTCTATTGGCAGTAAATCAAAAATAAAAATTACATTGAATCTGGTGACAAACAAATGGATGGGAGTTTCAAATTAGACAAGATGGTGATTTACTTCAAAAATTGCAAAATGATGTATAAAAAAAAAATTCAGAAACTTTAGAAAAGAAATCTCAAAAGCTTGACAGGAGATGCCGCTGAAGAATAAAAAATGGTCTACTTAAATAGTCCATAGACGCTACGTTTTAATTGGAGATTGGCTTAATATGGATTAGCTACAAACCTGACACGTTCTTATCAAATTGGTGCAAATTTTGGTAAGTTAATTTAATAAACATATATATACAACATATTACAATTATATTCAAAATCAAATATTATCACGTTATGTTTAAATTATCATAGGTTTCATCTGATTTATCCTTTTTATATAAAATTTCGCAATACATATTATTTAGTTTAAGCAATTTTATTTGATTTATGTCTGTAACCAATTGCTCCAAATATTTTCATCGTACCCCTTCAAAACATTTTAAAGATGGTATAGCTTATATATTTAATAAACAAATATTTTTTCCTATAGTTATAAATCAAACACATGCTCAGTCTTTTTTTGTCATTTTTAATATCAAAAAATAATTTTTTAAAAACAACACGAAATATATTTTCTAATCATGAAATGGTTGTTAGACATGTAATGTTATTTATATCCTTAAAACATATGAAATAACATTTTATTAAATTAATGAAGTTTATATATATGAGTATACATTGATAAACCCATATTTATAAAATATGTGATCTATGTATTATGCATATGATGCTAATACAAAGGTTATAGATCACAAGTTCTTTATAAATTAAATCATGTTCATAATTATTAATAAATAGGACATTTCATTATATAAGGTTGTAGTTTTTTGCTTTTTATAGTGAATGATTTACCTTGATCATCGAAGTAGAGATTTCGAGTAAAAAAACTAGTGTATATAATACATTAAACAAGACTATTGTGAATTTCGATCTAGTTAACTAAATGTCGTAGATCTTAATTCACAAAAGTTTTAATAAACTTGATTAACCTTAATAATGAACAGGTAATGAATTTACATTCATGTGTTGTATCTTTTGAATTATCATTGAGTGAGATCTATATAAACGGTCAAAACTTCAATAGCTTAGAGATATAATTTCATGGTTGTAGGAACATGTATTTGCAAAATGAAATATAATAATTAATGTCCACTTAAGCTGTTTGCAGTATTTGATCATTAAAATCTGTGACTACATTTTATTCAATAAATTATTTATTAAATAATATTATTTATTTGTAAATTTATTTATACATATAGACATATTAAAAGTGATTATTAGAGCATTCAGTAATTTAGGGGTAAATAAGTAATTAAATAAGCAATTAGAAGGTCAATTATAGACATCAATTAGAAGGTCAATTAAGTGGTTATTGTTGATCTAAAGACCAAGTCCAATTTAATTAAATTGAGTTTTAATTAAATAAGCTTTTATTTTATAACATGGGTTACTAGAGTACAGCCATTGGCTTTTAGTGGAATATTCTGGGGTTAACTTAGAAGAATTGATGTATTATGAGATAATAAGGACTAGGTCTTTTAATTAAGTTAGAGCTAGGAAGCTCATGGGTCTTGTAGTCTCTCTACTAGCTCAAATTTTAATCAAACTCTAATTTCTTAATTCTAATCAAATTCTAAATACCCAAAAGAGATCTATATATATATGGGAGGTATGGAATAATAAAAAAAACGACAACTATACAGAGAAAAATTCTTTATGTATTCTTATGTAGGAAAAGAATTTAATTAATACAATTCTTTCAGTTTTGAGTATTAGTGATTTTAGAGATTAAGAAAGATCCACGCGTTGAGTTTGAAGATTGAGGATAGTAGAGAAGATTGCAGCCAGTCAATTCAAGATCTGCCAAAGTAAAGAATTGAGGTAATTTTCTACCCTATACATATAATTATGAACAAGACGATCTGGCTTTCGCTGCGTTTATTTTTATTTATTACCAACAATTGGTACCAGAGCCGCCTTGTTTCATATTACACGTATAGTATAGTTTATTTTGTGCATAGCAGTAATTATTAATTGTGGCACCAATTGCATATTAATTTATATTGTTATTTTTATTAATTATGTGATAAATGGTTATGCCCAATAATTTATGGTTAGATATTTATTTGTATTTTTTCTTGAAATTGTAACAAGAGGGGGTGATGAAATTATATCACAATTTTTCCTCTTGATTAGATTAAATTTTGGATTAAATATTTTTTTTATTTTGTTGTAATTATATAAAATAAAAATAAAAAAAGGAAAAACCAACATGAGAGAAGAAGATAAGCCGCTGGAAATGCTACCATGCACGACTGCCATTAATTTTGGTAGCAGCGTGCGTGCCAATTGTTGCATCATAGCGGTGGTCGGACACGGCAAGGATCAGCAGTGGCAGCTTGGTGAGGCAACCGGTGACGAATTGATGAATTTTTGGTTATCCACGCGGCGGGGAAAGATGGTCGACATCTTTTGAAGTCGGCGTTCTCCTAAGCATCGAACGGCGGCTGGAAGCAAAGTCGAAATCTGGGCCGGCGGTGGGAAGAGAGAGAGAAGGAGCGACGAGGGTAAATATTGTGGAATTATAGTTTCACTGGCAAATATCACATAGGCCTTTCCTCGTTATAAATAATTCTGTTTATGGTCAAAAAGTTTGCATTATGTACAAATAGACAATTAAAAGTTTGCCATAAAAGAATTTTTATTTCACTCAGCCCCCTTCAAGACTTAGGTAATTATAGTTTGGCTAAAGAACTTTGAGATGTTTGTTAATAGGTCCTCAAGTTTGACCAAAATTTATTTTTGAACTAATTTTGGGTATTTACAAATTCAAAATTAGCCCAAACTCCTTTTAATTGTGGTTTAAATTTTATAAAATTTTATTAAAATTATTGGGTTTAAAAATATTTTTTATTTAAATTTTTTTTGAAGGCCCAAAGAAATTTTAAAGCCTAAAATAAGCCTAATTTATTTTTAAAATAAGTGGACCAAAGAAAATTAGAAAACCCAAAATCTAAGCCTATAAAAGAAGACAAGCAAGAGGAGGTAACATTATGGAAGAGCTAAAGTTGACTTCAATGAAGATTTTGAAGAATTTAGGCTTACTTTTAATATTTTTCTTTTTAGAAAAAGTCATGAATTATGAGTTATTTATTTATTTATCTAGTTAATTGATTAGATGAATAACATGTCATATAGATTAAGAGTGCCATATTTACATGTTCATGTATAAAATATATCATATTGTATGACATTAATGTTCTAATGAGATTAGAATAAGATTATTGTCATAATTTTAATATTATATTAATTTATTATTTGATATAACCTTATTAATTATTTTATGAAAATTAAATTAAATATTAATGACTAGAACGTCATCTTATAAATTAATTAAAAACTATAAAAATTAAAATATTGAGTGAGAGATGACTTTAGGCATAAAGCCCATGGCCTCCACTATTAGTCCTATAGTAAGGTAGATTAATGCCTTACCTAAAATATTATGAGCTCCCTACGGAGGGTATTAATCAGAACTGGTTACTAGATAGGACTTCCTTAAAGGATAAGATCCAATATAAGACTCATACGAAACTGACTACCCTATGGTGGCTTTTTTAATTAGGAAATATAAAGGATTGAAATAATAGTTGTACACTCAACTTATGTTGATTGATATCCTCCCTACGGAGTTCTTGTCAATTAAATCTAAGGGCCAAAGAATCGGTAGTTTATATTATTTGATATGAGATATCTAGATAATAATAATAAATTAGTATGGTATTAGTCTAATTTATGACAGATACGACCACCCTACAGAGGTGTATTTTGAATGAAAATTAGATTACCGATATATAATGTAGTTAAAGAGTTCTACATAAATGCATTTTATGTATTCATACAAAAGTAACACATACTTTCAGATAATGTATGCTCATGTATGAATTTATTTTTCAGAATCATGTCTTCATTTAGCCCACTAGCATCCATCCATAACCAAAATAAGTTAACTGGAAATAATTATGTGGATTAGGAAAGGAACTTAGATATTGAACTCACAGTTGAAAAGCACAAATATGTCCTGACTGATAAATGCACTCAAATACCTAATGAAAATGCGCCCCAAAATGGAATAGATGCTTATAATAGTCAATTGACTAATGGCCCATGTTCATCTTTTGGTCTCAATCCTAGAGGAAAGAGTAGTAAGAAGAAGAAAAATAAGCCAAAGGAAACATTTAATTTAGAGTTTGTGCAAATTCATAAAAATGTAGTAAGGTCCAAAGGAAATTGTTTCCAATGTGGCATTAAAGGGCATTGGAAGAGAAACTGTCCTTTAGTTAAGTTTTCAATAACTAAAAGGACAGCTTCACCTTCTGGTAAAATTCTTTTCATTGAAACATGCTTAGTGGTTGATTCTACTGATTCCTAAGTAGTAGATTCTTGAGCCACTAATTATATTTGCAATTCATTGCAAGGGTTTCAGGAAACCAGACAACTCAATGAAGGAGATATTAGTCTAAGGCTAGGAATGACGTAACTGTTGCAGCCAAAGCAGCGAGAGTTGTTCCACTTTATTTTGATGATTTTAGAACATTAGTATTAGATGATTGTTTGTTAGTACCGAAACTCAAACGTAATTTGATTTCAGTTAGTTATTTGAATAAATTTGGTTATTCTGTTATATTTGACTTAACTATGGTGATCAAAAGAAATAAATCATTTATATGTTCTGGTGCACTAGTTAACAATCTATATTACATATATCCTAAAATCAACTCACTGCATGACACAGAATTGAATAATGAATCTAATCATCATAAAAGGATTAAAGTGACTCCCATTAATCAAATGTATCTATGGCATCTATATCTTGGTCATAGTAGTCTAGATAGGATCCAAAGACTGGTCAAAGATGGACCTTTGAGTTCATTGGATATTGAACCATTACCAGTTTGTGAATCCTGTATAGAAGGTAAAATGACCAAAAGACCCTTTAATACTAAAGGTAATAGAGCCATTGAAATGGTAGAATTAGTATACTCTGACGTGTGTGGGCCCATCAGCACACAAGTTAGGGGAGGTTATGAATATTTTATCACTTTCATTGATGATTACTCTAAATTCAGTTATGAGTACCTAATGCGTCACAAGTCTGAGGCGTTTAATAAATTTAAAGAGTTTCAGGCAGAAGTAGAAAGACAATCAAGAAACACATAAAGACACTTCAATCTGATCGAGGTAACGAATACCTTTATAATGAGTTCATGACCTATTTGTTAGACAATGAGATATTATCCCAGTTGACTACACCAGGGTCACCCCAACAAAATAGTGTAGCAGAAAGGAGAAATAGAACTCTTATTAAAATGGTGAGGTCAATGATAAGTTATTTAGTTTTATCCATCTCGTTCTAGGGTTGTACCTTAGAAACAATAATGTATCTTTTTAATTTAATTCCATCTAAGTCAGTCCCTAAAATACGTTTAAAAATGTGGATAGGACGTAAACCAAGTTTACGTCACATACATATATGGGGTTGTCCAACTCATGTGCTAAAATGGAAGACAGACAAGTTGGAATCTAAGTTAGAAGTTTATCTGTTTGTTGGCTATCCTAAAGGAATAAGAGGAAGTCTTTTTTATAGTTCTCAAGATAAGAAAGTATTAGTTAGCACTAATGCAATATTTCTTGAAGAAGACTATATGAAAGACTTCAAGTCTATGAGTAAAATAATCATTAATGAGTTATCTGGGAACTCTAATATTGTGCCTGATATAGTCAATGAGTTAATTCCCAATCCAGATCATAATAACCAACCAGAGCAGTTGTAGAACAACAACCACCGGTACTTCGTCATAGTGGAAGAATTATTAGATGTCCAACTAGGTCATGTTAATTGGAGAGTCATTTTAAGCAGTCTCTGATGAGCATGAACTAGATCCCACTAATTATGATGAAGCAATGGTTGATAAAGATGCAAACCATTGGCATAAAGCTATGAAATTAGAAATGGATTCCATGTATTTTAATAAGTCTGGGAACTTGTAGAGAAACTTGAAGGGATAAAACCCATAGGGTGTAAATGGGTCTACAAGAGAAAGAGTGGTAGATGGGAAGGTAGAAACCTTCAAAGTTAGGTTTGTTGCTAAAGGGTACACTTAGAAAGAAGGTATCGATTATGAGGAGACCTTTTCGCTGGTAGCCATGCTTAAGTTTATTAGAATTCTCTTATCCATTGCAGCAAATCTTGATTATGAGATTTGGAAAATGGATGTCAAGACTGCTTTTTGATAGGGCGTAATTGTATAAAGTATTTAATCCTCCTAAACTTGATGGTTGTTCAATTTATCCCAATAATTAGGCTATTTATGTATATTAATGCTGTTTTATAGGTTTAAGCACTATCGGAGCAAAAATACCAGAAATCGGATGCAAATGAAGCTATTTGAGATGAGAATTCAAAAAGGAACTAAAATGCTCAAAACGTGAACAGTACGAGTGAACAATGCAATTTCTATAGTGCATGAACAGTGTAATACCGGGGCATTCAATTTGAGTGCCGAGGCGCCAATTCTAGAGAGTGAGCGCCACGACATTGAATTCGAATGTCGCGGCATTGAACCCGAATGTCGCGGCACTGAATTTTGGGCACTCTTTAAAGGCATTTTTATTCTTTTTTTGAAATCCTAAACCTATATAAACGCCCATTGTTGAGCCAAAAGGAGTTGGGCAGTAGAGAGCACGAAAATAAACACTTCATTTAGGTCTTAGAATCAAGAATCAACAACAAGAGGCAAAAATCAAAAGGAAGAAGAAGAATTTCTGCATTTTGGAGGAAGAACATCACCATTGCATAAGGGAAATTTCTCATTCTCTTCAATTTCGTATTTGTTATTGATTCTAGCATGTATAATGATGTTGTTAGATGCTCTAAACTTATGTTTTCAATTATAAATTACGTTTTATTGTTAGGATTATAATGTGAACTCAATATGTAGCTTGGATTGATTATTTTTCCTTATTTATCATATTGGTATGGAATTGTTCAATTTGTTATATGCTTAATGCATCTAATTATATGACAATGTATTAGATTGATTAGGGAACCTTAATGAACTTGAAAAAGAAAATTTTATGTTGGCCATGGATAAATTGATGTATGATCATTGTGCAAAAGCATGAGTTCCATATAAGATAGACATGTACTCATATGGCATATATGACCATTTAGAGAATTTGAACTTAATAAATCTTATTTCAATTTGTTATCATAGACATATAGATAATTGATTGAATGATATATACTCACTTGACCATCGAAAGATGCTTGTGAGGATATTAGAGTTCTTGGTTAACATTCATATTGATAGTTCTAAGGGGAGTAATTGAATTCAAGTGAGGTATTGAAGGATTGTTGTAATCCTAGGCATTTGAGTATTTGTGCTATCACGTTTGTTCTCTTTGCTCAATTTTTGTAATTATTCTTTTTATTTAGTTAGTTTAGATATAACAATATTTGAATTGCCAATAACTTGAATAAGAATATGAGAACATAATTTTAGTACTTAGCAAGTAGTAATAACATTTTCTCGTGGGATCGACACTCTACTTATCATATATTACTTGTTGCGATAACGTGCATTTGCGTTAGTTTGTGTTATAGAAATCACACAACACCTTTCTTAATGGCAATCTTGAAGAAAGTATCTATATGATACAACCAGATTGTTTTATAGCTATAAGCCAAGAACATATGGTTTGTAAACTGCAAAAATCTATCTATGGGCTTAAACAAACATCTAGATCATGGAACATCATATTTGATAAGGCAATCAAATCATTTTGTTTTGATCAAAATCCTAATGAACCTTGTGTTTACAAGAAGATAGATAAGCGATTAGTGATTTTTCTAGTCCTGTATTTTAGATGATATACTACTCATTGTAAATGATGTATGAGCATTATCATCAGATAAAATATAGTTATCTAACTATTTTGTATGAATGATCTAGAAGAGGACAATAACATCTCTGAGATCAAAGTATTAAGGGATCTCAAGTTAAAGATATTAGGCTTATCCCAAACTGAGTATATTAACAAAATTCTGATCAAGTTTGCCATGCATAATTCCTAAAGGGATTGTTTTCATTTAGATATGGAATTGATCTATCCAAGTATCAGTTTCCTAAGACAACTGAAGAGATAGATTGTATGAGAAGTATTCCTTATGCATTAATAGTGGGAAGTCTCTTATATGCAATGTCATGTACTAGACCAAATGTTTGTTATGTAAGTTTGAATGATCAGTGGATATCAATTTAATCCAGGACTAGAACACTGGATTGCAGTAAAGCATATATTCAAATACCTTCAGAAAACGAAAGATTATATGTTTGTATATTTTAGTGAGAATCTTATACCTATTGGGTATACAGATTCAGAATGGGATAAAGACAATTGTACTTTAACATTTTAGGCTAATTAACAACTTTGCTCCCGTTAGATATAAAATATCTAATTTTGCCATAATCCGTTAATTTTTGTTGTCAATTTGGATGAAAAATTTATATTTAATATACTTTTATCATTTTACTCCCAATATAAAAATAGAAATGTGTCATTGTATAATTGGTTGTATTATTAATAAAATAAATTAAAAATAAAAACTTACACTGGCCCCGAAAACGACGACTGGCCAACCACTATTTTTTGGTGATATGCCAACAACAAACATTTATCAAATTTACATCATTGGACTCCATTTTTCTTGATCTACACAGTGATGAGATCATTTTTGGTAAAAAAAGAACAGAAATGGTCAAAAATGGTGGAGAGTGGCGGTGGCCACCGCCGACTGCCGTTAAACGGTGGGGCAGTGACTTACACCGCCAACATAGGTGGATAGATTAGCGGTCGATCTATCCACTTGTGGTGGCGGTGCAAGTCATCGCCCCACCGTTTAACGGCTGGCGGCGGTGGCCGCCGCCACTCTTAACCATTTTTGACAAATTTCTGTTCTTTTTTTTACAAAAAAAATGATCCCATCATTATGTAGATAAAAAAAAATGGAGTCCAATGATGTAAATTTGATAAATTTTTATTGTCGACATGTCACTGAAAAATGGTTGTCGGCCGACCGTCGTTTACGGCGACAGTGTCAGTTTTTTTTAAAATTTTTTAATTTATTTACAAATTATTTTAAAAACAAACCAATTACATAGTGACACGTGTTTAAAAGTACTAATCATATTTTAACACGTGTCATATCATTAAAAGTTTATTTTTAAAATTATATTAAATTAACTTAATGAATGTGATTTTGCCACGTATTTGAAAAGACAATGAATGGGTAAGATTGTACCACGCGTTCAATGGGTAATTTATTTATATGGCTAGATTATATTTTTACCCTCCACTATTAAAATTAACGACAAATATTAATGGATTAAGGCAAAATTGGGTATTTACTATCGTTACGGCAATTCATCCTTCCATGACCAATTAAGCCACATAGGAAACACTTTGGCGGAAGATTTTCATAAACAATCTCCACGGGGAAACCATCATCTGGAGGTTCCACCATTACTGAATTACGGAGCAGTCCCGAAAGATCCACCTCAACTTTTAAAAACTCTAGTATAATAGCCAAAAGTTTGATCTCACGTAGCCTTATCAATTTGCAATGGAAGACCAATACCCCTGGCTATCCCCATCAGAATTTTCGGATGCCAAAATTCTAAACTCAGGCCGTACATCTTAATCCATACTTGTGAGTGAGTTTGGATTTTAGGATCGTATGGATTGAACTTAGATTGCCATTGATTAATTAACCTAAAATATGAGGGTAAAGTTGTCTTTATCTCAATTCAGAATTCTAATAACATAGGATACCCGGATCTTTCTCAGGATATGTGTTCACTTTAAGTGGTGAAGTTATAAGTTGGAAGAGTACAAAACAATCATATATTGCAGACTTCATCATAGAAGCTGAATATGCAGTTGCATTTAAAACTACAAAATAGGCTATATAGCTCTAGAAGTTTCTTATGGAGCTTAAGATGGTATCTAGTGATTAGATGCCTATTGTTCTTTATTAAGATAATAGCAAAGGCAGTAACACAATCTAAGGAACTGAATACCACAAGAGAAGAAAATACATTGAGAGAAAATCATGTTTGGTAATGGAGTTTTGTGCAAAATGATGACGTCATGGTATCTAAGATTACGTAAGCAGAAAATATAGTGGATCCATTCACCTAAGTCATTGTTAGTAAAGAGTTTTAAAACTTATATGAATAATATTTAGGTTCAATAGTTACTTGACATGCTTTACGGCAAGTGGGAGATTGTTAGACATATAATGTTATTTATGCCCTTAAAGCATGTGAAATAATATTTTATTAGATTAATAAAATTTATTTATATATATAATTGAACATACATTGATAAACCTATATTTATAAAGTATGTGACCTATGTATTAGGCATATAATGCTAATACAAAGGATATAAATTACAAATTCTTTTATAAATTAAATCATGTTTACAACCATTAATGAATAGGGCATTTCATTATGTAAGGTTATAGTTTTTTGCTTCTTATAGTGGATGATTTATTTTGATCATCGAAGTAGAGATTTCGAGTAAAAAAACTAGTGTATATGATACATTGAACAGGACTACTATGAATTTTGATCTGGTTAACTAAGTGTCGTAGATCTTAATTTACAAAAGTTTTAATAAACTTTATTAATCTTAATTCTGAACAGGTAATGAATTTACATTCATGTGTTGTATCTTTTGAGTTATCACAGAGTGAGATCTATATAAACGGTCAAAACCTCAATAGTTTGGAGATATAATTTCATGGGTTGTAGGAACATATATTTGTAAGATGGAATCTAATAATTAATGTCTACCTAAGCTGTTAGCAGTATTTGATAATTAGAATCTGTGGCCACAGTTTATTCAATAAATTATTTATTGAATAATAATATTTATTTGTAAATTTATTTACAAATATAGACATACTAAAAGTGATAATTAGAGCATTCAGTGACTTAGGGGTAAATAAGTAATTAAAAAGGTAAGGTATTTTTTCATAGCCTAACTTTAATTATGGACATCAATTAGAGGGTCAATTAAGTAGTTATTGTTGGTGTAAAGACCAAACCCAATTTAATTAAATAGAGTTTTAATTAAATGAGCTTTTATTTTATAACATGAGTTATTAGAGTATAGGCATTGGCTTTTAGTGGAATAGTCCGGAGTTAACTTAGAAGAATTAGTGTATTATGAGATAATAAAGACTAGGCCTTTTAAGTTAGAGCTAGGAAGCTCATAAGTCTTGCAGTCTCTCTACTAGCTCAAATTCTAATCAAACTCTAATTTCTTAATCCTAATCAAATTCTAAATACCCCAAGGAGATCCCTATATATATGAGAGGTATAAAATAATAAAAAAAATGACAACCAAGAAAAATTATTTTATGTTTTTTTACGTGGGAAAAGAATTTAATTAATAGCATTATCTTAGATTTGAGTATTAGTGATTTTAGAGATTAAAAAAGATTTACGCGCCCACACACGTTAAATTTAAAGATTGAGAATAATAAAAAAGATTGCAGCCAATCAATTCAAGATCAGCCAAATAAGAAATTATGGTAATCTTATATCCTTATACATGTAATTATGAATAAGACGATCTGACTTCCGCTGCGTTTATTTTTATAAACAGAAAACTTTTATTTATTACCAATAATGGTAACATAAGCATCAAAATTAATTTGTAAAATAATTCAAAAAAATAACTTTTTTAACAACCTTAATGATTTTTAACATTTTTATTTTTAAAAGTTAAATACTTTTAGCCTTCTTAAATTTAGATTTGTAGGTATATTTTTTAAATTTTTATTAGACTAAATTTGATATTTCGTAAGTTTAATTTTGTAAACCGCGCCATAATGAATATTTGATTATAAATATTAGTAAATTTGTTATAATATTTAAAAAAAATTAAATGCTTTTATGTTGTTATTTTTAACTTCTTATCGGCCAACCGAGGCCCAAATCTCACTTCTCAAATGGGCTTCTACCCAGCCCAAAGTCTCACTTTTCTTCAGAGTCTGAGCTATAAATACCTAAAACGCGCTATGACAAGTCAATACATTCAGCAATGGGTGAGGACTCTTATTTCTCTTCAATTGTTCGTCTCAATATCGGTCGGTAAATTTCTCTCATTCTCTCTGCAGCATTCACAAAATGCCTTTGCAAATGAATGCATTTTACATAACCGACATGTCGACCCTTTTCTTCATTGCGATTTACCTATTAGTAACCGATCGCAGTATAATTTCACCTAGAATTGATCTGTTGTTAAAAAGAAATGTAAAAACCTATTTTTTTTATTAGTTCAGACTTATTACTAATCTCCTGTTATTGAGTTAAATTAGCTGAGTTTTATGATTTATTTGCTCTTTAGTTACTCTTTGCTGAATGCTTCTTGTTAATTTTGTTATTATTTTCTCATCTACCAAGAAGAATCCGAATTATTGAATTAATTACAGTCGTTTTACTGTGTTTGAAACTGTGACACAGGAAAATCGGCAGCGATTCTATGCTTTTACTTGAAGAAATTTGTTTATATATCTTGTGTGTTCATATGCAGGAGGAACGAAATATTGTACGACAGTTGATACTCTGACTCACCGTGAACCTGAGTCCATGCTTGCAGCCATGTTCAGTGGTCGCCATACTGTGTGCTGTGACTCTGATAAGGTGTTGAACTCTGTCTTTGGTTGCTTACTCTTTATATACAGTGACATTGCATCTGTTTATGCTTATTTTGCATTGGTGAATACACAAACTTTTATATTAATGTATTTACTGTTGTATGCTATATGGTGAATGTTTCAGTACACGTTGTTCCATAATGTCACAATGTCGCTAAGCATATGTTTTGGATAGTTGATATATGAAGTTTTATTTTTATTTCTTTTGTTTAGTAATATTTCTTGACAATGCTACAATTTTCTGCTCATAATACAGTTGTAGAGAGTCTTGAGGTTGTCTTGTTGCTGTGGCTTGTTTTGCATATCTTTTGTATGTTCTCAGCGAAATAGCCTATTGTTTCATGAATATCTGTAATAGCTTTCTATTATTTTCTTATTATGTCTTTTTTATTCCTTATCTTTAAACTTACAAGTTTGCTGATGGATTCTCATAGGTTATTCTTAATACATAGGGAAAGAATGAAATGATAAGAGAGGTAAATTTTTTTCCTATGGGGTTCAAGAAGAGGCAATGTAGGGAACAAAATGGGAAGAATTTTCCATCCCTTCAAACTAACAAACTCACTTCCTCCATAAATTAGTGGAATTATGATGAAAGGAATGAATTTTATTGAAGTGAGAAAATCATTAGCAATATTTCCATTTGTGATGCTCTTCCTTTTCTCTCCCTTTCATCCTATCAATTAAATGAATGGAAAGGACAATTTTCCCCTTTCCTTCTTTCCATTCCTTCACCCTGCTGAATGTATGTAAACATTGCAATTTTCAGCCATAAATTCAGGATAAATAATCCCATTTTCACAATCCTTCCATGTGATCTTTTTGATCTTACAGGAACACTGAATTACTAGTTTTGCATCTTATTCTGATTTATGATTCTAATGGGGATCATTTGTGTTGAAGAGTTCTTTTTTATCAAGGAAAACATTTAAATATAATTTTCCTTTGATTTTTGCATTGCATAGCCCTTCTTTGAAGTTTGTAAGTCAAATTCTGATCTCTGATCATATTGAATTCTTTCAGGGATATGTCTTTATTGATAGGGATGGAAAAACTTTCCGGCATATTCTGAATTGGTTGAGAGATGGTGTTATTCCCACATTAACAGAATCTAAATATTTGGAACTTCTACGGGAAGCAGAATATTATCAACTACTTGTAAGTGTAGTTTCTTCTACATCCATTGTTTTTTTTGGTTTGAAATGAATCATCATTATTTTTTGGGAGCAATATTGCGAAGTACATGCCATTTATATATTTTCCCTCTATGAATTTTGTGAGTGAGATCTGGAGTCCTTTGGGATTATAATGATATGCTCCTGCCGAATTCCTGTCTTGTTTTGCCCCTCATATCCATTTTCCTTTTATTAGTATGAGTTTACTGTTCTGTTGCATCTTATGTTTTAAAGAAAATTCTTAGATCCAAGTTTAACTTTTATGAATTCACGGGCATTTTTTTCAGATAATGGTAGTCACATGAGTGCTTTTTAGAAGGGAAAACAAGTTTGAAAATTCTTTCGTAAGTTACCTGAAAGGGAGATTGATATTGTAGGAGGAACAGTAAAGAAGGTGCTACAGCTACTTGAAGTGAAATATGGTACACTAGATGTAGCCTTCTTTGGAGCCATCAACATGAACTTTTGCAGACACAAGCAAATTGCTTTTTAAGTTAAAGTAACAAATTGTTGTGTTTAATACCTAATTATAACCAGCCTTTAGCTCCTGTTTCCCATTCTCTAATTTCTTTCTATATGATATACAAATAATAAACAGTAATACTTCCCTATCAACTTTTCTATGTTTTCCTTTGAGATGCTTAAGTTAAATATTAGTTTCTTGGTGTATATTATAGAAGCATCAAGAACTTAAAAGATAAGGCTCCCTATCAAAGTAAATTCAGATTTGGAATCTACTTTTTGAATTGGAAATTGGATAGGATGGCTATTGTAATTTCACTTCATATTCTTAGACTATATTAACAGTGGCTTGAAAAAGCTTGCTGAATTCTGTTGACACTAGATATCATTGAGGATTGAAATTGAATTCTATATTTTTTTGAGTTACATGAGTGACCATTTTGTTGCAAGTTGTGCATTGGCCCATTGGTGATATCATATACTCTTAATCTATATTCTTTTAAATCACAATTTGCTGAGAGTAGGGGTAGGAATATGTTTGTTCGGTTCATAATTCATTGAATCAACCTTAACAGAACTGAGCCAAACTGAACTTAATGTAACTGTTGGTTCAGTTTAGTTCTGGAAAAAAAATTTAACCAAACAGAAAATTGATCGATTCATAATTTATTGAACCCAATCTAAAATGAATTATTGATATGAACTAACCTGGTTAGAGCTAACCAGTTCAGTTTGGTTTCTATTTTTTAACTGATTTTGTGCCTAATTGTGTAGGTTTTCATTTTGGTTTATCAATGAAGCAGTTTGTCTTAGTTCATTTTTTGTTAAGAACCAATTTTCCACCTAAGTGTGTTAATTTTGGTTTTTGGTTTGGTTTATCGGTGAACTGAATCAATCAGTATTTGATCTTTCAAAAACCAAAGTGACCCAATTTAATAGCAAAAACCAAACAAAATTGTTCCTAATTGATCAGTTTAACAAGTGAGGTTTAGTTCTTATCTTCTTTTTTTCCCACCTCCTAGTTGAGAGTGCGTGTAAGAGTGTTGCAAATAATGGGGTCTATCATGTAAGACTTGGGTTCTAAGTTTAATGGGAATTTAATAATGAAGGATTTGTAGACACCAACAAGAGCTTAAAAGTGAAAGATAAACCAAAAACTGATTGTGGTAGTGGGGTGTGAAAATATGAGAAGAAGGACTCTTTAAGTAAAAGATACACCACTCTAGATTCCTTCCTGCTCAATATGGGACATCTTGCTTGAAAAGCTTCCTAGTAGTCTCTTATTTGAACATGTGAATCAGGACAAGCTACAAAAACAAGAAAAAATATTCTAAGATAAAAGAAATTTAATGCTTCTACCTCAGTGGAATTTTGGTAGTTGATCAAGTGCTTGCAAATCTAGACAAAGTACAAATGAATTAAGCTTTTCGAGTGAGTGGTGTATAAAGTAAATCTGCAGTCCTTGTTCTTCCTATTTTCTATCCCCCAAGACAAACTTCATTTTTGGTTTTCCTTTCATGTTCTAGCTCTTGGAGGTCTCTCCCAAACTCTTATTAGACTTCTAAATACTCCCCATTCCCATCTTTTAATGAGAGAACTCACTTTCTCGGTGACTTTGAACGTTTTCATGCATTAAACACCCAAACGTCACTGCCATAGTTATTGTATGATTCCTGTTGAAATTCTTGGATATGTAGTTCATTTTTGACAATAGATCAATTGTATGTGTTTATTTACAATCGATCTTCTTTTTACATTTTATATTTCAGGGACTAATAGAGAGAATCAATGCTGTTTTAAATAAAAGGAAGGAAGATAATGAATCAGATACTGAGTTGACACGTGTTGATATCATCAAATGTATACAGTCTGAAAAAGTCAGATTTCGAGGAATTAATTTTTCTGGCCTTGATCTTTCAAAGCTGGTAATAAATATACTGAATCCAGATGCTTTAAAGTTTTCTCATATGAATACTTTCAGTTTTATGCCAGCTACAATTTGGTTTTTGAAGCCACTCGATTCGCTGAATCATGCATTTGCTCAGCTAGTTTTCCGATTTATGGAGATTCAAGTTTGTTTGCCAATAAATATATGGAATGCTATCTGTTTATTCCAGTCATTTAACTAATTAGGGTTTTCTTTAGCTTCTCTGGTGGCTTATTGAAGAAGATCTTACTGCTTTTTCATTATATCTGTTCTTTCACAATTAATGTGAGATTGTTACTGTTGATTAAATTTTTATGAAAGGAACAACTTTGAGTTACTCTTAGATAGCCAGAGTTGCAAGATAAAACACTCATCTTTCTAAGATATTGCTTCTGCTCTCAAACATATGCAGGATCTGTCATATGTGGACTTCAGCTATGCATGCCTTAGAAATGTTTTCTTCTCTCGTGCAAATCTTCAGTGTGCAAAATTTCGGGTTGGTACAATTCTTTAGACTTATAATAAATATAGTACGTCTTCCTTGAATAAGTAGCGATATTATTTAAAAAAAGTTGTAAAAATTCTTAAATTGTTCATCTTGCCCTTTCCAATTATGAATTTTAATGCGTAAGGCAGGAGTGACAAGGATACGGACTATCTCTTGTCTCCAAGCTTGACAGTTTTCTCCAGATTGATTATCATCTACTAAATCTATTGTTCTCATCACAGGACGTGGATGCTGAGGGTTCCATATTTCACAATGCAACTTTGCGTGAGTAAGAGAGTTATAGCACTACTCCTGATTATATGAATGCCTAAGAATTGCTTTTTAAGGGTTTTATCTTGACTAGGGAAGATGTGAATTTACTGGGGCAAATCTTCGTGGAGCTTTACTAGCTGGTGCTAATCTTCAGAGTGCAAACCTTCAAGGCAAATGATCTTTTACCCTGACCATATACTTGAATCTGAGTTTTTGCTATTTCTAATTGTTCTGTACATGTTCTCTCTCGTTTATGGTGTTTTATCACCTCATAATTTGTCTTTACATTTAGTTTATGTTTACCCCAGACTGGCAGATTTGCATATTGTGATATGTGCATCTGGTTCTTCTTTATTTCTTTTGCACTTTCTTTTAATTATTAGACATGAATGGATTAGAAGAAATATTTGCAAGATTTAGATAGAAAACAGAAAACAGTGACATGAGGTATTACTTCTCCGGAATTTTCAGCCGCAATGTTTGTTAAGAGAAGCACACAGTTAGTTGTTTTTTAGCTGTAGGGATGACAAATGAATGCATTTTCTTTTCTTTTGCTGCAATGCTTGTTTATTCTACTTAAGTCTACCACTACATGTAAAATGGTATATGGATTTAATTTATCCTTGTATATTGTAGATGCTTGCTTGATAGACTGTAGCTTCTGTGGAGCAGACCTGCGATCGGCGCACTTACAGGTTCAGCTTCTTTAATTCTCTAAATAATACACTTCCCTTAATTTTTTTGGCATTTCTTATTCTCTATGGTCGTTGGAACATTTTTTAGTGAGGTAGGAACCTTGGTGTAGCTACTCTGCATTTTGTTCAGCATCTGTTTGAATGAGCCAGCTTTGCTTCTGTGGACGTGTATACCTCATGTTAACACCATCGGTACCACAACCACTGGGTCAAAGTCATTATATTAAACCTATCCCATTTAATTCACTTCCTTGCACTTTTGCTTTCTTTCTCTGAGAACTTTTTAATTTAAGTATCCTGACAATTGTGTTGCTCTTCTACCGTTAAGCAATTTGCAACTTGGATGTTTATTAAGTTTAATACAAGTAGTAATCTGTTTCTCCTATTGCCTTTTCAGGCCGCTGATCTTACTAATGCCAACCTGGAGGGAGCTAACTTGGAAGGAGCCAATTTGAAGGTAAGATTGAAGTGTTTAAATAATCTAGGATCAACACCATAAGGAGAAAATAAACTTTTTAATAATGTCTAAATGATAAGAGGTGCCCACATGTAAGAATTAATGCAGAGCTAATAGCAGTCTTGATTTGTTGGGGATTATTGTATATTAAGTAATTAGACATACACTCTAGTATTGAACCGCTAACTGGTTTGTTTCAGGAAAACAAAAAAAAAAAGGTCTCTAACCAGTTTGGATTGTCAGCATTTGTTATTACCTTGCTTCATTGATTAGTTTAAAGATTAATGAAGTCTTCTAAAAATTGTGTTTGTGCACATGTTACTCTTGACTTTTTCAGTGTTCATGGCCTCAGTTTGAACTATAAACTCAGTTTTCACTTGACTGCAGATTTTATCATTGAATTATTATAAGATGTCTTAAAGATTCTCATATTACTTGGAAAGCAACAGTTCATTCATGGAATGTTCTGATATTAACTGGTCTTAATTTGTAAGTTGTTTGGGATGTTCACAGGGCCTCTATACACATCATGTGTCTTTATATAATTCTCCATATGTTTATGTGCATGTTTCAAACATTTAGTTTTTATTCTCTGAGTTGATGGAGTACCGTCAAATAAAGTGTGTAAGGTTTTATTATGTAGCCTTGTTTGTCTTTTTTAGTTTTTGATTATATTTCTATAAACAGAAAAAAAAAAAGAAGGTAGATTTTTTAGTCAATTTTATTGAATTTATTATTTGCTTATACTGGGATAACTTTGTTAACCCATTTCATTGTATGTCTTGCACATTCAGAGTACACGTTTATGTGTATTTATGCAATTTTTATTTTTATTTTTTATGTTTTGATTGTGGAAAAGAAGATACCTCTGTTTTGTAGTGTTATGGCTATGTTTTTGATTGTTTTTCATATATTGAACTCTGTGTGTGAGGATGCCTGCAGAGCATTCTTATCAGTGTGTTTTGGTTCTTATAATTAATTTTAAACTAGCTTGAGTTGCAGTTAAGTGATTACGGGACATAGTTAGTTAAGTGATTATGGGACGTAGGCAGTTAAGTGATTATGGGACATTATTAATTCCATTAGTTGTCGTACTGCTCCAAAGATTTTAATTTGTTGAAAGTTGAAATTTTAAACATCAATTTGCAGGGTGCAAAGTTAAGTAATGCCAATTTAAAGGGTGCAAATCTTCAACGAGCTTATCTGCGGCGTGTGAATCTTCGAGATACAGTAAGTAAAAAAGATCCAACATTCAAAATGTGAATATGTTCTACTATTAACATGTATCAAAATCTTGAGACTGAGAATGGATTACAATTTAACAGCATTTGGAAGGTGCAAAGCTTGATGGTGCCAATCTGCTAGGAGCAATTCGATAACGTTGAAACCTGAAGCTGTATATATATCCATCCTTTATACAACCATGTTTAACATTTTCATTTCCGCACCTCATATATTAAAATAATTGTACAAATTGTTGATAGCTGATGTAATTTATTTGTTTAGCTGGTTGTGAGATTTGTATGCATCTTTTGAACCCATTGATAAATTTGCTTTACATTTTTAGTAACTAGCAGTGCTGCAGTCCTAGAAATTTATTACCTTTCTGATTATCTTTATTTTAACAATTATGTTTCCTGCCTGAAGTATAACCAGTTTACGAGTTGGTGCCTCGGGGTTGTTTAGCTGTCGAAGAAGTTCCTACTGTTGACACTGGTTTTGACTAATCTAAATCTTCCCAAGTGACCCTTTGTTAAGATTTTACAGAACCCTTTTCTCCTTTTCCTTTCAATAAACTCCCCCATTAAGCAATCTTGTATTTAGTTTCTTAGTCTACTGGTTTTCTGTTCAACCCCACAGCCATACTGATTGATGTTAGTATCTAGCAGTAATGAAATAAAAATTTTCTTCCAGAAAAAAAAAAAAAAAAAATATATATATATATATATATATATATATATTATGTTAAAGTGCTATAAAAAGCCCGGTAAGTGTTTTAATCAGTAGAGAAATATTTGTTTATTTGGAGATTAAAGCTAGAAAATTGCTTGTGATTAAAGCTAAAACTGCCTTGGCTTTATAATTTTTTATCTATTGTAGTGTGTTTTGGGATTGAATGATTAGGTAAAAGAACAAGCGGGGGATGAACTTACATACATCTTACTGCTCACATTTAAAGGGTGATTATCATTTCCCTCCCCCGTGGTTTAATAATATTTTAGTTAAATGGTCAGAATTAGACAATAGACCCTTTCCTCCTTGCACCTCTTTGTTAGGCCTACTGAACACTAGTAAATAAGCGACATAAACATTCAACTTGTCTATTAGCCGTCAAGGGGGACTCGTGCAATGATTTGCATTAAAAGAAAATGACATGATTACTAATTATTTAGTATTAGTCACAAGTTAATACTTAACACTAGAATATGATATAATTTTTTTTCATTTTACAAATATTTGTTCGGTGTTCTTAATATAATTTGTAACATAATATTTTTTTAGATATTCTTTTTTAACTTCGTCTAATATATATATATATATATATATATATATATATATTATCAATTTCAAAAGCGACAACTTGATGCCAGTGAAAATTATTTAGGAATTATAAATTTGTTGTTAGAAGCAAATGATATGAATAGACTCAAAGTAAAGCCAAATGCCACAATCATGAATTCTGTTATTGAACTCGTATATTATAAACTGCTGTTATTTATGATTTCGACTTCATTTATGCCCATTTTTAGAGTAGGTATTTAAGTTTTGCATAAACCAAATATTTGTAACATAAGTAATAATGCTTTATAATTATAAATTTTGGCAAAGAGAAGAGGACGTAATAAAACAAAAAAGTTTCATTTCTTTTTCTTTTTTCAAATGAATAATAAGCAAGTCGATTGATAATTGGTAAGAAGTCTTATGTGTTTTAAATTATTTAGAAAGCTAATTATTATTATTGTTATTATTATTTTAAAATATTATCGTAAATATCTATTAATTTTATTAATATTTAATAATTTAAAAATTATATAATAATATTTAATCGTTAAAAAATATTTCATAAAAAATTTAACTTATTTTTTCAGATTTGAAAAGATAATAAAATAATTAATTTACCCTTATACAACAAATAAAAATACATAATATTTTATAATAATAAATTAATAATATTTTTTGTTTTTAATAATATAATAATTATAGAAAAAAAAATATTTTAATAGGAAATCCTTTCCTTTGTCACTGATTTTTTTTTTTTATAACAAATTCAACAACAAAATCATTCTTTTCCCACAAACCTTACAACCAATTACATTACATGATGATCACAAAATTCAGATTTGGCTGAACAATAATTCAATTTCAATTCCTCAACATCATTCTGTGATCAAAACCCACAACAATTTAGACAAACACAAAATAATAATAATAATAATAATAATCAAATGAAACCCGCTTTACTAATAACAATAATAATCAAATTTAACAAACACCCAACTCAATCCGCTTTGTTTATGAAATAACATTATCATGATCTTATTTTCATTTTAAGCTGACGAATCTCCCAACAGGTGATATGTCGTCTTTCCAACACTCTTGCGAAAGCGAAGCAAGGCAGCAGAATTCCTATTCCCCAAAAATTTTGAATTCTAATTATTATTTTTTTTTAAAAAAAATATAGAATAAAAAATCAATTACACCGGTCCGGGCGGTCCTTCTCTTTTCTCCACCTGCAGCATCATCAAAAAGGGGTGCGCAAGTTAACTCCCTTAACACCCGCCGCTCAAATATAGATTGCCGTCCGCCAATCACACAGGCGGCTGCTCGTGATCCAACGGTGTCGCGTGGCCGTGAATCGCCGCCTGGAATGGTGAATCGCCGCCTGCGATTATGCCATGATGAGATGTGTTAGGGTAAACAAAAAAGTGTTAGGGTAAGATTGTGTTAGGTTTGGATACAGGGAATAAAGTGGTCATTTGGATTTATTGAAAAAAATTAAAGAAGTAAAAATAAGTAAAATTTTTATGGTTTAAAGTGGTTATTTGAATATAGGTATAAAATTATTTGGATACAGGATATAGATGTTTGAATACAGATAATGAATATTTTAAATAATATAATATTAAAATGATAATATTATCTTTTTTTAAAGTTAAGTTTAATAGAAAATTTCTTAATTTATTTCTCTTTCTTTGGTTCCTCCAAGGGATTTGAAGTAAAAGTAGGTCTAGTGAAGGTATTTTAGTTTTCCTTCGTCAACACAGTCCATTTAATGCGCCATTAGTAAAATTGAGTGTTATTAAGGCTGTGGGCTAGTTTTAAAGTAAGAATGGAAACCGAGAAGTTAATTCGTTTATGTAAGACCCTCAAAATAACGGAGGCAGAGCAGGAGGTGCTAAAACTAAAGGGGGAACCATGGCACTTTGACAGAGCATTAACAGGGTTATGTCACTTTGAAGCAGGCGAAGATAGAAAGAGAGTGATAGCTAAAGAACCGTGGCATTTTGACAGGGCATTGATAGTCCTTAGTGAAGCTAAGGGCATTAATGATGTTAATAAGATCCAGTTCTCATATACATCCCTTTGGATCCAAATTCATAACATATCCATTGTATGCATTCAAAAGAGTATGATTAGAATGATAGGAAATAAGATCGTATTGGTAGAGGAAGTGGGAGTAGATGAATAGGGTGATTGTAGAGGGAAATATGCTCGGGCAAGAGTTCGCATGGATGTAACCAAACCGCTGAAAAGGTTCATCAAAGTAGCAATTAAAAACTCATTCGAATAAGTAAGCCTACCCATTCTCTATGAGAAATTACCCGATTTCTGCTATTGGTGTGGCAGGATTGGACATTCCCGAAAAGAATGTGGGAAATTCCAAGCAGAAAAAAGAGAAGGCAATTGAGGGAGATGGTGTAGAGGAGGAAAGTATAGATGTAGGGGAGTTTACGTATGGAACTTGGATGCGTGCTGGGTTTGTAGGAGGATAATTAAAAAATAGTAAAGTCAAATAGCAGTCGGATAAAGAAAAGCAGAAGACAGCCAGCCCAACGAAGAAGACAAGGGCCAAAATAGGAAGTATGATGGTTGCCATGTAGTCCAGGGCTAACACAGAACTAGAAGATAGAAACAAAGAACCGGGGAGGGTGGTGAAGCCAGGTTCAGGGTACAACCTGAATCAACAGCTGGAGGATCCAATACCCAGAAGAAATGTGCTGGGTCAGGGTGGGGAAATATCCAGGGTAATTAATGAGGAATGGGACGACATGTGAATTGATGCAGAGGCTAGTGATAGGGAGGTAGAAGTGAAAGGGAAAAAAATTAGATTTTATTGGAGAACAAAATATAAGGGAAGCAAAAAAAAAAAAAAAAAAGCGAGAAATATGGAAGGAGAAATATTAGCTTTCGGCGGCAAGAGTGAGAGGGAAATAGAGTTAAAGCTTTGAAAAGGGGGATGTGATACAAGCCTCGAGAGAAACCCAATGAAAGCCCAGCCCAAAACGTAGTGGTGAGGGAAGAGGGAAGTGAAAACTTAAAGTTATGAAAACGGGCTCAGAGCCAACATCCAATAGCCCAGTAATGAAAAAAAAGGAAAAGTATTTGGAAATAATGATTAGAAAGAAGAGTAATTGTAAAAACAAAACAAAATTTGGAAGATCGTTTGGAAGGAGCTCCCCTGGGGCTCGACAGAAATACAGTTATCGGTGAAGGCTGGAGACTAGCCCTGCCGAAAACCATGAGTCTCCTTTGCTGAAATGTTTGAGGATTAAAGAACCCTCAAAACATTTTAAATCCTAAATAATCTTCTCCAAACACAAAATCCACATATTGTTTTTGTGTGCGAAACAAAGCTATTGAATTTTTAAATTAGTAAGTGTTGGAGTTAGTACTTACATGTTATTCTAATAATATATGAGTATTAATTGTTTAATATTTATAAAATAAAAATTTCGAACAAAAATTATTAATTTTATTATTAAATAGTACTATACTTGTAACGTTTTGAAGAAATTCAGATATGGTATAAAGAGTTTAGACATGAGCTAAGAGTTAGCAACGCTGAAAGTTATTAAGTGTTAAAAATTGGCATTACTAAGAATTAGCAAGTTATAAGAGTCAGTAAAATTTTAAGAGTTAGAAACCTTGTCTGAAATAGGACAATGACTTAAAAAATATGCTAGTAATGACAAAGTTGTAAAGAGGTGCAATAAGTGTTAAAAAATATCATTATGCAAGTATATTTTCAAATATTAGTTCTTGATCTATTTTCACCAATGCAGGTTTATTAGTGAATCTCTTTTATGTAGATCAGTGTATGTTTATATTTGCATGGTACTGGTTGTTTTTAGCTAACTATGAGCTTAGAGTTCGTATAGGCATGTGGGTATTCAGCTAATACTGAATATTGAACAGACTCACAAGGACCCCAATAGACATTATATGAAGCCGTCAAATGAAGGTTTTCTCGAGTTGAGTAGTATTCGTAGTCCTTTTTGACCTGAGTACCATGGTGGGCTTGTGAGTGATCATCCATACTTTAGTTCCATAGACGTTAAAGACCTTTTATGGTGTGACTATTGTGTGTCGTTGGGTATGGTCCAATGCTCATGAAGTTCAGTGTGCGGAGACACGAGATCTGTTAGTTTATATAGGTAAGTTGTATATCTGATGATCTTAGATTATATCTCAAAAAATTATATGGCCATAAGTAATAAACTCTTAAAAATAATTTGCCTCAGGGTTAAACAATATAACAAAAGTGTTTGCATTTATTGTTGATTGAGATACACATATGAAGATAAGTTCATGGATAGGCTTATGAGAATTTGATGGTGATGATCTATATCTCCGCACAATCAGGATATTTATGATAGAAGGATTATACGTACATATAATGATTTCAACTTGTATGGTCTAACGCGTTGATTTATAATATCCATAACGTGTGTGTGGGGTATCGATCATGGACTTATGAAGTAGTTTCATTTGCCGAATCGAGTATAGACGAAGTTCTATAAAATGAAATGCACTTATTGTGCACTATGACAGAGTATCGGATTAAATAGTTCAATCTAATAAAATTTAGCAAAATTGAATATTTATTTCAGGATCCCTCGGGATATGTGCGTGTCAACATTTAAGAGTCAAGTACATTAATTAGTTGATAATTGTTGTTGACCAATTAAATGTTGACACATGATGCATAGTGAGCCTTTGGTTAAGTTGATTCTAGTGTAGGATTAGGTGGAATCCACTTTGAGTTAATAAATGGCTTAAGAGTAATTTCACTTAATTGATTATTTAATTGTTAAATAATTAAAACATTTTATTTATTTAATAGTTAAATAAATATTTAACTTAACTATGGTTAAAAATTAATCAAGTAGTTAGATTAAAAGATATTTTAATTTTACTTAAGGGTTAAGTTAAGGTTAATCTAACCATAATTAATTGTTAACAAGGGTTAGGTTAGTTAAATATTTTCTTTACTTAAGAGTTAAGTTAAAGTTAACTTAACTAGAGTTAAATGTTAAATAAGGTTAATTTGAAATTAAAGTGAAATTAAATTTAAATTAAAATCAAATGCATGTTAAATTAAAAATTAATTAAATGTATTTGATTTATATTAGTAAAATGAAACAAAAATTGGTTAAGTTTTTGTAGTGTTGGATGGCCGGCCAATTTAAAAAGAATTGAGAATGAAAATTTATAATATTTTTTAAGAGTTGAAAACGTATTCTATTCATCATCTTCTCTAATAAAAGTTAGCCATTAAAATAACAAATAAATTTATTTTTATTCAAGAGTTCAATAAAAAAATAACAAATTTAACTAAATTAAAGAGTTTAACTTAAGATTATGTTTAAGTGTTAAACAAAGTTGTTGAATTATGAGTTACCATTCTAGATACTCAAACCCACCTCCGTTGAGTACTAGAATTGACAACGGTTGCAATTGTAGGCGGATTCCGGTTATTTTAATCCAAAGGCTTTATAGGTGAAATTCTTAATCTTGTATATTAATTTGATTAATATGTATTTAAATGTGTTCATTGATCATATTTAGACTTTTGTTATGTGTTAGTATATATATAAGATGCATATATTTGAATGATGAACACATACCATATGCATGCACCCATAATTAATTGACACTCGATAGTAAGATAGGAAAAAGACTAAATTATACAAATTGCTTCACTGTAAGCAGAGTGGGAAGAAAAAGAGGAGTGGCATTACTTTGGGGAGAGGAAACTGAGGTAACTCTTCTATCTTATAGCTGCTGTCATATAGATGTGATATTTTATGAGGGAACAAATGAAACATGTAGATTTTCATATGAACTGCGAGAGATTGACAAATTTTATTTTACTTGGAAGCTCCTCTGAAGGCTAGCCAGTGTAGGTAACTTTCTATGTGCGTGTGGAGGAGATTTCAATGAAGTCTTAAATATAGAATAAAAGAATAGGGGTAGACCAAGATACGCTGAAGCTATTGAGATGTTTAGAGAAGCTATGAGGGAATGTGGACTTTTAGATATGGGTTGGGTGGGGTTCTCATTTACTTGGTTTAATAGAAGTTAAGGAGCCAATTTTGTAGAGGAAAGATTGGATAGATATCTATGTAACAGTAAGTGGCAGTGACTATGCCATAGGTGGTGTGTAAATCATATAGATATTATTGGAGGTAAGTTATGGGTGGTAAGAAATTAGTGGAAAGCCCCTCATATTCACTATGAAGACATGTGGAATCTTTATGGAGACTGCAGGAAAATTATGGCTGATGGTTGGAATTCTTTGAAAGATTATGATGGTGAATCGGTGGCAGAATTTATTTAAAGAAGCATCAACACCAGAGAAGCACTTAAGGGATGGAGTAAATAGACATTGGGTGGGAGAATGAGGAAAATAAAGACATTAAGAAGAGAGCTAACAAAAAGCAAGGATGAGGGGGCCCCGTATCACCAGCAAAATAGAATCCATCACATTAAGAGACAAATAGATGGCTTACTCCATGAAGAAGATATTTATTGGAGGCAAAGATCGAGGATTAGCTAGCTCTAATAAGGGGACAAAAATACAAGATATTTTCATGTTAAAGCCAGTAAGAGAAGGAAAAACAATACGATAAAGGGCCTGCAAAATTAGGATGGTAACTGGGTCTTAGATGACAGGGGAAAGGAAAATATTATGTGTGAGTATTTTGCTGATCTATTTACTTCATCTAACTCACTCAAAGATAAAAATGATGTAGTTGTGAACGAAATCACAAAGTGTGTTATAGAAAAGATGAATGAGAATTTGGTCAAGGCTTTTACTAGAGAGGAGATTGTCAGATCAGTATGCTAGTCTCACCCTTTAAAAGTACTAGGGCCGAATGGACTCACTACTGGTTTCTTCTAAAAACATTGAGATCAAATAGGTGAAGCAACCATTAAAGCTTGCCTACACATCCTGAACGATGAAGGTACTATTTGAAACCTGAACCACACCTTAATTGTTTTGATCCCAAAAATAAAAAATCTAGTGATTTCAAATCTATTAATCTCTGTAATGTAGTGTACAAAGTCATTGCTAAGACAATAGCTTATAGGTTAAAGCAAATCTTAACCAAAGTCATTACCTCAAATCAAAGTACTTTTGTACCTAATAGACTTATAATTAATAA
Source organism: Ailanthus altissimus (assembly GCA_946807835.1). Lineage (NCBI taxonomy): Eukaryota > Viridiplantae > Streptophyta > Magnoliopsida > Sapindales > Simaroubaceae > Ailanthus > Ailanthus altissimus. Next base: position 14,585,480 of record OX327712.1, on the reverse strand, counting down.
TGTAATTTTAGGATATGAATATCTTTATAGAATTAGAGGTAAAACAAGAGGAAGAGAGGAATGGGCAACTCTAAAACTAGATATAAGTAAAGCCTACGATATAATACAGTGGCAATTCTTTAAATATGTTATGGTGAGAATAGGGTTTGCTAATGTTTGGGTGAATTTAATTATGAAATGTATTACTAACTCCTCTTTCTCAATCCTTCTTAATGGTGTGGTCAGGGGAAACTTCAAAGCCAATCAGAGGCATAGATAAGGATGCCCCTTGAAAGTGCCCAGTACGTAGGGTGAGTGTGTATATTTTAATATTTTTTAATTACACATAATACATGCATAATTAAGTGCAATAAAAAATAAAGAAACATCTCATTACGCTAATGAGATATTAGAGAACTCACCCTCAAAGTGTGCTTTGCGTTGCTTTAGTCTAAGACTCGGTGGGATCCTTCAAATTAGAACGACAACTTCCTATTCATGACAAAATATTTAACTTGAAGCAACTCTTATTTCATACATCTCTCAAACATTTAGCATTCTCTAGTGCTTTTTAATTGTCGAAGGCTTTAAAAGCCTTTTTTATATTGCAAACAATTTACAATATTCAAGGCCTAAATATATATATATATATATATATATATTGGTTTTTCTTTACTTGCCTTATCAAAGCAAATGGATTTACTCCCTATATATAGCATAAATGGCCGCCACTATAGCCAATTAAAATGTAATAAATGGCATCTAATTACAAGCACGACAAAGCCATAATATATACACTTCATGCTTGTAAAGAAATTAGTGGCGAGATGCTTGCTAAAGTGGCGGAATATTAGTTAAAAGGGTGGCTTAAAAGATTGTTTAATAACCCTCAAATACAACACCTCGTGCTTAGCTTGAAAGCATGACAAATTATGCTGTCAATTAGTAAACAATAAATGGTTGAATTTCATTTTGCTCCCAAAGCAATGAATTATAATCAATTTCTTTACTTTAAAAGAACCCATTTGATAATGCCACTAAAAATTTCTATAAATTTTTATTTGAAAATTACGAAAATAATTTTGACTTTGAAATCTTATAAGTAAAATACCAATGACATTTCTTTGGCCAATTTAATTATTAACATTTAATAATTGGATCAATAAAAAGTATGTCGTGTATTATATTATAATAAATTAATGACATAATATATAGCATCCAATAAAAAGGATAAAGTGGTAAGTCCTATTTGTCTAAATTTTGGACTTAACACTTAAATTTTTGATCTTCTTGAAAAATTCTAAAATAATTCTGACTTTTTCGAAAATTTCTTAGCTTAAACTATTCAATCTAGTGCACTACTCCAATATACCACGAATACACTTTATATAGTGAGGCCCCTTAGGTTTATACCTATTTCGTCTTATGAAACTATTCCATAAGTCTATAAACATTGCCTCACAAACACGTTATAGAAATAACGAAATAATATGTCAAACTATACAAGTTGAGGTTAATACATATTCGTATAATCCCTCTGTCATTTATATCTTGAAAGAGCAGAGACATAAATCATTACCGTTAAAACTTTATATGCTCAACGCTACTTATCTCTAAATTTATATTCTATTAAACAATATTCACAATCAGTTGTGTTATATTGTTTCTTACATAAAAAATATTTTTTCTAAGTGTATTGTTTATGACTATACAATTTTTTAAAATATAATCTTAGAGCATCTAGATATACAACTCACCCATATAAGCTAACGGATCTCATATTTATATACATCAGATTTCATGAGCATCGTACTATACCCAGCGATACCTAACGATCAGACCATGAAAGGTCTTTGATATGTGTGAAACCTAAGTATAGTAGATCACTAACAAGTTTACCGTAGTGCTTAGGTTAAGGGACTACGAATATTATTCAACTCGAAAGGATCATCAATTGACAGCTTTATGGGATGTCTATTGGAGATCCTAATTGAGTTTGTTCAGTACTCAGTCCTCAGTGAATACCCGCATATCTATATGAGCTTCCGCTAAACTTATAGTTTGCTAAGACTAACTATCTAAACCATCCAAATATAGACATACACCGATATATATTAAATAAAATTTCTACCGACAATTCGCATAAATAAAAATAGATAAAAAATATAGTGTTTGAAAATATATTTGTACAATGATATTTCTTAGTACTATTTCTAACTATTTGTAATTATGTCATTATTAGTATACCCTCGAGTCTTTGTCGCATTTCAGACAAGACTCTTAACTCTTTAGATCTGACTGATTCTTATAACTTGCTAACTCTTAATATTTATAACTCTTAATACTACTAACTCTTAACACTGGACCAAATTTTTTTAAACCAGATCTAAACTCCTTCAAATCATACAATATATAAAATATTTCAAACATCTTATCATCTATTATTAATACTAACAATTTTAATTAAAATATTTATTATATAAATATTAATACACCTCTATCATTGTATCTATTTTTGATTTGTGTAAAAGCAATATCAGCATTACTTTACAAGACTGAAGAAGAAAGACTTATCCGAGGGATCGGATTCAACCATACCATATCCGTCTCATTTCTGCTATTTACAGATGATAGCCTGATATGTATCAGAGCATAGAGTAAGATTGTAAGCACCTCAACATCATTTTTTAGACCTATGGCAAAGCCTTTGGCCAGCAGTTCAATTTTGCAAAATCCTCCAAAAATTTCAGCTCAAATGTATGCAGAGACTTAGCAAAGACCTTCCAAAACATATTCCAGCTTCGAGAAGTTTCTCTACATGAGAAATAGGGCTGCCATCAATGATAGGGAGAGATAAAAAGAAATTCTTTGGTGAAGTCAAGCTAAAAGTGGCTAGTAAAGTGAGTTGTTGGTAAGAAAGACTAATGTCCAATGGTGGCAATGATATTTTAATAAAAGCAGTAGCTCAAGCCATGCCAACGTATGATATAAGTATATTCAGAATTCCTAGGACTGTTTGTGAGGAGTTGAAAAGAATGATAATTAGGTTCTGATGGGGCTTGAATAAGAATGACAAAATGAAAATCCCATGGGCCAGCTGGAAGTGCCTATGCAAATAGAAAAGTAAGGCTGGAATGGTTTTAGGGATTTTGTCTGCTTTAATTAAGCATTACTAGCAAAATAGGCTTGGAGATTGCTTCACTATCCAGATTCGCTGATTGCACAAGTCCTAAAAGCTTGATATTTCAAAAATAAAACTTTTATGGAGGTTAAAATAGGAGCTAATCCATCTTATGTATGGAGAAGCTTACTATGGGGCGGGAGAATTTTGGATAAAGGTGCAAGATGGATTCTCAGAAAAGGTGATCAGGTGATCATGTATGGCAGCAATTTTATCCTAAAAGAGCCAACTTTGAAACATATTTTCCCCTTAATCCCTGCCAGCTGACAACAAGGTGGCAGTTCGAATTGATGAAAACAATCATTCGAGAAGTGGTCTTATAGAACAACATTTCAGGGAGGAGGAAGTAAAGGAGATCCTTAGGAAAAGAAAGATGACTCACTGTGCTGGCACTATCAGAAGAGAGGTGACTATACGGTCAAGAGCGGATACTATGTAGCCCTTGGGGAAAAATAAAAAATGAAGGCTAAATCTTCTTCCCAAAACATGGAGAAATGGTGGAAATCAATATAGGGCTTAGCAGTGTCTGCCAAAGTGAAAGTTTTCCTCTGGAGGGCTTTATCAAACCTCCTCCCTACAGGGGAAAATCTTTTTAAGAGGAAAGTGGCTAAGAGCCCCTTGTGTAGAAGATGCAGTAAAGAGCAAGAAACATGTAGCCATGCCTTGATTTTTTGTAAAAGAGCAAAGCAAGTATGGAAATATACCCCTTTTGCAAAATCGTTGTATAGTAGCCAAAGTAGAGACCTGTGGGATATATTCCAGCATGTTAGTTCCTCAGTCACTTTGGAAGAGAGCTAAAGTGGTAATGACACTTTGGGCAAGTTGGCAACTAAGGAACAACTAGATTATAGCTGGAAAGCAAAAATCCTCAAAAGATATTAAATAAAATTGAGGAATGGAGCGAGTTTAGCCAAGGAATACTAAACCAAGGGAGTGAGGTGCCAAGAAAGGAGAAACTCACAGAGTTGAAATCCCAGTTAACTGCTGTAAAATCAATACCGATGCTGCTATTTGTGTAGGAGAAGGAAAAGTGGGGATGAGGGTTGTTATCTTAGATAGTTCGGGGCAGACTCTAGTAATCATAGCTTCATATTCACAGCTGCTGGGAGATGTTGAATATGTAGAGGCTCAGGCTATACAAATGGGATTAACAACAGCTGAAAGGTTGAACTTTAAAGTGACAGTAGTTGAGATAGATGCCCTTAATGTTGCTGATCTGGTATGTGGTAAGATATAATCCCTAAAAGAGATTAAATGGATGATAAATGAAATCCAAATCCTCTGTAAGAAATTGAACAATATGAAAGTGGTTTACATTCCTAGATCCTGTAATTTGAAATCTCATAGAGCTGCCAAAATGGCTCTATCCTTGAAATGTAATCATGTATGGCTAGATAATTTTCCAGCTTTGGTGGAATGAATAGATGTTTTACTTAAAAAAGAGTGTTAAAAAGGGAGGTTAGCGCCTATTTCCTAATTTTGGCTTTAACTGAAATATTGATCAACTATGAGAAAGGTAAGCCATAATACCCCACATTTTAAAATCTTTGTCCTTAATTGTCAAAAAATTACTCATTTGATATATCTTATACATCTACGGGCGGTGGCGTTTACTGAAATAAAAAACAAGATTTAACGTGCGTTGGCTTTAGCGTGTTTCCCTTTTCACGAGATTTTTGTGAAAAGTGAATCAAGGGTGAAGGCAACCATCAATTGACATGCTCACATGCACTTAGCATTACAGATATAACTTGTTCATCTTTATTGATAAAAGTTTTCGACCCGTTTGGGATTCTGTTAGATCATCTAATTCGTTTGTGTTACATTTCTGATTAATCAGTCTTCATCTAGATAAGAAGAAGTACAGGTTTGGTAATTGGTCAGCAATGGTTTTTGAAGTTGCTACTAGTGATTATCAAACCCCTTACTTTTCCCACTAATTACTATTTTCTTCTCTAAAATTTTGAACATTCCCAATTGCCTTCTCTCCATTTTAGGAATTTCTTTATAAAAAATTATTTTAATATCAAAGCGAGATGGTTAAGTAAATTATGACGGACATGAATTTTATTAGTAAAGAAGTCTTAAGACATTGCATGAGAAAATTTTTAAATTATTTTTGTGAGATGTGGCATGGTATTGACTGTTGAGAGAGTACATCATAGGGAATTTTTTTAAAAATAATCCATATTTTTAGGTAATATTTTTTTAGTCATAAATAAATAAGTTAATTTTTATTAGTTAAGAAATAGATAATTAAACTTGCCTTTATTTTTTGCACAAAATATTTAAACTGTTCTCTTTTTAAAAATTGAAAATTTTAAAATTTATCTTCGTTTTGCAAATATATGAGTATTAAAATATAGTGTGATAAAATATAAAAAAAATAAAATGAATTGAAAAAAAAAAAAGATGAAACAGAAAACAAATATAATGAATTAGAATTTTTTTTTTAAAAAAAATCTACAAACAATTTCATAAAACCTAATCGCAGATTGCAAAAAGAATCTACGAAATGAAGCTTTTATATGTTTTTTAATTAATCAACTTTATTTTATTATTTTTTTGTTTTCTTTTTAATTAATTGAATTGGATATTTTATTTTTTAAATTATAAATAAATAATTTTTTATTTAATATTCTGATAAATAATAATAAATTAAATAATTTTTTAATTATTTTTCATAAAATATCATTAAATAATAAAAATAATTATATTTATTTAATAATTAAATAAATAATATTTCTTGCAAGATGTGTGAATAAAGATGGCAATGAGGCGGGTTGATGTGAGGATTATAATTTCAATCTCCGTACCAAATGGTGCAAGAATCTCTATATCCACCTCATACTTAATATATATAATTTGGGTTAATTAAAATTTTAAGTTGATAGAAATAATCAGCCAATACTCCCTACAATTTCGATTGAGAGTATACTCCTATCTACCAATTAAAGAAATAACTATCAAGAATGAAATAATTAATTATTTTTTTAAGTCCTATGCTCGAATTTTTTTAATCTTTTAAATACTTTTTATTTGTATTAATTTAGTTTTGTGAAATAGTCTTTTATCTCGTATAATCATAATATACTAAAACAAATTACAACCATGATATAAAATATAAACTACATCGAGTCTTCAACTATTAATTTTAAAAATAAATAATATGAATTAAAATTTAAAATTCACAAAAATTAATAATTTTATTGAATTTTAGCATCTAAATCATCATATTTCATTTATAATTCAAACATAAAGTCTCTATTAAAATTTTTCGCAAACTTATAACATAAAATAAAAAATAAAACTGAGTTAGATAATTGATGACTAAAAAATTAAAAATGATAATAAAATTATTTATCTATTTTATTTATTTTTTTAATATATAAATTTATTCTAATTTGAAAATAAGTATTTAATATTAAAAAAATAGAAAATAATTTTTTTTAAAAATATAATATAAATAAATTTTATACTTATAAATATAGTATATTTTAATTTGTATAAATAAATAAAAAAAATTTAATATTTATTTTAAAATTAAATACTAAGACTAGTTTGAAAAAATCAAACTTATACTTGACCTAAATTTAATTCACCCGATAGAGAGGTTGGGGATTCGTTGGAAATTCCGACACGCTCACGTGTGATGCGGAACGCAATTGAGCATTATTTATTAAAAAAATAACCACTAAAAATGTCGGTAACCACTCTCGATGCGGGAGGGAGACTACCCAATCCAGATCTCAAAATACGGTCAGAAATGAGGAAACAAAACATATATAATAACGAAATGGTCGGTGGTATCATACCCTAACCCAGTAATCTTCTCTTGTGGCAGATAAATGACAGGGTTCATCGTCTATTATTTTTACTAATGATCCAGATAAATAAATTAAAATATTTTTAAATATTTTAAATTATAGTTTTAATAATAATATATTAAATAAATATTTAAAAAAAAATAATTTTAGATACTACTAGTAAATAAAAAAGCAGAATCAAACTCGTGGTTAGAATTACCAAATATTTTATATTGATTTAAAAGGGTGTTATTACGTGAATCTGTTAGGAAGGAGCAATCTTCGACTAACTGGCGACTAACGAGGAATTTGTTCCAACAAATTATGAACAAAAAAAACTACTACCACATGCAATTACTGAGAATTGAACGATTTCTTTTGCATCTCAATCTTCACCTAATTGGCATGGGATTCCTACTTCCTAGTAACCGGAAAAAGATGCCCTTTACGTGCTCACCAAATGGCTCTGCTCCCCGCAGGAGGATAAAATTTCTAAAATGTCGGCAAAGCTACTGTAACCGTCCACGTGTCGTTGATACAAAGCCAGAGAATAAACAAACACTTGCTTTTTCATTTCAACGGTAATAAATTAAAGCTACGCTCACCAATCTTAACAAAGAAGGAATCATCAAACACTGAAAGTGGGTCCCCCGCCCTTTGAATAGATATTCATCATTCGGTGTATGGGCCCCCAGAGGTGGGCACATCATCAATTGATTTGACAATACGTGTCAGAATCACGTGAAGTCTTCTGAATTCGGATAATCTTTCTGGCTTTAATGATTTTTCAGTGATTGCCCTCAATACCTGCCATGCTGTGTGCGGTACCCACATGTCATCATCCGAAAAATCTTTATTCTATTCCTGATATTTTCATTTTTTTTTTATGGATAGGAAAAGAAATCGTGTAAGCACCACAAATGTATCTTTAAAAATAAATAAATAAAAACAAAAACCAACGCGCCGCGTACACGTATTATGGGCATTTACGTAATTGAAGCCAAGAGTGGACAATCTTTTCTTCATCAAGATGTTCCTTCTAATCCCTTGCGCTTGGATTGAGCCTATAAATAACAAACCGAGAACTTCATCTCTTCTCACAACAAAATCTTTCATAGCGAACACAAAGTCGAAAGCGAATACAAAGCAAAAGACAATGGCGGGAATTATTCACAAGATCGGGGAAACCCTCCACATGGGAGGCAACAAGGACGAGCACAAAGGCGAAGGCCACAAGGACGAGCACAAGGGCGAGAGCCACAAGGTGCCTGAGCATCACGGCGACGCTCACAAGGGCGGCGAGCACAAGGAGGGTTTGGTCGACAAGATTAAGGACAAGATCCACGGCGACGAGGGCCACGGCTCAGGCGGAGAGAAGGACAAAGATAAGAAGAAGAAGAAGGAGAAAAAGAAGCATGAGCATGGCCATGAACATGGTCACAGCAGCAGCAGTGACAGCGACAGCGATTAGAGAATATTTGATATAATAATATTAAGTATTTGGTATTATTATGTTTTCATCTTTCCTTTGATTTTGCCATTGGTACCAGTGTGTAATGTTTAGTTTGGTCATGTAAATTTCAAGCTTATGATAATAAAATAATAATAAAATATCTCTATTTTGTGTTTTAATAATGTTGATGCCATCGGTTTTAACCCATCTTAATTCCTCCCCAAAAAAAAAAAAAAACCAAGAGACTGAATTGGTAACAAATGATTAAAAGAGTAGGAAATACTCATTAATTAGCATTTGGATATTTAAGTAATAAATGTTTGATGTTAATTTTTCTTTTCCTTAAAAAAAGTTAACAAAATATGCTGAAAATTGAAAATATATATATTATTGTTGTAAATAGAGAATATGAATGTGAACTTAAAATATGAGGGAAAATTGGAAATATAGTATCATTATTAAGCTAAATTTTTCTTTATAATATTTCATTATAATTATAAAATTATATATATTATAGATAATTTTAAGGACCATTTGAAGCAGTTGGAGAAAGTACAATTTTTTTTTAAAAAAAAACGTATTTCAGGTAAAAGATTCCCGAGAAAGCACTTCTGTGAGAATCTACATAGTCTCAAACACATACAAATTATTTAACAAAAAACTTGCCGGTTGATTTATGTCACCTTGTTATATACAGAATTAAAAGACCACATTCTCTCACATTTTGTTTGAAAACGGGAAAGGAGAAGATAATTTTACAAAATTTAGTGACACTAAACAAAAAAGGAGTAACTAAGGAAAGCAGAATTAGCTCATCTTTGGACTAGAAAATCGTCTTCAGAGAACACCTCTTTAACCTAGGATTCAGCATCTAACCAAGAGCTATTATCAACAGATTGGCATCATTTGTGGGAAACAGTGCATAAAGTCAAGAAGACTAAAATTTTAAGTTGAAACGTCGCCCGGGATAAGGCAATAAGAGGTGACTCTAAAATTTTAAGATTGGCATCATTCGTGGGAAACAGTGCATAAAGTCACGAAGATTTTAAAGTTGAATAAGAGGTCGCCCGAATAAGGCAATAAGAGATTTGAGTTGATTCGAAATACGACAAGAAGCCTAATGAGACAAATCTAAATAAATAAGAAAGATTGTAAGTATGTGAGAGAACGTCGACCACCCAAAAAAATGCAAGATAATTCTGCGTGGAAGCAAGATTTAAAAAGGGGGTTAGAAGAAGCGAGGAGAGCATAAAAAAAAGGAAATAAAAAAGCTCTTGCAAAAGATCTTAGACACTCATTGGAAATTGAACGAGCACTAAAGAATTACAGGGAATAGTTTGATTGGCCCCTAGGAGCGTCAGGCACTCAAAATGCTCCTCGCCAACTGAGGTAGTTGAAATGAGTTGGTGATACACCTATAGGGAGAAAGAGAAATTGGTGCAAGGCGATGCCCATGGGAAGTGTAAGAGACCCAACCTCGGAGTGGGAGATCGTGCGGAGAATAAGAAGACCGAGCTCAGGTAAGATCATAGGTTAGCGACTCAAATAAGGTAAAGAGGGACATCCGAATAGGAGAGACAAAGATGAGTTAGACGAATATGATAATGAAATTTGAGGACAATATAGAGGAGCGGGAAGAAGAATGCTGTAAGGATAGACTGAGAAAAATGGCTTTGGAGGAAAAGGATACTGGAGCTTGTAAAGGGCAGAGAAGGGCAAAACTCACCTCCTTCAAGCAGATGGAGAGAGAACAAAAATCTCTACTTATAACGATATGGAGTTGCATGCTACCTTTAAACTATCAAATATCTCGACCTATAGACTTTAATCTTACGTGTAATTTACCTTCTATTTATTGTTAAATTTAGGTAAAATTAGATGTGTCGATTATTTTATATGAATCTGAAAGGACAAGCCTTCTTATTGTACTAGGTACTTAAATAAAAGAGCATTTTCTTATATAACAAATTGACTAACAAATTTATGCAATATTTTCGATGAGGTTATGAATTGGCTAAAGATTATTGACAACCGAAAAAGATCAAAAAAGGTCAAAAATAATTCTTAAGGGGATTCATGGACATGTTCTATAAAGAGATAATTCAATTTAGAGCCTTTGACTTGATAATTACTTTGGAAGTTTACAACTGAATGAATTTTAGTACCACTTAGAACGAGAATTATGTTTCCACCTATGTTATCACTTACAATTGAGCACCTAACTATATTAGAATTGAGGAAGAAAAGAAGATGAAGAGGTCTACGGTGGTGGAGCCTAAAGGATAATTCGAGAAAAAGAGATGAAGAGGTAAAAAAAAATGTGTATAGAAGATGAAGAAATCAAATACTGCTTAGCCAATTAAATACCCCAAGGGGAAAAGGTCATGAAAAGATGGACGAAGTGGGAGACTAAAAAAGGTCATCACCTATGGTAGTGAAAATTCAGGCTGAGGAGTTTTACATTCTCCTGTCCCCTTTGACATTGTCTTTGAAGCCATCAAAGACAAAGACTTGCTCAACAAGCTAAATGCCATCCAAACACATGAATCTTTATAAAATAAAATAAAAATGAGTTTCATCTTAACAACAGACACACAGCCAAAGAGTGTAACCACCTAAGGAAGCAAGTAGATTAATTGGTCAAAAATGGTACTTGAAGCTGTTAATGGCTAACCAAGAATAGAATAAAGCTCAGTAAGTTGAGAATTGAGATCTTGAGACCTTGGTTTAACCGACAAAAATCATAATAATTGTTAAGGGGCTTATATTAGTCGAGGATTTCAATCCCTAAACAGAATTATTCTCGATACTCGCTGGTGGGTCGTTAGGTGATGTGCAACATCTTGGCCTAAAAAAAGCCCATAATGCAAACAATGCCTATTATGTTCACCGAAGAGGATTCTTGAGAAGTCAGCTACTCACATCATAATGCATTGGTAGTTACTATACAAGTGGCAGAGACCAATGTCAACAAGGTGTTCATTGGTCTTGAGAGCTCAATGGACATAATATTCAAAGAATCCTCAGATAACTTTGCCATCAAAGACTTAAAAGTTTAGAGGATACAGACTCTATTCTACAACTTCAGGGATGATTGTGTAATGCCTTTAAAGGTGGTCGCTCTTCTTTTGTCCCTGAGAAAAAATCCTTATATAAAGACTATGATGGTGAGCTTCATAGTGTGTACCACTCAAAAATCCTTATAGGATGACTATTCATGAGGAACTCCAATGTGGTGATGTTCGTACATTACCTTAACCTAAAGTTTCCAATCGGTGAGGGATTAGAACTGATCTTGAGAGATCAAAAGATGGAAATTAGCTATTACTCGACCTTGGCTAAGAGAACATATTGTATCACCTCAGTGGATTTGAGGAAGGAAGAGAAATTGAAGTCCCAAGAATTGATGGGGCGCTAATCAATATTTAGTTGAAGCAGAACTTCTTTAAGAAGGTGGCTACGATCAGTTCAAATTTAGGAGCGAAGATAAGGGAAGACCTGAGCTCTCCACTAAAAGAGTATTTAGATATTTTCTCCTAGTCCCATGTGTTGGGTTATAGGTTGTAGTACAAATAAAACTTAAGGTGCTTGCATGTGGGTTGTGTTCATCATACAAACAATATACATATCTCATACATACATGTGCACAGCGGAAGATTAAATATAATGAACACAGAAAATAACATTTGATTAAACTGAAATTCGAAATTGAGAAATATCACCAATGAAGCCTTTGGATTAATTTTCTTTGAAGTCCACCATGAAATGAACCTTTGATCAATTCTAGCAATCAACAAGGGTGGGTTTGATTGTCTAGAATGGCAGCATCTTAATCCAGCATATATGTTTAACTCTTAAACATTTTTCAAAGTTAAACAATTTAACTTAATCAAATTTGTTTTTCCTTTTATTTAACTCTTGAATAAATAAAACAAATCTTGTTTTTAGTTATTACATTTAGTAACCATTTATCTAGTTTGTTTTGTTGTTCTAACACTTAAAACACAAAACAAACAATTTCAATTTCTCAAATTGAATTGGCTCCCAAAATGCAAAAACCTAAAATCTAAAACCAATTTCTAAAATTAATGATTTTCAATTTCATTTCACTTTATATACTAATGCATAAATTCCAAACTAATTTGAATTTCATTTGCATTTCATTTGGCTTAACCTAACCTTAGTTAACATTTAACCATAGTTAGATTACTTTAACTTAACCTTTAAGTTAATAAATATTTAATTAATTTAACCATAGTTAACTAACTTAACCATGGTTAGGTTAACCTTTACTTAACCATTAAGTAAAGTTAACTAACTTAACCTTATGGTTAACCTTTAACCCTAGTTAAGTTAAATCATTTATTTAACAATTAAACAAATAAATATTTATTTTAATTATTTAACAATTAAATAATCATAAAGTGAAATTACTATTATATCCTTACTCGGTTACCAAGTTAACCTAAAGTGGGTCCCACCATTTAACCATATACTTTAGTTAACGTAACCTTAGTAATTGCTGAATTATACTGTATTGAACAATTCAATACGGTACACTGCCCAAGTGCTCAAAGAGTACATTTCATATTGGGACTCTCTAGGTCTACACCCGATTTGTCAAATGGAACTATTTCATTAATCCGTAATCGATGCTCCACGCACACGTTACGAATATTACAAATCAGCGTGTCAGACCATACAAGTTGAGGTCATAACGTATACGTATAATCCTTCCATCATTTATACCCTGGATGTGCGGGGATATAGATCAGCACCATCAAATCCCCATTTGCTCATCCAATAATCTTATCTCCAGATTTGTATCTCGATAAACAATATACGCAAACATTTTTGCTATATTGTTTAACCCTGTGGGAAACTCTTTTCCCGGGTTTATGCTTGTGGCCACAAGACTTTATGAAATACAATCTCGGAGCATCAGATATACAACTTACCTACGTAAGCTGATGGATCCCGTATCTACGCACACCGGACTCCATGAGCATCGGACCATACCCAGCGACACATAACGGTCAGACCATGAAAGGTCTCTGACATATGTGGAACCAAAGCATGATGGATCACTCACAAGACCACCGTGGCGCTCAGGTCAAAGGACCACGATTACTACTCAACTCGAGAGGACCTTCCTTTGACGGTTTCATAGGATATCTATTGGGGTCCTCATAAGTCTGTTCAGTATCCAGTCCTGACTGGATACCCGCATGTCTATACAAGCTCTAAGCTCATGGTCAGCTAAGAACAACCATCTGAACTAGTCAGATATAGACATACACTAATCTATATATTGTGAATTCACCGATAGACCCGCATTGATGATCATAGATCAGGAACATTATATTTGAGACATACTTACATAATGATATTTCTTAGCTCCTATTGCAACTCTTTGCAACTATATCATTACAAGTATACTCTCAGGTCTTTGTCCCATTATAGACAAAGTTCTAACTCTTTAGACCTCGCTGACTCTTATAAACTGATAACTATTAACAGTGCTAACTATTAGCATTTATAACTCTCAGCTTTGATAACTATTAGTTCTGGTCTAAACTCCTTTAAACCAGATCTGAACTATTTCAGATCAAACAATGTCTGTAATGTTACAAGCATTTTACCATATTTATATGATATTAACAATCTTTATTCGAAATGTTTATTGTATAAATATTAACAATTAATATTCATACAATATTGGAATGGCACGTGAGCACCAGCTCCAACAAAAGGATATGTCAGGCATTTTCCCTTGCTAATCTCTCACAGGTTAGCAATTAGCTTAGCCTTTAGACCTATAAAGTAAAATATATGAATTTTCAATCAAGAGAAGAATGAGGCTGTAGTTATTAAGATCGAGAAGCTTTTGGCAACATGGATCATTCGAGAATTTTATTATCCTAAATGGCTTACCAATATGGTGATAGTGAAGAAGTCCAATAGAAAGTAGAAGATGTGCTAGACTTTACCGACCTGAACAAAGTATACCCCAAAGGACAGTTTCCCTATGCCAAAGTTGACCACTAGGTTGATTCCATAGCCGAGCACGTCCTTCTTAACTTTATGAACCGTTCTTGGGATACAACCAGAACAAGATGTTCCCCTTGCTAGGAGAAGACGTCATTCATCACTCATCATGGAACATACTACTATAAAGTCTAGGGATATGTCAGATGGGATACAATGGTCTGATATGAGTCTACATCTGCAACAATTATAGCGACCTAACCATTAAGTGGTTGAAATGTGATAGCTAAAATAGGGGCACAATTTTTGAAGAGTCGCTCTTATTTAATTTTTGGTGCCAATTTCAAAATTTTAAATTATCAACTCTGAGGGCTAATAAATTGACAACCAAACATTATAGAGCTCATCATTATCGTAGGCATTGTTCAGGTTGAGCACCACATTGAGTTTCTAGCATTAACCAATCAATACTAAAATCTAAGGGACCTTTATTTTCCTAAGAATCTTAAACCTAGCCAGCCAAGTGCCTACCTCCCAAAGGGCCTAACCCAGCTTATGACCACTGAATTACCTTTAGAATTTACTTTCGCGCTCTTGGATCCCTGAAATATTCTTGAGAATAGCCTTCTATCAATGTGCAATTGGTTCCAAGAATGTCTCTTAGGGATAAGGTCGTTCTCTTACAAAGAAAAATACTCTAATGCTTAAGTCAATAAGAGCAAGAAAAGTTGAGTGCAAGAGCAAAAAGGTATTATTTTGTGTGGGTGTTCTTGGAGATTATTCAAAAGATCTCAAAAATGCTTTCTTGGATTTTTAGTTGTGCTTTCTAATGTATTTTCTGAATGAGTGTAGAATGCATAATGCATGCTTTTTATAGTGTATGAAGTTTAATCCATTTAAGGATTGAAGTGATATAATCTCGTAATACATTAGATTATCTTCTTTTTAAGAGAAGTTTAATGAAAATTATTTTTTAGGCATAAAGTTGGTTAATTATACGATAAATCATAAACAAATAAGTGATAAAGCTTATCAATCATACGATAAAGGTTTAATCGATAAGAAATAATTATAATCATAATCTGATAAGGCTATTTGATAAAAGACATCAGTAAGGGAAAAAGTACTCAAACTTGACTTAAGTTCCCTATTCGTTTCTTATTGGGAAACGTGAAAAATGCTTGAGTTTGATCGAAATTTCCCTTTTATACTTGGGTTTGAACTCTTCTTTTCTAAAGGTCATTTCAGTAACTGCAATCTTCTTCTGTCAGGTTCTTCGTCAGTATCGGCCCTTTGATTTTGGGCCATTAGACGAGTCCACTTTTCTTTCTCTTTAGTAGCTCTTTTAATTGGGCTCATGGGCTATGTGGGACTCTAACCTGTTATTCAACAACCACCAATCTCAGTCAAAAACTAAAATCTTGAGCTCAACAGGATTTAATGTGGTGAAGCCCAATATATGACAATTGACCTCAGCCTCTGATTAAGTCATGCTCGACTATAATTGCCTAATCAGTGCCAAACTCAACTAGATACCCCAAAACCTAGGATCCAAGTCGAGAGGAAGCTTACAACTTGTTGTCATTCGAGGATGTTATATTCTAAGAACTTCCATTAGCATATAAAGGTCATGCCACTAGGTCCACGATCCTAAAGAGTTTGGACAACACATAATACATTACTCATGTTTCCCCTATAAACATAAAAGCATGAGGCCACTACCCCTGGAATCAAGGCAACATGCGACGTATGGTAACCACCTAAGAAGCATATATAAAGAAGAACCAAGTCTCGTTTGCTAGAGGATAATAACAAGATCCAGACATAGATAGACTCATTGAAAAAAAGAGAAAACACAAAAAAGCAAGTAAGCAATTTGTTTATACTACTATGATGATTAATATATTTTTTTGACCAACTCAATCTTTAACTTAAGCATCAAAGAATCATTGTCGGAGATAACCACCAGCTCAGTCTTGATCAATTTTTATGAATGCAATGACAAATCTCAAACGATGTAGAGTGTTCAAAGAAGATAGAATTAACTCAACTTTCTAATCAAATGATCGTTTCTAGAAAACAAATTTATTTTTGATCAAAGACTCAACATCTAGTTGAGAACCATTGTAACAAATTTAACAATCTTGTACAGAAGAATAATATTACACTTTTAAGTGGTATATCAATATATTTTTTCTCTTAAATGATATGTTAAATATTTAATGGATATTCTAATAATGTTATAACTGATTTCAAAATTTACAAAAGCTAACCATTGCTTGACATATTACTATCTAGAAAAAATTCAATTATAAATTATAGTTTATAACTAATAAAAGAACATATATAAATTATATATACTAATTATTTTATATAAAATGTTGTGCCTTATGTTTTATTGTCATTTTCTTTGTTCTAACATGTTTAATCTTTCTCAATCTGCCGATTATTTTTATTTCACAACAAATTTGTTATTAGTATTCCTTATTTTAAAAAATACAAATATTATAATGTATTAGAAAAAATGTTGCTTCATATATTTTTTTGTGAGCAATATTTTATTTTTTAAATATTATTTAAAAATTTTATTTTAAATTAATGTGTCAAATAATTATTAAATAATAAAATAATATAATTTTTAAAATTATCTATTATACTATTTTTATTCAATAATTAATTATCACATTATTAAAATAAAATTTTTTTAACAACATTTAAAAACTTAAATATAATTATTTTCTTAGTGTTCTATTTTAAAAATTTAGGAATAAGTTAACAACTAGGCCCACATTGTCTTTGCCTTCAATTTTATCTGTCTACAACCATCAATTTTTAAGAAAAATAAATTATGAAGTGTTACTTTGGCAACTGTGACTAGTAAATAGGTTTTCTACTGGCCTTTTATAGTTATAACACATTGCAATCAAAGAACTGGTCATGGTACTTCAAAGAAGCTATCGATGTATTATTCTTTTTCGTTTTTCCTCCTAAAAAAGCTACATTCATGTCAAGAAAAACAAAATGCAGCCTTATAATTACTCGGATCAAATCAAATACAGTGCAAATATTGAGATCCAAAATCGAATAATTATGTTGGTAAAAACAAAAAAAGAGTTCGATTGTGTTCAAATACATAATTTTCATCTTCTACACAAATGACAAATGTGTTGTGATTGTGTTAAAATCAGTCAAAATCAACATAAGTACGATATGATAGTGTTGTTTGATCCAATTGGTAGGACTATGTGCTGGCCGCACACAAGATTATATACTCCAAGACTTGGTCATCGTCATAACGTAGGAAAAATTAACAAGCTCCATTTGTACTAACTAAGAAGAAAGCAACACAAGGATAATATATTATCACATTCATATGTATGACCATGATACCTGATATTGTCACAATAGTTGGCCAAGTTCACGAGTACAAAAAAGTACTTGATATTAAAATTAAAGAGACAAAGAGGATATACAGTAAAGTATTTGAAATTAAGTGTTTAATTCAAAAGAACAAACTATTAGATGAATTTTTACTTTATAAATCTAAATAAAAATTTTCCCTCCAACTAAATTTTTGTTGGTGAAAGAATGATGTCAATCTTTTTGTTCGATAATAAAGTTATTAACTTTTTAATTACTAAGGTAGATTATATTATCACTTATTAAAAAAATTTTAACTTATAAAAAAAAAAATTTGAAATTTAAGTGTCTAATCAAAAGTATTAACATATTAGGTGGATAGTAGTCAACGATTAATGATACATTAATTAAGATACAAATTTTGTATCTTAACTATATAGATATTATACTATTTAAATTATATGTTTTTTAGTGTAATATTGCCAAATGTTTGTTGTTTTAAAAGAATCGCTAAATAGTAAATATTACCGTGCATGAAATGATCAAAAAAGAAATTTAAAAATAAATATATTAATATTTAAATATAAATATTTATTTTAATAATAGATTTTCATGGCTTGTAACTGAAAATAATATGAATATAAAAAATATACGTATTTAATTTATCAGAATATAAAAATATCCTAATAAATTAATTAGATGCATATTTTAATTAAATGGATATAAAATATCCTTATGAATTAATTATCTTTTGCATATTTAATTGAAAATGCATATTTTTACTCAACGCGAATTTTAAAAAATATACATTTTTATTAATTAATTGTTGTACTATTTAATATTTTAACCAATAAATAATTTTGATTAATGTAGGTATAAAAAAAATATGGATATGAAAAAAAAATCCCTATGAATTAATCATCTTTCGTATATTTTAATTAAAAATACATATTTTTAATGAATGCAGATCTGAAAGAAAAAAATATCTATATGAATTAATTGTCGTAAAATATTTATATGCATTAATTGTCATACCATTTATATGTTAACTAAAATTACATATTATTAGTTAACACATAAAAAAAGATATTGATATGAGAAAATTGATCTTTACGAATTAATACACATTTTTTTATGACTAATGTTATACTTTTTTAAATGATATTCTAAATTTTTTTATTCTAAATTGATGTGTCACAATTATTGGATAGTAAACTGATATAAATTTTAAAATCACTTATTATATTATTTTACCATCTAATGATTACTTGATATATTATTTGAGAGAAAAAATTTTAAGATACTATTTAATAAGTGTAGTATTATTCTTTTTTATGTTGTAGTAAAAATTACATATTTTTAATTAGTAAGGTATAAAACTAAGGCTTTAATCTTAAATAACTCAAATGCAAGACTTTTAATTAAGTTATTCAAACCCTCTTATTTTTTAATAAAATTATTGAGCACACTACTAAAAGCTCGAAATGTGTTGTTTTCAGATTTTCATTTGTTAGGGTCGGTGTTTACGTGTCATCTCTGAATGTACATATACTTGTGTATTTATACAAGTGTACATTCTCATTAACTTGCTAATACTCAATTATATAGTATTATGCATGTAATGTTACAGACATTGTAGATCTGAAGGAGTTCAGATCAAATCTAAAGAGTTTAGAAAATGGCTCATAGTTAGCCACGTTAAGAGATATAAATGCTAAATGTTAGCACAGCTAAGTGTTAGCTGGTTATAATACTCAGCAGATCTAAGAATTGGAGCATTGTCTGTAATGGGACATAGACCTAGGAGTATACTAGTAACTGCATAGTTGCAAGAGTTGCAATTGGGTGCCAGAAAATCCAAGTTGCGTAAGTATGTTCTCGAATAATTGTCCTTAATCTATTTCTGTCGATGCAGATCTATCGGTGGATACTTTTATATAAATCAGCATATGTTGTACCTATAGGGTATAGTTGGTCGTTCCTAACTGACTGTGAACTTGGAGCTCGTATTGACATATGGATATCCAGTTAGGACTGGATATGGGACAGACTCACGAGGGCCTCCTATAAACATCCTATATAAGCCGTCAACGGAGGGTTCTCTCGAGTTGAGTAGTATACGTGGTCCTTTGACCTGAGTGCCACGGTGGGCTTATAAGTGATCCACCATACTTTGGTTCCACGCATGTCACAGACCTTTCATGGTGTGACCGCTGGGTGTCGCTGGGTATGGTCCAATGCTTATAGAGTTCGGTGCGTACAGATACAGGATCCGTTAGCTCTTATAGGGAGTTTGATATCCAAATGCTTCAAGACTGTATCTCAAAAAATCTTGTGGCCACAAATATTAATTCAAGGAAAGAGTTCCGTCAAGGTAGAACAATATGACAAAAGAGTTTGCGCATATTATTCAGTAAGATAAAAGTCTGGAGATAAGATATGGATGAGCACTAGGGAATTTGATGGTGATAATCTATATCCCCGCACATCCAAGATATCATGACAGAAGGACTATACGTATGCGTTGTAATCTCAGCTTGTATGGTTTAACACGTTGATTTGTATATCCGTGACATATGCGTGGGGCATTGCTCACGGACTCATAGAATAGTTCCATTTGACGAATCGAGTATAGAACCTAAGGAGTCCCACAATATGGAGTGTACTCGTTGTGCACTGGGGCAGCGTGCCGGATAAAATTGTTTAATCTAACAATATTTAGCATTACTACAAAAATGTGTGCGTGTTTGTATTTAAGTGTTAAATACAACAATTAGTCAATAATTATTATTTACTAATAACATAATGACACGTAGCGTATTGTGAACTCTCAGTTAAGTTTACCTAAGTGTAGAATTTGGTGGAACCTACTAAGGAGTAAACTTGGTAACTATTCATGAGGGGCAAAATGATCATTTCTCAATTTGATTATTTAATAGTTAAATAATCAAAATATCTTTCTTTTTATATTATATATATTATTATCTATTATATTATTATTTATATTTTATAATATATTATATTATATATTATTATTTTATATTATATTATATATCTATATATAAAGAAAGAAAAAAAAAGAGGAGAATTGAAGAATTTGGCCAAACGGTCGAGGGAGAGAAAGGAAAGAAATGGAGAGAAAGGAAAGGAAGAAGAGAAGAAAAAAGAAGAAAAAAAAGAAGGGGGAGGAAAAATGAAATTGTTTCATTTTCTTTTATGCTTCTAATTGGAGCAATTATGAATTACTTCAAACTCTCCATATCTTATCCTTTTGGAAAAAAGGATAAAAATTCACCTCCGGCTATTTTGGGGATTAAGAGTTAATCGTATGCTGAATCTGGAGCTGCTGTTCTAGCTCACCAAGCCCACCGAGTTGGTGACTAGAACTGCAAGCGAGTTGGTCTCCATGCGGACTCTAGAAAAAATATGTGTATAACGTTACACGTTTGGTGAGTTCTCTAACCTTATTAATATATTAATGTGATTAATATATTAAATTTATTGTGTTTATTGTAAAATTTATACATTTTCGCTGCGTTAGGCAATAGACACAATTGTACATGCATACACCCATGTGCCTAAGATCCTCCGCCAACACCATTGTCATGCTCGATTCTTTTGCTGAGCCAAAGAGAGTTGGCTCAGAAAAGTGTTAAGCTACTTCTTTGAGAGCTTGCAAATGCTCATGAAGATAATGCTTGACCCTTTTGTTAAGCATATTAGGTTTGGCTTAACAAAAGTATTGAACACAATAAGGGAGCTTGAAATGTGTTGTTTTCAAGTTCCTTTTAGATTGCACAATATTTTTGTTGGGCATATCAAAGGGAGTCAATAGCACACGTTTTGAGAGCTTGCAAATGTTGTATTTGTAAAGTCTTAAAAATTGTGCTCGACACTTTTGTTAAGCACATTAGGCTTGGCTCAATAAAAATGTAAGAATACCAAGGAAAGCTTGAAATGTGTTGTTTTTAGGCTCCTTTTAACTCCCTTTAGTTTGCACAACATTTCTATCGAGCAAACTAAGAGGAGCCTGAAAACAACACATTTTTCATAAGCTTGCAAACGTTTTATTTATAAGCTTCTGAAGATTGTGCTCGACACTTTTATCGAGCACATTAGTTGTGGCTCGAGAAAAGTGTCGAGCACACCAATAGGAGCTTAAAATGTGTTGTTTTTAAGCTTCCCTTGGTTTGCACGACACTTCTATCGAGCCAAGCTTAATGTGTTCAACACTTTTGTCGAGCACAATTTCCATGAGCCAAGCTCTAATAATACATGTACACTTTCAGTTGTTTTCAATGATTGCAAACTTCTAAACAAAATAAGTTTAAGACCTGCAACAAATTTCAATGATAGTTAGAAGGAATTATATTAAAAGATCGAACAAATATTCACTTACAACAATGGTCAACTCTTAATGGCTCATCTCTTTAAAACTTAATTGCCATTTTCATCCTAAAAAATGATGCACGTTATAGCCTAAAACCAAATGGATGGCCTGACATCAAGTACTTAGTAAATCTATAAATAAAAATGGCACAATCATCACTATTATCTTGTTAGAGGATGCCTTGAGTTCGTCTCTCAATTACAAATAGTAAAGAATCAAAAGTGATATCCCACCTACTTTCCTAAACTCTTGCCTGGTACAAGATCTTGAGTAGTGTCAAATATAATAGAAGCACGTGAAGTTATAAATTTAATTTGTAGCTCTTAACCAACAAGTCGTACAAAGTGACTTTTTGCTTCACGAGATCTACTTATGTCAAACACTATCACTAGGCTAAACTCTATAGAAGAAAATTAAATTCGTATCTTAGATACTAGAAACCATATCTTATTTAGAAGTTATGTAGTATGCATCTCTTAGATAACCATGTTGAGTACCACATATAGGCGTTGTCAAGCCCACGCTTGGGTGCTTAACAATTTGGTTGAGCAGATTCGGCTCGGCATTTTATCGAGTACTTTGTGTGCTCAATATCTATATACTAACTTGAGGAGAGTGTTGGTATGAGGGATTTAAACCTCTGACCCAGTAGGTGCTATCACAAAGGCAAGCATCTAGGTCTAATATCTTTATTATCTCTTAAGAGGATATATATATTTTTTATATATATAACATTTGTATTAAGATGCATGAAAACACTTCACTTGTGTTGTTACAAAGTTTTTTTTTAATCTTTGAAAAAAGAATAATTCACAATTTGATGGAACTGTATATATTTCAAAATTATGAAAAAATATAAAATTTTCACTACTATAAAAAATTATATACAAGAGGTAGCCTTTATATAGGCTTAGTACCACTACGAAAAAAGGGGGAAAAAAGAACAAATCTACTTTATACAAAAATATATATATATGTTTTATATAAGACATATTTCTTATAGAAGTAATATGGCCTTTATAATAAGTATAACCTAAATAGGTTAATACGTCCTAAATAAATAACCTCATACCAACTCTCCCATGTAAGTTGGTACATAGATATCTATCATGTCTAACTTATTAATTATATCATGAAAATATTTCTTGAGACCTCTTTTGTGAGAATATAGCTAGTTGATCTTTAGACTTAACAAATGAAAGTTATACAATCTTTCGATCAAGTTTCTCCTTGATAAAGTGACGATCAACTTACACATATTTAGTATGATCATGTTGAATCGGATTGTGTGCAATTTCAATGGTACCTTATTATCATAATATAGATGAATTAATTTCTCATATTCAATCTTTAAATCTCGTAAAATAATTCGAACCCACAATAACTTGCATACACCATGAGCCATATCTTGAAATTTAGCTTCCGTGCTTAATTAAGGTACAACCTTATGCTTTTGCTTCTCTAAGTAACCAAATTACCTTCTACAAAAGTAAAGTAACCAGATGTAGACCTCCTATCAGCTTTATCACTTGCCTAGTTATAATCCATATACCACTTTAATACTTGAGATCCCATTCGTTGAGAAATGCAAAATTCTTTTAAGCGCACTCTTTAAGTACCTTAAGATCCAATATACTACATTAATATATTCTTCATAAGGTGCATGCAAAAAAATGGCCTATGACACTCATTGCATAAGCTATGTCTAACATAGTGTGAGATAAATAGATTAGTCTTATAACCAACCTCTAACACCACATTTTTTTCATTTGAAATTTGACTTACAGTTTTTGCAAACCGGTGATTCATCTTTATAGGTATCTTAATGAGTTTACAAGTTAGCATCCCAATTGTAGTTAAGAGGTTTAACACATATTTTCTTTGTGAGAACGAAATACCAAGTTTTGACCTTTAAACTATAATTTCTAAAAAGTATTTGAGTTAACCTAGATCTTTCATTTCAAATTTAGCCACAAGATACTTTTGTAAAGCATTTCTTTCATCTGGGTCATCTCCTATCAAGACCATGTTATCCATATACACAATCAAACCTGTTACCTTTCCTTTCTTGTGCTTTATAAACAAAGTATGTTCTCATTACTTTGCTTATAATCAAACTCCCTTATTATAGACAAGAACCTTCCAAACCAAGCTTGGGGTGATGCCTTATCTCATATAATGCCTTCAACAGTTTACATACTTCAGTTGTTCTTAAAACTTTGCTTTTAGCTCTAGGTGATAGCTCTAGTACTTTCTCCTTTTAAGTTTTCATTAAGAAAATCATTCTTAACATCAAATTATTGCAAAGGTCAATCATGATTCGTTGCTATGAAAATAAAAATATAGATTGTATTAATCTTGACTACTGGTGTAATGGTTTCTTGATAATCAATTTTATACTTCTGTGTGTATCGTTTTGCAACTAACCTTACTGTTAGAATATTGGTAATTCAATAAATCTTGGTTGGACAAGAATTGAGATGAATACCAAAGTAGAGAGTCACAAGAAGTCTAGAACGTATGGAACTCGTATAGAGAAGTCTAGAAAGTGTGAGACACGAAGAGGGAATCGAAACGAGACTTAAAGACTCGAAGGAAGCGAAGAAAACGTGGAGGAGGCACCAGGCCTGAGCGTCACGGCGCCCAACATAGAAGCCCAGCGCCGCAGTGATGGGCATGACAATGGTCAGTGCTACGGCGCTAAAAGATTTAGGAAGTCAGTTTTGATCCGGATTTTGGGTTTTGGTAAGTTTTGGACTTTCAAAACAAGAGGACTCTTACTTCAACAAGGAATAGGGTTAGTAGGTGATGCGATATTTCTATATCATAAATTAAGTGCAAGTATACACTATCGTATGCAAGTAATAAAGAGATTAAATAAGTCGGATGTCGAACCCACAAGGATAATTCTTTCTTTTTAACCAATTACTAAAATTATATCTTCCTAATAATTATTCAGAAAAATAAAATCTAAGAATGAATGTAAGAAATATAAAAGCAAAAACACAATGCAATGAGATTTAAAGATAGCAATGTAGAGAAAACCTAGGATTAATATTATCCCTCAATATGTTTCTAATGATTAATCCTCTAATATTTAACTCACTTAGTCTTTATTATTGATCAAGACGCTAATGTATTCACAAGCCTCTTCCAAGGTCATGCAAGTATACCCTAATTTACCAAATACCTATATTCCTATGGTACTTGTAATAAATTAAGATTCATTAAGATTAGGTCTTATTGATCATACATGCCAATTAGGTATATTCCTATCCTAAATTGAAACTTACATATGCAACATTGAATGTTACTCTATAATCATGCATCAAATTACCTAGGTCTAAATATTATGATTCCTCTTCCGAGTTTATCAATAATATTACCAATTCATTCACCATATATTGGCCAGATATATTGAAGCATTAAACACAAGTAATTTAAATAATAAAGGACTAAGTTTATTAAATACTAAAAGATATGGCAATTAAGCACACATATTGAGTTCAAATATTAACCCTAGAAAATAAGTTAGCTCATGGCTACAAGAGAACAGCAGTAGAAATAATTATAAATCATGATACAATTATTAGCAAACCGATATAGACGTCGAATTGCTCTTAATTGCGCTGCCTAAGAACTCTTGATGCCGAAGAACGTCTTGTATCTCTCTCTAAAGTTGCTTCAATTAAGCTCCTATTGCTCTCCAAGACTCGTGCTCTGTATTCTTGGTGCTCTTAGGTCGTCTTGGATTCTTTTTTGAAGGCTGGGAACGAGTGGCTTTATATAGGGATTGATATGAGCTTGAAAATCTCAATTCTCGTCGGACTAGGACTCGCACTACCGCTGGCGCGCTATGAAGTTGTCGCTGGGGCGACGCGTGAAAAAGCTATTACCGCTGGAGCGGTGGGATCTTGGCGCTGGGGCATTGCATGAAAACGGCTTCACCGCTGGCGCGGTATATTGATAGCGCTGGGGCTCTGTCTCGTCGCTGGGGCGGTGACTTTCTGCCGCTAGGGTGCTAGACGCGACTTACTCAGGTCGTTTTTCTTATTTCGATCACTATTTCAGAGCTGGGGCGAAAATACCTGTGGCGCGGGGGCGCTGGACTCATAATTTGAAAACTTTACATTTTAGTCCTTGTTTTCGCTCCTTTTGCGTTCTTTCTTTAAATTTCGTTCAAGTCCCTATAAATAACAATAAAGCACATAAATAGCCATCTATTCTCATAAAATCATAAAATATCAATAATAAAAACATGAGAAAATATATGACAAATTTGCCCTTATCAGTAGGCACGAAATAAACCCTATATAAATACTCGTAAACCCTTTAGTTGAGATTAAGCATTAAGAGAGACTCTAAGAGAGGGGAAGAACTGGGTAAACACTAAGTGCTTATGTGCGCTAGGGTGGAACCATCGTTTAGGTGTTCATTGCTCGTGGTAGAGCAAAGGTTTACTAAACATTAGGTTCATTTGAAGGTTCTTCATTGGGGTTTCCTTGTAAAATCTTTAGGGAGTTAATAAGAGAGGCTAGGATCCTTGGATCCACCATGGACGTAGGCAATTGGCCGAACCACGTAAGATTGTGTTGTGCTCTTTTATATTCTGCTTTGGATTCTTGCTATTTTGCTTGATTAACAGGTTATTCCGCTGCGCAAGGAGGTTAGGGTTCTAGGTTGGATTTTGGGTTCCTTGCTTTAACATAACCTCAAGAGGGAGACAGGCATTTTCTCAATCAATAAATTGGTATCAGAGCTAAAGGTTTGATAATACACACCTGGGGTATTTAAACCATGGCTGCAATTAAGTAAGAAATAGAGAAATTCAATGAGATGAATGAGTTCAATCTTTAGGGGAATAAGGTTAGGGCTCTACTAATGAAGGAATGGCTAGACTTAGCCTTGGAGGAAGTCAGCTCCTCAACTAGCTATGGGACAATAACTTTAAAGTCCAGGTAGAAAGATTAGGACACGATTCAAAAAAATGCTCACAGCATTATAAACCTGGCGTTGAGCGACAAAGTATTAAGGGAAGTTGGTGATGAAGAAACCACTTTAAGGCTATGAAAGAGACTCGAGGCATTATACATGAAGAAGTCTCTTGTAAATAAACTTCTTGTGAAAAAGAAACTATACTAGCTAACAATGCACCAGAGAGCTTTATTGAGAGCTCACATTGATGAGTTCAAGAAGATCATCATAAGTCTTGAGTAATTAGGCATCAAGACTGAGGATGAAGACAAGGCCATTATTCTGTTAAGTTCGTTGCTAAAAAGCTATAAGAGCTTTGTGGATATGCTGCTGTATGGAAAAGAGTCTTTAATGATGAATGACGTCAAAGAATTATTAAACTCAAAAGAAATGACAAAGAGATCTGAGTCCGAGAGTGGAGCAGCATTGCTTGCACAAGGAAAGAAGAGCAACCAATCAAGGAGGAGATTCAAGAAGTGTTCCTTTGTAATAAGGAATAACACTTTGTGAAGGATTGTCAGAAATCAAAAGGCCAAGGAAGGTGGGCTGCAATTGATACGGGGGAAGATACTGAAGTTGTAGACACATTGGTAGCCTCAAGGGGAAAGTACGCTAGTAAATAGATACTAGATTCGGGTGTAGCTTCTATATGTGTCCAGATAAATCGATGTTTACCGACTATAAAGCCAAGAGAGGTAAAGCTCTAATGGGGATTGACATAACTTGTGAGATTATGAGAGTTAGTGACATAAGGCTGAGAATGTAAGGTGGAGAAACTAGGGACTTACATGGTGTAAGGAATGTTCCTAAACTGAGGAGAAACTTGATATCCGTAGACAAGCTCGATGAGGAAGAGTATTCGGTTAGAGCAGAAAAAGAAAAATTAAGGGTAGAGAAATGACCTATAAGGTTTGAGGGTGAGAAGCACAATGGGGGGCTCTATGTGCTTACTGGGATAGCTATGAGTAGCCCAACCCAGGGTGTTGGGATAATACAGACCACTAGGCGACATCCAAACCATGCTCTCCAAGGTGATGAGGGTCGAAAAAAAGTGCAACGCATCCATACCTTATGCAAGGTGCACGAATGCCTTTGGAGACCAAAGTCACCAGCCAGAGAAAAGTTAAGTCTTAGTGGAGACTTAATAGGACTCAACTCTAGATGATAGAGTATTAGTGTAGATTGGATCCCGAAGCCTTCTTATTTGGAAGATTTTAAATCAAGGAAGGGTTTGTTAGAAAATTGTGATTCAACAATCTTGGTTGGACAAGAATTGAGATGAATACTAAAGTAAAGAGTCACAAGAAGTCTAGAATATGTGGGACACGAATGGAGAAGTCTGAGATGTGTGAGACACGAAGGAGGAAGCAAAATAGGACTCAAAGACGCGAAAGAAGCGAAGAAATGCAGAGAGGGCACTAGGGTTGAGCACTGCAGCACCCAACACAAAAGCGGCGCTGGGTCCTCAGCGTCGCAGCGATAAGCGCGATGATGCCCAGTGCCGCGGCGCCTAAGGATGAGCGCCGCGGCGCTAGAAGCGTCAAAAAGTCAGTTTTGATCTAGATTTTGAGTTTTGGGAAGTTTTGGACTTTCAAAACAAGAGAACTCTTACTTTAATAAGGAATAGGGATAGTAGAGGACTCTTACTTCAATAAGGAATAAGGATAGTAGACACGAAATAAACCCTATATAAATACTTGTAAACCCTTTAGTTGAGATTAAGCATTAAGAGAAACTCTAAGAGAAGGGAAGAACTGGATAGACACTAAGTACTTGTGTGTACTAGGGTGGAACCGTTGTTTGAGTGTACATTGCTCTTGGTAGAGTAATGGTTTACTAAACATTAGGTCATTTTGAGGGTTCTTCATGGAGTTTTCCTTGTAAAATCTTTAGGAAGTTAATAAGAGAGGCTAGGATCCTTGGATCCACTGTGGAGTAGGCAATTAGTAAAACTACGTAAGATTATGTTGTACTCTTTTATATTCTGCTTTGAATTTGTGCTATTTTTCTTGGTAAATAGGTTATTCCGTTGCACAAGGAGGTTAGAGTTCTAGGTTGAATCTTGGGTTCTTCACTTCAACCTAATCTCGAGAGAGAGAATGACGTTATACTTACTTTATATCTATTAAACCTACCATTAGCATTAAGTTTAAATGTGAACACCCATCTACTCCCAATTATCTTTTCCCCTTCAGGTAATAAGAAAATCTCCCAAGTATTATTCTTCAAAAGGGCTTCTATTTTTTTCATTTATCGTCTTAGTCTACTTTGGTTTGCCAAAGTATCTTGTACACTATTAGAAATAGATACAGTAAATAATTGACTAATAGTAAGTTCATATGATTCTGATAACCTATAAAGGGACACATGATTACTTATTAGATATTTTATTTTGGTTTTAAAGTTAGGCTCTATTAACCCTTTGTGGATATTTATTGGTTGCATTTTTGTAAGATCAAATGTTTCATTAGATTTTTTAATTATGAGATTCAAGGTTACCTATAAAGAGACACCATTGGTTAATTCTTCAGTTGATGGATCATAAGGGTTTTAATCAAAGGTCGCAGCGCCAAGTTTAGACTCAAAAATTACATCTCTATCTTCTTCTTCAAATAAAATTCTTCTAATAAATTTTATGTGTTAAGCCAAATTCATGGGACAAGTTCTCTTTATTATGACTCTTTCCCTAAAAAAAATCTAAAAACTCCCCTTGAATAGTTTGGTTTAACTCACATAAAGAAACATCCAAGGTAACATATAACTTTCGAGTTTAAGGATCATAATATCTATAACCCTTTTGAAACTTCAAGTAGCCAATAAAGACACATTATTTTGTACATAAATTAAGTTTACCTTGAAGAACGTTAAGCACATAAACATAAGTCATATAAATAAATCTCGAGGTTCAAGATCAAGAAGATAAGGTATATAAAGTAACAATTCCATCTTCTGTTGAGGCGTTTAAAAGTTTATCATACTAGATGGTGTTATAACAAAATAAGCCGTCACTACTGCCTCTCCCCAATAAAACTTAGGCATATTCACACCAAAGAGAGAAGCTCGAGCTATCTTTAGTCTTTGCTTATTCTTTTTTTCTACTAATCTATTCTTTTATAGAGTGTATGTGCAGGTAGTTTGGTGTCAAATTCTATATTTTCTATAATAAAAAAAAATACCTAAAGAGGAATCCATAAACACGTTAACATTGTCAGATTACCAAGCACAGATCTGCGTTTAATATTAAGTTTTCACTATACTATGAGATTCCTAAAAAAACCATACACACATTACTTTTATTTTAGAGAAGAGATATCCAAGTAAATTCATCAATAAATGTAATAAAATAATAGGCATTAAGGGATGAAATTTTTGCAAGACCCTATATATCTGAATGAATAACCGCAGAAGGTTCTAAAACTTTTATTCAAACTTGGTAAATAAGAAATACGATGGCTCTCAGCTAGTTCACATCTCTCAGTGAAAATTTAAGAAACCGTTAAAACTAAAAAATAAATGTGGTTGTTTTTTTCTAAGATAGTAAAAAACAAAGATGTCTAAGCCTCTGGTGCCACAGCCAAATAATAACTCAATTTTTATCTTCACTACTTATTTAATTTGCATGACTAAGCTTCAACCCCCTTGTTTTATTATAGTGCAGGCAGGAATGGAGGTGATTCGGCTAATAAAAATGATATTATATTCAAGAGACGGAACCATAAGTACAATATATAAGATAAGATTATCTGATAAGATGATAAAATCCTCCCCAATAACAAGAGAGGTACTGTCATTGGCTATAGAAATAATAGACTGATGAGAAAGGAAACAAGATTTTACCTGACCAGGGTCCCCAGTTATGTTATTGGATGCACTTATATCAATAATTCATGTACTATTCTTAAAAGTAACATAAAATACAAAGGCTTTACTAAGTGTACCTAGGTAGACAATATTGATCATGGGTTATACTTACTCCTCCTCCAAGGATTTCTATCATAACTTTTCCTACAATATTATTTAGAGGTTTGTTAATAAAATCTAACCATTCAAGAAACTTTATGATCTTATAATATCTTTATTTCAAAAGACTAGTTTCACCACAGTGAGTATATACCGACCTTTTAGAAAATTGCTTAGAATTGCTCTTTGATAGACCTGAAGATGACTTTTGTTGTGTTCAAATGTCTTTTATGATCAAGTTTTTTTAGACTAATTAAAAGCCTCTTATAGTTTTTCTCTACCAATACTCCCTTTGCACATATGCATATGCACTCTCGAGATGAAGCTTCAAATATTTTCATAAGATTTCTCTATGAACCTGTTCAAACTCGGAATTAAAACCACTTAGAAAAATATGAACTCGAAGTTGTGCCATAGCCAATGCACTTTAACAACTCCTTCAACTGTTTCCTCGTGAGATATAGTTACATGATCAATCTTCTAAAAAATAACAAGTTCATTATGATATGTTATGTTGATAGTGGGCGGCCACTTCGCTTAATAGAGAAAGATCTCTGATTCAATTCAAAAATACACACTTCATCCAATCCATTATAAAATATTCTAGCCATCGTCTCTCATATCTCCTTCATTGTGAGAAGACGAATAAATTATTGCATCAATGATGGACTCATCAAGTCAATAAGGTAGCTTTTGACTTAATGATTTCAATACCCTAAGCCTCTAATTTCATATTGAGACCATTGACACGTCCAGAATATAGGGGTTTATTCTCAAGTGCAAGATTGTCGAAGTAATAAATAACTTGGTGAGAACGGGGTCGATCTACTGGAAGTAGAATTAAAATTACAAACTACAAATACTTTATAGATAATTAATACAGTATAAGATATTTATAAATATTAATTCAATTAACCAATTCAAATAAAAGCTAAGGTTAGGGGGATCCACTCTTGGCATAAGAAGTAGGAATATATTTAACTCTTTTTATAACTCAATTGGAATCCTCACACAAAGGAGGTTCCAAACGAAAAATATAACAATTAAAGTTCATCATCATTTATTTATTAATTAGTATTTATTTCTTTCAATTATTATATACCAAATCTTATAAATGGGTTCAAGTATTTATTATGTCAATTTTTATATTTGTTTACAATAAATCAAGACTCTCACTTTACAAGAAATGGTATATACGCCAAATCTTGTAAATGGTTTCAATAATTTATTGTGCCAAGTATAAAGTTTGTTAATAATAAATCAAAATACACCACTTCGAAGAAAGGGTATTAATATTACAAATAAAATAAATACATCATATATAAACTTGCATAACTTAAGAATAAAATATTAAATTCATGAATAAGAGTTAAGTATTACCTTGCCAAGAGTTTTACCTTTTCACCTTAGCATAAAGAAAATTACTTTGACATAATAAAATTTTTAAAAAAAAAAATGGAAGAAGAGATAACATGATTTTACAATAGTAAACAAGAAAAATAATATTACAAAAAAATAATACAAAAGACAAGTGTTTTGAACTAAAATCTAAATCTCTAATTACATGTTTTAAGCACAAACATGCTACCTATTTATAGAAAAATATGGATAAATCGAGACATATGAAGAGGGAACCACATGGATGATAAAAGTCAAGAATAGTGGCAAATAATTTACATTGATTATTATTAATGCACCCACTTGTTTATCCGATTGAAATTGATGTGATCTAAATTACCTGTCACTCAAAACATCAAAGTTGTAGATAAGTATCTTATATTTCTAAATTAAGTTGTCTCATACGTATTAGATACGTATTTCTATAGTTATGGGTCAAATATTGATGATTATTTGGATTGGGATTGTATTGCAGATCAGTTCTATTTTAGGCCATTTTTACCCTATAAACGCTCAAATTTTGAATACTTTATGAATTATAATATGTTAGTCCATTGAATCAGCTCTTCACAAGATCAAGAATCACTCCAATTGAATTTTTAGGTAGAAATTTATGTTCATTTTACCGAACCTACCATAAACAATTAAAAGCTAATTAGGTACAATATTGTAAATATACTTAAGTTATGGGAGTTAAAAACACTAGTAATACAAAACAATGATATAAAATCCTTATTAAATGTGTAATTTCAAATGTTCATCACACCTCCCAACCAACTTATTGCTAGTCCCTACCAATTCAAGCATAAACAAAATTTGAACACTGTCTAAGTATTTCAAACAAAATATCAGTTCAAGATCACAATTGCTATTAAAGTTATTTCAACCATAAATTCCAAAATTTTATGTGTATGTGTGAATTAAGCCGAAGCC
This sequence comes from Ailanthus altissimus, assembly GCA_946807835.1. Taxonomy (NCBI): domain Eukaryota; kingdom Viridiplantae; phylum Streptophyta; class Magnoliopsida; order Sapindales; family Simaroubaceae; genus Ailanthus; species Ailanthus altissimus. Next base: position 14,552,058 of record OX327712.1, on the reverse strand, counting down.
TTCTTACCACAAACTACAACATATATAGTCTTAAAAATATTTTTCAAGTAAAGCCTTAACTTTATATCCTCACAAGTGAATAACTGTTTAACGGGTCAGGATTTCACTCATAGAGTTGGAAAGTAGATAATCGCTCAAGAAAAGGTTACATTTAAGGACAGACAGACAAACTAACATTGAACTAAAGATAGAAAAATTAATTGTTTAGATTCAAATCATTCTTACCACATGCTAGCTTCAGGACTTTAATTATTTTATGCGAATCTTACGAATAAAGAATCTGGTGATAAGATTGTTTCCTAATGACTTTTGTCTTCTAAAATTGAACAAAGACTTTATTGAACTGAATTGACTTCTTCTTTTTTATATATATACTTTTTTTTAAGATATAAAGAATCATTACAAATAAGAACAATTTCTCACATAATTTTTTTTTGTTTTCTTTTATCCTTCAGCTAAGCAACCAAATTATTCCTCATCCCAAATAATATCATTCCAAACAAAAATTAATCATTTCAAAAGATTAATGAAAGTTCGTAAGCTCTTATCTCAAACATTTCCATTCACTCACAAAAGATATATGAGTTTAGAAAAGAATATATATACTTAAACATGAAAATTCTCTTGGCTATATATATTGAATCATTCATCTTACCACAAGACTTAGTATTGTGCTCAAGAAATAATTTCGGAACTTATTCTTTAGTAACCTAGATAGAAAAAATAATTTAAACTAAACAATTTCGAAATCATACATCAGTAGTAAAGTAAATTTATTTACGCAAGAGTTACCAAAAACTTAAGCAACAAACAATTATACATAAAATGCATTCAAAATAAACCAATTAGAATGTGTTTCAGAAATTTACTAATGTACTCTTTACTCTGTCATTCTAGAACTAGAATGCGTCTCAAAAATGCATAAATAAACCTTTTACTCAAGTCATTCATGATGAATATTTTTTATTAAAGAACAGAGTGATAACAAAAAAAAAAAAAATTAACACTAACATTATATATCAACTATCCTCCCCCCCCAACCAGATTGAGACATTGTCCTCAATGTCAAAATATAGAAAGAGTAGAGTATAGAAGATATCACCTGAAACATCTTCTATTGGAAATAAAACCTGCAACAAAAAGTCACACAAAATGCTTAAAATTACATAAAAGTAGATAGGCTACAGATGAAGCGTCAAATCTATCTTGCGTTTTTTTTCACTGTCATTGGTATACCAATTTATCTGACTCATTGTTAGATTAGATAGAGGTGTAAAAGCTCGTAGTTCATCGAGTAACTGATCGATATTTAAAGCAGAAATGAGTATCTATCGTGCCGCAGATGTGACGAACTATTTTTTTACCGCATAGTCAAGAAAAGATAACAACCCATTATAAAAATCATCAATATTTAACAAACCAATGGGTTGGATCCACAAAAGACACAATTTTTTGTGAATTTACGTTACACTCACCCTCTCTCTTGAATGACTTTGAGTTTGTATAAAGATGCAAAAATAATACAATGTATTTATAGAGCCAAAAGGTGTTGTAAAGTTAAGTCACATGGGCTGTTGGCTTAAAATGCAAAATTTTCAACACCTTTTTACCAATTTTCAAATTGTTAGCTGGAAAAGTCACATGAGTTGTTGGCTTAAAATGAAAATTTTTCAAAATTGACTATGGGTAATTGGTTGTTGGAAAAGATGACGTTTGAGTTTAAAATAAAACATTTAAAAATATAAGCTACGGTAAATATATACAAGTAGTGATTGTGGTTCACATCTTCCTCTTGTTTTATATCCAGTAACGGCTTAAACACCCTTTATGGGTCGGGGATAGGCTTCTCATCCAATTTTCTTATAAATTGGCAAACATGGTCTTTTAAAGTCAGATTTTCAAGACTATACCGTTTATGTTCTTTTAGGAATATGTCACATAATTCACGAATTGCAATATGCACATATCCATTAGGATGCGTCTCAAGAGTCGATAAGATATCATCTAAAGAATCCTTACTCTGGCCATCCTTAATGAACCTAATTTTATCTTCGCGATTTATAGACACCATTCTTAAAATGCGGCAATGTGTGTTACAAGTCATACTGCACACTTGTAATAAACGCTTAATCATTTTTTTTTCGTTTTTTTTTTTTTTTTTTTGCAAAAGAGCTTTTACCTAAGTTAGGCATGTAAGAAATTAATAAGTTTAAAAATTCATCTGTTAATTAAACTTTGGCTTCAATTAATCAATGTAAATCAACAAGTATACACATAATCATTAATAACCTTAATCTTTCACATCTTGCTTGGTAAATGTTCTTTAAGAAATTTTGAAGCAATGAGGAAAAACGTTTTTTCAAATTCTTTAGAATGTCATCCATTTTGTTTTATAAATAGGGAAGAACAAAAGGTATCAGTAATTATGAAAAATTGACAAAACTAACTTGAAATATCACGGAGTACCGTTATCCACCACTTAACCGGGGTGCAAAACAAAACTTCAACAAGAATACTAAATTAACCTGTGAGTAAAAATAAAAATAAAAAGTTAGAAGAAGAATAAATATATATAAATATGTAAAATAAAGATTAATTGGTCTCGTAATAAGGGTCAGATAAGGACACAAATTCTTTATTAAAAACTTGGTTTTCTAGAAATGGTTTGAGTATTTGCCCATTTACCTTAAACACATTCTCATTTCTAGGATTTTAAATGTCAATTGTTCTATAAGAGTACACATGTTTCACAATAAAAAGGCCACTCCATCTTGATCATAATTTTTCAGGGAATATGTGAAGTCAAGAATTATAAAGTAAAACTTTCTCACCAGTATCAAATATTTTTCTTTGAATTTTTTTATCATGAAAAGTTTTGATTTTAGCTTTATGAATTCTCGAATTCTCATATGCATCATTTTTCATTCTTCAAGTTCATTTATTTGTAATTTACGTATGTGTCCAGTAGAATCAAGATTTACATTGAAAGTTTTAATGGCCCAGTATGCTTTATGCTCAAGTTCCACAGGTAAGTGACAAGATTTTTCATAAACTATCATATAAGGAGACATACCCAATGAAGTTTTAAAAGCAGTTCTATAAGCCCACAATGCATCATTAAGTCTTAAAGACCAATCTTTGCGATTTGAGTTTACAGTTTTTCTAAAATTTGTTTTATCTCCCTATTTGCTAATTTAACTTGTCCATTTGTCTGAGGATGATAAGGGGTGGCAACTTTATAAGTAATACCAGATTTTTTCATTAATGTTTCAAATGGCCTATTACAAAAATGCCTACCTCCATCACTTATAATGGCTCGAGGGATTTCAAATCGACTTAAGATATTTTCGTTAAAAAATTTTATGACCGTTTTATGGTCATTATTTCGATATGGAATAGCCTCAATCCATTTTGAGACATACTCTACTGCAACTAATATATACGTAAATCCAAATGATAACGAAAATGGTCCCATAAAATCTATTCCCCAACAATCAAATATTTCAATAACAAGAATGGGGTTCAAAGGCATCATATTTCGTTTTGAAATTAATCTCAATTTTTGACAATTTTCACACATTATAAAAAATGCATATGTATCTTTAAATAAAGTGGGCCAATAAAATTCACACTGCAAGTTTTTTGTAGCTATTTTCTTTGATGAGAAATGTCCCTCACATGCTTCAGAATAACAAAATTCAATAACTTTTCTTACCTCATTGTCGGGTATTCATTTTTGAAATATTTGGTCATGATAATATTTAAAGAGATAAGGATCATCCCAATAAAACTTTCTTACCTCAGTTAAAAATTTCTTTTTGTCTTGAGTATCCCATTGAGGTGGCATTCTCCTATTACAAAAAAATTAACAATATTCGCATACCAAAGCATTATAACAGTAGAAAATAAAAATTCATCGGAAAAAGAATCATTAATATGTGTTATTTTTGTTAATGAATCTAGTGCAAGTCTTAATAAGTTATTTGCAATAACATTCTCAATTCCCTTCTTATCCTTGATAGTGATAATAAATTCTTAAAGCAATAGAATCCATCGAATCAGTCTTAGTTTTGTATCCTGTTTTGACATTAAATACCTTACAGCAGCATGGTCAGTAAACACAACAGTTGAAGAACGAATTAAGTAAGAACAAAATTTGTCTAATGTAAATATTAAAGCAAGTAGTTCTTTTTCAGTTGTTGTGTAATTCATTTATGCGCTGTTTAAAGTTCTACTTGTGCAATAAATTATATAGGATTTACCTTCCTTTCTTTGTCCCAATACAGCACCAACAGCATAGTCACTAGCATCACACATGCGCTCAAAAAGTAAAGACCAATCAGGAGATTGTATGATGGGAGCAGATGTTAAAAGGCCAATTAATTTTTCAAACAAATTTTGACACTCTTGAGTCCACTCAAATGATACATCTTTTGCTAAGAGGTTACAAAGAGGTTTAGATATAACACTAAAAAAATTTATGAACCTCCTGTAGACTCCAGCATGTCCTAAAAAAGATCGGACTTCTCTGACTGTTTTTTGTGGAGGCAAATGTGTAATGAGTTCGACTTTTGCCTTATCCACTTCAATTCTTTTAGAAAACACTACATGTCTTAAAATAATTTCAGAAGTAACCATGTAATGACATTATTCAACACAAGACTTTTTTCTTCACATCTTTTTAAGACTTTTTCTAAGTTTTCAAGACAATTATCAAAAGAATTTTCAAACACAGTTAAATCATCCATGAAAACTTCTAAATAATGCTCAACCATGTCACTAAAAATGCTTAACATACATCTATAAAATATTGTTGGGGCATTACAAAGTCCAAAGGGCATTCTTTTAAAAGCAAATGTCCTACAAGGGTATGTGAATGTAGTTTTTTCTTGGTCCCCTAGTACTATAAGAATTTGATAATAGCCAGAATAACCGTCTAGAAAGTAATAGTAGGGATGTCCTACTACTCTTTCTACAATTTAATCAAGGAATGGTAAAGGTAAATGGTCTTTTCTAGTGGCTGAGTTCAACTTCCTATAATCTATACACATACTCTAACTAGATGAGACTTGAGTTGGTATTAACTCACCTTTGTCATTTTCAATGACTGAGATTCCAGATTGTTTTGGTACTATATAAGTAGGACTTACCTACTTACTATCTGAGATAGGATATATGATTCCTACTTTAAGTAATTTGAGAACTTCAGCTCTCATTTCCTCTTTCATATGTGGATTTAATCTCCTTTGAGGTTGTTGAAAAGTTTTGGCATTATCCTCTAAGTGTATTCTATGTGTGCAAATCAAATGATTAATGCCGTTTATGTCTTTTAAAGTCTACCCAATTGCATTTTTATGCATTTTCAATAATTCAATCAATTTACCTTCTTGTTCGCTTGTGAGTGTGGAAGAGATTACGACAGGGTAAGTTTGTTTCTCTCCAAGAAATGCATATTTTAGTCCTTCAGGCAGAGGTTTTAACTCCAACTTTAAAATTTCATTCCGTTTATCCTCATTTTCTCCTAATTCTTCAAACTTTGGTTTTCATCCTTTATTTTCAATTACCTGTGCACAGTCAAGTAAAGAACATATGTCAGAGATTTCAGGATCTAATCGTATATTTGACTCAAATGAATTTATTAAACACATTTCTAAGGGATCGGTAGAACTTCCTTTTTAAATATAATCCTCCGCAGTCGTTTCAATCATATTAGCTTCTTCACTTTCATCCTCCCCTCATGTGGTTGCTTACACATATTGAAAACATTGAGCTTAAGTGTTATATTTCTAAATGAAAATTTCATTACTCCATTCCTGTAATTAATCAAAGTGATAAACACTTAAAATTACATATTTAATAAGGTTTTTATATCATTGTTTTTTATTACTAGTGTCTTTAACCCCCCTAACTTAAGTATGTTTATAATATTGTACCTAATTAACTTTTAACTATTTTGTGGTAGGTACGGTAAAATGAGCATAAATTTCTACCTAGTGATTCAATTGGAGTGATTCTTAATCTGGAAATAGCTAACTCAATAGGCTAACATATTGTATTTCACAAGACATTCAACATTTGAGCGTTTAGAATGTGAAAATGGCCTAACTAATTTTCAATAAAGGCCCAATCCGAATAGTCATCAGTATTTGACCCATAACTATAGAAATACGTATCTAATACATATAAAAAAACTCAATTTGGAAAGATAAGAGATTTATCTACAACTTTGATGTTTTGAGTGACAATTAATTTGAACCATATCAATTCCAAATTGGATAAGCAAGTGGGTGCATTAATAATAATCAATGTAAATTATTTGCTACCATTCTTGACTTTTATCATCCATGTGGTTTTCTCTTTATTTATCTCGATTTATCCATATTTTTTTTATAAATAAGTACCATATTTGTACCCAAAACATGTAATTAGAGAATTAGATTTCAGTTCAAAACACTTATCTTTTGTATTATCTTTTTGTAATATTATTTCTCTTATTTACTATTATAAAATCATGTTATCTCTTCTTCCATTTCTTTTTTTTTTCTTTAGTTTTATTATATCCAAGTAATTTTCTTTGTGCTAAGGTGAAAGGGTAAAACTCTACACAAGATAATACTTACCTCTTATTCATGAATTTAATGTTTTATTCTTAAGTTATGCAAATTTATATATGACGTATTATTTTGTTAGTAATACTAATACCCTTTCTTCTAAGTGGTGTATCTTGATTTATTATTGACAAACCTTATATTTGGCACAATAAATTCTTGAAACCATTTACAAGATTTGGCGTATATACCATTTCTTGTAAAGTGGGAGTCTTGATTTATTGTAGACAAATATAAAGAATTATATAATAAATACTTGAACCCATTTATAAGATTTAATGTATAATAATTGAAAGAAATAAATATTAATTAATATATAAATGATGATTAACTTTAATTGTTATATTTTTCGGTCAGAATCTCCTTTGTGTGAGGATTCCAATTGAGTTATAAAAAGAGTTAAATATATTCTTACTTCTTATGCCAAGAGTGGATCCCCCTAACCTTAGCTTTTATTTGAATTGGTTAATTGAATTAATATTTGCAAACATCTTATACTACATTAATTGTCTTTAAAGTTATTATAATTTGTAATTTTAATTCTACTTCCCTATGGATCGACCCCGTTCTCACCGGGTTATTTATTACTTCAACAATCCTGCACTTGAAAATAAACTCCTATATTCTGGACGTGTCACAAAGCGTTAGAAGTTGCTAAAAATAGACAACCTAAAATAACAGGTATCGGATTACATCATTTAACAGGTTCTGTGTCCAAGACAATAAAATCCACAGGATATATGAATTTATCAACTTGACCTAAAATATATTCCATTGTCCCTCTTGGTACTTTTATTGATCTATCGGCAAGCAAAAGAGTTACAGAAGTTGATTTTAACTCACCGAGATTGAGTTGCTGATAAACTGAATAGGGTAGTAAATTCACAATAGCACCAAGATCAAGTAAGACTTGTTCAATTTTATGACTTTCAATAATACATGAAATTGTAGAACAACCAGGGTATTTATATTTTAAAGCATTATTGTTCTGAAGAATGACACTTACTTGTTCAGCTAAAAATGCTTTCTTTTTCATATTCAGTTTTCTTTTTACTGTGCATAAATTCTTAAAAAAATTTGCATAAAAGCGAACCTGTTTAATTGCATCCAGTAAAGAATATTAACTTTTACCTATTTGAAGATTTCAAAATTTTCAGGATTGTGATTCATCTTCTTAGTATTACGTAATGATGAGAAAATGGAGGTGGACGTGAGGGTTTGGCATTTTTTCTTCATTAGGTGTAGGTTCAACACTTTCCTTACCTTTAGAGATTAATTCATCATTCTCACGAGGTTCAGGAATGTCTTTTTCAATAATTTTACCATTCCAAAAGTGATAACCGTTTTAACTTGATCATATGTTGGCTTCCTGAACTACATGCATTTGAGTTATGTTGTCCTTTAGGGTTTGGTTGTGGTTGAGAAGGAAATTTTTCTTTCTTATGAATGTTCAGTGTGGATGCAAATTTAACAAGAGTATCTTTCAAATCAGCAAATGTTTGAGCATTTTGAGAATTAACAGACTCTTGCTTTTCAATGAATGCATGCAAAGTTTCTTCAAGATTTTTCCTAGGAGGTGGGACATATTGTGTATAACCTTGGTGGTTTTGAAAATTTTGGTGTGGTTGGAAAAGTGGTTATGAAGCCTGTGCTTGAGTGTCATTCCTCTAACTAAAATTCGGGTGATTTCTCCATCCAGGATTATAGTTTTGTGAATATGAGTTATTGTTTGACCGCTTGAACATGTTTAAAACATTGGTTTTTTCATAGATACATTTCTTAAATGCAGGCAAAGTTGGGCAATCATTGGTAGAGTGATCATGAGTTTCACAAATGTGACACATAATTTCTTGAATAGATTTTATTTAACCACTCTTTTTCATTTCTAAGGTTTCGACTTTTCTAGCTAGGGATGCTAATTTGGCTTGAAGGTTATGGTCTTCCCTAAGATGATAAATACTCTTACTAGATATAATGATTTAATTTTTGCTAGGTGCCTCACAGGTACAAGCATTATCCTAATTTTGAGCATTTTCTGCTAGTAAGTCTAAATAGTTTATTGCTTCTTCTGGGTCTTTGTCCTCAAATGTTACATTACACATCATTTCTACCATTTGCCTAACTTTGAGTGTTAAGCCCTCATAGAAATTTGAGACTAGTCTCCATGTTTCAAAGTCATGATAGGTACATGTATTAAGTAATTTTTTATACATTTCACAACATTGGTAAAGGGTCTCTCCTGATTTTTGGGCAAAAGTGGTAATTTGTCTTTTGAAAGAATTTGTTCTATAGGAAGAAAAAACAATTTTTAGGAATTGTTGTTGCATTTCATCCCATAAAGAAATAGATCCTAGCCTAAAGTTTTGTAGCCATGTTTTAGCTTTATCTTTTAAAGAAAAAGAAAAAAGCTTAAGTCGAATTGTGTTCATGCTACACTTTTGGTCATTATACGTGTTACATACTTCTTCAAATTCTCTTAGATACAGATAAGGGTTCTCTGTATCCAAGCTGTGAAAAGTGGGTAAAAGTTGGATAATGTCTGGCTTAAAATTAAAATGTGTTGCATCTAGAGGAAAAATTAAGCAAGATGGTGCACCGATTCGTGTAGGGTTCCTGTAATCTCTAAGTGTCCTAAGTCAGTTATGGTCATTATGTTGGGACTGATTGTCCTCTCGGTCTATGAGTCCTTCAATTTGATTTTCGCTCATGGTGTTAATTGGTGAAGAATGAGAAGATGAATGAGAATCTAACAAATTATCAAAGGAAGTTTAGAAATTACCTTTCACCAAATAATGAAAATTAGGATCTCGAAACCAACCACTCATACAAAGAAATAAAATAAAATACAATAACAATAAATATTACAAATAAGATAAATAAAAAAAAGAAATAAAGTATTAAATAAAGACAAATAAAATAGGCAAAACTAACAATAAAATAAAAGTTAGATAAATAGTTAGAAGTTAGATTAATAAATATTAGATTATATAATAAAAATTAATAAATAAAGAGTAGGAAGTTTAGCTTTCCATGAAAATAAAAATGAATAATAAATAAAGTAAAGTAAGTTAGGAGGCTTAACCTTTCATGAAAATAAAAAGTGAATAATAAATAAAGTAAAATAAGTTAGGAGGCTTAGCCTTTTATGAAAATAAAATAAACAAACAAACAAACAACAACAAAAAATGTTAATTTCATTTTCCCGGCAACAGCGCCAAAAATTTGACACGTCCAGAATAGAAAAGTTTATTCCCAAGTGCAAGATTGTCGAAGTAATAAATAACCCGGTGAGAATGGGGTCGATCCACAGGGAAGTAAAATTAAAATTACAAACTATAAATACTTTAAAGACAATGAATGCAGTATAAGAAGTTTGCAAATATTAATTCAATTAATCAATTCAAATAAAAGTTAAGGTTATGGGGATTCACTCTTGGCATAAGAAGTAGGAATATATTTAACTCTTTTTATAACTCAATTGAAATCCTCACACAAAAGAGATTTCAACCGAAAAATATAACAATTAAAGTTCATCATTATTTATATATTAATTAGTATTTATTTCTTTCAATTATTATACACCAAATCTTATAAATTGATTCAAGTATTTATTATGTCAATCTTTATATTTGTCTACAATAAATCAAGACTCCCACTTTATAAGAAATGGTATATACGCTAAATCTTGTAAATGGTTTCAAGAATTTATTATGCCAAGTATAAAATTTATCAATAATAAATCAAGATACACTACTTAGAAGAAAGGGTATTAATATTACACACAAAATAATACATCATATATCAATTGGCATAATATAAGAATAAAATATTAAATTCATGAATAAGAGGTAAGTATTACCTTACCAAGAGTTTTACCTTTTCACCTTAGTATAAAAAAAATTACTTGGACATAATAAAACTAAAGAAAAAAAAAAGAAATGGAAGAAGAGATAACATAATTTTACAATAATAAACAAGAGAAATAATATTACAAAGAGATAATACAAAAGACAAGTGTTTTGAACTAAAATCTAATTCTCAAGTTACATATTTTGGGCACAAACATGGTACTTATTTATAAAAAAAAATGGATAAATCGAGACAAATAAAGAATGAACCACATGGATGATAAAAGTCAAGAATGGTGGCAAATAATTTATATTGATTATCATTAATGCACCCACTTACTTATCCAATTTGAAATTGATGTGGTCTGAATTAGTTGTCACTCAAAATATCAAAGTTATAGATAAGTCTTTTATCTTTTTAAATTGAATTATCTCATACGTATTAGATACGTATTTTTATAGTTATGAGTCAAATACTGATGACTGTTTGGATTGGGTCTGTATTACAGATCAGTTCTATTTTATGCCATTTTCACCCTATAAACGCTCGAATTTCGAATGCCTTGTAAAATATAATATATTAGCTCACTGAGTCGGCTCTTCAATAGATCAAGAATTACTCCAATTGAATTCATACGTAAAACTTTATGCACATTTTACCAAACCTACCATAAAATAGTAAAAGCTAATTATGTAAAATATTGTAAACATACTTAAATTAGGGGGGTTAAAAACACTAGTAATACAAAATAATAATATAAAACCCTTATTATATGTGTAATTTTAAGTACTCATCAACCATAATGAATAATTAGTCTTATCTAATATAACACTTGTTAGAAACATTGAATTATCTAGGTAAACTATGATTTGTAGCGCCAAAGTTGTGGTAGGATCAATGGTTTCACCTAAAGTAATTGCAATAAAACCAACAATGAGAGTTCAATATATGTTATTTGAAATACAAAGTACAAAGAAGATTCAAATTCGCTCTAATACCATGTCAAAATTATAAAAAAAATATGAATTTTTTACTACAATAAAAGTATGTATATGAGGTGGTCTTTATATATAGGTTTAATGATAATAATAATAATAATAATAATAATAAATTTACTTTATATAAAAAATGTCTTTTACAAAAAAAAATATCTTATACAAGATATATAAAAAAGTACAACTTAAATAAATTAATACTTTTTAAATAAATAATCTGTACCAACAATAAATGTACTAAAATCATGTTTTTGAAAACGAAAATTTATTTTTTAAAAATACAACCAAACACCTACTAAATTTGCATGGGACTTCTAAAGATGAACCTATTAGTTTTATTCTATTGAACACTACAGTCAAAGAAAATAATAAGTCACCACAATGTCCAAAAGCTTCAACACAATTGCAAAGCAAATTGGAGAAACAAGTGTTTAGATTAATGGTGTTCGGCAAATAATTCCACCAATTGAAATGAAACTAAACGATATATAAATGAATAAACAAAGAACAAACGCTACTAATTAAGAAGATAGTAACATCACCGTTCATATGTATTTATTTTCGATGACCGAGTGTCAATATTTAATTTTGTTAATTTAACGCTTCCATCAAGACATAAATTCCTTCTTCGGGTTTATGGTGAGTACACCCATAAGTGTACTGGATATGTAAATTTTATGTTTATATTAATTGATGTGTTTAATAGACAACAAATGCTAGATACAATGTTGACTGTATCTACATATTATATTGATTGTTGCCCATCAGCACACATTTGTGACCATCACAAATTAACAAGGGAGCCTTGTCCGTCCTGCCACGAATTCTGTATATGACTCCACTATGAGAGTTTTCTAGTAAATTAGTTTTATAAATGTTGTGAATGTAGAGAGAAAATGAATAAATTGAGATAATATAAATATAAAAAAATTAAAAGAGTTTTTTTTTATTCATTTTTGAGAATGCTTGAGAAGTTTAATTCTCCATATCTTATTTTACAAGATAATGAACTTCTTTATTAAAGGGTCTAAAAGAGTGCCTTCATTAATGTCATTTTGAATATAATAATTTAAAAGAAATTAAATGGTATGTATCAAAATAAAAGCAAGATTTATTAAGCATTCGATTAATATGCCTTCTATTAGTTTTGTTTTGTCTTTTTATTTGGTGCAGATCTATCTACTTGATTTATAATTCTCCACTTAAATATTTATCACTTTAGGATAATTCATCTTTACTAAGAAAAAATTTAATGGGATAAAAACTCTACGTAAAGACATATAATTAGTTGATGAACCATAAATTGTTGTTGAACATATAATTGTTATGTTTTGATGTGTGATGTGTATAGATATAAATATTTTAAAAAATTAAATACGCAGCGAAAGTATTCATATATGTTATACACTATATAATATACCCAAACATATATTTTCATATATGATCATTCAAGCACATAAATATATATTTCATATATATATTTACTTGCATAATATAAAATGAATTGTAACTAAATAGCCTACTCAGTTTTGAAGGTAGCTTCACAATTCTTCAACAATTCCAAGTTTTAATTTGTTGAGCTCACCTTAAAGTATTCCGTTGCACAATTTTAGTTCACAACTGAAACGGGTGGGATTATGAAGATAGAATGGCAGTCACGAATTTTCAGCAATTGATGTTTTAACACTTAAAACAATTTAGTCCTTATGAATTATTTCTTGCAAAGGATGAGAAGAATTAAGTGTTTTGTCTATTGTTCCTAACAACTCTTTGTTATGAACAATTGTTAGCCTTAACCAACTCTTTCAACCTTTTGAAAACGCTTAGGAAATGCTCTCAATTCTTTCTTCTCTCCCTTTTTGGCCGAATCTTATACTCTCTCACACAAATTGAACTCTTTCAATTTTTGGTTAATGTAAAAATGATTACTTCTCTTAGTGCTCCACCACTACTTAGCTATGTTTTCCATTACAAACAATAATCAAACTAGCATAGGCCATCTACAATTGTATCATCCGTATGATTCAATTGATTAGAGAGAAAATGTGCATTAAACAATGCTAAGTGGTTATACCACTTCACAAGTGTTCAATTTAATAATTTCTAAGTAGCCAACAATGCTTATTATTAATATCAAGTGCTTACTCCATTACAAAATGGTGTTTGCCACTTATTTCAAATAATAATAATAATTTCATTAATAAATAGATTATTAATAATTTAAAACTATTTTAAATAATTACATTTACCTTATATATATTTACCAAGCAAGGTAAATAGGTAAATCATTTATGCAACAAGATTGTGCCACTTGTCAATTTCTTATTGGTTAACAACTCTTGCAAACCAATGATGTATTTTACATTCAAGTATTGACAAGTGTATAATATAAGGAACCTTGAAACATATTTTTACTTTATTAGAATTTGTTGGATTAATTGTACAATCCAATTTGTTGCCCTAGTGCGCAACGAGTACACTTTATATTGTGAGATTCTCTAGGTCCATGCCCGATTTTTCATATGAAACTATTTCATACGTCAGTGAACAATGTCCCACACACATGTTACGGATATTACAAAATGGCACATTAGACCATACAAGTTGAGGTTATAACATATTCATATAATCCTTCCATCATAGATATCCTAGAAGAGCGGAGATATAAACCAACACCGTCAAGTCTCCACATACTCAACCATAAACTTATCTCTAGATTTGTATCTCAATAAATAATATCCGCAAACACTTTTACGATATTATTTACCCCGAGGATAAAACTAATTTTCTAGTTATTTCTGCTTATAGCCATAAGACTTTCTGAAATACAATCTTAAAGTTTCAAGATATTTTACTTACCCAATTGAGTTGATGGATCCTATATCTATATATACTGAACTCTATGAGCATCAGACCATACCCAGCGACACCCAACGGTCAGATCATGAAAGGTATCTGACATGTGTGGAATCAAAGTGTAATGGATCACTCACAAATCCACCGTAGCACTTAGGTCTAAGGACCACGAATACTACTTAACTTGAAAGATCCTCCATTGACGGTTTTATGAAATGTCTATTGGAGATCTTCGTGAGTCTGTTCAATATTCAGTCCTTACTGAATACTTGTATCTCTATACGAGTTTCTACTAAACTTGTGGTCTGCTAAGATTAACCATATGGATTATCTATATATAGACATACACCAATCTATATATAATAAGGTCTTCACTGATAGACCTACATTAGTGAAGATAGATCAGGAACATAATATTTGAGAACATATTTGTATAATGACATTTTCTAACACTATTTGTAACTACGTCATTACTAATATATTCTCAGGTCTTTATCCCATTTCAGACAAAGCTCTAACTTTTTAGATTTTGCTAACTCTTATAACTTGATAACTCTTATCAGTGTTAACTTTTAGCATTTATAACTTTTAGCGTTTCTAACTCTTAGTTCTGATCTAAACTCCTTTAGATCATACAATGTCTAAAACGTTACAAGCATCTTACCATATATATAAAATAATTAGTGATATATTAAAATCATAATAGTATAAACATAAAAAAAATATTTATACACAAAAGGGATGGCACGTAAGCACAAATCTCAACAATAACTGCCTCATTAAAATTTCTACCAGTAAAATTCAATGAGCAAAATCTAATTACAAAAAAAAAAAGTACAATGCACATATGTCTTTTATAGCTGTTGAAGTTCATTCTTTCTTCAAGAATTATACTCCTCCTGCTTAATGTGGGTAAGGCTTTAGTAAACAAATTCGCAAAATTATCACTATAGCAAATTTGTTTGGCACTAATTTTTTTATCTTCTTAGAGCTTAGAATATAGAAGAACTTCAATTATATATGTTTAGTTCTATCTTCTTTAATTTATCCTCCTACACTTTGAGTAATGCAAGTAATATTATCTTTATATATAATTATTTGGGTATTTACAGTGCAAGATAATTCAATATATTTTGAATATGATGAATAACCGATTGTAACCATAAACATTATCTACTTGTCTTATATAATGCAAGAATTTTGGAGTAGTTATAGGATGTGATAATAACAGTCTATTTGTAGATCTCCAAAAAAAAATTCTCATTATAAATTTAAAAAAAGAAAGCATATCCCCACTGCAAGTGAGCTTTATAGAGTTTAGATAAAAACCCACATCAATATAACTAATAAGATTTGAATTTTATGATAGACCACTAGAATAATATGATCTCAAATTCATTGTTCCTAAAGATAATAAAAAATATGTTTAACATCATTCCAGTGTCTTTTAGATAGTTTTCAACTAAACCTTGCCAATAAATTTGTTAAGAATACTATGTTTGGTCTAATATATTATGCTAGATATAATAAAGCATCAAATGTAGTCAAATAAGATACTTATGGACCAAGTACCAATTCTGATTCTTTAGAATGAAATGGATCCTTTTTAGAATCAAGAAACTAAACAATTATTGGGGTACTCTATAGAAAAGATTTATTTATATTGAAACTTTTTAAAATTTTATCAACATAATTTATTTGATGAATAAAGATTCTATTTAGGACCGAGCTCAATTTAATAGCTAGACAGTATTTGATTTCTCCAAAAAAATTATTTTATTTCCAATTAAAATTACTATGCATAATGTTAGTAATTACTATAAATGTAAACATGTCATTGATAATTCTTCTGGGGCTATAACTATAGTTTGTATCATTTAGGCTATATCATCTTTCAAGAGCAAAATTTTCATATGTAGCCACTTTTGAGACTTATGTCACATTAATGACATATCACTATTCAAGAGTGAATGTTTTTATTTGCAACCTCTTTTTAGGTTAGAATTATATTTGAACTCATGTCTCATCCCATGTTTATTAGGAGCGATTTTAATTATGGTTTCCACTTTTGGGGCTAATGTCATATTTAGATACCACACATGTTAAGAGCAATTTTGTAACCGTCATTTTTTCAGCTTGTATCACTTTAAGAAAACATGATTTTCTTATAGAAAACTTTTCATTATTTTTAGCAACTTTTGAGGCTCTTCAGGAGTTCTTATTATATTCATGTCGTTGACATAAATTGTTATAATAGTAAAGCTAGATTATGATCTCTTAATGAATAAATAAGCGCAAATAGAATCACTAATATATCCCTCTTTTATCAAGTACTCATTGAGGTAATTATATTATAAGTGTCCAAATTACTTCAACTCATATAGAAATTTATGTAACTTTATACAATATAAGTTACATTATGATGATTGGAATGCTTTAAGCATTTTAAATTATTTAAAGAGTTTTATATAAATATCAATATCAAGTCATCTATATAAATAAGTTTTTACTATATCTATGAGATGCATGTAAAGCTCTTTTAACACAACCAAATTGACCAAGAATCTAATGGCATCAATAATAGGAGAATAAGTCTTGTCATAATTAATATCATGTCTTTATGAAAAGCCTTGAGTAATAAGCCTAACTTTATATCTCACAATTTTATTTTTCTAATTATGTTTCCTTACAAAAACCTTATTTATACCTAATGTGTTAGAATTATATGTCCAAATACTTCACATTTAGCAAAAGAAGTTAATTATACTTGAATTACTTTTTTCTTTAATTTTAGCCAATTATGTCTCAAACTATAATCATTAACAGACAATAGTTCAAAATCATCAGTCATGATATCAAATTATTATAAATGCAAAAACATCATTTATGATTGTTTCTTTATTTCTAACCTCTTCTAGAGCTTGAATTAGTTCTCATACTTGAGTCACTTCTATGACTCTCGATATATCATGATCATTACACTCTTTAAGAGCATTTATAGTTCAAGCATTTTTTTTTATAATAGAATCCTAATTATGTACTTTTTTTCACGAAATATAATCTCTTGAACTACATAGCTTACCATGCTTTTAGTGTGCAACAGAGATTTCCTCAATTGTCCTTTCAATAGGTTATTCTTCCTGAACAACTATTAGGGCTAGTACAATGGCAGCTGACAACATATAACTTTAATACTTTTGTTGTATTTGTAAATACATTAAAACATTGATATGCAATTTACTACAAATGAACTACCCTTCGCATTTCATTTTTATTTTTTGTGATGCAAGGACTTAGATAATACCATGTGATGAGCATAGAAGTATTTAAAATTTTGTGCTAAGCATAATTGATGACTTGGATCAATCATTATTTTTATTTCACAACAAATTTGTTATTTGTATTCCTTATTTTAGAATATTCAGATATTATAATGTGTTAGGAAAAATGTTGCTCTATATATATATATATATATATATATATATTTAGTAATATTATACTTCTTAAATGTTATCCTAAAATTTTTATTTTAAATTGATATCTCAAATAATTATTAAGTAATAAAATAATACAATTTTTAAAATTATCTATTATACCATTTACTATCCAATAATTAATTATCACATGCATTAAAATAAATAAAAATTTAACAACATTTAAAACTTAAATATAATTATTTTTTTAGTGCTCCTTTCTAAAAATCTAGGGTTAAGTTAACAACTAGGCCCACTTTGTCCTTACCTTCAATTTTAGCTGTCTACAATCATCAATTTTTATGAAAGAATAAATTATTAAGTGTCATTTGGTAACTGTGACCAGTAAATAGGTTTTTCTAATGGTCTTTTATAATTATAACACATTGCAATCAAAGAACTGGTCATGGTACTTCAAAGAAGTTATCGATGTATTATTCTTTTTGGTTTTTCCTACTAAAAAAGCTACATTCATGTCAAGAAAAACAATATGTAGCCTTATAATTACTCGGCTCAAATCAAATAGAATACAAATATTGAGATCCAAAATCGAATAATTGTTCGATTGTGTCCAAATACATAATTTTCATCTTCTACACAAATGACAAATGTGTTGTGATTGTGTTAAAATCAGTCAAAATCAACATAAGTACGATATGATAGTGTTGTTTGATCCAATTGGTAGGACTATGTGCTGGCCACAGACTAGATTATATACTCCAAGACTTGGTCATCGTCATAACGTAATAAAAATTAACAAGCTCCATTTGTACTAACTAAGAAGAAAGCAACACAAGGATAATATATTATCATATTCATATATATGACCATGATACCTGATATTGTCACAATAGTTGGCCAAGTTCACAAATACAAAAAAGTACTTAATATAAAAATTAAAGAGACGGAGAGAGTATACAATAGAGTATTTGGGATTAAGTGTAAAATTTAAAAGAACAATCTATTAGATGGAGTGATTTTTTTTTTTATAAACTCAAGCATTTAATTAATGTGAAAGTATTAATTCACTCAACAATCTCTTCTTAAATGAAACTTTTGTTAATGAGAGAATGGTATCGATCTTTTTATTTGATAATGAATCTATTTATATTTTAACTATTAAGGTCTAAGTTTGATATCACTTATTTAATAGTCTTGAGCTTAGAAGAAAAAAATTTGAGATTTAAATGTTTAACTGAAAATACTAACATATTAGGTGAGTGATCTTTCTCCTTATAAATTTAAGTAATTACTAATTTCTAACTAATATAGGAGAAACAACTATCTCAAAATCTCATGTTGTGTGATGTTTAGCTAAATTTGCTTCTTCAAATGTTGGAGCAATTTGTTGGATTTTAATCAACATTACAATATAATGAGGAGAATAAGTCATCACAATATCCATTGCAAATTCAAATTGAAGAAACAAGTGTTTACATTAATATTGTTCGGTAAATAATTCCACCAATGCAAATGAAACTAAACGATATATAATGAATAAACAAGGAACGTCATCTTTTACATTTAATTTCGATGAACAAGTAAAGTGTTAATATTTAAAGAGATAGAAAGAGAGAAATGTCATTTTAACCTAATTAAAGAGAAGAAGAAATGATATTCATTTTAATTTTTAATAGGAAATTTTATGTTAGAAAAATAAAGAGAGAGTAAACACCTTCTTAATAAGTGGTAGTCAACGATTAATGATATATCAGTTTGAACACAAAATTTTTATATCTTTATATAAATATAGCACTACTTGAAAATATATTATAGCTATATTTAAATAATACTTTTTCAGTGTAATATTGCCAAATGTTAGTTGTTTTTAAAAAAAATATCACTAAATAGTAAATATTACAGTCGATGGGATGATCAAAAATAAATTTAAATATAAATATTTATTTTAATAATAGATTTTCATGGCTTGTAACTAAACATAATATGAATATAAAAATATACATATTTAATTAATTTGAATATAAAAAATATCCTTATAAATTAATTGGATACATATTTTAATTAAATGGATATAAAAAAATCCTAATGAATTATTTTTCTTTTGCATATTTTTAGTCAATACGAATTTTAAAATATAAATATTTTTATTAATTAATTATTGTACTATTTAATATTTTAACCAATAAATAATTTTGATTAATGCAGGAATAAAAAAAATATGGATATGAAAAAAAAATCCCTATGTATTAATCCTCCTTTGTATATTTTAATTAAAAATACATATTTTTAATGAATACGGATCTAAAAGAAAAAATATCTATATGAATTAATTGCCGTACCCTTTATATGTTAACTAAAAGTACATATTATTAGTTAATACAAATATAAAAAAGATATTGATACGAGAAAAGTATTTATACGAATTAATATATACTCTTTTTTATGATTAATATTATACTTTTTAAATGATATTTCAATTTTTTTATTTTAAATTGATGTATCAAACAATCATTGAGTAGTAAAATGATAAATTTTAAAATTACTCATTACATCATTTTACTATTTAATAATTGTTTGACATATTTGAGAGGAAAATTTTTTAAATATTATTTAAAAAGTGTAATATTATTCTTTTTTTATGTTCTAGTTAAAATTACACATTTTTAATTTGTATGGTATAAAACTAAAGCTTTAATCTTAAATAACTAAAATGTAATTCTTTAATTACTTTAGCCAAACCCCTTCCCCCTACCTCCCTTTTCAATAAAATTATTGAGCACACTACTAGAAGCTTGAAATGTGTTATTTTCAGATTTCCATTGTCATGCTTGATACTTTTGTTGGGCTAAAGTGAGTTGGCTCAAAAAAGGTGTCAAGCCACTTCTTTGAGAGCTTGCAAATGCTTTGTTTGCAAGCTTGTGAAGATGGTATTTGACCCTTTTGTTAAACATATTAGATTTGGCTTTACAAAAGTATCAAGCACATCAGAGGAGCTTGAAATGTGTTGTTTTCAAGTTTTTTTTAGATTGCACAATACTTTTGTCTAGCAAATCAAAAGGAGTTTAAAAATAGCACGCTTTTTGGGAGTTTGCAATTGCTTGATTTGTAAGATCTTAAAAATTATGCTCGACACTTTTGTCAAGCACATTAAACTTAGCTCGATAAAAATGTCAAGCACACCAAGAGGAGTTTGAAATATGCTATTTTCAGGCTCTCCTTAGTTTGCACAACATTTCTGTCGAGCAAACCAAAAGGAGCTTGAAAACAACACACTTTTCATAAGCTTGCAAATGCTCTATTTATAAGCTCTTGAAAGTTATGCTTGATACTTTTATCGAGCACATTAGGCTTGGCTCGATAAAAGTGTCGAGCACACTAATGGGAGCTTAAAATGTATTGTTTTTATGCTTCCCTTAGTTTGCACAACACTTCTATCGAGCCAAGCCTAATGTGTTCAACACTTTTGTCGAGCACAATCTCCAGGAGCCAAGCTCTAATAATATCTGTACAGTTTCATTTATTTTCAATGATTACAAACTTCTAAACAAAATAAGTTCAAGACCTGTAACAAATTTCAATGACAGTTAGAAGGAATTATTTTAAAAGATTGAACAAATATTCAATTACAATAATGGTCAACTCATAATAGCTCATCTCTTCACAGCTCAATTACCATTTTCATCCTAAACAATGATGCACGTTGTTACCCAAAATTAAATAGATGGCCTGACATCAAGTACTTAATAAATCCATAAATAAAAATGGCATAATCATCACTATTATCTTGTTGGAGGATGCCTTGAGTTCATCTCTCAATTACAAATGAGAAAGAATGAAAAGTGATATCTCACCTACTTTCCTAAATTGTTGCCTAGTAAAAGATCTTGAACAGTGTCAAATATAATGAAAGCACGTGAATTTATAAATCTAATTTGTAGCTCTTAACCAACAAGTCGTACAAAGTAATTTTTCAATTCACGAGACTACTTATGTCAAAAACTATCACTAGGCCAAACTTTATAGAAGAAAGTTAAATTCGTATCTTAGATTCTAGAAACCACATATTATTTGGAAGCTATTAGCATGCACCTCTTATATAAGCATGTTGAGTACTACATATAAGCATAGTCAACTCCACAATTGGGTGCTAAACAATTTGGTTAAGCGGATTCAGCTCAGTATTTTATCGAGTACTTTGTGTACTCAATATCTATGTACCAACTTGAGGAAAGTGTTGGTATAAGGGGTTCAAACCCCTGACCTAGTAGGTTCTGTCACAAAGGCAAGCATCTAGGTTCAATATCTTTATTATCTCTTAAGAGGATATATATAACATTTGTATTAAGATACATGAAAACATTTTACTTCTGTTGTTACAAAGTTTTTTTTTCTTTGAAAGAAGAAGAATTCACAATTTGATGGAACTGTTTAAGTGTTACAATTATATATATATATATATATATATATATTTTACTCTTATAAAAAATTAATATAAGAGGTAGCCTTTATATAGGTTTAGTACCACTATAAAAAAAAAAAAGAAAAAAAGAACAAATCTACTTTATATAAAAAAATATATATATGTTTTATATAAGACATATTTTTTATACAAGTAATATGGCCTTTATAAGAAGTAGAACCTAAATAGGTCAATATTTCCTAAATAAATAACCTCATACCAACTCCTCCCCTCAAGATTATATATAGATATCTATCATGTCTAACTTGTTAA
Source organism: Ailanthus altissimus (assembly GCA_946807835.1). Classification (NCBI taxonomy): domain Eukaryota; kingdom Viridiplantae; phylum Streptophyta; class Magnoliopsida; order Sapindales; family Simaroubaceae; genus Ailanthus; species Ailanthus altissimus. Next base: position 14,529,584 of record OX327712.1, on the reverse strand, counting down.
TTATATCATGGAATACTTTCTTGAGACCTGTTTGTTGAAAATATAGCCAGTTGATTTTCAGACTTAACAAATGAAAGTTATATAATCTTCTAATCAAGTTTCTCTTTGATAAAATGACGACCATTTTCATATGTTTAATATGATCATGTTGAGCCAGGTTGTGTACAATTTCAATGACTACTTTGTTATCATAATATAGAAGCATTAATTCCTCATATCCAATCTGCAAATCTCGTAAAATAATTCGAACCCACAACAACTAGCATACACCATGAGCCATACCTTGAAATTCATCTTTCACACTTAATTAAGCTACAATCTTTTGCTTCTTGCTTTTCTAAATAACCAAATTATCTTCCACAAAAGTAAAGTAACCAGATGCAAATCTCTTATCGATTTATCACCTGCCCAATTGGAATCCATATACTCTTCAATACTTGAGACCCCATTTTTTGAGAATATCAGATTACTTCCAAGCGCACTCTTCAAGTACCTTAAGATCCAATATACTACACTTATATATTCTTCACTAAGTGCATTTAAAAAATTGACTTACGACACTCATTGCATACGCTATGTCTAACCTAGTGTGAGATAAATAGATTAGTCTTCTAACTAACCTCTAATAGCAACTTTTGTTATTGAAATTTCACTTGCAGTTTTTGCAAACTGGTGATTCATCTTTATAGGTATCTTAACTAGTTTACAAGTTTGCATCCCAATTTTAGTTAAAAGGTTTAACATATATGTCCTTTGTGAGAAAGAAATATCAAGTTTTGACCTTTAAAATTTAATTCCCAAAAAGTATTTAAGTTAACCTAGATCTTTCATTTTAGATTTAACTACAAGATACTCCTGTAAAGCATTTATTTCATCTGGGTCATCTCTTATCAAGACTATGTCATCTACATACATAATCAAAGTTATTACCTTTTCTTCCTTGTGCTTTATAAACAAAATTTGTTCTGCATTACTTTGCTTATAATCAAATTCCCTCATCATAGACAAGAACCTTCTAAGCCAAGGTCGAGGTGATTGTCTTGGCCTATATAATGCCTTCAACAATTTACATACTTTAGTCATTCTTGAAAATTTTCTTTTAGCTCCAAGTGATAGCTCTAAGTAGACTTTCCCCTCTAAGTCTCTATTGAGAAAAAAATTCTTGACATCAAATTATTGCAAAGGTCAATCATGAGTCACTGTTATGAAAATAATAATATAGATTGTATTAATCTTGGCTAATGGTGTAAAGGTTTCTTGATAATCCATTCCATATTTCTATGTGTATCCTTTTGCAACTAATATCAATACTACCATCAGCCTTAAGTTTAAATGCAAACACATATCTACTCTCCATTGTTTTCTTCCCTTCAGGTAATAGGAAATCTCCCAAATATTATTCTTTTGAAGGGCTTCTATTTCTTCATTCATCGTCCTAGTCCACTTTAGTCTACCAAAGTATCTTGCACACTACTAGGAATAGATATAGTAGATAATTGGCTAACAGTAAATTCATATGATTTTGATAACCTATAAAGGGACATATGATTACTGATTAGATTTTTTTTTCGATTTTAAGGTTAGGCTCATATTGTTTTCTATTTTTAAACTCATCTTTTAACCCTTGGTGGATATTTATTAGTTACATTTTTTGTAAGATCAAATGTTTTATTAGGTTCTTTAATTATGAGATTCAAGGTTACCTATGGAGAAATATCATTGGTTGATTGTTGAGTTGATGATGTAAGTATAGGCAACTCAAGTAATGGATCGGGAGGGTCTTGATCAAAGGTCGCAGCGCCAAGTCTGGATTAAAAAATCACATCTCCATCTTCTTCTTCAAACAAGTTTATTTTAATAAATTCTATGTGTGAAGCCAAATTCATGGGACAAGTTCTCTTTATTATGACTCTTCCCTTGAAGAGAAAATGTAAAAAACTCCATATTGAATAATATGGTTCTAACTCACAAAAGGAAACATCCAACATAACATATAACTTTCATGTTTGAGGATCATAATACCTATAACCCTTTTGAAACTTCGAGTAGCCAACAAAGACACATTATTTTGTACATGGATTAAGTTTACCTTGAATAACTTTAAGCACTTGAATGTAAGTCATACAAACAAAAACTCGAGGTTCAAGATCAAGGAGAAAAGGGACAGAAAGTAACAATTTCATCTTCTGTTTGGGCGCTTAAAAGTTTATCATAATTGATGGTGTTCAATTAATCAAATAAGCCACCACTACAGCATCTCCCTAATAAAATTTAGCCATATTCACACCAAAGAGATAAGCCCAAGCTATCTCTAGTCTTTGCCTATTTTTTCTTTCTGCTAATCCATTATATTGTAGAGTGTATGTGCAAGTAGTTCGTTTAATAATAATAATAATAATAATAATAAATTTACTTTATATAAGAAATATGTCTTTTACAATATATATTTTTTATATAAATAATATGGTTTATGAGAAGTACAATTTAAATAGATTAAAATTTTCTAAATAAATAATCTCATGCCAAATAATAAATGTACTAAAAATCGTGTTTTTGAAAATAAAAAATTGTTTTTAAAAAATACAACCAAACACCCACTAAAATTGCATGGGACTTCTAATGATGAACCTATTAGTTTTATTCTATTGAACACTACAGTCAAAGAAAATAATAAGTCACCACAATGTCCAAAAGCTTCAACACAATTGCAAAGCAAATTGAAGAAACAAGTGTTTAGATTAATGGTGTTCGGCAAATAATTCCACCAATTGAAATGAAACTAAACGATATATAAATGAATAAACAAAGAACAAACGCTACTAATTAAGAAGATAGTAACATCACCGTTCATATGTATTTATTTTCGATGACCGAGTGTCAATATTTAATTTTGTTAATTTAACGCTTCCATCAAGACATAAATTCCTTCTTCGGGTTTATGGTGAGTACACCCATAAGTGTACTGGATATGTAAATTTTATGTTTATATTAATTGATGTGTTTAATAGACAACAAATGCTAGATACAATGTTGACTGTATCTACATATTATATTGATTGTTGCCCATCAGCACACATTTGTGACCATCACAAATTAACAAGGGAGCCTTGTCCGTCCTGCCATGAATTCTGTATATGACTCCAATATGAGAGTTTTCTAGTAAATTAGTTTTTAAATGTTGTGAATGTAAAGAGAAAATGAATAAATTGAGATAATATAAATTTAAAAAAATTAAATTTTTATTTATTTATTTATTTATTAGAATGCTTGAGAAGTTAAATTCTCCATATCTGATTTTACAAGATAATGAACTTCTTTATTAAAGGGTCTAAAAGAGTGCCTTCATTAATGTCATTTTGAATATAATAATTTAAAAAAATAAATAAATGGTGTGTATGAAAATCAAAAGCAAGGTTTATTAAGCATTTGTCTTCCTAATTTTTTATCAAAATAATTTTTTTAATCAAAAGATTAATATGCTTTCCATTAGTTTGATTTTGTCTTTTTATGTGGTGGAGATCTATCTATTTGATTTATAATTCTCCCCTTAAATATCCATCACTTTAGGATAATTCATCTTTACTAAAAAAAATTCAATGGAATAAAAACTCTAAGCAAAGACATACAATTAGCTAATGAACCATAAAGTGGTGTTGAACATGTATCTGTCTCATTAAAAAAATTTACTAATAAAATTCAATGAAATAAAATCTAATTATAAAAAAAAAGTATAATATACATGTGTCTTCTATAGTTTTTGAAGTTCATTCTTTCTTTTAGAATCATGTTCCCTTGATTAATGTGGGTAAAGCTTTAGTAAACAAATTCGCAAAATTATCAATGGAGCAAATTTTTTGGCATTAATTTTCTCATCTTCTTAAAGCTCATGAATGTAAAAGAACTTCAATTATATATGTTTAATTCTATCTCATTTAATATATCCTCCTACACTTTGAGCAATATGCAAGAAAAAATATCTTCATATATAATTATTGAGATATTTATGATAGAAGATAATTAACATGTATTTTGAATATGATGAATAGCTAACCATAATCATAAACATTCTCTACTTGTTTTATGGAATACAAAAATTTCAAAGTGGTTATAGGATGTGATAATAATAGTCTATATTTGATCAAGTGTATTATGCTAGATATAATAAAGCATCAAACACAGTCAAATAAGATACTTATGGACTAAGTACCAATTCCCATTCTTTAGAATGAAATGTATCTTTTTTTAAGATCAAGAAACTAAACAATTATTAGGGGCACTCGATAGAAAAGATTTATTTATATTAAAAATTTTCAAAATTTTCTCAACATAATTTGTTTGATAGATAAAGATTCTATTTGAAACCAAGCTCAAATTTGTAGCTAGACAATATTTGATTTCTCCAAAAAAAATTATTTTATTTACAATTAAAATCATTATGCATGATGTTAGAAATTACTATAAACGTAAATATGTCATTGATAACTCTTCTAGTCTCTTTTGAGGCTATAACCATAGAAAAATAGCCTACATTGAACCAAAGGAGTGCTCGTCAGTCCCACCCACCTAGAAAAAATTGTTCATTTTCTCGGGCATACCAGTAATAGAACTAACGCTAATAGATTTGTATCATTTAGGCTATATCGTCTTTCAAGTGCAAAATTTTCATATATAACCACTCTACATATTAAGCCACTTCTGAGACTTATGTCACATTAATGACATATCAATCTTCAAAAGTGAATGTTTTTATGTGCAACCTCTTATAGGCTAGAATTATATTTGAACTTATGTTTCATCCCATGTTCATTAGGAGCGATTTTAATTATGGCTCCCACTTTTGGGGCTTAAGTCATATTGAGGTACCACATTTGTTAAGAGCAATTTCATATCCCTCATTTTTGGAGCTTATATCACTTTACAGACACATAATTTTTTTTATAGTAAACTTTCATTATTTTTAGCCACTTTTGAGGCTCTTCACGAGTCCTTATTATATTCATACCATTGATATAAATTGCTATAATAGTATTGTTAAGAAAGCAAACAAAGTCTCACATTGAAAAGAAATAGGGAAGATCATGGGTATATAAAGAGTGAATTATATCTCTATTGGTATGAGGCCTTTTAGGTAGAACTCAATAGCAAAACCATGAGGGCTTAGGCTCAAAGTGGACAATATCATACTAATGTGGAGATATGTGTGGTTTATGGACTCCTTACAAGTGGTATCAAAGCCATGCCCCTAAATTAGCCATGTGGAAGAAATCCTCGATGCCAAACAAGAAGGTGGTGAGCCTGGTAAGCTTCGATTTACGATGGGATCCATAGTAAGCTCTATGGACAGGTGGTGGTATGCTTTTGGGTATCACGTAAGGCGTATGGTCTCAACGCAGTGATGCAGGCTTCACGTAAGGCGTGTCCTCTCAACGCAGTGATAAGGAGTTGACCTGATAGAGCAGGCTCTCGAGGTAGTTGTACTCTGGGCTTCACGTAAGACGTGCTCCCATAACGCAGTGAAGATAAGTAGAAGATGAGTATCCAAAAGGAGAGCAAGATCTTCATATGTGGAAGATAAACGAATAGAATATCGTTTGAGGGGAGGCTTTGTGGTCCTTTGTGCGAGGGGAGGATTGTTAAGGAAGCAAACAAAGTCCCACATTGGAAAGAAATGGGGAAGATCATGGGTATATAATGAGTGAATTATATCTTCATTGGTATGAGGCCTTTTGGGTAGAGTCCAATAGCAAAACCATGAGGGCTTAGGCCCAAAGTGGACAATATCATACTAATGTAGAGATATGTGTGGTTTATGGACTCCTTACAAGTAAAGTCAAATAATGACCTCTTAATGAATAAATAAACGCAAATAGAATCATTAATATATCCCTCTTTCATCAAGTATTCATTGAGGTAATTATTTTACAAGTGCTCAAATTACTTTAACTCATACAGGAATTTTTGTAACTTTATAGAATATAAGTGACAATATGGTGGTTGGAATGCTTAAAGCATTCTAAATCCTTCCGATATTTTATATAAATATCAGTATCGAGTAACCTGTATAAATAAGTTGTTACCATATCTTTGAGATGCATGTAAAATTTTTCTAATACAACCAAACTAATTAAGAATCTAATGGCATCTATTATAGGAGAATAAGTCTCCTCATAATTAATATCGGGTCTTTGTGAGAAGCCTTGAGCAATAAGTCTAACTTTGAATTCCACAATTTTATTTTTCTCATTATGTTTCCTTACAAAAACTCAGTTATACCTAATGAATTTGGCACTCTCTAGTGTCAGAAATACATGTCCAAATAATTTGCATTTGGCTAAATAAGTTAATTATACTTGAATTACTTATTTTTATTTTGGCCAATTATGTCTCAAACTATAATCATTAACAAACAATAGTTTAAAATCATCAATCATGATATTAGTAATTATTATAAATGCTAAAACATCATTTATGATTGTTTCTTTATTTCTAACCTCTTCTAAGGCTTGAGTCACTTTTGAGACTCTTGTTGTATCATGATCATTACACTCTTCAAGAGCATTTATAGCTCGAGCATCTTTTATAACATAATCTTAATCATGTATTTTTTCATGGAATATAATCTCTCGAACTACGGTCTACTATGTTTTTAATGTGCAACAAAGATTTCCTCCTTTTAATAGGTTATTCTTCATGAACATCTATTAGGGCTGGTATAATGGCAGGTGACAACATATGATTTTGTTACTTTTGTTGTATTTGTTGTATTTGTAAATGCATTAGGCAACTGATTTGCAATTTACTACAAATGAACTATTCTTTGCATTTTATGTTCATTTTTTATGGTGTGAGGACCTAGATGATACCACATGATAAGTATAGAAGTATTTAAAACTTTGTGCTAAGCATAATTGATGACTTGGATCAATTTAATAATTATCCATTGGGCAACATTACATGAAAAGTAATGTATAAGTCATTTAGCATAGCAACCTTAATGAAGTTGTCAAAAGTAAGAAAATCCCCTACTGATAACAAAGAAAAATATAATGTGTAAAGATTTTCATATAGCTTTTAGGTGCATAATTTTCTTTATCATTATTGAGATTAATAATTTGTTTTTTATTTAAGATTACTTTAATATTTCTAATATTTAATATTTGGATTTACGAGACAATAGCAATCTTTTATGAGGTATTTGCACATCAAACAAGTGACCACTTCCTGCACATTCTGAATTGATACAGTAGGGGGATTCCAATGTTTACGGATTCTAAAACAATAGTTTTAAAGAAGGATCTCGTTTATTTTTAATCTATTTTATCACATTTACATGTAACATTATAATTTTTGTTAGTGGTTAACAATTATGTATTATATATATAAAATTTGTATAGTTCTAAAGGTACATCATAAGTTATTATCGAAAAAACATGAAAATGAGAAGTAGAAGGCCATCAAATTGATTAGAAATTTGAGGATTCTATCTAAGAGCTATGTGGGAGACCTGTCATTTCATAGTGTTGTACATACCCGGATGAGCTTTGTCCATTTTACTATCTCCAACCATGATATAGATTTTGAGGGTTGTTAAGATGAAGAATCCTTGTAAGTATCTGAAGCAACAATATATTATCTCGGATGCTTATTTAAAGTTATGACAAAATTATCTTAATTTATATATTAATCTTGTAGATTGACAATGATTATTTATATATAGTTTTTACAAAACAAGTCATCAAATTATGATGTTGCAAAGCAAATAAAATATTTGTGGAAATAGTTAAGGTTAGACAAAGCAGACCTAACATAGAGAATGGATTGAGATAGAGAATTAGTTTTTAAAAGAGTGGATCGAGTCCAAGATGATATTATGCATCAAATAAAGCTGATGATATAGTATTTTCAATCATGTTTCTTTCGGGCAACACAAGTTAGACTATGGTAAGGGAATAAATATAGCTTACAGAAAATTAAATTAGTTTACTTTACATATCCACCAGTGTGTTTTGTTTAAGTTTAGAGAAAAAAATAGGGAATGACGTTCAAACTCTATCAGCTGGGTATTACTTGCAGCCAAATATGTAATACTAGCTTGACAATCCTATAAGTGTACAAATATTACCTAATTTTGTAAAAGGTATGCGTATGTTTGAGTGCCACTACAAGGTAGGTAACATACATGTTGTTTATCAATACCATACAAAGAAAGATCATGGAGAGGATGATAGAACTCCAATTACAGCCTCCATTCAATGAGACCGCAATGGACATGAATCCATAACTACCGATACACTTGGTAGTCCAAGTAGAGTTTGAGGCTTGAGTTTACAATGGTAAGGGTTATGGCCAAGTCTGATAATAGTATTAGAGGAAAAAAGCTGAACAAGGTTTTTTTGTTTCAACTTCATCTCCTCTTCTATGTGAATTGTACGTATCAAGCACCTTATTAAGAGAGCTAGCTAAAATATAATATTGCTCGCCTTCCTATAAATTATCCCATCCATAAGCTTTTTCTACATTATCACTATTTTCATCATCATCGATATTTCTATTTGTCTAACTATTATAGTGCATATAAGTTGGATTTTCATTACATTGTAGAAGAATAATGATAATTAAGTATAGTATTTATGAGAAAACAACAATTGGTATTGTTGAGGTTGTACAACTTACTTAGTTGTTATCATTTGTTGACATAAAGTGATTATAATAAAGTGGTTGAATTTTTTTTACTTTTTATATCTCTCTCTTCAAATCTTTCTTAAGATTTAGTTTTTTCTTTTAATCTTAATTTGAAAATGATAGAATTTTTTATTTTTTATATCTCTCTTTTTTTCTTTCCAACATCTTGAATGTAGTAATTAAGAACTATACTTTAGTTCTTATAACTTCATAGGATAATCCGCAATCCAGAAGTGAATGGAAGAGCATATTTCCTTTATGTTCTTTTAGTTATCTTATTTAAAAATATATAAAAATTATTATAGGGGTCTATTTCAGTAGTTACCAAAGTATATCCTTTGATAATATTCTATTAAAATATTTAAATTCACAATAATTATTTATTTATTTGCAGTATCAAAACTAATCCTATGAATAATAAAATCCCTAATCTGCCGCCATCTTTCCCGTTTTAAAGAAAATATGATTAACATTTTTAGTTTCACTAAGATTTCCAATTGGCTTTATCATACAGAAAATTCATAAATCTTGAAAATATTAATTCAAGACAACTGTAAATTCTATTTCATTTTTCCATTGCCACGCTCAAGTCGCTACGTACATTATGCCTCATTTATGGCTAAGGATCGTTGTTGAAGATTTTTTTTTTTAATTACGATAATTATATTATATTATTGATATTATAATTAAATTATATAATTAAAAAATTTTAAAAATAATACGTACATTTTTTAAGTATGATTTATTTAAATCATACAATATTAAAATTATTAAAATTAACACATATATATTTAAGACATATCCCACTTAAATTATATTATTAAAATTATAAATAATAATATATATAATTTTAAGTATATCTCATTCAAATTAAAATATTTTTACAAAATAAAAAAAATAAATCCATCGTCCTAACATTTTACTAGAAGTCAAACCATTAAAATCTCAATTAGATATGCACACAAAACTTGCCGTTGGAATAAAGTGAGATAGATGTTAAAAGTTTTTTTAGTTAAAATTTTCATATAAATAATAATAAATGATGTGTTGAAAAATTGGTGTTTTAATAATTTTAGATGGACGGAAATTGAAATGATTTTAAAGTGGAATGTCACAAGAAGTCTAGAACGTGTGGGACACGTATGGAGAAGTCTAAGACGTGTAGAACACGAAAAGAGAAGCGAAACGAAACTTGAAGACGCAAAGGAAGCAAAGAAAACACGCGAGGGGGCCACTAGGACTGAGCACCGCGGCACCGATCACAGAAGCCTAGCACCGTGGCACTGGGTCCCCAGCGCCGCGGCGATGGGCATGACATGGCCAGCGCCCAGGGATGAGCGTCGTTGTGCCAGACGTGACGGGGAGTCCTTATTTTATTCGAATTTCAAGTTTTGGGAAGTTTTGGAGTTCCAAAATAAGTGGATTCTTACTCCAACAAGGAATAAGGTTAGTAGGCACGAAATATACCATATATAAACACTTGTAAACCCTTTATTTCAGATCAAGCATCTAATATTTCAAGATGTAACCATAAGAGAGAATAGATGAGTTAAGTAGGCACTAAGTGCGTGGTGCACTAGGGTGTAACCTTTGGGAGTGTTTTCTTTTGATTTTTAAGATAACAAAAGAAACACCATAGATTCTTTTAGCTCAGGTGCTCGGGTTATTCTTGTATTCTTTGTAAAAATCTCTTATGAGGAGATACTAAAAGGTCTTAGGAAGTCATGGTGATCAAAGGTAGATACTTAGAGGTCTCTATGAGAGATACTAAGGAGTTTTGTGGGATCATTGATAATATAAGAAGATACTTAGTGATCTATATCAATAATAAGAAGCTGGATCATGGATCCTCCGTGGACGTAGGCAATTTTGGGTCGAACCACGTATATCTTATGTCTTGTTGATTGGTTTGTTTTCTTTATCTTTATTGATGTGTTAATCTTATATGTTCTTACTTATGGTGTGGGTTATGATTTTTCACTGCGCATAAAATAAAAAGGGTATCAAGGCTGTAGCTTAGTTGATGCCATAGGGGTGTCAACATAAAGTGCATGGCTTGATATCCACAACAAACTGGTATCAGAGCTTGGGTTGAAGTCCATAATGCAGAGCATAGGCAGCAATATCAGATTACAGAGCAAAATTGTCAGCCATGGGGACTCATAAATATAATGGAAGAACAATAGAGAATATGATTATCTGAAAGAGGAAAGTGTGGTGGCCTTATTGGAGAGTTTTTTTTTTTTTAAAAGGATCACTCTTGAAAAAAAAAAGAGTACCAAGAAGATGGCGTCATCTAGGTCCTAGTTAGAAGAATCATTCAGATTAGACACAAAATAAAGATAGAAAAAGAAGAACAATCAAAATTGAATGGCAAATTCATAAGGTGTCTAGGGCACTTAAAGGGATAGTCTTAAGAGAAAGACAAAGATAAAAGGAATGTGGATTTGCAAATCTGTTGGATGACTAGACAAAGACCTTGATTGCATGAGAGCTTCTGAAGGAATAAGTGTCTGATAGATGAACTATTTTTGGGATCTAGGGTATTATTTTCATATGAGTCATGGAGAATCGTTATTTACCAATTAGAAAAATATGTCTTATGGTAAGTTATAAGGGATTAGAAGAATAAGATTGAGACTACATGATGAAAAAGACAAAAGATGAACTACGTATGAGATTTCATTCCTCATCTCATTAAGACCTAGTGGACTCAGAATTGCTAGATCAAAATAGAGAGATTCAAGAAAGACAGAATGAAGGAATACTAAATGGGAAGCAAAAGAATCAGGGAGTGATAACTATAGAGGAAGGCTATGTGCTTGAAAAAAAGTGCTTCGAATGGGATCAACATAGGGTTGTTGATTTGAAACAGACCATAAAGCAGCTTTTGAATTATATCACTTTGTGGCAAGGGTCGAAAGAGAATGTGTGAGAAGAGTAGTAATGACGAGAATGTGTTTTCATCATTAAGAGATTGTGGTTATTGTGTCTTCGGGACATGGGAGATCGTAACATTAAACTACTCTAGACATCAGCATTCCGAAATCTTTAGAAACCGTAATCACAAGAGCCTTAGTTAAGTCTGAAACTTAACTTATAGACCATGCTAGTGAGCATTGGTCAAGGAGGGGTGACGATAATTAGCTTCATAGAGAGAGATTTTGAATCAATGAGGGAATTTATTGGAAAATTTGTAATTCAACAATCATGGATGGATAAGAATTGAAATGAATACTAAAGTGGAGAGTCACAAGAAGTATAGAACATGTGGGACACGTATGGAGAAGTCTAGGACTTATGGGACACAAAAGGGAAAGTGAAACGAAACTTGAAGACGCGAAAGAAGCGAAGAAAACACGCAGAAGGGCCACCGGGACTGAGGGCCGCAGCACCCATGGTTAAAGGCCGCAGCGCCCATGGTTAAAGGCCGCAGCGCCCATCATAGAAGCCCAACGCCGCAGGGATGGGCGCGACATGGCCAGCGCCGCAGCGCCCAGGGATAAAGCTGCAGCGCCAGACGGGACAGAGAGTTCTTTTTTTATCTGAATTTCAAGTTTTAAAAAATTTTGAACTTCCAAAACAAGTAGACTCTTATTCTAACAAGGAATGCAGTTAATAGGCACGAAATACACCCTATATAAACACTTATAAACCCTTTGTTTTAGATCAAGCGTTTAAAGTTTCAAGATGTAATTATAAGAGAGAATAGATGAGCTAGATAGACACTAAGTGCGTTGTATACTAGAGTATAACCATTGGAGAGTATTTTCTTTTGGTTCTTAAGTGAATAAAAGAAACACCATAGATCCTTTTGGCTTAGATGCTCGGGCTATTCTTGTATTCTTTGTAAAAAATCTCTTATGAAGAGATATTAAGAGGTCTTAGGAAGTCATGGTGATTAAGGGTAAATACTTAGAGGTCTCTATGAAAAATACTAAAAGGTCTTGTGAGATCATTGATAATGTAAGAAGATACTTAATAATTTATATCAATAATAAAAAGCTGGATCATAAATCCTCTGTAAACGTACGTAATTTTAAATCGAATCACGTATATTTGTGTTTTGTTAATTTATTTTTTTATTTTTATTAATGTGTTGATCATATATTTTTATTTATGATATAAATTATAATTTTTTACTACGTATAAAATAAAAAAAATATCATAACTTTAACTTAATTAATATTATAAAAATATCAAATTAAAAATATCCGTAATATAGTGATTATAATTTGTATCATTGGCAGTTAATTCTCACTGAGCGTCTTAATAATTTCACGTCTTATCTGTGTCTTTCATCCTCGTGGATCCAGACTTTTCTAGTCTTTTGTTTTGTTTTCGTTTTTTTTTTTTTGTTCTGTACAAGATATTCGCTTATGCTTGGTGGTTTTCTTTTTTTCATAATTTAATTTACCCCACTTGTTGACCAACAGAAATTTATTATTCGAGAAAAGTAGACCGACATAAAACTTAAAAAAAAAAAAAAATTCGACATTCTCAATATATAGTATCTTCCAAGAGCACACGTAAGAAAGTATATTTATACGTGGGAATTGCCAATTTCGTTTTAATTGATATATACTAATTCTAATCTCTATTTTTTTATAAATATTTAATTAATTTTTTTAAAGATGTTTTTGACTATTTTCTATTACTATTTTCATCTTTAAATAATAATCACTTTTATTCCTATAAAAATTCATTGTGTATAAAAAAATAAAGATTAAATTAATATATATCAATTAAATTAGAGACAAAATTAATATTTTCTAGAAAGAGAGTTTTATTGAGCCCCTTTTTTACCTTTAGTATTTCTTGTGATCATAAACTTTTTTTTCAAAGAAAGTAAGCATATAAACTTGGTTGAAACTTCGTAAAAACTGCTGATTATTATTGTTGAATATTACATAAACAAAGACATATAATAAGTTAAAGGCAGTGTTTGGCAAAGTTTGAAATAGATTTGGTATAGTGTAAGTATTGGTAATTTGGTATGATAATGATTTGTATAACCTTTCAACCTTGTCTCTTCACTTGTGACAAATCCCATACACAGATGTTGTTAATCTTTGTAAAATGCAGCTTCAAAAAAGTGATTTATCCAAAATCCGTCGTTAATGATGCAGTACAGCACTTAAGAAAGCAACTTCTGATAACCGAGTGCTTTGATTAGCACCTATTGCAGTCATTCAATAGTTGGCCAAGTAAACGATTATGGCTTTCTGCTTCTTTAGTGCACACACACAAAAGTGACATTATTTTTAGTTAATACACACTAAAAAAAAACTTCCAACTAACATATGCTTTCACATTGAAATCAATGTTTCAATATATTATCTATCCAGAATTCTATGTTCTAACAAGACAAACAGCTAGAGCATCTATGAATTTGTCCAATATTTTGCTCTTTGTTACAGCCTAATTTTAAATGATTCTTAGTTGTACACTTTAGTAGAACAATAAGAAATTGGTTTCTTGCGCTTAATATAATACAATTCTGAAAGTGACTTTGCGGAAACTACTGCTAAAATAACTTCAGGATTTCTTTTAACTTCCACAAACCACAACTGCGTCTGCGAAGTCATATATTCAGGACGCCGAATAGAACAAGTCATCATTGCTTTTAACACCACCACGTGGCACTCTCCCATTAGAGCCGGCCTCAACTCTCCCTTAAAATACACCAATTCCACCTGCTTCTTCACTTTCTTAATTTCTCTTCATTTCGATGGCACCAAACTAAACCCACTTGAAAATTTGAGCCATAATCAAAAAGCTTAGGAGCCCATTTGAGGCTTGAGAAGAACGAAAATTCTCACCTATTTTCCCGGAAATATTGAGACAAGATGGATAGGCTTATAAGCTTGGAGCCATCAAATCTTGTAGCTATAAGGATTGAACCAGGACAGAAATGTGCAGGGGAGCTGACTCTCCGCAATGTTATGTACACAATGCCTGTTGCTTTCAGGATTCAGCCGATGAACAAGACTCGATATACGATCAAGCCACAATCGGGGATCATATCACCGCTTGCAACACTGAGTGTAGAGATTGTGTATCATCTTCCTCCCGGGTCAAATCCTCCCGATTCTTTCCCTCACAGAGATGATTCCTTTCTCTTGCACAGCGTTGTTGTTCCTGGAGCAGCCATTAAAGATGCTACATCGACTCTGGATTCGGTGCCCAATGACTGGTTCACAACTAGAAAGAAACAAGTCTTCATTGATAGTGGAATCAAGATCATGTTTGTCGGCTCACCTGTGTTGGTTCAGCTCGTTATGGAGGGTTCAATGGATGAGATTAGAGAAGTTCTTGAACGCAGTGACCCAGCTTGGAACCCCGCTGATTCTGTTGATTCACAGGGACAAACTTTGCTTCATATTGCTATAGCTCAAAGCAGGCCTGATATTGTTCAACTCCTCCTGGAATTTCAGCCTGATGTTGAGTCTCCAAGCAGGTCGGGGTGTAGTCCACTCGAGGCTGCGGCTGCCGCCGGTGAGGCACTAATTGTTGAGCTTTTGTTAGCAAGAAAAGCTAACACAGAAAGATCAGAAACATCAACTTGGGGGCCAATACACTTGGCCCTGGGAGCCGGCCATTTTGAAGTACTAAAACTTCTGTTAATCAAGGGTGCCAATGTCAATGGCCTAACAAAAGATGGCAACACAGCTTTGCATCTAGCGGTTGAAGACAGAAGAAGAGATTGCGCAAGGCTTTTATTAGCAAACAGGGCAAAGCCTGATATTCGCAATGCTAGAGATGGCGACACGCCCCTGCATATTGCTGCAGGATTAGGCGATGAACAAATGGTGAAGCTATTACTGCAAAAGGGAGCTAATAAAAATATTCGCAACAGGTGGGGCAAAACTGCTTATGATGTTGCAGCTGAGTATGGTCACTCCCGTCTCTTCGACGCGTTAAAGCTTGGTGATAGTCTTTGTATTGCTGCTCGCAAAGGTGAGGTGATGGCAATCCAGAGGCTGATTGAAACTGGCGCCGCGATTAATGGGAGAGACCAACATGGATGGACTGCACTGCATAGAGCTTCGTTTAAGGGGAAGATTGATGTTGTGAGGATGCTGGTTGATAAAGGGATTGATATTGATGCTAAAGATGAAGATGGGTACACAGCTTTGCATTGTGCAGTGGAATCTGGGCACACAGATGTCACTGAATTGCTTGTGAAAAGGGGAGCTGATGTTGAGGCAAGAACAAGTAAGAATGTGACTCCATTACACATTGCCGAGTCTCTACATTATGCTGGAATTTCCAGGATTCTGATTCATGGTGGTGCGACAAAAGATGGGATTCAACAAATGAATGTGAATATAGGTTCAGTTAATTCGGTTTCATTTGGAAATGGAAAGAATGGACGAGATCAAATGGAGAGTAATAAAGGAATGAAGAAGAAGCCACCAAGGCCAAGAGTTATGCGTAGCAGCTTCGATCGATCATTGCCATTGGCAGTTCTTTAGATAATCAGTCTTTTTGCTTCTTCATTCATATGATTAGAACAAAGAATTCATTTGTTTTGTTTTTGTATTTTGAGGAAAATTGAAGAAGTTGTAGATCATTAACATACATATGATATACATACAAGTTTGTTATTTATGTTCTTAAGAAATTTGGTCTTTGTAATCTTTGTGGAGAGGTTTGAGCACGATGAAATATATTCTTTCAACAAGAGTGAAGGATGTATCTAGCATTTCTCAAATTGTAAAATAATATCAATAAAATTATATATAGCATTGATGAAAAAGGTTTAGTATTGAAGGGATTTGATTTATATTTATGCAGATTTTCTTTCTTTTCTTTTTTTCTTTTTTTTTTAAAAAAACAATATTCAAAGGATGTTAAAATCATATCCACAGATATTTTATCAAAGCCCAAAACATCTTATTGTAAGCAATACTTATGGATGTAACACTACTAGAAAATAGGTTTTTTATGACAATTGTTTTTGTCACAAAGCATGGTTTGTGATAGATTTTATCTATCACTTAAAGTTTATTCACATGTATGTGATAAAAATGAACTATCATACAATTGCGATAAATATGTCTAGCAAATTTGTGATAAAATTTTAATGTTAAAAAAATATTTCATATGATAGTTGAGCATTGCAAGGTGGCATGAGAAGTTGAGTTGTCATACTAAATGACTGCTAACATGACACTTGCCACATGAAAAATTAGATAAATGATGTGGCAAAATTACTTTTATAATTTTATGACAAAAATCAACACTAAATTATGACAATTTATGTCAATAATCTATAACTTTGAATGTTTATAATTAAATTTTTATCACAATTTTATGACAGAAACTAACACTAAATTATGATATTTAAATCTATAATTTGTAGTTTTGAATGACTTTTTAATTATTTTTCCTGTACATGTACATATAATATATATTTATATCTCTTATTCAGTATCTTGTAATTAAATAATACAATTTTTATTGCTAAAATACTAAATTAATCATTAAATGTAATTACTCATAAGGTAATTGCATCCATAAATAGTATTTTGTTTATAATAAATAGTAATTAACTACAATTCAACATTGTTTCACAAATTCAACCAATAAATTTTAAGATATTTAAACATTAGCTCATGGCAACCAACCAAATATAGTAAACAGAAAATGCTTTACCCAACCATCAACCAACCAACTTACATTTTTTCTTCAAACCCTCGAAGCAATTTTATGAAAAGATAATAATATAAACATATTAATGAAATAAATAATTATATATATATATATATACTATTTGTGCTAGTAAATATTTGAGCTTGATAGTAATAAAGGTTATTCACTCCACCGCAGACATTATCAATATCTTCTTCTATGTAAGTTTTTTGTTTCTGCAAAACTGTTACAAAGAATAAAATTATAAGTATAAAATAGTTTAAATTATAAGTATTCAATCTTAGGTAAGTAGATAACTTGCCTAAAAATAAAATATATTTTATAAAGAAATAACTTACATTTTTCTCTAAAAAAATTATATCATTTATTATGTCCATAGGTTATGACATAATATCCACATTCTATACTATCTTATTGAATGGGTGCCTACACAATAATATCATATATAAACTTTTCTTTTAATTAAATAAACACATTAGCAATTGTAGTATGTGTTAACTTTATTAAAATCCACTTCAGGTTTCTTGGTCTAGTTTTTTTTTTTGGTAAACTTATCATTATGGTACTAAATGAAAAAAAAGAAGTTGTTAGTATTTAGCATATTGAACAAAGGATTTGTTGAAAGGACACATATTAAAGGGCACCATTTAAGATTATCTTATCATAGTGATAAGGGTCGAAAGATAATATATGGCAAGAAAGAGTATAGTCATGAAAATATTGTGATGGTGCTAGGTGATATTGAAAATTATAATATAATGGTTACTTAGAGAGAAATACATTTATATCCTTGGAGATTGAAGTCACAAGTCTTAAAAAAATTAAGTATGGGCATAAGACTTAATTAGAGTTAACGCCAGAATAATTAAGCGTTAGTGTGGATGATCCTTAGAAAACTTCTTAGAGAGATTTTGAATCAAAGAGTTTGTTAGAATTTGGTAATTCAAAATCAATGATAAATTTGATTTGAGTTAGAGACCAAAGAAAAGTCAACACATGATCAAGAACGGAATGATCGAACAAAAGAGGTGCGAAATAGAAAGTTAAATACTAAGAGGGGCGAGGAAACACAAGTGAAAAATTCTTAAATGAAGAGCGTTGTGGAAGCCTAACACTGCAACGATGACTTTGAAAAGCTACAGTGTTGGTTCGAGTTGCATCACCCTAGCGTTGGACCTTGAATGCTGCCACATTATTTGTTCAGGAAAATTTTTATTTTAGTTCTAATTACGTATTTAGGTTGGTTTTAGACTTTTTAAGTACGTAAACTTTTATTCCAAAAAGGTCTAAAGTTTCTTGGGATAATTTAAAGTCTATATAAATCATTACAATTCATTAGAATTAAGAATGCATCAACAAGAAAAAGAATAGAGAGCTGGGATAGCTTTTGCACTAGGCATAAGTGAGGTAAAGTGTCATAAAATGCCTGAACGCTTGGCATAAGTACAAGAAAGCACTGATTAAATCCTTTAGGAACTCATCTATTGTTGCATTTCTTGGATTTCTTTTATGAGGGTTCTTTGTGTATATAAGAATTGAATAAAAAAAAGTGAAGATCTGGTGATCCACCGTGGATGCAGACATTTGTTGCCAAACTACATATACTCTTATATTTTGTGTGATCGATTATTATTTCTATTATGTAGTTGATTTTATTTATTCTTTTTTTATGAATAAAATCTTTCACAAATTGTATAAAATTTTACGATACTAAATATTGGGCCAAGAGGTATAAGGCACGTATACCCTAATAAATGAGATTAATGTTAATGTTAATTATTAAGTAAAATTAGTGCATAGGCTAATTTCTTTCAACAAATTAGTATCAAAGTTGTAACTAAATTAATAGTTAAATAGTATCAACAAATTCTTTACAAGTGGTTTCTGCATTGTCTGGAAACCTATTAACAATCTTCTATTAGAAATTTCTAGCCTTTTATCTGAATTTTTTTTATCTTAATTGTAGTCATATCAGGCTTGAGTCCAGTTTGATAGCACATGTGCTTGCCGAATTCGTTTGTCCGGATCATGCTAATTCTGTCTGGCTTTAGGCATTGCCTCTCTTGGTTAGGATATTGTGTCCATGATCTTTTAATGCAATAAATTAAAAAATTAACTAAATGGTGTTATATTTACTTCATATTGAAAAAGCCTAAATATAGACGTATATCCAGATATGAAACAAAAAAGTATGAGATTAAGGGAAAAAAAATTATATGAGACAGATATCATGTTATTTGTTCACTTGTCCAGTAAATTATGATACATACACTAATAAAAGAAAATATGGCATATTTTTATTGGATTATCCTATGTAAATCTTTGTGTTTTTTATAAATACACAGTTACCTTAAAACATATGGAAAAAAAATAGTTGTTATTTAGCTACTATTTTTTCCTTTCAGATTTTATTAAATTTTTTATTATTTATTTATTAAAATACTGGGATTAAATAGCACTTCTGTTGGCAAATTTTCAAAGAAAATATGGGCCTCACACGAGTCATTTGGGTCAGTTTAGACCCAGCTCACTCGCAACTTTTAACCTTGAAAGCAAACAGTGGGCTAACAATTTTTCAAATTTCTTAACCAAAAATTAATTAAAATGAAAGCACAACTATGCAAGTCTAGTACAATGGCGTATTCGAATCTACTTTAGACAATATTAAAAATATTTTCAAATTCTAAAATTATATATATTGATTTTAGCTCATATTAATAAAAAAGTAATGCTTACATAATTTAAATATAAAATTTATGTTTTAATTAATGCAGCATCTAATGTGTCTATTATTTATTGATATTATATAATTGTTAAAATTTATATTTTAATTAATGTGATATTTGATATGTTTATTATTGATTAATATTAAATATTTATTATATTAATAAAAAATTAACATCTACCTCAATTGAGATCTTTGTACCTTAACAATATAAGTGTATACTTTGAAACAAATGAAAAAAATATATATGATTGTATTTATGCAAAAATATATATATCTATATATAAAATAAGTATTTTGAAAGTGTTGGCCTTTTCAAAAAAAAAACAAAGAAAATGTTGGTAAATACATTGTTGATATCACACTTTATTAAGCCTCCTTAATTAAATGATAAAAGTGCATCTCCTCTGTGTTGAAGTGGTGAATTTAATTCTTAACAAAAATTAAACATTTCCTTTTTTATTTAAAAAAAATCTACTTGAAAACTGCCGAATTCCAACTAAAAGTCGAGCAGTGGGCTGGTGGCCCAGATCTCTGTTTCTACACAAAAACGTACGTGCATAAAAATCAACATAACGTGATTATCACGTGAGCCCTTCAGTAGTGATTGATTCTTCTGAGACAGATCTCATGAATTTTAAGCAACGCATGCACTTAACCTCCCTATTTTTATTATTAATTATACACAAGAGAATTTCAGATCCATTACATTATCTGCATAAACATTTTAGTTAAAAATTAGTTGTAAATACTGGATCATAATAAAAATAAAATCTAGAAATCAGAAATGAACTTAAAAAACATTCTTATGAACTACATGAATTCTAGGGAAGGAGTTGATATTACCTCTCACAAGTCACAAGGTATATGAATTAATGCAACATCTTATCGAATTACTGAATCTCCCATGCATAATCTTCTTCTGTAGTAAGTAGCTAGTTAGGTTATTTGGTATGATCTTTAGTAAGTAAATTCTTTCCCAACCAAAGTTAAGGTTCTCTGGGTCAGAAATTTAGGATCCAAATCTTACATCAAAATTTCGGGGTTTTAGGGTTAAGACAAAAAGAGTGATGATTATTAAATATCACAAGCCCCTACTTATAAGAAACTTCCTTCAAGTAGGACTTCATCAAGGCTCTAAGCCCATCAAAATTTATAACTCTTGGTTGGTAGGAAAGCATACGTGGCACGGGATTCATGTGGGATTATAGCATTTTTGGTAAAGTCAAATTGTATTTGGATAGTCACTTGGTCTAACTAATAAGAATGTGTTTTATAATGGAATTATGAATATAATTATTATAAGGTCTTCATTCAAATTAATAAATCGAGAAATGAAGATGGAGTAGTAAAGTGTAACAATCAACGGTTGGTGAAAAGCAACCATAATCCTTATCAAAGCAAGTTCGATGGCCTACCACGCAAGAACTCAAGGTGGGTTGGTAGTTTTAGGCAAAATAAAACAAAGTCTACGCTAACTTACCCCCTTGATATTAGTCTTCTTACACTCACCAATCCCCCTTTGAAGTTGAGATGGGTACAAAAGGTATTCATTGGATTAGAGTATTATTCTATATTTTAAGAAAATATATTAAATAAAATTATTAATTTTTATAATAATTTGTTTCTCATTCTTTACATGGAAAATATCACCTTATTTAATATAAATTTTTTAAAATAACTTGTAAAAATATAATATTGCTTATTAATATAAGGGTTGGTTGGGTATTATTTTAAAATTAAGTGTTTGGTTGTACTTTTAAAAGTTATTTTTTATTTTCAAAATTTTTTTAATTGAAAACTTGTTTCGTTAGTTGTGGGTATTTGCTATTTATCAACTTATTAGATTCTTTAATTATAAAAAATTTCCCTAATATTTGATAATATTAAAAAAATATTCTATCGTGTAATAGTATAAATTAACTTTAAAAGAGTATAATAGTCTTTTTATTTAAAAATTAATAATTATATTGTACAATGCTAAACAGTAAAAATATACTGTGTAAATAGTAACATTAATATGCCTATACTATCAAATTATTAATAAGAATAATATGATATATCATTATATTATGAATTATTATTTAATAAGAATATTTATATTTTTTATTAAAATATATATTTAATATCAATCGTCATATTAATCTAATAAATAAAAAAAGTCATTAATTACAATACAATATAAATTTATTGTTTATACAATACTATTTAATTATTTAAAATTATTTATACAATATATTGTTACTTTTTAATATTGTACAAATGTAATTATTAACTTTTTAAATAAAAAAATTATTATACCCTTCTAAAGTTAATTACACTATTAACTAGCATAAAAAATTTTGGATATTATCAAACACAACGAGTATTATTTATAGTTAGATAATTTATTAGGAAGTAGATGATAAATTCTCGTTAAATGTTATGCAAAACTTATTTTCGGAAAATTTAAAATTGTATTACATTACTCAAAAGTATATTATGTTAGATAAATGTTACTTGTTTCAAGAAGCAGAAATATTGTTTTAGAAATTACAACTAAAAAGTCGAAAAACAAGATCTTGTTTCCACCATTTCGGAAAAACATATTTCAGAAACTAATTATAATGCTTTTTTCCCGAAGTAATTACTTTACTCATTTTTAATGATAATATCAAACATATTTTTACTGTCTATTCTTATAAAAAATATATATATATTCTTAAAACATTATCTATTCTTTTAAAAAATATATATTTTTAAAACATTCTACCAAATCTATTTTTCATTCTTACAAATATATTTTATAATGTCAATTTTTTATAAGAATATAATTTTTTTTAAATTCATCTAAAAAATTACCATGTTTTAATGAATCTTTTTATAATAAAAAATTTACAATAACAATATTTTAGAAATCACTAACTATTACTATTAGAGCTTCAAATATAAAGAAAATTAAAACATTTGTGTAGATAAAAAGTTGTATATTCTGAAATCCTTCAATATTGCTTTACAATTAAATTTATTTTTATATTTTTTAATTGTCGTTTCGTAAGAGTCAAAATGATTTTGACCACTAAAAAATTAGTATTTTTTTAGAGACAAAGGATTATTTGAAGGCAAAGGCGAGCACACGATTGGCATAACGTACCCGTGACTGTGTCAGTCGTCAGTTGATCTATCTCACGTGTCACTTGCTAAGCGTGTGGCTGTTGGGAGGTGGTGGTAAACGCGTGGATGTACGTGACGGTATGAGCGTGCTTCTCGCCACGGCACACGCATCACAGTGTTTTTGTTTTCCCACTGAATCTAAATCTAAATCTGGTCCCGTTTACGTTATGTATCAATTATTAGGGACAGCCGTTGCGGTGTGCCAAAGCCGGTGCCTCGCCCACCGACGGTCTCAATATTTAAACGACTTTTATATTTTCACTGCACATTTTAAAATTATAATTTTTTTTATATAGTCTTATTAACATGATAAATATTTTAATTAGAATGATATTACCTTTGTTAAATTTTCCATTCAAGTCGCATGGCCTTCTCAAATATTACAGTTTGGAATTAAGACCCTTTATTAATCTTATTTTATTTAATTATTTAGGAATCTTTTTAATACCTGTGTTGTATTGATTATATGCATTCTTTTAAGTATTTTACTTTTTATCAATTAGAGTTGAGTATTGTTTGATTCGATTCGATTTTTTTTAAAATTAGATCGAACTAATTTTTAATTATTTTAGAGATAAATATAATTTTATTATAATATTTTGAGTTAATTAATAATTTTATTCTAATTAGATCTAAAATATTCAATTTTATTTTAATCTGTTAATATTTACCGTCAATTTGAATGAAAAATTTATATTTAATATACTTTTATCATTTTACTCTTAATAATAACACACATAAAAATATATGTAAATAAACACATGTCATTGTATGATTTGTTACAAATGACACGTGTTATCATATAATTAGTTAAATTTTAAAAATTAAAAATAAAATTGGCACTGTCTCCGAAAAGTGACTTTCGGCCGACTACCATTTTTCAGCAACAATGGTAGTAAAAAAAAAATCAAAATTTATATCATTAAACATTATTTTTCTTAATCTACACAATGATGGGATCATTTTTGACAAAAAAGACTAAAAAATGGCCGCCGATCTATCCACCTATGGTGGTGGTGCAAGTCACCGTCCCACCGTTTAACAGAAGCCGATGGTGGTTACCGCCACTCTCCACTATTTTTCGGTCTTTTTTTAATCAAAAATGATTTCACCATTGTGTAGATCAAGAATGGAGTCCAATAATGTAAATTTGATAAATTTTTGTTGTTGACGTGTCGCCAAAAAACAGTGGCCAACAGTTGGCTGACCGCCTTTTTCGGTTACAATGCCAATTTTTATTTTTAAATTTTTTTGTATAATTTAATTTATTTACAAATTATTTTTTAAAAAATAAACCAATTGCATAATAGCACGTGTCTAAAAGTACTAACCACATTATGACACATGTCATATTATTAAAGTTTATTTTTAAAATTATATAAAATTAAATGTGTCACGTGTTTTGAAAAAATAATGAATTGGTAAGATTATGTCACGTGTTTAATGTATAATTTATTTGTATTGTTAGATTACAATTTTACCTTTCCACCATTAAAACTAACGGTAAAAATTAACGGATTATGACAAAATTAAATATTTTAAATCTAATCAGGGTAAAATTGTTAATTAGTCAAAAATATTAAGGTAAAATTGTACTTATCCTTTTTTATAAGTAAAACCAAAAAAACCGGTTATAGTAGGAAAAATCGAACCGGTTTTTTTTATTCGGTCTATTTTGATTTTTTCGATTTTGGGATTAAATTTTTTTTTCATTTTAAATTATGAATTTTTTTATTTATTTGTTCAAAAAAAAATTAGATCATGTTTTAACCTAATTTTTGGGCCTATTTACAATTTGCTTAATTTGAGATAAATTTAAATTTTTTATTTATTAATAATATTCTAATTTCTAACAATATCCATAAAATAAAATTCTCCTACTTCTTGAAAATAGAAATATTCAGAAAAATAAACTTTTGATTTTATATTTTTTATTTAATGAGAGATTATATGTGGCTAAATTTATATTTGTATTTCAATCATCTAATTATTTAATACCACATGGCAATTTAAGTTAATTTTATCAAAATCCTAGTTTTTCAGTTCGGTTATTATTTAGAAAAAATTGAATCGGAACCGAACTAGACCAACCGATTTTCTCCAAATAATAATCAATTATTCTTTGGGCAAATGATATTTTTGTCCCTTGAATTTGACATAATTTTTAATTTTGTCTCACGAGTTTCAAAAAATTTAATTTTGTCATAGTCCGTTAATGAGATTCTATTAGTTTTAACACTAGAGGGACAAAATAATCACTCTATACAGAATCTTGAAATGGGCTGATACAAAATATCCACATGTCAATCACTGATTAGTCACTAAAATAATTAAAATAAATAAGGGGCAGCCGGTCAGTGCCCACCGTCGTTAGTGGCCAACCAGTTGCAGGTGATCAATTGTAATTTGACTAAAAATTAACATCATTGGATTTAAAATTTTGTGATCTATGCAATGGTGGGATTTGTTTTATCAACAGAGTACTGTAGATGTGCCAAAAGTGGGGAAGAACGTGGTGGTTGGCGGCGGCCACCGCTATTCGTCGTCAAACGGTAATGGCTTGCTCCGCCCCTCCATTCACCAACGACAGCCAGCCAATGGTGGTTGGCGGCAGTCACTGCCATTCTCCGTTGAACAACAGGCGTTGCAGGCCATCGCCCTGCCATTCAACAGCAAACGGTGATGGTCGCCACCAACCACCATGTTATTCCCCACTTTTGGCACATCTACAGTGCTCCATTGATAAAACAAATCCCACCATGGTGTAGATCATAAAAAATTAAGTCCAATAATATTAATTTTTAGTCAAATCACAATTTGTTACCAGTGGCTGGTTGGCCATTGACGACGGTAAGCATTGACTGGCTACTCTATTTTTATTTTTTTATTTTATTGAACCTATTACAGCATGTTACGTATCTTTTTTTAAAAAATTTTTAAAGACTTATTAATATTTGACACATGTATATTATATAGTATACTTGCATTACCATTTTCAATTAACATATAATGGATGGCATATTTGTTAATACACTGCTAAAAGAGATTTTCAATTAAATTTGACGGAATCTCACTATCGGACTATGACAAAATTGATTTTTTTAAAAGTTGTGAGATAAAATTGAGAATTAAATTAAACTGAAAGAATAAAAATATCATTTACCCTTATTTTTTATTATAAAATAACCGAACCAATCGATTCAATTTAATTTTTTAGTTTTCAATTTACCCATCCTTAATAATATCAACTATCAATTTTATATTAATAAAAAAATAAAATAACTTTAAATTATGAGAAGATGTGAGTAATTATTTATATCACAAATTTATTTAAAAAATATATTTTAAATGGTATAACATTCATTATACAGATATACAATAATACAATTAATAAATCATTTTAAAAATTATAAATTCACTTAATAAATAACATATCTTATACCACTTTATTTAAATTATATTTTTTTAAAATAAATTTTGAGATATCTAATATTACTATTTTTTTAACATATATATAAAACAAAATACTGGTATAATCAAATTGATTTGTAAATGTAGTTATTATTTTTTTTTAGATAAAATTATTTATCACATACCATATCTTAAAACTATTGTTAATTGAATTTAATATCAATTGGGTTAAAACTGGATTTGATTAAAAACAAATCGATTAATGTTGAATGGAAATGAAAGAAGTGTGTGTATTTTTTTCCGTCTATTTGACAAACATCTCCAAAACATCGAAATGAAATGAACATATTTATTAAACAATAATATTCCATGCATTTTCACTGGAAGGTCAAATTGCTAATTTAATATTAATTAAAATAAATGATGCGCTTTTGACTTAAAGTGTTCATCTCACGAAATTAATAGAAACCAAGATAATATAGTAGTATACTTCCAAAACCATTGGATGCGGTAAATATTTTCGCCTGCGGAATTTACATAAGCGCTTTTCTAAAAGCACCTGCACGCTTGTTCAAGCTCGGAAAAATGCTTTTCGAATTAGGCCAGGCTTTTTATAATAAGCTGGAAAGACAAAGCTAAACAATACCCTTTTCACATTAAATCATTATAACATGCATGGTCTGCATATTAATATAATGAAACCACATATAAATTAATATTCCCGTCGTCAGAAAATAAAAAATGAAAAATAGGCTACTTGGTGCACTGCATCAAGCAAAAGATCAAAGAATATTTTATTTTCATGTTGGAAAAATATCTCACTTGAGATTGAGACCTCCATCTAATGGAGATTCAAATGCTTACATAATTTACATTATCTTAAAACATAAAAGGGGTTAGAATGAAATTAGTAGACGCTACAGACTTAATTGGATCGAGTCTTGTTATGAAAATTTATTAAGTGATAAATTTTAAATTTAAAAAAATTTAAAAATAAAAAAAAAGGCAATCCTATGCCAAATCCTATGTAAATATAGGATTATGGCCCTCTTTTTTTTTTTTTCTTTCTTTTTTGTTTGGATGGAATTGCACTTAATTCAAGGGTGTTGCCGTTCTCGTTTAGTATAAAATTAAAAGGGCAATAATCCACAAGATTAGGGAACTATTTTATAAATAAACCTAGATCAAAATCAAAAGTTTTAACCCACATTAGTTGGGTGGTTTCTCATGGAGGGGTTCGAATTACTTCCAAGGTTTTAGTGAGTATAGAATTTTTTTTCCGAAATCAGGGAGTGTAAGCCATAAAAAAGTTTGCACAAATCTTAGAGCAATGTTATAATAGATTTGATTTAAGTTGTCAAAGGCTGCCATAGTTTTTGGAGTATCAAAATAAGTTTGATTAAAAATAAATAAATTACTAACATCAATGCACTATAAAAAAAAAAAAGAAAAAGAAAACCATCCTTTTATAGATAGATAAATTAATTGGGTGATGAATTATTTCAGATTTAATAAGGATGAATTATGTAGAGACGAAAAAGAGCTCGACTCATACCAAAAAAAAAAATTTTAAATTGTCAACTTTAAATTTTAATCTTTAAAAATTTGTTTTATCATTTTAACACAAGTATTACATTTTAAATTATAATTTCAAATATTAATTAGTTACATATTCAATTAATTAAATAATAATTTTAAACATATCTAATTATATACAATCAAGATTACTAAATTAGTATTTCAACAACTAGAAAAAAATAAATAATTATTTTAAATTATGTTAGAATTCAAACTTTAACTTAGTTTACCATAGAACAAACAAGTACATCTCTAAAAATTTGTTAAATTCGACAATTTTACCCTTTTGTTACAAGCATTTAAGACAACTTTAACATTTTTGACCCAATAATTTTGCTTCTAGCCCCGCCCGGGGATCTAAGCTATCGATGGCGGTTGACATTACGACAAGAGAACACCGAGATTTAACCAATCATTTCAAATTAAAAATTTTAAGAATAAACTCGGATCTACGGAACATATCACTTTCAGCAGCATTTTAGCTAAGAAAAGGGCAAAAGTGCCACCAGGAAAAATGCAAAAGGCAGCCTGAATATCCTGACATTTCATGTACTTGTTTCGTGCAAACATTAAAAAAAGAAGTGAAAATTATAAAACTATCCAAAAGTTTTAAACAAACATTTTAGGATAATTTTATCTCTAAAATTTGCTTATTACGCGTGTCATGTGATAACATGTAAGTGGATGACACTTAACAACAGCCTAATTTAACTTTGCAGTATTTTAAAAATTTTAGTCTTATTTCATCAACAGTAAAATTCAACGAAAAACAATCGCGTTATTAAGTAATTATCGTTTAAATTAAGAAAAAAAAATGTAAAATAGTAACTCAATAAAAAAATTGACATGCAAAATATTTATCATGACCACATGTCAAAAAAAAATTATTAATTATTAATAAATGATAAAAATAAAATAAAAAATGTAGTACAATATAATAGGTTTAACTATTTAATATTTACTTTTATATTTTTTATACTAAATTTATAACAATAAAAAGATAAAGTATTATTAATAAAAAAATATATTCACTTTCTCTATATCATCCAATTTATTCTCTCTCTTTCCAACTCCTTCATCACCACCCGCCGCCACCACTTGTCAGAATATGACAAATAATACGAAAAATTTTAAATTTGACTTCTCTTCCTTAATCCTAGTTGGTCACTCATTTTCTCCTTTTATTTTTTTGAAAAATTAGATTTTTTTTAATTTTTATAAAAATCAAAATGATTATAGATCATGATCAACCTTTGATAATAGAACAAATTAAAGTAAAAGAGTGAAATAAAAAAATATTTTAGATCATTAAATGGAGAAGCCACTCAAAAAGCATTCATTAATAAGAATTAATAGAGAAAAATCGCAAATGATCGTAAATGGATCATGAATTGATTGGCTAAATAGAGAAAAAATAAATGACCAAAATTAAAAGCCTAATAAAGAAATCAAAGTGAAAAAAAAATTAATCAAAAGTCAATAACTCATGATTAATAAACGATCAAGATCAATGAACGTTAAGTTTAAAGACATTAATGGAAACCATGTAGGTTTGGATCAACACAAAAAAGCAATACCAGAAAAGATTGAATTTATCTATCTAGAAATTAGGGGATTAAAAAAGAGAGAGAAATATAAAAGAGATTGGGGGATTTAACCCTTATTATTTTATTAATTTTTTAATCATTTATAAAAGTTTGTTGAATCCATAAAAGTTCTATTGGTGAAAGTGATTTTTTAGTAGCGAGTTTAATCCTCTATGTTAATTCGAAGCATTTGTTATTGTCAATCTTGATCTAATTTGTGACCTCTTTGCAAAAAAAAATTAATTTTTAATTTGGAGATGGGTTTGATAGACTTAAGAAAAAAAAGTAGAAGGTTTATTTTTTAATGGAGGTGGTAGAATCTGAAATTTGAATTTGAGAAGAAGATAAAATAAAAGAATAAAATTTCTTTTTTGTATATATTTTTTTATTTTTGAAGATAAAATTATAATATTAATTAATTTGTAATACAAATTAAATAATTTTTTTACCGACGTATCTTTTTTTATCAATGGTCAATCGTTGATTGATACATAGACATAATAGGTATAGTCCGTTTGTGAACCTTTAGGTACTATCTTCTTTAATATTTATTCAATTACTTTTTTACCCTCAAATGCATAAAACGAAATTTTGTCTATAAAAGAATTATTTTTTTTTGTATGGAAACAATTAGCAATTGATACATAAATTTTAATAAAGGTAAAAATGTTATTGTACAATAAAATAATTTTTTTTTGGTCAAATCTAGCACATGTGCCTAATAAAGGAACAAATTAGATAATTTTAAATTAAGGGTGACAAAATTAACTAATGAGCCAAATTCCAAGAACAAAATTGTTCTAATCCCATATATATTTTAATTATAAATTAATGCTCTAAGTTTAAAAAAAAAAAATTATAATAGGGATAAATAGATACAACTGTCCTTATATATAAAATATTTAAAAATAAATATATAAAAATTAACATTCTCAAAAATCAATCTTAAAATACACACTTTAATTTGTGGACTAAGTAAATTTCAATATCCTAATTTAAAAAAAAAATGTCTCGTGAGCTTCAAAATGGTCAATTGCAAAATCATTCCTAACACTTTATTTACATATAGTTACATCAATAATCATTTGATTTGTAGTAATTTAATTGCAATATAAAGTACTATGTAAAATTAAAATAATAAGGTAAGAAGTTAATTACTACTTGACAATTTATAGTAACATATTATATGTCATATCAATTTGTATCAAAATATTATTAATACTTTTTTTTTGAGTTTTTTGTATGTAATTTTTTTTAAATATTACTTTATAAATGATATTTACACTTAGCAAACTATAAGAACTTATTAGACATATTATGATACAATATGTGAATTTAAATCCTATCTTTTAAGCTCAAATGAGTGAGGGCTTGTTTTGACGAGGAAAGTGATTGCTTAATAGAGATTGCTAGAGCTGGGGAACGATAAGTAAGAGACCATTTAGAAGAAATAATTTGGCTCAAATAGATTAGAGAATATTGACGAGATCATTATTAAAGTAAGAAGAGGTATTTAAAAGGTCAAAAACTAACTAGGGAATAGTTCAAAATATATTTTGAAGATTGAGCTAACTTATATTTCATAGGATGGTTGCAAGATGACCTGTATCAGAGTTGACGTTAGGGATTGTCCAAAGGTAGTTACAACAGAATTAGAATAACAAATCTCATCAGGTTTCGATAACAATTTAATATTAGTACAAAGATTTTTTACATCATTAACTTAATAAAAAGGAATTGAGGTTTGGATTAGGTGTATATATTTGTCAACCTTGTGGTTTTTAAATTAAGCACAATCTAGCAATTATGTAATAAGAAGGGTGAAACTCATCACCAAATTCACTATATGAAAGAGATATTACAAGATATATACTATAATAAAAGTAACCACACCTTAGTCTAAGATCTCATATTTTCTTAGAGAGGAGAATAAGATGGATATGAAAAAGTGGAATGAAAAATGAACAACCCCTCTTTTCTTTTCTTTTTTTTTCTCTTTGAAAAAAATGATACTTATATAGTAGAGTTTAATGTAAGTTCATTGGGTTACTTGGAGGTTTTTTTTAGTAAAGAGAGAGTGTAAGTATCTTTAAAACTAAATGTCATGCTTAGGTGAGAATATGTAAGAATGTTTCTTTTGTACTGACAAATATCTTACTCGGCTAGAGATATTTTAATTATTGAGCTCCTTAAGGTTTAGAGTACAAGTGCCCCTCTAATTGGGCACTTTATGGAATAGAGTTGGACATTTTGACACAGCAATACAATTGTTGACTTTTATAATTACACCACCTTAGGGCCTTATCTTTTTCTCCGATTGTCTAATAGTAAAGCTTACTTGGCGAATTACTTAAGCCTTAGTGATGACATGAAGACTAACATAGTTAGACTGATGTATTCTCTAACTTTGGGGTTCAATGTTAACATAGAGACTAACATAATCCTACTAATATGTCATATAATTATGGGGTTCGGTATTAACATGGGGACTAATATAATCCTACTAATGTATCCTCTAACAGTGGGGCTCAATAGTGATGTGGAGACTGATATAGCCATATTGATGTGTCCTTTAACAGTGAGGTTTAGTGGTGACATAGGTGACATAGAGATTGATATAATTATGTTGATTTTATCCTTTGAAAGTAGAGTTCGATGGTAACGTGGGTCTTTAGATGGACCACATTTAATTTACCCCACGATTTAGGTATTGAGTGTTGATGGACTCATGTCCCTATTGAGTCAATAATACAATTCTTATTTAAACTAAATAGTTTTTTTAAAGATGTAGGTATGAGTAATAAGATGGTCCCTTGAGAGCTACCTACATGTCACCATAATTATTTTCAATATATATATATATATATATTAAAAGAAGAAATCTATCTTTTTTTAACAAGGAGATAGAGATTTAAATACAATTCTCCAATTTAAATTACCTTTCACCTAATTGAGAGGTGAAGAAACTTTTCTGTGCCATTTAGATCTTGTTTATTTATTTTTATTATTATTATTTTTGAGTTGGAGGAAGAGATTATTCATGTTTTTTTAATCATGAAACATAAAAGGACTTTCCTGTCACAAAGTAAAAATGTACTAATTTAATTGTAGTTAAATTGTTCATAAAGGATCTTATAATAATTTTCCCTTCAAAAATGGTACTTGCAAGAAAGCGTATGTATAAGGAATTTCTACTTGGGATATTTTGGTCTTCTTTACATTTAATGAAGCCATCAATGCTGATCTTTCTGAATGGTGAAGTCTATGGCCTTTGTCTTTGTGGACCATCTACCAACCCCGAAAGTGTCGAAAATAACTAAATAAAAAATATCCACCCGCCTAATTACTATTTTATTACGTGTGATTATTGTCCAAATGTTAGACAATCAATTCAAGAACAATTGTTGATTCAAAATCAGTTAATTTTATCAAAATATATTTTGAATTGAAATTGATCCATTCTGATCACAAACTCTTTGATCCAATATTATTTGATATGGTATTAGATTAAATTGACAAGTCTTATAAAGAAAAATAAGAATATTTATATTTCAAATTTTGAAATTTTTTTTGAGATTATAATATTAATAGTACATCAAATTACAAATATTACAATCATATTATATTATCGAAAATTTTAAAAACAACACATAATTTTAAAGCATATCCTACTCTAAATTGCACACGTATAATTTTTAGATACATTTCACTTAAATTAAATTATTGGGATAATTAAAAATAATATGTATAATTTTAAATACATATCACTCAAATTAAAAGGTTATGATATATAAAAAAGAATAAATTAATTATTTTAATATTTATTAAAGTTTAAACTCTTGATCTAATTAAAGAGAGGCACGTTATAAAATATGCTTGGCAAGTGAAAATCTCAAAATCTTTATTTAATATAAAATATAAATTGAACAAATTGATGATACTATCTAATAAAATAAATACATGGAACATCATTTTCTTTTTCTCTAATCAGTCTAATCAATCTCTATGTATTGATCCATTTAAATGATACACTTTCATTGTTCTTAAGTTCAATAAATCAATATGTTTCAAAAAAAGAAAAAAAAAAGTTCAATAAATCTACGTACAACTTCTCATAAAAACTATGTTAAATAGATTTGTTTGTACTTTTGTGATTACTCACAAGGACTTGGTTTTATTGTAGATTTATAACAAAACGTCACATTCTGAAACCTTAGTGGGTTTCAACTTTCAAGGCATTTTTAGTACATCTCCCAAAAAAAAAAAAAAAAAAATTCAAAATCATGATAAATTACCTAGTGGTGCCATCATCATCATCATCATGCATATATAGTTTGATCAGATGATCAGAACAAATTATGGCCCCACATCACCAACCCCCACTCGCTCAACAAACCCATATCTACGTAGCAGTCACTTGAAACTAATCAAAGGATATTTTCGTAATCTGAATTTATTTTTAATTAAAAAAATACAATAAATCCAATTATAGTGCCACCATATGAGACCACCACCAATTCCCCCACCAACTTCGCCACCAACTTCTTGTTATTTCTTCAATTTTTTTTTTTGAAATGGGTTATCTCCTCGAAATTTTACTAATCTTCAAGGTTTTTTTTTTTTAATTAAATATTAATTTTCGTGGTAGGTGTAAGCGTTCTTAAGGCGCGTGAGAGCACAAAGAAGAAGAAGAAAAAGGGCGTTGTTGTGTACTAGCGTTAGTAGTTGATTCTAACCACCACACCAAAGTTTGAACGCTTGAGCCTTAAATTGAAAATTACGGCTCACAATTACACATAAAATAAAAAAAAAATAGCAAATAAGGGTTACTAAAATAAACGATTTATAAAAATATAGAGCGTTATTCGGATCAATTTATACAATATAGGGTAACGATATATTGATACTTATGGTTGTTTGATGACAATTACCTTACATTTTTATTTTTGTTTAAATATAAATTTAGTGCATTTTGGTACACTTGTAAAATAATTATAATTAGTACCAAACGATGAATTTATCGAATTTGCATGTCAAATACACATTAAATTGTGTTTAAACGGTATTTTTTTAATTACTAATATGAATATTTTCTCTGGTCGTTTAAGTTTTTAGATTCAATTCACACAATAATATTTTTATTTTATGGATTTTAATTAATTTAATTGATAAAATTTCTTATGTGGAATTGACAATGTATTTACTTGAAGGGATTAGGAAATGAGAATGGAAAACAAGATTAATTATTTTGTTTACTTAATAAAAAATGAATTTGTAAATAGGAATAAAATGATTTGCCATGTGATTCCACTACATTTTTTTTAATATGGGGAGGAGAGATTTGAGAGCGGGATCACTAAATGCACTACAATTTTTTTTTTTATTAAATCATTTAAGCAAACGTGTTTCGTCACACTTTTAAGTTGAAGAATAAGAGTGGAAGAATAGAAATGGACTACAATTTTTTTTGAAAAATAATTATTATGATAATAATATTATTATATTTTAATATAATAATTATTGTTGTTATTATTTTTATTATTGTGTTAAATATTTATTTATTTATTTATTTTACACATTTATTATTATTACTATGTTAATCTTTATTTGTTAAAAATAATTAATATAATTTTATAATTATCATTGTATTTAATATTATATTATAGTATTATTATATTTAATACAAGAATTAATATTTTATTATTATGTTAAAATTTATTTACTTTTGCAAACTTAATTATTATTATATTAAATATCTATTTATTTTACAAAAATATAATTATAATTTTCATTATATTATTAATATTTTAAATTAATCATTATTATTACATTATAAATTTCTTTATTTTTTTATTAAATATTATTTATCTTTATCCATAAAATAAACCATCTAAGCATATTAACTTTTTTATATTTCGACTTCTAAGTTTGTTTCTTTGCAACAACTAATAAAAGCGTTTTAATTCTGATTCTTAAAATATAAGTAAACAATATAATCTCATTATAATTTATCAATTGCAATTGTTATCTCTAATTTAATTTCAAAAAAAAAAACACTTAATAAGTTTAGATTCAAACCCTTATCACATTTAAATTTGTAGTAAAAAAAAAAATTATAAAAAAATTTCACAATTAAATTGTAAGGAGATTATTATATGAAGTAATTTCTTTGTATCATAATTTATGATGAATTAATATGATTAATCATGAATGTAATCTAAACATCACAACTCTACTCTACTCTAATTTTTTTTTTATAAATAGCATTTCTTCTCGGTGTAATTACTAATTACGGCATTTTGTTTTTCAAAAATAAATCTTACTAATAATGGCTGCGTGTATGATCTGGCACGTTAACAGACAGACACCTTGTCTCTTTTCTTTAACCGCATCCGTGCCCCCCACAAGGATTTAACAAGTAACAACAGGCTACAACGGAAGAACACCAACCGCGCCTCAACTTCACGCGCCAAAAGATCGCCCGTAAGCCTCGTAACAACAACTACACTGAAAATCATAAATAAATAAAAAAAATAGAGAAAATTAATCTCAGATCTAAAGCTGAAGCTTTTCATTCTTTCGGTTATAAATATCCCAAGAGACATCACCTTCGAACTTGCGCCGTTCTCTTCTCTTCTCTTCTCTGTACTACTACCATTTCTATTCACCGGACTCGGTCTTGTTTTCTCTCCGGTTCTCTATCCGCTTGGTACGGTTCCTTTTATCGTGTTGCCTTCGTTCACTTTCACACTGTTAATCAGTTGAAGCCTACTCTAGTTTCTTCAACTTTTGGATTTAAGAAAGAAAATGATTCTATGATTTGTTGCTTAAAATCATTTCATTTTTGTAAACAAGTACCAAGGACTAAAACTTTTAACTTGATTTGATCTTTTGAGATCTGTTAGTTACTGGTGAGCAACTGTTAGTGATAGGTCTAGTGTTTGGCTGCTGTGATTTGCCGGATCTGATGCCTATTCCATTAGATCTGTGATTTGCTTATCCACTCTAAAGCTAATTTCAAATAATTTGTAATCGTTTTTTCTGGAAACAATTGAACTCATCATCTCATTACTTAATTCGGTTTGTTTTGAATGTATTTTCGGATTCTTCATTTTTTCAAATCTATTTTCAGATTCTTTATTTTCGAATCTATTTTTGGATCTAAGTCATTTTGATCACTAATTTAAACGCGTAATTCGTTGTTTAAAGGAAAAACAACTAATTCTTTTACATGTGATTGTAGAACAATGGCGTCTCACATTGTTGGATACCCACGCATGGGCCCCAAGAGGGAGCTCAAGTTCGCATTGGAATCTTTCTGGGATGGGAAGAGCAGTGCCGAGGATTTGCAAAAAGTGGCGGCTGATCTCAGATCCTCCATCTGGAAACAGATGAAGCACGCCGGGATCAAGTACATTCCCAGCAACACCTTCTCTTACTACGACCAGGTGCTCGACACCACCGCAATGCTCGGCGCTGTCCCTCCCAGGTACAACTGGAATGGCGGAGAGATCGGATTCGACGTTTACTTCTCCATGGCCAGAGGTAACGCCACCGTCCCTGCCATGGAAATGACCAAGTGGTTCGACACCAACTAGTAAGTAACGAGTTAAAAGTTAAGAGTGGCATTGAAGTAATTTATAGTGTTATTGTTATGGATGGTTCAAGAAAATTTTACTGACTTGGTTGGTCATGTGTTGATGCAGCCATTTCATTGTTCCTGAGTTGGGTCCTGAAGTTAAGTTCTCGTATGCTTCTCACAAGGCCGTGACCGAGTATAAGGAAGCCAAGGAGGTGTGTCTTTATTCTAGTTTGTTTTAATTTGTTTATTTTTGCACTTTATGTTAATCCATCTAGTTAGGCTTATCTTGTCATATATACAATAAAGGAAAGATGTTAGGTAGTTCAATCATAGTTGAAAAAGATTCATAAAATTCTGTAGAATTCAGCACTGAAAATATTCAATTGGTTTAATTTTAGAAAACTCAAATGGAATTTCATGTGTTGACTTAAAATTATATACTATATACTTTTTTAATTTAAACCCTAATAGAAACTATAGATTCTTGAAATTGAAGCTATAAAAGATTTTTTTTTTGTGTGGGATGTTGAGATAGGTCTGGCACATGAAATGTTGCATACATAGTATGATTTATGAAACCTGTGAGAAAAGGTGTTATTAGTATATAGTTAGTCTGAACAAGGATGTTTGTGACTAGATTGGTGATTTAATCCTTTTTTTACTTTTGTTGCTCATGTTGATATGAAAGTTAAACCTTTTAATGGTTTCTTCATTGGTGCTCCTGTTTCTTATTTTTCAATTTCTTTTAATTCTGGCCACATTGTGGCCCCTAAGAATATTCATAGAAGATTGATCCAACTATTTTGAATCTGAAAGCTTACTTTTAAATTTCAATCAATCTGTTCAAGCTTGTAAGATACTGATCTTTGGTCACTTTTCTTATGATGCAGCTTGGAGTTGACACCGTTCCAGTTCTTATTGGCCCTGTGTCATACTTGTTGCTATCTAAACCTGCCAAGGGTGTTGAGAAAACCTTTTCTCTTCTCTCCCTTCTTCCCAAAATCCTTCCTATCTACAAGTAAAAAGTCACTTATTTTAAGATCTTTAACTATATATATGCAATATCAATGTATATATGTTGTGCCTTCTCTAATTTGAATGGTACCAATGAAAACTTCTGCAGGGAAGTTATTTCTGAGCTTAAAGCCGCTGGTGCTTCCTGGATTCAGTTTGATGAGCCACTACTTGTGATGGATCTTGAATCTCACAAATTGCACGCATTTACCGAGGCTTATGCTGAACTAGAATCAACTCTCTCTGGCTTGAATGTTCTCATTGAGACCTACTTTGCTGATATTCCTGCTGAGGCCTTCCAGGTCCTCACTGCTTTGAAGGGTGTCACTGCCTATGGATTTGATTTGGTTCGTGGAGCTAAGACCCTTGATTTGTTCAAGAACGGATTCCCCGCTGGCAAGTATCTTTTTGCTGGAGTGGTTGATGGAAGGAACATTTGGGCTAATGATCTTGCTGCTTCTCTCACTCTTCTGAAGGAGCTTGAGGGTGTTGTCGGCAAAGGTATACATCCTCTGCTTCCATGTCCTGTACATGGCAACAAATATGTTTGATTTAATTATGTGAATTTGTCTAATTAATGTTTATGTGCAGACAAGCTTGTGGTCTCCACCTCCTGCTCACTTCTCCACACTGCTGTTGATCTAGTTAATGAGCCTAAGCTGGATAATGAAATCAAGTCATGGCTTGCGTTTGCTGCCCAGAAAGTTGTTGAAGTGAATGCATTGGCCAAGGCTTTGGCTGGTCAAAAGGATGAGGTATCCTTCTCTACAAACATGTTAACTAGATGAAATGAAAAGAATTTAGGCTTGGCTGGTCACAAGCTGTTTCTGGCCAGTGAAGACCTAATAAATAGCTTAGTTTTTTTTGGGTAAATTATAAATCTCGGGCTTGAAGTTGGAGAATTGAACTTGGCATGGAAAGTTAGTTGTTTAAATTCAGGTGGGATTGTCTGTTTGAATGTTGGCTGAATAAATTTTCTGACGTAAAAATCATACGGCAACTTGGGTTTTTCTGAATTGTGTTACAGTTAAGGGACTTTTTTTTCAGGGATTAGCCCACTACTCGCGTTTATATCGCCTTCATTATTTTATATGCATCTTCATTTTTTTAAAGAAGTTGGAACAAGACTAAAGTTTTCTCCCTTTTTAACTTTGATTTCAGGAATTCTTCTCTGCCAGTGCTGCAGCTCAGGCCTCAAGGAAGTCCTCCCCAAGGGTGACAAATGAAGCAGTACAGAAGGCTGTAAGTTTCACGATTGATTCATTTTTCCTATTTTTGTTCTTAGGAGAGTGCCACACAAAATTTCATTTTTAACTAACATTAATTCTTGCTTTATCAGGCTGCTGCTTTGAAGGGTTCAGACCACCGACGTGCTACAAATGTTAGTGCTAGATTGGATGCTCAACAGAAGAAGCTTAATCTTCCTATCCTCCCAACCACCACCATTGGGTCCTTCCCACAAACCGTGGAACTTAGGAGAGTCCGCCGTGAATACAAGGCCAATAAGTGAGTTAATTATTGGAGGATGTTATTTATTCTATTATGCTATCTGTGAAATTATTTTGACTAGTATATGAATTGTGCCCTGGTGATTTATTATTCATAGGATCTCTGAGGAGGAATATGTTAGTGCCATCAAGGAGGAAATTAGCAAAGTTGTCAAAATCCAAGAAGAGCTTGATATTGATGTCCTGGTTCACGGAGAGCCCGAGGTGAGTAAAGCAATATTAGTTTTGAATTACAGAGAATTTTATACATGTGTTGTTTGAAATTCTACTGGCATACAAATTATGCTGTACATCCTAAAATTCTACTGGCATACAAATTATGCTGTACATCCTATTGAATTTTGACATTTATTTTTGTAGAGGAACGATATGGTTGAGTACTTTGGAGAGCAGTTATCAGGTTTTGCCTTCACTGCCAACGGGTGGGTGCAATCCTATGGATCTCGCTGTGTGAAGCCACCCATCATCTATGGTGATGTTAGCCGTCCTAAGGCTATGACTGTCTTCTGGTCTTCCTTTGCTCAGAGTTTGACTGCTCGCCCAATGAAGGGAATGCTTACTGGCCCTGTCACCATTCTCAACTGGTCCTTTGTCCGAAATGACCAGCCCAGGTATGGGATATGAAAACTAGTTGATCATTGGTTAACCTTTTTTTGAAGTGGCAATATTGTTGAACATAATTTTGCTGCCAATTGTGCAGACATGAAACCTGCTACCAGATTGCTTTGGCCATCAAGGATGAAGTAGAAGATCTTGAGAAGGCAGGCATTAATGTTATCCAAATTGATGAGGCTGCTTTGAGAGAAGGATTGCCTCTTAGAAAGTCTGAGCATGCTTTCTACTTGGACTGGGCCGTCCACTCCTTCAGGATTACCAACTCTGGTGTCCAGGACACTACCCAGGTTGGTTACCTTGTCATCTCTATCTCGTATCTCTAATTTAGTTATCAATTTTGTATCTGATCTTATTGTTCATTAATTGACAGATCCACACCCACATGTGCTACTCCAACTTCAATGATATCATTCACTCAATCATCGACATGGATGCTGATGTGATCACCATTGAAAACTCTCGATCTGATGAGAAGCTCTTGTCAGTCTTCCGTGAGGGAGTTAAGTACGGTGCTGGAATTGGCCCTGGTGTCTATGACATCCACTCTCCAAGAATACCATCAACTGAAGAGATTGCTGACAGAATCAACAAGATGCTTGCTGTGCTCGAAACCAACATTCTGTGGGTTAACCCTGACTGTGGTCTCAAAACTCGTAAGTACACAGAGGTGAAGCCAGCCCTCTCAAACATGGTTGCTGCTGCCAAGCTCCTCCGTACCCAGCTTGCCAGCGCCAAGTGAGCAATGCATATCCCTAGCTACTATTGATTCTTACTCGGAAACAAAAAAGAAAAAAATTCCTGTCGTATTATCGAATAACTGGGTTTCATGATGAAAGTTTTCAGTAGGCATAATATGCTCTTATGAGGCAATTGGTTTTTTTTTTTTTTTTTTTTTACCCCCGGCTTGCATTTCTTTTTGTTTTCATTATATTTTACATTTTGGGGACATGCCTTTAAAGGCCCCACAAATATGCCTTCACCAGTTTGTGCATTAATGTTGCCTCTACTCTTTGCTTCTTCTTCTTTTTCCCTTTAAGCTAGCTATATTTTTATATTGAATTCCTTCAGATTTTGATGCTTTTTCTCGATAATGGGAATGGTTGTTTTTATAGATTTGTCCTTATTAGATATAAATTGAAGAAAATTTGAGCTTATAATAAATCTGTAAATTCTGGACTTTTGGACCAAAACCAAATCAAATTATCCATACGTGAATAGATGAAAAATAGAAGTTCATTTTGAAGCAAGAAGGTACAAATTGCAATATTAAATCAATACCGAGTTTATCTGGATCGTTGAATCAACTACGTCGTGGAATAACTCTCATATAAGAAATCAGTCATAGCATATCCAACGGATAAATTCGTTGGACTTCAAAATGAAAACGCTTATTCATAGAATCCTCTGGAGTCTGATTCTCAAACAAAAGGGATTTGGAATTCAGATCTCCTCACAACGTAGTTGGAAAAGAGTAAAGAGTTTGATTTGTATGTTAAAATATCTAAACAGATCTTGCGTTCATTTAATATGTTCCTCAATAATAATATATTAAAATTTAGTTACATTTGCTTTTTCATTTAATAACTATCACAAACTTTGTATGTTAATTCAATAAAAGTCTCAATTAAGTAAACATCTTGATCTAAAACAAAAATTGTCTGTCATATTATGTCAATTTAAAATATTTATAGTTGAATTTATAAATTTAATGTTAAGCTTAAAAATTACAATATAACACTTAAGTATGAAATCTAAATAAAATCTGGGAAATTTTTATTGATTTTGGCACAATTGCTCTATTGCAGCAAAAACCTTTATGAGAATTAAGACCTTGCAAAAGTAATCCGGAAATTTTCGTAAATAGCCATTTTTAGAATATTTTTTAATTTAGTTAATTATGATTTTTTTTATAACCAAATATTTAACAATAGACAAAGATATCATTGTCTTATAAATGAGACTCACTGTTCCAATTTCCAAAATTAAACTTCATAATATTTTAAAAAAATACATAGAAATTTTACGAATTATAATTCAATCATTCGACAACTATATATCACATTTTTCAAAAAACAAAAGTGACATTGATTTTTTTATATTATATATTTTTTTGTCATCTTGTATTAAATTTGGAATGTAGATAAGATAAATGTATATGTAAACGATTGTATTGCATAATTTAATAAGTTATTACTTATGAAAGGAAGGAAACTAAAAAAAACAAAAAAAAATTGTGTTGATGAGTTGTCGTGGTTTATTGCACCAAATGGCTTGGAGCGATAAAAGGCTAATAATGCCAAGCAATTTGTGCAATTAGCCTCCACTAGACATAGGTGCGCTTGGTGCAATAAGAGGTTTATTAGCTTGATAAGTCTTATCGCCTCAATAAATTTAATTATTATTTTTGTGATTTTTTTTATATTTTATCATTTCTTTTTCTTTTTAGTATAAGCCGAGATTGAGCCAATTCTTATATGATTTAAGAGAAGGCGAGAGTTCTAATAATAATCAAAAGAAGTATATTAGATACTTACAAAATATCATAATTTGTCAACAAGATCATAAGTCACTACTTTATAGTGTTGAAGAGAGGTACGAAGGACTGCCTTGCATCTAGAATAGTAGTACAACTAGCTCAGCATCACCTCAATTCTGCACCAAAAGAGCCTTGTACTGTTGTTATTGTCATAACAATTGTACTAACTACTATGGTGGTATAATGTCAACTTACTGTACCAACAATATTCCTTCTAATCATTATCTCATTCAACCAAAAGATATGACAATCATTTGTAAAGAAACAAAAAAAAAAAATTCAAAGATAGAATTAAAACACCTGTAGTACATCATGTAAATATCTTAACTCAAGGAACATTCTAGGCTCTCTAGAATTAGAAATGTAATAAGTATATATTGTTCTATTCTTCAACAATGAAATAAGTTGAACAAAAATTTATCAATATACAAAACTCTTCATTTTTCCAAGTCATAGAGTATCAAATAATAAAAAAAAATAAAAAAATTCTCTATATATTTAGGAAATGATCCATACATGTGATTCAAAATATTTCTTTTTAATGATTTGTTAACTCTCATCTATAACATCCAATGCTTATGTCTTAGAATCACATGAATTTGTTACTAGAAAATAGTTTTTCAATGCAACTTTTATTCTTTCTAAAATTGCATTTTCTTATAAAAATATTAATTAATTTTAAAATATAATTAATGATGCAACAAATAACAATAACACTAAAACTATAAATAAATAAAACAATTACTAATTAAAATCAGTAAAATAATTCACATAATAACATATAAATAAATAAATAAAAATTAATTCCTAATTACAACTTCTAAAGATAAATAAAAGAATAAATGTATAAGACAATTACCAAACAAAGAAAATTTAAAGATAAATTAACTAAAATTATATTTAGAAATAATAAAAAAATTAAATTAAACAATTAATGGTTAATATCAAATAAATTATTCATAGTCAATTATTAACTAATAATTTAATATTTATAAATTCTTAATTACAACTTAATATTCTATAATGAATATACAATAACAAATAAAAAAATACATAAAATAATTAATTAAATATATTATTAATCTTAAACAAAAAATATTGTAAAAAAATATATATTATTAGGGCCACGTGCTCTATGCATAAAGTGCATGACTTCTCATTCATCTATCACTTGAAAGGAAATTTAATCACACGATATAAGTTTTTATTAGAGAATAAAAAAAAATAGGGATACTTGGCTTCTTTTTTTGTTAATACAAATGTATATTACCTTTCAAACTTTCAAGAACAAATTAAAAAGATATAAGAGATGAAATCGGAGGTAATAAGATACTTGAAAGAGGATGTTCGTTTCCCCCAATAGACTAAATCAGTGTGAGTATTCAAAAAATATGACATTATGACCACTGTATTGCAAAGAGTATTAATATTGTTGTAAAGGATGCATAATTTCTTCATGTGATGATCTTGATTGAGTAGATACGAGAACTAATGCAAAATTAATTTTTTTAAAGATGATAGGCTGTAAAAAGTATAACATCCTTACTAATGAGTTAGGCCCATTGTAAAGTTTGAAGTACAATTATAAGTCCACTCGAATGACAATTAACTGGATCAATCATTTTTGCTTTTTCCTGAAGGATGAAATGACAATTAACTGGATCAATCATTTTTGCTTTTT
Source organism: Ailanthus altissimus (assembly GCA_946807835.1). Classification (NCBI taxonomy): domain Eukaryota; kingdom Viridiplantae; phylum Streptophyta; class Magnoliopsida; order Sapindales; family Simaroubaceae; genus Ailanthus; species Ailanthus altissimus. The sequence continues at coordinate 14,484,855 of OX327712.1, read as the reverse complement.
CTTGAAAGATGAAGTATAATTGGAATAATTGGCATCTCAACAAAGTCATGTAATTTTCAAAAGTTTAAATTTTATCAACTATCTTATGTTAATGTTATTGCTATATGTAGATAAACAAGATTATAATATTAAAATTTTTGTTTGCCTTATTATATGTCTAAGTACTTATTTTGTGCATATGTGAGCTAGTCAATCTTATTGGCCATCCATGAGATTGGATAGTTAGGAACAAGTCGAGAGATACTAGCATCAAACATTTTATAGCACGTCATCAATCATGGAGATATAGAAGAAGAGGATTTCATCGCAAAGTGAGGAATTGACAAAGAATATGTGTAACCGCTGTAAGTAGTATAAACATAACTAGCAAACATATCATAATCTATTGCTTTGTATAACAATTGCTTTAACATGTTATTGAATTTTTTTTTATTTATATTTGATGTTACTTGTATTTATTTAACTTAAATTCTAATTTAATGTGACTTTTCATTAAATTTGTCATTTTTCTATTATATTATTGTTGCATTTTGTTATTATTGGATATATGTATTCATATAACATAATTTAATATATATATATATATATATATATATAAGATTCACCTTTCAGCATGATTGCAAATAAACAATGAGTTACAACAAAAAATATATTTATATATGAAAATATTAACTTTTACATTTAAGGTTGAGAGACAACTCACTCAAATATTCAAATCATCCATAATTCTATGGTCATATTCGTACGAGAGATAATTTGGTCAAAGTATGGTTATAAAAAAAAATGAGTTACAACAAAAAAATATAATTATGAAAAAGATTATTATCATACACCACGAGTGTTAAACCTTGTGGATATGAAATTGGCTGCACTTTATTTGTTATTTTTGGTCATTTTTTAATTTTTTTTGAGTCAAAATTAACCATATTACTATGTAAATAAAAAAAATAGTGTTTAATGACATAAATTTTAGTCATTTTTATTATTGTCGCTGTCATTGAAAAATAGTGATCGGTAACGATGACGATAAAAGAAGCTGTTTCTTATTATTTATTTAATTATAAAATAAAATTTAAAAATAAATACTTCAAATTTAAACTTATGAGACCTCATATTTAAAATTTTAATTTTTTTAAGTTTTTAATATTATTTTTTATATTACACATCCTATTAAAATTGTCACTTAAATTTTAGTAAAAATAAAAATGTTATTGTACCAAAAAATTTTTTTTTTATCAATTTAAACTACAAGAAGTTAATAAATTGAGACAAAATTGATTTTTTTTTATAATAATAATATTACACATTTTTAAATTTTGATCTTAAAATTTTATTTTAAATAATGTGACAATTAACTATTGAATAATTAATTTTTATAACTTTTAAAATTATTTATTATATTATTTTTTTCACTTAATAATAACTTAACACTTTATTTAAAATTTAAAATATAATTTAAAAAGTGTAATATTACACATTTTATAATTAATGAAACAAAATTAATATTTAGTCCGAACTTGCAAGAGAAGGACGTCCCTTTTACCTTTCATCCACTTTTCTTGGGACAAAATTAATAATTAGTCCAAACTTGTATGAGAAGGGCGGCCCCTTACCTTTCTTTGCTTCCGAAGTCCTTGAAACAGTAACCTTCTCGTGCCAACAAGAAGTTAGAATCAAGTCTATTTAAACCAAACTCACGCAATCTCTCTCTCACTTCCTATAAACATATAATTTTCTTTTTTTAAAAAAAAGAAAAAGAAAACGAAAACGAAAACGAATAGGAGATTCAGAAGAATAGCGGAAGCGAAAATGTTCAAATCAAAGCTACAAGAGTTCTGTCACCAGCGATTATGGAACTTGCCGGAGTACACGACAGACAAACAAGGCATTGACCACAACCCTCGCTTTCAGGCCACCGTCACTGTTAACAACCTCTTATTCACCTCCCCGAATCTCTGCAACTCCTCCAAGGAGGCCCAAAACGACGCCGCCAAAGTCGCTTTCGAGCATTTCTCATCTCCACCACCTCCTCCTCCTCCTCAACCGTCTCTCAGAAGCGCCCCTGTTTCATCTTCTGGAGGTAATTTTGAGTAATGAATTTTAGAAAAATGAGTTAATTGTTTTTTTTTTCTTTCTATGGAGCATTGATTGTTTTTCTCTTGTGCTTTTGTCAAGGTTTTTGCTTTTCTTAGCATGGATTCATTATGCTGTTTTAATTGTAATGTTCTGCTCTTGATCAAATTGCCAAATTGCTCCCTTCGTGTTAAAAATTGGGAGGCTTTACATGTGATTCTCAAATGCTGACGGCAAAAAAAGAAAAAAAAAAATCCGTATACTGATTATGCAAGTCTTTTTATAGAGACTTGAGCAAATTTTTGTTTTTAAACTGGTAAGAGTGTAGAGTTACTAACAGACAAAATAAAATTTTCACAAATTTTAATGCATTGATTATGCAACTTTTTGTTGAGTTGAGCAAAATTTTTTTTTTTTAAGGCAATGCCTTTGTACAAAAATATTGATCGTATAGATTTTAAAAAATGCTGACATTGTATGTATGTGTATATGTTCAAGATGGTTTGAGTGCATTTGTTAGTTGTTATATGCTATGTCTATATATTGTAATAATTTCTATTTAATAAACCGTAGCCATCTCTTGGCATTTCCCACTAAATAAATGTATGTGTTTTGCATGTTTGTAGTTTAAGCATTTCAACTGTTGATTAAATAAAATTGCTTATTGGGTTAAATAATATGCCTAGTATCTTAAATTTTAATCTCAATTTTTTAACTTATAGCATGGTTAATAGATAGCTATTGGTAAGAATGGCTTCCTCATTTCATCTTTTATATAGAATGTCTTGATTTGATTAATTGCATGGTGTTCTTGAAGGTACAGTAAATAGTAGGTATTAACAGTATTATGTAGCATTGGGTAGCTATACGATGTTACCTTTATAGTTTGGTATGCTTCCATTTCCTGGGAACTTCTAATATCTTTTAACCTATTCTTAAATGAGGGGGAAGATGAACAAAGTTTAAGCTTGAAATGGGGTTCCACAATTACCATGTTTGTGTTGAAAACTTTACCTTGCCTTTATACTAGTTCGTAATAATGTTTATAGGTTCTTCAAGGGGAAGCACAGTGCAACTAGATGCCCCACAGACAGGCCAAACTACTCAAGTCAATGCAACCACCTCAGCTGTTAATGATGTTTATGGATTAAAAGGTCTGATAAGTAATTTTAGTTTTCACGCTTTTTTCCTTTCCTTTGTTTTTTTTTTCTATTACACTGTTTGCTGTATTACATTCAGCATGGTAATGATTGGTCATGCATATACGGTTGCATTTTATGTATTGACTTTCTGTTATGGTGCTCTCAAAAGATGAAGGATGGAAGAGGCCTTGACATTGATGCACAAGGGAAAAGACAAAGTATATGTCATGAATACTTGAATAGATCTACTTTACAATTCGTTAATGAGAGACATCACTATGATTTGTGCTATTACTGAAAAAAGGAAGTATGATTCATATTCTTCATCCTTCTGTTATCCCAGTGAAGTTCTGTTACACAATTTCAGCTGAAGTTGGACTCTCAATATAATTTAATTTTTAGTCTGTTCTTCTAAGTTCAACTTGGTGCATCTTTGTGTTAAAAAAGATGAGTGTATCTTGATTGTTTTTCTTTCCAGTTATCAGTTTGATTTAAGGTACAAAATTGGTTTCAATTAGCAAATGGTTGGATACAAGTAAACTTGGATAAGCCATGACATGCTAGAAAATTATTGATGCTATGTATAGTAATGTTGAACGGGAATATAAATAATAAAGAAAATGGGCAGGCCATCTATATGCCATTTCTGAAAATAACTAATAACATAAAATTTTATGGAGCTCCGAGTTCATGCTGGATATGAAGGTAAAAAAAGAGGTGTATCAGATCTTTCAGTCTTTCAATGCCTACCTTATTTGAAGCTCTTGCATTGAGCCTCACATGAGTGAACAGAAGTAAAAGAATATCATCAAGAAGTATATACAATGAAACTTGAATTCAGTGTCTGTACTGCTTTATGTTCAGTCTGTATAGTTGAAGCACCTAAACAATTGGCGCAAGCCTTTTGTCTACTAAAGAAAAATGGGTAAGATTGGGGCAAGGATGTTATTTCTTTTTTTGTCAGCCCCCCTACCTGGTATTCTTGTTATTAAAGTACCTTAAAGTATGTTTGTATTTATTTTCCCATGTAACATGTAGAAATTGAGTCGGTGTTATGTTCCTATTTGGGTTCCTCTCTGTTGCCTCCCTCCTTGAGCAGTTGATCTGATCTCTCTCTGTCTTTCTTCTTCTCCTTCCTCCATTCTCATCATAGTATAAGGCCCAGAAAAGATGTAATTTTTCTTTACCTTTATTCCACTCGTCTAAATCATGCTCCCTTACCCACTCATCATTATTTATTTTGAGTGATGCTTTCAGGTTTGAAGGGTTGAATACAGCTTGATTGGTACTTATTTTGTCTGTTCAGTTTCTTTTTCTTAGATTTGGTTTAGTATAAGTACTTTTATTGAGAATTTAGCTTGGTGTTTTCATTGATCTTTGGGGATTTTTCTGGTATTCAGTTGAATTATGTTACTGGTGGAACAAGGCCAAATCATTGATGGGGATTGCTGTCCGGTAGGAATTAGGATAAATGGCACTCCTGATTTAAATGTGGAGTGGGGACAGAGGTTACTGTTTTAGGAGCAGGGCAGGGTATTTTTGCAGATGTCTTCACCAAAATGATATCCTACTCCTTTCCTTACATACCTAACATGCAATTTATGATTTTCAGTTCAGTAATTTAAGGTTTTCATCTGGACAATAAAAGTAAATAAAAGAAATTATATTCTTTTATGAGAAGATATCATATGACTTATGGTCTTTGATCTGTTTTGAATGATAGATATGCAATACCTGTACAAGAACCAGTTGCAATATTATGCTCAAAGGAGCAATATTGCTCTTCCTGCGTATGATTGTGATCGAGAAGGTCCTCCTCATGCTACTCGCTTTAAGTGTAAGGTCACAATTGATGGACAAACTTATGAGAGTCCAGGGTTTTTCCCCACATTAAAGGAAGCTGAGCATGGTGCAGCAAGAGTTGCTTTAATGTCGTTATCACCCACTGGAGTTCAACAGGTTAGTCTTCCTTTGTTTGTTAATATTGATGATTATTTTGTTAGTTGGGTCATCTCATTCTTTCTAGGGTTTGTACATACTTTGTTTTAATCTATATGTTTTTACAGGGTGACTCTGGGCTTTACAAGAACCTTTTGCAAGAATTGGCTCAGAAAGAGGCTTATTCTTTGCCAGTATATAATACAAAAAAATATGGTGAAACTCATGTACCAACTTTTGTTTCAACTGTGAAGATAGCAGGTTGGGTTTTTACTGGACAGGATGCAAAGACGAAGAAGCAAGCAGAGTTGAGTGCAGCAAAAGTTGCTTACATAAGTTTAAAGGAATGTATGTAGCTGCAGTATATGCTTCTTTTTTCTTTCTGTTCCCTCAATTATATCTCAAAAGCTTCCTGCTGAGTACTTGTCATTTTCTAGTTTGTGCTTCTATAAAATCTTGATATGCATTATAAATTGACCATAGAAAACATAAAATAAAAGTTAAACCACCAGGTTACATGAAATAATCATGCTTATGCTTTGCTTAGGAATGAAGTCTGCTAAATGCTTGACAAAAGATTATATCTTTATGTTCAGGTAATCTAAGTCATAGTCCTACATTTGTTTCTCCTGCCAACCAAGGACAAGCTAACTACTCATCTTCTAGTGTGCAATCAACTTTTGTTGCTGATCAGCATCATCATGTCCAACCTACTGGTTGCATGGTTTTCAGTCCTAGTTTAATTCCTACTGAGCCAGCTGAAGAAACTAGAGGTGAACTCTTCTTAAATCTTTAAAGAATATACTAATTATGATAGATGATCTGGTCAAAGGACTGCTTTTGATCTGAACAAAGTCCTAATCAGGACGGTTGTAGTCTAAATGTGTAAATATATGCATACACTGCATTTAGCTTAGTTGGTAACTCCTGAGTTAGCATTAGAAAAGGAGAAAAAATTTAACTGAAGTTTAACATTTCTTATTCATATATTGTTCAATTCCAAGCCATGTAGACATTTAAAAGCTGATAACCAGAGCTCTAGTTGCAGCCCATTTAACATTCCTAAATGTCTTGTCATCAGTGCAAATGAATTTATATTTTAAATTGCAAAATCTGATATGAAAGTCATTTAGGTTCATATGTAAAACAAGTCCTATATGTCTGCAGTTTGCAGAAGTTAAGTAATATAATGTAATACGGTGTACAATTTTTCAATAAGTTGCGATGCAATTTGCATGTAGTGAACTCAATTAATGTACTTGTTGCAGAGCAAACCAGTGCCTGATTTACAAAGTGTATATTTACTGTATGTTGATGTGTCATGGTCATGATGTGATAGAATTAGACTAATATTGTGATATAGATAGAGTTTAGGGTTTAGGATAGCATTGTTAATGATGTTTCAATATCATGATGTAACAGAACAAGACTAAAACCCGTATCTTAATTTCTGCTTGGAGAAAGTATCTGTTGTATTTCTAGAAATGATAATATTATTCTGATTCCATGTCTCTTTTTCTTCAGTACACAAACTTGTGATATCCTTGTCTGTCTGAATTGACTGCAGTGAATTCCGAACTCAGCTGCGACGATATGCTAGCTCAATTTCCACAACCAGAGATCATTAATTGGGAAGGAGATTCATCTTCACCCAAAATCTCTGCTGCCTCTATGCTGAACAATGACCCGATTTCATCTTCCGTGCCTTCTGATAAAACTGTTACTTCAATTGTGGATTTTGGAATTGGGCAGCCAGATGGAATGGATGCATTCGCCAGCAACAGAATTAGAGTTCACCCACATGTTCCAAACATGAGATTTCCTGAGGAGAGCTCAGTGCTGCACAGCGACAGTGATTGGGTTGCGTTTAAGCTTGGATCTCAATCAAACCAGTGATGTCCAGTATTATAAATTTATTTTTATCACAGGATTGCTTCCGAAATTACACAGCTTATACGAGTTTGTAGACTCAGATAAAAATCTGCTGATGTGCAGTCAGATCTCTAAGATAATATTTGATTATTATATATTGTCTATGCATTAAAGATATTAGAACCAAATAATACTACATATTGACCAATCTGTGATGTATGAAGTGATATGTAATGCACTATAAGTTAATTCGTAATATTAACCAATCTGTAGATTGTAGAAATTGCAATCTTCGTGTGCTTAGTTACTGTCCACATTAGGTGAAAGATTAGTTTATCAGTTGATTACTCTTTATGTGAAAGATTAGTTATTGGTAAGCTTCAAGATTAGTTATCGGTTAATTAAGAGTAGTGTATTGAGTAATGATAAGTATTTTAAATTATATTTTACAAAATAATATGTTAAATAAATAGTAAAATAGTGTAAATTTTAAATAATTTATTATACTTAATGTTTGTAATATAATTTGAAAAATATAACATTATTTTATAAAACTTATGTTAAAAAAAAAATTAAGTTTTAACTTCGAATACCACTGAACTTTCTTTATTAGATGAACAATTACCCATATCACAAGTAATCTCCAACAACCCAAACATTTGTAATGTTAAAAGGAATGAATATTGTCTCGAATTGCAATTAACTGAAAAATAAAGATAGTGGGAGAAAGGTGAATTGCATGCAAAACTGGGAACTCCACTCTTCTATAATCGATCATCAACTCATTCATTTACAAGTTTCTTTGTGATTCAGTGACACGTCAAACACTTGCTTCTCAAAATAGCAAATAGAAAAGCTTTTGACTACAAAATTTTGCCATGAACATAAATAGCAACTAGAATGAAATAATCGCGTTCACATAAGGATTCCCTCTGTATTATTAAGGGCTTTCTTCACAATCTTGAATTTACTAACAAGCTTTTTGTTGGTTGTCACAACATACTCCTTGAGGAAAAACTCAATACCATTTCGAAGGGTTTCAAGCTCAGGGGTAACGGCTATACGTGTGAATGTATTCCATATGAGCTTATCAGGATACTCAAAAATGGCCTCAAATAGCATCCTGAAATGCATAATCCTCTTTGGAGTCAGAAGCTTGGGATCGCTGAATTCTATGCTTTTCAAGATGGCAAGGGAGAGAGTAAAAGAAGCGACCATCTCTACAACAAATTTTGCTAGGTGCATTGATCTTATAAGCTGCATTGACTCCAGCTCCTTGAAGTGGTCCCATAGGCAAAACTGAAATCATACCAGATAAAAGGAAGATATTAAAAATATAAAAAAAAGGAGTGAAGTGATAACTTCGATAGAGTTTTACCTGTAATGTAAACTTATGGTTTTTGTCATGCTCACATAGCTTTGACGCCAGTATAGTGTAATATTTGTTAAAAACTTTCTCTTGCAAACAACACTCCACAAGAACCCGCATAATCTCTCGGTCCTGTTTTGCGGGCAAATCCAGCCTCAGAAGTTTTTCAAATGCATCAATGTAGTCCTCCCCACTCATGATTATACAAAAGATTGCTCTTCTAGCATCAGTATTCATCCTTTGTGCAGCAGCAAGCTGCAGCATTTTCTGGGCTTCAAGAACCTCTTTATCAATTGTGCTAGCAACTTCTTCCACATTTTCTGCTTTGGCAGCTGCATCACTGGACAACCACCACTGACCCTTCTTGTTAGGGTCAAGCAGCTTACTCCACTTAAGCCCTCTTATTAAGATGTCTTCGACTCTTAACTGCCAATATCAACACATTACAGTATAGAAATATTGAAAATAGACAACCTCAGACAAAAATAGTTCAACATTTAAAATCTTAAAATACTATATTCTAGTACTCTCTTTCTCTCTTCTCTCCCTCTTTGATAATAAATGAAATCCTGCAGCATCTGGACTGCATTCAAAACTAAGGACTAATTGATTTTACAACCTCTAGGAGGGAAACTTGTGGGATATAATATCCAAGTATGAGGTCTAAAGGGGTTTTGGACTAGGAACCATGTGTTGCAAATCTTTGACACTTATTTTTCTGAATATTTTGTAAGAAACTAGAAATCTCAACATTCCCCCTCAAAAACTAAAATACAATTAGCTGAAAACAGAACATTTTATATTAATATCATTTTACTCAACTTCAGCTAACAGTAATCACTAGGTAATTTCATTTACTTTTACTTCATTGTCTTTTCTTTCTATTTCTGTCACCAATCATATATAGTTTCCTCAGATGCATAGAAGAAATATATCAGCATCAAGCTCTGCTAGATTAAGGTTGTCAGATGTGAAGCAACTGACAAGAAGTTTTTACATATTTCCAGGGATGGGTTTTCTCCTAAGAAAAGTTTACAAGTTTGATTCCCTTAAAAGGCACTTCAGATGACTCCCTGAGGTTGAACCCATAAGGGATGAAGGGAGATTTAAAACACGTAAAGGAACAGGAGAAAAAGAAAAAAGAAAAAAGAAAAATTCTTAACTAGCAATACCTTTTGTAGCCATTTCTTTATCTGTACGTGTTGTACAGTGTCCTCTTTGGGCCTTTTCTTGTTGTTTTTGATATCCAATATAGTTTCAAGCATGAATTCCATCTACATGATTTACCATGCAAGATACAAATCAGCAGCAGAAAGTATAAACAATAGTTTGAAGATATAAACATCACAAATATCTTACCCTTTTGCTATTCATGTTTTCTTGGCCATATCCAGATGAAGACTTCAACTCATTTGCCCTGTTCTGAACACTAAGAATAAAATCTTTCATAGCAGCAGGATCATCGGCTCTTATTTTCATCCCGCAGTCTATTCAACCAATAGCAGTTCATGTTAAAAGTTATATTCTGATTCAGTGATTTGATAAATTTGTATAGTAACATGCCAGTGCAACATTATGCTACTATAAATAAATGTTAAGCAAAAATTGACAATAAAAACATAGCAGCAACACATCTGGAAAAGTAATACATGTTTCCAGGTCAATATCAAACCACATTGACTACTACACTTGGGTATATAGCTCTGTTGGTAGAGATAAGTAAATATATTGTTTTTTAAGTTCCACAACTTAAAATTCAATCCATTATCAATTTAAAGGTACAACCTTATATGAAAGAGTGAATCTCCATCAATTCTCAGATGAAACTTTTTAAAAAAGTATACAAAAATGTCAACTCTTGAAACAGAGCTTACATTGCAAAATTGTCAAGATAGTAGAGACGTCAGTTTCTGTCAACCGCTTGCTCAACATGACAAGAAAGTCATATATCAACTCACTGAAAAACATAATCAGAAGCTCTGCTATTAGAATACAGTTGCCAAACACTTGACGGTCATACTAAATGAAACAGATGTCAATCAAAATTCTGGGAAAAACATATACATAGGAGTAGGCGCTTGTTCAGTTAACCGGCAAACCGAACCAGAATTTTTGGTTCGGTTCGGTTTAAATTTTAGTTTATGGTTCGGTTAGATTTTCTTAGACCCGATCAGTTTGGTTTTGGTTCTGTTTGGTTCAAACCGGAAAAATACACTAAAATAATGAAAAAACCAAAATTAAACCGAACCAAACCAGTTCGGTTCAGTTTGGGTGGGCTTGAATCGATCGGTTCCTGTTTTGGTTCAGTTCGGTTGGGGTCAGAACCAAACCAAACCGAAACCAGTTCTGTCCACCCCTACATATACATATACGATATGTAACATTTACCAAAGAAAGCTCAATCTAGGTATCAAGAAATATTAATGCAGACACCAAGCAGTTGCCAAATACTTTAAGCTAAAGTTAGGGTGTGTTTTTCTTTCTTTTCTTTTCTTTTGAGTTCGAAGGTTCCAGGTTTGAGGGCTGGCTGTTGGATGTGGAATTCAAGATAATGTCTTCCACATCTAAAACTGTTACAAATCCCAGGAAGATTAGGAGTCTCCTGGAATATTTATTTTCCAAGGTACACCATTTTTATGGAAAAGTTCATAGATGTCTAAGCAAAGTCAAATGTCCTGTTAAGTACAGATTACTTACCTTGAGCAAACTCCAAATATGCATAAATAGGAAAGCAGAAGAGTGAGATTTCGCAAAGAAAGATTGTCTTCTTTGAGGTACTCATTCTGGAGAAAAAATAACAAATTGCTTTCAGTTAGGTTTTAGAATTTTCTGTTATACAAGCTAACTGAAATTTGAAATTCCTGGAAAGCAGACACTATCTTTGATTAATAGAGGTTACTTATGTTGAAGGTCATGCCTTTGATGCCCAAAATGGCTACTTTATCTTAAGAATCAATACAAATAAAAATGAAATTGTTGGTGATGGTACTTTTCAAGTTTGTGAGCCAAACCTCAAAAGATTTAGCAAGTGAAGCCATTAGCTTTGCACTGAAGTCAATCCCGACCATACAAGCCATGCCTGCAACAAAAGATGCAAAAACAGCAGCATACCTACATAAACAACATGCAAATTATCAACTTTTATACAATTATCATAAGAAGTAATGACAGTAAAATCAAAGAGGCCTAGCTTACATTCAGGAATGCATTATATAACCTAACATGAAACTAAAGACCTAACAAACTGTTGTCTTAAAGAGTTCCGCAGATAAAGTATCTTTTCCAACAAAAATTATTAGACCATACAGGTCCTTCACATGTACAATTAGGAATATAAATTTATAACAAATTTGACTCCTAGATATATCTAATTTCATCACTGGCTGATGGAATTGAAACCTGGCCCTTTATAAAATTCTATAAAATCTAGATCATAGCAATTTGTAATCAATCCTTTATCCTCTTGCTTGGGGGAGGAACAATAATATTTCATTGCTAAAAATGTGGAATATTGGCAAAGAATAAGACAAGTATTTGGAAATTTCCCCTCAACTCTCTAATATTATTTGACAACTAATAGTCCTATCCAGAGCAAGTCTTAAGTGTGCAAGGAAATCCATATGGACACTTAAGATAACCTAAGTTGACTCTGCAAATTTACTTGCTGCATGTTTACAATTTATCTTTGACGTATCTTAGATAAAGAAGAGGCAGTGATTAATTAGGATTGAGACATCAATGTTGACAGAAAGTAGATACATCACCAGATTATTAACAGTACAAACAAACATATTAGCGCATAAAATTCAACCAACAAATGTCTTCAGTTTAAGAAAACAATAATAATAGAAAAATGAAACAAATAGATAGTAATCTCCAGGCAGCAATTTGTACTCAAAATTAAGTTTATGGATTCCAATTAGACAGTGTGACATTGAGCAAGAGCAAAAGACAGAAGATATGAAATAATATTAGCAAATAAACAAATTCTTAACTGTTCATTGCCACGAGGACCATTAGAACAAGATGCCAACACCTCCTCGATAATTATCTGAGAGCCAACACTGCGGCCAACAGACTGCAATAGGTAAGATTTTAAACACCATATTAACTGCTTGGACAGATATGACGAGAAAAACAAACAAAATTTGATCTATAGTCTCAATGTGCTACGATACAACAAACTAATCATGTTACTCAGTGCACCAACAAACCTGCCATCCAAATAATTGTGTTTTACCCATAAAGGTCTTTCAGGTCAAAAGTTGGACCAGATGATTATAACAATTTCTAAGCTTAAGTTCTCTGAAGCTGTGATGGCATGTACAGAGTAAGTCGATCAAAAGAATGATAGCAACCATCCTCTCATTAAGATTTCAAGAAGACATGATGTAAGAAAGTAATAGGATACAAAGCTATAATTAGAATATCAACATACAAGAAATATTGTGGACATTTCTCCAGTAATTGATTCTACATTTGATTCGGACAGCCTATTCAAAAGACCTGAAACAATCCAAATAATATAAAACATGTCAAGTTTACATATGAAAAAAAATCCCAAAATTTCAACATAAAAGCTCAAATTTTCATACCTCGAACCCTTCTACGGATTTGAATATGCTCTTCTAACTCATTTGCTGCACGAGATCTCATGTGAGGGGCAACATACTTTACACTGCTTTCCAACGCACGTGCCATGGCGGGACTTTTTGACAACGGCACCTCCACATCATGGTTTTCAACTGGATTGGATTCACCATTAGCTATCTTATCAACTGTGTTGTCTTCTAGTCCTTGCTCTACTGACTTTCTCTTCTTCTGTTTCCTTCGAGATGGCACCTTGGCAGGATTTTCTTCCAAAGCAACATCTAAATCATCGGTTTTCTCTAACTCAAGCCCTTTAACTTCTAAATCACTTTTAAGCTCCTCATCAAATAATTTTTGCTTCTTTCGTTTTTTATTGACAGGACGTTCTTCACCGTCAGAAACTTCGTTGTCTTCATCTAATGAATCCGAAACAGAAGAAATCCCTTTAAATAGCTTATTGAGACTATCATTGTCTCCCCTTAATTTACCATTTTTCACCTTGAGTTTCTTCGCAAGTTTCCGTTCCAATTCCAAATCTTCCTCTGCACTTATGACAGCATTTGGCCTATCCATTTCAAGAAACTCTTCAAACTTTGTCTTCCGAGCTCTTTTATTAACATCCTTCTTTCTTTGGAACTTTTTCAAAGAACTAGATTCATCTTGTCCCAAAAAATTCAACTTGACTTCAGCTTCCTTTGGTAAATTCAATTTCTCCAAGCTCTCATTTTCCTCCAAGTTAGTCTCACTTAATGAACCTTTTGATTTATTCACATATTTTGACTTCGCTTCGCTGGAAATTTTCTTCAATTTCTGTGATCTCTGTAATAATTAAATAAAAAAAGAAATTGAAATGTCAAATAGATTAAACCACAAAAAAAAAAAAAACTCAATAAATAACATATTTCCTCCCACCTTATGCTCAAGCCAAGCTTGATGTTTTCTTTGATTCTTCGCCAAACGAGCTTCTTTTCTCTTATCTCGACGTCCCATATTTTTCTCTATAACGTAATTACCACAAAAAAAGAGTTTCATAATCCTTAAAAAACAAAATAAATAACACCGAAGAAAACAAAGTGAAACAAGAAAATATACTTACCCAAACATCAAGTCAAAAAAAAACTACTAGTGAATACTCGAATTTAACAAAACTGAAAAATTACCTAAATTTAACTAATCATACATTATAAATCACTATTATGATTTATTTCAACTAATTAACAACAAATAACACTAAGTTATTTCAATTAAAAACTGTAAAAAAAAAACATAAAACAAAACTTACCGGCAGCGGCGGGTTTTGGAAAGAAATTTCACGGGACTTCTGACGATGGCTGGCGACGGCGAAACTAATGGTGGCGCGCCAGGTCTGATGAGGAATGGATAAAAAAACCGAGAGACGAGAGGAAAAAAATTATGAACTAATAAAAAAAACCACCACCGGTCGTAGGCTGTGGCGTGTGGAGTGCGGAAACTGGTGAGCGGCGTGAGTGTAGTGTATTTTTTGACCTCTTTCTTCTGTAAGAAAGTGTGAACTGTGAAGTGTTAACGAGTTGGGTATTTGGGAAAATACATATATATATATATATACGTGATCAGGTGTGGACAATTTCATGTTAGATTATAGGAGTTTCAATAGAAATCTGACGCGTGGTTTTTTATTGTAAATAATTTTTAATATTGATTTCACTGTCGGTTTTTGTGCACAAAAATCGAACCGTTTTAAAAAAATCAATTATATATATATATATATATATATATATATCATACACATATAATTTTGTATCCCGACAGAGGAGGAATGGAACCCCAATTTAATAGTAGGTGAGCTTTGAGGTAATAATTCAAGTTCAAAAATTCAATTTTTTTTTTTAAATTATTATTATGAACACCCATGAAATAAAACATAATTATAAAAATATTTATGAATTTTAAAATTTATTTGATAATATTTTTTTTAACAATAAAAGTACTTTACGGAGTGTTTAACAAAATTTTAAAAAGTAATTTTAAAGTTTAAAAAGTATTACAGATGAGTTTTAGGTAAAGTATCTGATTTAGTGCTTTCTTTAATTAGCACCTAATGTGCTTTCAAAGGTAGCACTTGAAAATTTTAATAAACTTTTCATAATTCATAAAATGTCATTTTAATATTTTTTAATTTTCAAAATAAGTCTTATTGGATACTTTAACCTAAAATCTGTCTCTCTTCTCTTGACCCCTTCGTCAATCACCAAAATTAATTGTCGTTTACCTTTATTTAATAGTCGTTCGCCGGCTGTTCAATTGTTGCTCTCCTGTCGTTGAATCGTTATTCCCTCGCTATTCCATCACTTTGCAATCGCCGTTTTGCCTGTTGTGTAAAGTTAAATGCAATTAATATTCATCCAAAATTTTGTTTGCCCCTGTTGCAAGTTTGTAACAAATAGGCTTATCACCTTCGAGGAGCACGCAACTATCCAGATTAATGTTGGTCACTTAGATGCCAATGGAATTTACAGCAGCAGTTCTCCGCTTTCGCTCTTTGTGGTTTCGTCTGCACTTAAGTTTGACTTTATATTTACTTTTTTAATTCGTTATGTTGATGATTCGTATTAGTTGTGTGTTTACATATTGGTTATGTTTTGGTTGTGGTTCTAAATTGTGTCAAACTGCAAATGTGCCCTAGGTTAAAAGGTGGTGTTATATATATATATATATATATATATATATATATATATATATATATATTGTCGGTGGGAGAATTATGTTAGCTAGCGGAGTTGATTCACTTGTCTTACTAGTGAAAATTTTAAAAGTGGTGTTATGTGCAAATAAATATGACTTTTAAAGATAATGAAAGTATTACTATGTATTGAGAGAGGAAATGTCATTCTTTTTTTAGATTAAATTAAAGAGAGAACTTTAAATTTAACTTAGAACTCTAATCTTTTTGCGTAACGGAATGACTTGTTTATCAAATAAAATAATAAAAATTTAAAATAGAATATAAAAGATCACAATATAATTTTACGTAGTTCGGTTAATTGTTTACATTCACGGTGGATTTAAAGATCCTAGTCGCTCTTATTAACTCCCTAGAGATTTTACAAGAAAAACTCAATGAAGAACCCTCAAAATGACATAATATTTAGTGTACCATTACTCTACCACGAATAATGAATACCCAAATAATAGTTTCACCCTAATGCACACAAGCACTTAGTGTCAACTCAGTTCTTCCCATATCTTAAAGTCTCCGTTAATGTTTAATCTAATATAAAGAATTTACAAGTATTTATATAGAGTTTATTTTGTGCCTACTAATTCTATTTCGAGTTGAAGTAAGAGTAATCTTATTTTGTAAGTCCTCAACTTCTTAAAACTCAAAATTCAGATCAAAAACGAAATTTTTTTGTCTCTGGCGCCGTGGCACTAAGCTTAATTGTGCCCAACACCGCGACGTTGGGCTTTTGGTTTGGACGCCACCGCGGCCAGCCCTGGGCACTGCGACGTTCAGCCCTGATAGTTCCTCCCGCATTTTTTTCGTTTCCTTCGCATCTTCGAGTCCCGTTTCACTTTTCCATTCATGTCCCACACGTTCTAGACTTCTTGTGACTCTCCTCTTTGGTATTCATCTCAATTCTTATCCAAACAAGATTGTTGAATCTTCGAATCTTTAATACTATGATAATATAATGCATCTTAAATTATATATTCTAAAAAATTATAATAGTTTCAAGAATTTCTTAAAATGTGGAGATTTATTAATTATTTTGATTATTTATTTTTTATGTATCATTACGAGAAAGTAAAAAAGAAAAAATGATGTTTAATTTCATTATGTATATATTAAATATCTATTCTAATATTTTTATTTGAGTAAACAAATAGTGTCAAGCATGACATAGTTGATGAACAAAGTTTTTTAAAAATAATTCAACTTTAATACATATCGATGAAGAGTTCTTTCGTATGCTATATAAAATTGTAATTATATAAAAATTTCATAAATAAATGACTTTTGAGAAAATTTATAAGTATAGTACTTTTGAGAAAAATATTATAAAATTATTGAAGAAAATGTGCTTCAACTCATTTGCATATAAAATAGAAATTATATAAAATCTCAAAAAATAAAAGATTTTCAAAGAAAATCATTACTAAAGGACTTTTGAGAAAAATCTTGTTAAATTGTCAAGGAGGATGTACTTAAACCCATAAAGGAGTCTTTTATGGAAGTAACCCAACTTTTATGATTGGTGATCCCACGAAGGGGATCCAATGGGTAGGAACTATCTATACTTGTTGAGGGAGGGAACGCCCTTATTCCTCTTGAGATTAGGTTAAAGCGAAGAACCTTAAGTTCAACCTAGAGTCATAACCTCCTTGCGGAGTGGAATAACCTATTAATAAAGTAAATTACCAAGAATTCAAAATAGAATATAAAAATCACAACACAATCTTATATGATTTGGCCAATTGCCTACGTACACGATGGATCCAATGATCCTAACTTTTCTTATTAAATCCTTAGAGATTTTACAAGGAAAACCCAATGTAAAACCTTCAAAAGAACCTAATGTTTAGTGAACCTTTACTCTACCATGAGTAATAAATATCCAAACGACGGTTTCACCCTAGCGCACACAAGCATTTAGTGTTTACCCAGTTCTTCATTTCTCTTAAAGTCTCTCTTAATGCTTAATCTCAACTAAAGAGTTTACAAGTGTTTATATAGGGTTTATTTTGTGCCTACTAACTTTATTCCTTATTGAAAGAAGAGTCTATTAGTTTTGAAAGTCCTAAACTTCTCAAAACTCAAAATTCAGATCAAAATTGACTTTTTGACGCTGCTGGCGCCCGACGCTGGCTATTATTGCACCAATCAAGTGACGCAGGGGACCCAGTATTGCGGCACTGGGTTGCTGTGCTAGGCGCTGCGGCGTTTAGCCATGGGCGTTGTGACGCTCAGCCCTGGTGCTCCTATAAGCATTTTCTTCGCCTCATTCGCATCTTGGAGTCCGGTTTTGCTTCCTCCTTCATGTCCCACAGGTTCTAGGCTTCTTCATACGTGTCTCACACTTTCTAGACTTCTTGTGACTCTCCACTTTGGTATTTATCTCAATTCTTGTCCAACCAGGATTGTGGAATCACAAAATTTTCAACAAACCATTCTTTGATTCAAAATCTTTCAAATTAGAAGGCTTCAGAATCTAATCCACACCAATACTCTATCACCTAGAGTTGAATCCAATTAAGTCTTCACCAAAACTTAACTTTCCTCAGGCTAGTGACTTTGGTCTCCAAAGGCATTTGTGCACCTTGCATAGGGTATAGATGCGTTGCACTCATTTCCGACCCTCATCACTTCAGTGAGCACGGTTTGCATGTCGTCTAGTGGTCTACATTACCTCAACACCTCGCGTTGGGCCACTTATGGCCATCCCAGTAAGCACATAAAGCCCTCCATTGTGCTTCTTATCGTCAAACCTTATAAGTCCTTTCTCTACCTTTAGTTTTCCTTTTTTTTCTCTAGCCAAATACCTTTTCTCATCGATCTTGCCTAGGGATATCAAGTTCCTCTTCAATTTAAGAACATGTCTTACACCATGTAAGTCCCCCATTTCTCCACCTTGCATCCTCAGCATTATGTCACAAACTTCTATTATCTCACAAGTCATGTTATTCCTCATTAGAGCTTTACCTCTCTTGCCTTTATAGTTGGTAAATATCGATCTGTCAGGACACATATGGAAGCTACACCCTGAATCTAGTATCCATTTGCCAGCGTACTTTTCCCTTGAGGCTACCAATGTATCTACAACTTCGGTATCTTTCTCAGTACCGATAGCAGCCCACCCTATTTGGCCTTTTGATTTCGGACAATCCTTCATAAAGTGCTATTCTTTATTACAAAGAAAACACTTATTGGATCTCCTCCTTGATTGGTTGCTCTTCCTTCCTTATGTAAGCAATGCTGCTCTACTGTTGGACTCAGATTTCTTTGTCAATTCTTTTGAGTTCAATGATGCATTTACTTCATTCATCGTTAAAGACTCTTTATCATACAACAGTGTATCCACAAAACTTTTATAGCTCTTTGGCAACAAACTTAACAGGATAATGGCATTGTTTTTATCCTCAGTCTTGATGCCCAGTCTCTCAAGACTTATGATGATATTGTTAAATTCGTTAATGTAAGCTTTCAATAAAGATCCCTCGTGCATTGTCAGCTGATGTAGTTTTTTTTACAAAAAGTTTATTTGCAAGAGACTTCTTCATATACAATACCTCGAGTCTTTTCCATAACCCCAAAGCTATTTCCTCATCACCAATTTCCCTTAATACTTCATCGCTCAACGCTAAAAGTATGGTACTGTGAGCCTTTTTTTGAATCGTGTCCCAATCTTTCTGCTTAGACTTTGAGGTTGTCGTCTCATTGCTAGTTAAGGAGCTGGCTTCCTCCAAGGCTGAGACTAGCGTTTCCTTTAGTAGTAGAGCTCTAACTTTCTTTCTCCAAAGATTGAAGTCATTCATCCCATTGAACTTCTCTATTTCTTGCTTGATTGTAGTCATAGTTTAAATACCCAGGTGTGTATTATGGAACCTTTACTTTGATACCAGTTTATTGAGGGAGGGAACACCCTTCTCCCTCTTGAGATTAGATTGAAGCGAAGAACCTTAAGTTCAACCTAGAATCCTAACCTCTTTGCGTAGTGGAATAATGTGTTAATCAAGTAAAATACCAAAAATCCAAAGCAGAATATAAAAGATCACAATACAATCTTACGTGGTTTGGCCAATTGCCTACGTCCACGGTAGATCCAAGGATCCTAGCCTCTCTTATTAATTCCCTAAAGATTTTACAAGGAAAATCTAATGAAGAACTCTCCAAAGGACCTAATGTTTAGTGAACCTTTACTCTACCACGAGCAATGAACACCCAAACGACGATTTTACCCTAGCGCACACAAGCACTTAGTGTCTACCCAGTTCTTCCCTTCTTTTAGAGTCTCTCTTAATGCTTAATCTCAACTAAAGTTTTTACAAGTATTTATATAGGGTTTATTTCGTGCCTACTGACCATATTCCTTATTGGAGTAAGAGTCCACTTATTTTGAAAGTCCTAAACTTCCTAAAACTCAAAATCTAAATCAAAACTGACTTCTTGACGCTGCTGGTACCGTGACGTTAGCTATTATCACGCCCATCACCGTGGCGCTAGGGACCCAGTGCTGCGGTGGTGGGTTGCTGTGCTGGGTACTGCGGTGCTCAGCCTTGATGCTCATATGCAGGTTTTCTTCGCTTCCTTCTCGTTTTTGAGTCCCATTTTATTTCTTCCTTCGTGTCTCACACGTCTTAGACTTCTCCATACATGTCCAACACGTTCTAGACTTCTTGTGATTCTTCACTTTGGTATTTATATCAATTCTTGTCCAACTAAAATTATTGATTACCAATTTTTTAACAATACTGCATGATTTGTTTAACACTTATATTATAGACATATCATAGATGAGATATACTACCGCTCATCCTTATGGAAAAAAGCACTTATTTTGTATGACATTAAAAGCACTTATTTTGTATGACATTAAGAAGGGTATTTATCCTGAATGAGTCCGAGACAAAAATATTCTTATAAAGCATGAGTCACATATGAAAGTGCACTGTGTGTATAGAGAGTATGTATATTTTAATTTTAATTTTAGTTACACATCATATATACATAATTAAGTGCTACAGAATTTAAATATTTATTTGATTACATTAATGAAATATTAGAAAACTCACATTTGAAGTGTACTTTGTGTAATTCTAGTTGAGAACTCAATGGAATCTTTTGAACTAGAACAATAGCCTTACTATTCTCGCACAAATAATATATCTAAAGTAACTATTGCTTCCTTTTTGTCTCTCGGACATTTGTATAATATATGCATCCAATTCACTTTCCTTGCCTTAGAACTCTTTAAAAAGAAATAAAATAGGATTGGTTATTTATAGCAAAGCCACCTCGTTTTCAACCAAATAAAGGCCAACATTTGTTAAGCCATTTATAAGCATGACAAGACTCAATTTTATCATTGTCATGCTTAGTTAAAATGGTGAATCAAAAGTGAAAGCAAGGTGGCCGAATTTTGGAGCAAATTAATAGCTAAAAGATTTGTAATTAAACAAGTTAAGGCCAAATCTTGATTATAAGAAAAGCATGACAAATCATGCTAATGAATTACTACTTTATACTCGGCTAACTTATGCTTAACAACTTAACATGACAAATCATCATAATGACCATTTGTAATTTGAAGAATATTTGGCCGAATAGTAATTTGAATTGCCATTTGTTACATAGTTTACAAATGGCTAATATATTAATATTTAATAATAACTTTGGCCAAATTAAATATAACATGCCACCATTTATGCTTTACATACATGCTATATGTGAATTTTGCTTTCAAAGCCTTTAACTTCCTCTGTTTCATTTTTAATTTATATAATTTTATAACATTTACAAATTATATGTTAAACCAATGAAACCCTACTATATGTCATGTCTTAACAAATTAATGGCATGATATGTGACATCCAATAGAAGAGTTAAAGTCTCACTTTTGAGATCTCGGGCTTAACACTTAAACCCTATGATCTCTCTGAAAGATCCAGAAATAATTTTAATTTTTCAAAAACTTCTCAGATTGAACTATTCAATCCAGTGAGCTACCCTAGTGTACAACGAGTATACTTCATATAATGAGACTCCATAGGTTTACACTTGTTTTGTCTTACGAAAATCTTTTGTAAGTCCATAAACGATGCCTTACACACATATTATAGAAATAACAAAACAACGTGTTGAACCATATAAGTTGAGATTAATACATATTCGTATAATCTCTCGGTCATCTATATCCTGAAAGAGCGGAGACATAGATCATCATCGTTAAGTCTCTATATGCTCAACACTAGAACTTATCTCTAGATTCGTATTCCATAAATAATATCTGTAAACACTTTTGTAATATTATTTCTTACATAGAAAACATTTTTTTTCATGGTAAATTACTTATATCTATAGGATTTTATGGAACACAATCTTGAAGTATTTAGATATACTACCTATATGAGTTGACAGATCCCATATCTACATATACCGGATTTCATGAGCATTAGATTATACCCAACGACACTTAGTGGTTAGATTATAAAAGGTCTTTGATATGTGTGGAACCTAAGTATGGTGGATCACTTACAAGCCCACTGTGGTACTCAGGTTTAGGGATCACAAATACTACTCAACTCAAAAGGATCATTCATTGACAATTTTATAGGAGGTCTATTGACAAATCTATTTGAACCTGTTTAGTACCCAGTTTAATTGAATACCTGCATGTTTATACAAACTTTTACTAAGTTCATAGTCTATTAAGATTAACGATATGGACCATCCAGATATAGGCATACAATGATCTATTTGAATGAGATTTTCACTGAACTGTATTAGTGAAAATAGATCAGGAACATAATGTTTGAAAATATACTTTCATAATGACATTTTTAGTACTATTTACAACTCTTTACAACTATATTTTTACTAGTACCCTCGAGTCTTTGTCCTATTTCAGATAAGGTTCTAACTCTTTAGATCTCGCTGACTCTTATAACTTGCTAACTTTTAACAATTATAACTCTTAGCATAATTAATTCTTTGCATTGGTCTAAATTTTTTGAACCAAATCTGAACTTTTTCAAATCATAGTGTCTGAAGTGTTATAAGTATTTTACCATATATAAAATATAATTAGCGATTAAATAAAATATAAATTATATAATTAAATATTTATACAAAATAGGATAACACGTAAGCACAAATTCTAACAACATATGCCCTTGGAGGACTCATCTATGTGAAAGTAGTTATGTGCAACGACTATAGGAATTAGGTTGTTCTTTAGAGCTCTCACTAAAACCAATATAGAGGGCAGAGCCATTAATGCGCCAATCTACAAAACTAAGTCTTTGTCATTATTATATGTATTATAGTTGAAGTTTGATCAAATAGATTGAGTTTAAGACATAGATCACCTAGGTTTCTCAAATAGATAATATAGTACTAAGTATAGGTTTAAGTCCCAAAGATACTTATACCCACTACATAATAGAATGTTGCTCTCATATATTTTTGTTATTAATTATATATTATATATTAAAAAATATAATGTATATATAAAATGTTTTCAAATATTTTGTGGGGAATTGTTGGAGAAAAGTTTTTAAAATTCTTTAAAAAAATAATAAATAATAAAATATTAATATAATTTTAATATTTTAAACTATTATTATTATATAGTGATTATAATATTTAAATTAGCCATTAAATTTATATTAAATATGCGAGATTACAAATATTTATTTATAATATTATTATTAGAGAGTTATTTATTTAAAAATATTGCAAGAATTAAAATATATTTAATTATTCTTATTAAATATTAAAATTAATTCTAAGAGTTACAATATATTAAATTATTCTTATTGAATATTAGAATTAATTCTAAGAGTTACAAATTATTTAAAATTATAATAATGTTAATTTAATATTAATTTTATTATCTTAGCCTTTATCTACTACTGTATAAAAGTGCTAGCCTTCTTTAGAGAGTGTGTAAAAAAAATAAAAATAAGAAGTGAAAAAAGATTTTGGTGATGTGTATGGGAATGAAGAAGAAAAAAGAAAATAAAGTGTTATATATATATATATGTATATTTGTATATATATTATTTTAAAATAATGCATTTTTTATTTTGTATTTTGAACAACTTTGACAATAAAAATTTATTATGATTTTTTGATGATTGTACTCATCGTAAAAAGTGGTTGCAAATATAGAGTTATATTTTAAAATTATATAAATTATTTATTATTCACAAAAAAAAAAAATTATTTGACTTTAAAATAATACTCTATGTTATGTCTCTTTATATTTAAGGTTAATTTTTTTTACTCTCTTTCATATTTTATTATTATAATTATTGATAATTTTATTTTACGAATATTTGACAATATATATTTATATATATGATTAAATAATTTTTAGAATAAACATACCTAACACTTTTATGGGATTCGAAATGCCTTATTGGCAGTATATTCATATAAATTTATAACTTCCTTTGCATTTGGGAATATCAAACTTTACATATTGTATCAGGAAATCTTTTCTTCGCGTCTATGTTAAATCGACAATCTTTCAAAATGTCTACAACACACATCCACATTATTAATTTCGCTGTCTAAATTTACTGAGATGGGGTAAAAATGTAATTATTCTTTGATAAAACTAATTAAAAAGATGAAAACAAAGCATCACCTTTAGACACACAAGATTTCTTTCCCTTATTTTTTTTCTCTTTCTGGTTTGATTATTTTACCCTAAAATCTAAATCAATCACTATTAAAAAAAAAGCATGCGAGACTTGGTCAAATTGACAACAGCCCTCTGGTAGTGCACCTTTATCAAGAGTTTGAATTCTCTTTTTTTTTTGTAAATTATAAAATATTTAAAAAAAATTATTACTATAATTTTTTTATTTTGTTATAATTTTTAAAATTTATTACAAATTTATGATAAATTATATTATTTTTTTTAAATTTAATATTTTATTAAAAAATAACAATATTTTCTATCACAAAAAATTTAATAAAAATTTATGACATAAAGTATCAAAACTTAGTAATAGAATTAATATAAATATTTTGTGACAGAAAGACTGATACAATGCATTTTCTATGTTAGAATTTATTTATTTTTTTAATTTCACAAATGAAACGGTGTTATTTCAATTTTTAGTGAAAAGATGTCGTTTTATTATTTAAATTGGGTGCATGAAATGGCGTTGTTTTCACGTGATAAGAAAAAAAAAGACGAAACGACACTATTTCATTTACAGAAATAAAAAAACACGATGCTATTTTGGCGACCCTTCTCTTTTAAGCTGATTGATTCATTTAAACTCTCGCGCTTTTAGCCGTCTCTCTAAAATAAAACCCCAAATCGCACTACTTGAATACATACTAGATAGATATCTCTCTATTGCTCTCTTAGGTATATACTAAATAAATGTGTGTGTTATTTTAAACTGAAGTAATTTATATAAATAAATTGTATATGTACCGTGTTAATATAAAATATTAATAAATTTTTATTGTATTCATTTATGGTTCATTATTAAATGTCTGATTTAATAACACACAATAATCAATTCGTTTAAACTTCCAAAACAAGTGGACTTTTACTCCAACAAGAAATAGGGTTTGTAGGCACGAAATACACCCTTTATAAACACTTGTAAACCTTTGTTTAAGATTAAGCATCTAAGGTTTTAAAATATAATCATAAGAGAGAATAGAGGAGCTAGGTAGGCACTAAGTGCGTAGTGCACTAGGGTGTAACTTTGGGGGGTGTTTTCTTCTTTAGGTTCTTTGAGTGAATAAAAGAGAAACACCATAGATCCTTTTGGCTTAGATGCTCGGGCTATTCTTGTGTTTCTTGTAAAAATCTCTTATGAGGAGATACGAAGAGGTCTTAGGGAGTCATAATGATCAATGGTAGATACTTAGAGGTCTCTATGAGAGATACTAAAGGGTCTTGTGGAATCATTGATGATGTAAGAAGATACTTTGTGATCTATTTCAATGGGAAGAAGCTGGATCATGGATCCTCCGTGGACGTAGGCAATTTGGGCCGAACCACGTATATCTTGTGTCTTGTGATTGATTTGTTTTCTTTATCTTTATTGGTGTGTTAATCTTATGTGTTCTTACTTATGGTGTGAGTTATAATTTTCCGCTGCGCATAGAGTATCAAGGTTGTAGCTTAGTTGATGCCATAGGGGTGTCAAATTGAAGTGCATGACTTGATATCCTCAACAATTTATACAATTATACACAATTCGATTTGCTTACAATTAAATTCATTTAAATGAATAATAACAGCTAATTCAATATTCGATTCATTTAAAATGCGATTAAATTATGATTAATAAAAAATTAAAATACATAAAAAATTAAGTATTTAATGCATCTAATAATAAAATTATTCTAACATAATTAAAAAAATAAATTCATCCAACATAATTAAGAAAATAAAATTCATCTAACATAATTGAAGAAGAAGAGTCTTTAGAGTTTATAGACATTAAGATTTTAATTTTTAATTATATAAGTTTATTTTATTTTATAATTTAATTAAATGTGAGCTAAACGAATGGACACATGTATAGACATGAATATGATTTATTTATTAAACATGACTTAAATGAATTAGCAAATCGTAAAACTCAAATACGTATTTGATATGATTAATAATTGAGCTTCTGAAAGGGATGCTTGCTGGAGCAGCTCAACGAGATGTGGGTTCAATTCTCACTATGCCTCATCCTAGTAGGTGTCTATGCTATTGGCCAACTAAACTTAAACTGATAACATGAATTCGATCCGTTTATTAATCGTGTAAATTTTCTCTATCCATATTTCTTAAAGCATGTCGAATTGGTGTTGTGAACCATTTTGTCACCTCAAATTTTGTGTATATAATTTGAAATAACACAATCATGCATAAATCTGTGTCATATACTTAGAGAACTAAAAGGAGATGTTGTTGAAATTTTTATTGAAGTAGATAAAATTTGAGTTATTAATACTATATAGAATTATGCAATTCTGAATGAGATAGAATCATCTACCTTTTAGAAATGAGTTATAAAGAGACAGGTTTCATGATCATGTATTTATTTTCATATAAATTAAGAAGTTAAACATAATTAACTCTTTTTTAGACAATTAAGCTCAAAAGTGAATATGCTAGATGATTTATTCTATATTCAAGATAGAATTGCACTTTTTCATTTTGAGAATATTTTTTCAATTTCATTTTTTGATACCATAGAGCATTTACCTAAAGAGGTGTTACTTGCTAGTCCTGTACAATTTCGATAGATATATTGTATTCAAAGATATGATTAGCAATGTTGTTGCCTTACATTATAGGTATATATAGAATAGGTATCTATCAATCTAAAACTTTATGTGCACAATCGAGCATATCTCAATACTTTAATTGCTAAAAGGTATTTGTTAGAAGAATGTATAAATTTTTATTTAAGATACCTTAATAAAGTGGAAACGAAAAGTATTCGACTAGTTAATAATAATGATTATGGTAATAAGTTTATGCGTCCTTTAAGAAAATGAGTTAAAGTTCGTCTTGATAATGTTTCATGGGTTTAATCACGTAGTTATGTGCTAGTAAACACTAATGTCATCAGTCCATTCCGAGAGTAAGTTTTCGATTTCTTATTCAAATAATTTTATTTTTAATTCATAATTTTACTTATATGACTTATTAAATTACTTATCCAAATTTTAGTAGGCAACATCTTTCTGAACTAGCAAGAGAAATGCCTCAAAGTGTATAACATCATATTAAAAAGGTTCACAATGAATTATTTGACAAAAGGTTTGTGAATCATGTAAGTTATTTAGTTTTTTTTTGGGTTTATA
The DNA here is from genome assembly GCA_946807835.1 of Ailanthus altissimus. Taxonomy (NCBI): domain Eukaryota; kingdom Viridiplantae; phylum Streptophyta; class Magnoliopsida; order Sapindales; family Simaroubaceae; genus Ailanthus; species Ailanthus altissimus. The sequence goes on along the minus strand of OX327712.1, from coordinate 14,457,326 downwards.
AATCATTTCTTGAATCATATATGTAAGGTCCAATTATTATCATTTCTAATGATTACAAGTCTATAGAGATTTAAGTCTTGTAATGGACATCAATATAGCATTGCTTGAAGAAATAAAAATTCTAGCCTATGGTTCGTACCAATTTACTCAAAGATTCAAAGGCTATATTGTTAATAGCTTTTGATTTTGAAAGAAAGACAATGACAAAAGTAGAACTACCTAAAATTTTAGTGTTGTTTTAAAAGTTGATACTTTGAACTATGTTAGCACAAGGGATTGAAATCCTTGTTTAGGCAATATAACATTTCATAGGGGTGTTAATAGATATATTTGAAATCTATTATACTAATTACATGAAATTTGTTCTTTTTAAAGTTGAATGGGTAGATAATGAAGTTGGAAAGATGCATGATGAGTTTAAATTTATTTTGATAAATTTCAATGATTTATGATATAAAAATAATCAAATAGGTGATGACCATTTTATTTTAGTAGGACAAGTAAAGCGAGTTTGTTATGTATAAGAACTTTAAATGTAGATTGACATGTTGTTTTTAAAATAAAAATTAGAGATTTGTTTGATATATGAATATTCAAAAGATTCTGCTCATAGGCCATTAATAATATCTCAAGTTAAGCTATATGCTAAACAATATTGGATGAAAGTTTGTCTGTGTAAGATGAGAATATTGGTTGGGTTAGCCAAGGAATTGATGGGATAATAATAGATGCAAACATTATTGACAATAGTGATAATGATAACAATGAAAATGATGTCATAAAAAATGTTCAATGACTTTTTCTTGTAATAGATTGCATTAAGGGGTAAGGCTTATTACATCCCCTCATTTAGGAGTCATTTTTATTTTCTTGTTAATGAACATTTTTAATTATATCTTTTAGTAATTATATATTTTTTTCTTATTAATAAGCTTTTTTACTAATATAATTTAATAGTTTTTCTTGTTTATGATTGTTATCTAACAATGTATTTTAATATTTGATTTACAATTAACCATGGCACTGAAAAAAGGAAACGATTCTTCTATGAACGTCTTACTTCGATAGCAGGCAGAGTTACAACGAGTATATTTGTCTTTTTATTCTTATACATATGATAATAATGAAGGTTTATCTTTTATTATTTAGAAGACTTCACTAATACAAATTTCTATTAAGACCAAGTGAATCAACAAATAGAAGGCAAGCTCATGCCCTGCTCTTGGTACTGATGATTGAGAATAAGAAATATTATGCATCTAGAGTATAATTCAGAGTGACAAGTGATTGGTTCGAATTTTAATCAATTCAAATATTAACTTGGAACCATAGCATGAAATAGACTAAAGTCTCATTTGGTATATGTTAAGTGGAATGATATTTAGAGGATCTTTTAGAAAATATATAGAAAGAGATGAAGGTATGAACTATTACTATAACATATTAGTTTAAGTCTCATGTTTTATAATTTAATTAAGTTCATATTATATTGCAAGCAAATATAAATTCTCCAAATGTTTACAATTGCCATTGCTTAAGAAATATAGGAAAATTTTGAAAGGATTGGAAGCAGAGAGTAAAAAGTAAGTATTACAATAACAAGAAAAATAAAGAATATCTTGCATCCACTCCTCTTAGAGTTATTGATGAGAAATGAAATACATATATAGCTTATTAGGGTATTGTGGAAGCTAAGATATGATTTGACTAAACTCAAGTTATTATTTTAATTATCATTAGTATAAATTAATGTTTTTATATGGTTTCATTATATTGTTGGTCACGATTGATAACAATAAAAATGAATCATATGTAAGTGTCTTTACTTTTTAGAATTGGTCGAACATTATTGGTCAATAAGAGAGAATAAGTTAGTGATATTTTTATGGCTCATCTATTTTTTTTTCTCTCCCTAATTTTATAATTTATTATTTAATGATGAGATTGAGAAGTTTGGTGAATGAATAACGAGGTTTGATAAATGAGGAGGATTTCTTAAATTGATGATTAATTAAAGTTTGGATTGGAATGTTACTTTGTCGAAGTTGGTTGATTGTTGTGATGATTTTGTTATAAGATGGATTTGATTTTGCCCATTGGAAAAGACAATTAGTGACTCTACAATTTTCAATTTACATTACGTGGTGTTATGTGATAACAAAGACAATCATTTGTGATGTTATAGCCATGTGCTTTATTTTGACCTATAATTATATAGGTTTTGGATTAAATGGAAATTCTTATTCTTATATAATTTCATTAGCTTCAGTTACATGTTATTATAAATAAATAAAAAAAACACTTGTCTCTAATAGTAATTATGAGTGATAACAATGTATGCTTTTGTAATAAGCTTGAAAGCGAAACCATGGGAGGATTTCATGTAGCTTAGTCAAAATTTAAGAATGGATTGATTTGACTGATTGATATATTATGTAGGTTTTAAGAACTCTCCTTGGACGCATAGTTATAAATTTCATAACGAGTCATTAATGACATAATATTTGCATATATAAACTTACAAGAATTTGAATTTTTTTTGCTACGATGAACAATATGGAATTAAAGGAAATGACTGATAAATAGAAAACACTTGTGTTTTTATAGTTATGCAATGTGGTATCCAATTCATATAATAGACAATACTGTTTCTATTAGGATCTTTTCCAATTTCAAAGTTTATATTATATTGCTATGATGAATTTTCAGATGAAAAAAGAAAAGAAAAGAAGATATATCACATAAATTTGTTAAAAGAAGATATATCACATAAATTTGTTTATTAAGACTCGATCAAGATTTGATGATAATATAGTTGATTTAGATAGTGTAAAAATAATTATAAGTAAAATAAAATTATAATAGTAGTATATTTATGAAATTGATAATTTTTTTATAAATATTTAACATTCTAATTAAGTTTTTATGTTTTTAAGATTAATTAAATAAACGTTTGTCTTAATTGTTAAATAAAAAGTAAATAAAAGTTATAAGAGATTAAATATTCATTGATGTGATAAGACGTGATAATCAAGAATATATTAAAACCTATTGTTATGGTCCATCACCATTAAATATTACACAACAAAATTCAAGCTAAAATTATGAAATATTGAAATAAGAGTTAAAATATTTGAAATTTAGTTATAGTGACCTTTAAGGCAAAATACAATCATTCACAATCAATGTGATGAGATATGTGCATTGGTGCAACTGTATTTTGATAGTAATAGGATTTATTTATCTACTAGTAATCAGGTTGAATATTTCATTTAATATTGCTTTAATTTAATATTAATTTCTAATTGTAAAATTATATCTAAAATATGAATTACTTTTATTTATAGGTTCAAGATACTTTTAGTGTGCATTAGGGTTGGGTATAACCAGTTTCGATTTGGTTTGGGTCTGAACCGAACCAAAATCAGAATTGATCGGTTCTAACAAATTGAAACCCATTAGTTTTACCTTTTAGAATCGAATCGAACTGATCAGTTAGGTTTGGTTTTTAATTTTTTTTAAAAATTATTAATATATTTTTTTCGATTTGAATTGAATCAAATTAAAACTGAATCGATTGGTTTCAAATAAAATAAACCAAACTCAAACCGAATGGATATTTTTAATTTAATTCGGTTTAATTTTTGATTAAACTGAATCGGTGCCACCCTTAATGTGCACCATCAACACATAGATAATGATTAGAGGGTTATAATACATTATATGGATGTTATTATTTATTGTTATAATACATGATTAAATTTCTTTTTGCTAGTTATTAGTTAAATGTTTTTTAAAATGTGAGTATATAAAAAATTTTATATTAAAAATATTTATTTTTTAAAATATTGAAAAAAATATATAAAATATAATTTTTTAACCTTTTTGTGATGACTTATATGTCATCACAACTTTATTTGGTCAACAAAAGTTGACCTTTGCGATGGCCACAATTGTCGCAATGTTGCTCTAGTCAACTTTCAGTAATCATTTTTGTAAAAATTAAATAATTGTCATAAAAGAACCCTACAATGACTATTCAGTCACCATAAAATATTTATGTCGACAGTAATTGTAATACAATAAATGGCATCACAGCACCATTACAAAATATCTTTTTTCATATAGTGAATGTTTTGGTTTCTAGGTTTCTATGTTTTAGTTTCCAAGAATTAATTCTGCCTCAAACATTATTGGAGCCACGTGAAATAACTTTGAATTGAGTGATAAATTAATATATAAAATTAATTTAATATTTTTTATTTATCATATGATGATAGTGTTATTTATAAAAGTTTTTATTGAAGAAAAAGATATTTATTGTAGGATATTTGTTATTACCTATAAGTGTGTATTATTAATTATATATAGTCAATATCTATTTTTGTTATTATTATTTATAAAATACTAAATCTATATGCTTTTATTCGTTTAGGTAACATTTTAGATTAGGGAGATTAATGTTTGGTTTATTTCTTAATAACTATATATGAAAATTATCAATTAGTTAAGATTAAATCTTAGGTACTCTTCGCATTGCACCCTTTACATTAGACTTTTATGATATATATTTTATAATCAACCAACCATGATAAAGTGATATAGATGGGAGTGTTAAAGAAGTCAACACCAACTTAATTACATTGAACCTCCAGCAAAAGAAAAAGATGGATAAAAGTTGAAGGTTAGAAGAAATTAGTTTGCAATGGAAGTTGAGAGATTTGTGGGTAATATAATTTTGAGAATATTTTATTTTGTGATTTGTGTTACAAGGCCTATATTATAAATATTCGTTAGTGTTTTTGCATCAAGCAAAATGTGTAAGTAAAATACACAAGTCTAGTCTTAGTTAATTAGTGTGAATCTTGAGTGAGTTTTAAGTGTGTATGTATAGGCAAAGTGAGTGTTTGTAAGAGTGAGAATTAAGTTCAGATGTGTGTTTGTACAAGTGTCCTTGTGTGTATTTTACTTGTATTTATGTGCAAGTGATTGTTATATTAATAATCGGTGTGCTTCAACTGTTCAATAAGTGGTATCGGAGTCATATCCCAGAGTTAACCATGTCGAAAAAATTCTTGGTGCTGAATAAGAAGGTTGTGAGCTTGGTAAAGCTCTCATACGATGGGATTCATGGTTAAGCTCTATGGACAGGAGGTGATGTACTCTCGAGCTTTACGTAAGGCGTGTCTCTCAACACAGTAATGTAGGGTTAACTTGATAGAGTGGGCTCTCAAGGGAGGCAGTGCGATATTCTGATGTTTCACGTAAGGTGTGCCACTCTAATGTAATGAACATGAGTAGTAGATTGATGGGAGCGAGGTATTCCCCGTGTGGAAGATAGACAAATAAGATATTATTTGAGGGGAGACTTAAACCACGTAGAATGGTATATTCTTTTGTTCGAGGGGAGGATTATTAAAGAAGCAAACAAAGTTCCATATTAGTGAGAAATAAGGAAGATCATGGGTATATAAGAAGTGAATCATATCTTTATTAGTATGAGACCTTTTGGGTAAAGCCCAAGAGTAAAGCCCAAGAGTAAAGCCATAAGGGTTTAGACTCAAAGTGGACAATATCATACTAATATGAAGATATGTTTGGTTCATTATGCCCTTTTAAGTAGTATCTGAGCCAAGTTGTTAGGATTGTAGAACAATAATCTGAGTATTGTTCATACGATTACTGTACACATGGTCACTGTTTATACTTGTACTATTTACTTATACGGTACCATTATTCTTACAAAAGTAGAGCAGGTATGTTAGAGACTTCTATAACAGTGCTGGTGAAAGTGTTGTTAAGAGTAACAATGGGACATTCGAGAATCAACTTTGATGGAGCTTCACTTGAGTAGTAAGGAGTTTGAAACTTTATAAGCCTACAGTTCAAGTTTATTTACCATTTTTGAAGATTTGCTCACACGATGGTTGACCTTTAAGTAGTTGGAGCAATTAAAAAGCTCAACAATCAAAATTACAATACATAGACGATGTTGATAGAGTCTTACCTATAAGGCCAAGATCTTTGGGAGGTTGTTGGTGGGAATTAAGTGAAGTAACCAATAGAAGAGACTATTTTGAAGAAGTGAAAGGTAAAAGCTGGTAAGGCCATGTTCGCCATTAAGACCATAATTAAAGAAGAAATATTGGAGCACATAAAAAAGTCTAAGATGTCAAATGAGCTTAAGACACTTTTTCATTATTCTTCTAAAAGAAAAACAACACACGATTACAACTTCTAGAGGATGAGCTTTTTTCGATTGCACAACACAACATGTTAATTAATCAATACTTTACAAAGGTAAAGTCTTTGTACTGCGAAATATTTAAATTAGATCATACTGCTGCTATTGTTGAATCTAGGATGAAAAGAATTATCGTCCATGGTTTGAGGCTTGAGTATAAAAGCTTTGTTACTATTGTACAAGGCTGGACAACCCAATAATCTCTCTTTGAATTTAAAAATTTACTTGCTGATTAAAAAGCGATAGCCAAGCAAATGATGGAGTCTCATTAAAAAGGGATGAAACCAAAAGAAAGGTTGATTTAAACGACGTGCTAATAGAAGATCTAAAGGAGATAATGACAAGTAAAAGAGTCATCAATAAGAAGATAGCTTACAAATAGGGAGAGCATGGAGGATTCACTACAATAGTAGTCAATCCAAGTAAAAGAAAAAGTTTAAAGGAAAATACTACAACCTTGGAAAAGTAGGCCATATGAAAAAATATTGTTGGTCCAAGAAATGGTATGCTAAGGGTAATACTGCCATCTCAAACTTAGAAAAGAAAAGTGAAGATGAATAAGATGCTGAAGCATTTATTGCTATAGAGGAGAAAAATCTATCACTCTCAGCAATAACGCCTAGACAGATTGATTTTGAAAATGATTGGATTATTGACTCAGGGTATTCGAATCACATGATTAGTGATGAAGAAAAGCTTCAAGATATAACTAAGTAAAAGGAAAGTCGTGTGGTAGTGAAAATCAACAACTCAAGATTGCCTACAGCTCACATTGGTAGCACAGTTTTTGCATCTTAATATAGTTCTAACAAGGTAACACTTCAAGATTTATATCATGTTCTTAGCATGAAAAAGAATCTATTATCAGTATCATAGTTTACACCTTCTAGACACTATGTCTTATTCGGTTAACAAGATGTTAAGGTGTATCAAGATTTGAAGATCTCAAGAACAAAAAAAATGGAAGGATGATGATTAAAATTGATCTATATACTATCACCAGAGTTAGCCTATATAAACAAAACTCAGAAGAATGAAACGGTATATTTGTGGCACACATAATTGGGACAGATAAGTAATCACAAGCTAGATGATTGGTAAGGGCATATTTATCATATATTTTTTAATATTTTTATTTTAATATTTTATTATTTTATGAGAATAAATGGCTATTTATGTGCATTATTGTTATATATAGAGACTTCAATGAAATTTAAAGTAAGGACGCAAAAGGAGAAAAAATAGAGACTAAAATGTAAACTTTTCAAAATATAAACCTGTTGCCCCAGTGCTACAAAGATTTTCGCCCCAACACTAGAACAATGATTAAAATAAGAAAAGAGAGAAAATGACCTATTTAAGTCGTAGTTCATTACTCTAGCGCCACACCTTCATTGCTCCAGCGCTAGACCTTCACCGTTCCAGCTCCAGACCTTCATTGCTCCTGCGAAATGACCTTTTACATGCAATGCCCCAGCGACAGCAATAGAGCATCCTAGCAGTAGTGCAATTTCTAACCCAACAATAATTAAAGTTTTTAAGCTTAAATCAATCTCTATAAAAGGTCACCCGTCACCAAACTTTAGAAAGCATCCAAGAATATCAAGAACACATAACACAAGTCTTAGAGAGTAATTAGAGCTTAATTGAAGCAGCCATAGGAATATACCTATTTGACATGTATGATCAATAAGACTTAATCTTAATTTATTACAAGTACCATAGGAATATAGGTATTTGGTAATTTAAGGTATACTTATATAACCTTGGGAGAGACTTGTGAATACATTAGTGTCTTGATCAATAACAAGAGCTAAAAGAGTTAAATATTAGAGGATTAATCATTAGAAATCATATTGAGGAATAGTATTAACTTTAGGTTTTCTCTATATTGCTATCTTTCAAATCTCTTTACATTGTGTCATTGTTTTTATATTTTCTAAATTTATTCTTAGATTTTTATTTTTTGGAATAATTACTAGAAAGACATAATTTTAGTACTTGTTTTAAAAAAAAACATTATCCATGTGGGTTCAACATCCGACTCTTTTTGTCCCTTTATTACTTACATATGATAGTATATACTTGCACTCAATTATACGATATATAAATATTGCATCAATGATGAATAAGGCAATGTTTAAAGGTCTGCCTCAACTTGATGTGAGAGTGAATATAGTATGTGTGAGATGTCAGTACGGTAAGACACATCAACTACCATATGAGGAGTAAAAGTTTAGAGCTAAGAAGCCATTGGAGTTATTTCACTCTGATGTGTTTCGACCTATTAAGCAACAATCAATCAGTGGCATGTGGTATATGTGACATTTATTGATGACTTCTCAACGAAAGTATGAGTTTTTTTTTATGAAAGAAAAATCAGATACTTTTTTAAGTTTAAGGAATTTAGAGAAATGATTGAAGGAGAAGTCTGAAAGAAGATTCGTTGTCTTGGTACAGATAATAAAGAAGAATATACCTCTGATAATTTTTATTAATATCTTTAAGAATGCAAGATACGCTATCAATTCATATGTACCAATATGCCATAACAAAATAATGTTGCAAAAAGGAAGAGTAGACATATTGCAGAGTTTTATACAAGTATATTGCATGCAAGAAATGTACCGGGAGATTTTGAACTGAAGGAATGAAGACTACAGTCTACATGATTAATAGGCTTCCTCAACCAAGATTAGGATTTATATCACCCTTTGAGAAATTATGGGATATGAAACCTACAATGAGTCATTTTTGAGTATTTGGTTGTATATGCTATGTATTTGTGTCAAGTCACTTGAGGAGTAAGTTTGACAAAAAAGTAATCAGGTCTTTGTCGGATATAATAACCTACGTAAAAGATGAAAATATTGTGATTGTACTAGTAAATGGTGTTACACATTAAAGAATGTGGTGTTTGATGAAGCTTTTCATAGTGGTTGCCATAAAAAGAAGAGCTTACAGATTCAATAGAAATAAGAGAACGACTATAACAAAAGATGGATGAGCAAATTACTAAAATTTGACTGAGCCAAGAAGAACTTGATGATAGAAGTAGTGATGACAACATCGACAAAGAGACAACTCAAAGTCATTGACAAACTGACATCTATCAATAACCAACAATAGAGGCCAAATATGAAATAGCAGAACCTACAACCCTCAATCTCATCCTCAAAGGTCAATAAGGATGTAAAAGCCTAATCCTAAATATACTAATGCTAGAATAGCAAAAGAAGAGAATATTAAAGAACCAGAGATATTTGAAAAAGCATCATAGAGTTCCGAGTGGATTAAGGCTATAAAAGAAGAAATCATAACACCAGAATAAAATCAAATTTGAAATTTAGTGCCAAAGCCAAAAGATGTGAAACTTATATCTTGTAAGTGAGTGTACAAGATCTTACGCCCTGATAGATCAGTGAAGAGGTATAAAGCTTGATTAGTAACTCGAGAATATTTTTAACAGTATGGGCTAGACTATGATAAGATATTTAATCTAGTAGTTAAGATTACTATAGTATGAGTTTTATTTGTACTGGCAACTAGAAAAAATCAGATGCTGTGACAAATGGACATGAAGAATGCTTTTCTACATAGAGAGTTGAATTGAGAGACCTACATAATTCAACCAATGGGATTTGAAAGCAAAGTACATCCTTACTATGTGTACAAGTTGAGAAGGTATTGTATGGATCAAAACAGGCTCTAAGGGCGTAGTATGGTAAAATTAGAGAATTTCTAACATATGGTGATTACTCTGTAGCACCAGTTAATCCTAGCCTATTTGTCAATACTAATGGAAAGAAACAAGTAATTGTGCTAGTATATGTGGATAATTTAATCATCACTGGAGATGATAAAGAAGAGATTCTTTAAACAAGAGCGAATTTAGCAGTTCACTTCCTGATGAAAAAGCTTGGATAACTTATGCATTTTCTCAGGCTCAAACTCAATTTAACACAAGAAGGAATTTTTCTAGGACAACTAAAATATGTCAAAGATTTATTGTAGAAGTTTAGGATGCTAGAGTGTAAGCCTATCTCAATGCTAATGGAAGCCAATGCCAAGTTGTGCGGTTATGAAGGAATGAACCTAGAAGATGGAACTATGTATCGATAATTGGTAGGAAGTCTGATTTATTTGACATTGACTCAACCTAACTTTTCTTATGCAATTGGAGTAGTAAGTCAATACATACAAAATCCTAGGAAGCTTCACTTAGAAGCAGTTCAACGGTTACTAAGATATATGAGAGGTATAATTGAGTATGGTATATTTTACAAGAAAGACAAAGACTATAAAATAGTTGGCTATTGTAATGTTGACTATGTTAGAGACTATGACATGTGGCATTCGACAACTGGATATTTCTTCAAGATTGGTTTAGGGATAGTCTCTTGGTACAGTAAAAGGCAACCAACTATATAATTATCAACCACTGAAGCTGAGTACAGAGCAACAGCAATGACAACATCAGAAAGTCTATGAATGATGCACTTGATAGAGGATTTACATCATCTAAGAGATTATAAAGTCTTATTATATTATGAGAATTCGTCAACAATCTGCTTGGTAAAAAATCTATTCTTTCATGCAAGAACAAAGTATGTGAAGGTGTATTATCACTTTATTCGAGAGAAAGTTCTATAGGAAGAAATTGAGTTACTGTATGTTAAAATGAAAGATCAAGTGGCTAATTTATTTACAAAATATTTTGGTGCTGATAAGTTTGAAAAATTTTGAAGCCAACTCAACATGGTCAAAAGAATGGAAGTTGATATTAAGGAAGAATGTTAAAGAAGTCAACACCAACTCAAGTACATTAAACCTTTAGCAAAAGAAAAAGATCGGCGGAAGTTAGTGGTTGGAAGAAATTAGTTTACAGATGAAAGTTGTAGAAACTTATGGACAATATAATTTTAATAATATTTTATTTATGGATTGTGTTACAAGGCTTATACTATAAATACCCCTTTCCGTTTGTATTTTTACATTAAGAAAAATGTGTAAGTAATATATACAAGTAAACTCTTAGCTAATTAGTGTGAGTATTGAGTGAGTTTTAAGTGTGTGTGGGCAAAGTGAGTGTTTGTAAGAGTGAGAATTAAGTTTATGTGTGTATTTGTACAAAGTGTCCTTTTGTGTATTTTCCTTGTATTTATGTGTAAGTGGTTGTTATATTAATAGAGGGTATACTTCAATTGTTCAACAAGTGGTATTAGAGTCATACCCCGGAATTAGCCATATAGAGAAAATCCGTAGTGCCAAATGAGAAGGTAGTGAGCCTGATAAAACCTTATTGTGATGGGATTCGTGGTTAAGCTTTATAGATAAGCGGTGGTGTACTCTCATGCTTCATATAAGACATATTCTTTTAACGCAGTAATGCAGAGTTGACTGATAGAGTGAGCTCTCAAGGTAGGCAATGTGATACTTTGGTGCTTCACCACTCTAACGCAATAAAGATGAGTAGCAGATTGATGGGAGTAAGGTCTTCCTGTGTGGAAGATAGAAGGATGAGATATTGTTGAGGGAAGGATTGTTAAAGAAGCAAACAAAGTCCCACATTGATAGAAAATATGAAAGATCATGAGTATACAAGGAGTGAACCATATCTTTATTAATATGAAGCCTTTTGGGTAGAGCCCAAAAGTAAAGCTATGAGGGTTTAGACTTAGAGTGAATAATATCATACCAATATAAAGATATGTGTGGTTCATTGTATCCTTACATATCATGGCAAAAACATTCAAGATCCTATCAAATTTTTAATCAAATTGAATGCCTGTTACTTCAAAACTGGATTACCTAACAATTGGTATTAAGTAAGAAAAGTGTAGAAACATATGGAATCCCTTGATATTTTGCGAGACCTGTGTAATTGAAATGATATTTATCCCTTATTCAATCCACAACCAAGTTGTACTTTTAAGTTGTAAATAGAAATTAGTATTTATTACATATTTTGAGACTATTTATACCTTGTTTCGTTTAGTAGATATTGAAAGATTAACTTATAATTTGAAAGAAATTTATAATAAAGGTATGATAATAGACATATAAGTTGATCATATAAGGGAAAATGATATTTTTGACATCTAAATTATAGTAAAAGTGATATTTTCACTTCCTTAATTTTAAAAAAAAGATATACATATTCCTTTCCAATTATTTTTTTGTTAAAAAAACTATTTAACCACCTTTAACTTGTAAAATGACCATTTTACCTTTATCTTATAATTCTTAAGTAAAAATCTATTAACACCTTAGACCTTTTGTAATTATCCTTTTATCCCTCATTACATCTTTTATATTATATTTACCAACCTTGACACCGTGATTAGAGTTGACTAGCATTGATTAGTGACATATCAACTTACCGTAGACATCATCATGCTCAAAAGTTTTTATCTATATTCTGGTAAACTTATACTTTTCAATGAAGTATTGAGAGAGTTTCAAAATTAGCACAAAAAGTAGCGGTCCTGTAATATCAGTGTCAAATATTCTAACTAATTTTTGAGTTTCTTTGATAAAAAAACCTGTACATTTCTTAAATCAAGAAATTTGGAGATTGATAATGCCTATAGTGAGTCAATACGCCATCAGTCAATAATTGGTTAACATCAATTAACAGTCGATTAATGCAGGTCAACAATTGGTCACCAATTACTACAGTGGCAGTTATTAGTTTTTCATTTTTTTATTTAATTAAAAATATATAAAAATATAAAATTTCCTTTATCCTAAACTATTTAATGAAGAAAATGAACGAAAAGGGGGTATAGATATCATTTTCTTTAACAAATAGGTGAAAAGTCATTTTTAATATACCTTAAGGGTTAAACAATCATTTTCTCTTATATAAACTAATGTGATGTAATATAATTAAACTAGCAAAAGTAAAGAGTCAATCTAATCAATAAAAATGAGTAAAATTTCAATAATATTAGTTGTTTTATATTCACTTATTTGATGATATTGTAATTTGCATGATTAAATTTTTATATAAAATATTACCATTAAGTAATATATATAGATAAAATCTAATATTCATGTGGCATATTAACTCAGAAGAGAGAAATTCTAAATGAAGAATTTTGTCTATTACCTCTCATAATACATTACTTTACATGGAGTCCTTTTATAAAGGAAATTACAACTCAAAGAATCAGGAAAATCCTCCTATAATAGATAGCCAATAATTACCTTTCTTATTTTATATATAATTAATTTTCTTATTTTATATTATTAACCAAATCACACTATTTACAACTAATCAAATCTCCTAAGATTTAGTTGTATCACAACCAAATCTCTACTTTCCAATACTCCAACTCAAGCTGGTTTGAAGATATCTTCCATAGCCAGCTCGCCAATTAAGTCATCAAACTACTTTTGGTAATCCTTTAGTGAGTACATCTACAATTTATTCTGCTGTAGGAATGTACAACATGCATATCGGTATTGTTTCAAGTTTCTCCTTGATAAAGTGCTTATCCATTTCCATATGTTTTATTATGTCATGAAGAATAAGATTACGGGCAATAGAGATTGCTGCTTCATTATCACAATAGATCTTCATAGGTAAAGAATTAAAGACTTTTGGATCATCTAATAATCTCTTAATTTATAAAACTTCACAAATTCCATCAGTAGTTGCTTTGAATTCCGCTTCAGCACTGCTCCTAGCAATAACATTTTGTTTCTTACTTTGCCAAGTAACAAGGTTGCCTCCGACAAATATATAATAGCCAGAAGCTGATTGTCTGTCAATAACACTTCTTGCTCAATCTGTATCAGTGTGTTCTTAAACTTGTAGATTGCAAAGTTTCTTAAATATCAAGCTCTTTCCCAGAGTTCTTTTTAAATAACTTAGAATCTTATAGACTGTATCGAAGTGTTCTTATTCTGGTGAATGCCTAAACTGGTTAACAAAAAATGCTATGTCAGGACATGTATGAGACAAGTAAATTAGTCTTCCAACTAGCCATTGATAATGCTCTCTGTTTTGCACTTCTTCAACCTTGGCAAGTTATAACTTCGAATTAGGTTCAATTAGTGTTTCTGCTGGTTTGCACCCAAGTAGACCCACCTCGCTAAGTAAAGCAAGAACATATTTTTGTTGGTTGATAAATATACCTTTCTTGAACCTAGCAAATTTCATTTCAAGAAAGTATTTCAATGTGCCCAAGTCTTTAAGATCGAAAGTAATTGCCAGCTTCTTTTTTAGTCTCTCTAATTCTTCAATATCATCGCCACTTGGAACTATATCATCTAAAAAAATAATTAGAATTGCAACTTGACCTTTCTTGTTGTGCTTGTAGAACATCGTATGGTTAGCTTGATTTTTAAAGTATCTACAAGTTTTTACAGCCTTCCTAAAATGCTCAAACAGGGCTCTAAGAGATTGTTTCATGCCATATATGTTTTTCTCAATCTGCAGACCGTATTAGGTCCAAGTCTCTTCTAAAATCTAGGTAGTAGACGCATAAAGATTTCCTATTCTAGATCTCCATTTAGGAAGACATTTTTCACGTCCAACTGGTTTAGGGGCTAGTTAAAATTCACAACTAAAGACAACAAACTCGAATTGAGTTTATTTTAGCAACATGAGTAGAAGTTTGATGGAAATCAATCCCATAAGTTTGGGTAAAACCCTTAGCAACCTGTCTCGCCTTGTATCTTTATATGCTACCATCACCTTTACATTTTATAATGAAAACCCATTTATAACCTATTGCATTTTTTTCCTTTAGGTAGGTCTACTATTTCTCAAGTACCACTTTTTCTTAGAGCATTCATCTTTTCTATAACTGTTAATTTTCAATTTGGATCATTTAAGGCTTTTGGAATATTTTTAAAAACAAACAGGTGCGGGATTTTTGAAGAAAAAGCCATATAGTAATGAGAAAGCTTTTCATAAGATATGTATTTAGTAATGTGATACTTTGTGCAGGTTCGAGTTTTCTTTCTAAAGGCTATAGAAATATCCAGGTCTGATGGCATATTAGAAATAAGAATTAAATTTGAGTTAAAATATAATACCTGTAATATCCTGGGTAGTAGTCCTCGAAGTTGGATATTAATCCAGTTTTAGAATCATAGACAAGCTTTAACTATTTTGATGGGGTCTCCTCTTAGTATAAACTAAAAGCTTAGTAATTTGATTTCTTTGATATGTTTATATTGTTTCTTCCCCTTTTAAAAATATGTCAATGTTTGGTGATTTTTTACTAGGATTTACAATGGTTTTATTAAAACTTTCCTCGCTTTATTTTTTGAAAACAATAGTAGGATTTGGAGAGGAAGAAGTAAGAGTAATATTCAGAATAGTATTTGGTAATGGAACAATGGATAGATTCTAAAAATATCTTCTACTTATTCTTTCTCCATCTGAAAAGAATTTTTGTAAAGTAAAGTTTGTTTTCCTAGAAAGAGACATCCATATTAACATGAAATTATTTTGTTTGGGAATTATAACACTTCTATCCCTTTTTATTTGGAGCATACCAATGAAAATACACTTTTCAGCCTACGGATCAAATTTGAACCGTGAATGGTTGAGAATATAGACAAAAATAATACAGCCAAAATTTTTTAGTGGTAAATCTGAGTAACGTGATAGAATTGTTCTTTGAAACACTCTAAAGGTGTGTTATATTTCAAAATACATATAGACATCCTATTTATCAAATATGAAACTGTTAAAATAGATTCTCCCCAAAGATATTTTGGGACATTCATTGAAAACATAATAGTACGAGCCACTTCAAGTAAGTGTTTGTTTTTTCTTTCAACAATACTAAAGGGTATCCACACTTGTAGACTAATGATGGATACCATCTTTCTTTAAAAAAAGTCCTCATGTGTTCATTAAAATACTCAGTTCCATTATTAGCATGCAAAATATTGATTTTGATTTAAAGCCAAGTTTCAATCATTTTATAAAAATTCTTAAACAGTTTTCCCAAACTCAGATTTCTTATTCATTAAATATATCCAACATAATTGAGTATGATCGTCAATAAATGTAACAAACCAATTTTTAGAGAAATAGTAATAATTTTTGAAGGTCTTTAAACATTATTATGAATTAAATAAAATGGTTTCTAAGGAACATACGATTTAAAAAAATAAGTTATATAATAACTTTTAGACAAATAACAACTTTTACATTGAAAAGTAGAACAATCCAAACCCTTAAACAAATATTTAAGATATTGAAAACAAGAATGTCCTAATCTAAAGTGCTAAAATAATATTTGTTCATACACAGGAATAGAATTGACACTACTAAAAACTTGAACTTTTTTTTATTATTAGAGGAGTTACCATCAAAGTAGTAGAGTCTATTTATCATTATAGCACTATCAATATTCTTCCCCGAGCTCTAGTCTTGAAATTCATAGTGAGAAACAAAGAAGATAACATGACAATTAGACTCATTTGAAAGTTTACTTACAGATAATCGATTATAGCTAGTTTAGGAACATGGAGAACATATTTAAGATCAATATTCCTAGAGTGTTTTATCAAAAATTTTTCACAATAGGTGAGAAACTACCATATGTAATTCTAATTTTTTCTATACCAGAATAAAGTGAGTAGGTACTGAATAATTTAGAAAGACTAGTCATATGATCAGAAGCTCAAGAATCAATAATCCATAGAGTGATGTTTAAACAACAAGAAAGGGCACTAGGTTTACTGCTTGTTTGAGCAAGAGAGTTACTAGGAATACCAGATGATGAACAGGATTTTAACAGTTTAAGAAGATGATCTATTTGCTCTTTGCTGAAGGGAACTACTTCGACTTCATTAGTAGTGGGTGTTACACGAGTTGTCTTGTTATCAATTTTTCTGCTTTTCCAATCTGCAAGCTTGCTATGGATTTGCCAGCATGTCTCATAGGTGTAGCAAGGATGGTTGCAGTAATCACACCAAACCAATGGCTTTTCTGCAGCTTTCTTCAGGTAATTTATTGCCTTGTTAGCAACAACATCAGGGGTAATTAAGGCCAAAGCCTCTATAGCACAACTGGAGGTCTTTTTTTTTTTTTTGACTCAGATGATACTTTAGACATGATGGGTAGTTGAGTTGTGAAAAAGGACAACTAGTTTTTTTTTTTGGAAAAGAGTTAGAAAGCAAGTTTGGCTTTAATGCCATATAAACTCGAATGAGAGAAATTCTGAATGAAGAATTTTGTGTATTGCCTCTTATAATACAATGCTTTACATAAAGTCTTTTTATAGAGAAAATTACAACTCAAAAAATAAAAAAAATCCTCCTATAATAGGTATTTAATAATTAATTTTTCTATTTTATATATAATTAACTTTCCTATTTACTTTCCTATTTTACATATAATTAACTTTTCTATTTTATATTATTGACTAAATACACTATTTACAATTAATCAAATCTCATAAGATTTAGCTGTATCACAACTAAACCCCTACTTTCCAACATAAGTGAAATCCAATATTGATGTGGCATAGCTCAATCCTTAATTACTCAATGAGGCAATACATGTCTTTGTGCATGGGATTGTCATAGAGCCTAGGGGACGAAACTAAGGTCTTCATAAAAATTTCAGAGATTAAATATATATATATACAGAGAAATAATTTGATAGGAGTACGTAGTTTATTATATAGTGATTAATTTTTTATATAATACTACTTGATTAATCCACAACTTTAGCATAATTTGTATTATGTTATAGAATCTTGACACATATCCAAGTACTCTCTATACATAATCTATTAGAACAAAACTCTGTGCATATTTATCTATATATTTGAAAATTTTAATTCATTAAACAAGACAAGCAATTACACTGAAAAAATAGATCAAACAAAAGCTCTTTTTACTAAGGCTTATGCTTATGTGCCATCCCTGTTTGTATGAATATTTATTTTGTAATATTTATACAATGAATATTTTATTAAATCGCTAATAACCTTTATTAAATAGTATTAAAGCTTGTAACACTATAGACAATGTATAATTTGAAGGAGTTCAAATATGGTTTAAAGGAGTTTAGACCAGGGTTAAGAGTTTGCACTGCTAAGAGTTAGAAGGTTATAAGAGTTAACAGAATCTAAAGAGTTAGAAACTTGACTATAATGGGACAAAGACTTGAGAGTCTACTTGTAATGTCATAGTTACAAAGAGTTGTAATAAAAGTTAAGAAATGTCATTATATAACTATGTTCTCAAATATAGTGTTTCAGATCTATGTTCACCAATGCGGGTCTATTGGTGAATCACTATTATATAAATTAGTATATGTCTATATCTGTATAGTACAGATGATTGTTCATAGTTGACCATGAGCTTAGTGGAAGCTCGTATAGACATATGGGGTATTCTGTCAGGACTAGATATTGAACAGACTCACAAAGACCCTAATAGATATCTTATGAATCCATCAAAGAAAGGTCCTCTCGAGTTAAGTAGTATTCGTGATCTTTTCAATTGAGTGCCATGGTAGGCTTGTGGGTGATCCACTATACTTTGGTTTCACGTATGTCAGAGACCTTTCATGGTTTGACCGCTACATGTCACTGGGTATGGTCCGATGCTTATCGAGTTCGGTGTGCTTAGATATGGGATCTGCCAGCCCGCATCGGTTAGTTGTATATCTCATGCTCTGAGATTGTATCTTACAAAGTCTTATGGTCATAAGCAATGAACCCAGAAAAAGAGTTTCCCACAGGGTTGAGCAATATAGCAAAAGAGTTTGCGTATATTGTTCATTAAGATACGAATCTGGAGATAAGTTCACTGATGAGTTTATAGGGATTTGAAGGTGATGATCTATATCTCGCCTATCTAGGATATAATGGCAGAAGGATTATACGAATATGTAGTAACCTCAACATGTATGGTCTAAGGCGTAGATTTATAATATCCGTGATATGTGCGTAGGGCATTGATCGCAGACTTATGGAATAGTTCCATTTGACGAATTGGGCGTGGACCTAGGGAGTCCCAATATGAAATGTACTCTTTGTGCTCTTAGGCAGCATACCATATTGAATAATTCAATGCAATAAAATCTAGCAATTTACTATAGTTAAATTAATTAAAGTATATGGTTAAATGGTGGGATTTACTTTAGGTTAACTTGGCAATCTAGTAAGGATATAAAAATAATTTTACTTAATGATTATTTGATTGTTAAATAATTAAAATAAATATTTATGTATTTAATGGTTAAATATATAATTTAACTTAACTATAGTTAAAAGTTAACCATATGGTTAAGTTAAAGTTAGCCTTATTTAATGGTTAAGTCATGATTAACCTAATCATGGTTAAGTTAGTTTAACTAGGGTTAGATTATTTAAATATTTATTTAACTTAAGGGTTAAGTTGAACTAACCTAACTACGGTTAAATATTAATTATGGTTAGATTAAATTAAATGTAAATTCAAATTAAGTGAAATTAAAATGAAATTAAATTCATTTGTATATCTTTGCAAATTGAAACAAAATTTCATAAGTTAAGTTTAATATTTGGCTGAGTGTTTTGGCCGATCAAAAAGAGAAAGAAATTGAAAAGTGTTTTCTTATTTTGAATTCAATTGTTGAATTTAAAATTAATCTTAGTTTTCATTAAGCTTAAACCAATTAAGCAAAAATAAGTATTTGATTTATTGATTAAGTGTTAATAAAAAAAAATCAAGAACTTAGGTTTAATTTGTTAAACAATTACTGGATTAACATATTAATATTTTAGATAATCAATCACACCCTTATTGATTACTATGATTAACAAAATTTGCATTTTAGGTAGACTTCAAGCAATTTTGATCCAAAGGCTTTAAAGGTTAATTCTCAATTTCGTTATTAATTTGATTAATATATATTAATTGTGTTCATTGTAAATTTTTATAATTTTACTATGCATATATATATATATATATATATATATGAGATATGTATAATTTGAATTATGAACACATATACCACATACATGCATCCTAAACAAATCAACACTCAACACTTTAACCAAATGGAAAAAGCTCTATAGAAGTTAAGGCTTTTTTAGCTAAAGAATGAGCCAAAACATTAATGATTGATGGATAACAAAATATAAATGAACCAATGATGGAATTTCAACTTCAAAAGAGTGAAATATCTTTACAAAATCTCCCCGAAGGTCAGAAAGCATATCAAAGCCACTATTTAGATATGTTTGATATCTGAAGGTGCCCTTGATATTTTCTTAGTTGAAGAAAAGATCCTTTGACTACAGGAGAGGTGATATTCGACATTGATTCGAGAAAATGATAAGTGGCCATAAGATCTGAAATTAACTTATGCATGACAATCAAGTTTAGAACATGGTTATGTTTCTATAGGAATTGTTCCTATTTGTTGTAAAAGAATTTATGCAGTAGAAGTGAGGACTTGATATGAAGGTAGAGACCTTTAAGACCTGACTGGTGATAAGAGGTTACACTTATAGATCTGAGATCGAAAATGAGAAAACCTTTTTCATTAGTAATCATGCTAAAGTTAAATTGGATTTTATTGGCTATTACCGCATATTAAGATTTTGAGGCCTAGTCGATGGATGTAAGTACGACATTTCGATATGTATATCTCGAATAAGAGCATAGAATAGTCTAAAGGTTTTGCATTCAGTATAACTTATAATTTAGTGTGCAAACTAAAAAAGTCTATTTGTGGACTTAAGGAGTTTTTTGAAGTTAAAATCTTCGTTTAAATGATGAAATTAGAAAGTCTGGTTTCATCAGGAATAAAGAGAAAGCTGTATGTTCAGAAAGGGCAATTAGAGTATGATTATCTTTCTAGTTCTTTACGCGGAAGACATATTCAACGTCGAAAACGATGTTGATATGTTGCAAATAAATCAGATAAGAGTTATCTGAGTAGGAACTTCTCCAAAAAGATATGAGAGATGTTTCTTGTATACTAGGTATAAAACTTTAAAGAGATAGAGCTAAGAGGCTGATAAGGATCTTTCAATCTTTGTACATAGACTGAGTCCTGAAAGGTATAAATTTATTGACTGTGAGACAGTTAATATGCCTTTCAATCATGGCATTCATCATTCTAAGAGGAAGTGTCATCGAAAAAAAAATGAATAGGTTAGATTATCTAACTCATTATATGCATAATAGCTTGATGCATGCCATGTTATGTACGAAACCTAGATTTGGATAGCTACAAGTATTACAAGCTAGTATCGATCTAATCTAGATAACGACCATTAGATAGTTATGAAACTTATCTGCCATACCTTAGAAGTATAGTGGATAAGTTTCTGAATTATAGAGAAGGTTTCTTACAAGTAAATGAACACACATATTCAGACTTTTTGTTTGATCCAGATTGTAGAAAGTCTATATCTGGCTATGTATTTCTTTTCATCGTTACAAGAGCTAGTTGCAAATGTGGAATATGGATGTTCATAGCTAATTTTGCCTTAGAGGTAGAATATGTTGTAACTTGAGAAGCCTGCAAAGCAAGAACTATAGATATTCAAGATAATTGCAATGCTTAGAATAGTTCTGAGTTTAGTGGATCTTATCCCACTATAATGTAACTATAACAGAGTGATTGCTTAAGCCAAAAGGTCATGTGGCACACTAGAATTCTAATTAAATAGACTTTGAATACCACATAATTAGAAAGTTTTTGGCTACTGAAAATGTGATAGTATCTACGATTCATTCCATGGATAACATACCAAACCCATTTAGGCCTAAACTTTTAGTATTTTTGTGAAACACGTGAAGTGTATTAGTATAAGATACTAGTACGAATAGCACTAGAGCAAGTGGGAGATTGTTGGAGTTGGTGCTTAGGTACTATTCTAATATTGTATAAATATTAAATTGTTTAATATTTATACAATAAAGATTTCTATAAAATTGTTAATATTAAACATATATGGTAAGATGCTTGTAATGTTACGGACATTGTATGATCTGAAGGAGTTCAGATTTGCTCTAAAGGAGTTTAGATCAGTGCTAAGAGTTAGTATCACTAATAATTATAAATGCTAAGGAGTTATTAGGTTATAATAATCAGTGAAATCTAAGAAGTTAGAGTATTGTCTACAACAGCGCAAAGACTTGAGGGTGTATTAGTAATGAAATAGTTGCAAGAGTTGCAACCAGGTGCTAGGAAATCCCTTTAATATATAGATCGATGTATGTCTATATTTGTAGGATATAGATGGTTGTTTCTAGTTGACTATGAGTTTAGAGCTTGTATAGGCATGTGGGTATTCAGTTAGCATTGGATATTGAATAGACTCACCAGGACCTCTAATTGACATCCCATAAAGTTATTAATAGAGTTTCTTCTCGAGTTGAGTAGTATTCATGGTCCTTTGACCTGAGCACCACGGTAGGCTTGTGAGTGATATATCATGCTTTGGTTCCACACATATTATATATTTTTCATGGTTTGACGGTGAGATGTCACTGGGTATGGTCCGATGCTCATGGAGTTCAGTATGTATAGATATAGGATTCATTAACTTATATGAGTGAGTTGCATATCCTGATGCTCCAAGAATTATGTCTTAGAAAGTCTTTTGGCCAAAAGCAACTACCCCAGAAAAGAGTTTTTCGTACGGTTAAACAATATCGCAAAGGACTTTGTGAAATATTATTTTACAAAAATACAAATCTGAAGATAAGTTTATAGTTGAGCATATAGAGATTTGACGGTTATAATCTATATCTCTGCTATTCCAGGATATAGGTGATGGAATGACTATACGTATGCACTATGACCTCAACTTATATGGTCTAACACGCTGATTTGTAATATCTGTGATATGTGCATAGGACATTGATAACAGAATCATGGAATACTTTCATTTAATGAATTGGGCGTGAACCTAGGGAGTCCCGCAATATGAAGTGTACTCGTTATGCACTGAGACAATATACTAGATTGAATTGTTTAGTCTAAAAATATTTAACATGACCACGTGATGCACATGTGTTGTATTTAAGTGTTAAATATATTAATTAGTTAATAATAATAATTTACTAATTAAATAATGACATGTGATACATCGTAAGCCTTTGGTTGAATTTTTTCAAGTATGTGATATAGTGAGACTCATTAGGGATTATACTTGGTAATAATATAAAAAGGATAAAATAGTAATTTTATATATTAATTATTAAATAATTAAGATACTTTATTATATAATATAATATAATATTAATATATACACTTCGTGCCTAAGTATAAATATAATATTATTATTTAATATAATATTAATATATATAATATTATATTACGGATAAAATGAATATGTGTGTGAAATGGAATGAATGAAAAACGTGAGAAGGAAATTCAATGAATTTGGAATTCACTAATGACTTATGGTTAAAAATTGGTGGCCAACCAATTTTGCTTAAGATGAAATGAAAAGTTCAGTTCTTTGTGAGGTGAATAATTAGTCGGCCAAAGTAAAAGAAAAGATGAGAGAGAAAATTATTTTCTTAACTATTCATCATCTTCTACAATTAAATTAGTTATGGAAGCATTGAATTTTGCTTTTATAATTTAAGTGTTGAATAATACAAAGATAAGTTCATTGCTTAAATATAATTTAAGAGTTAAACTATAGAGATTAAGAGTTAATCTCTTAGTTTAAGTGTTAAATCAATGTTGAAAAAATTAGACTGTTATTTTAATGATTCAAGCTCACTCTGTTGAGTCTTAGAATTGCCAAGGCTTGTGAGATGATTATTCTCATATATGATATTAATGTGATTAATATTTTATTTTGTTTATTATTGTAATGGAACAAAATTTATTGTATTTATTATTTTAAGAAATTAGATTTTCAGCTTCTATTGCGTATATGTTTGTATATGAGATACATGAATTGCATATATACGTAAATTTTATGTGATGAACACAAATCACATGCACACACCCAATACGGTTTAGAATCGTAAACACCCCAATAATTATGACAATGTAGCTCAACATATTATCTAATAATGCAAGGTGAAATAGGTTTTATTTCTTGGTAAAACTTAAAGAGCTTCCAAAAATTGTTGGCAAACTTGCAAGCAATCAACACATGAAATCAATCCTCTCTCTTTGCTCCATGTAACCAAAATTTAGCAGCTTGAATCATTTTACTTGTTTCTAGATTGCAACAGTGGGCAAAGTATATTGGAAGTTTTTTTTATTAAATGTGGCTAATGATAATACATATTTTCATATAATATTTTGATACTTCTAAGATTAATATGTGCTCATTTAGACCTTAAATTGTTTGTATTTGTGCACTTTCTTTATGAATTTTAGGTTCAAAGACATTTGGAACATCACACGAGAAAACGGACGCAAATGGGAGCATTAGAGATAAAAATACAAATGGAGGCACTGTTGCTACAGTGCAATACCGGGGCATTCATTTGAGCGCTGGGGCATTCAATGCCGCGGCGCTAATTCCAGAAAGTGAGCGCCGCGGCATTGAATCTCAATGCCGCGGCACTGAGACCTGGACAGCAAAAGTTGACAGGATGCTGAAAATCAGGAAGTCCAAAAGCAACCCTAAGTGCGCCCTAATTTCGTGCTCTCACCTATATATTTGCACAAAACTTATATTTTGGGAGGAGACTCCAGCTGGGACAGCAGCTGAAAACACAAAAGAAACACCTAACTTCTAAGTTTGGAGAAATCAAAGAGGAGGAAAGCAAGATTCAACATCAAAGATATTTGACAGGGATGTCTTCTTTGCTTTGATCCTTTATTTGTTGTAAGATGTCTAGTTTGCATGTATTGATGGAATTAGCTTCAAGATTGTGTAGTTTAATGATGAGCTAATTTCATTAATCTAGGATTACATCATTGAACTCATTATGTGATTGATTATAGCTCTTTTTTTTATGGTATTACTTCAGCTTTTGATATATTCATTATGCTTGTGTTTAATGCTATTTGATTACTTGACCAGTAGTTAAATTGATCTAGAAATGTTAAATAAACTTGACAAAGACATTTAGGTATTCGGTCTTAAGCATATTGATGCATGATCATAGTGTAGTACACTTGAGTTTCATATGAGATAGACATATACTCATAAGGCATGTATGGTTCATAAAACTTGTGCTTAATGAATTTTGTTAAATTTATTTATCATAGACATATAGATATTTGATTGGATAGAATATATTCGCTTGACCTGCAAAAGAGGCTTGTGATGTGTTAAGTGTTTTGGTCAATATATCAAGTTGAGAACCAATAGACCTGAAAGAGATTTTGCTGAATTTATTTGCATAATGGGGGATAGTTTGTAATCCTAGGATTTCTCATATTGAATTTAACTTGTTGGCAATTTAGTTTATCACTTAGCATAATTAAGTTGTTCTTTTACTTGAGTAGTTTAATCTCATACATTAAATCATTTTCTGGATAATAGTAGAAAGACAATATTTCAGTACTTAAACTAGAAAAGACAAATCATTCTCTGTGGGATCGACACTTTTCTCATCATATATTACTTGTTGCGACAACGTGCACTTGCGCTAATTTGTGTTATAGAAAACACACAACAGCTAACATTAATTGAACTTTTTATTTTATATAACGGATTAATGGATAGTCCATTAAATAATTAGTTTAATATGTTTAATGATCACTTTTGAATTAAGCTGTATCATCTTTTGTGTAGAAATCTAATTGAGTGATAAGTGTAGGCTTTTGGATTTCATTGAAAGTCCGTTATCGGAAGACTCAATGTAGAACTCCTAATTTTGTGTATAAAAGCTAGGTCCACTCTCTAACCTAGACTCAACTATTGAGAACAGTACGTTCTTTCCCATTAAGAGCCACCGACTATCAATCTAGGTTATAAAGAGGAAGACTAACTTTCAACTCGTTGCTATAATCAATCAATCAATAGTAATGACACAAACAGGTATAATATATTTTTCAATTGTTGTGTCATTTTATTCATGTAAAGTGTTAATTCATCATTGTTGAATTTTATAATATTATGAATATTAATTGGATTAAATATCCAACATATGATATTAGAGCCAACATACATCATGAAATGTATGTTGGTATAACATACATGATAAATATCCAACATACATGTATGAGATACATGAATTGCATATATACGTAAATTTTATGTGATGAACACAAATCACATGCACACACCTAATACGGTTTAGAATCGTAAACACCCCAACAATTATGACAATGTAGCTCAACATATTATCTAAAAATGCAAGGTGGAATAGGTTTTATTTCTTGGTAAAACTTAGAGAGCTTCCAAACATTGTTGGCAAACTTGCAAGCAATCAACACATGAAATCAATCCTCTCTCTTTGCTCTATGTAACAAAAATTTAGCATCTTGAATCATTTTACTTGTTTCTAGATTGCAACAGTTGGCAAAGTATATTGGAATTTTTTTATTAAATGTGGGCTAACATTAATTGAATTTTTTATTTTATATAACGGATTAATGGGTAGTCCATTAAATAATTAGTCTAATATGTTTAATGATCACTTTTGAATTAAGCTGTATCATCTTTTGTGTAAAAATCTAATTGAGTGACAAGTGTAGGCTTTTGGATTTCATTGAAAGTCCGTTATCGGAAGACTCAGTGTAGAACTCCAAATTTTGTGTATAAAATCTAGGTCCACTCTCTAACCTAGACTCAACTATTGAGAACAGTACGTTCTTTTCCATTAAGAGCCACCAATTATTAATCTAGGTTATAGAGAGAAAGACTAACTTTCAACTCGTTGCTATAATCAATCAATCAATGGTAATGACACAAATAGGTATAATATATTTTTCAATTGTTGTGTCATTTTATTCATGTAAAGTGTTAATTCATCATTGTTGAATTTTATAATATTATGAATATTAATTGGATTAAATATCCAACATATGATATTAGAGCCAACATACATCATGAAATGTATGTTGGTATAACATACATGATAAATATCCAACATACATGTATGAGATACATGAATTGCATATATACGTAAATTTTATGTGATGAACACAAATCACATGCACATACCCAATATGGTTTAGAATCATAAACACCCCAACCATTATGACAATGTAGCTCAACAAATTATCTAAGAATGCAAGGTGGAATAGGTTTTATTTCTTGGTAAAACTTAGAGAGCTTCCAAACATTGTTGGCAAAATTGCAAGCAATCAACACATGAAATCAATCCTCTCTCTCTCTGCTCCATGTAACAAAAATTTAGCATTTTGAATCATTTTACTTGTTTCTAGATTGCAACAGTTGGCAAAGCATATTGGAATTTTTTTATTAAATGTGGGCTAACATTAATTAAATTTTTTATTTTATATAACGGGTTAATGGGTAGTCCATTAAATAATTAGTCTAATATGTTTAGTGATCACTTTTGAATTAGGTTGTATCATCTTTTGTGTAAAAATCTAATTGAGTGACAAGTGTAGACTTTTGGATTTCATTGAAAGCCCGTTATCAGAAGACTCAGTGTAAAACCCCTAATTTTGTATATAAAAGCTAGGTCCACTCTCTAACCTAAACTCAACTATTGAGAACAATACATTCTTTTCCATTAAGAGCCATCATCTATCAATCTAGGTTATAAAGAGGAAGACTAACTTTCAACTCGTTGCTATAATTAATCAATCAATGGTAATGACACAAAAGGTACGTTTGGTATAATATATTTTTCAATTTGTTATGTCATTTTATTCATGTATAGTGTTAATTCATTATTGTTGAATTTTATAATATTATGAATATTAATTGGATTAAATATCCAACATATGATATTAGAGCCAACATACATGATTTAGGATCTATAATAAAAAATTAAAAGAAATTATTATTAATTATTTATTATTTTTGACCGAATATTGTCACCACGATTTCATGTGATTCTTGTCTTTGATTGACCATGAAAACATAGGGCTTTTTATTCCTCTTGATTTAAGCTTTAAATTGATATATTATATGACTGATTTGGTTGGGTAATTTGAGAGAATTTCAAATTTTAAATTTAGGTCATGAACAATATAGATTCTAGAAAAATTCAAATTTCTCCATTCAAATTGAGCAAAATTGAGTGTGTTTGTGCAATTCATTGTTATAAATAGATTTAAAGTTGCATAAAGATTAAAACCCATACAAGATTTTGACTCAATTGTTGTGAAATATAAAAAATTTGAGTTGGACATTGTTTACGCTCAAAATATAACACGGCTATCACAATATAGATTGAGATGTCGATCTCACGAGAAAGCTCTTGGCAAAATAGGTTGGTGAAGTAAAATATTAAAGAGGTAGCAAATGATAAAATTAATTGATGAGATAGAATTGAGAAAAATATTTTATGATGATTTAAGGTTTTGAGAATCACATTTATGCTTTATAAATTTACTCTACATTTTGATTCAATGTTTATAACTCAATTAAAAGTTTTACATCCCAAATAATCAATCGAAATATATGTAAAATATAGCACATTTGATAACATATGTATTTGATGTGACTAAACTCTTTTGCAAATATTAGCACAATCATGTTTATTTATACAAGTTATCTAAGATCGACAATATATCATTTTGACAATATTGCAGTAAAAGATCAACTTGAATATCAAACATTTATTGCCCTTACATGTTATCCAAGATCGACAATATACTAATTTGACAATATTGCAGTAAAAGATTAACATATAAAATAATATAACCAATAATAATTATAATTCAACAAGAATCACATAAGAAAAGCATGACTGAACATATATGAGACATGAGAATTATAACCTCTGGATTATAAAAAATAAAATAGAGAAGAGTTTAATTAAAACCAAACTTACAAACATTCGTAGATCTTGACAACAAATCAAAGCATAGAAGTAGATTTATTACACATAAAAGTTCATCTCTTAGCCTTACCAAGAACTCTAACATAAATTACAATACATGTTAATGAAAAAAAAAGAAGAGAGAATTATCTAATGTTGAAAATGTCTTAAGAGTCTCCTTATATAGGCAATGAATGGAAATATGTCATGGGTGACATCAATCTTCAATAATTTTAGGCCAATAACTCGTTCATCCACTTACAGTACATTTTTAATAATGTAAATGACCGATGTAGCCTCTGTGGCCGACATGAAAGTTGTATCATTTTGTCTTTTCTTTCCATAGGCACCAATTTTATGCAAATTAGATGAGTATCCAATGAGATCTAAGCAAAATTCCAAAGATACATCAAATTTTGGCCAACAACCATTTTACCCACTTGCAATGCAATTTAGTTCATGATAACGGCTGATTTGGACTTTATCATCAACATAAGAGTTGTTGATAATTAAGTCAGTATTTCATAAATTCAATAATTATACCAATTGAGTACGTATTTTGTGAGATACGGTCCAAATATGTGAGTTGAGTTAACCTGGGCAGAAGTTGTGGCTCGATTCTATTGTATCTCAATTTTTGGCCTATAACATGTTGGATTTGGCTTTTTCACTATTCTTCAAGTTTGTGTAAGATTGAGTCATGTTACACCAGGTTCAGGAATTTCTTCATTTCAATTTTTACATTTAGAGTTATGTCTATTTTACCTAAACTTGTGTAAATAGCATTCATTAACCACAATTTAAGGAGAACATTTTATTTCAAGCTAAAATACAAGAAAATGCTAAAATTAGTGACATTAAATAGTGACTGAATCTCTTAATAAATATGCATTTTCATTTGCTCATCAGACATATAAGGCATAATTTAGGATCTTGTTCTTTAAATTTAGCATGTTTTAGCTTGTTATTTTGTCTATCTAGATATGTTAGAATATAAGAGATCTACATAATCTCTCAAAATTCGAATAAAAAATACAAGTTTTAAGGGAGTTTTTATGAAATGGGTAAAAACTGAGTTGAATGACCCATGTTATAGGCTTGACCCGATCCAACTGGAGGTTGAAGATGACCTTTAGCCGAGTCTTTTGAAGCTCCCTCGTGGGCCACAAGCGTGAGAGGCGTGTGGGTTCATCTAAAGCCCATTTTGACTCCATTTTTTTTGTTGAACTCCATTTTTCATTCGCTAATTTTATAAATAATTTATTTTATTTTTTAAGGACGAAAAATAGTTTTTAGATAATTATTACTTGTTTTTGTGTTTTAATTAGGAGAAAAATAGTTTTTGGTAAGATTTTGTTTTAAAAGTTCCCATAAATTATTTTAATATATAGATTAAGAGAAAAATATTCACTCTCCCTAGATTGAAACTTTTGTGAGTGTACTCTCCTAATTAATTTTAGTTATATAAACTATTACTATAATTAATTTTAAATTGTAGTTCAAAATTGATGTTCAAATTGATGCAACTAAATGATTGTTGATAATTAAAAGTATATTTTGTGATGTACTTCATTTTGTTTGATCACATGTATATATGTCATTATGCATTATTTTGTATGTCAATATTGTTTAATTTTCCAATTTTGAAACATTGCTTGTAAATTGTTGTGGTTATTTCACCAAAGTGGTTTAACCATCAAAGTTTGCAAGATTTTTATTGAGTTCTTATTTTGTTGATGAAATTATTTTAAATTAATTCGTACAATTGCCTGCCTAAAGGGGGTTATTGTGCAAATTAATTTAAATGGCATGAAGAATGTTATATGAGATAGATAATTTAATAAATTTATTTACCTAAGGGGAAGGAATTTTGAAGAATTATTTATTTCATTATTGTTGAAGGAAATATATAGGTTTAAAGGTTGATCTGTCCAAAAGGGATGAATTTTTTAGATTCATAATTTTTTATTTATTTTGTTGATCTTCATGCTTAGAGAATAGTTATTTATTATATACTCTGCCTAAAGGGGATTTTATGATAATACAATTGATTCTCATATATATTGTATTGTTTATGCTTATATAAGCATTCTATATATTGCCTATAATTAATTTGGTTTCATTTTTTGAGATATAGTTTCTTTCGCTATGAACAACAATAATGCTATAATTGAATTTCTGAATGGGTCAAACTATAAAAGATGAAGATCGGATATAGTGTTCACTTTGAGAATAATGGATATGGATATGGCTTTGCATGAAGATGAACCTCTACAATTCACTGATGAGAGCACTGAAGCTCCGAAAGTTCATTATGCAAAATGGGAAAGATCGAACCGATTAAGTCTCATGGCTATTAAAAGGTCCATTGTTGAGCATCTTCTTGGAGGAATACTTGAGAGCAACAATGCTAAACAGTTTCTCATCGTTGTGGGAAATAAATATCAGACATCTGATAATGTTGAAATTGGGAATTTAATGGATGAGTTGACAACAATGAGATATAATAATGAGAAAGGGGTGTGGGAATTTATTTGAAATGGTGCACATTCAAATTAAACTAAAGCCACAAAGTATTCCAATTTCTGATAGATTCATTGTTCATCTAGCTCTTAATACCCTACCATCTTCATTTAGCCAAATCAAGACTATATATAACACCCAAAATCAGACTTGGGATGTTAATGATCTTATCACTAAGTGTATAGTTGAGGAAGAAAAGTTGAAAAGAGAAAAAAGTGAATATGTTCATTTTGTTACCCTTGAAAAGTTGGATACTAAAAAAGGAGATAGAAAATCTAGAAAGCCCAACTTCCACACTCACAAGAAAATTAAGAATTTTAAGAAAAGTGAGAGTGAGAAGCAAAATAATGGAAATGCTAAGAACATAGTCCTAAAATGCTTTAACTGTAACAAAAGTGGCCATAAGAGGGTTGATTGTTATAAGTTTAAGAATTGGCTAAAGAAGAAGAAGGAACAGGGTATGTCATCTGCCTATGTCTGTTTTGAGTCTAATTTAGTTGATGTTCTTTTAAATTTATGGTGGCTTGACAGTGATGCTATTGTTCATGTTGCAACTACTTTATAGGGGATAAGAAATCTAAAGAACCCAAAGGAGAAGAGTCAAAACTTTAAGTTAGTAAGGATATCGAGATTGGTGTTGAGCATATTGGGCTATTGTTTTAGAATTATATTTTAGTTTTCAACTAGTTTTGGACAATGTTTTCTATGTACCTTCATTTAGAAGGAATTTGATTTTGCTTTCAATACTTGACAAAGTTAGATACTCTTTTATTTTTGCAAATAAAAGAGTTAAGATGATTTATGATTCTAAAGTCATTGGCAGCTATGTTTTATTTGATGGGCTTTATAGATTGCCTCTATTATCTGATAAATATGATTGTTCCTACAATGTTGATAATATTACAGCCAAAAGATCTTTAACTAGGGAAAGATCTTTATTGTTCTAGCATAAATATTTGGGGCATATTTTTAAGGAATGAGTAGAATGCTTAATTCAATTAGAGATACTTCCTTATCTTGATTCTAATGACTTAGGAGTTTATATTAATTGTGTGAGAGAAAAATTGACAAAAACTAAGAAAAAGGTTTCCACTCGTAGTCAGAACTTGTTAAAGATCATTCATATAGACATTAGTAGGCCTTACTCTACTATCTTATGTGGTAATAAGTACTTAATTACATTCATTGATGATTTTTCTCGATGTGGCTATGTTTATTTGATCAAAGAAAAGGTAGATACTCTTGAAATGTTTAAAGTGTTCCAAATAGATGTTGAAAAACAGATAGGAAAAGTCATTAAGATTGTAAAATTTGTTCGAAGTGGTGAATATTATGGGAAACATAGTGATGTCCGTCAACAAATGGGTCCATTTGCAAGGTACTTACAGGATAATGGTATTGTTGCATAATATACTATGCTTGAAAGTCCTGAATAGAATGGCGTGGTAGAAAGACGCAACCACACCCTTATGGAAATAAAAATGAGTATAATGAACAGATCTAATTTGCTAGAATCTTATGGGGAGAAGCCATCAAAATAACAACATATATTTTGAATTGTGTTCTTAGTAAGTTAGTGTCTAAGACACCATTTGAATTATAAATAGGCAAAAAACCTAATTTGAATTATTTTAAAATATAGGGGTGTTCAACTGAGGAAAGGATTTATAGCTCTTCTTTAAAGAAGATAGATTCAAGAATTACTAGATGGTATTTTATTGGGTATTCTAGTCACTCAAAAGGATATAGATTTTATTGTTTGACCCATGGCATTAAAGTTGTTGAATCTTAGGTGGCAAAAGTTTTAGAGTTAGATGTTGCTGAAGATATTCCCTTTTAGTTTTATAAAAGTGTGGAACCCTATGGTATTATTTCTTTACCATTGCATGCTTCATATATTAATCCTGAGGGTGCCATCATTGATCATGGGATTCAGCAAAGAGTTGATACTATTAACCCCCCTGCTATTGAAGAAACTCTTATTGCTGATGAGATTCATTTGACTAATAAGCCGACAAATGAGTTTTCTTTTAAAGTGTAAGTGATGAGATTCCAAAGAATAAGAAGAGCTATTATTTATAATGACTATTATGTTTATCTTAAATAGGGAGAATATGATATTGGGAAAGATGTTAACCCAACAACTTCCATATAGCTCTTAATAGTGATAAGACAAATGAATGGTTACTTGCCATGAGAGATGAGTTGCAATATATGTCTGATAATGATATTTGGGAACTTAAGGATCTTCCCAAAAGATATAAACCCTTAAGGTGTAAATAGGTATTCATGATCAAGAGAGACAACAAATGAAACGTTGAAAGATTCAAGGCTCGATTGGTAGCAAAAGGGTATACATAGCAAGAAGGCATTGATTTCAAAGAGACATTTTCATCAGTTTCCACAAAAGACTCTTTTAGGGTATTTATGGCATTGGTACCTCATATCAATTTAGAGCTTCATCATATGGATGTCAAGATAGCCCTTTTTAATGGAGATTTGAGTGAGGAAGTTTACATGTCTCAACCTGAAGGATTAAAAAAAAGAAAGAAACGAGAACATGGTATGTAGATTGAAAGGTCTATTAATAGTCTTAAGCAAGCTTCTCACAAGTGGTACTTGAAATTTGAAAAAGTGGTGACCTCTTCTGATTTTGTAGAAATCAAGTTTAATCAATGTGTATATATAAAGACTAGTGGCAGCAAGTTTATTTTTATGGTACACTGTGTTGATGATATCCTACTTGTTAATAGTGATGTAAATCTCTAAATGATACTAAGCACCTTTTGTTTGCTAATTTTAATATGAAGGATCTCGGTGAAGCATCCTTTGTTTTAGGTGTTGAGATTTGTCATGACAGATCTCGAAACATCTTAGAATTATTTCAGAGAGCCTATATTGATTGTGTGTTTAAAAGGTTCAATATGCAGATGTGCAAAGTATATAAGGTACCTATTGTAAAAGGAGAAAAACTCAGCAATGAACAATGCCCTAAGAATAATTTGAAAAAAGAAGCCATGAAGATTATTCCTTATGCTAGTGCAATTGGTAGTATGATGTATGCACAACTATGTACGAGGCTTGATATCGCCTTCATAGTTAATGTTCTTAGTAGATATTTATCAAACCTGGGCATGATCATTAGGTTGTTACAAAAAAGTCATAAGATCTCTACAAAGAACGAAGGACTTATGCTTGTGTATAGAAGAGTTAATAATCTTGAGATAGTTGGATGCTTAGACTATAATTTTGGTAGTTGTTCAGATGATGGAAAATCTACTTCAGAATATATCTTTATGTTAGCTGGTGGTGCTATTTATGGAAAAGTGTTAAGTAGAGCCTAATTTGCATCCTCGACTATGTACGATAAGTTTGTAGCTTGCTATAGTGCATCCTTTCAAGCTGCTTGGCTAAAAAATATGATCTTAGAGCTATAAATTATTGATTTCATCTCTCGACCTATTGTAATTTGTTGTGATAATAATGTAGCTGTGTTATATTCTAAGAACAACGAGATCAGTAGTGGTTCTAAGCATATGGAAATTAAGTACCTCATAGTCAAGGACTTAGTAAAGAACAGAGATATTTTGATTGAGCTTATAAGAAAAGAGTCCATGTTAACTGATCCCTTAACCAAAGGTTTAAGGCCCATAGTGTTTAAGGAACATGTCATAAATACGGGTGTCATTGAGTCTTTTGATTCTTTGGTTTAATAGGATTTTATGCATGTTTCTTTGTTTTAATTACTATGTCGTGCAAATAATGCTCACAATTGATATGCATTTTGCAAAATTGAATTCTTTATGATGATCAACATTATTGTTGCCTATTATACCTTTTTGAATTGAATATAGAATATGGTATCTTAAGATATTGTGCCTTAAGAATTATAGTTGTATGTTTTTGGATGTCATATATAACAATTATTTTGAGATATCATGTTGAACTGTTAATGATGCATGACCTGTTAAAGTCAGGAAATTTTATTTTGATTGAGAAATTGCAGTTATAATTTTATATTGATTTTGATTTTGATTTTGATTTTGTTGAGAAATTATAACAAGAACTGATAAGAAACAATACATATTAATTATGATCACATGTTAACATTGGTTTCTTACTACACTACTAGGTTTACAATCCATATAGATATAACTATTAGTATTCATGATTAAGAATGGTCTTATGTTGTTGAGTTTAACATATAGATTATCATAGTCCAATATTAAGATCATATTGGACTAGATAAGTTTTTCAAGATGCTATTTTTAGATTATAATTTCTTTTAAAAGATATGATCGTACGAAATATAATTTTTCTGTGATTAACCCGAGAATCTTCTTTTTAAAAATGAATTTAATAAGCTTTTAAAAATAAATTAATATTAGCCCAAGTGGGAGAATGTTGAAATTCTTTTATTAAGTGTAGGCTAACTTTAATTGAATTTTTTATTTTATAAAACAGGTTAATGAGTAGTCTATTAATTAACAAGTCCAATATATTTAATGATCACTTTTGAATTGGGTGTATCATCTTTTCTGTAAAAATCCAGTTTAGTAACAAAGATAGGCTTTTAGGTCTCATTAAAGCTTGTTATGGGAAGGCTTAGTATAGAACCCTAATTTTGAGTATAAAAGCTAGGTCCACTCTTTAACCTAGACTCAATTATTGAGAACAATATGTTCTTTTCTATTGAGAGCTATCAACTTGCAATCTAGGTCATAGAGAGGAAGACTAGCTTTCAACCCGCTGCAATAATCAATCAATAAACAGTAATGGCACAAACAGGTACATTTTGTATAACATATTTTTCAATTGTTGTGGCCTTTTATTCATGTATGGTATTAATCTATAATTGTTGAATTTTAATATTATGAATGTTAATTGGGTTAAATATCCAACAAAACATTCTTTATAGCTCTTTAGAAAAAGATTTTGACCTTTAATGGAATTTCACAATGCCATCAATGTTTCCACCAATTTTTTTGAAAGTAAGTATAAGAATCTTGAGGCAAATATTTGAACTACATGGCTAGATGATAGCCATTACGAATTGAGTAAATTCGTCTTTGTTTGTAATGTCACATTATTGGTGTTGGTAGTAAATTTTTTTTTTCCGTCTATTTATCAAAATAAATACAGCGAAAGTCATATGTATAGGGATAGAATATTACCTCAATTCATCGCTATGGTAAATTTTGAATTGACTGGCTGTAATTTTCTCTACTATCCTTAACCTTCAAACTCAATGCTTGTGGGCACGTGAATTTTTTCTTAATTTCTAAAATCACTAATACCCAAATATGAGAGAATGATAATAACAAAATTCTTTTTTCATGTGGAAATACGTAAAAAGAATTTTTCTAGTTATGGTCGTTGTAATTGTTGTATTGTATTACTACCCTATACCTCCCATATATATAGGAATCTTCCTTGGGTATTTAGAATTAGAAAATTAGAGTTTGATTAGGATTTGAGCTAGTGGAGGGACTGCAAGACCTACGGGCTTCCTAACTTCAACTTAAAAGGCCCAGTCCTAATCATCTCATGATGCACAATTTCTTTTAAGTTAACCCTAAGCTATTCCACTAAAAGTTAAGGGCTGTACTCTAATAACCCATGTTATTAAGTAAAAGCCCATTTAATTAATTTTTTTTTTTAATTAAACTGGATTTGATCTTTAGACCAATAATAACCACTTAATTGACCCTCTAATTGATGTCTATAATTAAAGACAGGCCATGAAAAAATGTATTGCCTCTTTAATTATTTATTTGCCCCTAAGTCATTGAATGCTCTAATAATCACTTTTAATATATCTATATTTAAATTTACAAATAAATATTATTATTCAATAAATCATTTATTGAAAAACCCGTGGCCATAGATTTAAATGATCAAGTATTGCAAACAGCTTAGGTGGACATATTTATTAGATTCCATCTTGCAAATATATGTTCCTACAAACCATGAAATTATATCTCCAAGATATCGAGGTTTTAACCATTTATATGGATTCCACTCCATGATAACTAAAAAGATATAACGCATGAATGTAAGTTCATTATTTGTTCAAGATTAAGATCAATCAAATTTATTAAAATTTTTGTAAATTAAAATCTACGACATTTAGTTAACCAGATCGAAATTTACATCAGTCTCGTTCAATGTAACATATACACTAGTTTTTCTACTCGAAGTCTCTACTTCGATGATCAAGGTAAATCATCCACTATAAGAAGCATAAAAACTATAACCTTACATAATGAAATGTCATTTTTTATTAAAAGTTGTGACTATGATTTAATTTATAAAGAACTTGTAATTTATACCCTCTGTAATAATATTATATGCATAATACATAAATCATATATTTTATAAATATGAGCTCATCAATATATGCTCAACTATATGTACAAATAAACTTTATTAATCTAATAAAATATTATTACACATATTTTAAGAGCATAAAATGACATAAAACGTCTAACAATTGGATGATTTAGAATATCATTAGGTGGGAGAGGGATCCTCGTACTCAACTCGGCATCCACTAGAAAGAAATACTCCTTTATAAGCTCAGAATTCCAACTTCTATAAGCGATAATTAGATTCGCAACCTTTATTTCACTTGAAAGACTTGGAGGCGATATGTTGAAAACTTTAAGGGGATTTTAAAATAAATAAAATAAAGATAAGTGAAAGAAAAAATATAAAGGCCAAAGAAAATAGTAAAAAGCGGCGTTGGTGGCAAAACCTAAGTCTTTTCCGGCCGAGTTGCCAAAAGGATGGCTTGGGTGGTAGCCATGCGCCACTGCACTAGGGGTTGGCACTGTGATGCCGATTGTAGGTTTGACTGGTGGTTGTGGTACTACCCCGTGGTTGTGTATGGATGTCGTGACTAGACATGACCTTTCTAAATAGTCACTTTGAGTAACTAATTTTGTGACGTTTGAAAAAACTTTGGTGGCTACACTAATAACAACATTTTCACTATAAACTGTTGGTCTTTTTCAAATTAAAGGTGATACATTTTTGGTCTTGAATCACTCATCATAATCTTGCATTAACTAACACTCCAATTCAAAAGTATTTACTCATTTAAAAAAGTTGTATTTAAGAGTGTACTCTTACAACTTTCAATCTTATCATTTAATTTTAGAAAATATACTGTCATTCTACTCATTTACACAAAAATGTAAAGCCTTGATACCTTGATAAGTATCCAACACTGCATCCAATTTTTGCCAACACGATATTGGTTTAAAAGAGACAGGTCTAAATATCCAATTATGATTATAAACAGAAATTAATTCCCCTGTTCCAATCCTCCATCTTTCCGCATGTATCCAAAAGTTTTTTTTCCCCCGAAACAAGCTTCACCAAACAAAAGAAGGATTAGAACAATCCTACAAGAAAAGAAATCTCTATTCATGGTAATACTGAGCTTTTAGAATCTGCGTAATCAATAAATTAGGTTGTGTAATCCAAGGCCAAATTGTTGCACAAGCATAGCCTGGTTAAATGCTGAAAGGTCCCTAAAACCTATACCTCCCATTGATTTAGCCTTACACATTTCATTCCCTGCTACCCAATGACCCCATTAGTTTTATTTGAAGATGGTTCTACCAATAATCAGAAATTAATCTTTGAATATTACAAAACCAACTTACAAAAAGGTTTAGATACTCCCATAGCACATGTAGAAATAGCTTGCATAACTGTCTTGATTAAGATTTCTGTGCCCCCTCCTGAAAACAATATTGTCTTTAAGACAATATTAAGAAAGACTGGAAAATTCATTAAAATTTGTGTAAGAAATTTCATAATGGTCAATGCATCCAAATCCGAGAAACGGTATTATCTTTCAACGACACTTAATTTATTATAAATATTTCAATAAGTTTACAAAAAATATGAGGAAATTTACACTTAAGTTTTCACATATAAGTAAATTAATTTTTATATTACAAAATGCAAACAGATTTTGACTGTAGAGAATAGCAAAAATTATGATGAAAATCCCAAACAACTAAGAAGAGAAAAAGAGCTTGCAAATTAAAGCACGAAACATTCTTCAACATAGATATTGAGTTATTTTTGTAGGGTCGCACAAATGGGCCAAACTGATTAGATAGTTTTAATATTTAGTATTCAATAAAGTTGAAATAGACTTATCTTAATCAAACTTGCAAACTTTAAATCTTTAAATTCTGGACCTACAATCCAAATTTCATTTTCTATATCATTCTTTGGATTTAACTAAAACTGGATTCAGCAGCCATAGATATATGACAAGAAGTTTCAGATGAGAAGAAAAATAATAACATGGATTCTTGTTAAATTAAGAAGTGAAAAATAAAAAAGAGTGTAGAAATATTGTTGTTGGATTTGGACATGGTCACCACCATGGCAGCATTATGCCTGCTAATTAACCCAAACTAGCATAATTGTACATTTATTAACCATTCTTCGAATTCAATTTAACTATGCAAATTATCTTAATTTATGAAACGATTAGAAAAAAAAATCTAGACCGCTCAAAAAAATATAATTATTAGTAATTATATTATAATTTACAAAAATAGATGTGATGTAGGGCATTTAATTTCGGAACAATGTAATTTGTGATGTTTCATCAGTAGTATCAAATAAACCTTCTCTCATTGAGAACGTGAGGTTTTGGTTTCATTACTTCTGCTTCGTCAACTTGGCTAAAAAGCTATATGAAAAAAATGCCATGCCCCAAAAGTTTGATCCTAATTATATTAATGCATGTTGTAATCATCTCCAAAAATTTAATAAGAATTTGTTCGCTAGCTAGCAAGCTCATTCATATGAGTCCTGATCCTCTATTACGGCCGTGCCGTCCTTGACCGCCGGCCGCTAGTTCTGAAAAGCAAACATTTTGCCACTCTTATGCCTTTATAAATACCCTTCGATACTCATGAGTTGTGAATATTCTGGGCCTGAAAATTAACTAGAATTACTCAGAGAAGTTATAGTGATTAAATTTGAATGGCTACATTAAATCATGTACTTGTTTTCTTTCTCGCTGTTACCACCTTTGTCCCAATGATCAGTACTTCTGCAAAAGAGTTCATAGTTGGGGACGAAACTGGTTGGACAACAGGTTTCGATTACAAAGCCTGGGCCGACGGCAAGGATTTTCGGGTCGGCGACAAACTTGGTATGCCCGCCATACTTTTAAAATTTTAAGTCCCTAAGGTTTAGCGAAATCATAATTAAGAACATAGTTTACATTTATTTTTCATACTGATCCCTGTCAGATTCTGTTAGGAAATCGCTAGGAATAATACTAGGTACCAAGTTGAGGTATAGAATTTGTATCCTTAATAGTATGATACTTGATGTGTTACTTATTCTAGTGCCTTAAAACTATTACGCCAATAAAGTTAATTATACAGATACATGCTAATTATTAGTTACTGACATATTAGTTTAGAAAAATTTTATATCCATAATATTATTGAGTCTTTATACCTTGGAATGGAAATTAATAAGTCTCCTGGTAAACTGATTAGGGATATAACAATCAAATTATTGATTACTTTTAATTCAAATAATTGATTTTGTTAGTATATTTTAACAAAATCTTATGCACGTAGGGATGAGTGAAAAACAAAATCAAATCGTTTAAACTGATTAATTTTTGATTGGTTTGGTTCGAAGGTTGATTTTTAGTCGATTTTAATTTTTATTTTAGAATTGATCGATTTGATTTAAATTTAAAAAATAAATTAAAAACTTTAAAAAAAAATTGAAATCCAAACTGAACAAATTCAAAATCAAAATTGCGCACTGCATGAACAAAAATTATAAAGTATGTTTTTTATTTGTAATTTTGACAAAACTCTCAAACCGGGACCTTATTACCTCTTTTAATATTGACATAAAATTATTGAATTAATAACATAAAACAACACGCATACTTTTTAGAGTCATAAAATAAGACCGTATTACTCTCTTCATTTTATCAAATTAAAAGACAATTATTGCCCAATTTATCTAAATATCTATCCACGTTTTTTTTTTTTTAATAAAAAAACTTGCAGTATCTTTTAATTTCAAATGGGCCTTTGATTGTATTGATTTCGTCATTGCGTTGGCTTTTGTAGTTTTTAAATACCCAGTTGGAGCTCACAACGTGTTCAAAGTGAATGGAACTGGCTTCGAAAATTGCATTGTGCCGCCAAAAAATGAGGCACTGAATTCTGGAAATGATGAAATTGTTTTGTCAAGCCCTGGAAGAAAATGGTATATTTGTGGCGTAGGCAAACACTGTGAAAACGGTGGCCAAAAGCTTTTTATAACAGTGCAAGCTCAAGCAGCTGATTCATCAGAAGCTGGCAAAACGACCATTTATTATCAGCTCTATTCTGGGATATTAGTTGCAGTTATCACCATGATCATGGCTTATTGTTAAGATTAATATTGTTTGTGTTTGTTCATATGGAATCAATTCTATATTTGTTATTAATCGATGATGTAGCTACGATTAAGATCCTCATATTTGTTATTTACTGGGGAAAAGCTATATGAATGCATGTTTGCTAAAATAAAAAACTTAAATATTCCCTTTTTAAAAATCTTAATTTACTTTAGGTTTTAAAGATTTTTTTTTAACAAGTATCCATTATTAATTATGCACGGAAAAAATTAATTCATTTTATTATTATTTTTTAATTAACTATCAATACTTATATTTGTTCAAATAAAAACTCATATTAAAAAATAAAGGCAGTCTAATTTCTTGACAACTTTATAAGAAAAATTATTGATAAAAATAAATGTCGTACCCGCTACTTAAAAAAATGGACGCACTAACAATCACAGTTAAATAAAGAAAAATTAAAAAATATGTGAATTATTAGATATTTCTTCAAAATTGTGTTACTGAATGATATTTATATTTTATTTAATAAAAAATCAAGTTAAGAACAATAATATCAAGTCATATTCTGAGAGTTGATTAAATGCATTATAAAGTAATTTTGAAGTTCGAGTTCCTTCAAGTATTATAAAGTTGAGACCTATTCCACTTAAAAATGACGACGATACAATATTGTGGTTGAGTTTACAAAATAATATAGCTATACCTCTTTGTGTAATAGTAAATGCTCGAGCTCCTGAATATGAAAATAACGTAGAAGCACCTATGAGGCAAAAATAAGGTTATGCTAATCAATTTGCATCAACAATCCCTGTGTATATTCCGAATCCTTCAGAGAATTATCATTATTCTCCTCTGATGTTCAATGACAATCAGGTTACATATATTATAACAGTCAAATATATGAAAATATTGACGTTGATCTTAACTATGATATTGGTCAAGATGTTAGATATAGTGTGAGCGATAAAGAGAAAAATGAGGAACATTATGAGAATGATAATCGTGGTTACGATATTGGTTATGAGGTTGATGATGTCGATGATGATGAGGAGGAGGATGATGATTATGAAGAGACTGTGGATGAAAATAATGATGCTAATGATGATGATGATGAGCATAATAATGATGATGACGACGAGGGTGATGATAATGATAATAATAATGATTATGGTAGAGAAGAAAGGGTTAAGGTAAAAAATCCATTTTAGTTTCAGCGTGAAATATCATAATTTGACTTGAATATATCAAAAAATATATCTTCTATTAGGATTAGTGATGTGTTTGTAGAAAAGTTGTATAACAAAAAAGATGAAATTTATGAAACTATAAGCATAGTTGCACTGAAGGACAAATGGAGCTTCATAGTTTACAAGTCCACCAAAGGTCGTTTCAAGTTGAAATACGATAATGATAGATGCAAGTGGAGATTATAGGCAGTGTCGACAGAAGGGCGACATTTTTTCATCTTGCATACAACTAT
Source organism: Ailanthus altissimus (assembly GCA_946807835.1). Taxonomy (NCBI): domain Eukaryota; kingdom Viridiplantae; phylum Streptophyta; class Magnoliopsida; order Sapindales; family Simaroubaceae; genus Ailanthus; species Ailanthus altissimus. The sequence continues at coordinate 14,413,790 of OX327712.1, read as the reverse complement.
GTGTTGTAACAAAATAACCTAAGTGCGGTTACTTATTTAAAAACGCGGATAATCACTTCAGGTATTTCTTTTTTGCGTTAGGACCATGCATCAAAGGTTTTAATTTGTCAATCCGACCAATGATTGCAGTGGACATAATATTTTTGAAAGGTTCCTATCTTGGTACAATATTTGTGGCCTTTTGTAAAGATGGAAACAATCAGATTTTTCTATTGGCCTGGAAAATTGCTGACTCAAAAAATAATACTTTTTTAAAGTGGTTTATGGTTAAACTGCAGGGAGTAATTGCGAGCTATCAAAATATTGTCTTTATATTTGATCGACACACTAGTATTAAGAGGGCTCTATGGGGTGTGTTTCTTCATGCATATCATGGGTTCTGCATCTATCATTTAAAGAAAAATTTAATGACAAAATACAAGTTATCATAAAAGAAAAGTTTAAAAAATGGGTATACTTGTCTGCCTACTTCACTACTACTAAGGCTTATAGTGTCCTTAATTTTTAACACCAATTAAACAAGATGCAACAAATGCCACCCGACGTAATGAAGTATTTAAAGGAGGATGTGGGTACAGTAAGATAAGCCCGATTAGTAGGTGCTTTCAGAAGGTACGATGTCATCATTACTAATACCGCTGAGAGCATTAATGCAGTTGCAAAAGAAGCAAGAAAGCTTCTGGTGACCAATTAAGTGGAGTGGATGCGGGAGCTAACGCAATTGTGGTTTTACCATAGACGATTGGCAGCATAAAATATGATGAATGTCCTGACGTACTGGGTATATCATAAAGTCATGAAACATAACAATGATGTAAGTCAAATAACAGTTTCTCTTGTTGATGATTTACGATTTGTAGTTAAGGACGGTGGTGTGAACTAGATAGTGGACATTGGTGAAAGAACATATAGCAGTCAGAAGTTTGACTATCGACAATTGTATTGCTCTCATGCACTCGCCATATACAAATACATTAGATTATCGCATGAGAGTCTTTGTTCGACTTATTACACATCTAAGACTTTATTTTATGCATATAGCGAGTTAGTACTTCTGGTTGGGCAAGTGTCTGATTGGATAATCTCGGAGTATCTGAAAAATATGGACATTTAGCCTCCTATAGCACGTCGTCAGTTAGACAGACGTCTGATGAATCAGATTTTATCTCAAGGGGAGGAACTATCAAAGAATATATGTAGTCGTTGTAGATAGCATAGACATAATTGACAGACGTGTCGAAACCTTATCCCTTTACAGAGCAGGTGATGTATGTTTATTTATAAAACTCCATTATTAATATTTAATTTCACTATAATATAAGACTAATATTTATTTTTTCTGTTTCAAAAGGATCTGAAAAATGTGGAAACGAGCTGGACCCTAAGGCTTGATTATGTATGAGTGTTAAGTTTTGTAACTTTTGTGCACTTATTTCGTAATGCACTTATACTTTTTATTACATACTTAATTATTTCTTAATGCACTTATCCTTAGTATTGATGTTGACAATTTTAACGAAATTGTGGTTGAATCTCCTCTATTATATGGACGTTCCTAAACTTGTCATATTGAAAAAAATACACTTTTATCCAATTATATCTCATCTCCGCACACATCCACATAATACATAAACATCAAAATAAATAATATGACATAAATGCATATATAAAAAATATAATATTAAACATCTATGAAGCAAATCCTGTAGTAGTCCACAAATCAACGGCCATCTTCTGTCTATAAAAAGGTACCAATTTGAGAGAAGGAATCAAATGATCGATCTAATATAATATACTTAATATATATACAGACGAAGGCGCCACAGTCCCCGTTCTCGACCTCTTGTTGCGACACATTCTCCAGCTAATGAACCACCGGCCAAGATATTAAATTTGGGCATTGTATGCCTCTCAAACTATAAAATCTACATTTTTAAAGGTACAAAGGCATTGCAACACGCAGATGCTCCAAAATTTCATGATGGTCTTGTCGCACTAGTCGATCACGCTGGAATCATAAAGAACAATTGCCATTCGAACAAAGTCGAGCTCTACTACAAACCAATATTCTTAATTGATATTCAAAGGGATATATACCTACAAAAATTATTATTGTATTATTTTAAATTTAATGTTGTTATATGTACAATAAAAGTTATTACTGTTCTTAAAAGTATCTTATTGACCAATGCCCACGGTTTAGCACCAAGTAACTCGATATTTGTTTCGAGTGCATAAGTCAACAACGGGTTCAGCCATTGGTCATCATCTGAAAGATCGATAGTGAAGGACGTTTGCCACATTTGTTGAATACTCCTAAAGACAATATATACGATGTTAAACTCCTTAATAGTTAATATATACAATAGTATGATAATGTTATATACAAAATAAATGGGTAAAAAATAGCTCACGTAAAAATATGCATCTATAATTGTGCAATTCTGTGAATATATGTTAGAAATCCTTTGGCGCAAAAGCAAAATATTTAAGTACTTATTTATATACTACAAAACAAAGAATATGTATAAGTTTCGATACTATTAGATAATATCTATGAGGTGAAATACAAAATATTGTACGACTCTATTTCGATCACGTGACATTAACAATTTATGAAATACAAAAAACAGACATATTTTTACTGCATCTATATCATCGTCAAATGTAATGCTCTTGAACCATAGATTCAAATCCTTGTAAGTTAACTCACTTCTATCCGAAAAGTATTGTGCTATAGTCTATCACCTAACTCACTTACTACAGGCCAATCCCCCGTTCTCAAACCAGTAATCAAATAAAATTCTAGACGGAAGAATCTAATACTTTTTTTGTCTATATAGAATCATAATTCTTCAGATAAATTTTTGGTATGTACGCATCTTAATAAAATCTCATGTGCTAAAATACTTGAGAATGAAATATCTGATACATAAAAAAAATCACCAAAATATGTGGTTCTAAATATTTTGACCTGGCTCGAAGTCAATTTGTCTTTTATATTTTGCATAACTCATAACTTCGAATAACTATGTACGGTCGATTGGTAGAATTTATTTTCGACAATTACGTAGTCTTTTAAAACATTTTCCTTCCTAAAAAAAATTAAGTTAAAAAATTATTAGTATATAGTATTCAAAAAAATTATATTAATAAATAACCAATTATTATATAATTCGATAAAAACGTAATATTACAACTAAAAAATAATATATATAATAATGACAAATAATTTAAAATTATAAATTAAACACATTAAATTAAATAATTATTAATAAATAAATTTATTATACTTTTAAATTAATTAAATTTTTTTAAAAATTTGTCACGTGGTGCCTTGTTGTGGCACCACATGGCAGAGGCGGTGGGGCACGCACCACACCATGGGATACGTGCGGCACAGTGTGTGCCTTATGGCATGCTGTGCTGCGTGCCCCACACTATGCCCCGTGCCCCACGCTGTAGCCACCGTTAGCGCGTGAACCCATGCGCCGTGTGGGTGGGGCATAGTTTTGGCATGTGAGATAGGTGTTGGCATGTGTCTCACAGAAAAAGGTCGGAATCTGCTATTTTTTGTCTTCTTTTTTTTTTTTATTTACATTTTTGATCTCTTACACACATTTTCAATCTATTTTCTATATTATTAACACTACATATATATATATATATATACATTTTTAATAATTAAATAAAAATATCTCAAAAATACAATAAACTAAATTTAAAATAAAAATTCACTAATTTTCACCTATTTTTAATTTTTTTCAACTCTATATTTAATTATTTTAATTTAAATCTTTAAAATATACTAAGTTTGCAATCGATCTACGAATTATGAGGAATTTAGGGACAAAATGTGATAGGTGGCCGAGATAGTGAGGAGAGTGTTTTGAGAGAAAATTTTGTTTTTTTTTGGAGGGTAACAGTAAAATGGTAAGGAAATTTGGAATTTGGTTAATATATATTAAGAGGTTTTACGAATTATGAGGAATTTAGGGACAAAATGTGATAGGTGGCCGAGATAGTGAGGAGAGTGTTTTGAGAGAAAATTTTGTTTTTTTGAGGGTAACAGTAAAATGGTAAGGAAATTTAGAATTTGGTTAATATATATTAAGAGCTTTGACTTTGGTCAAAATAAATTTTTTATTTAGGTTTTAGGTGGGGAATGTCCCAATTACTTAAGGCATCCGCGGCATCATAACCCACTCTAAAAGCATGAGTGAAATGAGCCACCATTAAATCCTTGAAAGGTTAAATAATTATTCCATTGCTGTAAAAGAGATCAAGGAGGAGTGTGCCGGTTATTAATCAAATGCAAAATTAACAAGCATGAAGTCACTCTTAATACCATGATCATAATAATGTTGTTCAACAATTTAAGAATCAAAGATATCGTAATAGTTGTTCTCTCCCAAAGGAGCGACAAAATCTCCTAAAACGGATCTCGTGAAATTATCCCCTATAATAATAACTGTCGAGTTTGCTTTTACTTTTGAACGAACCATCCGAATTTGATTATACCCAACAAACCGGAGAGATCAAAGCAATGTAAAAGCTTATTTGACCTCTTGTAATACAAGTAAAAGGTTAAGGGATCGTTTATTCCCAAACTAATTTTAGAAAAAAAAAAGTTAATTAATTTATTTATAGGTACGAGGTGAGATGTGAGAAACTTAAATTATAAAAAAGAATATATAAAGTGGGAATTCAATATGATCAGATATTTGAATTATCTTGGAAAGTTCTATACATTCTGCAAAATTGATATGATAGGTTGAAATAAATTTTTATGTTGTTGAAAAATTGGTGATTCAATAATTTTGGATGAATAAGAATTGAGATGAATATTAAAGTGGAGAGTTATAAAATATTTAAAACATGTGGGATATATATGAAGAAGTTTAGGACATGTGGAACATAAAGAAGGAAGAAAAACGTGACTCGAAGACGCAAAAGAAGTAAAGAAAACGAGCATAGGCGCCACTAGGGCTGAGCGTTGCGGCACCTATGGCTGAGCGACGTGATATCCATAGCGACGTTGCGGCTCCTAAAGATGAGCGCTGCGGCGCCAAACACGACAGGAAGTCCATTTTTGATCCGGACAGAAAGTTTTGAATTTTCAAAACAAGTGAATTTTTACTCCAACAAGGAATAAGATTAGTAGGTACGAAATATTCACTATATAAACCCTTTTAAACACAAGATTCAGATCAAGCATCTAAGGTTTCAAGATATAACTATAAGAGAAAATAGATGAGCTAGATAGGCACTAAGTGCATGGTTCACTAGGGTGTAACATTTGGGGAGTATTTTCTTTTGATTCTTAAGTGAACAAAAAAAACACCATAGATCCTTTTGGCTTAAATGCTCGGGTTATTCTTGTATTCCTTGTAAAAATCTCTTATAAGGAGATACTAAGAGGTCTTAGGGAGTCATGGTGATCAAAGGTAGATACTTAGAGGTCTCTATAAGAGATACTAAGGGGTCTTGTGGGATCATTGATGATGTAAGAAGATACTTAGTGATCTATATCAATAATAAGTAGCTGGATCATAGATCCTCTGTGGACGTAGGCAATTTTGGGTTGAATCACGTATATCTTGTGTCTTGTTGATTAGTTATTTTCTTTATCTTTATTAGTGTGTTGATTTTATATGTTCGTACTTATGGTGTAAGTTATGATTTTCCGTTGCGTATGGAATAAAAGAAATATCAAAACCGTAGCTTAATTAATGCCATAAGGATGTCAAATTGAAGATCATGACTTGATATTCACAACACTTATATAATCACATGACGAACTTTGAATAAGTTTTTATCACTCAAACAAATATTTCATTGTCCATTTGATTCTAAACTTGATTCGGTAATTTAGCGGCCATAGATGTATGACAAGAAATTTCAAATGAGAAGAAAGATACATACATAGATTTAGTTTCTTAAAATAATCATAAGTAGAAAATTAATCAAAGGTAGTACAAAAATGTTTTCGGACACCATGTGGCAGCACTATTATGCCTGCTTAGTCCGAAGTCTCATTATTACACATTTATTATTAGTATTATTTTACAACAAAACTTGTTGAAGCGAAAGCACACAAACAAGTTAAACAATTCACCTAAGTAATATAATAATGCAGAACAAGTTATTAAGAAATAAAGAAAGAGAAAGGGGTAGAAGAAGAACACATAAAGAATTACGTGATTCGACAACTTGCCTACGTCCACGGCGGATCAAGATCACACTTTTCTCTTATTATAAATCACAAGGCAACCACAAAGTATGCCTATTACAAGAAAGATCACAAAAAAAACTCTCTTACCCTCTAGGGATTTTCTCTCACAAAGAACCGCAAAAATTATCACTAAGATGTTGTTGATCACAAAGATCTCACTAAGATCACAAAGATCTCTTACTTGATCACAAAGATGTATTTACAAGCCAATTGATAGCTTTTATATAGGCTTTGGGACGTCCTAGATTTACCCTATACGTGTGGGAGTCGTATTAGGGAATTCTGAAACAAGTGGGAGACGAAATTAAGAAGTTTCCTAATTTCGGGATACTGTTCCCGTCTCCAACGCCGCGACGTTGGCGCGCTTTTGCTGAGCGCTGCGGCGTTGATCTTCTGGCGCCGTGGGGCTCAGATACTAGAATTGGCGCTGTGGCGTTAATGCCTGAGCGCCGCGGCGCTGGCGCCTGATGCCCTCTTCTTCATTTTTCGCCTTCTTTCGCGTCCGTCTAAAATCCGTGCGCACCCTACGCACTTGGCTTGATCTCCAAATCACATTCCAATGATTTTTAATCAATATTCTCATAAATTCCCTCCTTGATTCAAAATCATTCACAAAAGTAACTCGATCTCTCATTTTCGCATCTTCAGTCACCCTCACAAAGTAGTGACTCCAGTTAAGTCCTTGCATAGTACGAACTTAACCGAGGTCAATGGCTTAGTCAACATATCAGCAAGGTTTTTAGATGACACTATCTTTGTCAGACTAACTTCACCACTTTGGACAATCTCACGAATGTAATGGAGCCTCACATCAATATATTTCGATCTTTCATGGAACACTTGATGCTTGCTTAGGTGTATGGCACTCTGGCTGTCACAATATTCACCAGTGTTCACATCTTTACGAGTTAATATCTCTGCGTATATGCCTTTTAACCACACGGCCTCCTTTATAGCTTCACCAACAGCTATGTACTCTGCCTCTGTGGTAGAAAGTGCAACCACATGTTGTAGAATTGATCTCCAATATACACTACACCCAAACACTGTGAATACATAGCCCGTCAATGATATTCTCTTGTCAAGATCACCTGTATAATCTGAGTTTACGTACCCTCTTACCATTTTATTGCTGTCCTCATCCCTTTTATACATCAACCCGTGATTTGACGTTCCCTTGAGATATCTCAGAATCCACTTTACTGCAAGCCAATAATCTTTATCCGGATTCGCCATGTATCTACTCACCACACTCACAGCCTGCTATATCTGGTTTTGTGCAAACCATTGCATACATGATGCTCCCCACAGCGCTTGCATACGGTACTTTGCTCATCTACAGTTTCTCTTCTTCGGGTGTTGGCGACTGTGCTGCTGACAGTCTGAAATACATGGCCAAAGGAGTAGAGACAGCCTTCGCGTTTAACATACCAAACTTCTCCAGAATTTTGACTATATATCGCTGTTGGGACAAGAAGATAACATCTCTTCTTTCCCTCACAATTTCCATACCCAAAAGTCTCTTCGCTGCTCCTAAATCCTTCATTTCAAACTCGCCACTTAACTGCTTCTTGAGCTTCTGTATTTCTTCCACATTCTTGCATGCGATTAATATATCATCGACGTATAGAAGAAAATACATTATCCCACAACTTATGTTCTTGAAGTACACACATCCATCATACTTGCTCCTACTAAAGCCACAAGCCATCATAAACTCATTAAATCTCCTATACCACTGTCTAGGTGATTGCTTTAACCCGTATAATGACTTCTTTAGCAAACAAGCATGATCTTCTTTACCGGGCTCCTCGAACCCTTGCGGCTGTGCCATGTATATTATTTCTTCAAGCTCTCCATGTAGAAAAGCTGTCTTTACATCCATCTGCTCTAGATGTAAATCAAGGTTTGCACACATGGCTAACGAAATCCTAATAGATGTGTGCTTGACAACTGGAGAGAATATCTCATAAAAATCGATTCCCTCTCTCTGAGTAAAACCTTGTCCTACTAACCTAGCCTTAAATCTCGTAGGCTCAATCCCCGGTATTCCCTCCTTCACCTTATACACCCACTTGCACCCAACTAGCTTCTTTTAAGGTCTCTCCACCAACTTTCAGGTATTGTTCTTCCTAAGAGAACTAATTTCTTCTTCCATGGCCTGCTGCCATTCTTTCTTGTTTTCACTCTTCATAGCCTCATCATATGTCCTAGGCTCATCATACTCAAGAGTGTAAGCAGAATTAAAAGCATGAGCAACTAAGTCTGCTTGTGTATACCTGAATGGTGGGTTAATCGTTCTTCTTAGCCTGTCTCTAGCAAGCTGGTACTCTTTAAATTCTAACTCAGGAGTTCTAGTCTTTCTTTGGGTGGACTTGGAGGAACTCACCGGTGTTCTTGGTTCATCTTCAAGGATCTCCTCGTTGAAGTGTTGATCTGGGAGTATATCAGATCCATGTTCAGGCTCTGCTTCAACTTCTATTGACTCGGGTGCTGAGTCTTCCTTGGGCACATATTTTTCCTTCTCATCTTCTTGGGAGGTTTTCAACATCGTCATCCCATCAAACGTTATGTCACGGCTTATGATACTCCTTGGTGGTGTTAAGTCTTTACATTACACCTTATATCTTTTTACTCATTCGGGATATCCTATGAATACCTCTTTGATAGCTCTAGGTTCCAACTTCCCCTCCTTAACATGTACAAAGGCAGGGCAACCAAATATTCTAAGATGGTCATACTTCGTAGGATTACCAGACCATTTCTCTTCTGGCGTCTTAAAGTCAATTACTGAGGAGGGACTTCTGTTAATCAAGTAAGCAGCAGTCACTAGAGCTTCTCCCCAGAATGTCTTGGACATCTTCGCATTGGTAAACATGCATCTAACCCTTTCAAGTAGGGTCATGTTCATCCTCTCAGCTACCCCATTCTGCTGCGGTGTTGATCTTACTGTTCTATGCCTTGCAATCCCATGCATGGCACAAAACCCATCAAACTCTCTGTTGTAAAACTCGAGGCCATTGTCAGTCCTAAGCCTCTTTACCCTTTTGCCAGTCTGATTTTTAACAAGAACCTTTCAAGTCTTGAATACTTCAAAGGCTTGATCCTTGCTCTTCAACACATAGACCCACAGCTTCCTCGAATAGTCATTAATCAAGCTGAGAAAATACCTGGCACCACCACGAATAGCTGTCTGAGCTGGTTCCCAAAGATCCGAGTGTATGTAGTCAAGAGTCCCCTTAGTCTTGTGTTCGCCGGTACTGAACCTTACTCTATGTGCTTTCCTTAACACACAATGCTCACAAAACTCTAAGGGCTGGAACTTATCCTCTCCAAACGCCTTTTGGCTATATAACTCTTTTAGGTTTCCCTTGCCTAGGTGTGCCAGTCTAAGATGCCACAACTTGGTTTGCATACTCTAATCATCTACAGAGAATAGTGCAGAACCATTCACGACTTCACCTTTAAGCACATAAACACCTTTGTGCTTCTCTCCTCTCATCACTACCATAGAACCTCTTAAAACTCTTAAAATCTCTCCGTCGATCTTGATGGAACACCCATTCTGGTCTAAAGTCCCTAGTGAGATCAAGTTTCTCTTCAAGTCAGGAACATACCTAACATCTGTCAACTCTCTCACTTGCCCATCATGTAGCCTAAGTTTAACACTACCAATTCTCATCATCTGACATGCAATGTCATTACCTATTAAGACCTTACCACCACTAATGGGCTAGAAATTTGTAAACTAGGACTTGTGCGGGCACATGTGAAAAGTACAACCAGAATCAAGAACTCATTGGTTAGAGTTCTTACCATCAATAGCGACGTGTGTCTCTGCGCTGTCATAGCTATCATCATAGGCAAGTGCAGCATCCGCTTTCTTCTTATCCTGTGCCTTCTTCTCAGGACAGTCTTTTATGAAGTGCCCCTCTTTTTTGCAGCAATAGCACTTCCTATGAGTCCTAGACTTCGACCTTGAGCCTTTTTTCTTCCCATCTCTATATGAAGGCCTTTCTCTTACAGATAGACTTTCTGCATTGCCCTCAGCCTGCTTTCCTAATAACTTTGAGTTTAATGATGATTTCACATCACTTATTGTTAAACTCTCTCTGCCGTAGAGTAGCGTATCAACCAAACTCTCATAGGTCTTGGGGAGTGAACTCAACAGGATAATTGCTCTATCTTCATCTTCTATCTTGATGTTGATAGACTCAAGATCAAGGATTATCTTATTGAAGGCATCTATATGATCTTTCATCGGCGTCCCCTCTGACATGGACAGTTGATACAGCTTCTTCTTTATATGTAGTCTGTTGGCCAACGATTTCTTCATATAAAGAGAGTCAAGCTTCTTCCAAAGATCTATTGCCGTCGTCTCACCTGCTACTTCCCTTAGTACTTCATCACTCAATGACAGAACGATTGTGCTATGAGCTCTTTCTTGAATGTCCATTCTTTATGCTTTTGCTTTAGATGACTCTGACGTCTTCTCTTCATCACTAGATGGAGCTGCAGTCTCCTTTAATGCCGAACCAAGCCTTTGGCTCACCAACAACGCCTTAACCTTCATCTTCCACAGATTGAAGTCATTCGTACCGTTGAATTTCTCTACCTTATACTTGGGTGTGACCATGTCTGCTTAGAACAAAAGCTCTGATACCAGTTTGTTGAAGCGGAAGCACACAAACAAGCTAAACAATTCACCCAAGCAATATAATAATACAGAACAAGTTATTAAGAAATAAAGAAAGAGAAAGGGGTAGAAGAAGAACACACAAAGAATTACGTGGTTCGGAAACTTGCCTATGTACACGGTGGATTAAGATCACACTCTTCTCTTATTATGAATCACAAGGCAACCACAAAGTATGTATATTACAAGAAAGATTATGTCTATTACAAGAAAGATCACAAAGAAAACTCTCTCTTACCCTCTAGAGATTTTCTCTCACAAAGAACCACAAAGATTATCACTAAGATGTTGTTGATCACAAAGATCTCTTACTTGATCACAAAGATGTGTTTACAAGCCAATTGATAGCCTTTATATAGGCTTTGAAACGTCCTAGGTTTACCCTATACGTGTGGGAGTCGTATTAGGGAATCCTGAAACAAGTGGGAGACGAAATTAAGAAGTTTCCTAATTTCGGGATACTGTTCCCGTCTCCAACGCTGCGGCGTTACGCTCTTCAACGCCGCGGCATTGGCGCACTTTTGCTGAACACTGCGGCGCTGACCTTCTGGCGCCACGGCGCTCAGATACTGGAATTGGCGCCGCGGCGTTAACACTTGAGCACCGCGGCGTTAACGCCTGAACACCGCAGCACTAGTGCTTGGTGTCCCCTTCTTCGTTTTTCGCCTCCTTTCGCGTCCGTCTTCGATCCGTGAGCACCCTACGCATTTAACTTGATCTCCAAATCATACTCCAATAATTTTTAATCAATATTCTCACAAAACTTATTTTTATTAATTAATACAAAAATAAATGAATTTTTAATTATAACTAATCGTTTTATCATAATAGAACTTATTGATGCGTTTAAAGTATATATGCATATACTTTAAACGCTTTATGTTTAGTATTTTTTAATTTTCTACTTTAACAATTGAATTTTTTTATATTAAAATCACATTAAATAACTTGTAAAAAAATACGACACAAATAAATAACTATTATAATAAAACAAATTTTAAATAAATTTATTCTATCTTGCCATATTCATATTTTAAAATAAAATTAATATCTAAAAAAGATTAAAACTAATAAAGCACTAACTTTAAATTTAGGTTTGAGTCATAATATAAAAAAAATATGATATTTAAGATAAACATTAAATTAAAACAATCAATAAATATCAAAATATATTTATTAAAATAAAATATAAATAAGTAAATAGTAATGAAACAACGTATTTCTTGTTGGCGACAAATTAGGTGAATGTATCAACTATAATTTATTAAAGACAAATTATCACTTTTGTTTTTTTTATTTTAATTTATCTATTAAATCTCAGGTTTTTTTTAAAAAATATTTGATCAATTTATTTCCAAAGGAAGCTGATCTTGCCCTATATTCTCGTTTGCCAAGTATATAATGGAACAAAAGATTTCAATATTAAAAAAAAAAAGGTTGTGTTAGTGTGTCTTAAAAACACATGACAAGAAAGTAAAAAAAAATGATAAATTTTTAAATTTGATATTACAATTGAAGAGAAATTCTGATTTATTATATTGATCTGGATTCTTTAAATATCATAATTATATTTATTAATTAAAATAAGAAATAAAAACTGTCCCTTAGCTATAAGTTAATAATATATCCTTGAGAATATTGTGCAGTACAATTTATAAATTATGGTTTTATAGATGGAAATTAGATTCTTCCAGACGCCTATTTTTCTTAAGAGTTGTATGGCTGATCAGCGACTCACCACCGCTGAATGTATTGTAATAATTTCATTTATGCAAAAAACTGTTTTTTTTTTCCATAAAACAGGAAGGAATCGAACTCAAGATTTACATTTTAGTGGAAGAAGTGAAAGAATAATCCACCATTTACTATTGAACTATTTAAACAAATGAGCAAAAAGCTTTTTTTTTTTAATCTACAACTTGTTCCTAATCCTAGGGACAATTTTGTTTATCTTCCATTCTTTCCAAATAGTTTCATTAGTTTGAAATAACAGAAGTTGCAGCAATTCTAGACTAAACTAACATTATGAATTATTTATCACTTTAAATAATGTGGAGTTAATTCTTCAAAATTCATTATTCTTTACTATCTTTGTACCTCATCAATGAATCACCAATCCAAGTTAATTTTCAGGTTTCACTGAGTTTCAAGTAATATAATATAAGTCCATTTAATTAAGAGGCTTTAATAATTAAAACCTGAAATTTGGAAATCTTATTTATTATTAATTGATACAGAATAGGATTTGGTAGATTATATTTGGATATCATGATAAACTAGTTGCTTAAATCTAACCTTGTTCATGAGGAAGCATATTAAGAACTTAAATATTTATAATAGACTAAATATCTAATATAATTTCTAAGAATTGAGGTTAATATATTACTCTTCAACATGGAAAGCCTCTCGATATTTGTAAGCAACGTATGTCCCAATAGCTGCCGCCCCAACCACAGCAGCCAATGCCCACTTTAGCCATGTGCATTTCTTTGGTACTGTTATGTAAAGAACCCCACGTGAAAATCTTGCATGAGTTTGATCTGTTTTGCAGTCCTTAGAAACACCGATCACTTTGAGAAAACGAGCCATTCTATTTTTATCCAGAGAACATTCTCCGCGAATTATTAGAGCACCAGGATTGGTGATTTGGACCTTCAGTTGATCTTTCTTGAAACCTACAACAATATAATAAAATCGATGAGATGTTACATTAATAAAAAGCCATAGAGAGAAACAATGTCTTCCTTTTTTGCAATATATGTGATATAAGATATACCTTCGAGATGGACTTCAAGAACATCATTTTGTTTCTCTTTTCGCCATTTGCAGGGGGGTTCGATATCCTCGTAACAAGGTCGCTTGTTTTCCATTGGGATTAGCTTAATTTTGTTCGTTTTTCTCAAGGATGATTTTGTGCAATTGTTACTGCATGATGTCTCTCTTTTTCCCCTAGTCGCTTTTATTTGTGTTAAAAACTTAGCTCTAAGGAGGGTTTGCTTGAGGTTTCTTTGAGCTTTGAAAGAGAATTATTCCTTTTTGAAACCTTAGGATCTGAGTTAGTTTGTGTCTTCGGATAATCCTTTCCCCCCTTTATGACCTATATAATATTCTTTCTTTGGTTCTTAACTTCCTTTTCTCAATTCCTAGTGTCGTGTCACATGTTGATTAGAAATCAAGTGGATTTTAAGAATATATAAGTAAATATGTAGTATTATTAAATAAGTTAGTATTTTAAGTTAACGGTAAGCACTTGGTCCATGACAAAGTGATATTAAAGTATATTTAAATTCGAATTAGCATGTGAATCCTCAAAATCACCATAATGACGATTGTCACATAAGTAATAAGTCTTTTAAGAATAGCGAGGATGGGCAATATAGGTTAAGTAGACTTTGAAAATTTTATGTTTTCGGTTCCAATATAGATTTTTACGTAGATAGTAAGTCCTCATGAATAAAAGAAATGGACAATATAAATTAGGTTAGCCATTGAGTTTGAGGTATATCGTAAAAAATGTATCACGTGATTAGGTAAAAGAGAATGTCAAATTTTATATTATATAAAAATTGAGTGGATATTAAATATATATAAATGTGTTTTGAATTCTAATAAAAATTATCACGTAAATAATAAGTCTCCTATAAATAAAGGAGATGGACAATAAGACCAAGTTAACTTTTGATCTTAGATTAAAAAGTGAATAGAACGTTACGTGATTTGTTGGCTGTGAATATTAGTATAAAATAAGTTAGTATTTTAATTAATGCCAAATGCAAACACTAGGCATGTCTGGGGTTCGACAATTATATAAAGACTTATTTTATTGAATAATAAGATCTGTCCTTTTTTATTATTATTATTATTATTATTATTATTTATGTTTTCTTAAATAATGAAATATCTGTTCATAAACAGGTGGTTAGGCTAATGCTCCTTTTGACATGACAAGACTACTCTTACGACATTGAATTATGAATTTATGATAGTTCTAACCAAATATTAAAGGATATCTCAATCATTTCATTAGGGGTTAGTGACCTATTTGATAGAAATAAATAAATTATGTCCTTGAAAAATCATAAAATTATAAGGATTTTAGTGTTATTATTCCATAATTTTATTTCTGTTGATTAGTTACTAACAGAGTAAAATTCTGCAGTTAAATTTCTCAAACAAATTCTTTAGATAAGTGCTTTCCTAACAGTATAGAAGTGGTAGAAATCACTTTTGGTTGAAGTTTTTATCATACCTTAAAGCTTTCTTTCCATGTGAATCTACTTTTACAACTTATGCAATTAATAACTTGGATTTTAAGTGTGATGATAAAAAAATAGAAAGAATATAAATTTACAGATCTAAAAATATTGTAGTTTGGTAAACTTATGAAATTGTAATCTTGCTTTATATTCTAAATGCTTCTATCATGTTATCAATGAAAACTTATTGTTGGAGCCTTGCCAACATGCATATACACGTGGTCCCTATTATTACACATTTATTAATCAGTCTTTGTTTTCAATTTAACAATTGAAATTATCTTATATATAAAAATGCATGTTTTTTTTAAATATATGGCGAAAATAGAAATATATGAGTAATTATGTTCTAATTACAATACCTTGTGTGATGTACGACATATGATTCAGAACACAGGATAGGGTCAGCTGCACGGCTTCTTTTGCGCTAGTTCTAGGTCTCTCTCTTGGTTTAAAAATGGGGCTGAATTTTTTTGTGGACTTTTATTTTATTCTTTTTTCTGTGATTGTGCTTTGGGCTTAGGTTTTAATTGAGTCTTTTGATATGAGATATGTTTTCAATTTAATTGGACTTAGCATATTTTTTAATTTATTTTTGATGTTTGAATTTATTTTAAGATATATTTTAAAAAATCAAATATGATTTTATTTTGAAAAATTATATGAACTTTTTTATTGAGTTAATTGGATTAATTGAATAATTAAATCCTCTTTTCAATCATCATTGAATATGATTTTTTTATGAATTAGAATTTTAATTAAATTAATTTTTTAATATTAAAGTGAATTAAAAAATTAATAATTAATACAAAAATATTATAATAAATTAAATAGATTATTGATCATTTTCCTTCCACTCAATTCCTACCACACCACACCTACATCATTCTTTCATAATTTTAACAAAATTATAATAGTATTAGTACCTAATAATGTAGTTACTTAAAACAAATTATCAATCTTCAATACATGCGATAAAGATCAAAATAATAAAGGATTAAATTCATAACAAAATTTTTATTAAAATTATAAATATGTTATCTCATTATTTAAACATTTAACAAACAAATTGATGATGATTGTTATATATTCATTATGATTTATTACCGATCTCCAATGTAGGCGACAAAGATAAAAATGATAGATGATTAAATTCATAATAAAATTAATTGTAAAATTATGAATATATTACCTTATTATTTTAAACATGTAACAAACAAATTTACGCTAATTATTTTATATTCATTATGATTTATTACTGATCTCCAATGCATGAGACAAAAATCAAAATGATAGATGATTATATTCAAAATAAAATTCATTGTAAAATTATGAATATGCTACTCGTTATTTTAAACATGTAACAAATAAATTTATGCTAATTATTTTATATTCATTATAATTTATTACTGATCTTCAATGCAAGCGACAAAAATCAAAATAATAAATGATTAAACTCTCATAAAAATTTATTGTAAAATTATGAATATATTACCTCATTATTTTTTTCAATCATCATTAAATTGAATTTGAATTTTTTTAGTGAATTTTGTTTTTGTCAAATTAATAACAATTAATTTGAGTAATAAAAAATATTTTATTAAAGTACATTACAAATCAAATGCATATACATCTTATAAAGTATTATAACGTTTAAAACATTCAGGGAATCTCCTAAATTTTGGACATTGTCTTAAATTATAATAACTTGTAAAAAATTATGAAACTCTAATATAATTTTTAAATCTTTGTTTTCATCTTCTAATGCTAAAATTAACTTCAAGAAACGCCGATAATCACAACCACAAGTCGATAACCAGTTAGCCATAACAACTAACATTTACATATAGTAAATTAAATAATAAATCCAAACATATTAACTATTAAGTTCAAAAGATAAAAATATAAGTTATCTACATGTTCTCAAAAAAAAAATTATATCTCCAATTCTGGCATTTGCGGTTTGCAAGGTCAAGTTGCATCCAATATAATTTAACATATTAAGCTAAAATAACATATAATTGAATAAGAAAAATTCAGTATGCGTCAATAATTGAAAATTAAAATTTTACCTAAAAAGTAAAATTGAATAACAAGTTTTACTCTTGTTACTGTGAAGGCTCTTCATCGACAATCGTGCAAACTTTACATGGGAGATAAAAATATTCGCACAAATTAAAAATTAGATTAGTAAATAATATTTAGATAAATAAAAATAGAAATAATTAAAAAAAAGTTATAATAATTATTTTACCTACTTTTAATTTGTCATAAAACTCAACATCTTGAAGCAATACTTATTCTTTACTAAAACTCTTTTATTAATCATCAACTACTATCTTCTTATAAGCTTTGCATATCTTTAAATGCTTTTTTTTTTTTTTATATCACTTGTTCTATAATTTACTAAATTGCAAGCAAGTAATGTACCACAATATTGCAATTGGCTTTGTTTTTGTGGTTTTACATCATGTGAAGTGCAACCGTACTTTCGATTTTGTTGCAGATACTTGTGGCACAAACTTTTTATTTTCAAAATTAGAGAGTGGTAGAAAAAAGCTTCTTCTTGGTTGTTCTGCTCATCCTCAGAATTTGATTGAAAATGAGATTGAATTTATTTATCGCTTGTATTTGTTGAATTTGGACGTATACAATATTATTTGTTGAATTTGAATCGAAACTCATCTACAAACAATTGAATTATTTTAAGTTTTTTCATCAAAATTCAATTCAAGGCCACAATAAAATTTATAAACAAGCTTACTAACTCAATATTTACAAGTCAATTAATATAGCACATGAGTGATACATATACTATTGAGTATTTAGGCATCACATACAAGTCAAGTCAATTAATATGTAATGCATGTTCATATATTATCTATACTCTTTAATTAATCTCAAACAATTAATATGATTAATTCATAACTTTCAACATAAGCGTACATGTAATTCAAAGAAATATAATTTGTTCATTGTAGAATATAAATTTTGCATGTGCAAGATCTCCCTGTTCACGTAACTAATTTAGAAAAACGCAATTAATCTTTTAATTTATTTTTCTTTTTTTAAAGATTCTTCTCTTTCACATCATTTGCTAACCATGCTTTTTTTTCCTCAAAAAATTAATGGTACACTAACACACTAAACAAGAATGTAAAAGAAAGTTTAAGTTTATACCTTGAATGCAATAGAGGAATCAGATAAGGGTGGTGGGCAGTGGGCTAGTGGGGTGGTCGTCAATGGGTGATGGCTGAGAGAAGGAGAAGAATGAAGAATCAGTTCTGCCTTTTGTGCTACCGCTGCCGGTGGCTGAGAGACGATGAAGAAATAGTGCCTGAGGTCTGAGACCGTTGGAGATCAGAGACGTTGAGAGCCTGAGGGCTGAGAGACACCGGATGGAGAGAATCGGGGGGAAATCAAGAAAGAGAGACTATTGAGAATGAGGGGGCCGGCTTCTGGCCAATGGGTTTTGTTTGTTTGTTTCTTTTTTTTTTTTTTTTCTTAATCACAGGTGCAAAACAACACCGTTTTTCCGTCAAAAACGGTTTCGTTTTGCACATCTTTAGAAAAAAAAAACAAAGATGTACAAAACGGCGTGGTTTTGTACTCTGCAAAAACGGTACCGTGTTGGACATCAATTTATTTAAAAAAAAAATACAAAATGACGTAATTTTAGCATGACCTAGAACGATGTTGTTTTGCACCTTTCTTTTTTTTTTTTTTTTTAAATTTTTTAGTTCTGGGTCAATTTGTAAACGTGCCGGAATCGAAGAACTTGATTGAGTCCCTCGTGATTGGACCCGATTGATCTCAAATTAAATCCCTGAATCTAGATCAACCTAAAAATTTTGTGTCCGATTTCTTGGGACAATTCGGGTCCAAGAAATTTGTTTAATCCTAAATAACACATTAATTTTTAGTTTTTTTCTTTCTTTCTCCCATATAGGTGGTGGGGATGAAAGGAGGGAGTGGGTGGAGTAGTGGCATGATAAGGGTGGATCAATGAAGCAGCAAAGCAGTGGGGGAGGGGCGAATGTGGTGGTGGTATTGGAGAGGGGGTGGGGGATGATTTTGGGGAGGGGGAGGGGGAGAGGAATGAAAATGATAATTTAATTAAGGGGAACTGAAAATGAATATTTTGATGAAATGAAAATGAAAATCTAATATTTCATTAAAAAAACAAAATATAATGATAAAAAATAGTTATGCCCGTACAAAGTGCATTTTTACTGTTAGACGAAAAGGATTTAAGTGAATTTTTAAAAAGATTAAGGAGTAATTTAGTATATTTAAATAAATACAAGGACTAAATATTGTGTATGTTGATTGTTTTATGTTATTGGAGATCTTAGATGCTTCAAAAATCTTAATTTGATATTTATCATTGCCATATTAATATAAAATTAAAAAAAGATTTTTCATTAAAAATGTGACTTTATTTTCATTGTTTTCACTTCATCAACAAGGCCAAAAAAAAGATTAGGATCCTCTTTTAATCTGAGTTTACCTAATTTTTTTACACAAGTGCTATATTAGGTATGTGGTTAAGATATATTCTTTTAAATTATTTTTCAATTACTAATCGCATGTTTATATTTAATATTTACGAAAGTGAGTTTAGATCAAGAGAGAATTCTGATCTGACGGAAAAAACTTTAATAAAATATATATATCGAGGCTCCAAAGTTTGATTTCAGTTATATATATATTATACATGTATATTGTAATCATCCCCAAAAATTACATAAAACTGTTCTATAGCAAATTCGTTCATACATTCCTGACCTCCTGATACGGCCGTCCCCTGCCGTCCTCGACCGCCCGCCAGCAGTTCTTTAGACCAAACATTTTTGCGACTCATAGACTCTATAAATACTCTTTGTAGTCTTGAATTTATGAACATCCTGCCCTGAAAATATAGTAAGCAATATCTGAGCATTGATAGCCATTAAGTTTAAATGGCTCTAAGTCATGTATTTGTTTTCTTTTTAGCTGTTGCTACTTTTGTCCCCGTGATCAATATTTCTGCAAAGGAGTTCATAGTTGGAGATGAATCAGGATGGACAGTAGGGTTTGATTACCAAGCTTGGGCTAAAGGCAAGGACTTCCATGCTGGAGATAAACTTGGTATATAAACTCATCTTTGGTTCATTTGCTACATTTTGGCTACAATACCAATATAATTTCCAAACTTTATGTCGAATTTTATGAGCATTATAATCTATACTTTATAGTTTACCCATTATGTTTCAATTCTCCAAGTTTAACGTAAAAATTTCAAATCTCACGTTAAATATTCCTATTTTAAAAAATGCAAATTAATTTGACAACTTAGTTACAGTGCGTCCCATTCAAATCCACATGCTCTTTCTTTTCTTTTATTTTAGCACCTTTTGATCCATAACATTTTATAGAATTGTTTTTATAAATTACAAGAGGGAAAGAAAAAACATTTTCATATTGAGATATGCATGTAATTAGACACATTCTTTGGATTTGCAAAATATATAAAAGATGAAACTGCAACTAATTCAGGTTCTATAATATACGTATATATGCAGTTTTCCAATATCCTGTAGGAGTACACAATGTGCACAAAGTGAATGGAACCGGCTTCCAAAACTGTGAAGTACTGCCGGCAAATGAGGCTCTAAGCTCCGGAAATGATACAATTGTTTTGGCAACACCGGGAAGAAAATGGTATATTTGTGGCGTTGGGAAGCACTGTGAATTTGGTCAAAAGCTTGTCATTACGGTGCTGCCTCAAGCAGAAGCTCCAAGTCCAAGCATGGCACCGGCACCGGCACCTTCTCCAGTCTGTGCTATGGCTTATTCATCATCAAAGAAGGAAAAGAGACCATTTATGATTAGCTTTCACCGGGTTTGATGATGATTATCATATGGAATTGTGCCATCTCAATTATTGCTTTGAATTAGACTGAAATTAAGTAATGTAATATCGCGTTATGGATTTGAGTCATTTCTGCTAGAATAATAGTTTGCTTTTGCAGTTGATTAGTTTAAATGTTTGGAAATATATGCTTGAAGCATGTGTTTGTCATGTAGCAAAAGAAATTGAGAATAAAATAAAATTCAAAGAATAAAAATTTCTTGAAGAAGAAAATTTAATGTCCAAAATGTTAGTTTCTGTGATTACTGGTTTTTAAAAGGATCATATGATTGGATAGGAGCAAATGTCGCATTTTATATTAAAGAAAAATTAGATATATTATATATAGATGAATATATAATATTATCTAATAAAATAATTTTTTGGATCAATGGCAAACACTAAATCCTAACAACAAGTATAACAAAAATAGTTAAAAAAGAAAATTATTATTTTTACATATGTTTTGATCTTAATTTACATATTGAGTTCTCAATTTTTCTAAAAATACCTAATTTCGTTTCTATACTTTTCTTAATTTTTGTGAATCCTTATAATTATATTTAATTTATTTTCTTAATTATTATTATTATTTACAATTTTGAGATTCCAAAAGTTAAATTCTGTTTTTTTAAATCTATTTTATTAATTTTTATCCTTTTTTTAGAGCAATCCTAAATTGGATG
Source organism: Ailanthus altissimus (assembly GCA_946807835.1). Classification (NCBI taxonomy): domain Eukaryota; kingdom Viridiplantae; phylum Streptophyta; class Magnoliopsida; order Sapindales; family Simaroubaceae; genus Ailanthus; species Ailanthus altissimus. The sequence goes on along the minus strand of OX327712.1, from coordinate 14,392,024 downwards.
ACATTCTAATTATTAATTTTTTAAAATTTTATCTTAGCCATTAGATTATCTGTGATAACTTTTTTTTCTTTCTAATTTATATTAGCCATTATCATCTAAATCATCATATTCACATATTCACATGAAGTCAATCTAAACTTTTGGCTCCAACAATTACCCCCAAGAGACAAAATATCAAAAGGACATAACCACTACTCCTCATTTTCATTTTGAATGATTCCTTTTCAAAACATAATTTCTGTACAATTATTGCATATCTAATAAATTATAACGCGGCTTGTTGATAAAATGGTAGTACATATACAATTCTGTACTACCATTATAAATTTTATAAACATGGATGGTACTTTCTTAAATGTTAAATCTTGCAAGCTCCTCTCTCGATCACATAATAATTTGCTAATTGCAGGAGCATTCTATCTAAACTCTCTTATCTCTCTTGTTCAAGGATTAAATATGTGATGGGAATTTGAAGAGAACTAGCTACGATGAAAGATGAAAATTTACTACAGGTAATTGTAAATATTATATATGTGATACAAGTTTTAAGTTCAAAGTTTAAGATTCCAGGTTGTAAATTTACATTAAAAGCTGTAAATGGCATACTCATATTAACGGACATAATTTAATTTAGTGCACAACATCTTTCATTTTATAGTGAGTAATTTTACATGCATTTGATTCAAAATCATTCCTCGTATAAATATCCTATATTTATAGTAGCTAAATTATAAATCCTAGAAAGAGGTTTATTAGATAGACTGTCAAAAAGATCCAATGATTAGAAATTCTTCATCGACTGATTTTTTTTTCTTTGGCTAACCAAAATTTTGATTTAATACTTTCTTCAATTCAATACACTTGGACCCTGCCAGCTTGGATCTTTCTAATAGTGTTAATTTAAACAATATTTTATTATTCTTATGTTATGTGTGTTTGTATATTAGTTTCTATTAGCATTTTAACTTATACTTACCCAGATTAAACTAAACTTACCAAAGATTGGGTTAATTATGCCCAAATTCTTAATCAAGATCACATTGAATTAAATTCGATCAATATCATTTTACAGGGAATTTTGAAACTTTTTCTTTTTTTCAGCCTCATTTAAACATATGGAAACATCCATTCTAATTATATACTGTCAAAAAAATAATAAACACTAATGGACAGAACTTTTTACTTAGAAATACTTAGAGCCAAACTAAATGGTCCGCAGTCTTTTTCCCTTAAAATTATTATATTTCTACTTAATTTTATAAACATAATTACAGTATTTGATAAATATTAACTGTTATATATTGGTTAGTATTTACTATTCGCTCTCTGTGTTTCGTATATTAGAAGTATAGTAGTTATATCTCATAACAGTAAAATAAAGTCACAATTTCTCAATAGACAATCCTAATATAACTTAAAAATTTAGCCGGTGCAAGAGCTATCCATGAAAAGTAAACGCGTATTCCTTCTCACTAATTAAAGCCGGCAATGAAAATCAATCTCGAATTAATCACCCCATTTGCCTTGACTACACTAAAATATAACTAAAATAAGAATATACACATCATAACAAACTATATAATGCAATTTTATTATTGTATTGTTTATTAAGGAATACAATGTTCCTTTTGCAGGGCTCGACTCAAAAATACAAACAAAGATATCATTTTCAAAGCAATTCTTATGTATAATCCTATGTTTCCTCTATGCCAACTATTGCCCGATTGTAAAGTTATGGAGATTATTTCCATGGATAATTCACTATAAATAGACACTATAAGAAACCCTTTACAAATCACACAGTTGGAGCTTATGCAAACTTTTTTTCTTTGGGCATAATTTTAATCACTTTAATTAAGTAATTAAGCTCCAATTATTCATGGCTTCCAATTATCGTTTTGTTATCCTTGCCATTGTTGCAATTATTCTCCCAACAGTTGCCATGGCAACAGAATACATTGTAGGAGATGATGCTGGGTGGACAGTTGGTTTTGATTATCAAGCTTGGGCTAAGGACAAAGTATTTCTTGTTGGCGACAAATTAGGTGAATGTATCAACTATAATTTATTAAAGACAAATTACCACTTTTGTCTTTTTTATTTCAATTTATCTATTAAATCTCAGGTTTTTTCTTCTTCTTAAAATTGTAAATTTAATCTTTTTAAGAGGGTAGATGAACATTCCTCTAAAAGCAAAATTGGTAACAAAAAGTATATAATTGACTATATCTAAAAAAAGTTAGAGATTTCATTTTACAAAGACATCAAGACAAAAATGGAGTCGAAGGTTACAATTTTTCTTCATTAAATAAATTATATTTTAAAAAATAAGTTTTCTTCTAGAAAAATTCTAAGTGCAAAACAATCGTGAAACTCTGTCCCATGTTTTTAAAATACCACTATTTGTATTAAAATAGATTTGTAAATTATAAAACACGGACCTGACATGCTCTCACCGAAAATATTTCTCAATTCTCGCTCAAATTAGAATTAAGAAATATTTTATTTTACTTTATGTAATATTTTAAAATTGTGTAAAATGAGATTAAAATAATATAATTTAATATTTGTGTTAACGATCTAATAATAAAGAGTTAACGGTACATTTATTCTTCTATTTTGTTGAAAGTTTCAAGTTAAAATTTTTTCTATTCTATGTAAAAAAAATTATGTTATTTTATATAACATTTAAAAAAATGTCAAAAATGAGAATGAAAAACTGCCAAGGATTCTAATTATATACATATATATATATATGTATAATTTTGCAGTGTTCCAATACACGCCTCCTGATCACAATGTGATTAAAGTGAATGGTACTGAATTCAAGGAGTGCCAAGCATCTAAACTGAGCAAGCCTCTCACCACTGGAAACGACACAATCACTCTAAGCACCCCAGGAAGGAAGTGGTACATTTGTGGCAAACCTGGGCACTGTGCTCAACTTGGCCAGAAGCTGGTAATTACTGTTGTTGCCGATGCTCCAGCACCGGCTCCAACTCTGACACCGACTCCAACTCCGACTCCGACTCCTGATAAATCCAGTGCTTTCGGGATTATGTCATCTGGGTCTCGAGTTATCGCCGCAGCCGCAGTGGCTTTGATGGTGATAATCAGGGTGTGACCAACATACAGCTGTTGGTGTCTAATAAGTAATTAGCTCTCATATATAAGGTTTGTCGCCCAAAAATAAAGTTTCTTGTGTTACATTATTCTTTGCTATTTCGTTATGCAGCGTGTTTTCTCTATCATAAGCTGCTTTTTCTCTTGTATAGGATTGATTGAAAAGTAATAAATTATATACGTGTGGACTTCTTTTTTTAAAAAAAAATATTTGATCAATTTATTTCCAAAGAAAGCTGCGCCATCTTGCCCTATATTCTCGTTTGCCAAGTATATAATGGAACAAAAGATTTCAATATTAAAAAAAAAGGGTTGTGTTAGTGTGTCTTAAAAACACATGATAAGAAAGTAAAAAAAAAAAAATGATAAATTTTTAAATTTGATATTACAATTGAAGAGAAATTCTGATTTATTATATTGATCTGGATTCTTTAAATATCATAATTATATTTATTAATTAAAATAAGAAATAAAAACTGTCCCTCAGCTATAAGTTAATTATATCTCCTTGAGAATATTGTGCAGTCGATTTATATATTATGTTTTTATAGATGGAAATTAGATTCTTCCAGACGCCTATTTTTCTTAAGAGTTGTATGGCTGATCAGCGACTCACCACTGCTGAATGTATTGTAATAATTTCATTTTTGCAAAAAACTGTTTTTTTTTTCCATAAAAGAGGAAGAAATCGAACTCAAGATTTACATTTTAGTGGAAGAAGTGAAAGAATAATCCACCATTTACTATTGAACTATTTAAACAAATGAGCAAAATTTTTTTTTTTTAATCTACAATTTGTTCCTAATCCTAGGGACAATTTTGTTTATCTTCCATTCTTTCCAAATAGTTTCATTAGTTTGAAATAACAGAAGTTGCAGCAATTCTAGACTAAACTAACATTATGAATTATTTATCACTTTAAATAATGTGGAGTTAATTCTTCAAAATTCATTATTCTTTACTATCTTTGTACCTCATCAATGAATCACCAATCCAATTTAATTTTCAGGTTTCACTGGGTTTCAAGTAATATAATATAAGTCCATTTAATTAAGAGGCTTTAATAATTAAAACCTGAAATTTGGAAATCTTATTTATTATTAATTGATACAGAATAGGATTTGGTAGATTATATTTGGATATCATGATAAACTAGTTGCTTAAATCTAACCTTGTTCATGAGAAAGCATATTAAGAACTTAAATATTTATAATAGACTAAATATCTAATATAATTTCTAAGAATTGAGGTTAATATATTACTCTTCAACATGGAAAGCCTCTCGATATTTGTAAGCAACGTATGCCCCAATAGCTGCCGCCCCAACCGCAGCAGCCAATGCCCACTTTAGCCATGTGCATTTCTTTGGTACTGTTATGTAAAGAACCCCACGTGAAAATCTTGCATGAATTTGATCTGTTTTGCAGTCCTTAGAAACACCGATCACTTTGAGAAAACGAGCCATTCTATTTTTATCCAGAGAACATTCTCCGCGAATTATTAGAGCACCAGGATTGGTGATTTGGACCTTCAGTTGATCTTTCTTGAAACCTACAACAATATAATAAAATCGATGAGATGTTACATTAATAAAAAGCCATAGAGAGAAACAATGTCTTCCTTTTTTGCAATATATGTGATATAAGATATACCTTCGAGATGGACTTCAAGAACATCATTTTGTTTCTCTTTTCGCCATTTGCAGGGGGGTTCGATATCCTCGTAACAAGGTCGCTTGTTTTCCATTGGGATTAGCTTAATTTTGTTCGTTTTTCTCAAGGAATATTTTGTGCAATTGTTACCGCATGATGTCTCTCTTTTTCCCCTAGTCGCTTTTATTTGTGTTAAAAACTTAGCTCTAAGGAGGGTTTGCTTGAGGTTTCTTTGAGCTTTGAAAGAGAATTATTCCTTTTTGAAACCTTAGAATCTGAGTTAGTTTGTGTCTTCGGATAATCCTTTCCCCCCTTTATGACCTATATAATATTCTTTCTTTGGTTCTTAACTTCCGTTTCTCAATTCCTAGTGTCGTGTCACACGTTGATTAGAAATCAAGTAGATTTTAAAAATATATAAGTAAATATGCAGTATTATTAAGTAAGTTAGTATTTTAAGTTAACGGTAAGCACTTGGTCTATGACAAAGTGATATTAGAGCATATTAAATTCGAATTAGCATGTGAATCCTCAAAATCACCATAATGACGATTGTCACATAAGTAATAAGTCTTTTAAGAATAGTGAGGATGGGCAACATAGGTTAAGTAGACTTTGAAAATCCTATGTCTTTAGCTCCAATATAGATTTTTACGTAAATAGTGAGTCCCCGTGAATAAAAGAAATGGATAATATAGACTAGGTTAGCCATTGAGTTTAAGGTATATCGTGAAAAATGTATCACGTGATTAGGTGAAAGAGAATGTCAAATTTTATATCATATAAAAATTGAGTGGATATTAAATATATATAAATGTGTCTTGAATCCTAATAAAAATTATCACGTAAGTAGTAAGTCTCCTATAAATAAAGGAGATGGACAACAAGGCCAAGTTAACCTTTGATCTTATATTAGAAAGTGAATAGAACATCACGTGACTTGTTGGCGGTGAATATTAATATAAAATAAGTTAGTATTTTAAATTAATGCTAAACACAGACATTAGGCATAACCGGGGGTTCGAAAATTATATAAAGGCTTATTTTATGGGATAATAAGATCTGTCCTTTATTATTATTATTTATGTTTTCTTAAATAAGGAAATATCTGTTCATAAACAGGTGGTTAGGCTAATGCTCCTTTTGACATGACAAGACTACCCTTACGACATTGAATTATGAATTTATGATAGTTCTAACTAAATATTAAAGGGTGTCTCAATCATTTCATTAGGGGTTAGTGACCTATTTGATAGAAATAAATAAATCATGTCCTTGAAAAATCATAAAATATAAGGATTTTAGTGTTATTATTCCATAATTTTATTTCTGTTGATTAGTTAATTAACAGAGTAAAATTCTGCAGTTAAATTTCTCAAACAAATTCTTTAGATAAGTGCTTTCCTAACAGAATAGAAGTGGTAGAAATCACTTTTGGTTGAAGTTTTTATCATACCTTAAAGCTTTCTTTCCATGTGAATCTACTTTTACAACTTATGCAATTAATAACTTGGATTTCAAGAACTTTTAGCATCAAGATTTACATAATAAGGTCTTTTGACAATTTTCTTGGAATCTTGTATTAACCATGCTCACTATTGTTCAGCAAAATATTAATTAGGCCATGTTGCTACAAAAGAAAAAAAATCCTTATTTCTAATTATGCAATAAAAATATTATAGATGTAGATTACTATATAGTAACCATGTTAACTAACTAGATTGAATAAATCGAGCATGGCACGATCTGACCAATCGATGATTTGAATATTTCTCTTAGAATTTGGGTTTGAATGGTGCTATAAATTATTTTTGACTATCAGTTTTTCAATAATTCTCAGAGACGTGAACTAGGCTTTTAGCAATTGTATGTCTACAATACAATTATTTGTCTGCTTATAAAGGTAGAATTGATTATGAAAAAAAGAATAATTTATTAATTCAAAATATATTGTAATGATAAAACTGAAAATTTTAATAGCAAAAGAATAGAGAAAAACGTCAATCCTGAATTTTTGGATAAGGATTAGAAAATTAATTTAAAGGTTTATCATGAGATGACTACTTGAATAAAGTAAAAGCACCTAGTTTAGGAGTATGAAAAGGATGCAATAAGTTTATTTAAACTTTTAATTGGAGATGATAATTAAAGTATTTTATTTAGAAAAGGATAAAATTTAAGACAATAATTTTATTAGAATAATAATTATTTAACGTAATTTGAGTTATTATCAGATAAACATTTTTTTTTAAAATATAGAGTAATATTAATAAATATAAATATATTTAAAAGGTATTATTTTAGAATGATTTTCGATCATGGACTCAACCTCAAACGTTTGTGATGTGGAGTAAGGGATGTCTGAGTTGTTAGGCATTTTCGGTACAAAGGATTAGACTTGAGCCTCCGATTCGGATTGAGTTGGAACCGAGCTGAAGATTAGTTATGAGTTGGGAGAATTGGACTATAAGCTAAGCGGATAGAGGGGGCCTGAGGAACACACGAGACACGAGGTTAATGGCTGGCACCAGTAATGGCCCTTTGATGCTCTAATTAGATAGTGGCTTAATGGTGGTTATATCCTTATGGTTTTTTGCCCGTAGAGGAAAAGAAGATTTTTTTAGAGAGAAAATAGAGAGTTTTCTCTTACTGAAATTCTTGTGATTTCAAATTCTCTCTTACCATATTCAAAGTTGGAGATTAAACTTGAATTTGAAGGGATTAGCCTGGAGATTACCCCTCAAATGTGACATATGGAGAAACACAATTAGAGAACAATCCCTATAATGAGAAGCATATAGGAGAACTTATTTAAAGGGCACAAGAAGGTAGTTAAACATCTCCTGATGTTTAGAGTATTAGGTATATTTATGATTGGTCATTTTTTAAAGTAACTAGCCCGAGTTGGTGAACATATGAGCATTGAGGGATCAGTAAGGGGTCTGCATGTTTAGTTTTCCTAAGGTTAGTGAATTCAATGCTGACCTTCCCAACAACCCCAAACAGCCTTTGATCTGGGTGTCAGGCTGTCAATAGGGGACATAAGCGTATACATGCTGACATGGAGACTCGTCGTTAGTCTTTTAGAGATTTTTATTATCACTTATTTTTTCTAGTCTAGTTATCGTCAGACCTATTTTTAGAAAGGTGGACTCGATAGTGATATGACAAAGTCTGAATTTTGCTAATGTGACAACCATTGGCATGCCTCATGATGACATGGAAAGTAACTAGTCCTTAATGACATGTCTTCTAACAACAATGCTGAGTGGCAACACGTGTTTTAACTCAGGTCCTACTAAATAGCCTTTTTAAGCTAAGTTATGGAGGCCTAAATTTTTTATCTGCACTCATTCCGATGAAATAATATATTTTCGGCCCAATAATCCATTAAGAGAATTGAGTTTGAGTGCTAAGTTGGACTCTTGTTTGTTTTGGTTGTTATTTTTGCTTACCAACAATTTATTTGTTATTTCAAGAATATTTGAGAGATACATCTACTACCTTACTGATATTGTATCCCAATCTTGAAGATTCTTAAATCAAGGTCAGAGTTATGAACATATATAATTCGGTTAACTTTTCAACCTCTATTTTTCTGCAACATGTTTGAGACTTTGTAAGTTAATTGATTTTTCTCAATATTTTCTACTTTGTTTTCATTGCTAGTTCAGTTTAAGCCATATAAACGTTTTGTATTCCTTTTTGGTTTCTATTGGAGAATCAAGTTTCCTTTAGCAAAGGGGTTGAAAATGATTTGATACTACTCTCGAAATTTGCTTACAAATAAGATTGAGCTCTCACTAGTCATTATCTAAATTTAATAACACCATACTACTGCTAGTTAATTTACTGAAAATACAAATAATGCTAAAATAAGACTTGATAAGTAGTTAAATTTACTATATTATATGCAAAGAGTTATGCATTAAGTTGATGCAGTGCAGAGCAATACTAGATATCGTTTTAATTGTATGTCTTGAACTCACAAGGAAAAAAAAAACTCTCATAAAGAGAGAAATGTTGAATACATGACAAACATAAATTCTAAAGAGTAGTGTGACTGAAATATTATTAAATAAGATGTATTAAAGATTACAAATAGATCTATTTATACTAATATATGATTTAATCCTAACTAAATAATAAATCATAATTATTAGTATAGAAATATTAAATACTAATAAATAAAGAACTTAAACTTTTCCTAAAATTATGGTTCAAATAAGAACAATAATTCTCCTAAAATAATAATATCAAACCAAGCTCAAGTATGAATTTCTAAAATAATCTACCATTTTTTTTCTTACATCAGTTCTCTTTTCCTTTAAAGTAAATATATCCTCGTATTCTCCTATAAATAAAATATTATTAAGAGGATAAAACTTGTAATATAATGTAATGTATTTCAAAGCATCAAATTTTGTTATGTTGGTTATCTATTTTTTTTGTGACTCTCAAACTTCATTTTTTTTTCTCCCTTTTGATAATGACTCTTTTGCATAGGTCATCAGCAAACCATCATTAAATCTCTTTTGACATTTTTCATATGTTAGTTTAGTATGTTTTCTATTTAATTTTATCTTCTCAATCATATGTTGTTCTAGAATCATCTTTTCGTCAATAATGTAAATAGGTAAATCTTCTTAAACTTGAGGTTTTTTTTATTTATGTATTCTTAATGACACCATTAGTCTCACAGCTCAAATCAAGAACAAATGATATATATTACTCATCAATTGAAGTTGATGAAAAAAAAAAATTGGTATGCTTTGATAACAAATGTTGAATTTTAAGATCTACAACATTATTATTGCAAGAATAATGAAGCTAGAATTTCAAGGTCAGTCATCATGTCAACAAGACTTTTATAATGTTGAACAAGCTTGATCTCCAACTACAAGCTTGTAGAGTTTCAATGTAGTAACTATTTATCCAACACCGAAAAGAATATATATTTATATATATGTATAATATTTATATTTTATTTGTATATGGATGATACTTAATTATGTATTGTTATTAGTATTGTTTGTATATATTAAGGACATACTATTAGTATTGGATTTATTTACAAGACTTTAGATTTATTTTAGCGACCAAATTGTAATACTTTGAAAGTTTTGGGGGTTAATTTGTAAATACTAAAAATGAGCCTCTTAGTATAAAAATACACATTTTAAACCCTAATTTACTCATTTTTGGGTCAAGCTACCTCTTTTAAAGTGAGAAAAGAGAGAAAGAAAAGGGAGAGAAAGAGAAGAAGAAGAAGAAAGTTGAAATTTAAGGTTTAAGAGGTATATTATAACTATTTCTTAGTTTCTTGGTGTTAATTTAGTTAATTCCTTTAAATTTTAATTTTTGAAAATATGTAAAATTGAGGATTTGATGTGAATTTTATAAGATATTGTGAGAATTGGTGATGATTTATGTAGATAGCTTGATAAATCATGATGAATTGCAGAATTTCTACTTGATAGTCTTTTGATCTGGAAATGTTATAAATTGTTGTTCTTCGATTTTGGTTTTGGATTTTAAGTATATAATATTAGACATGTCTAGAATCATTTGAGACTTTGAATCGATTAAAAATTCTAGAAATTAAATTTGTAGTGAATTTACCAAAATGACCCTAAAATTCTAGAAATTTCTTGTGTTAACAATAGATACAGTGACAAATAATTTTTGATTTACTGAATGATCTTAAAAAATTACGAATTTATGAAATATGATAATTTTATATATCTCATATTATATACTCAAAATTGAGAATTTAGATCAATGTCGTTAAATTGTTATAATTTTCTAAAGTGTATCAGCTCATTGAAGTATTTGATAAACAAATTTTTAAAGCTATGGAATAAAATAGTTTTGACAGTGATTTTGAAGTAAACTATTTATCATGGATTGAGATATATGTCAAGAGTAATTTTGTGATATTTTTATAATTTTTTAGTTATTATATGATTTTATAAAATTAGGAGATTGAATATTGTTCAGTAAATATCTCGATCCTGTCAGGTTAATAGTTTGGATATGATGGTGTTTATGGAATGGATTGTGTAGGAATTATGATATATTATTCATATATAAGACGAATATATGATTCAAGAATGATTATTCTGATTTTGGAGTAATTAGACATTATTTGATGTATAAGAAAATTTTGTTAAGTGTAAGTGGCCAGAATGATAGGTTTTGAGAAACCAAGTAATTAGACCAATTCGATGTGATAAGTGCAATATGTGTAATTTTGTAAGCTATTTAAAGAATTTGTATGAATTTTAAGGCTCATGAAAGGATTAATCTCTATTGATAGGTTAAGGAGATTTAAGCCTTGTAGCCAAAAGTGCTAAGAGGTAAGTATACTAGACTTTTACTAAAATCACAATAAGCATAGTAATTATTTATATATGATTTTGTAAATATGCTTGGAAATAGGTTTATGTTATACCAAAGTATATTTTGATATGAAATATAAAAGACATGTGTTTATGAATGTGAGTATGGATATACATGACATATATGTGTTTATGAAAGTGAGCTTTCAAAATAAAATGTGTTTAACAAAGAAAGCTTTTGAAGTGTAATATGTCAATGAGAAATATTTTGTATTTTAAGGATGCTTGAACTCACTATTGACTTAGTAGGCATCTTATGTGATTTGTGAAGCATTTATGTGTGGCCTTTCCTTTGGGATTGGTATATGTTATTTGTTTCGTATGTAGGAAGGATCCTATTTGTACTTAAAGGAAGAGTGAGTCATTATATTCTTGTGGTAGCATATTGGTGCATGTGAGAGAACTCACCGATGATCAGGGTGAGGGTTTGGCTCCTACCTTTGGGCATGAGCATTATATATATGTAATTTAAACCTCATTTATACTAATCCTCTCATACGGTATGTCACCTACAACATTTAGCTCATTATGTAATATGTGATATGAAAGTCCTATTAAGTAGTAATAATGAGTGATGGTATTCCTATTATATGTTTTGAAAGAATGTGTAAACGCTTACCTGACATGTGATTTGATAAGATTATGATTTTGATTTATCACAACATATCATACACATGCATTGTGTACATATATGTATTTGTTTTTTGATATATGAAAAACTAGTATGCTTACTGAGTTTTATACTCATTATAGTTTATAGTGATTTCAGGTAAATAAGGTATATGTGTGTGCTAGGGTTTGAGATTACGCGCTATCCCTATTTGTATGAATATTTATTTTGTAATATTTATACAATGCATATTTTATTAAATTGCTAATAACCTTTATTAAATGGTAATTAAGCTTGTAACATTATAGACATGATATGATCTGAATAAGTTCATATCTGGTTTAAAGAAGTTTAGATCAGTGCTAAGAGTTAACAAAGTTGATAGTTATAAATGCTAAGAGTTAGTAGGTTATAATATCCAATGAGATTTAAAAGTTAGAACATAATTTATAATGTGACAAAAACCTGAGAATTTACTAGTAATGATATAGTTGCAAAGAGTTGCAATAGAAACTAAGAAATGTCATTATGTAAGTATCTTCTCAAATAAAGAGTTCCCGATCTACGTTCACCAATGAGGGTCAATCGGTGATACACAATAATATAGATTAATGTATGTCTATATCTGTATTGTATAGATGATTATTCTTAGTTAACCATGAGCTTGGTTGAAGCTCATATAGACATACAGGTATTTAGTTAGGACTGAATACTGAACAAACTCACGAGGACTTTAATAGATATCCTATGAAACCGTCAAAGGAAGGTCCTCTCAAATTGAGTAGTATTTGTGGTCTTTCGACCTGAGCGCTACAGTGGGCTTGTGGGAGATCCACCATACTTTGGTTCCACATATGTTAGAGACCTGTCATAGTCTGATTGCTACGTGCCGCTGGGTATGGTTCGATGCTCATGGAGTTCGGTGTGCGTAGATAAGGGATCCGCCAGCTCACATAGATGGGTTGTATATCCAAACTTCGAGATTGTATCTTGTAAAGTCTTATGGCCGTAAGCAATCAACCTGGGAAAAGAGTTTCCTACAAGTTTGAGCATTATAGCAAAAGTGTTTGCGTATATAGTTCATTAAGATACGAATCTGGAGATAAAGTAATGGATGAAATTATCGAAATTTGACAGTAATAATCTATATCCTGTTCATCCAGGATATAATGACAGAAGGATTATACGAATATGTAGTAACCTCAACATGTATGGTCTAACGCGCTAATTTGTAATATCCGTAACGTGGGCGCGAGGCATCGATCACGGACTTATGGAATAGTTCCATTTGATGAATCAAGCGTGGACCTAGGGAGTCCCAATATGAAATGTATTCTTTGAGCACTTGGGCAGCGTACCGTATTGAATAGTTCAATACAGTAAAATTCAGCAATTTACTAAGGTTACGTTAACTAAAGTATATGGTCAGATGGTGGGACCGGACCCACTTTAGGTTAATTTGGTAACCTAGTAAGGGCATAAATGTAATTTTACTTAATAATTATTTAATTATTAAATAATTCAAATAAATATTTATTTATTTAATTGTTAAATAAATAATTTTGTTTAAGGTTAAGAGTTAATCATTTAGTTAAGTTAGATTAACTATACTTAATGGTTAAGTAAAAGTTAACCTAACCATGGTTAAGTTAGTTAACTATAGTTAAAATATTTAAATATTCTTTTATTAACTAGAGTTAAGTGTTAACTATAGTTAGAATATTTAAATGTTAATTTAACCTAACTAGAGTTAAGAGTTAACTATGATTAGGTTAGGTTAAATTCAAATTGAAATTAAGTGTTATAAAATGAAATTAAATTCATTTGTATAAATAAGACAAATATAATTAAAATTCATAAGTTTTGTTAATTTGATTTTGCAAAGAAATTGGCCAACCATTACAAATAGAGAAAAGAGAAATTATTTTCTAATTAATAGATTCAAGAGTTGAATTTATTATTTTCTTTTATAAGGCATAAAACTAATTTAGTAAAATAGATTTTGATTAATTGATTAAGTGTTAATCAAAGGAAAAAAAATCAAGAACATAAGTTTAAGTAGTTAAACTTCTACTAGATCAAAGGCTGTTATTCTGGATAATCAAACCCACAATTGTTGATTACTAGAATTGATCAAAGACAATATTTCCGTGGACTTCAACAATCTCCATCCAAAAGTGCTTTTGGAAAAAACAACTCGAATAAAGGGTTTTTTCTCAGCGCACAGGTCTAACCTACGCCGTATCCCATGGGGAAGAAAAAATCGAGCAAAATGCAGTCGTCTTCGTCCGCTCGCTATAGCCGGGATCGCTCTCCTTAGCCTGACATGTTAAGGAATGAATGCAGCAACCAGAATGCTGCTGCTCTCCCTACTGATACCGCTTCACCCTTGTTGGGAAAGACATCGGTGGCCCACGCGGCTGTTCCCCCAAATGCTGCTTCCTGGTCTGGGGGTGCTCAGGCAGCCTTGGCCGAGCTGCCGACTGGGTGTTCTGGTGATCCTTTGGGCAGTGGAGCTGCTGCAGGTGCGTCGATCGGGTCTGGCGGAATTCATGTAGGGGTTGCCGAGGATCTTGCATAGGGGGATGAATTGCCAACCGTGATATCTGCCGGCTCCCAGGGAGCTGGAATGAAGGCTCCTGGCCCCCCTGTGTGTGGAGCTTCAACAAGTGTCGCACTGTAGCTCGTGAATGGCGGAAGTGCTGCGGCTGCCTTAGCCACCATGGTTCCGGTCTCTGCTAATTCTGGGCTGGCCGACGGGGCCTCTCCAGTGGCTCCAGTGACTACGGGTGATATAGCGGCCACGCACAGGGGTAACGGACATCCCGCGGAGGTGGCTGACGGCAACAGGTACATGGTTCCGACGACTGCTGTTTGTGGGATGGGCTACGGTACGACGACTGCTGCTGTTGCTGCTACAGTGGGCGCAGTTGCTACAGTGGGTGCGGTTGCTACAGTGGCAGATTGTGAGGGCAGAAAGGTTGTACAGTTCAACAGGCCGTAGGTATCCTTATTTGCTGACAATCGAACTCGAAGTCATGGAAGTGAACTACAATTTGTCCTCCCGACGATTTCAAACGGTAAGAAAATTGTAAAATTCAACAGTAATGAACTCAAAGAAGAAGAGAAGAGGTGGCGACATGCATTAATTGGGTGTGTGTATGGATTGTGTCCCCAATTTCAACCTCTCCGAGCTTTTATAATATGCCGTTGGAAGCAATTTGGCCTTGTATCGATTCACTCCATCAAAGATGAGTGTTTCTGTTTAACTTTGAGAATGAATATGGGCAACAAAAAGCTCTTGAGGATGGTCCACTGACCTTTGATAAACGCCTTTTAATCCTCAAAGCTTGAAAACCCAGAATGTTATGGATGTAGCCAGTATCAGAACTTTGCCTATTTGGGTGCAATTCCCAAGATTACCGTGGGAATTTTGGAGCCCCCCACTGTTGAGTCGCATCGCTAGCTCGTTGGGATCCCCTAAATTTAGTGACCAATGCACTTTGAACAGAACAAGACTGGTATTTGCGAGGGTCCTAGTGGATATGGATGTGGATGGTGATTTTCCTTCCATGATTACCTTAGAGGACGAAGATGGTAACATGGTTAGGCAGAAGGTGACTTATGAGTGGAAGCCTTTTGTATGCACTAAATGTAAACGGGTTGGTCATGATGGGAAAGATTGCTTGACAGAGATGAAACAGATATGGAAAGAAAAAGAGAAGGATCAGAATAATCAAGGTGAAACTGAAGTACCTATTATTCACCCTGAAATGCCAGAACCAAAAAAGTTAAATCTAAGTAAAATAGAAGGGGAGACACAAACACCAGAGGAAAAAGAGGCGCATGGCCCTACAGATAAGGCAATAAAACAAACACCAAGAAGCGGGGGAACAGAGGTAATCCAGGTAATGGATAGATTCAACCTAAGAAAGATTATTACTCTGACACATGATGTGGGAATTATAGGGAAGGGTCGACGTGCCAAAAGGAGCTCTAAATCTCCATATAGGGGACAATGATCGCAAGTTGGAATATTTTAGGTCTCCATGACCCCTGCAAACAATCAGAGGTAATGGCTCTGATTAAATCTTGTCAATTATGTATTTTAGGATTGTTAGAAACAAAAGTGAAACTATTTAATCTAGATACCATTTGGAAGAAGTTGGCACTACGAGAGTGGAAGCTAGATAATAATTCTGAGTGCCTAGATATGGGAAGAATTTGGATCGCCTTTAATCCTGCTAGATGTAATGTCACGATCTTACAAAAGCACCAGCAATTCATGCATAGTAGAGTGATTATTGATGGTATTATGTTTTACTGGACTCTGGTTTATGGTGCCTCTACTAGTATTGAGAGAGAAAACCTGTGGAAGGATCTTAGGGATGATTTGACTCCTAACACTACATCGTGGTTAATCTAAGGAGACTTCAACAATGTCCTCAGCAACAATGATAGAATTGGTGGTCAATGGGTTAATGATAACATGGTAGAACAGTTCAAAAATTGGATATCGAGACTAGAGTTATTCGAGTTAAAGAACCATGGCTGTCACTACACTTGGTGTAATAATCAAACAGGTGGACAACGAATTTGAAGGAAAATTGACTGGGCATTTGTTAATGGAAATTGGATGAATGTATTTGAGTTTTCTGAGTGTAAAGTTCTTCCAGCGGGCATTTCAGATCACTCTCCTCTTGTGGTCTCCATTTCTAGAGCATCATACATTGGTAATGTCCATTTCAAGTTCTTCAACGCCGGGTGTACTTACAATGAGTTTCTCTTCACAGTCGAGCGAGAGTGGCAGCATGATTGTCATGGCTCCCCAATGGCCTGGGTATGGTTCAAACTAAAGCTATTAAAACCCAAGCTTAAAGAGCTTAACAAGGTCTTTTTCTCTGACATCCAGCAAAAGATTAAAGATTACAAACTGATGTTGGCCTCCTTACAGAGTAGACTGATCTATGACCCATTCAACCAAACCCTTCAAGATGAGAAAATGGGCATTTATCAACATTTAAGGAATCTAATTTATGCTAAAGAAAGCATTATCAGAAAAAAATCCAGAATTAGATGGATTCAAATGGGTGATTCAAACATCAGCTACTTTTATAAGTCAGTTAAGCAAAGAAGAGCTCGGAATAGAATCATTTCGATTGAAAGCCCAAATGGGGAAATTGTAGAAAATCCCAAGGTTGTGAAAGAAGCCATTGTCTGTTACTACAAAGATTTGTTAGGTACCTTTATTTTCCATAGGGCGTCCATACAAAAGAGAATCATATGTGCGGGCCCTAAACTGAAGGTAGACGATAGAGACATGTTGAATGCTCATGTCATAGCACAAGAAGTCAAAAGTGCTATCTTCAGCATCAATGGTGATAAAGCCCCAAGACCGGATGGTTATAACAGTTATTTCTTTAAAAAATATTAACACATAATTAGAAGGGAGGTCACTGCAGCTGTGCAATATTTCTTCTCCTCAGGTCAATTCTACAACCCCATAAATGCCACTGCCATTACCCTTGTGCCTAAGGTTCATAATCCTCATAGCTTGGGGGACTATAGACCAATTGCATGTTGTACTGTCTTTTACAAATGTATCACCAAAATAATAACATGCAGACTGAGGAGAGTGGTGAGCTATCTGGTTAACCCTAGTCAATCAACCTTTATTCTTAATAGGCAGATAACAGATAATGTTTTACTAGCACATGAGCTTGTGAGGGGTTATGATCGTAACAGCGGGAGCCCAAGATGTGCTTTTAAAATAGACCTCCACAAATCTTATGATTCGGTATCCTGGGATTTTCTAGAAGAGGTCTTGATGGGGCTGAATTTCCCTTATCACTTTATCAACATTATCATGAAGTGTGTCAAAATAAGCATGTACTCAGTTATGGTAAATGGCAGATTAGAAGGCTTTTTCCCGGGGAAGAAAGGATTGAGGCAAGGGGACCCTATGTCCCCCATACTTTTTGTTATGGCCATGGAATACCTCAGTAGGAGCCTAAGCTGTATTCCTCAGAACTAGTTTATATATCACAAGGGGTGTAATAGGCTGAAACTAAACCACTTGATGTTTGCAGATAACCTATTATTGTTCTCTAATGGGGATGTCAGGTCAGTGGGCCACTTTAAGCAAGTGCTTGATGAATTTTCAATAGTCTCAGGGTTACACCTAAACACTGGCAAGAGCTTCATCTTCTTTGGAAATGTACCTCAACCTACCAAGGAGACAATCCTTTAAGTTACTCAGTTCCAACAAGGTGTTTTGCCTATCAAATACTTAGGCATCTCCTTAATCTCAAAGGGACTGAAGAAAGACCACTGTCAGGAGCTTATTAATAGGATAACTGCTAGAATCTCAAGTTGGACTATGAAATATTTGAGTTATGCGGGGCGGCTACAATTAATAAAATTAGTCATAATGAGCATGCATGTCTACTGGAGTTCTATGTTCACCCTACCTAAGTCAGTCACCAAAGAAATTGAAAGCAAATGCCGTAATTTCTTATGGCATGGAAGTAACTAGCAGGGGAAGAGAGGTTTAGTGGGATGGACTGAGGTATGCAAAGATAAAAAAGAATGAGGACTTGGCATTAAATCTATAAGCTTGTAGAATTCAGCGGCAGTCACTAAACACATCTGAGAGCTAGTTGGTGTGAAATCCTCATTGTGGACAAAATGGGTAACTGATAACAAACTGCGGAGACTAAGTTTTTGGGGTATCACAAAGCCAATAAATGGTAGCTAGACTTGGAGGAAGATCCTAGGATTGAGAAGTCAGATAAAACAATTATTTTTATATGAATTGGGCAATGGCAAGTCCTTCCAATTTTGGTGGGATCCATGGTTGGGTGGAGAATCAATAGTTAATAAATTCCCCCACATAGAAATCTCCAATGTGGATATTCTTCGAGATGCAAAGGTTAATGAGCTATGGCAGCATGGTCATTGGAACTTTCTTGACCCTTTGGATGAGTACACTGCTTAGGTATGAGACTATCTCTGCAAAAATATTTCAATTTCTAAAAGTGACAATAGAATTTCATTCACCGCAAGTTCCAATGCAAAGTTTTCTATTATGAGTATTTGGAGATGTCTTAAGAATAATGAGGCTAAGGTGGGATGGTGTAAACTTATATGGGGAATGCAACATATACCTAGACACAGCTTCGTTACTTGGTTATCTTTGAAGAACAGATTATCTACCAGAGAGAGACTTAAAATTTGAAGGGTTATCCTATCAGATGATTGCCCCCTTTGTGGTAGCGACAAGGAAACAATTCCACACTTATTCTTTCAATACAACTTTTGTAGTAAAATTTGGCACAAAGTACTAAGGGCGTGTCAACTTAATCAGTGCCCGAACAGATGGCAACGAGTGATCTCCTTTATTTATAGGGAATCTAAAGGCAAATCTACCCTCAGTAAGATCAGAAGAGTATCGTTCTGTGCAACAATCTACTTTATTTGGAGAGAATGGAATCTGAAGGTCTTCCAACAGAAAACTCTTTCTATAAGCGAAGTCTATCAAAAGATTAAGTATTGTATGTGGCTTAGATGTATAAGTGCTGTCAATGGCCAAGGGATTGACCACATTGCAGCTGGTTGGTAAATGTAGCTAATCGTCTATGGGTTGTATTGTCTTACTTTCTCTTTTTATTGAATCTTTATTTTGTAATACCTGCTAGATTTAGCATTTAAATAAATTCTTTACTTACAAAAAAAAAACAATCTCCATCCAAAGGCTTCAAGGGTTATTTCTTAATTTCGTTTCTGTTAATTGATTTAATAAGTTATGATTGTGTTTACTGCAATTATTTAAGCTTTCGCTGCTTCATTATATGTATGAGATATGTATATATTGTTGTTAAACACAAGACGCATATGCAAACATCCTAGAATAGACAACTCCCAACAGTGTGCTTAGCGGATTTGGCAAGGCTTTTGCTGTCCCTTAGGTTCCCTAAGTTATTAGGTTGCCGAGTGTTTCATTTGGGGACACATGATTTAAAATATTTAATTTGTCCCTATTGAATAAATACTTATATATTATTTTATTGAGTGTGGTTATGGGTTGATTTTAAGTAATAAAGTTGCTACTTGTGACGTAGTAGAGTGTTAATTTCTAAGAAAACTCTGCGTATCTCCAGTTTACTAATTGCACTAGTCATAATTCAACTGTTATAATTCTGAAATATTGAAATGAATGTTTAAATATTGTCAATAAATATTTATGTTTATATTTTAGGTTATGGGTTGATTTTAGTGTTGAACTTACTAGCAACTTGCTAAGGATTCCTATGTTAAATTAAAGTTTGAAATTTTATGCAATATTATTTATGAGTGCACATTATTGAATGAATGTAAGTTATGTCATGTGTCACGCCCCAGACCCAAAAGATCTGACACACGACATCACTTACATTCATTCAATAATACTTAAACATTCATTTTAATTTCTTTCAGAATTATAGTAATTGAATTATGACTGGGACAATTAGTAAACCGGAGATACGCAGAGTTTTCTCAGAGATTAACACTCTACTACGTCACCAGTAGCAACTTTATTACCGGAAGCCCAGAATATATTCATTGCAAATTCTTACTTAAAATCATCCAATAACCACACTTTATAAAACTTAAACCAAATCCAATCCACACACAATGAAATAATACATAAGTATTTATTCAATAGGGACAAACCAAATATCCTATCCCACGTGTCCCCAAATGAAACACACAACAACCTAGCAACTTAGGGAACCCAAGGAACAGCAGAAGCCTTGCCAAATCCGCTAAGCACACATGTACCTTATTTACCTGAAATCACCATAAACTATAATGAGTATAAAACTCAGTAAGTATACTAGTTTTTCATATATCAAATACAAATACATATATGTACACAATGCATATGTATGATATGCTGTGATCAATCAAAATCATAATCTTATCAAATCACATATCATGTAAGCGCTTACACATTCTTTCAAAACACATAACAGGAATACCATCACTCAACTACTACTTAGTAGGGCTTACATATCACATATCACATAATGAGCCAAATGTCACTCATAGGTGACATACCGTATGAGAGGAATAGTACAAGTGAGGTCTTTAAATCACATATATATAACGCTTATGCCCGAAGGTAAAAGCCAAACCCTCACCCTGATCATCGGTGAGTCCTCTCACATGTACCAATACGCCACCACACGAATGTGATGACTCACACTTCCTTTAGGTACCAATAGGATCCTCCCTACATACGGAACACATAACATATACTAATCCCGAAGGAAAGGCCACACATAAAGGCTCCACAAATCACATAAAATGCCTACTAAGTTAACAGTGAGTTCAAGTACCCTCAAATCACAAAATATTTCTCATGGACATATTACACTTCAAAAGCTTTCTTTGTTAAACGCATCTTATTTTGGAAAGCTCACTTTCAAAAACACATATATGTCCATGCTCAATGTCAATGCTCACATTCATAAACATATATTCACATTTCATATCAAAATATACTTTGACATATCATAAACATATTCTTAACCCCATTTACAAAATCATACAAAACAATTATTATGTTTATTGTGATTCCAGTAGTAAGTCTAGTATACTTACCTCTTAACACTTTCAGCTACAAGGCTTAAATCTCCTTAACCTATCAATGGAGATTAATCCTTTCATAAGCCTCACAATTCACACAAAATACTTTAAATAGCTTACAAAATTATACACAATGCATTTATCACATCAAATTAGTCTAAATATTTGGTTTCTCAAAACCTGTCATTCTGACCACTTACACTTAACAAAAATTTCTAATACATCAAATGATGTCCAATTACTCCAAAATCAGAATATACCATTCTTGACTCATATATCCTTCTTATATATGAATATTATATCAAATTTCCTACACAATCCATTCCATACACACCATCGAATCCAAACTACAAACCTGACAGGATCAAGATACTTACTGAACAGTATTCAATCTCCCAATTTTATAAAATCATATACTAACTCAAAAATTATAAAACTATCACATAATTACTCTTAACACATATCTGAGTCCATGATAAATATTTCACTTCCAAATCACTGCCAAAAGTATTTTAAAACTATTTTATTCTATAACTTTAAAAATCTGTTAATCAAATATTGCAATGAGCTGATACACTTTAGAAATTCATAACACTTCAACCACATTGATCTAAATTCTCAATTCCAAGTATATCATATTAGACATATAAAATTATCATATTCCACAAATTCATAATTTTTGAAGATCATTCAGTAGGACAAAAATTATTTTTCACTGTACTATACTGTTTACACAGGAAATTTCCAGAATTTCAGGGTCATTTTGGTAAATTCACTATAAATTCAATTTCCAGAATTTTCAATTGATTCAAAGTCTCAGATGATCCTTAACATGTCTAATTTCATATACTCAAAATTTAAAACCAGAATCGAATCACAACAATTTATAAAATTCCTAGATCAAGAGGTTATCCAGCAGAAATTCCACAATTCATCATGATTTATCAAACTATCTTATAGATCATCATCAATTCTCATATGATCTTACGAAATACACAACAAATCCTCAATTATACATATTTTCAGAAATCAAAACTTAAAGGAATTAACTTAATTAATACCAATAAATTGAGAAATACGTATGATATACCTCTTGAAATTCAAAATTCCAATTTCTTCTTCTTTTTCTTCTTCTTCTCCTCTTTCTCTCTCCTCTATTTCTCTCTTCTCTCTCTTAAAATGGGTAGCTCGACCTAAAAATGGTAAATTAGGGTTCAAAAGTGTATTTTTATACTAAGAGGCTAATTTTTGGTATTTATGAATTTGCCCCCAAAACTTTCAAAGTATAACAATTTGGTCCCTAAAATAAATCTAAAGTCTTGCAATTAAACCCAATGTTAATAGTATGACCTTAACCTATACAAACACTACTAATAACAATATATAAATCAAATATCCCCCACATACAAATAAAATACATATATTTATACATATATAAATATTTATTATTATCAGTTGTAGATACTGGTTACTACATCATGTGTCAGATCTTTTGAGTCTAGGGCGTGACATCCAAATTCCTCATAACTTAAATGAAACTCCACCAACATCAATCTCTGACTACATCGTTGTTACTCTTAACAACTACTATTCATACAACTATACCAGACTCTGATCGAACTACACTCTGAAACCAATTGATGAAAAAAAAATGGTATACTCTAACACTAAATGTTGAATTCTAGGATCTGCAGCACTATTACTATAAGAATAATGATATTGTATATGTGAATATTACCCATATGAATAATAATTAGACTATTGTTCTCAACCAGAACAACCTTGCTCTGTGTTGTGTATTTTGTGTAACATATATTAACGCAAGTATACGTTATCGCAACAAGTAATATATGATGAGTAGAGCATTGTTCTCACGAGGAATTACTACTACTACTACTTGCTAAGTAATAAAATTGTGTCCTTCTACTTTTATCCAAACTAGTAAAATTTAAATATTGATATCTAAATTAACTAAATAA
Source organism: Ailanthus altissimus (assembly GCA_946807835.1). Lineage (NCBI taxonomy): Eukaryota > Viridiplantae > Streptophyta > Magnoliopsida > Sapindales > Simaroubaceae > Ailanthus > Ailanthus altissimus. Next base: position 14,368,629 of record OX327712.1, on the reverse strand, counting down.
TTTAACCAATTGTAGAGATTGAGCAAAGAGAACAAATATGATAGCACCAATACTTAAATGCCTAGGATTACAATCATTCTTCAATATTTCACTTGAATTCAATTACTCCCCATAGAAATATCAGTATGAATTGCTAACCAAGAACTCTAATACCTTTACAAATCTCTTTCGATGGTTAAGCAAGTATATCTCATTTAACCAATTATTAATATTCCTATGATAATCAAATTGAAATAAGATTCATTAAGAGTAAGTTCTCTAAATGGTCATATATGTCATATGAGTATATTCATATCTCATATAAAACTCAAAGTTATTAGCAATGATCATACATCAATTCATTAATGGCCAACACAAAATTCTCCTTTTCCAAGTTCATTTAGGTTTGTAATTCTTTGTCACGTAATAAGAAGCAGTAAGCATAGAAGAAAATTGGAACAATTCAATACCAACATGATAAATAAAGGAAAATAATCAATCCAAACTACATATTGAGTTCACATTGTAATCCTAGCAATCAAACTAGTTCATGAATGTAAATATAAGTTTAGAACATCTAATAATATCATTGTTCATATTAAAATTAACAACAAAGTATGAAATTGAAGAGAAAAGAAAATTTCCTTTGATGCAATAGTGGTGTTCTTTGTCCAAAATTCATAATTTCTTCTCCATCTTGTAAGTCCTAATGATGTGTTTAATTTTGTATTCTTTACTGCCAAACACATTTTTAGCTTAATTATGATGTTTCTATAGGCTTAAGGTTGTAAAAATATGACAATATTGCCCTTAAAGAGTCACCAATTACTACCCAGCTTTTCAATGCTACAGCCAATGCCTCGGCGTTGTACTATAGTAGATGAACCATAGGGGTACTGCTCATGTAATGTAGCAATATTACTGTTCATATATATTGTTCATGGGCATTATTCATTATGTTGTGCTAGAACTTTTTATCAAAATAGAAATTTTCTTGAATTAGGCATTGTGGCACTGAATTCTGATGCCGCTACTCCAAGATCTAGGTTTCTGGGTGAACAATATCCAAAAGTACTGTTAACGAGTACTGTACATTGGTCACTATTAGTAACTACTATTTATATTTTTAACATTTTGGTCTCTTCTCACATTTCCATTCCAAACTGCTCTGTTCATGTCTGGTTTTCAGTATTTCAGTATTGATAGTCCTTAAACTTATAAAACAATATTAACAAGTATAAATAGTAAAATTATTAGGATAAAATGAGCAAATGTTAAGTTTAGGAGGATAAAACATTTTATATAATTACACTTTGTCACTCTGATACAAATCTTTTAGCACAATGGAGCACACATAAGAACACTTTTATTTAATACAAAAGTCACTTATACATAACACGAGTATAAGTGTTTATAATCACTCACTTTCATCTTCTCTCACAACACTTAAACTCATACCCTTTTCTCAACTCTCATTTTCTTTCTCTCAAGAACCACACAATGAAGAGAAGGTTATTTTGAAGAGAGGGCTATACTGAAATTGAAGAGGTTATCTTCTATTTATAAGAAGTCATAGCTCCTATTCATTTGCTAGGCACTCTTATGCATTTGGTAAATTATCCTATTCATCCAGTAGGCACAATTATACATTTGATATGACTACTATTTATTTGCTAGGCACCCATAGTTTTCTTCATTTTTCATTCAGTCACATTTTTATTTTTATTTTTCATATTAATTTATGAAAGTGAAGAGAGTTAGGGTTGATATTTTAACAGAAGCTTCAGTTAATTCCATATTCTTAGGAACTAAAAGATCAATCTTCTTGATTTCATCTTGAGTTAGTAGAATCAGACGACCACATTATCTTCAAAAATATTTTGTTTAGCTTCAACTTCACTTTGTACTTTCTTGTCCTCTTTGCTTAATTTAATACCCAACTTAGAAACCAGATTCTCCCCTTCTCTTGAAACCTTCGATATGTCTTAAATTTCTTCACCAAGAACATTTGAAATCTCATACATCTAATTATATTATTATGGTAAACGAAAATCTCTTGTACATCTTCAACCCCTTATCATCGTAAAATTTTTTTCCTCCATAATGGCTGATGTAGTGCCCTATTGAGAAACAAAATCAACGGTTGCTTCTGCTTTTGAAACCTCGAACAATTGATATATACTTTCAATATTTTCTTGCATTCGCTCAAACTTCTATTCCATTTGTCTAATCATCTGTTTCATTTCTGCAAATGCTCCTTTATATTAAATTTCATGGACTAAACTTTCACAATAATCTTGGCTAACGTATGAACAAGGAATTTTATGTTATAGTTTTTGTAGTTATGGTGAAATTGACTTTTTAAATGCTTGATTCTTTTCCTCTTTAATTTGTGATTTAATTTGTGTGGCTAATTTGACAACATCAAAATAGTTATGAGTGAACACAAATTATAATGAAATTCTTTCTTTAATGTTAACGTGTGATCCTATAAATCTTGTAACCAAATTATCGTCTGTCTATCTCAGAAAAGGCACATGAACATAATAACTGCGTAACTATGTAATTGGGTCGACAATTATTAAATTACAAAGAATAAATTATTGTGAATCTTCCTTCTTATGATGCTTGTAATTGTTTTTCACCAACTAAATGCATGTTTCATAAATTTAAAAGTAACACACTTGACTTACTTATTTTCAAGAAATATTAAAATCTTTGATTTCAAATATTCATCAAATAATTCTTTTAGATTGTGGACACTACTATTAAAATCCATAATACAATCATCATACTTTCAATGTGTCATTCACTTTTTTTTTTCGCACTCTTAAAATTTTCTACTCTTTTTGCCAATGTTTTTTTTTACTCTTTTTCTTTTCTTTTCTTTTCTTTGTGCAAATTTTCCTTTCTTTTAATTTTCTCAATTTTTCTCTTTTCTTTTTCCATTTTCTCTCTTTTCCTTTTTTTCATCTTCTTTTTTTTGGTTAAAAATATAAATAAAAAACAAAAAATGTAAATAACTTGAAAGTATGATTATCGCCAGCAAACAACCTGAAAGTGGTTGCAGTTGTTTGATGTCAATTAGATTTTGGAGCTTTGTGGAAGCTGAGTGTGAGGATGGTGATGGTAATGGCTGAAAACCAGTATTTTGAATTTTTTTTTTTTTAAAGAGAAGGGATCAAAATAATAGTTGAGAAGGGGGCTATTGGCTCCCGCGATGGGCAAGCTTCACGACAGCGGCTATACAACTAAATGGACAAGAAAAGAGAGGGACTCAAATGTGATCATGATAAATTCCAAAGGAAAAACAATAACTCAATATTATTAATAATATGTTTAGGTGGAGAAAGTTACTGTATTTAGCATAGAAGTAAACTCTAACAGCATTTAATATAATGCGAAAGCAATGTATATATCCTTCTAGTGTACATCTTAAGTCTATGAAATAAGATAACTATCATAAAGAGATAAATCGAATACATGGCAAAAGTTAATCCTAAAAGGTAATATAACTAAAGTATTGTTGTTAAGATGTAATAAAAGTTACAAATAAATAATAAAATCTATTTATACTAATAGATAACTTAATCCTAATAAACAATAAATCCTAATTTTAAAAAATAGACTTTTCTAAATAATACTATTGTTAGTTTATGACAGAATTTATCAAAGCTTAATAATAGAATTAATTAAAAAAAATATTTTGATAGAAAGAGTGATACAGTGCGTTTTAGTAATGTTATAAACGATGATGTTTGGATAAAAAAATTCATTAAAATGGAATTTTTTTCAATGTAGATAATTTGTTTATTTTGCAACTAAAATGGGGCCATTTCATTAATTTGGAGTGAATCGGCGCCAGTTTTCTGTAGTATAATTAGGGGGAAAATGACACTTTTTTAAAAAAAAAATTAATAATTTGAACCTTAAACGACAGTATTTTGCATGCAAGATATTTTAAAAGAAACAGACAAAACAATGCTGTTTAATTATGATATGAAATTAAAAAGGAAAAAGTGAAAATGGTGCTGTTTTTGTATACAATATATATATATATATATATATATATATATTTATATATAAAACAGAGTCATTTTTGCATGCAAAATAAAAATAAAAATAAATAGCGCCATTTTACTTGCAAAATAAGAAAATAGAAGACGACGTTGTTTTGTGCCAAATACGTGAAAAAAAATAAAAGGGAAAACGCCATGTTCTTTGGTCTTCATCAATCTTTTAAATTGTGTTTGAAAGAGGAAAAGTGAGAAAAAACTGTGTGCCATCTTCATCAGCCTAATCATATTTTCTGCATTCTTATACGAAATTTCTCCCTGGGTTCAGTTTTGTTTCAACATCTTTTTTTTTTTTTATGAGTGTTTTTGGTTCTTGAAACTTTAACATCTTTGAATTTTTTTGATTGAATTTTTGTGGTTCACTTATGTTGATTAAAGTTTATGTTTCATGCATGCAACCCATATCCAGCATTATATGTTCTTCTCTTTCTTTTCAACTTCGAGTTTGTAGGCAATTTGGGAATCTTTTACAAATCTTCTAATTTGGGTATTTCTTTGGGGTTTTCGTCAACTAGGTAATGTTGATGGTTAAATAGTATTTATAAAGTTTTAATTTTTCTATTTCTTTTTTTTTTTTTGTTTCTTTTTTACATTATTAATTTAATAATTATGTTCTGGTAGTGGGTTTGCTAATGAAAATTTATGCTAAAAAAATTAAGTTGATAGCAATAAAAAATATTATTCTTTGATTGTAGCTTCATAATCCATTTCTTTAAAGGGATTATTTAACAATATTTCTCTTGCTACACTATTTCTGAAATTATTTTTAAGTCTTATAAGGATGTAATCTTGTTTTCATGTTTATATGGTCACTTGACCAAATCTTAAAAAAGAAAATTCTATAATGTTTAAAATTTACCTGTTTTAATACAATATTTAAGCTATGATTTTCATTTTATATAGCCCTTGTTCTTCACGGAATCCAGTTAATATTTAATATGTTACTTTCAAAAATTAAACTCTCACATGCTTTCTCACTTATATTAAAAAAATTTAAGTCCTTAGTTGTGGAGATGCTCTTAGGCTTACATATTTTGTTGATTCTACAATTTCAGTTTCACATAATTCCAGACTTGGGTCTTATTTATGTTTTACTTACCTTTGTGATCCTTATAAGACAATGGCCAAGTCTCATAAATAACATACTACTCTTAAAACCTGTCAAGTCCCAATGGACTGTCCCCTAAATTTATGTTTTACTTACCTCTGTGATTCTTTTTATCTAAACTATTTGCCTTTTTACTTATGAATTAATTCTCATACTCAATATAGTTAAGAAATGTTATGATGTAGTTAGTATATTAGTTGAAAATCAAGACAAAAAATTCCATTGGTGACCCTGATTGGGCACAAGAGTAGTCTGTACTTGGAAAAAACAATAATGCCGTACTAAGTAGACTAATCATTTAAGCACGTGAATATGAGGAGTTTTTATAATAATTATGTTTGAATTTATAAAAAATTTTGATATAACTTCTTAATGTCTAGAAATTATTTTAAATTTGAATTAATATAAATAAATTTGAAATGTCATGCAATAGAATGATAAAGAAATACGAAGAGGGTGTCTTAAGAATTTTTGAAATTTACATACACATTCAAATAATCATAATTTAAAAAGATATCCTTACATAAATTGTCTCAATATTACATTTAAGATTCCCCGTGGAAGAAGACTTGACATCTCCACATCATAATGGTCAAGACTTGGAAGAAAATGACTTTGCTAAAACTATTAAAATGGTGAATGAATTATATTAGGCATTATGATTTAGCTGACTTATAGAAAACTTTTACAAAGTGTTAAAAAAACCTTTGTACCCTAGTTGCTCTAAATACACAAAGTTATTTGGTTTGTTGAAGTTGTATAGTTTGAAAGGGGAAATGATTGGTAGACAAGATATTTTTTATATTGAGTTGTGCGCATGATATTCTACTTGAAAATATATGTTGAGTACTTCATCAACTTATGAAGCAAAAAAGATAGTGAGTGTGTTAAACATTGATTATGAAGAAAATACATCCATGCTCGAATGAATGTATCTTATTTAGGAATAAGTACAAGCATCTAAAATAATGTCCTTCATGTAGAAGTTAAAGGTGAAAAAGTCAAGGTAAGGTAAAGGTTAAGAGAAGAACCAAAATTCCTATTAAAGTGTTGTGTTATTTTTCAAATATTTTAAGGTTGAGACTCATGTTTCAATCACCACAGACTGCTAAAGACTTGACACGGCATGTATATAAGAGACAAATGAAGGTATGCTTCGTCATCTAACTGACTTATTGTATTTTTCTTTTCCTTATGCTTTAATTGTTAGAGTTGCTACTTATGTGCTATTTCAATATTGTATGAATATTAATTATTTAATATTTATATAATAAATATTTCGAATAAAAATCATTAATATTATAATTATATGGTACAATGCTTATAATGTTTCATATATTTTATGATCTAAAATAGTTCAGATCTAATTTAAAGAAATTTAGATCAATGCTAAAAGTTATCAGAGCTGAGAGTTATAAATGTTAAGAGTTAGCAAGTTATAAAAGTCAGTCATATCTAAGGAGTTAGAGTCTTGTCTGAAATAAGACAAAGACCTGAGAATATACTAGTAATTACATAATCACAAAGAGTTGCAATAGGTGCTAAAAAATGTCATTATGCAAGTATGTTCTCAAACACTATATTCCTAATCTATTTTCATTGATGCAAATCTGTCGCTGAATCCCTTTTATATAATTCAGTGTATGTCTATATCTATATGGTACATATGGTTATTCTTAGCTAACCATAAGTTTAGAGCTCGTATAGATATGCAGGTATTCAGTTAGGACTGTATACTGAATAGACTTACGAGGACCTCCAATAGACATCCCATAAAGCCATCAATGAAATGTCTTCTTGAATTAAGTAGTATTCATGGTCCTTTGACTTGAATGCCACGTGGGCTTATGAGTGATCTAATATGCTTTAGTTCCATGCATGTCAAAGACTTTTTTTGGTCTAACTGCTAGGTGTTGCTAGGTATAGCCCGATGCTCATGAAGATTAGTATAGTTAGATATAGGATCCGTCAACTTATATGAGTGAGTTGTATATCTTGATGCTCCGGGAATTGTGTTTCAGAAACTCTTTTGGCCAAAAGCATAAACCTTAGAAATGAGTTTTCATAAGGTTAAAAAATATTGTAAAAGAGTTTGCGGATATGATTTTACAGAAATACAAATCTGAAGATAAGTTCATGGATATGCTTATGGGAATTTGACGGTGATGATCTATTTTTTCCTACATGCAGGATATACTTGACGGAATGACTATATGTATGCGCTATGACCTTAAGTTGCATGGTCTAATGACATGTGCGTAGGGCATCAATAACAGACTCATAGAATAGTTTTATTTGACAAATAGAGTGTGGACCTTAGAGGGTCTCGTAATATAAAATGTATTGGTTGTACACAGGAGTAGCATGTCGAATTGAATTGTTCAATCTAGTAAATTTTAGGAAATTTTGAATATTTGTTTCAAGATCCCTCGAGATGTGCATGTGTCAACACTTAAGAGTTAAGTGCACTAATTAGTTAATAATTATTATTGACCAATTAAATGTTAACACGTGATGCGTAATGAGCCTTTGGTTAAGTTGACTCAAGTGTGTGATTAGGTGAAACCCACCTTGGGTTCACTTGGTAACCAAATTAAAAGCTTAAGAGTAATTTCACTTAATTGATTATTTAATTGTTAAGTAATCTAAATATTATTTATTTAAAGTTAAATAAATATTTTACTTAGCTATGGTTAAAAATTAATGATGTGGTTAGGTTAAACTAAATATATATATATTTACTTAATTGTTAAGTAAATTCTAACTCAACTAAGGTTAATGATTAATTATGGTTAGGTTAGATACTTGATGGCCAAGTTAATTTTAGCCTAAATAATTTCGATTGTTAATTATGATTAGATTACATACTTGATGGCCAAGTAAAGTTAATTTCACTAAAGTTAATTGTTAACTAAGGTTAAATAAAAGTGAAATGTGAGTTAAATGAAACAAATATTATTTTAATGAATTTGGAATTCATTTTGGCTAATGGTTACAAAAAGTGGCTGGCCATTTATTTACCTTTACAAAAGGGAAGAATTCATTTTTGATGAATTTGCTTACAAGGGTGATCATTTTGGCTTATGGCATAGACGGCAATAATGAGAGACAAACAAAGAACAAAAGTTGTTATCTTTTCTTTATTAAAAACCATTCATTTTTCTTCTTTGAGTGGCCACCCATTATTAAGCTCAATGGATTAGTTTTGTTGTTCAAGTGTTTGACAAAGAAACAAAACAAATCCACCCCCTTGAAACAATTGCCTAAGTTAATGAGTTTAGCTTAGAAAATGGTTTAAGTGTTAAATCAATACTGAAAATAAAGCTGTTATTCTAGTCAATCAAGCTTACCTCTGTGGATTTCTTATATACGTAAATTTTTAATGTGATGAACATGCACCACATACACGCACCCTATAGTATTAATCATCACAAACAAATAGTATTATAGAATTTTTTTGTGTTAATTGCTTAATTTGGAGTGTTAATTGTGTTATTGGTGAAGTCCTGGGACTGTGGTGGTGCATTTTAAAGGTTGAAATGTTAAAGTGGGGAAGACAACACTGGGACGCTGCAGCCTTAAGTTTGGCCCTGTGACTTTGAAGTCTTCCAAGCTTCAGTGCTGCAATGCTGAATGATGAGCACTGCAACACTCAAGGCTTGGCGCAGTAGAGCTCTAGCTTTCAAGCCCCAGTGTCATAGCGTAGAGGGTTGGCGTTGTGGTACTAAGGGCACTACCTACGACGTTGCAACATTGGTAGCCCAACGCCACAGTACTGACACTGTTCACTATGAATTATTTTTTAAATTATTTTAAAAAATAAATAATGCATGTAAGGGTTAATGAGATGCAGTAATAAGAGTTATTAGTCTGCACTATAAACCATGATCATTTTTTTCTGTTTTGGTAACCACAATGAAAGTTATATTAGTAGGGGTTAGTTGTTTTTACACAAATAAATGACTAATTGAGAATCACCTCTTAATGAGATGAGACCCAATATTTAAATCTCTCTTAATCAGATTGAATTATATCATATTATGAGATAATATTTTACATGGTCCATCTTGTCAATACAGTGTTAAATAGGTCACTACAATCTTTCTCAATATTACTTCAGTATATGGTACTTGGTCGGTGTGACTTTGACTATATTGGTTAAACATGAGATAAGGCAAATAAATACAAATATATGACCCAATATTACTACAGTGTAAGGGTAGTATTAGTAACATATATTTGATAATTGATAAGTTAATATAGAATACACTTACCTAATATTGCTACAGTATGAGGATAACGTGTATTTAGGATCAATGGTAAGAGTTGCATGAGATTCAATTGACAAGAGTTGTCTACCTATTGAATTTATAAAGTCCAATATTACTATAGTGTGAGGTTAAAGCAAAATGCCATACTTCTCACTTTATAGTTTAAAAAGTTGAAACTATCATTATCCCATTTAAGAGATTAAATGGATTATGTAAGACAGTGAAAGTATGTCTTTAGATTAAAAAAATGTATAATAGTTATACCCATGATCTAAAACGTTATTAATTAATTATTAGAAATGTTTTGCTATACATCTCTTTATTTGTCTTAAAGAGATAATATAAGTACGAGCAATCCGTTAATATACTTGATCTAAGCACATTAACTATTGGGTATTGAGAAGTATTTTGACTTACTAATGAATTATAGAATAGTTTTACATTAAAAAAAACTTGGATATATTATCATAAGATAATAAAGAGGTGTTTCTGATAATGTCTTTTCAAAAGAGGTTGATAATTATCATAAATAGATATAGAATGATTGAGAGACAAATCATTTGTTCTAACATCAATGTCCTATGATCTTCAACACAAGCATATGCACTTATGATGTACAAATAGTATTGTACTCTGCCTAAAAAATTATTTGATGTATTCAAACCACAGATAAAGAATAGTCACCACAGAAAGTGTCTCTACTATGATAAGGTTTGAAACAGTAAGTGTTACTGTTCAAGGCAATTTGAGTAAGAATAGATAGACCCCTTAGATATTTATTTACTAAATATTGACATTTCATTAGCAAATGTTGCTAGAAGTACAGGGGTATGAGATATCGTCTGTCCTTCTCATATTTGTAGGTTGTTACATTATTTGAGGAATGCTATAAAGCTATGAAAGGAGAAGTACAAGTTCGTATAGGAAATATAAATTTTCTAGAGGTGGTAGCTGTTAAGACCTATTAGGTCACTTCTCCATTCTGGCAGAAGCATTATATTGTATAATTACCATTTTGTGCCAAACATTATTAGGCAAATCATATCACTCCTTATAGTAGACAGAGAGGGTTATCATAAATACATTAGAAATATTTTAGTATGTTTATATAATAATGATAATATTTTGTTAATTAAGTATTAGTTAATGAATGGCCATTATATCTTAAATATAACAGAAAATATCTCTAATGCATAGTTAAATAGAATAAATAGTAGTTCAAAATCTTTAAATAATAAGCAAAAGTTATAGATAAGATTAAGTCACTTAGTAGTGAGACGATCTGTGTGGTTGAGGATGTTCAGATACTTGATTTGACCATAAAACCTTGGCCAATTTATGAATTCTGAATTCATATGAAAATGACCAAATCCTTGTGTAGGTGTTGGACACTGGGCTATTGATTTATTGAAACTAGTACATAGTGATGTATTTAGTCCAATAAATCATACTGCCAAGGGTATATTTCAATACTTTATTGTCGTTATCGTAATTTATCACGATAAGGACATGTGTTTCTAGGAAACACAGGTCGAAACTTTTTAAGTGTTCATAAGGTTCCAACTAGAAAGTATAAAGACAAACTTTTATGTATATTGAACGCCTTAAATTAGATAGAGACAGTTTATACATAAGCAGTATATTCATAAATTATTTAAACAAGAATGCAATTTTCATTTAACATAGTCTTTTAAAAATTCCTCAACACAAATGTACTTTGAAAATAAGGAATTAGACTTTACTAGATACAATCCAGTTGATGTTGAGCTTCACTGATCTTCTAAAATATCTATGGAATTATACTCTAGAATTTGCTACTCACTTATTAAACATAATTCTATCAAAATTCATTCTTCTACTTTGTATGAGATATAGACTAAAGGAAATAGAGTCTTAAGTATGTTAAGGATTGAGGTTGATATGCTTACATATGAGTTATACAAGATAAACTTGCACTCAAGGGGTACAAGTATCAGTTCATTAGGTATCTCAATCATTTAATGAGATATCAATTCTATGATCTAGAGGAATAAAATGTGTTTGTTTCTCATAATGCCAACTCCTAGGAGAAATAGTTTCTTATGGGTCGTGGGATTATTGAAATATTGAACTTGTTAAAGTCAACCAGAATGTATAGGAACCGATGGTGGAATTTTAAGTTCAAATGAGTGAAATATCTTTAACACATTCTCCTCGTAGATTGGAAAGATGTTATAAAAAGAAAAGAAAATGGCAAGATGTTATAAAATTCAAAATTAACTATATGCATGGCAATTAAGTCCAAGACTTGGTTGTGCTTCCTAAGAAAATTGTTCTTATTTGTTTTAAAAGAGTTTATCTAGTGGAAGCTTGGGCATATAAAGGTATTCACCTTCTAGGTTTGACTGGTGATAAAATGTTATACTCAAAGATCTAGAATCGGTAATGAAGAAACATTTTTCATTAGTAACTACGCTAAAGCCAATTCGAATTTTGTTGTTATTCTTATCTATTAAGATTTTGAGGTCTAGCTGATAAATGTAAAAGACAGCGTTCTAGAATGTATATCTCGAGCAAGTGATATACATGAAACTGCTTGAAGTTTTTACATCAAACCTAACTTCTAATCTAGTGTGCAAATTGAGAAAGTTCATTAGTGGACTTAAGTAGTTTTTTAAAAGTTGAAATCTTTGTTTTAATGATGAAATTAGAAAGTCTGGTTTCATCAAGAACAAAGAGAATGCATGTTATTCAGAAAAGTTAGTGGGAATATGATTATTTTTCTGATTCTTTACGTGGAAAATATATTTAATATAAGAAATGAAGTTAATATGTTACAAGTCAATTAACTAAGAATTATCTAAATAAGAACTTCTTCATAAAAGAGCTGGAAGAGGCTTATTGTATACTAGGTATAAAGCTTTATAGAGATAGAGTTAAAAAGTCGATAGGACTCTCCCAATCTTCTTACATAGACTAAGCCCTAGAAAAGTACAACTTTATTAATTATAAGACTGTTAATATGCCTTTCAGACATATCATTCATCTTTCTAAAAGGAAGAGTCCTCGAAAAAAAGATGAAAAGGTTACAGTGTCTAACTTATCATATGTATTAGCTAGAAGCGACATGATGTATGCCATGTTATATATGACACCTGAATTTGGATGGCCATAATTATTATGAGCTAGTATCGGTCTGATCTAAGCAGTGACCATTAAATGGTTAGGAAACATATTTGATATTCCTGAGAGAAATAGAGAATAAGTTTCTCAATCATGGAGAAAGTTTCTTACAAGTAAAGGGATGCACATATTTAGACTTCTCGTCTGATCCAAATTGTAGAAAGTCTACATATGTTTATGTACTTCTCCTAATTAGTACCAGAGCTAGTTAAAAATGTGCAATTTAAATATCCATAGCTAATTCTACCTCAGAGGTAGAATATGCTGCAGCTTGAGAAGCCTATAAAAGGAAGTACTATATATATTCAAGCTAGTTGCAGAGCTTAGAATAGTTCGAAGCGTAGTGGATTATATTCCACTATAAAGCAACAATAATGGAATAATTGCTCAAGCCAAGAAGCTATATAGCACAACAGAAATCTGATCACGTGGACTCTAAATACCATCTTGGATACTAGAGATATAATAGTATCTAGAATACATTCTATGGATAACATAACAGACCTACTTAGACCTAAACTCTTAGGATGTTTGAGAAACAGGTGGAGTGTATTAGAATGAGATACCAGTACGAATGGCCACAAAGTAAGTAAGAGTTTATTGGAGCTAGTACTTACATGCCATTCTAATACTGTGTGAATATTAATTATTTAATATTTATATAATAAGCATTTCAAATAAAAATCATTAATATTATAATTATATAGTACAATACTTGTAATGTTTTAGATATTATATGATTTGAAAGATTTCAGATCTAGTCTAAAAGAGTTTAGATCAGTGCTAAGAGTTAGTAAAGCTAAGAGCTATAAATGTTAAGAGTTAGCACTAAGAGTTAGTAAGTGATAAGAGTCAGTCATATGTAAGGAGTTAGAGCTTTATCTATAATATGACAAAGACGTGAGAATATACGAGTAATGATATAGTTGTAAGGAGTTGCAATAGATATTAGAAAATGTCATTATACAAGTATGTTCACAAACATTATGTTCTTGATCTATTTTCATCGATGCAAGTCTATCGATAAATCTCTTTTATATAAATCAATATATGTCTAGATCTGTATAGTATAGATAGTTGTTCTTAGTTGACCATGAGCTTAGAGCTCGAATAGGAATGCGGGTATTTAGTTAAAACTTGATACTGAACATATTCATGAGAATTTCCATTAAACATCCATAAAGCCGTCAATTAAGGGTCTTCTTAAGTTAAATAGTATTCGTGATCCTTTAACTCAAGCTCTACGGTGAGCTTATAAGTGATCCACTATGCTTTAGTTTTATGCATGTCAAAGACCTTTTCACGGTCTGACTGCTAAGTGTCGCTAGGTATAGCCCAATACTCATATAGTCTGTATGCATAGATATGGAATTCGTCAGCTTATATAGGTGAGTTGTGTATCCTGATATTCCAAGAATTGTGTTTTAAAACTTTAGAAAAGGGTTTTTTGTAGGGTTAAACAATATCGTAAAAGAGTTTGTAGATATTGTTTTACAAAAATACAAATCTGGAGATAAGTTCATGAATGTGCTTATGGGGATTTGACAATATTAATCTATGTCCTGCATATGTAGGATATAATTAACTGAAGGACTATACGTATACACTGTGACCTCAATTTGTATGGTATAATACGCTAATTTATAATATCTGTGACGTGTGCATGGGGCTTCGATCATGGACTCATTGAATAATTTCATATGACGAATTGGATGTGGACCTATGAAATCTTATAATATGAAGTGTACTCATTGTGTACTAGGGCAACGTGTCAAATTGAATTATTCAATCCAGTAAATTCTAGAAAAAATTAAATATTTGTTTATGATCCCTCAAGATGTGCACATGTCAATACTTGAGAATTAAGTACATTAATTAGTTAACAATTGTTGTTGACTAATTAAATGTTGACATATGGCGCATAGTGAGCATTTGGCTAAGTTGACTCAAGTGTGTGATTAGGTAGAACCCATTATAATAACTAAGTTAAGGGCTTAAGGATAATTTCACTTAATTAATTATTTAATTGTTAAATAATTTAGATATTTATTTATTTAAAGTTAAATAAATATTTAACTTAACTATTGTTAAAATTTAACCATATGGTTAGGTTAAACTTGATATTTATATTTACTTAATTGTTAAGTAAATTTTAACTTAATTAAGGTTAATTATTAACTTTGGTTAGGTTAGATATTTGATGGCTAAGTAAAGTTTAACCTAATTAAGATTAGTTATTAATTATGGTTAGGTTACATACTTGATGGCCAAGTAAAGTTGATTTAACTAAAATTAATTGTTAACTAAGGTTAAATAAAAGTGAAATGTGAATTAAATGAAACAAATATTATTTTAATGAATTCCAAATTCATTTTGGCTAATGGTTACAAAATGTGGCCAGTTATTTCTTTACCTTTATGAAAGGGAAGAATTCATTTTTGATGAATTTGCTTATAAGGGTGATCTTTTTGGCTTATGGTATGGACGGCAATGTGAGAAAAAAAAAAACAAAAAGCAAAAGTTGTTCTTTTTCTTCATTAAAAACCTTTCATTTTTTTTCCCCTCTAAGTGGCCACTGTTGTGTGTTTTCTATAACACAAATTAACGCAAGTATACGTTATCGCAACAAGTAATATATGATTAGTAGAGTATCGTTTTCACTAAAATTGTGTCCTAAATTGATGCTAAGTACTACGATGTTGGCAACCTAACTTTATCTAGGCTAATCAAAAGGGTAGGATAAATTATTGAACTAAAAATACTTTAAACTAAATAAACCGGTAAATTAAAGATATGTTATATCTATGGCAATGGGGTTCTAGGGACTTGTTTTTTCCTCTATTGTTCTTATGGTCTTTGTCATTAGTAATCAACAACCAATTTATGTATTCATTAATCCAGGGTGTATAATTAATCTCATTCCCTCTTTCGAGTGCCAAATGAGATACTATGCATATACAACTAAGTTGATATTTCTATCTAACTCGTTATACATACACTCATTTGTTGGAATTTGTGTTTACGTACCATCCCAAAATATATAAATATTTAATGATAGTATTTATACAATTATCATTTCTAATAAAATCGTTAATATTATTTATAAATAATATGATAAGATGCTTGTAACGTTTCAGACATTGTATGATCTGAAGGAGTTCAGATCTGATCTAAAGAAGTTTAGATCAATGCTAAGAGTTAGCAACGCTAATAGTTATAAATACTAAAAGTTAGTGCTACTAAGAGTTAGTGATGCTAAGAGTTAGCATGTTCATATAGTTAGCGAAATCTAAGGAGTTAGAACCTTGTCTGAAATGGGATAATGACCTGAGAATATATTATTAATGACATAGCTGCAAGGAGTTGTAGATGGTGCTAGAAAATATCATTATGCAAGTATGTTCTCAAACACAATGTTCTTGATTTAATTTCATCGATGCAGGTCTATCGATGGAACCCATTAATATATATTAATGTATGTCTATATCTGGATGGTCCAGATGGTTAGTCTTAACAAACCATGAGCTTAGTGGAAGCTCGTATAGAGATGTAGGTATTCAATAAGGACTGGATATTGAACAGACTCACGAGGACCTCTAATAGACATCTTATAAAGCCGTCAATGGAAGGTCTTTCGAGTTGAGTAGTATTTGTGGTCCTTTAACCTGATCGCCACGGTGGGCTTGTGAGTGATCCACCATACTTTGGTTCCACACATGTCAGAAACCTTTCATGGTCTGACCATTGGGTATCGTTGGGTATGGTCCGATGCTCATGGAGTCCGGTGTGCTTAGATATAGAATCCATCAGCTCGCATGAGTGGGTTGTATATCCTGATGCTCCGATTTTGTATTTCAGAAAGTCTTGTGGCCACAAGTATAATCCTCAAAAAATATATTCCGAATGAATAAACAATATCACAAAAGTGTTTGTGGATATTTTTTAATAAAATATAAATTTGGAGATAAGTTCATGATTGAGCAAATAGAGATTTGACAGTAATGTTCTATATCTCTACTCTTCAAGGATATAATTAATAGAGCGGTTATACGAATATGCAATAACCTTAACTTGCATGGTCTAACACGTTGATTTGTAATATATGTAATGTGTGTGTGGGATATCGTTCACGGACGTATGGAGGAGATCCATATGATAAATTAGGTGTGCACCTAGAGAGTCTCATAATATGAAGTGTATTCGTTGCGCACTAGGGTAGCGAATTAGATTGAATAATTCGATTCAATGAATTTTAGCAAAATAGAATAATTATTTAGGGATCCCTCAGGATGTACATTTGTTAAGACTTAATTGTTAAGTAAATCACTCAATTAATTAACAAGGGTTGTTAATTAATAAAATATTGACAAGTGGCAAAATTTATTCCATGATTTAATTTTACCTTTTTACCATTTAACCTTGGTAATAAAAATTAGTAAGGTAAAAAGTAATTATTCAAAATTATTTTGAATAATTAAATTATATATTATTATATTATTAGATAATATTATAATATATATAGATCATGACATTGTATTTTAATACAATGAGGGGCCTAAATGTTGGCTATTTATTTACCTATTATAATTAAAGCAATTATATTTGTTAGGTAAAAATTAATTTTGGTGGCCATTATTCTAGTGCTTGGTTAGATTACTTCTAAGTGGAAGATCAACAATAAAATTGGTGGAGCACTTAATTTTGTTTAATCAAAATGTTGAATATCAAAATTGATTAGCAAAATAATTGAATGATTCATTCAATTTTGAGAGCAAAAATTCAGCCAAAGAAGAAAAAAAGGTAAGAGAGAGTTTTGAGTTTTGGTTTTTCAAGTGTTGAAAATATGTAAGACTTCTCTTCATCTCCTTCTATAATGAATGACCCAAAATGAATGAAATAAAAATGGAGAAAAAAATAATTATTCTTGAAAATAGTTGTTCAAAATAATTATCATGTAGAAATTGTTGCTAAGAATTATACAAGAGTTGTATGTTAAATGTTTCTAATTAATACAAAAATTGTATGTTAAATATTTCTAATTAATACAAGAGTTGTATAGAAAATATTTACCATCTCCATTTAAGAAACAAACTTGTATTCAAAAGAGTTTGAATACATGTTGCTGAAAACCCTAAAATTAAGCTACAATTCTAGCTCCTTAATCTCACCAAAAGTTATGGACTAGAATTGTTCAACATATACTTCAAGGTGAGCTCTTCACATGAATTATTAGAAGATTTAAAGAATTTGTAAAGTTACCTTCATTAGGTAAGTGTTTTTACATAATGTTTTAATATAATTGATCATCATGTATAAATTTGTATAATAGTTATACTTACATATATATGTGATATATATGTTTAATTTGTTAAATTGGGTGTATTTGTAACATGCTTCCGCTATATATAATTTTTTTTAAAATTACGTATACACTCCTATGTCACACACTCAATCACCAACAACATTAACTTACCCTTAAGCGACTACCCTAATGATTAATTTTATTACCTCTGTCGAGCGTCAAATGAAATTTTAGACATAATGGCATACCCAAAGTGTTTGCGCCTGTCACGCATTTTATCAAACACTTTAAAAAAGAGAGCGCCACATGTAACCCTAGGCATAATAGCACACCCCAAAGAGTTTGCGCCTGTCACGCATTTAATCAAACACTTGGAGTGCACCTCATGCAAATCCTAAGGAAGACCATGATGATTACCTAAGTTCATTAGTCTCTCAACTTAACAAACTCAAAGCTATGCTTTTTAAAGCCGACATATGGATTAACTTTGTCAAGCACATAACCCAAATGTTTAATTCATCAAATCCATTTTTCAATGCAATTAGAAGCATGAAGCTCGTAAAAAGCATAAACGAATAACACAAGATAACCATTAATCACATAGCAACTTCAACACATATTGTTCAATAAAGTTCCATTAAGGCCTAGAACATACAATCTACAACAAAATGATAATCTTACGATATGGTGAATTCTATAGAAATGGGATCCTAAAGCATTGATTTCATGGTATTCTTCCTATGTTCTTCCTATTTAGCAAATTCATTCAATTCATTAATCAATAGCTTAAGACTAATCTCATTCCCTCTGTCAAGTGCGAATGAGATACTATGCATACATATTCAAGTTGATACGTCTATCTAACTTGTTTACATAGACATGCATTATGCAACCCTTACATTGATTACGCAAGGATTAATTTCATTACCTCTCTCGAGCGTCAAATGAAATTCTAAACATAATGCCACACCCAAAGTGTTTGTGCTTGTCACGCATTTAATCAAACACTTGGAGTGTACCTCATGCAAATCCTAAGAAAAACCAAGAAGATTACCTAAGTGTAATTGGCCTTTCAACTCATAACAACCTGAAGGTATGTTTCTCCTAAATCCTATAAATGGATCAATCTCTTTCATGCATCAATCCATTAATTCACAACAACCAATTCATTTTTCAATCACTTGGAGGCATTAAGCAAAAAGAAACATAAATGAATTACACGAATTTATACTAAATCATTCAAACATAATATAAATAAAACTACATCAATCCTTAGAATCAAGTTTAATCACATAAAAATCCAACTATAACCAAAATTATCCAACCATCTATAGATATAACTCATTAAAAGTAATATTCATAATTAAAAATGACAACAAAGGATAAAAATAAAGAAAAGGAAAGGGAAAACCGAATTTGGGATGTCTCCAAGGTTTCAATCCTTCAATTGTCTTCAATGATGCACATGAAACCTTGGAGACATCATTTCTTCTCCTTCAATTCAAGCTCAAGCTTTCTCTTCCTTCTAATTTCGTGCCTCTTCTCCCCCTTTTTCTTCTTGGCTCAACAATGGGTGTTTATATAGGTAGGGTTACAAAAAGAGGGAAAAAATGCCCTTAAAGGGTGCCCAAAATTCAGTGCCGCAGCATTTGGATTCAATGCCACGGCATTAGGATTCAATGCCGTGGTGCTCACTCTCTGGAATTGGCACCCCGACACTCAAATCGAATGCCTCGGCATTGCATTGTTCATGCACTATGGAAATTTTATTGTTCACATTTTGAGCATTTTAGTCCCTTCTCGGATTCTCATCTCAAATAGCTTCATTTGCATCCAATTTTTGGTATTTTTGCTCCGATAGTGATTAAACCTATAAAACAACATTAATATGCATACATTGCCAAACTATAGAGATAAATTAAACAAATATCAAGTTAGGAAGATAAAATAGTTTATACAATGACGCCTTATCAGCCACCCACCGTTAAGCTCAATAGATTGGTTTTGCTGTTCAAGTGTTGAACAAAGAAACTAAACAAATCCATGCCCTTGAAACAATTTCCTAAGTTAAAGAGTTTAGCTTAGGAAATAGTTTAAGTGCTAAACCAGTGCTGAAATTAAAGTTACTATTCTAGCCAATTAAACCCAACTTTGTTGATTTCTAGAATTGCCAGCGGATACATTTCATATGAAACTCTAGCTTAATCCATTGCAAAGACTTGTGAGGTGAATTCCCAATCTTTTTTATTTTATTACTATAATGAGGCAAAATTTATTGTTTTACTTATTTTATGAAATTAGATTTCTAACTTTCACTGCGTATATGTTAATGTATGAGATGCATAGATTACAATATACGTAAATTTTTTATACGATGAATACGCACCACATGCACACACCCTATGGTATTAATCATCACCAACATTAATAACTAATGCCATTTGCTTTTTATTTATGATTTAATAACTAATTAATTAACTATTCTTCGCTATTTTTAATAATGCTCCAATTATAGATTTCAAGTGTTATAGAGAATGAGGAGTCTATTTCACACATTATTGCGTGCTTATCACACGGATCGAGACTAAACTTTATTAAATACCCAGGGTATAAAATTAATTGTTACCATTTTCTTACAAATGACTGAGATAAAAATTAATTTATGATGGGTTTATTTTATACTTATATTTTCACTTCCTTAGGTTTAACATTTGTTTATTTTAAATATGCAACGTGCATTATTATCATTTTTTAAGTTTGAAGTCAATGCAATTATTTGGGAAAAAAAAATCTAAGGAAACAAGTAAAACTATCAAATTTGGAGCAGTGAAGATTGGAACCTAGGTTTATCTTTATTGATGAAATTACAAAATTTACTATGTAACTCTGTTATCTTTTATTTCTTCTAATTTTATTTATTTATTTATCTTTTTATCAATCATTTGGATAAATTAAAAATTGTTATAGGTTATTACTTATCAACAATATAATAACAAGTCTTTGTGGGAACGATATTTTACTCATTATTATATCACAATGGTGTTATAATTGCAATGACAATGCAAATGGCTAATACTAAGGACCAAAACCCTATAGTGGAGTAATTATCATATAAAAAATACGAAGTGCTAATTCTTATAATGTGGATGATGAAACACAAAGTAATATACACATGACTAGAATGTGATGTTATATAGCTAAACTAATAACAAATCAATATGACTACAATCAAACAAGTTGAAATACCATTCAATATTGTTTATTCTTAGCATATTGAAGTTGTATTAGATTATATATTTTTTTTATATATTATTGACTTTTTTTGTTAAAATATCATTGTTTGATATTTTCTTTTCTTTTCTAAGTTTGGTTGTCTAACTTGCTTACAATTTTAACTTGCTCAATTTACATAATTAACTACTTTTCAATAAGATGCTAACATGCTCACAATTCAGACTTGTTTAAAGTTAATCTTTGAAAGTTTGACATTCAGGATCTCCACCTATAGAGGTGAAAGAATTCCCTACAAGAGTTGGGGCCCTCTGAGAACTCACCCCAAATAGATAGTAATTTAGGTTACATTTTAAACATTTTTTTGGGATGGGATAGGTTTGGTTATAGTAATTTAAACTCAAATTAATTTCAAGTTGCGTTTGGGGATAAGTAGATTTCCTAGACCTGCCCCAAATATCCGATTTAAAAATAAATTTTAAAAAAAAAAACTAGTGTAGAATAATTTACTTATTTCTATAAATCAAAGTTGGTTACATACTAAATAATAAAATCAAAATTGATTACATGCTAAATCTAGAAGTATAAAATTTACTTACATTATATTTTTTAAATTTTCTATTCTTATTATACTTTTTTTAATTTTAATTCCTTTATTTTTTTAATTATATTTAATATTAGACACTTGCTTTCAAATTAGAGTAAACTCATTTGTTAAGAAAAAAAGATGAAGATGAACAAAAAAAAGAGGTAAATGTTATTATCATTCTTAGTCATCACTCATCTAACTCAAAATTTCTTTTACTTTGTGTTATAGGCTTGTGATGAATCTTAATATAGTCTTGATGTTTGGATTACAATTGAAGCATGATGATTTAGTTGCTAAAGTTCAAAGAAACCATTAATTTTAAAATTTAATTCATGTTATTAATTTTTAAAAATAGTAGTTGAAGACATGAAGACTCGATATAATTTATATTTTCATGTGTTGTTTACAATTTTTTTGGTATATTATGATTTTATGAGTGTAAAAGACTATTTCACAAAATTAAATGGGTACAAATAAAAGAATATTTAAGAAATTAAAAATATTAGATATGAGGTACCTATAGGGATTTTCTACCCTAAACCCAAATTACATGTATCAAGTATGGGGTGAGTATAGAAATTCTCACATCATTTGGATATGGGGATAAGGATTATGATCCTCACCCCAACCCACCCCATTGCCACCTCTATCTACCTATGACCCTTTTACTACTTTAAAACATCAAACAATAGAGGTTGTTATCAAGTAATTAAATATTAGTTAAATTCATTAAGTATAAGTGAATAATACCTAATTTTATTCTTTTGGTTAGAACTGAATTATAAGACTTGTACATGCAAAGTGCAAGCAACAAATCTTTGTATCCATAGTTAACTATTGCCACCTAAGAATGTTACATAAGATGACACGTAGCATTTTAAGATAGATATGTGATAGAAATTTTCTATTACATGTTCTATCATAAAGTGTTTTATCATAATTTTATGATAGAAAAATTATGTTATAACCATGTTAATAGATCTTTTGGGATAAAATTATTTGATCATAAAAGGTGCTTTGTGACATGAATTTTTTATTATGAAAAACTTGTTTTGTAGTAATGTACATTACAAAGAAATTATGAACTAGGATCTTCTTGTTGGTGTATTATCGAGTGTATGATATACGAATGTATACGTAATTTCAAAAATTACAATATGCGCAGCGAAAGCATGTTACATATATACCCATTTTAACAATTTTAACATTTATCACATATATGCACAAGTATAACTATTATACAAAATATATATGATGAACAAAATTGTATTCAAAAGAGTTTGAATACAATTTTGTTTCTTAAATGGAGATGGTAAATATTTTCTATACAACTCTTATATTGATTAGAAATATTTAACATACAACTCTTGTATATTAATCTTAGAAACAATTTCTGCATGAGATTAATTATAATGAAGAACTCTTGTCATAATTATTAATCTCTTTCTCCATTTACATTTCATTCATTTTGGTCATCCATTAAAGAAGGAGATGAAGCGAAGTTTGTTTATTTTTTCAACACTTGAAACAACAAAACTCAAAACTCTCTCTTACCTCTCTTCCTTTGCCATTGTTGAATTCTTCTCCAAGAATTGAATGAATCAATTCAATTGTTTTGCCAAAATCTATTTTGTTTATTCAATACTTTGATTAAACAAAAGGAAGTACTCCACCAATTTTATTGTTGGTCTCTCACTTAGGATTAATTAAACCAAGCACTAGAATAATGGCCACCTAAATTAATCTTTACTAAACAAATATAATTATTTTAATTATAATGAGTAATTAAATGGCCAACATCTAGGCCCCTCATTGTATTAAAATACAATGCCATGATAAACTTATTTTAATATTATCTAATAATATAAAATTTAATTATTCAAAACAATTTTGAATAATTACTTTTTACCTTACTAATTTTTACTACCATAGTTAAATGGTAAAAAGATAAAATCAAATCATGGATCAAATTTTGTCATTTGTCAACATCCTATTAATTAACAACCCTTGTTAATTAATTCAATAATGTACTTAACAATTAAGTCTTGACAAATGTACAATCTGAGGGATCCCAAAACAATTGTTCTATTTTGTTGAAATTTATTGGATCGAACTATTTTATCTAATCCGCTACCCTAGTGCACAACGAGTACACTTCATATTGTGAGACTCTTTAAGTCCACACCTAATTTGTCATATAGAGCTCCTCCATACGTCCTTGAACAATGTCCCACACACACGTTACGGATATTACAAATTAGCACGTTAGACTATGCAAGTTGAGGTTATTGCATATTTGTATAATCCTTCCATCATTTATATCCTTGAAGAGCAGAGATATAGATCAACACCGTCAAATCTCTATTTGCTCAACCATGAACTTATCTCCAGATTTATATTTCATTAAACAATATCCATAAACACTTTTGTGATATTGTTTATTCCTCCGGAATAAATTTTCTGAGGTTTATGCTTGCGGCTACAAGACTTTCTAAAATACAATCTCAGAGCATCATGATATACAACCCACTAATATAAGCTGATGGATCCCATATCTACGCACACCGGACTCCATGAGCATCAGACCATACCCAGCGGTCAAACCATGAAAGGTTTCTGACATGTGTGGAACCAAAGTATGGTGGATCACTCACAAGCCCACCACGGCGCTCAGGTCAAAGGACCACAAATACTACTCAACTTGGAAGACCTTCCATTGACGGCTTTATGAGATGTCTATTGGATGTCTTTGTGAGTCTGTTCAATATCCAGTCCTTACTGAATACCTGCATCTCTATACGAGCTTCCTACTAAGCTCATGGTTTGCTAAGACTAACCATCTAGACCATCCAGATATAGATATACACTAATCTATATTAATAGGTTTCATCGATAGACCCGCATCGATGAAATTAGATAAGGAACATTGTTTGAGAATATACTTGCATAATGACATTTCCTAACACCATCTGCAACTCTTTGCAGCTATGTCATTACTAATATATTCTCAGGTCATTGTCCCATTTCAGACAAGGCTCTAACTCCTTAGATTTCGCTAAATTTTATAAACTTACTAACTCTTAGTACCACTAACTCTTAGTGTTTATAACTATTGGTGTTGCTAACTCTTAGCCCTAGTCTAAACTCCTTTAAACTAGATCTGAACTCTTTCAGATTATACAATGTCTAAAACGTTACAAGTATCTTGCCATTTAATAATAAATAATATTAACGATTTTATAGAAATAATAATTGTATAAATACTATCACTATATATTTATACATTATGGGATGATACGTAAGCACAAATTCTAACACTTCTATCTAGTTTAAGTTGTTTTTTGGCAAAAGCAAAGAGAAAATCTCTATTATCCCTAATGGAATGCTTTTATACATTGCATCTCTTATCGGTTCTATTCCACATTTTCTCTTGAAAATCCTTCAAATCTCATCCATGTCCACCTCACTCTGCCCAACATCGCACGCACCTTTATTAATTGTTGTCCCCTTAATGCTTACATATATTGCATGCAGCACTATATGAAATTTGTAGGATTATAGCCCAACATGTTTCTAACAAAAATAATACTACTACTTTTTTTTTATGTGTGCAAGACCTAACTTTTATGACAAAATCATAAAAAAGTAATAAAATGAATCTCATTTAATTTCAACACAGTTTTTTTCATCAAGAATTTTAATAATTGACAAAGGACTTACCTTTGATTCCATTTTGTATGAATATTTATTTATGTAATATTTATACAATAAATATTTTAATAAATCATTAATATTTATTATATGGTACCAAACTTATTACTTTTCAGACATTATAGATCTAAATGAGTTGAGATCTTATATAAAGGAGTTTTGGTCAGCACTAAGAGTTGGCATTCTAAGAATTAGAATCTTATCTGAAACGGGACAAACCTAAGAATATATTAATACTGACATAGTTGCAAGGCGTTATAAATGGTGTTAAGAAATATCATTATATAATATGTTCTCAAAGACATTGTTCCTAATCCATGGTTGTTGACACGGGCCGATTGGTATACCTTCTGGATCAGTATGTGTCTATGTTTAGATTTTTAGACAATTAGTTTTAGTAGACAGTTGACTTAATGGAAGGTCGTATAGGCATGAAAGTCTTCAGTAAGGACTGGGTACTGAAAAAACTCATGAGGACCTACAATAAACATCCTATAGATCTATCAAATGGAAGATCTATCGAATTAAGTAGTATTTATGGTCTTTTGACTTGAGTTTCATGGTGGGCTTGTGAGTGATCCATTATGCTTTTATTCTACACATATCAAAGACCTTTCATGGTCTAACCTTTATGTGTCGTTAGGTATGGTCCGATGTTTATAGAGTTCAATGTATGTATATATGGGATCCGTGAACTCATATGGGTGAGTTGTATATCATATACTCCCAGATTGTATTTGAGGAAGTCTTATGGCCACGAGCACAAACTCCGAAAAAGAATTTTCTGTAAGGTCAAATAATATTGTAAAGGTATTTGCGGATATTGTTTATAGAATTACAAATTTGGAGATCAGTTCATGGTCGAGCTTGTAGAGATTTGACGGTGATGATCTATAACTATGCTCTTCTAATATATATGTGATGAAGGGATTATATGTATATAGCTAAGTGCAACTTGTATTGTTTAATGCACCGTTTTGTGATATATATAATATGTGTATGGGGCATCATTCATAGACTTATGAAATATTTCATAAGGTAAATGGGTGTAACCTAAAGAGTCTCACAATATGAAGTGTACTCGTTAAGCATTAGAGGTAGCGAATTGGGTCGAACAATTCCATTCAAAAAAATTTTAAAAAGCAGAATTTGTTTCAAGATCTCTTGAGAAATACATGTGTTAAGGTTTAAGTGTTAAACCTATATTTTATTACTTAAAGTGATTAACTAACAAAATTGTAACTTTAACTATTAAAATTGTGACACTTGTCACATGCATGCTTTAACGTGTGACATTGACAAATGCATGGAATAGCCTGTGGGACACTTGGCTAATGTATGTCATACATGATGGACAAGTATAACTATGCAAAAGTAAAATAATAACAAAATACAAAAGTTTCATGGAATTGCTCATGGATTCGCTTCAAGGTGAGCTTTAAATTTAAAATTTCATCGAATCGTCTTTAAGGGTAAGTTTCTGATTTTGTTAATATAACAGACTTACATTCAGTGTGTATTTGTTAAATAAAAAATTAGATTTCGATACCGTTCTACAAATGTATGTATAACATGCATTAATTTTTCAATTAATACATTATCACATGCATGTACCCTTTAGGCACCAACAATAGTAAATTTGTCCTAATTTCTCGATATTTGTATGCAACATTTATCTTAATTACCACAACTAATGCCCTAAGTTTCAAAGACACCTTTCCTCGTATTTCTAGCCTTAGAACTGTAGTTATTGTGGCAACAATCTTATCATTAGTTTGTTTACCTTGATCAATTCTTTACATCTCTTTCCCATTTTCTAAATTTTGTTGATTAGCTATTGTTGGTTTTGTTTTCCATGCAACTGAGAAATTATTTGTTAAGTTTTATTATTTCCTTTATATTGGCTCATATATTAATAATAAGTATATATTATGGGCTATTTTAAATAAGTTAATTTAAGTTATCTATTTGGGCTATCTATTATTGAGCTCTAGAGATATCTAATTAAATATGAACTTGTCATGTGTAGAGACCTAACACTAGTTAAATTATGAATGATGGAATTAGTTAAATCTAGTATATAAAGACCTTATATAGAGTTATGGTCCCCCAATTCAAATTAGTAGACATAGATTTCTTCTCCTCTTGTTATTCACAGAGAGAAACCGAGTACTATATAGAGATAATTATGGAATGACATTTTACTTCTAGTTCTCATTTAAGGCTGCTAATTCTTCGAGTTTAAAATGCTATAGATTCTTTAGGTTTATTTTTTTCTTAACATTTATCCTAATAATTTCACATAATAGATCATAGGTTGTATTTATATGTGTTGCGGATATCAAGCCATGTACTTCAATTTGACACCTTTATGGCATTAACTAAGCCACAATCTTGATACCTCTTTTATTGAATGCACAGCAAAAAACCATAACTCACACCATAGGTAAAAACACATAAGATTAACACACCAATAAAGATAAAGAAAATAAATCAATCAACAAGACATAAGATATACGTGGTTCGGCCCAAAATTGCCTACGTCCATGGAGAATCTATGATCCAGCTTCTTATTATTGAAATAGATCACTAAGTATCTTCTTACATCATCAATGATCCCACAAGACCCCTTAGTATCTCCTATAGAGACCTTTAAGTATCTACCATTAATCATTATGACTCCTTAAGACCTCTTAGTATCTTCTCATAAGAGATTTTTACAAGGAACACAAGAATAGTTCGAGCATCTAAGCCAAAAGGATCTATGATTTTTCTTTTATTCACTTAAGAACCTTAAGAAAACACTCCCTAAAGGTTACACCCTAGTGCACCACGCACTTAGTGCCTACCTAACTCATCTATTCTCTCTTATGGTTACATCTTGAAATCTTAGATGCTTAATCTTTCTCTTGTGTTTAGAAGGGTTTATATAGTGAATAAAACACCCTTAGAAACCTTAAGCCTATTTTGAATAAGAGTCCTTACTTGTAGGAGTCCTAATCCTATTTAAAGAAGTCAATTGAGCTAAAACATGAAATATCCTAAAGTTGCCGCGTGAACAGTACCCCTCCTGGTGAATAGTGTCACCGCATGAACAGTACTCGTTCTTTTTTTCTTCCGTTTTACTCCTCCCTTGTACACCCAATGTGTACTTGACTTCGTAATGACTCTCCTCTTAGTATTCATCTCAATTCTTGCCCATACAAAATTTATTAAATCACCAATTTTCAACAATATGGATATGAATTTTAATTATGGTTATGTCTAACAAGTAGTATCAGAGCAGAAATCATGTTAAATTATTATGATTGTTCATGCATATATTCATGATTAGATATCTTTTTCCCATATGATTTGTTAACATTATATGTATGAATTTTGTATGATTTTGTTGAAAAAAAATATTGGGTTTATGAATTTTACTGTGATTTGAGAGTTCAATTTTAATTAAAGGTCACTAATTTGAAGAATTAAGGATAAAAATATCAAAATTCGATTTTAATTTGGTGTTTTTGTATTTTTTTTACAATTTGAATTTTTGATTTTTTCTTTATTATGATTTAAAATAAGGTGGCGATAGTATGAGATAAAAGCAAATTGGGTTCCATTTAGAAAATAACAAATAGACCCTTTCAAGTTTGAGTTAGTTATATTTCGATTAAAAAAAATTTTAAAAATTTGCAAATATGCCTTAACAAATTTGGCTATTTTCATAAAACCCATTAATTTTTAGTTAATTACATTTTTACTAGTAAACTTTGTAGTACTTGCAAATAGACCCTAAATGATTGGCTTTTTTCACTCAACTCCTTCTAGCTTTAGGTAATTATGGTTTCCTGTAAAATTTTAAAAAATTACAAATAGGTCCATTTTGACTCAAATTTGTTTTTGAACTATTTTTTGGATACTTGTAAATTTGAATATGAAAAACTTAGGAGTTTTTAGTTGTTTTAGGAGAATTGGGTCGATCCCGCCTGATTTATGGAGATTCGACTAAACAATTTGACCTATCTGAATTTGACCCGACAATCATTGACTTTATTTTGGTCCATCAGCAATGTTATAACCACAGAAGCCTTGCCACCACGTCCCACTCTATTCATTTTGACTATTTTCTTTATACTACTTATCTTATATTTCGAAATGATTGATTGAAATAACTTGCTGTTGAAGTAACCTTTGTATTTATTTATTTTGGGATATTAAGATAAATATATTTATTAAATATACATAAAAGAATTGGCTAAAAGAAATATTATTATTTGACCAAACAATAAGCATACTTGCAACGATAAATTTGTGATAATTATAAAATTTTCCATGCATGCAATAATTCAATCCAAAAAAGGCTTATTGTTGACAAGAATTTATTATCAATATTTGATTACTATATTGAGAGTATCAATTATAGTTAATATTTCTCAACAAGGACTAAATATTAATATTGTGTTAGGTATGTCATAATGGAGCCCACCTTTATATGTTTACTATGTCATAAATGTGTATGCTTTAGATCATGACATGATTATTAATTATGACCTTATTTTATTATTGTGTATTCTCTATAAATTTCTTCTACTTCTTTTATATTTGTAATATCAATTCCATTCTTATACGTGACAACACAACTTTTAAAGATTGGAAAGAGAGCATTATGATTGTTCTCGTTTGCATAGATCTTAACCTTACACTTCGAACAAAACAACTTGCTGCTTTCATTAATGTAAGTTCTGCTGAGGATAAAAAAGACTTAAAGAAGTGGAATTATTCTAATAGCATGTGTCTTATGATCATGAAATGTGCCATTTCAAAAATCTTTAGGGGCCCTATTTTTTAGGAGAAAAATGATAAGAAATTCCTCAAGAAAATTGAACAACGTTATGCCAAAAACAAAAAGGCTAAAATAAGTATGTTACTGGCTATCCTTGTTTTAATAAGGTATAATGGCAAAGAGAATATAAGAGAGTGCATCATGCAGATTCTAATTTCGCTTTTAAATTAAAGGCACTAAATTAGAGCTATCTAATGACTTACTCGTGCATCTAGCTTTGTTTTCTCTTCTTATACAATACAATTAATTTAAAGATACAACATCCAAAATGACAAATAGACTTTTAACGAGCTCATTTCACATTATGTGTAAAAAAAAAGATAGATTGAAGCAATAAAAGAATGAAAGTGTTCATTTAGCAAGTACTTCTTAGAATAAAATTACCAATAAAACAAAAAAATAAAGGAAAGGAAAATACAATAAGGACTTCATATAATAAGTTGTAAAAGAACTATATCTACGAGGTTCTTAATAGGTATGACATGAAGGATTGTGCTTCGGGAGATACATCCATCACTAAAGATGATAAGTTCAATCTCAAACAGTGCCCCAAGAATGAGATTTAACAGAAAGAGATACAAAATTTTCTTTATGCGTCAACTTGGAGTCTTGTATATTCTCAAGAGTGTACCATCCAAATATCGTGTACATTATTGGAATACTATATAAATATTTGAGTAATCTTAGGATGGATCATTAGAAAGCAACCAAATGGGTTATGTAATATTTATAGAGAACAAATGATTACGTGCTCACATATGGGAGATCGAAAAAATTGAAAATCATAAGGTATTCCAAATTCAATTATATTGGATGCTTAGATAGTAAGAGATCTCTATTAAGTTATATATACCTTGGTAGGGGGAGCTAATTCTTTGAAGAGTGCAAAGTATACACTTATAGCTTCTTTCATTGTGGAGGCAAAGTTTATAGCTTATTTTGAGATATCAAATCATAGGATATGGTTGTGAAACTTTATCACAGGATTGTGAATTGACGGTGGCATTGAAAGACCATTGAAAATTTATTGTGATAATAAAGCCACAATAATGTATTCCCTTAACAATAGAAGCTCTTCGAAGTTTAAGCACATCGACATTAAATTTCTAGTTGTTAAGAAAAGAGTTTATAGTCAACAAGTGTTGATTAAATATATTGTTACAAACTCTATAAATGCAAATCTGCTCACCAAAGAGTTACTTCCCAAGGTGTTTCATAAGCATGTTATTCATATGGGTGTTGTCTTATTTGATGATATGCATGAATAGTAGGATTTTATTAATTGATGTTCACTTAGTTATGATACATTTGTATTTTATTTTTTATATAATAAAGTTTGATGGATTGTATATTAAAACTCTGAAATAAAGTTGCACTTTCTATTATAGTTTTGTGAATAAAGTTGAGAAAATGTTTGGTACTTTCTGTTATAATTTTGCATAAAATTTGGAAAATATTTAACTCATTGGAGTTATAAAGTAGAACCAGTTGAAAATAAGCACGGTTGAGACCACATTTTATATAATTTTCATGCTATACATCCATATATTATCTATGTCATTGATTATATTGGTATAGTGACCATTGATGAGTCTAATTACAGATATGTACAAAAAAGGACACATTGATCCTATATTGATATAGTTAATTGACCAAATTGTATTTAAAGAGATGTTTCAACTAAGATTTATAATGTTTAATTATTTTCAAATGATATATGTGGTTCAAGTGAGAGATCGTTAGGTTTTATTATTTTCTTATATAGGCTAACATATTAACATTAATTATATATTATGAGCTATCTTAAATAAAAGCTAATTTAAGGGATTTATTTGGGCTATCTCTTAATGGCTCTAGAGATATCTAACTTGATAATGACTTATTATTTTTTGAGACCTAATACTAGTTAAATTGTTATTGATGAAATTCTAATTTAACTTGATATATAAAAATCTTATATAAGGTTATGGTCCTCAAGTCAAATCATTGACACAGAGCTCTTCTCTTATTTTTTATCACAGAGATAACCCAATTGAGAGCTACATAGATTTGATTGTGGAATGCCACAATACTCTTGATTCTCATTTAACGTTGCCAATTCTTCGAGTATGTTTTTTCTCAATATCCATCTTGATAATTTGACATGTTAAATCCTGATTTATATTTATATGAGTATAAATCCTAATTATAATTATGTCTAACATTATTATTGTTGGCATTGTTATGTGAAGAACTATTTGAACTTCACATTAATTTCATCTCTTTTGCAGTCCATAGAAAGCTTGATCACTTAGTGAAAACCAAACCTATTTTGATCCTGAGGACATTCTCCAGTAATCGTTAGGACACCAAGATTGTAGCTTAAACTTACCCTCAGTTGATCTTTCTACAAACCTTCAATAATCTAATTAAATAAAGGATATGTTTATAAATAATGAGAAAATATCTTCATTACTGTAAAATGTTTTTGAAATATTATATGTAATATAATACCATGGAGATGGACTTCAAGAACGTCGTGTTTTTCCTCTTTCTCCTTTTGCAATAAAGTTTGATCTTCTCATAAGAGTG
Source organism: Ailanthus altissimus (assembly GCA_946807835.1). NCBI lineage: Eukaryota > Viridiplantae > Streptophyta > Magnoliopsida > Sapindales > Simaroubaceae > Ailanthus > Ailanthus altissimus. Next base: position 14,335,798 of record OX327712.1, on the reverse strand, counting down.
CATGTTTTTCATTGGATTTTGTTTTTGAAGGAAAATATTGTTGTGAAATTCTTGATGAAAGTTTAAGTATTTCAGTTTCCCTTATTGCTTTTAAATGTCTTGAAACTTTGTTCCAACGAGAGGTTGCTTTACAGTATACTTTGAAAGAGAATTATTCATTTTTGAAACCTAAGGATTTGAGTTAGTTTAGTTTGTCTTTGGATAATCCTTATTTCCTGTATGGTGATAAAATATTCTTTCTTTGGTTTACCAACTTCCTTTTCTATCTAGTGGTTATTTTACAGAATAACTTTTTTTTTTCTTTTTAAAAAGGGACATAGTTTGTCCATGCATACCAAATAGACCTTTAATCCTTATTCAATGACCAAAATACTCTTATATTATTGAAAATTTTTCCATCACAATGTATGAGTTTATAAATGAGTACTAAAGGGACTTTAGTCATATAAAAAAGAATTAGGAACTTATTTGAAACAAATGAAATAAATTGTCTTGCTTAAGAAATTATAAAATATAGGGAACTAGATGCTATTACTCTGTTATTTTATTTTTATTGATCAATTGACGTAGAGAAAATTCTAGATAAACATTTTCACAATATAGTAAAAGTGGTATGAATCAGTTTAACTTGACGCCATTATCATTATGTAATCTTTTCTTTTCTTTCTTTTTTCTATGTGTTTGGGGCTAAATTTGGCCGAGGTCCACTGAAGCGACTTAAACAGTCAAGAGTTTATTGAAGAAAAATCTGATTTGTTGGGTCTTTTGATATCAAGAGTTAGGTTTAAGCCTTGAGTTTTATAGTGTTGGAACCAAGGTTGAGTAATGGCTTACTGAAAACTAGTTGAGGACTAAACTGCTTGGTGAAACATGAGGAAAACAAATAAAATGTGAGGTTAAGAGCAAGCGCCAACGGGGTGACCAATGATGGCCTTCTAACGCTTAAGTAAGATGACAACTCAATGGTGGATGTTCTCTAATGCTTTCACCCTAGAGAAAATATAAAGAAGAAACAGAGAGAATTTTTTACTATAGTTGTAACAATTAGTTCGAGTTCTATCCTTCTTTGGTTCAAAAGTGAAGTTAAATCCTCAAGCGTAGAGAGATTTTTCTTTGAGAATACCCCTCAAGGGCGACATATGTAATGTTCAATTAGAAGGTGCCTTTCCACATAAAGGCATTTTAAAGATACAACTTAGATGTAGGTTGTTAGGTAATTGAGCCCTTCTGAGGTTTAGATTACTATGCATCCTCTAATTAGATGCTTTTTAGGATGATTAACTTTAGTTAGGAAAGTTGCAAGTGCTAAGTGAACTCTAGGGATTGTTTCCCTAAGCTCAACAAATTCAATACTAGATTATCTCACCAACCCCAAACAAGCCTCATTCTTATGTAACTAGGGGACAAAGGTCTGTTACATAATAACGTGGAGACTTATTAGTAGCTCTTTTGAGATTTTTAATCTAAGACTTATCTCTAGGTCTAACTATTAGGAGATGTGGCCTCTAGCAAGGCACTTAATGGCCCTACATGATGATGTGGCTGGAGATTGGGCTTTTCTAACATGTACACCAATTATGGGTCACAATGATGACATAGTGAGTGGCTTGGCCAGATGACATGTCCCTTAGTAGTGGGACTGAATAATGATATGGACCAATATGTGTGCCCCATCTTTTGGACCCAATAGGTTGGGTTACGGAGGCTCATGAATCTGGACTGTGGCTATGCTTGTTGGAGTGGCCTAGGATTGGATTGGATTGGGCAACTCCTTAGAGAAAATTTGAATGAGCTTTAGAGTGTAGCCCAAGTGTTATCTCATTTTTTCCCCCAACATCAACCTTTCTAGTTCCTAGAGTTGAGGTAAAGATATAGTAGGAACTATGATTCTTTAGTAACACGTGGCAAGCTCGCCCTTAGTGCTTGAAATTTCTTTTTTCCTCTATTTCATCTTCTTATTCTCTCTCTTTTTTTGGCAAGAAAATTCTCTTATTTCACTCTTTGAGAAATTAGATAGAAGCATTTCTTTCCCTTTAATGAGTGGGAGTGTTAGAGTCATTTCGGCCCTACTCTACTCATTAAGTGGGATTCTGACATGAACCCACCATATTTAAAAATTGGCACAAGCTATTCCCCTAATGTTACACCACATGGTGACATCTAGGCGAGGTAGCTGGGATGGATGGCTCAGATGTTCCGTCTCTCTCTTTTCCAAACTCTTTCCTCTTTTTTAACTCTTTAGTTTGTAGTTTCATTTTTTAGAGGAATAGGCGATTCCATCATTCTCTTATCTTTTCTCTCTTTGGCTTCTTTGAAAAATATTTCTCTCTCAGTCGTAACCGTGTCTCATTTTTGGCAATTTTTCTTGTAACCTAGGGCTTCTCAATGCCCTCTTTTTGCCTTTTCTTTCTTCTTTTTGTTTTTTCTAAACTTCCCATATTAGTCTTATATTTGGCCACTTCCATCTCGAGATTCTATAGCATAGTCTCTTGGTCCAAACAACTACATAAACATGCTCTGATACCATTGTTGTAAATGTATCTAATGGTGCATACATGTGAATTTGTATTTATTGAATAAAAAATGCATGTTATACATATATTGGCATTATGGAATAGTATTTAATCATTCAACAAATACACATTGAATTAAATCTATTACAATAAAAATTATAAAAACTCACCCTTGAAGACTTTTGGTTAAGAATCGAAATCCGAGTCTCACATGAAAATAATTCGTTAAGTAATTCTAGTCTCCAACGCTAGTGGGATTATAGAATCTAGAATTCCAACATGATGGATGAACAACTCTTTCTTCTCTCAATTTGCTTTGTCTAAATGTCTTAAAAGAAAAAACTACAACTTTTGCTTATTTTTCATCACATAGTCGAATGTCTTTCTTAGGGACTAAAATAAAACAATTTTAAAGTTTATTTCCCTTTTTCTCTTTTTACCAATGAGATGCTGACATCTTTCCTAATTAAAATGCATGCATGATAAACTTGACAACACTTATCAACCTAAAATATATGCATCCATGCCACATGTTAAGCATACATTGCCTTGTGTCAAGCATCTTTTGCCATTTGTCAATTATGCATGTTGCCATGCTGCCACTTGTCAAAATTTTAAATAATTAACAATTATTCATTTATTTTAAAAGCTTGACTTAAGCCTTTGATAAGTGTACTTCCTGAGAGATCTTAAAATAAATTCTATTTTTTGAAATTTTTCATGATCAAACTATTCAACCTAGTTCACTACCCTGATGCTCAACGAATATACTTTATATTGTAAGACTCTCTAAATTCACACCCATTTACCTTACTAAGCTCCTTTGCAAGCCTGTGAACGATGCCCCGTAAACATTTTAAAGATATTACAAAATGACATGTTGAATTTACAAATTGATGTCAACTATATACTTATAATCCTTCCATTACTTATATCCTACAAGAGTAAAGATATAGATCATCACTACTAAATCTCTATACACTCTACCGTTAACTTATCTCTAAATTTGTATTTTCATAAATAATATCCGTAAAATCTTTTGCGATATTGTTTAACTACAAAAAAACTCATTTTCAGAGTTTCTACTTATAGCTATAAGATTTCTTGAAATACAATCTTAAAGTATTAGGATATACAACTCACCCATATGAGATGACAAATCTCATATCTATGCACACAGAACTCCATGAGCATCGAATCATACCCCATGACACCTAAGAGTCATACTTTGAAAAGAGTTTGCGGATATTGTTTAACCCTATGAAAAACTCATTTTTGAAGTTTTCGCTTATAGCCATAATATTTCCTAAAATACAATCTCAAAGCATCAGGATATACAACTCACCCATATGAGATGAAAAATCTCATATCTATGCATACAAGACTCTATAAGCATCAGACCACACCCAACAATACTTAGAAGTCAGACCGTGAAAGATCTTTGACATGCGTAGAATCAAAAGCATGGTAGATCACTCACATGCCCACCATAGCACTTAGATCAAAGAATCATAAATATTACTCAACTCGAGAAGACGCTCTATTGACGTCTTTATAAGATGTCTATTGAAGATTTACATGATTCTATTTAGTACCTAATCCTTACTGAACACTTGTATGCCTATATGAGCTTCTGCTAAGCCCATGGTCTGCTAATACTAACCGTCTAGACAATCTAGATATAGACACATATTATTTCACAAGGGCTACCAATCAACCCGTGTCAGCAACCATAGATCAAGAATAATATTTTCGAGAATATACTACATAATGACATTTCTTAGCATTATTTACAACTCCTTGTAACTATGTCATGAGTAATATATTCCTAAGTCTGTGTCCTATTTTAGGGAAGATTTTAACTCTTAGAATGCTAATTTTTAGTACTGACCTAAACTCTTATATATCTACAATGATTGAAAAGTAACAGGCTTAGCACCATATAATTAACGGTTTATCGAAAATGTTCATTGTATAAATATTAAATAAATAAATAAATATTTATGCAATAATTGAAATGGCATGTAAGCATCATCTCAAACTCAAGTACGATCTCTTTTAGTACCTTTTTGGGTAGCTTCATGGTAGTAATGAAGAATAACTTAGGTAGTAGATTAACTATGTAGTTGTCTTTTTTAGGCATTTGTTTTCCATAGATCTCCTTAAACGTGTTAATGATCCCTTGAACCCTTTTCAAATAAGCTTGCATGTTTTTTTCATTGGCCTAGTATTCATTATTGATCTAACTGACTACCAATTAGGAATCTCTTTTTTGTCACTAACTATTTAGCCCATGAAGCTTAAGCCATCCTCATTCCTACAATCATAGACTCATACTCAGCCTCATTATTTGACTCCTTAAAGCCAAACTTCAATACATAGCTAACCTCTACTCTTTCAAGGTTGACTATTGCGATTCCTCCCCATTTTTTTGAGTTTTTGAGGCTCTATCTACATGCACAGTATAGAGAGTCATAGTTTGTTATGAGTTATGCTCGCACCTGTCCTCCTTCTCTACCTCTGAGTTTGGAGTGAACTCGATCACAAAGTCAGTAATGAATTACACTTTAACAGAATGGTGTGGCTTATAAGTGATGTCAAACTCGCTTAGCTCGAATAACCATCTCATTAGCCAACTTGACATGTCTATCTTATGAAGGATTTACCTCAGTGATAAATTAGTTAGATATGATATATGAGCTTAGAAGTAAGAGCATAACTTCTTAGATGCCACAATCAAGGCTAACTTGTACTTCTCTATAAGTTGGCATATTGTTTTGGCATTTACCATAGCTTTATTAACATAATAAATTGGCCTTTGAGTTTCATCATTCTCTTTTCTTACGAGCACTGGGTTGGTTGCATTCTCGGACATAGTTAAGTGTAGAGGAAGCACACCACCAGGCTTTGATAAGCAAGAAAGGCTCCTTCAAATATTAGTTTAACTTTTCAACAAACTCTAGAGTCCAAATTATGTTCTTCCTTGCCTTTAGAGCTTTGAAGAAAGGTTGACAGAGATCGATGGCCTTTGAGATGAACCTGCTTTCCGCCACTATCCTTCCTTCTAAACTCTGCTGGTGTTTGACTATCTCAGATGTCTTCATCTCCCTTATTGCTATGATCTTTTCTAGGTTTACTTTAATTCCTCTTTACTGCACAACAAAGCCAAAGAATTTGCCCTTAGTCATTCCAAGGGCACACGTTTTGGTTCAGTTTTATGTTGTCCCTTTTTAACAGCTCAAATTTCCTTTTTAAGTTTAATCTAAGGTTAGCAATAAGAATCAATTTAGTGATTATATCATCTATGTAGACCATCATTATCTTTGTAATTTGATCTTTGAAAATATTGTTTACTAGGCATTGATAGGTAGTCTTAAAATTCTTGAGCATAAAAGATATTGCCTTGTAACAGTATAGATTATTATTGGTGAGAAATGTAATTTTCTCCCAGTCTGGCCAAGATATCCCAATCTAGTTATAGCCTAAGAAGGCATTTATAAAGCTCAAGAGATCATACCCTTAAGTAGTATCAACCAGCTGATAAATTTGAGGTAAAGAAAAGCTATATTTAGGGCAAGCCTTATTGAATTCAATGAATTCTATACACATACACCACTTTCTTATTTGCTTTCTTCACTAGCACCATGTTAGAGACCCATATTTGGGTAGTAAGCCTCACAAATGAAAATAACACTAAGTAACTTGTCTACATATGCCTTTATAGCCTCGTACCTTTCTTAAATGAAAGGTCTTTGCTTTTATTTTACTGGTTTATGGTTAGGATCTATAGTCATTTTGTTATAGGCTATCTTTGGATTGATTTTAGGTATGTCCTTGTGGGACCAAGCAAAAACGTCTGCATACTCCCTAAGAAAAGTGATCAAAGCTTTGTTGATCTCCTCAGGCATTGAAAAGCCAATCATAATTATTTTGGTTAGATTATTTTTTGAGATGGGATTCGAGATTAGCTCCTCAATGGGCTTACCTCACTTTTCTTCACTTTTCTCTCTCGAGTCCAACATGGCAATTTAGTAGTCCAATCTTATTGTAGTTGCATAATATTTCCTAGTATCCTTCCGGTCACCTTTCACACTTACAACCTCCTTACTCATCAGGATCTTTGTTACTAAGTGGTACATAGAAACAACAACCTATATTGCCATAAAAAAAGGTTGAAACAAGATCATATTGTAGGCACTTAACTAATCTACAACCAAGATGTCAATCATATGGATTATTGTATTTGGAGGGCTACCAATAGAGATAGGAAGGGTAATTGATCTGAAGGGCATCATATTATCCCTCACAAATTCCACCAATGAGTGGAGACATATGTCAACCTATGGGACTCAATCCCCATTCTATCCAATACATCCTCATTAATCACCTCTACTAAGCTCCAATGTTTATTGTTACATGAGCAACCTTTTTGGTGCCAATTATAAGGGTGACTAAAAAGGCATCATCATAGAGAAACATAACACCTTAGTAATCCACCAAAATAAACACAATTTGCTTGTACAGGGGAACTGGCTCAAGAGGAGCAAGATGTGCAATATGTATTTAAATTCCCTCAATAATATTTCTTATAATTTCTCGAGCATAATTTCTCACTGCTCTTCTAGAGGTCCCCACTTTGGTCTGGCCTCTTAAGATCATATTAACCTAGAGCCATGCTTTAATGAAGGCTTATTAATTAAGGCCCCACAGCTTTTAGGCTTGTCCATCTGCTCAATGCCTAATTTGTTCTAAGCGGTCCTTACTTCACTAAGAAATGCCTTTAAAAAGACATTCCTGATCAAGTCATTGATATGTTCCCTCAGCTTAAAGCATTCAATTGTATCTTTCATGGAAGTCATAATACTTTCACTTAGTCCTTTGAATTTAGGATTCCTCTTATTGTTGTCGGCCTTTAGAGCCACTATGTATTTTTTATGGCAAAAATGATGTTTTCTCTCGAGGTGTTTAGTGGGCTGTAGGATTAAAATTGAAACACCTATATGGTTTATTGTGGACTTGATTAGTTGATCATAGGTAGTAGTGTGGACAACTTTAGTGGATCTAGATTCTCTCATGAACAAGCCTCTTCGGCGTAGGCGACAGAATTAAAACTAACTAAGCTCTCTTTGGTCCCCCTTTAGGCCGCAAGCCATTTCTCCTCTCTTCTTGCCTTTTCATTTAAGACTTCTCATCTATCTTGATTTTCTTTAAAGCTCTAGCATATATTTGGTTCTAATTCTTGGAAGAAAACCTAATAGCTTCCCTAACCTAATGCTTTTTTGGAAGTTGATGAATATCTCTTTAGCACTTAAGACACCTATATCAATAACCTCTTAGTAGAACATCTATACAAAAACCTTGAGAGACTTAAACTCTCCATGCCTAACATACATCAGTATGGATGAGTCTTTAAGCCTGTCTTGCATGGACTAGAATTGGAAGACAAATGCCTCGGATAGCAGATTGAAACTATATATCGACTCGGAATGTGAGAAAATAGATGACACATTGCATCCTCATCCATACCCTGAATTAGAATGGTCTCTATAGAGCTCTGGGTAAAATGTTAAGTTAGTTAACATTATAGTTTATGAACTATAGCATCCTAAATTTTGAAGGCAAGGAAAAGTTCTTAATGTCAATGGTGAAGGAAGACCTAGTCTCCACCATGGGAAAAGGACTTACAGCCATGTCCTTTACTTGATGGATGTCCTCTAAATTTTACTAGAGCTTGTCAACCTTTCTTAGGAGCTTGGCAGTAGTATCATTCACCTCAGTGGCCTTGGCTAATAGGCTTGACACTTAGCATTAAGTGAGTCTTGAAGATCACCCTAGAAGGATTACTTTGGCTCTTTGTCTCTAGTGCTTCCTAATATACTTCTAATGGTAAATTGAAGCTCTCTATTTAAGTGAGAGAAAGACATACTCTTGTTGGCATGTCTATAATGTGAGGGTGTGACAGCAGTGACTCATAAATCGATCATGGTGAGTATAGGCGAGCTCAGGCTAAGTCAACCCATAAGCTTTATTCTCTTTCCTTTTCGGCCACCAACCGTATTGGTCATCGTACATCGTAAATCCTTGATGAACGTTTCAAATTATTTTTAAGCAATAGAAGCATCTTTATCATATGGTCTACTCGGTGACCTTGAGGTGTTTCTATGAGCATGCTTAAGGAACCGCTGCATAGGCCCCTTTATGTCTTCAACAACTTTTTCTACAATCGGATTTTTAGATAAAGCACCAATTTCTCTTGACATTTCGAGCATGGAAAAAGGCTTTAGTAAGCTCTTGGTTAGTCAGGCTTGGTAAGGCACTACAAGGTAGGTGATTGGCCTAAGTTATTGGGCCTTTTGATATCAAGAGTTGGGCTAAGACTTTGATTTTTTGGTGTTGGAACCAAGACTAAATAATAGTTAGTAAGAACTAGTTAAGAATCAAACTACTCAATTAAACCTGGGGAACAAAGAAAATATGAGGTCAAAAGCAAGCACCGATAGAGTGGTTGATAATGATCCTTTGATGCTTAAGTAAGATGATGGCTTAATATTGGATGTTCTTTAAGGTTTTGACCTAGAGTGAATATGGAGAAGAGATAGAGAAATTTCTTACTAGAGTTGCAATATTAAGTTCAAGTTCTATCTTACTTTGATTCAAAAATGGAGTTAAGTTTGAGCGTGGAGAGAGCTTGCTTAGAGAATAACTCTTAAATGTGACTTGTGACGATATTCAATTGGATGATTTTTAGGATGATCAACTTTGGTTACGTGAGTTGTAGGTACTAAGTGAACTGCAAGGGCCACCCTCTTCAACTTAATGGATTCCATCCTAGATTATCTTTCCAACTCCAAACAAGCCTCATCCTCATGCCAACATGGGACATAAATCTGTTAAATGCTAACATGGAAACTTATCAATGGACCTTTTGAGATTTTTCACCTAGGATCTTATTCTTAGGTCCAACTATCAAGAGATGTAGTCTTCACTTAGGCACTTAATGGGCTCGGTGATGACGTGACAAAAGATTAGACTTTTCTAATAGGTACACCAATTGTGAGTTTTAATAATAATATAGCAATGACTTAGTCGCAATGACGTGTCTTTAGTAGTGGGACTAAGTGATGACATGAACTAATATAGCGTCCCACCTTATGATCCTCTAAGTTAGATTGTGAAGGCCGACAAACTTAAATTGACACTAAACTTACTGGAATGACCTTAAATTGGATTGAGTAGCTCCTTAGGAAAGCTGAGCCTAAAGGGCTCCGATAGGTTCAAGAGTAGCCTAAATATCACATACTTTCCCCTGACACTTCATAAAATTACTTTTAGCACTTATGTAATCAATAACTTGGATATATAATTCACGAATTTGTGGCAACCTGTTTTACCTCGTTTCATCAAATTCGTAGTCAGGATATGCTTCATTTCTCTCTATTGACTAGATCTTTAACATGCGTATTTCGGGAGTCTCAGTTACTTATATGCAACAATAGAGCTTACAAATATAGATTTAGGCCCTATTCGGAATCATTGTTTGTACTTTTAATTAACTTTAGAATTATAATTGCCAAAATATTTTGTAAATACTTACGTTTTGTTTCCGAAGTCAAATTGATTTTATTTTACATCTCTTTGATTGGAAAAAAAATTTATATAAAAGCATTCAAAATTATGTTCATATACTTCAAAAAAAATATGCTTACCAAAACCCCGCTTACTTTTATTTACAGATAACGTTTCTATTTTACAACAATTATAAATTTAAAGGCCAAAATACCAACAGAATTTCAAACAAAGTCTTAGTGTGGTAAACATGATAACTAGATTAGGTGAATTTGAACATGACGATTTGACCAATCCATCGTCTGAATATTATCCTTATAAGTGTTTGGGATTAAATACTGCTAAATCGTGCTAGATTTTTTTTTTTAATCTAATGATGGAGTAATGAATAATACTACATATTTTAAGTTGTATTTTAAATAATGATATATTAAATAATTATTAAATAATAAAATAGTATAATGAGTAATTTTAAAATTTTTAATTTTATTATTTAATATATTATTATTTATAATATAATTTAAAATATAAATTAAAATGTATATCTTTAATAATTCCTATATAAAATTCTAAAAAGTAAAAAATAAATTATAAAATAAAAGATCTTTAGGATGACCAAATAAGAATCAATCTTCTAGTAACCTTTTCTCCTGTCTCATCCTGCTTAGCTGGAAAGCAAAGTTTTCTTTTTTAGTCCGTGGGACCTAAATTAATTCGGATGATATTCTGTAGGGCTAAGCAATTATACAAGTCCCAGCTAGTATGGTTTGTTTTCAATGCTACTTTTGCTTACCAAAAATCATATGCTATTTAAGTATTTTAGAGATATGCGTACTACCTTATTGATATTGTATCTGAATCACAAGGATCCTTATTTTCACTAATTGCTACTCTTCTGCAAGGTGAGAACTGCAATTTGAACCAATAATTTGATTAGCTTTTTAACTGCTATATATTCTATTACCAGCTTCATGTTTGAGATTTTGTAAGTTACCGTCCAATCCATTCAATTTCTAAAGCAGATTGTTGATAATTAATGTTTGCTGCAAAGGATTTGAGGTTGCTTTCTGTGATACTCTTGAAATTTGCATACAAATAGATTGAACTCTCACTGCTGCAACTTTGTCACACCATACTGCTTATAGTCCATTTACTATAAAAACGCAGATTATGGTAAAACAAGACTTGATAATGTAGTTTAATGAACTGCAAATTTATGAACTGCTAATCCTTGCTGTAGTTGCAGCTGCTTTTGTGGCCAAAGCAACTAGAAAATCTCTGCAATCCCCAGATGAAATGGTCTCACATATTGCATCTCTCAGTTCTATTCCATATTTTCTCTTGAAAATCCTTTGAATCTCATCCATGTCTATCTCAGCTCTAATCACAATTACACGTGCCAATGCGCCCTTATCAATTGTCGTCCCCTTAATGCTTCCATACAATGTCTGCAGCCAATATATGAAATATGTTAATGGTGGCTCAAAAGCTATTTGCCATCACTAATTGCTTCAACTTTATTTGCGCAATTGTGGCTCAAAGTTAACTATCAACACCATTTGCTTTAACTTTATTTGCACAATGGTGACTCAAATACTACTAGCACCACTAGCTTTAACTTTTATGTGCACCAGAACCTAACTTTTACCATCAATTCTGACAAAGTGATCATTAAGTTATCACAGGCATGCATGAATTTCCCCAATACAAGATACAAAGTACTGATCTCCTAACACAAACAAGAAAAATGTGAGTTTTCCAATATTCTTTTACCAAAAGTTTTATAAGGACGGCACAGTAAATTATTACCTCTGCATAATATTTGGGTGGATTTAGAATGCATTTTACGACCATCTTCAAGGAATCTTCAAATTCCGTGGAGTTTCCCCTCTTGAGCGACTAGAAAATGAACCGGTGAGCAAAAGAAACTAACAAATTTCAGCTAAAAGTTACTAGAGAAGTCTTCAATTACGAGTATATGAAGCTTGAAAAACAATATTACCTTTGTGTAATCATGTCCATAGATATGTTTATAGCAAGAAAATGTCAGCTTCAGCTGTGGAATGCTCCTTTTACTGAAAATCTCGAGCACCGCAGCTTCTTCAATGGCTCCTGGACTTCCCTCCCCTGTTTCATAAAGTCTCTTAGCATCACATTTTGCAATATGTTGGCTAACATCTGCATTATGTGCCTTGTGTGATGTATCCAGAGCCACAAGAATCTGTCACGTTACCAAACCTTTCTATAAATCACCATTTATATCATTAAAAATAAGTATTTCATGTCAACAAAGTAAGTGTACAATTAAGAGTGCTAGAAACACCCCTGGAAGAACACAAACTTTTAAGTACTTCTTTGGTCTCAAAATAGGTTCTTGTTTATTTTTTAAGGAACCCAAAATAAAATAACTGAAAGTAATTGATTTTGATTATCTGAAATTACTTTTGACTTACCTTTTGGTAGGGATGGGGAGGCTCAATTCCGACAATATCTTGGGCCAAGTGCCTTTTGTATCTTTTCTGATAAGCTTGTTTGATAAGAACAATATGACTTGATTTCCTGCCCACGAAAATTTCAACAAGAGCTTTGAAGTTAACAATATTTTCTTCAAGTGCCTGCCTAGCCACAACAGCATCACGCTCATGTGAGCCAAGCATCCACACAGACAATGCTGCACAAGATTTTGTTGCCAACCCTGCAGCCTCATTTCTCCGGCAAGCCATATTGATCGCCTCCTGGCTGCACATTTCCCGGTAAATCTATCTAATTTCAAGCTCAAACGAGTATGCCAAGAAATGAAGCTCTTTTGCCTCTCTGAAGTTAAATTCTAGTGGGCATTCCAGGACTACAAAGGGTTCCATTGACTTGTAAATATACTGGCAATACTTACAGGCCAAGGAACAGAGACCTTTTACTTTTTGGGAGCTGAGTTTGGACTTGTTATAGAGAAATGTTGGTGATGGTGGATTCAAAGGTGTGAAGCACAAAAAGAGAAAAAAAAAAAAGTACTATGCATGTGCCATGTGAATTTTGTTTGGTAGCATAGAGGTTATGGATTTCCTAGTGGACTATGAATGTGAAACTCTATCTCCTTTACCTACTTTTCAATGCCCATTCTCCATGCATCAACATTTTTTTTTTTAGTTTTTATCCCAAAGTCTATATATTACTCAAAACCTCATTTTAAAGGAAAGTTAAGTATGTGAATGATTTAACCTCTTTTAGTGCATAATAATTCCATAACAACTTTCTAATGGTATGTCCATACTCTTATGCATTAACTTAATTTTAAAAGCATAAGAGTTAAAATGTCTGGTAAAAATCATATATTATGAAAAAAAAAACAATGATTTTAGAAACACACTATAATTTGACCATTAATGCTAAAATCATATCAGTTCTTCATGAAAACTCATCACTACAATTCTAAACATGACCTCACATTAACTTAGGTATTAGATTATAAATATGAAATAGAAATAGAATACTACTTGAGCATTGTGCCTAAAGTAATTGGCTGAAACCACACAATTCAAGTACTTCCAACTTTTCACATCCACATGGGTTGAACCATATTTTATAAAAGTGATCGCTTGGCTGGCTTTAATAGACTAATTAATAACACTAGAAATAAGTAAGGGGATGAGTTGGAATACAAACATTTGTGCCTTATTTGGAGTTATGTTAACTTTTTTGTCTCAGCTAGTTAGCTAGCTACATCAGGGCCTATATTCAGGCTGGATCATAACTCCTCATTGGGTTGGCCAGTTTCAACTTTTGACAAAGCTTAGTTCCATTTTTGCCTAAAGTCAATTTGGAACCTTTCGTTGAAACTTTGAGAGCATGCGTATGTTTTTGTCACTGAGTTTCTTCTTCCTCCGAAACTAAAAGACAAGTTCTGTTTGATTAGGATTTCTGTTGAAACTTAAATAATTATCTTAGGGCTTATTTGTTATTTTTGCTTAATGTTAAATATGACTTAATTTTATTTATTCAGCCACTAAGTTTGTTTGTTTGTTTTATAAGAGTTTTAAGTCAATTTTGGTTGAATTAAAAAAAGTGAATTTTTTTTATTTTTTGATTGAATATAAAAAATCTAAATTATTTAATTAATTTTCTTCTTTTAAATATCTTACTTATACGACATATTTACATTTGTATTCATATAAAACCGTTCTTTTTTTTTATATCTATTATATACATACTTTTTCTTTTTTGTGATCTCTTTCTTCCTTAATTTAACCAATCAAGATTTTAATTATTTCTAAGTAAAACATCTCTTTTTTATACACTTTAAATTAATTAAACTCAACTCCATAATTTTTTTTTTTTAATTCTAAAAAGAATCATGATAAATTTAGGAGATGAAATTTCACTCCAGTAAATTTCTAAAATAATCTACCTCTAGTTTTATACGACAATTTTGAGATGAAATTACAAATCAATTATTTGAAGCATATTTTTTGTTTTTGAATTATGCACTTTTATTGTTTTGATGAATTTCATATTAATATTTTTTAATATACTTTTTAGAATATTTTTTTATTTTATAATAAATTAGAACTATCAAAGTTGTATTACAATTTTAAAAAATTCATAGTTATAAAAACTTAAAATAAAATATTTAAATTTACACTATGCTATTTTAATATTAATTTGTATAGAAGCGTATTAATTGATTCATGCATTTTAAATTTTTATTATTAACTCAACTTTGAAATTTATAAGAGCACAGATGTAAAAGTATTAGTTTTCAATTTGTTTTTAATTGAAAAAAATAAAAAAAAAATATACTTATATTCAATATTAAACAAGAAAACAAATAGGTTATTCAAATTCAATTATTCAGTTATATTCAACTCTATTAAACATTTCAAAATAAAATACTAATTTAGTTTCTTATTGGGACCTTTCTTATTTGAAAAAGTTTGACATCATATTTATATGTGTTCAAATTATTGGTGGCTTATTTACCAAAAAAGAAAAAAAAATTCAATTGCATCTATGTGGCATCTAAGTCATATGAATTTGGTAGAGAAATATATTCACATATTTTATTTTAATTTTATTATGACTAATATTCTCATTATTTCATTAAGACTAAGAGTCTGATTGGTTTGACTTTTTGATAAGCTAGAAGAATTTTTTTTAATATCAAAAATTCTAATGAAATTTTTTTGAGGTGTATGACTACAAATCAAAGAAAAGCTTTTAGAATTAAAAACGTTACTTTACATCTACTAAAAGAAACTTAAATTTTTAAGAGCAGAGAGTATAGAGCTTTCTTAAAGTAACTAATTATCTAAAATACCCTTATTTTATTTTTAAAAAATTCTTTCAATTTTTTTATAACATAACTTTAAAGAACTTGTCTATTAAAGTAATTATGTAACTTTTACTAAAAGTTATGGTGACAACCAAATGATTAAATTTTTTTTTTTTAACTTTATATATAAGCTCTATTAGTGTAACCGCTACTTAAAAAAAATGCTATTTAACAAGGTCATACCAAATAGGCCTAATTTACTCTCCAAGTTGCACTTGTAGTGCACGTTTAAAGTTTTAGCAATGTTTTTTAGATAATTTATTACTCAAAAAATATTTGATAAAAAATTTTAAAATAAATATCTAAAATTTTGATTTAATATAAATTAATTTTGTACTAAAAATTAAAATTTAAAACTTTTATCATACGTATTTGTTGCAATTAATTTTCAAAAAAGTTACAATTCTATAAAAATTTGATAAAGTGTACGTAAGTTCACATTAAGTTGAATCATTATGAATTATGTGTCTTTTGACTTGAGTTTATTTTTTTTTATTTTGATTCAAAGCCCAACTGTCGTACCTAAGGAAAAATAAAATTCAACTTGCTAGTCTGAAATTTGCCCAAATTTTTGGGTTAAGAGTATGGCACTGTTTGTTGAAACAGAATGAAAAAGTCATGAAAAGATCAAAGTTACAAGCAGAAATTTAAAAACAAAGTTTAAAAAAATGTGAAAAACCCTAAACAACACATTACCCTCTCAAATCTCTCATCGCCACATTGTCGCGCGCTACTCTAACACTAATCTAAACTCTGCTCGCCATTACTAGTACACTGCCCTCTATTATGCACTCCTAACCCACGATGGCACTCTTCACTAGTCTCTCTCTCTCTCCTTCGCGTGGCACTATATGCTAGACCTCTCCTCTCCCTCACTTACCTCACAACTGCCAGCATTTGGTTAGGACATCCTGCAAGATGCACGATGTTGTCCATCCTTATACATTGTCTCAAGACAATGATCAGTTAGAACCAAACAACACCACCTCAAAAGCCTGTAGCTCATTCGCACAGTGAGGTGCCCAACCACTCTTTCTCTCTCTCTCTCTCTCTCTCTCTCTCTCTCTCTCTCTCTCTCTCTCTCTCTCTCTCTCTCTCTCTCTCTCTCTCTCTCTCTCTCTATGATTCCTTATTGCGGCCCCACTATGCTTCAGGTCTGGCCTATGGTGGCAATTCGACCAACACCGTCAACACTGTTGCTTCTATCTTGTCTCTTGGCTACCTATCAATTTTCTTTATCATCGGTCATTCAACAGCCGCTAACCCTCTACTACTAGCCGCCAACAGCCATCGTCCACCAATCAACATGGTAGTTACATCAAGAAACATAGGTAGCATAGGTGCGAGAGAAAGAGTGTGAAATTAGGACATCATCTGGTTTTTATCATTCAGCCCTCTTTTAGTTTTAAAAATTTTAGTTTGGCCAACATATTTTCAATATTTTGTAAATAGGCCCCATAATGGAATAATTGCATCGTACAAATCCTGGGACCGAGGTCGAGAACCAAGAGTTCGAGGAGCCAAGGCTAATAAACTCATACTTGAGGCCACATGAGTCCTTATTTGAGACAATATAAGTCCTCATTGAAGCCACGCAAGTCCTTATCTAAGGCCATGTAAGTTTTCATCAAGGTGACATATGCCCACTTAAAGATTGAGGCTACATAAGACCTCTTTTAGACTAAGTAAGTCCTCATTAAGATCATACAAGTCCTTATCGAGACCATGTAAGTTCTCATCCAAGGTCATATAAATCCTTATTAAGGCCATGTTAGTCTTCATTTGAAGATTGAGGCCACATAAGTCCTTACTTAAAGCAAAAGGTTACTTAAGTCCTTATCAAAGCTATCTTATGCGTATAGTGCTCGGCTTATTTTTATTTTTCAACTTACACTCGTGCTACACCACTTATTATTATCTTAATATAGGCTATAGTGCTTGACTTGTTATTTTTTTAGCTCATAATATTCGACCTATACTGCTTATGATACTTGGTCTATGTTATTCATAATACTCAACCTATATTGTTCATAATCCTTAGACTATGTTGGTTATAATACCCAGCCTATTTTGATCATAATACTTGGCTTATGCTACTCATAATACTCGACCTATGCTACTCATACTTTTATGCCTATAGTGCACGACCTATTATTATTATCTTTTCAGCTTTTGAGCTCGTCGACGTAAGTCTTCATTCCATAATGGTTTGTATCACCATAAATCTCCATGATGAGCAGTTTCACCCTAATTTCTCATGATGAGCAGTATCTCCATATATTCTACATAATTAGCAGTATCTACATAAATCTCTAAAATTAGCAATGTTACCTTAAATCTCTATGATGAGTAATATCACCCTAAATCTCCATGATGAGTAGTATCTCCATAAATTTTCAAGATAAGCAGTATCTCTATAAATCTCTATGATGAGCAGTATCAACCTAAAGTTCTTTGACTGGACCCTTTTTTACTATTACACTGCTGACACTATAAAGATACAACTAGTGACATTGAGAAAAATTAAAAAGCATAGGGATAATGTCCAAGAATTCCCTCCACATCAAAAATTAGCCCAAATTATTTATTGCCCATAAAAACATCCACCAAGAAACGTATAGATTAGAAGTCCCACCACCAAAAATATGGTTCAAGGTCTAAGACTATTTGTAACCTAGTCAAACGGTATAAGCACGAAACTAAAATATCAAGAAGATGAAAAAAAATCAATTGGAATTGAGAGAATAGCCTTAACATCAATTGGCATAAAAGTAGATTTTATCATATTAATATTTCACTATTATTGAAAATTAGTGATTCAAAATCAAGGATAAGTTTGAATTTTGAGTTGGAGACCAATAAAGAGTTAGCAAGAAGTCTAGAATGTGACGGTCATGCTAAGAATGAGCAAAATGAAATATCGAAAGCAAGAAACCATTCATGCAATAAGTACTATTCATGCAACAACTTATGGGTATTTTTTGTTTTAGTTCAATTGACTTCTTTAAGTGGGATTTAGACTTCTATAAGTAAGGACACTTATTTCAACTAGGTTAGGGTTTTTAGGGTTAGTATTAATACTATATAAACCCTTGTAACTCTTTATAATTGACATCATTCATTACAACATAAACATACAAGGGAAAAATCCTAGATTATAAAAGATATTAAATTTAAGGGCAATTGAGTGTTAACTCTTTGTAAGCTTTTACATTCTTGTAAAAGTCATACTTTATGAGGGCCTTGTGATTCAATAATAAAGAAGTGAGATCCTGATGGGCCGTAGACATAGGCAAGTTGTTGAACCATGTAAATTATTGTGTTTTCTTCTACCTTCTTTTTAGATTGCTTTCATAATTACTTGTTGCAGCACCATATTGTTTGCTTGATATGCTTTCACTTCAACAAATTTGTATCAGAGTTTAGTTCTAAGTAGACACAATCACACCTAAGTATGAAGTAGAGAAATTTAACAAGGATGAATGATTTTAATCTGTAGAAGATTAAAGTGATAGCATTACTAGTGAGCCAACAGTTAGGCTCAGCCTTAGAGAAAACTATAACTCTATAAGACACCAAATCCATCAAAGGTTGAAGAAGAAAATAAAGACATTCAAGAAAGTGCTCATAGCATAATCATTCTGTTATTAAACGATGAAATTTTAAGAGAAGCTGTAGGAGAACAGACAACTATTGGTCTTTGGAAGAAGTTAGATTCTCTTTATATGAGAAAGTCATTTGCCAACTGATTACATATGAAGAAGAAGCTTTATTAGTTGTCTATGTTTGAGGGGACATCGATAAAAGACTATATAGATGCCTTCAACAAGATCATTATTGATCTTCAGGCTATCAATATAAAGATAGAAAATGAAAATAAGGTGATCATTCTGCTAAGTTCTCTTCCCCGTAGCTATGAACACTTTGTTGATATGTTACTCTGTGACAAACAGAGTTTAATCATAGGTGATGTAAAATCATCATTAAACTCAAAAAAAAAAATTAGAAAGATAATTAAAGGCTAATACAGAAGCTTTATCTACAAGAGAAACAGCCTCACACAAAGATGTAAAGAAGAAAGGCTCGTATTTTTACTTAAAGTCCAGGGGCATTCTTAGAAAGTGCTATTACTGTAAGAAAGATGGACACTTCATAAAGAATTATTCAAAGAAAAATGTAAAGGACAAGAAGAGAAAGGCGGATGCTGCCCAAGCTTATGATAATAGCTATAATAGCACAGAGACTCTAGTCGCTTTTAATGGTAAGATTTCTGATTAATGGATTTTAAATTCTAGTTGTACGTTTCACATATATCCCAATAAGTCATGGTTTATCAACTTTCATCCTATTAGTGAAGAAAATATGTTAATGGATAGTGACATAGCATGTCAAGTAATAAGAATTGGTAGGGTTAAACTTAGTTATATGATGGAAGAGTTAATAGAAGTTAGATATATTCCTAATGTCATGCCCCAGATCCAAAAGATCTGACACACGACATCACTTACATTCATTCAATAATATTTAAACATTCAATTCAATTTTATTTTTTTCAGAATTATAACAATTGAATTATAACTGGGACAATTAGTAAACCAGAGATACGCAGAGTTTTCTCAAAGATTAACACTCTATTATGTCACCAGTAGCAACTTTGTTACCAGAAGCCCAGAATATATTCATTGCAAATTCTTACTTAAAATCAACCAATAACCACGTTTGGTGAAACTTAAACCAAATTCAACCATACACAATAAAATAATACATAAGTATTTATTCAATAAATAAGGACAAATCAAATTTCTTATCCCACGTGTCCTCAAATGAAACACTCAGCAACCTAGCAACTTAGAGAATCTAAGGAACAGTAGAAGCCTTGCCAAATTCGCTAAGCACACATGTACCTTATTTATTTGAAATCACTATAAACTATAATGAGTATAAAACTCAGTAAGCATACTAATTTTTCATATATCAAATACAAATACATATATGTACACAATGCATATGTATAATATGCTGTGATCAATCAAAATCATAATCTTATCAAATCACATGTCATGTAAGCGCTTACACATTCTTTTAAAATGTATAATAGGAATACCATCACTCAACTACTACTTAGTAGGACTTATATATCACATATCACATAATGAGGCAAATGTCACTCGTAAGTGACATACCGTATGAGATGAATAGTATAAGTGAGGTTTTTAAATTACATATATATAATGCTCATGCCCGAAGGTAAAAGTCAAACCCTCACCCTGATTATCGGTGAGTCCTCTCACATGCACCAATACGCCACCACACGAATGTGATGACTCATTCTTCCTTTAGGTACCAATAGGATCCTTCCTACATACGGAACACATAACATATACTCATCCCGAAGGAAAGGCCACACATAAAAGCTCCACAAATCACATAAAATGCATACTAAGTAAATAGTGAGTTCAAGCATCCTCAAAACACAAAACGCATCTCATTGATATTTTCCACTTCAAAAGCTTTCTTTTTTAAACACATTTTATTTTGAAAGCTCACTTTCTTAAATACATGTATGTCTATGCTCAATGTCAATGCTCACATTCATAAACATATTTCTGTCACATTTCATATCAAATATACTTTAGCATAACATAAACATATTTCTAAGCACATTTTCAAAATCATACATAGACAATTACTATACTTATTGTGATTTCAGTAAAAGTCCAGTATACTTACCTCTTAGCACTTTTGGGTATAAGGCTTAATTCTCCTTAACCTATCAATGGAGATTAATCCTTTCATAAGCCTCACAATTCACACAAAACACTTTAAATAGCGTACAAAATTATACATATTGCACTTATCACATCAAATTGGTCTAATTACTTGGTTTCTCAAAACCTATCATTCTAACCACTTACACTTAATAAAATTTTCTTATATATCAAATGATGTCCAATTACTCCAAAATCAAAATATATCATTCTTAACTCATATATTCTTCTTATGTATGAATATTATATCATAATTCCTACATAATCTATTCCATAAACATCATCAAATCCAAATTATTATCTTGACAGGATCAAGATATTTACTGAACAGTATTCAATCTCCCCATTTTATAAAATCATATACTAACTCAAAAATTATAACCTATCACAGAAATACTCTTGACACATATCTCAATTCACGATAAATATTTTACTTCAAAATCACTGCCAAAAGTATTTTAAAACTATTTTATTCTATAGCCTTGAAAATTTGTTAATCAAATACTGCAATAAGCTGACACTCTTTAAAAAATCATAACAATTTAACCACATTGATCTAAATTCTCAATTCTGAGTATATCATATTAGACATATAAAATTATCATATTCCATAAATTCATAATTTTGTAAGATTATTAATCAGATCAGAAATTATTTGTCACTGTGTTATACTATTTACACAAGAAATTTTCAGAATTTTAGAGTTATTTTGGTAAATTTACTACAAATTCAATTTCTAGAATTTTCAATCAATTCAAAGTCTTAAATAATCCTAAACATGTCTAATTTCATATACTCAAAATTTAAAACCAGAATCGAATCACAACAATTTATAAAATTCCTGGATCAAGAGACTATCAAGTAGAAATTCTGCAATTCATTATGATTTATCAAGCTATCTACATAGATCATCATCAATTCTCACAATATCTTACGAAATACACATCAAATCCTCAATTATACATATTTTTAGAAATCAAAACTTAAAGGAATCAACTTAATTAACACCAATAAATTGAGAAATAGTTGTGATATACCTCTTAAAATCCAAAATTCTAATTTCTTCTTCTTTTTCTTCTTCTTCTTCTCTTTCTCTCCCCTCTATTTCTCCCTTTTCTCTATCTAAAGGAGTAGCTCGACCCAAAAATGAGTAAATTAGGGTTTCAAAAGTGTATTTTTATACTAAGAGGCTAATTTTTGGCATTTACAAATTTGCCCCTAAAACTTTTAAAGTATTATAATTTGGTCACTAAAATAAATCTAAAGTCTTGCAAATAAACCCAATACTAATAGTATGTCCTTAACCTATACAAACACTACTAATAACAATACATAAATTAAGTATCACCCACATACAAATAAAATATATATATATATATAAATACTTATTCTTACCGATTATGGATACTGGTTACTACACCTAACCTCAAGAGGAACTTGATCTCACTTGGCACATTGGACCAGAATAGTTGTGCCATTAGGATTGACAAAAGAGTTTTGAGAGTATTGAAAAGTTCCATGGTTATGATGAGAGGTAAAAAGCGTAAATGAGTATATATGTTGAAGGAAGAGATAGTGAGTGGTTTTGCATCATTCTCTATTACTGATGAAAATATACATACCAAGTTGTGGCATCTAAGATTAGCACACTTAGGTGAGAATAACTTAAAGGAGTTATTTAGTCAAAAAGGCATTTGGTGGGGATAAGTTTCAACCATTGGAGTTTTGTAAGCATTATGTGCTAGGTAAGGTACATAGAATGAGGTTTAATACTGAAGAGTATAAAATCAAAAGGACTCTTGACTACATACACTCGAATCATTAGGGACCAACACAGTCAATCACTTAGGTAAAGCTAAATCCTACCTCACATTTATTAATGACTATTCAAGAAAGCTGTGGGTATATGTGTTGAATGGTAAAAAGTAAGTGTTTGATACATTCAAAATATGGAAGGGTAAAAACTTAAAGTTGTTTAGTTACTTATTCTATTAATTTATTTTTTGTGTAAACATATGATACAGGATATTCTAAATTGATTCTCACTAATGTATAATAGCCATCAAATATTTTACATGTAAACTTACTATAACTATCTAAATGTATAGTTTTAATTAGGTAGGCTTGTTATTGTGTCTTTAACCTAAAGATCTATGCAAGTAATCTAGTGAATGCAATACTTCGTGTAAACAGTAAACAAACATAGAACCACCATACAAATGCATTAATTAAAACTATAAAATAGGCAAAAGATCCAATAGGTGGATAGATTGGTCCACAAATATATCCTTGAATAATTTATGAAAATAATAGAGATTCTAGACCAATCTTAGAATGGATGGTCTACTATAAGTTTGTCTTATGAGCAAGCTATACAAATATTCTCATTAGACAATAGAATCTTCATATACTTTGATGAGTGTACGTTAGAATTATTAATGATCTATTACATCAATGTTAATCCTAGATTACTAAGGCAATCATGCTATAGCTTTCATTAGTGCGTAGCTTTCAATTGAATTTATGATTGCATAATACAAACCAGATGATAAAAAATGAAACTTTTCAAATATGCATTTCTTGTCTGAGACGTTGGAAGCAATGCTAAGATATTCAACTTTATTCTCATTTAAAGTCTTAATATGATATCTATTTCAATTAATATTTTCAAAACTAAGCAGATTTCTTTTAATATGCCTGCATATTGTGGGTGATTTTAAAACTTAAGGTGCATGCATGTGAGTATGTGTCTATCATTCAAATATAACATATGTATCACATACATATAAGCGCAGCGGATGAGCAGAATACAAAATTCTTAATGACTAACACAACTAAATTTTACATGTTATCTCATAAATGTAAAATACATCAAGATTGAGAAATAGTACCTTGTCGAGCCTTTGATTTTTGATCGAACCGAAGTACCCGCCATGAAGATACCCGTTCACAATTCTAGTTCCTCAACACGGTGGGCTTAGGGAAGTTAGAATAGCAGTTTTTCTAGTAAATGATTCAACTCTTGAATCCTTATTTCTACCTTGTAGTATAGGTGACCAAAGAAATGGTAGAGAAAAAATGAAAATATCGAATTTTTTGCTCTCTCAACACTTGAGAGAATTTCCTAACATTTAGCCTTTCAATTCTCTTTACAATTCCCACTAATGCCTCGGCCAATTTTTACCCGACAATATTGAGCAACATATTGCTCTTTTAATTATTAATCATTTTTTACTCCATTATCTCACATAATGACATTTATTATAATGGTCAATATTTGCCATTAGTAATTTGTTTATTATTGTTTACAATAAATAAAATAAAATAAAAAATAATTTGGATGAACTTAGCCAAAATCTTGGCCAAAATGAAAAACTCTTTTTCATTTGCAAGTGACATTTAAGGCCTACCATTTACAAGTGCCACCCATTTACTTTTATTATAATATTTAATTAATAGTAAATAAATGATTTAATCTTATTAAATTATGGTAGAAACACATGTCAATTTAAATATAAAAAAATGAATTGTCTGACTTTAATTAAATAATAATATCATATATTATTATTATTATTTTATTCAATAAACATTTTAATGAATAAAATAATATTATTATTTGTCCAACAAATAAGGGTATTTTGATAATTTTTAAGTCAAACAATAATTGGCTCATAATGTGCCTTGTGCCAACATCTTATTGGTCAATAACTAATTGATGTACTTAACTCTTAAGTTTTGACACGTGCACGGCTGGAGAAAAAACGAAGTAAATTTTTGGTTTGCTGGAATTTTCTAGATTGAACTATTCAATCCGATACGCTGCCCAGTGCACAATGAGTACACTTCATATTGAGAGACTCTCTAGGTCCACTCCCGACTTATCAAACAGAACTATTCTGCAAGTCCGAGATCAATGCCCCACGCACACTTCACGAATATTACAAATCAGTGCAGTAGACCATACAAGTTGAGGTCATAGTGCATATGAATAATCTTTCTACCACTTATATCCTAGAAAAGCAGAGATATAGATCACTACTGTCAAATTCCTATGTACTCATCCGTGAACTTATCTCCAGACACGTACCTTAATAAACAATATATATAAATGCTTTTACAATATTGTTTAACCATGTAGAAAACTCTTTTCCTGGGTTTGTTGCTTATGGCCATAAGACTTTCTAAGATATAGTCTTTGAGCATCCGGATATATAACTCATCTATGTGAGCTGATAGATTCTATATCTATATACACCGGACTCCATAAGCATCAAACCATACCCAGCGACACTCAGCGGTCACACCATGAAAGGTTTGTGACATGTGTGAAACCAAAGTATGATTGATCACTTACAAGCCCACCCTAGTACTTAGGTCAAAGGACCACATATACTACTCAACTTGAGATGTTCTTCCATTGACGGCTTCATAGGATATCTATTGGGGTCCTTGTTGAGTCTGTTCAGTATTCAGTCCTTATTGAACACCTATATACTATACGAACTTCCAGTAAGTCCATGGTCAACTAAGAACAACCATCTATACCATCTAGTATACACTGGTCTATGTACAATTATTTCACTAACAGACTTGCATCAGTGAATTAAGACCAAGAACATATAATTTGAGAATAGACTTGCATAATAACATTTCTTAGCACCTATTGCAACTCTTGCAATTATGTTATTACTAACATATTATCAGGTCTTTGTACTATTACAGACAAAATTCTAACTTTTAGACTTCACTGATTATTATAATATACTAACTCTTTAGCATTTATTATTTTCAGTGATGCTAACTCTTAGCATTGATCTAGACTTCTTTATACCAAATCTGAACCCCTTTAGATCATATAATGTCTATAGCATCACAAGCAATGAATTATTTAGTAATTATAATTAGCGATTTAACAAATAATGTACTATATAAATTATAAAATAAAATATTCATACAACAATGGGATAGCATGTTGGCACAAATCCCAACACATATAATTTTCTTTCACTTACTAACAAGACACTTGCTCTTCTAGAGCCTTCAATCAGATTTAAAAGACTTGATAAATTAAATTTATGATTGCATAATACAAACCAAATGATAAAGTAAAAAGCTTTTCAAGTATGCATTTCTTGTCTAAAATATTGGAAGTAATGCAAAGATATTTTTCATAATTCTCATTTAAAGTCATAATATAATATCTATTTTAGCAGATATCTCTAAAATTAAGTAGAACTTTTGATTTACCTCTATACAAAGCATCATTGATATGTAACTTTCTTTCACTTTTTAACAAAATACTTGCTCTTTCAAAGTCTACCATCAGATCTATAAAACATGATATAGTTTGACATTTATCTCAATCATTGTTAATTTTGAGAAATATTTCTTATCTCAAAAAATAGTAGTTACATTGTTAACCAAACAGAGTTCCCTAACTTTCCTTTCTAGAGTAGATAATTCATATCTAAAAGCCATTCTTTATATTAAATAAAATTTCATGTTAAACAATAAGATAATATATTGCAAAAAGTTACACTTTTATTTCATTCATATAAAATGTTACATTCTTTATCAGTATTAAAAAAGGTTATATTTCATATAAATAGAACAAAAAAGCCTAATATACATATATTAATTAAAGCTTAATGCATATTTTTGTTATCAAGCAAATGATCGGCGTTCCCTTTTTTATCTCCAAAAAATTGAAGACACCTAAATGAGTAAGGTTTACAGGATTAAGTCATTAATAAAATTTTTCTCCACGTATTTTCCTTTTCCTTAACAAATGTCTTATAAAGTTTAATTACATGCGTTAGAGTATGACATAGACATGACTAGTATCATTTTATGCCATAACAAATATTTTCATAAGTTTTAGAGAATTTACTCTCTAAACTATTGTCTTTGTCTTAGTTTTTTACCTTTATGGTGTTCCTTCATCTTGGGTATTTATAGCCACTGTGAGGGTGATAATCGTGCCCTCTCCCGCCTCCAAGACCATGTGAAACTTTGTTATAAGTATTGCATTCGCTTTAAGAAATAGTTGAGAACCAGTTAGAAATAATTCATAATTTTTTAATAAAAACTCATTATTTTATCCAGTAAATGGAAGACATAAAATTAATTCTGAGTAGTTTTTAAATCGATGACCACGATACTATGTTATAGAATGCATAAAAAGTAAAAAAAATATCTTTTCTAATATTCCTTGTTCTGTAACTTTCTTGCCATACAATTTCATGTGTGCGTTAATTCTGAACAGAGCATAATTACATTCAGCAATAGTTCTAAAATTCGACAATCTTAGATTCATCCACTCATGCCCTATTTTGATGTCATATCTTTCTTTTAAATTCTCTTGGAGAATCTATAGGTTCTAACTTATTTATTTTACTTTTATAAGCTTTAAGTTGTAGATACAATTAAAAGAATAAACATAATATTAAACATTATAAATATGACCTTGAGAAATAAAAACATAACTAATAAAGATTTTTTGTACACATCTTTTGATGTAGAAGATCTAACTTAACTTAACAACAACCATTGAGTATACTTATAAGAATTATAATATAACATACAATAAGTATAGACATAATATAAATAATAATTAAACATATAACATATAAAATAAAATAAGTCAAAAATTAGACATAAAAATTAAAAGCTTAACTCACCAACAAATTGTTTTAATAACATACTATAAATAAACAAAATATTAAATATAAAGCTAAGGCACTTTAAATATTAAAACACCTCTCAGAATATTAATAATTCTGTTAGAAAATTAGTGATTCAATAATCTTGGTTAGACAAGAAATGAGATAAATACCAAAATGAAAAGTCATAAAAATTTTAGAACATGTGGGACACGTATAAAGAAGTCTAGGACGTGTGAGACACAAAGGGAGAAGCGAAAGAAGTGAAGAAAACGTGGGAAGAGCTGCCAAGCATGAGTGCTGCGGAGCCCAAGGCTGAGCGCCGCAACGCCCATTACAGAAGCCCAGCGCCGCGACGATGGGCGCGATAATGCCCAGCGCTGCTGCGCCCAGGGAGGAGCGCCGCAGCGCCAAAAGCGTCAAAAGTCAGTTTTTCATTCAAATTTCGAGTTTTAGGAAGTTTTGGACTTCCAAAACAAGTGGACTCTTACTCCAACAAGGAATAGGGTTAGTAGGCACGAAATACACTCTATATAAACACTTGTAAATCATTTAGTTAAGATTAAGCATTAAGAAAGACTCTAAGAGAGGGGAAGAACTGGGTAGACACTAAATGCTTGTGTGCGCTATGGTGGAACCGTCGTTTGGGTGATCATTGTTCGTGGTAGAGTAAGAGTTCACTAAAAATTAGGTCCTTTTGAGGGTTTTTCAAATTGGATTTTCCTTATAAAATCTCTAGGGAGTTATAATAAGAGAGACTAGGATCTTTGGATCTACCGTAAACTTAGGCAATTGGCCGAACTACGTAAGATTGTGTTGTGCTCTTTTATATTCTGCTTTGGATTCTTGCTATTTTTCTTGATTAATAGGTTATTCTGTTGCGCAAAGAGGTTAGGGTTGTAAGTTGAATTTTGAGTTCTTCACTTCAATATAATCTCGAAAGGAAGAAGGGCATTTCCTCCCTTAACAAATTCGTTTTCACAAAGCCGATTACCACTTTACCATTTTCATATATTATCGCCTATCACATAAAATGACTTGCAATTTATTTTTACAATTTATTGCGTTCTCCCTTATATGAGAAAAAAAAAAATTTCTCCGCGATGGTATTAGTTATAAATTCTGAAAAATGATAACTGTATATACATATATTTTGATTTTTTTAAGAAATAGTCAAGACAGCAATATATTAAAAAAAAACTATTGTTAAATTATGTAAGTCTTACTCTAAGACACCAATATATTTTTGTTAATTTTACCATTGACTTGTCAAATAACAAAAAAAAAATAATTGTTAAATTATGAAGGTTTTAGTCTATGGTGCTAATATGTTTTTGTTTAATTCCATTCATTGACTTATCCAATAATTATACTTTTATAAAACTTAGTTTTCTCATTATAAAAATATCATACTCTTAATTTTTTCATTATAAAAATAACATACTATCATAAAACTATAACGATTAACTTTGAAGAGTTCAAATTTTAATTTATAGACTATTGGAGATTCTTAAGTTTCATTGATTCATAGTTCTCAAAAAAAAATTAGTAAATAGATGATAGAGAGATATTAGTGATTTCTAGAGAGAGTGATTTTGTGAAAAATGAATTGTATTCATTACCTCAAGCTCCTTAGATTCTCTATTTATGATAAGAGGAGGCCCATAAACTTGGTATAATTACAAATGTACTCTTAATAAATTTTTTATTATTAATTAAATAAATTATTTTTTTGGTAATTTATGATTCTACAACTATATTTTGCAGAGAAGTATTATATAAAATTTAAAGGTTTAATTATTATAAAGTGGAAATAGCAAACTGTAGAGGAGAAGTTGATGGAAGAGTATAGTAAGGGAATAGAATTCATTCAAAAGAAAAAGAAAACCCCGGAAACAGTAAGACATTTATGAAACTAAGATTGTTAAGAAAGTCTTTTGCCGATTCTCACTCTCCAAAATTCCAAGTTCTAGAGACTTTTCCTGCAGTTGCCATTTTGGTACATCGAGAGCCATTTTTTTTTTCTCTGATTGTTAATTTGTAAAGGTTCTGTCATCACATATCCTAAGTTAAATATCGTGGAATTAGTATGGAGCAGTTGAAATTGCATATTAAAAAAATCAAAGGTCGTGACAACAACACTCAAAATTATAATTTAAAATGGCATTGGAAGATGTTACCAAAAAAAAAGGTCATTGGAAGTGTCTTGCACCCACCGTATCGCCGCGCGATTATTTTCTTTTTTGTAGTCATTTTTCTTATCATTGCAAACCACAACTGCATTTAACAATTTGTCGAATTTAAGTACAAAAATCTTTCAGAATCGTTGAGTTGATTTTAAACTATCATTTTGCTTCATAATAATAATATAAACTAAGAACATGACAGAATGGTCTGAGCATCAGGATTCGATTCAGTACGATATTCGCGTGATTCCACTTAAAAGTCCATATGCAAATCTATTCTAGAAAACCATTTGATTAGCTTCTAGGTCAGCTTACAGAAAATAGGTTTAAAACAAATATTGTAAAAATTCATAATGTTTATAGCTGACTTCGGACATTTCAGTTTATGTAAGATGACACTCTTTAATTTTCAACCTAGGTTCATCTGTTTGCAATGTCAACGGCACTAAGGGTCTCTTTGTTTCGGTTAATATAGTATGAAATTTGGTGCCCGATTAATCAGAATGGACAGGTAAGTATCATGTAATAGACTATGCTGTGACTTGGTGTTAAACATTTAGCTTGTAATAAATGATACTATACATACATGTCACATTAATTATTCAATTTAAAAGTTTAAAATTTATAAGGATCAAAATTATTCAATTGAATGAAAGCTATTAAGGGAGGAAACGCCTTCTCCCTCTCGAGGTTATGTTGAAGCGAAAAATCTTAAGTTTAATTTAGAATCCTAACCTTTTTACACAGCAGAATAACCTGTTAATCAAGCAAAATAGCAAGAATCCAAAGCAGAATATAAAAGAGCACAATACAATCTTATGTAGTTCGGCCAATTGCCTACGTCTACGGTGGATCCAATGATCCTAGTCTCTCTTATTAACTCCCTAAAAATTTTATATAGAAAACTCAATTTGAAAAACCTTCAAAAGAACTTAATGTTTAGTGAACCCTTACTCTACCACGAACAATGATCACCCTAGCGTACACAAACACTTAGTGTCTACCCAGTTCTTCCCCTCTCTTAGAGTCTCTCTTCATGTTTTATCTCAATTAAAGAGTTTATAAGTGTTTATATAAGGTGTATTTCGTGCCTACTAACCCTATTCTTTGTTGGAATAAGAGTTCACTTATTTTGAAAATCCAAA
Source organism: Ailanthus altissimus (assembly GCA_946807835.1). Classification (NCBI taxonomy): domain Eukaryota; kingdom Viridiplantae; phylum Streptophyta; class Magnoliopsida; order Sapindales; family Simaroubaceae; genus Ailanthus; species Ailanthus altissimus. The sequence continues at coordinate 14,304,632 of OX327712.1, read as the reverse complement.
ACTTTCCAAAACTTAAAATCCTGAACCAAAATGGACAACTGACGCGTTTGGCGCCGCGGTGCTGGGGTGTTGTCCTAGGCACCCTAGCGCTCAGCCCTGGCAGCGCCTATCCCGCATTTTCTTCGCTTCCTTCGCGTCTTCAAGTCCCGTTTTGCTTCCTCCTTCATGTCCCACATGTCCTATACTTCTCTATACATATTCCGCCCGTTTTAGACTTCTTATGACTCTCCACTTTGGTATTCATTTCAATTTTTGTCCAACCAAAATTGTTGAATCACCAATTTTTTAATAAAAGCCAAAAAGTAACTATTCGAACACAAAAACTTGAGAATTGCATAGTCCAAAAATTTCAATTTATAACTGTTATAAATTTAGTGATTCAAAACTAAATATAAGTTTAATTTTGAGTTAGAAACTAAAGAGAAATTGAAATAAGGTCAAAAACACGTTGAATGGATGAGTAAGGGTCGAAATGGATATCAGATGTAAGGAAGGACATAAAAGGGCAAGAGAAGACCTAGCCAAACAGGCTTGTTGCGACGCCAAGAACAATAGCCACAATGCCTCAGTGCAGGGTTCTTCTTGCTACGACTTAGACAAAATCACGTATTCACCGCAAAATTACGTATTTACCGCAATTTTGCCTTGTCTCGCCACAACACTACCTATTCAAGAAAATTCTATTTTTGGATAGAAATGTGTCATAAAGTCAGTTTTAGACTTCTACAATATAAGGACTCTTATTCTAATTAAAAATAAAAAAATTTAAGATCTTGTAAACACCAATTAACCTCTTATAATCTTTTAGAATTTATAAAGCATTAAAAACATCAACAAAAGAGACAATAGAGAGTTTAGGTCACATTGGAGTGATTTGAATATACAATATAGTGTAATATAAATCTTTAAAAACTCTGAGCTATTGGATATTTTTTAATCTCTTATGGGAGTTCTTTGTATATAAAAGAATTAAATAAAATAAGTTAGAATCTTAAAATCTACCGTGGACATAAATAATTATTACTGAACTATTTATATTGCTTATACTTTTTTTGGTATATGTGATTGTTTATCACTTGATCGTATGATTTTTTTTTTTTTATTCTTATTTATTTGTGATTGAAAATTTTTCACAAAATACTTAAAAAAATTTCATAATGTACTCTAAAAATTCTAATAATAAGAGTTCAATAATAATATTTAAAAAACATTATTGCTTAAAAAAGGTATATTTCTCTATCCATTACATGGAATTTTATTTTCACTAGTGATGCTATTAACACCCTACAATATCTCACCAAAATTATTTTAGTTATATTTATACCAAGTTGATTTTTGTGAATAATCTTCTTATTTGTATTATTAAGTACTCTTCTAACTAATTTCTCTTTCTTGCTCTTCCTCAGATTGTCACAGTAAATCTCGGTTATTAAAGTTGATAATTGATTTGCTTTTGTCTCACAAGTTATAAAAATATACAATCTACATTTTTTTAACAAAGTTTGTACAATTTTTTTATTGCATCCAATATAAAATTAATCCCTCCTTAATTTGATGTTAGCAAGGATAACACTTCCTCAGTTCTTCTTGGACATTGTCATTTAGAATACTAAAACTTGCCAAAGGATTATACTGCCATCACCCATTAAAATTAAATTCTTGAACACATTAAAAGAAAACAACATATAATATAAAAACCTTCTATAAAAAATTCAAGTTTCTTAAAGTTAAAGTAGTAAGAGTTAATATGACAGCCTGTCTCTAAACTTGGTATGATTGTTCATGATATTCTAGAGTGTACGACTTCATTTACTTCTTGTAAAGTCTTATTTACCTCCCGCGAGTCAAACAAGGTAACACATGAACTTGCTAAATTTGCCTTATGTTCACATTCGAATTTTATTTGACATGGTTCTATGCCAAAACTGTGTATAACCGATTATTTTAGAGGATTTACATCCTCTCAGTGTTAGTTAATCAATTTATTCTTTTTTTTTTTTACGAAAAAAAATGGGTAAGATTAGTGGACATCTACTTTAGGGTACAATATTTTTAATTTGATATATATTATAAAATTTTCACTATAAGGTTGTATTTTAACACTTTTTATGTTTTTTTGTGAATATATCTTATTGTATAGTTATTTTACGATATTGTCCGTCTATTTTTTTTTATATATATTTCAAGTTTTTTATTATACATTTTAAATTTATGGAAATTTTATACAATATAAATTATAAAAATAAAATTGTCATTATAGTCCTTCATTTTGTTGATATATATTAACTCCATCTTTAATTTTTTAATATATATCATGTTAGTCCTTACCATTAAAAATTGTCTAAAAATTAGTTTTTGAGAGCAAAAAAAAAAAATTTAAACATGTATTTGTTTTAATTTAAAATTAAAATAATTTTTATTTCTCCCACCTAGTTTTTAATTTTTACGTTTCCCTTTCCTTTTCCCTCCCTCCATTCCAACAAAAAAAATTTAAAACCAACCTTCTTTCTCATCTCTCTCTTTCTTCTTCTTCTTCTCTTGTTTATCTCTTTCTTCAATCGGCTTTATCAACAAACTGTTGTTTTGAGATGATGAAACAAGTTTGTATGCTGCCCTTAATATTCCTCCTTGGGATTCAGATTTCTTTACCGAAAAGAGACATAATAATTTTGTGTTGATTTGGGACAAGAAAACTGAAGATTGAACCTAACTTGGAAGTTTGAAAATAAGTGAAAAACTATAGCTTCAACGAAGAATATATGAGATGGACATATATTCATATAACATATATAATAATAATAAATTAATTTTTAATTAATTTTATTTTTATTTGATTATTATAGATATATAAATAATTGTCATGATAAAATATAATCACTTGATTATTAATAGAGACTTATGATAATATTAGAAATCAAATGAAATAGTAAAAAACAGTGAGTTTTTGTGATTTCAAGAAATTTACAAAAATGCCAGCAATGATATGATTTTTGACTGTCAAATTGCTTCTGAAAATTTTCAATTTCACCCTCTCTAATTTACCTAAAATACGTTAGAGTCAATAACTATACAAAGTTTGTCATAAATATTTTTTTATATAAATTTTATGATAAAATACAAGATATGCAATTGGCTCATATATAGGGCCACCTTCATAGGTAATTGTCGCCCTAATTGACCTTTTATTTCAATATTATGTTTGTTCATTAATACTTGATATGCCATTTTTTGCGAATTGAATTGATCACATATTGAATAAATACTTGAATATTCCATAATAATCTCAAAACGAATCGAGAATTTTAAAAAAGTTTCTCACTATATGTAGCTAACTAGTCTCCGCAACATATATGAAAGCTACAACTGAACACCTTCATCATATCACATTTCAGCTATGTGACAAATCTGAGTCAAATACTTCATCTCAAACAATAATCACACTAATAATTATTTGGTATATACAATAAAATTTGTTCTTCACCTTCATCATATCATGTTTCAGTAAATCTAAGATAGAGTGTGGAGATGAAGCCGATTGAAGGTGTTGATGAAGCTTATTAAAAAGGGAGGTGGGAAAGAGAAGAAGAAGAAAGAGAGATGAGAAAGAAGGTTGGTTTTAGAATTTTTTTTTTTTTTTTTTTTTTTTGTGGGTTGGGTGAGGAGAGAGAAAAAGAGAAATGAAAGTTTAAAATTTGGGTGGAGAGAAATAAAAAATATTTTATTTAATTGTTTCCTTAGATATTTATTTGTCACATCAAAGGTACTACAATAAAAATAGCAAAAATATAAATCATTTAACAGATTTCTTTTTAACGGCAAAACTAATATGGTATATATTAAAAAATAAAAGACAAAGTTGATATATAAAAATAAAATTAGGGACGAAAATGATATTTTTTCATTAAAAAGTTAAATAAAAATTTTAAGAAATATTACAAAGTAAGAGGATTGTAGCACACAATTCGTTGTGCGGTATTCATCCCCTTTAACATCTGAAATTAAACGCATCCCCTTACATACATATTTTTTATTGTTATCCCTAGTCGATGCTGAGAAGAGAAATGGATGGGCAACCTAGTGATCCCTTCCGTGTTTTGCTATGTAAATACAACATTGGTTATCATCTCTATGTAATGGTGATTGATCTTTCTTAACTGTCCCTTAGAAAACAATTATCCCTATAACTTGGATTAAATTTAAGAGTTCATGGAAGCTCTTCTTTCTTCTCATACAATGACAACAGCTTCTCAACTAAAACCTCACAATCCAATATATAAAGTCTTTTCGACTGCATAACCTGCAAAAGTACATAGACAATTTTTTTTTTAAATAATGAATGGTTTATTTTTAAGACGTGTACATATAACACACTAAATTAGTAAGCATCAGAATTGAATTAATACCTGAAAATGTAAATTGTAGGCAACTATTCCTCCAAATGATTCAAATGAAGTAGCATTCGTGAGAAGAAGACCATCCTCATCTTCTAAGCTAAACAATATTTCAGATAAGAGGACTCTATGGATCTTATTATATGCAGAAATATGAATCACAAGTTCGTTATCATTAAGCCAACTCGCTGATATTGAAGGCAACGACCACCCAATATTATTGCTGCTTTTCCTTTGTTGTGTTTGATGGATAGAATTGACTGGCCTAGATATCCTTGATGAAACTTCTTCCTTCTTTTGAACCAATTTCTCCACTTGCTTTTGGAGTTCCGGTATGTACTTCAGCACAAGTGACACTATCGCGGGAATACTTAGTTTCTTCTGTAACAATTATTAAAATTTGAAAAAAAAAAACGTTAACAATAGGAATCAAACAGTTTCATTCATTTATATATTGTTTTTTTAATTTGTTTGTGCTAGGCAGGTATTCTTATTCACCACCGTCAATTTAACGGGGTACCTTCGCCATTTATCTGGCTGGTAGTCACTGGATTTGGGTTCAGTGATTTTATTCACTTGAGTGTCGAACCCAAAATTTGAACCTCTAAGTAGTTAGTTAGTTCATAAGCTTTCAGGGCTGACATGTCCTGTCACCACTTGAGCCCTGTGGAGTGTGTGGTGAATACCAGTTGGACAATGGCAGGCCGTGCCCCCGTCAAATTGGTGGTGGTGAATGAGAGTACTCACCCAACAGTTCCATGAACAAATTGATATAACGATGAAAATTAATTACAAGAGAAAGGGATGGCTTACTTTATGAGCTGCGGCAGGGATAAGTGAACGAAGAGATGAATAGAGAGTGTTGATCTTCTTACGGCGATCGCGTTCTCTGGCATTGCGGTAGAGCTTTTTCATGACTATGGTAGTTTCTCTACTATTTCCTAGAAATGATTCAGAGCAATCATACGGATCAAATTGTTGCTGATAAGATGGAGAAAAGCGAGAGACCATTAACGCCTCCATTGTGTCAGTTTCTGTGTAGATGGGTTTCTGTTGATCCTGTAAAGGCCATTCACATCTTGGCAGAAGGGTAGGAAATACCATTGCAGACATTTCGGAAGTTTCTGAAACTGTAATTGTTAAGGAAATTTCTCAACTGATAATGGAAACTGAAGACCTACATATTATATATATATAGGTGAATTTATGGATTAATTCTGGGGAAAAAAAAATTAAGGAAATTAAAGGTCAAAAAAGTATTATATTGAAACTTTGATTTAAGAAAGATTCGAGAAAGAGACGTACCACCAACCTGATGCATTCATTCTGACTTTAAACAAACTTAGTTTTAAGAAAAAGTCGTGTTAACTTGCAGACATTAATACTCAAGACTTTGGTTAATATCTTAGAGTTGAGAATTGCTAAGGTCAAATGATAAATTAGTGTGTAATTGGATGTCAGATTATTAAAAAAAAAAAGAAAGTCAAATACTGACGCTCACTGCATATTGTCAATTCTATAGAGTCATCTTCTATTTGCCATTATTTGTTAAGAGAATTTTTTTTGTTTTGTAAATTATACACCACTTATCTTAATACTGTACATCATGAGTTCAATTTTTCCTCCCTTTTTATTTCGTGATCATTAAGTTATCAAGTGTCCATCATGACATCCTCAATTACATACTCTGTTAATTAGTATCTTAACTGCTGAAATTAAGACATGACTCTAAACAAAAAATTGTTTTTTAGAAAGAAAAAAAAAAGGAAAGAGAAAAAACTGTTCAAACTAAGACAGGTAAAGAAAGTCAAACGATAAATATGGACATACACGAAGTGACAAACTCACATTATCAAGAAATTTTGTTTAGGCCTCTTTGTATCTGTAATTTTTCAGGTTAATTTTGCAATTATATAGTATAAAATTACATAGTCTTTACATTCTTAAAAAACATTTCTATACTTGTTAAGGCTTAATGATAAAAGGTTTAGCGTGCACTTTTTTTCTTTAACGGAAGTGGAGGCATGAACATTTTAATTTGAAATCCTTCCTTTTATGTCAAAAAAAACACCTTTTTTTTAAACTTTACTTTTAATTGAGATATTATTTTGAATATTCATATCAATAATACTCACTAATTTACAAAATAGACAAAAATGTTTAACCGTTAAAAAATATTTCGTGAGATTAATTAAAAAAATGATAATATCGTCATTTCAATGTTGTATTATCCAAATTTCCTTTATCTTATGCTTAAACACTCTTATTCCCGTGTCAAAATAACTTTATCCGTGTATTCAAATAACCTTATCCTCGCTTCTAAGTAATTTTATACCATATCCAAATAGCTATTTTCAAAATTTTAAAAATTTCTTTTTATTTATTCTTCAAATCTTAGCATTATATTTTGTAATTTTTAAATTTATTATTCTTCAGATTCAGCCCCATTTTATAACTTTTTTCAATTTATCATGTTCACCTTCATTTTCATATCTTCATGGGTTTTAATTCACTATCCACTGCGAGGCCCCACATGCAAAATCTCCGTTCATAACATCTTCAAGAAAATAATATGGAAAATCTTTAATTGCTCTCTACGAATTATTTCTCACTGCACCACAATTTATTTTTATTTTTTGCCAAGTAAATTGTTGAATGGAAGAGGAGAATAAGAAATAGCTGCCACGGCCATTTCCAATTATTTTCATTTTTTTTTCTTTTTTATATTAAAAAAAAAAGTGGCCGCCATAAAGAGCTAAAAGTTTTATGAAGTTCTATTGCCTCCTGCAAGGGATTGGTGATTCTGTAAAGATCAACATGAAAAATCAATGCAACCATGTAAAGATCAACGGCGGCTTGCATCGCACGGCTTACTTCGCGGCTGTTTTCAACGTCGAATCTGCCCCTCGTCACAAACTAAGTAACGCGCGGGGGTGGGGGGGGGTGGTGGCAATAAAACAGCGATGAACTGCTTGGCGACGACGACTCTGTGTCTTGTCACCAGCGAGCCTTTGATTTTGATGGGCAATAATTCACCGCCATTTGAATGTGAAGTAAACCCTCGTTGGCGATTTTCTATCAGCAAGGTTTTTTTGTTGTGGGGGGGGGGGGGTGGCGCGCAGGGCAATAATCCACTGGCAAGCCTTCGATTTTGGCTGAATTTGGTTTATTTGTTTGTGTTTTGTTTAATGAACGTGCAAAGATCAAACTGTGGCTGAATTTAATGGCTTGTTAGTGAAAAGTTGAGTTTTTGGGTCTGGTGTATTTAAAAATTGATTTTGATTGTGTGCATGTATTTTGTTTGATGAGCATATAAAGATCAGAGCTTTATGGCTGAATTTGTTTGGGATGTGAAATTATGGTTAAATCAAATTTATTTATTTATTGTTTATTTATTTATTGTATTGTTTATTCATTGAATTTTTTATTTATTCAATAAAAATTATGTATTGCTTATTTATTTAATAAAGTTATATATTGTTTCTTCATTATATAAATATAATAATTTAAAGAATATGAAGTTAATTTTTTTATTATTGAAAAGTTAATTTTTTTATGAAAAATTGTGCATTTTTATTTATTGTGTAAGGGTAAAATAATTATTTTATTATTTTTTTAAATTTAAAAGAATAATTTAAATTTTTCACGTGATTTAACACAAATTTTGTTAACTCCCACAAAATATTACCTAACAACTTGGTATTATTATCTATTTTGCAAACTAATAAATATTACTAATATTAAGCCTTACATTGAGGCTATTTAAGATAATATCCCATTTTAATTATTGTAATAAAAAATTATAATTTTATATTTAAAAAATATAGTAGTATAATTTGTTTTGTTTATCCCTGTGAATTTTTTTTATATCACTCAAATGATTATTTTTTTATTGGCTTATAATAATAATAAAAAAAGCAAACAATTAATATCATACTATATATAAACAACTTTATAATATTATTTAAATAACACAAAATGCATATTTATTTATTTATTTATAAATTTATTAAGTTTTCATAATTTAAATTATCATTGTCATAATATTTTAAACATCGTTAATATCATCTTGTTAATTTTTAATTTATAAATATTTATAATGTTGGATATAAACAAGGGCGAAACTATATTTAGGCTTAAGGGAGCCAGGACCCCAAGACTTTACAAAATTTGAAGTTATTATTGTATAATTATGATTTTAACCCACCAAAATAGAGATTTTATGTTTTGACCCCTCTTAGTTTTTTTATTTTGACACTATTAGTTATGGGTCTATCATTGAATATAAATATATTAACACGAATAAAGACATAGATGAAAAAAAATAGTAATTTTTAAATATTTATATTAGATATTTCATAAGAATTTTAAAATATACAAAAGTAAAAGTTATAACCTTTTATTTATATATGCAATTATTTATAAGATTGCATTCTTTTATATTAAATATAAAATAATCAACTATTAGTAATATCTCTTGGTTTGAAAATAGTGATGATTCATTTAAAATCATTGATCAAATTTAAATTTTGATTTAACGGTTATAAACTAAAGTATGCATATAGAGGATTGTATCTCAAATACAAAAGTATTTACTAACTATAAATAAGTGTATTTATGCCAAAAGAATAGAGTGCATAATATAAATATAAAATGCATAAGTGCAAATTGTCGGCAGCTGGCACCATGTGCCAACTGCAAATTTGCAATTTGTAAATTTACAATGGTGGACAGTCTTATTAAGGCTGTCCACTTGCTCAACTCTCTCTATAAAATGGAGAGTTTAGCAATTTTGTTCAACAGTACAATTTTGAGAAAGATTTTAGAAATTTGAGAAAATTGAGTATATTGGAGCTTTGGGTTGTAAGGCTAAAACATTATAATACTTGTATTCTCTATTTTTAATAGTAAAAGATTCTTCTGTCTTCGCCCGTGGACGTAGGCTAAAAGTCAAACCACGTAATTTTATGTTTTGTCTTATTTTTATTTTCATTATTTTTTCTCAATTTCGTTCTAACTGTAACCCTGCATCACCCTTCAATTTACAAACAAGTAGTATCAAAACTTCTGGTTGAAGGAGGTTACTATTTATATATACAATTACTATTTGCGTATACAGTCACTGTTTATACGTACGGGTACTGTTCATACGTATGATTACTATTTACGTGAAACAGTGGGAGCCGATCCTAATAGAAAGTAATCCGTGGTGAAAAGCAATGGCAGCAAAATACGAAATTGAGAAGTTCAATGGAGATCATTTTATATTATGAAAAATGAAAATAAAGGCAATTTAAAAAAAAAAAAGTGTTTAGAGGCAATTGATGAAAGACCCACTAGTATCACTGATGATATCAAGTGGAATAAGATTGACAGTAATGCAGTTGCTGATCTGCATCTAGCACTTGCTGATAATGTGTTATTCAGTGTGGCGGAAAAGAAGACAGCAAAATAGATCTGAGATACTCCCATAAAATTATATGAGGCCAAATCTTTGCACAATAAGATCTTCTTAAAAAGGAGATTGTATACTCTTCGAATGGTAGAATCTACTTTAGTGACAGAACACATCAACACGTTAAATACTCTATTTTCCCAACTCACTTCCTTGGGGCATAAAATAGAGGCAGGTGAACATGCAGAGATTTTACTTCAAAGCCTACCAGATTCGTATGATCAACTCATCATCAATTTGACGAATAATATCCTAACGGACTTCTTAGTCTTGGATGATGTTACAGCTGCTGTGCTGGGAGAAGAATGATGTTACAGCTGCTGTGCTGTGCTGGGAGAAGAATGAAGACGGAAAAATAAAGAAGACAAACAGAAATATTCGCAGCAAACAAAAGCTTTGACAATGATGAGAGGCACATCAACAGAACGTGGCCCTAGTGGGAGTCAAAATCATGGTAGACCAAAATCCAGAAGTAAGAAGAACGTCAAGTACTACCATTGTGGCAAGAAAAGCCATCTGAAGAAGGATTACTAGAGATTGAAGAAAAGTGCAGAGGACAAACCGCAAGGGAATATTGCAAACACCTCAGATGATGGTGAAAGTTTATACAACGAGGCAGCAACAGTTGTTGAAAGCAGAAAACGGTTCTCTGATGTATGGCTCATGGATTCTAGAGCTACATGACACATGACCTCTAAAAGAGAATGGTTCCATCAATATGAACCTACTTTTGGAGGATCTGTATATATAGGGAACGATCATACTTTGAAAATCGCTGGAATAGGATCCATCAAGATGAAGATGTACGATGGTACTGTTCGTATTATCCAGGAGGTGCGACATGTGAAAGGCCTCAAAAAGAATCTTTTGTCATTGAGACAATTAGATAACACTGGGTGTAAGACCCAAATTGAAAATGGGACAATAAAAATTCTCAAATGCGCGTTTGTAGTAATGAAGGTATAAAAGGTTGCTGTAAATTTGTACATGCTTAATGGAGAAACACTGCAGGAAGGAGATGCATCTATTACATCAACTAGTTCGGCAGAAGAATCAACGATAATGTGGCATTGCAAATTGGGCCATATGTTGGAACGAGGTTTGAAGATTTTCTTTGATCAAAATTTACTTCATGGGCTCAAATCGGTTCATTTACTTTTCTGTGAGCACTGTGTCACAAGTAAGCAGCACAGATTAAAGTTCAACACATCCAGTTCTAGAAGTAAAGAAATTCTAGAATTGATCCACTCTGATGTTTGGCAAGCACCGGTGATGTCCTTAGAGGGAGTGAGATATTTTGTATCATTCATAGATGACTACTCAAGGAGATGTTGGGTGTATCCAATCAAAAAGAAGTCATATATATTTGAAGCTTTCAGAATATTCAGAGCGCGGGTAGAACTTGAATCAAAAAAGAAGATCAAGTGTTTAAGAATAGATAATGGAGGAGAATATACTCGTAAGGATTTTATGGCATTCTGTCAACAAGAAGGCATCAAGCGGCAATTCAGCACAGCTTACACGCCTCAGCAGAATGGAGTAGCAGAATGGATGAACAGAACCTTGTTGGAGAGAACAAGAGCTATGTTAAAACTGCTTGTTATGTGGTAAATCGATCACCATTAACAGCAATCGAGTTGAAGACACCAATGGAGATGTGGACTGAGAAACTAGTTGATTATTCTTACCTTCATACATTTGGAAGTCATATGTACGTGATGTATAATCCCCAAGAAACAACGAAGATGGATCCAAAATTCAGAAAATACTTTTTTCTTGGGATATGCTGATAGAGTCAATGGGTATCGCCTATAGGATCCCACTACCCACAAGGTCGTCATCAGTAGAGATGTGATATTTGCAGAAGATAAACTGCAAATGAATGATAAAGATGATAGCACAATAAAGGAAAATCCAGAGACTACAATGGTACAAATGAAAAATAATCAAGTACAAGAAGATTCAGATTCTTCTGAAGCAGCACCAGAGCATGAAGAACAAGAACCAGTAAATTCTGAGGCTATAGATGATCGTCGATCAACTCGTGAGAGACGACCACCATCATGGCACTTGGAGTATGTCATGGAGGCTCATGTTGCATACTACCTTCTAACAAAGGATGGAGAGCCAACAACTTTTCGGGAGGCTTCTAAAAGTCAAGATGTTTCTCTATGGATAACAGCAATGTAAGAAGAAATTGAAGTCTTGCATAAAAATAAAACATGGGAGCTGGTTGCACTACCACAAAGAAGAAAAGCCATTGGTAACAAATGGGTCTACAAGATCAAACGGGATAGCAATGACCAAGTGAAACGGTATCATGCGAGATTGGTGGTGAAAGGTTATGCTCAGAAAGAAAGTATTGACTTTAATAAGATATTTTCCCCTGTGGTTCGACTCAGGACAATCAGAATAGTCCTAGAAATGTGTGCTACATTTGACTTACATCTAGAGCAGTTAAATGTGAAGACAGTTTTTCTTCATGGAGATCTTGAAAAAGAAATTAATATGTTCTAACCAGAAGGTTTTAAAGAAGAAGAAAAAGAGAACTTGGTTTGCAGGTTGAACAAATCTCTGTACAGTCTCAAACAGGCGCCGAGGTGTTGGTACAAGAGATTTGATTCTTATATCATCAGTCTTGGATACAACAGACTTAGTTTAGACTATTGTACATACTACAAAAGGTTTGAAGATGATAATGATTTCATTATTTTGCTGTTGTACGTGGATGACATGTTGTGGCAGGCCCTAACAAAGATCGAGTCCAAGAATTGAAGACACAGTTGGCTAAGAAATTTGATATGAAGGACTTGGGACCAGCAAACAAGATTCTAGGGATGCAAATTCACCGAGACAGAAATAACATGAAGATTTGGCTTTCTCAGAAGAACTACTTTAAAAAAAATCTTGTGGCGCTTCAACATGCAAAATTGTAAGGCAATTAGTACCCCACTCCCTGTCAATTTCAAGTTATCCTCTAAGATGTGTCCTAGCAAAGAAGCAAAGAGGAAGGAGATGTCTCGAGTACCGTATGCATCAACAGTGGAAAGTTTAATGTTCGCTATGATTTGTACTAGACTAGACATTGCTCAAACAGTAGAAGCAGTTAGTAGATACATAGCGAATCATGGTAGAGAGCATTGGGGTTGTGTCAGGGGAATCTTTAGATACATTAAGGGTATCTCAGATGTTGCTTTATGTTACAAAGGATCAGATTTTATTGTTAAGAGCTATGTGGATTCAGATTTTATAGAAGACCTTGATAAAAGAAAATTCACTACTAGCTATGTGTTTAACTTGTAGGAGGATATATAAGCTGGGTTTCAAAACTGCAAACTGTTGTGGCATTATCTACTACAGAAGCAGAATACATAGCAGCTACACAAGCTTGCAAGGAAGTAATTTGGATACAAAGATTACTGGAGGAGTTCAGGCACAAGCAAGAGAAAGTTGAATTGTTTTGTGACAATCAGAGTGCCTTGCACATTGCAAGGAATCTAGCTTTTCATTCAAGAATAAAGCACATAGGTGTTCAATATCACTTTGTTCATGAAGTGGTAGAAGATGGAAGTGTGGATATGAAAAAAATTTATACAGATAATAACCTAGCAGATATGTTGATCAAGCTCATCAATACCAACAAGTTTGTATAGTGTATAATCATTGCATGGCCTAGCAAACATATAGGCAACATGGCTTTGGCGAAGAAGAAAGAATAGTGTGGAGACTTGATTGATTATCAATCAAATCTCTAAGTGGGAGAATTGTCAATAGCTGACATTGTGTGCCAGCTGCAAATTTGCAATGGTGGATAGCCTTATTAAGGCTGTCCACTTGCTCAACTCTCCCTATAAAAGGGAGAGTTTAACAATTTTGTTCAACAATACAATTTTGAGAGAAATTTAAGAGAATTTAGTGTATTGAAATTTTGAGTTGTAAGGCTAAAACACTATAATACTTGTATTTTTTATTTTTAATAGTAAAATATTCTTCTATCTTCGCCCATAAATATAGACTAAAAGTCGAACCACATAATTTTATATTTTATCTAATTTTTATTTTTATTATTTTTTTAATTTTATTTTAATTATAACTCTGCATCACCCTTTAATTTATTAATACAAATAAAAGCATAATGATACGTTGGTGCACAAGAGAGCACAATAAAATACAAAGATACATATAATTTTTTTTTTCTTCTAATCCTAACGACTTTTCAAACTCCATAACCAAAACATCAACGTTCAATCTACAAAATAGAGAAGCCAAATTCCATCGAGAAATTAAATATTCAAGGTAACAATTCACTAAGCCACTATGAATTAAACACCAACATTCACTACACAGTTTTTGGGACTAAATCCAGTTGATTCAATGTAAACATGTCACATGTCCACTCCTTTAAATTAAAAGATAAATTATCATAGAAGATGACGCTCGAGATTATTTCCTTTGACGTCAACAAATGGTGGCTAGATCACTTGTTAGCTGGATCACTGATGTGGAAAATCGATTGGATGAGAACAAATGAGATTGATCAAACGGGCAAGGGGAATTTAAAGGAACCCATCTATTTTTTTAATGAATTAACAATTTTATCTTTAATAATATATAATTTAATAATTTTATTTTTAAATAAATAAATAAAAAGTATTTGAAAAAAATTGAACCCTTAACTTTAAAGATAAAACCACATATTTTCACCACTATAACAAACTAAATTTTACATAACATATTATAAAAACTAATATATATATATATATATATATATATACCCTGTAAATAAATTAAATAAATTGTTAACTCTAAATTAAACAAATTTTGATATTAAAAACTCATAAACAATAATAAATGTAAAATATTTTAATAAACAGTAAATTCAATGAAATGTGTACACATTTACAACAAAAGGCTTAAAGATAAAGTTTTAGGCACTTATTATAAAAAAAAAAAATTATTTTATAATTTATTAAAATTAATCTAAAATAATAAAAAAATACCAAAATATAATACATACTAAAAATAAAATTATTTTCCAACTCATACGTGAATTTTTATTATTTAACATTAAATAATAAAATAAATTTTCAAGAAGAATTCAAAATTTAAATTATAACTTATGAAAATTCACCAAAAACAAAATTGTAAACAATAAATATTGAGAATTATATTCAACTCATAAAAAAATAATTTTCATAAATTTTTAAATTAAAAAAATTACTATAAATATTGTCAAATTCTTCTATACTTTCAAATGAGAAGTTTTGAGTTTTGTTGGAAAACTATTTTTTATAATTAACACAATTATCAATACTTTTTTATTTCTTTTCAATTAATTTAATAATAATTAGAAAATGAGAAGATGTTTATAATGGGTTTTAAAAAAAAAAAAACTCATTTTTGTAAGCTTATTTTAATTAAACGATATTTAAAATATTTTACATTTATTATTATTTATAATTTTTTAGTACCAAAATTTATTTAATTTAAAATTAACAATTCATCTTATTAATTTATAGGGTATATATATTAATCTTTATAAAATATTATGTAAGCTTTAGTTTGGTCTAGTGGAAAAAATTGGTGATTTTATCTTTGAGGTCAATGGTTCAATTCCATTCAAACTTTTTTTTTCTAATTTATTTAGGGGCAAAATTGTCAATTTATTTAAGGATAAAATTATCAAACTATATATTATCAATGATAAAATTATCAATTCATCAATAAAGTTAAAATTAACGGAACAGTGAACAGTGATAATGCTAGGGAGATTTTAGTAATTTTTTAACCTATTGGGGGTAAGTAGAAATTAGCAAAAACTTTAGGGAGGAAATGGTTGTTCTTCTCCTCTAATTTATTTAGGGGCAAAATTATCAAACTATATATTATTAAAGATAAAATTGTCAATTCACTAATAAAATTAAAATTAACGAAATAGTACTTTTTGAAACTATAAGAGGTAAGTAAAAATTCGCTAAAACTTTAGGAAGGAAATGGTTGTTTTTCTCCTCTAATTTATTTAGGGGCAAAATTGTCAATTTATTTAAGGGTAAAATTGTCAAGTTATATATTATCAAGGATAAAATTATTAATTCATCAAAAAATTTAAAATTAATGGAACAGTAATAATGAACAATGAACAGTGGTAATAGTAAAAAAAATTTAATACTTTTTAAAATTATAGGAGATAAGTAGAAATTGGCTAAAACTTCAGGAGGAAAAATGTCGTTTTTTTCTTCCAATTTATTTAAGGGCAAAATTATTAATTTATTTAGAGTAAATTTATTAATTTATTTAGGATAAAATTATCAAATTATATATTATTAAAGATAAAATTATTAATTTATCAAAAAAATTAAAATTAATAAAATAATAATAACAAAACAGTAAACAATAGTAATAGTACGAAGACTTTAGTACTTTTTGAAACTATAGATGATAAGTAGAAATTATCTAAAATTTCAGGAGAAAAGAATCATTTTTCCTTCCAAATTTTACTTATAAAAAGAGAGTTTTCATTTTCATCATCAATTAATCACTTGATCAATTAATCAAATATTTACAAACAAAACAAACATAGATTTTCTTTGAACACAACTCAGATTTTCTTTAATGTTCTTTTGACATTATCTTTTTAACCTTGTTTAGATCGAGTACCAAAATCAATATGTTATCTTATCTTAGTTCAAATCAGTTTCATAATGACACAGAAATCATCGGCCCTTACAACAACAATAACCATCGAAAACGAAAACTCTAGTCCAGAAAGTGCAAAACACATAACCAAGTGAAGCCTTCAAAATATTTACTAACAATTCACAAGCCATTACGCTTTCTTCAACTCAAAATGCAATACTTGCTCTAAGTTTTTTTAATGGATGATTCATCTAAATATCTTTTACGTAGAAGGAAGCCCTTATCCTATTTTGGACATTCCTCTTGGCATAAATGAAAAAAATTTACAGCACAAGAATTTTGTATGCAACCTTTGAACGAAATAGATTTTCAAACTTAAACATAATTTACTGCTAAATAGCACAGAGGATGCATCAGTAACCTTTTTTTTTTTTTGTTTTAATAATTCTTTTTATTTGTCTGTTTACCCTCTTATATTCACACCTCGAAATGTAACACAAACTTCACCCAACCTTGGTATGAGTAGGATTCAGTCTCAACTTGTAATTGACAATAGAGTGAATAATGGTGTTGAGTTGCAGATAACAGACATAAGTCATCACTGCCCAAGATAAAACCAAAAATATGGAAATGACTTATATTTTTTTAACCAATTAACATGAAGACCATCCATTATTATTGTCCTTTTATGTTTTTGAACAATACAAAACGGCGTCGATAACATGAAGAACCTCCATTATTTTTTACCAACCTGATAAAAGTACATGAAGACCATCCATTATTAGATCTGATAAAAGAACAATAAATGCAATTTTCACTTCAGCAAATACAGCTAAAGACCATAGAACAATAAATGTATTCAACTTGTAATGTATAACTAAGGTGAAAGTTAGATAAAATATATAATTTTTCGGCTAAATTTCACATTATAACATGCATTCTTTTTTTTTTAGGATCATCAAAATCTTTCATTTACTCTCAATGACTTTTTACAAACTTATTACAAACTTTCTTTATCTATTTTGTTTCTTATTCTTTTCTTTTTCCTTATATCTAATGGTATACTTCATAAAAAAAAATTCTCTTTTGTATTTTTTTTTAATTCACTATACCTTCAAACTTGAACTTTAAGTTAAATAGTGCTCCTATCACTTAGGTTATAGATTCAGAATCACTCCTCTTCCCTTGTTTGCAAGGGGGAATCAAACTTAAAATTATAAAAAAATGTCAAATTATCATAATTGAAGAAGTACGCAGATTAATATATTTATCTTAGATTATTAAAGTGTTAATGTTTCAAATTCTTATGAGTTAAAGTATACAAATTTATACTATTAAGAATAGAACTAAATAAATATTTATGTTTACAGTCCAATAACAAATAACTGACAATACATCGATTTTTATTTTAAATGGAGATCCTAAGTCAAATCTCCCTTTATATAAAAAAAATTAAGATTAAAAAAACTCTCTATATGTTTACATTTTTTTCTTGAAGGACTCCTTAAGTCTAAATGTGCCTTTGCTCGTATAAAAGAATAATATGAATCAAAGAAACAAATATAATTTAAACTATATATAGAAAAATTCAATTGAAACTCTAGAAGAAAAAAAATTAATTCATGATAAATTTAAAGATATCAAATTCAACATCACGAAGAAAATACAAAATTAAACAAAATTTTAGAGGAATGAAATAAAATACGTTGTTTCAGTCCTTTAATCTTTAATCTCCTCTTTTTCTTAACTCTCATCGATATTTTTTTTTTTCTTTAAATTTTTTTAAAACTGCTCTCTAGACTTTTAAAATTTTGTTCTCTTCAAAACTAGCCTTTTACCCTTTATTTATAGAGTTTTCTCTTTAAATTAAATTAAATTTCGAGTTCAAATTAACTCGGGATTCAAATTCCAGTGGCCAGTGTTGTAACCTTACTTCCCAATGATGTAGTGCTAGCCTGATACTATTCCAATACCATAGCCTTGCTTTCCAATGTCGTGGTCTGACTTTCTGCAGTACCAACTTCCAATGCTGCAACCTTGAGCTTCTGATTCCACTTTATTTTCTTGCTCTTCCGGCGCTATAGCTTCATCACTTCTTGGGGTTGTGTGCTAAATGTTGATTATATTTTGTTATTTTTAACTTGTTTTTCTCTTAATTTTAAATCAATAATTCTACGATATTTAAATTTATAAAATAATAATAAAACACATAAAAAAATTTAATAATTATGCTTAAAATTAACAAATGTCAACTCTAAGAAAATTAAAATAATAAATATAAGATGCACTTATCAATTTTTATTTTTCTTTCTCTCACACACCAAAACTTTACCCACAACAATGCATAAGCAACACGATTATAAGATAGATATGACACTGCCGCACAAGTGGCAACACAGGAAGAGCATTGCGCGTGTAGCAATGAGAATTTGACATTGCTGTATTTCAATCGCGGCGGTCTAACACTACTTCAAATGCAACCATGAAGAGTGGTCGTCCCCAATATTTTTATTGTGATTTGTATTTTTTAAGTTTTGGTATATATATATATTGGAGTCTAAATCTTTTTGGTTTGCAAAGAATATATTATGCTTGATTTAGTTTGTGATGTAATTTTACATAAAGAAAACATTATAAACCAAAGAGTGGATGGGCGGTCATAATTTGATTCAATTCATTAGAGCTAGGTCTTCTCGCATTATGCTCTAAGGATGTGATTTGACTCGTGCTTTTTGAGATTTCAAAAATGGTAAGTAACAAAATATTATTCATGTAAATTGATTCTTCATTAGTGGAATATATTTCATAAACAAAAGAAAGAAATAAAAAAGAAGAGCAACTCTAGATCCTTGTTGTCGTCGGAGTAGCGATATTACGGTGGTGTGTAGTTTGTAAAGGGACGGTGATTGAGTGGATGGCGGTGTTATTAAGTGAGAGAGAGAAAGAGGGAAGGAGGAAGAAGGGATCGTAGTTTACATAAAGCAACAAAATAATGTCCATTCAGTCATATTTTCATTTACTTAAAAAAAAGCATGCTTAAAGTAAAGTAATTAAACGACAAGGAAACAGAAGGTACGACAAGAAGAAGATGGTTGTTAGAGAAGGTGATAGCATTATTAAAGTGAATGGGTGCGTGGTGACAGTGTTAATACTCCCAAGATAAAATAGAACAAGAGAGAGAGAGAGAGAGAAAATAGTACACGTGACAATTGACAAGAGACTGCAGACTACTTTTTTATTTTGGGAGACATAAGGGCCTTTGGGGCTATAGCATTATTTGGGGGTGGTTCTAAGAGATCAGATATAGGCTGTACGAAGATGCGGTTTGGGCTGAAAAATATATTTCGGTCTCTTTATTTTACGTGACTTTAGAAGTTACATTCGTTAAATCTTTTTTTAAAGAGCTCCCGAAGTTTAAAAGTTTGATATTATAAATAAATTTGCTTCAAATGTTTTGAAAAAAAAAAGAATTTTTTTTATAAATTTGATCTCAAATTATAAAATATGTAAAATTAAGTTTGCACAAAAAAAAAAAATAGAGAAACACATGTCTTAAAGATGAAATGAGTATGTATTAAGCAATACATATTGATAAAAGAGGTTTCCTATATAAGAAAATTTTAAGATTTTAAGCCACATAAACCCTAGTTTAGAAGGTTATAAAGAACTCGCCTTTTGATTAGCAAAATGTTTTACCTTATCAAGCATATGTAAATATGCGTGTGGACTTTGGAGTCAAGCTTTTGTGTATTTTGATTATACAACAAGCAGCATTAATGGTATTAACATCGTCATCTTGATGGCTTTGCATGAAATAACATTGTTAGCCCCTTCTCCAACTCACTGTTTGGTCATCGTTAAACACCAATGAAAGAACAAAATGCCCTCATAGCACACCACATGATATGTTGCCAGGTCCCACAATGGCCCACATGATGGATGTTAAATGTAAAACATATTAGTTGACAGAAATGCCCTTTATGGGATTATGGCATTAACAGTATTAACACTACCACTCATAAGGTTTGGACAAATAACATTCTGATAACGACTTTCTATGAAATAACGTTGTTAGCCTCTTCACCAATTTGGTGATCTTGTATAATTGATTGTTAAACACCAATGAAAACACACAAAATTGCCACACAATGATAATCATTATTGATATTATATATGAAATATATTAGTTGACAGTGGCAAAATTCCACGACCTTTTTCCTTTAGTCAATTTAAACGCCCAGAATTTTGAGAGACTTTTTACTTCAATGAAATATCGACCATTAAAATTAAGGGCGGGCAATTTTGAAAATGGGTCGGGTTTTAGACGATTTGATCCATTCTTGTTATTGATCAAAATAGAGATATTTGTTTCAACCCGAATCCATCTCGATCAAGATAAAGAAATTTATCTAAATTAAAAAAATTTTAGGGCAATACATGTCCCAACCTGAACTCAAGTCAGGTTGAGAAAAAATTTGGGTTGAGTCCGGCTTTTTTTTTCTTTTTTGGGTTGATTTTGAAGTTGAGTTGAGTTATTTGTGGGTTGTTTTAAAAATTCTTTTTAATATATTTGTGTTTTGGACTTTGGGCTTTAATTAAGTTTTTTTGATATGAGGTTGGGTTTTAATTGAGTTTGAGATTTTTTTAATAATAAAGTAAATAAAAAATTAATAATTTATGTAATAAATTTTGTAATTCAATTTTATATTTCAATTATATTTGCAATTACCATACTATTACAATTCTAAATTTTATAATTTCAATCTAGATTCCATTAAATTTTATAGTTTTAATTTCAATTACATTAAATTTTATAGTTCCAATTTTATTAAATATTATAATTTTAATTCTAATTCCATTGAATTTTATAATCTCAATTCTAATTCTATTAAAATTTATAATTTCAATTCTAATTTTAATTTCAGTAAAAATGAGAATTCAAATTCCAATTCAATTGACATTAGATTTTATAATTTTAATCTCAATTCCAGTTTTTATTTCTAATAAATTTTATAATTTTAATTTCAATTTCATTAAATTTTATAATCCTAATTTTAATTTCATTAAATTTTATAATTCCAATCCCAATTCAAATTCTATTCAATTTTATAACTCAAATTCAATTCCTTGCTAAAAAAATAATTTAAATTCAAATTCATTTGTCATTAAATTTATAAATCTAATCACAATTTTAATTTCAATTCTAATTCTATTAAATATTAAATGTTATAATTCCAATTCTAATTCCATTAAATTTTATAATTTCAATTCCAATCCCAATCTCAATTCCATTAAATTTAATAGTTCAAATTTCAATTTAATTGACACTAAATTTTATAATTTCAATTCTATTAAAGTTGATTATTCAAATTCTAATTCAATTGACATTAAATTTTATAATTTTAAACTCAATTTCAAATTTATTAAATTTGATAATTCAAATTTTAATTCAATAGATGTAATATCATTAAAAAAGTTGGCCAATATTACATTCTAGGACTGTTGATATAAGAATCATTAAGATTACCAAAACTCTACATAAAATAATTACAATATAGTACGCTCGAACCTGTTATCTCCCTAAAGAAGAACCATACAACCCTATTACTAAGGATTATTTTGATAATTGAATATTTACCCTATTTTGGACAAATAGTCTAACCCTCACTAAAAATGAACAAAATTCTTATAAAAGAAGTACAAACTATCCTCACATTAGAAGAACAACACACTACATTACCACAAATTTATACCACCTCTACTTCTACCAATTACACTAATAAACTCTTATATATCACATAGACCACAATATAACAGAACAATTAAAAAATATATATATAGCTCAAGGAGACCATAGATTTATGGTGAAAAGATAGACGAGAGAGCCATTCGAGGTTGCTGAACACTAAGAGAAGGTTAGGTGACAATTGTAGTGAGTTGAAGGCTTAGGAAACATGAGCGCTTGACCAAGATTGGTTATAGAGGTGATGAGCTACAGGAATCGACCAGAGAAGATCAACGACTGCCAATAGATAGATCAGTGAAATGGTGATGAGCACAGCTAGAAAATAAAGATTTGTAAGAGCGGCGAGTTTGGTCGAAGTCCGTGAAGCTTGTTGTCGGTTGATTTGCTTGGTTGAGCAAAGAATTCACTACTATAAGCTTGGGTCGACTATAAAATCTGACGAGAAAACACTAGTAGAACTGAACAGCAAAAAAAAAAAAAAAAAAAAGAGGAAAAGAAAAGGATGGAGAAAAATTGAAGAAAATAGAACAAAATGTCATCGAAAAAAGAGATTTTTAAAAAATTTTTTAAAAAAAAAACTTGGAGCTACAATTTTTTTTAAAAAAAAATTGATGTGATTGACATATTATTATTTTTTTTTTTGTACAGCTCGTGCATTAAATGGGTTCACTTTTCATCCTCATCTATTAACTAAATTTTTTTTTCCAGTCACAACTTCTGTTTTCAATTAACAGCTCTTTTGTCTATGGCCGTTAAATGTAATTGCACGATTACAATTTTGTCTTTAAAATTGCATTAACACCCCCTCCAGCAGCATAGTCCAACTCAAAATTAAAACATAAAATTTTAAGAGAAAAATTTCGAATAGCCTTTTAATTATTATTATTTTTTTTAATCAAATATAAAATAATTATATTTTATTAGTTAAATAATTTATTTTTGAATACATTTATTCTTATATCAAATTGATAACTTCTTTCTCTTTTTTTTTTATGAAACTTCAGAGATATACTGAAACAGGTCAAATATTTTTGAAGTTGTTATTGCAAAAATCAAGTGTTGCTGAGGATCGCTTTAAATCAAAGAAATAGCTCCGGTAAATTTTCTAAACTTTGTTAGAAAATTTAAATTTGTTAGAAATTAGATAAAATTTACATTTAAAGTTAAAAATAGTTGTTATTAACGAACTAAATGAGTTAGAATAGTATAAAAGACATTGAAATCCAACCAAAAATAAGTTTTTAAGTGTGTTTAGCAAAAACCAGACGGCGGTTGGTGCGGCCGCCATCAATTTAGGCATCTCAGGGTCATCTCAAGTTCGAGACGACCCCGAGGCGCGCACAATATGCGCATTGCGAGGGCACATCTTAGGCCCGAGATGTGCCCACGCAACACGCACATTGTGCGCATCTCGGGCCCGAGACAGCCCCATGGCGCACATAATATGCGCATCGCAGGGGCACATCTCGGGCCCGAGATGTGCCCCCGCGATGCTCATTTTTTTATTTTTAAATAATTTTACTAATTTTCTTCTTTTTTGTTTTTTTAGGTCATATGGAGTATGATGCAATAGTTATTTATCTTGGAGGAAAGTGGAAGAGTTCTAGTAACGGGGAAGAAAGTTATGTTGATTATAGTAATTTTAGAATTTCGATTATGAAAGATATTAATTTTGAAGATCTTTTAAATGCAGTATGTTATACCTTGGGAGTCGACAATGTGAACTGTAAGGTGACTTTGAAAATCAAAATTGATGCAACGAGGTATAACCTAAAGCCTATTGAGATTAGAAACGACAGTGATGTTCAATTTTTTTTTAGCGCCAATAGAAGATCGTACTATCCTTTATATGTAACAGTGGATCCTAGAGCTCCCGTTTATGAAGATGATGTACAGCTCCTCAATCAAAATCCACCATCAATTCATGCTCATTTTATGTTAGCTAGCGGTAGCAACCAAGTGAGCCATACATCTCTATCAGTTCCAACAGTGGTTCCTGCAAACACAACGAACGAGTATCACAATGTTTCTCATATACTCTTTAATGAAGACCCAGCCTATACACATTACGCTTGTGATGACATTAGAAATATTGGGGATGTGGAAGGGGACAATGATGATGTTAGAAATGTTGATAATTTAGAAGGGGATGATTTAGTAGAAGGCGGACGTTGTTATGTTTTGACAAGCTCCATAAATGTTGAAGTTAGAAGAATAGATTTTTATGAAGTGGAAAACCCTTTTGCGTTTATGCCTCCAATACCACCATCAGACTTGGGCATTTCGGATAAGATATCGAGTAGTGGAATTGGCGATGTGTTTGTAGGAAAGTTGTTTGATAGCAAAGACGAACTTCACCAGGCTATTGGTATGGTAGCACTTAAAGGTAATTAGAGCTTTAAAGTGTCAAGGTTGACAAAAGATCGTTTTAAGATCAAATGTGATGATGATAGATGTCGATGGCGATTACGTACAGTGTTGACAGATGTAGGGAAACATTTTATTGTGCGCAGAATTGATTCAAGTCACGTGTGCCAATTAGATCGATTGCGCGATAGTCATCGACAAGCAAAGTCTCAGATTATTGGCAAATTTATAAAAAATAAGTTTGCATCTGCAAGTCGACTTTATAGACCGAAGAAAATCCAAGCAGACATACGTGAGGAGTTTGGTGTGGACATAACTTACCCTACTGCTTAGCGGTCTAAGGAGCATGCATTGATGTTGATACGTGGTACTCTAGAGGGTTCATATAAATTACTTCCTGCATACTGTCATATATTGGAACAACAGAACCCAGGTACAGTCAAGCATTGGGAGATTGACGATTGCAAGCACTTTAAATATTTCTTTATGGCTCTTGGACCATGTATTAGAGGGTTCCAGTCTTCCATCCAACCAGTTATTGCAGTTGATGGTACATTTTTAAAAAATACATACTTGGAAATAATGTTTGTGGCTGTTTACAAGGATGGAAACAACCAGATTTTTTCACTTGCATGGGGTATTGCTGACTCTGAAAATAATGCTTCATGGAAGTGGTTTATGGAAAAACTCCAAGGAGTTATTGGCGATCTTGAGAACTTTATATTTATATCTGATTGACATGCTAATATCAAGAAGGCCATTAAAGAGGTATTTCTCAATGTATATCATGGTGTATGCATCCATCACTTGAAGTGTAATTTGGTAGCACGATATAAGATATCATCGCAGACAACAAAAGGAGGGAGATATTTGGCCTCCTATTTTGTTGCTGCCAAGGCGTATCGCATAGCTGACTTTCAAAGGGAAATTTATAAGATGCGAGAAATAAAATCGAAGGCAACGAGATACTTGGAGGAGGAGGTTGGTTTTTCAAAATGGGCTCGATCAATGGGAGCATTCAGAAGATATGACATCATGACCACCAACATTACAGAGAGCATTAACGCTGTTGCGAATGATGCACGTGCCATGACAGTGACTGCCTTAATTGAGTGGATTCGAGAGTTAATGCAAAAATGGTTTGTTGAGAGACGTAAGGCTACAGAAAATATGTCAAACTTCTTGACCACTTGGGCCCATGACAAGATTTGGAAGCACAATGATGATTCCGCTCGCATGACAGTGTATGCAATAGATCGATCTCATTTTGTTGTTAAGGACGAAAAAAGAAATAGAATAATGGACATCCTGGGGAAGTCATGTAGTTGTCGAAAGTTTGATATGCGGCAACTACCATGTCCTCATGCACTTACAGTATGCAGGCAGGTTAAATTCCAGTACCAGACTCTTTGTTCGCGATATTACACGACTGAGTGTTTGTTGCGTGCATATAGTGAACCAGTAAATCCGGTTGGTCATCTGTTAGATTGGATTGTTCCAGAGGAGTTGAGAGTTGCTGACATCCAGCCTCCTATAGTACGCCGGCAATCAGGAAGACGTCGGAAGAATCGAATTTTATCGTAAGGTAAGGCTCTCACGAAGAATGTATGCAGTCGCTGTAAGCAGCATGGACATAATCGACAAACTTGTCGAAACCCAATTCTATTACATGGTAGTTGATGTGTTCTTTATGAGTTATATTTGTATTTTAAAGTCATGTAGTTATGGGCTTTATTTGACTAATTAATTTGTATTTTTTTTACGATTGCGTTTAATTGATAAGTTTATTATATTTCTTTTTTTTTCAATGTCGTTAATAATGCATGCTTTGACTAATTATATTTTAAACCCGACCCAGAATCCTACAACGTGGACCTAGGTAGACCCTGTCAGGCACCCTAATGGAATGCTTCCCAAAGTCTGCTATCTCATGGGAAATTTATTTTATTTTTTAAAATTCCTGGATTAAAACGGACAGAGTTTCCCCTATTTTTTTGTAAAATCTATATTTCATAAACCTGAAGAAAATATACTTCAAATATTTCTCACATCTCTTAACTGTAAAGGGGACCTCCCGTTCCTACCCAAATCAATCAACATCCTTTTACAATTTACAATAAAATGTATAAAATACATAAAAAAAACTTTATAAACATACAAAATTTAATTTTCTTTTACTATTTTTTTGCACATTTCCATGCAATATTGCCCTATGGATACTTATTAAACTCATCAAGGTCATCCACTAAACATAGAACAAAATTTCGAATCCTACTACGCTCGTCACATAGGATCAAAACACGATACGCAAAATAAAATAAACTCAACTTTACTGCATCTGCATCGTCCATTTTCTCCAAATTCAGACGTGCGTACCATTGATCAAGAAATATGTAAGATAATTTCTTTACCCCAGAAAAATATGTATTCCATAATCGAGTGCTCAATTTCCTATGCAGCTCCTGGGCGGGAGGGTAATCTTGCATTTGTAGTCCAGTGATTAGTACAAACTCCTGTCGGCTAAATCAAATGCGTTTTCTCCCTATGTAAAACCACATCTCATCTTCTAAATTAGAGGTATGCATCTCACGTAACAATAATTCGTGCACCAAAATACCAGAGAATGTCAACTCTGACATATCTAAGAAATGCCCCATACACGTCTGCCTAAATAATATTTTCTAATTTTTTGTCAGTTTATCTTTTATACAATTTAGACTCCACATTTTCGCATAAGCTGTCACTGATGCACGAAAAAACATATGCTCTGAAATTCTATATTTTCTCGATACGTTCTCTTTCCTATAATAATAAAAAAAAAAACAAAATACATTAATATTAAAAAAAATAATAATAAGAAAAAAGTTCATAAATAACATGCTACATATAACATACAATATTATTTAAAGAAACAATTAATTTAACATACATAAAAATTATAATACATTATAATAATTAATTACTAACATATTAATCAACATTAATTATATATTAAAATCAAAATAATCATATATAAATTATAATTACACAAGGTACTCACAATAATAATAAAAAATGTTACAAACCAAAATTAATAAGTCATTTAAGCAAATTTTTTCATCTATTAGATCAATTCCTTCTAAATTTTATTTATGAAAAATTTTCTTTATTTAATTTAAATAAAATTATATTTATCTAAATTCTATTAATGTAATTTTATTAATATATTTAATGCCTTAATTAATTTAAATAACATTACAATTTAATTAATTTAAAAAAATCAAATTCAAAAAAAAGATTTGCTCTACGTGGCATCTTATACAGGCGCTACGTGGCAAACAGTGCGGCATCGCAGGGCCATCTCGGGCCCGAGATTGGCAACGGCGGCCGGTCGCATCGCGAATATTGACCCAAAAATCTCATTTTTTTTGGTCTATTTTTAACGTTTCTTATACCGTTCAAACCCATTTTTCATATAGAATTTAATAATTTCATCTATTTCTAGCTTCAAATATAAATTCTAATAAATTTCTAACAATTTTATAAAGAAATTTAAATTTTTCAAAAGTTAAATAAAACTCACCAAAATTTGGCCATTTCTTTTGTTTGAAGTGAGAAATATGTTGTATAAGCTCCAATCTATGTAATGATAACTTCAAAATTTTTGATCTAATAATTTTTGATAATTTTCGGGTGAGAAAATCGTTAATATAATATATGGACAAATATGTCCAAAATGTAAATGTTTGGTTAATAAAATATATTTCATTTTAATATGATTAAAAGAGTATAATAAAAAAATAAATAGGCTATTTGTAAAATTTTCCCAAATTCTCTAAGAACTTGGGAACTACAAGAAAAATGCAGTAACATTACCCAAAGTTAAAACAATACTAAGAATATATATACATACACACTAACACATTGAGACACTTTAAAAACTACTCTTCCCCCCTATAAGGAAGGTAGAAATTAGAGGCTTTTTTTTATAATGTTGATATGATAACTAGATAATTGTCAAGATCACTCAATATAGTGATATTGAGATGTTCAAAAAAATTTACTCCTAATAAAAAGATAATAAAATTTTTATAATATTTACTCAGTAAAGTTTTATCTTAATTAAGAATTAAATTTTATATTAAAATGTCTTTAATATTAATATTGAACATTCGCATGTTAGTTTAAATTTTTAGATTAAGTAATAAATCAATATGGCATTAAAGGTAAAGTCTTGAGTTTGAGTTTTATATTTTTATTTTTAATTAATTTTTTGATTTGCAGTCTATAAAATGAAAAATTCACTTAATTCAAATTTACAAAATTATTAAAATTTATCTTTATTATTAATATTAAATTTTTATTTATCAATTTAAATTTTTAAGGGAGTAATAAATTAATACCTTAATTGATAGACAGAGTCCAACCACTTAAGTTGAAATAATATTAATGATGATTTTACTTGTAGTCAATAATATACAAATGTTTGTGCATGACGTGAGAAATACATAGATAAATACAAACTAGCTAATAATGAGAGTGATTATAAAAAGAAAGGATGATGCCAAAAGTTTTATTAAGCTAATAATTTCTTAAAATGTAAAGAGAGAAAAAGTTGAAAAAGGGAAAGCAACGACTCATGCATGCGGAGTCCAACTAAGGTCCTCTCGTCGGCGCTCAAAGTTCAAAATATATCCCCACGTATTGACCAAGAAAGGAATCATATGACTTGGTATTCTTGAAATTACCTCTTTACCCTTTTCACATAGATAATTATATTGTAATTACTTTCTTTTCTTAAAAAATTGATTATAATATGATTAATTAACAATTAATCAATGTAACAATATATTAAAAAACATTGTTAATTTATGCAAGTTTTATTATGGTGCCAATATGTTTTTGTTTAATTCTATCCACTGACTCATCAAATAATAAAACAAACACTATCCAATTTTGCAAATTTTAGTCTGCAATGCAACATGTTTTTGTTTAATTCTACTCATTGACTTATAAAATAAAAAAAGAAAATATTATTAAATTATGCAAGTTTTAGTCTACTGTGCTAATATGTTTTTGTTTAATTCTATTCATTGACTTTTCAAATAATTGAATTGTATATTTCAAAAAATAAATAAATTTCCAACATAAAATATCATATTAACATAAAAAAAATTTATTAAATACCAATAAACTCAGTGTATTATTTATAAAAAGTTTCTTAAAGAAATGAAAATTTATACAAGTCAAGAAAAACAGCAGTATGTCTATATTTATTAACTGATTAATATTTTTCTTCCCTCTAAACCTATTAGATTTAAATTTATTTATTATTTTTGTTGACATTAAATCAAAATTACATGCTTCATTTTGTGAATGCTAATAGATTTATTTGGTAATTTAAAAAAAAATATTACAAGATGTGTGAAGTTCCTAATTTTTTTTCAAAAGAAAATCCTATATTTTTCTACCCTTTTTCTTCTATTTTTTTAACCTGTTTATGTGAATAAGACAAAATAAATATTGTTAATCATATAAAGGGTAAAATGGTAAAATGAGAAAATCATAATTTATATGGAAACCTAGGGGCATTTATGAAAGTAGACACTTTAAACTGCTCTGGCTTGCTCACATTCCTTCTTCTCTTAGCTCCAAGCTGTCTTGTTGGCTCTTTTAATTCTCTATCTTCTCTCTCTTACAAAGCACAAAACACATACAAACACAAAACACTACAAAATTTTCTACCAGCAAAATCCGACCCAATAACAATGCAGGTCAGTTTTCTCAGTTTCTAGTCTGCCAAATCCTCTAATCGTAAAATTTATCAATGCCCATATGGAAGTTTCTTGACTCTTGGGTTTACTAGACTGTTGCTTCTTGCTTTGTTTCAATTTCTATTTTTGCTTTATGTTAGCAGACGAGAACAGTTCAAGTAAAGAATTTATCAGATCTAGCGAGTGAGAGGGAGATTCATGAGTTCTTCTCTTTCTCTGGTGACATTGAACGTATTGAGATCCAATGGTTGGTATTCTATGCTTGTGTGTATTAGTTATCTTGATTTTTATAGATAATGTTGTTTAGTTCTGTGTTTGGTTGCCGATAAACGAAGGGGTGAAGGAAGAAACCGAAATTTTTTATTTTGGGTTCTGGGTTGTTTTTATTTCGCAAAATGAAAAAAAAAAAACCCGGTAAATTGGTTGTTTTGGTGAAAGGTGAAGTTTTTATGTTGTTATAGAAGTGTTATTGATTATAATTCTTGTAACATTTTATTTTAAATTTTCTTTAAAAAGGAAAGAAAGTTGAATACTAGTATGGGTTGATTTTGTTTTTGGTGGTGTATGAGAAATGAAAGACACAGTTTTTCACTTTGTTAGGCTTATTGAATGGCATTTCTTGAGAAATTAAGTGGAAAGTGGAGATTGATTAGCCTTGTTCTGTTGTTTCTTGTGGGTGCAGTGAAGCTGGACAATCAAAGACCGCATTTGTTACATTCAAGGAGGCAAAAGCTCTTGAAATTGCATTGTTATTATCGGTGTGTGTGTATCCTCAATTTGGTTTTTTAACTTTTATGGTTAAAGAGCTGTTTTTTTTTTCGTTGTTTCTTGCCCTGTAGGTTCCAGCTATTTCCCATTGAGAAACAGCTAATCTTATGGGTTTATTCAACTTTATTCTTGGTTTCTGAGTGAACTTGAAGCAATTTAGAGGAATGACTTGACTGCTTTCCTTTAGCTTCACGCATTAAAGTGAACCTTCTTGTTCAGGCAACAACAGGCTGTATCTGCTTCATAGAATCAGCTCATAATCATCATTGGGATTAGTTAAATTAAAACGAGTAAAATGAAAGATATTGCTTTAATTAGATTTTGCTCACCTTGTCAATTGTTTTACAAAGGTTCATCTAATCAGACTACCGGTAAGTTGTATAACATTTGGAATTTAAACTCGGAGAAATATTTATAAATAAACTAGGAAGTAGCTCTTGTCTTTCTAAGTGACATGCACATACTTGAATAAATTCTTTAACATATAGTGAAAGACTACTCCTATTTCAAAACAATTAAATGTGATGTAGGACGTGACCTTAGCACTTTTGGGAGGTTCACTTCTTACAAACAGCGTAAGCCACCTTCTGAGGAATGATTTTTAATATATGTTATCTGATAAATAAATAGTGTCAAAGCACTCGATAGAGCTTGCATAATCTACCACAGCTGAATCTCATGATGGAATATTGCTTTGGAGGAAACTAATACCTTGATGAAAGCAAACTTAACTCTTTGGATTTCTGAGGCCCCATGTGTTGATATCTGTCATAATAATCTTTGCAAGAACACATTTTCTTGGGATTGTAACATGTGATTGGATTTCTTTTCTATCTCCGCCTGAATAATAGTCTGCATAATATGACAGTGGAAAGTGAAAATTCTGCATTTTGTGTTTAGGGAGCAACAATAGTAGATCAGATTGTAAGCATAACTCCGGCTGAAAACTATGTACTGAAACCTAAAATGCAGGTAATTGTTTAACAACTTTTGCATCTCTTTTTGAGTTCTGTGCCCAAATCCTTATGTTCTTAAATGCCATTTATCCAGGAAGTAGTTGTGGTGGACAGTGCTATGTCTGTATCTCCTACTGCAAATAATGAGGTAACACATATCACCAGCTTAGAGCTTTATTGGTATTAAGGATGTTGATATAATTATACATCTTTTCATGTAATGAACTCGAAGATATTATTTGGTATTAAACAGATGGTTGGGTTGTGAAAAGCTGTAGATCCATTGGGTTGATAAAGCTTGTTCTTGGATGTGCAGTTTTTAGATTCATATTGGGAATGCCTTGTTGCATTTACTGAATGTTGAATCAAAAATATTATAGTCTTCTAATCTACTTAACTTTATCAAAAATCCAAAAGCACCTATTAGAAATAGGATCTTTTATATAAATGTTCATGATCTTGGAAAAGACAAGAAGTAAACCTTCATGTTGACCATGGCATCTGTAAAATGGGGCTTCTTATTTTATCTTCCTATG
Organism: Ailanthus altissimus; assembly: GCA_946807835.1. Classification (NCBI taxonomy): domain Eukaryota; kingdom Viridiplantae; phylum Streptophyta; class Magnoliopsida; order Sapindales; family Simaroubaceae; genus Ailanthus; species Ailanthus altissimus. Next base: position 14,272,024 of record OX327712.1, on the reverse strand, counting down.
AATGAATATTCAGCTTATATATCTGAATGGACCCATGCTATGTCAAGAGATGCCAGCCTTGTATAGATGCTTGTAACAATTGATGCAAGTTTCAGTAGATACCTCAGTAATTTTCTCATCACTGGCAACTTAATTTCTCTGAATTGATCTGCTTAATGTAATTTGTCTCTATTACCAGGCTAAAACAAGTTCCCCTAGCAGTGGAAGAATGTATGTTAATAGAGCACAAGATGTTGTTACGAGTATGCTTGCTAAAGGTTCAGCTATTAGACAAGATGCAGTGAACAAGGCTAAAGCATTTGATGAGAAACATCAGTTGATGGCCGGTGCATCTGCCAAAGTTATTTCCTTTGACCGCAGGGTTGGGCTTACAGAGAAACTTACAGTTGGAATTTCAGTGGTTAATGAAAAAGTGAAGTCTGTGGATCAAAGGCTTCATGTCTCCGATAAAACCATGGCAGCTGTTTTTGCAGCAGAGAGAAAAATAAATGATACTGGATCGGCTGTCAAAACAAGCAGGTATGAAGTTTTATCATCTGATTCTCTGGTTTGCAGTCAGTAACGAAAAGTTTGCGGGCCACTTAAGTATGTTGGTGCAATCCTCGGGAAACTATGTAATGGATATGAAACATCTTTTATGATAGTTTCTTTATGTTAATGCATGATGTAAGTTTTAATATTTCTTGATTATAAAGAAGTTTGCTCCTAAAACACAGTGTTAAACAATTGATTTCTTTCAGAAAAAAGAAAAAACTGTGATTCACTGATATCAAGCCCAAGTCATTATACTATAATTTTAATGGTCAATTTTCTGGATTAGTATTTAATTAACATGCCCACAAAATTAATAGTTCGGGCTACATACCGCTCTGTTTCTAATTTATTGTCCCTGCTGGTTTATGTAAAAGCTCGCCGCTCATTTAAGCTAAAACAATTACTTGGATATTTCTTGTGTCATTGAGACTTAAAGCAATGCCTTATCTAATCTTTTTTTTTTAAAAAAAAACTTTTGATAGGACTAGGCTTCTATTATAATTGCTTTTGACAGTTGAACTTGAATCTGTACTATGCAATCTGTCTGTATCATTAACTTAGGTTGGCTGTCAAGTTTGTAAACTTGCTTAATTGTTACTTACAGTTGTAAAAGAGATGCATTGTTGTTGACATTTCAATTTTGGTTCTGGACAGATACGTCACTGCTGGAACAGCTTGGCTAAATGGTGCCTTCAGTAAAGTTGCAAGGGCTGGGCAGGTAGCGGGTGCAAAAACTAGAGAAAAGTTTAATCTAGCTGTGTCAAATTTGACCACCAAGGTGGGTTCTTTCACTGATTGCATTATTATATTATCAAGATAGACATTTTATGTTCTCTTGTGATAGTAGTTTGATTACTTTTCTAAGTGTTGTAATTATACCCTTTCTCAAATGCAGGAATCTCCGATTGCTGTGTAAACCGGAAATCAAGTGTGCCAAAAAGTTGCATTATTAGGTTTTCTGTAACGAATGCATTCAACAACCAGCATGATGCCTTGATCATCAAATGGTAAATGAGTCCAGAGTTTGAAATTTTAGGATTGGCATAGGATGAGGCAATCTTGTCTAATGTTCCCTTATATGTATTCTTCTTTGGTTTGATGTGTGGTTAATTCTGATTCAATTTCCCTTTTTCTTTTTTACCTTCCTCTTTTTCCTATTCTTTTATTCTTAAGAGTACTCTGCCTGTTCGTTCATTGTAATATTGCATTTTTGTCACATTGGTTTTAATTTGAAAGAAATTAAGATTGTGACAGAATCAGATGTCTTGTTTCTGTCCATGATTTCACTTTCTAGTTCTGTTATTATGATTGGGAATATTCAAATCAAACATTGTAAAAGAGATGGTCCTAAAATGAGACAACAATGTAATTGGTCACTATGATCATAAATTTGAGCTTAAATTCTTGGAAGTACAGCAGATCTGATATCTACTTCTTGTCACAATTAAAACCAAAAAGGATAATAGATGCATGTGAAAAATATAGGACTTTTAAAACAGCAAGAAACTGACCATGAAAGAGAAATGAGCCGCCAGAATTGACTAGAACATACTTTAGTTGGCAGCCATCGTCATTTTCATATTTGGGTTTTTGCCTTTTTCATTCTTATTCTACCATCACTTTCCTGGTCATTTGATATATATGGGATGTTTATAATAAATAATATTACATGAATAAATTAAATAAATAATATTACGCAATCTTAAATTTATATCTTAAATTAAATTTTAAGTAATAATATATTAAATAATTATTAAGTGTAATAGTTAATTTTATAAGTTATACTATTTTATTATTTAATAATTATTTAATACATCTCAGTTTAAAATATGTAGTATTATTTAAATTAATTTATACAAAATTTATTTATATTACTTGATGGGATATAATAAGAATAATTTATTTATTTTAATTATGTTATTCTACTTTTGATATTATGAGTTTGTACATATAATGTTATTAATCTACATTATAAAGAGTGTTATATGGGATGTACGAATCATAATATCGGTATGTTTAGTGTTATATGGGATGGTTTCTGTATGCTATTTAATTTTATGTGTTATATTATAAATTATTTAAAAATGTAATGAGAACAAATTTAAAACATGTGATGAAAAAATTAGTGAAATTTACTATTGAGCAGTTTGAAGAGAGAACAATTCGATGGCAATAACTTAAATAGCTTGCCAACTATTTCGCTACTCCAGTAATTTGGTGTTAACACTTTTAATATAAAAGTGTTGAATTTGAGTTGGGTTGAAGTCTTTTTATCAAGTATCGAGTTGTAAATAGTACAAATATTATGAGAATAAGTATTAGTAGCCGGAATCTCTGTAAAGAATTGAATCATAAAAAGTATGTGTATTATATTGTAATGAGTATAAATATTGTGAATTTGAGTATTAATACGAGTAATTGTACATAAAAAAAATATAACTCAAGCGGTTCCATCCAAATTCTTTTTATCTTATTTTCAGCTGTGTGTTCACCATCCCATTTTCCTTGTGCAAATTCCATGGCATTTTCTGCCAGTTCTTTGTGCATTAACTTAAAACTATTTTGATGATCATTTCTTCTACAATTTTAAGGAAGATTTGTGTAGAAGTGCTTTTGTGGTGTTTTTACTTTTTATAATACAGGATGTAAAATATTTTGTTAAATTTTAATTTAACTTTTTATATGTTAAGTGTTTATTAAAATATGCATTTTAAAAATTGCTAGTCCTGGTTGGACTCGTCAGAGACAGCTGATGCTGAGCCTGGAGAAAGCAAAATTAGTCTTGGCTTTTACGTTCAGTTACATGGGGTGGTTTTCTTGTGCATGTGAAGCTAAACAATGCAAATAGTACAGCTTCTGCTTCTGCTTCTACTTTGTGCTTTGTCCTTTGCCCTCATCTTGGCGATTGCTTCCAAGATGCTACTGCCCCTTTCTTACTAATAACCTTTTACAGCTACAAGATATAGCTTGATAATGGTACATTACAAGTAGCTTTTTCGATTTGTTTCAATTAAATTAAACATGGTTACTTATATATATATATATATTTCTGTTCATGGTGGCTGAAGTTTGACCTAATTCCATTTTGTAACTCTCCATTTGCTTGCTGTGAGAATTTTTCTGAAGAAGCAATTCCCAATCAACTTCGATTAAGAGTTTTTTGTTAAAAAAAATTATAAAGTTGGGCTTTTCTTAACGTGCTTGTTGAGAAAATTTGTGATATCAAATATAGAAAGATAAAAAATTTAACACTATTTGTTGTTTATTATTTTTTAAAACGTAACCTAATGATATCAAAAAATATAGTACAAGGATTACTTTGATCAGATCCTTTATTTAATTATTTGACACACTTAATTCTAGTGTAAGCCGAATTTGTACATCAAAATTTTTATAATCTTTTAAAAGATTTTATTATTGAACTAATTAAAATCAACAAATTTAATAAATACTTTGTGCACTTTAAAATAAGAAGTTTTGGTTTACATTTGTCTAAATATTTAAAATAAAGAAGCAAAATTTTTATTTTAAAAAAAAAGAGAGAAAAGTTTCATGCAGATGTTTATGAGTTCATCTTAAAAATTGGTGATTTAATAATTTTGATTAGATAAGAATGAAGATGAATATCAAAGTAGAGAGTCATAAGAAGTTTAGAACGTGTAGAACACGTATGGAGAAGTTTAGAACGTGTGGGACATGAAGGAAAAAGTAAAACAGGACTTGAAGACACGAAAAAAATGAAGAAATCGCGGGAGAAGCTGCTAGCGCCATGGCGCTCAACACAGAAGACCAGCGCCGCGGCGATGGGAGCGAGAAGGGCCAGCGCCGCAGCTCCCAAGGATGAGCGCCGCAACGCCCAGACGCGTCAGGATGTCCGTTTTAGTTCAAAATTTCGAGTTTTGAGAAGTTTTAGACTTCCAAAATAAGTGGACTCTTACTCCAACAAGAAATAGGGTTAGTAGGCACAAAATACACCCTATATAAACACTTGTAAACTCTTGTTTAAGATTAAACATTTAAGGTTTCAAGATGTAATCATAAGAGAGAATAAAGGAGTTAGGTAGGCATTAAGTGCGTGGTGCACTAGGGTGTAACCTTTGGGAAGTGTTTTTTCTTTAAGTTTTTTGAGTGAATAAAAGAGAAACATCATAGATCTTTTTGGCTTAGATGCTCGGGCTATTCTTGTGTTCTTGGTAAAAATCTCTTATATGGAGATACTAAGAGGTCTTAGGGTGTTATAGTGATCAAGGATAGATACTTAGAGGTCTCTATGAGAGATATTAAGGGGTCTTGTAGGATCATTAATGATGTAAGAAGATACTTAATGATTTATATCAATAATAAGAAGCTGGATCATGAATCCTCTATGGATGTAGACAATTTTGAACCGAACCACGTATATTTTGTGTCTTGTTAATTGGTTTGTTTTATTTATCTTTATTGGTATATTAATCTTATATGTTCTTTCGTATAGTATCAAATTATGATTTTTTACTGCGCAAAGATAAAAAGAATATCAAAATTATAATTTAATTAATGCTATAAGAGTGTCAAATTAAAATACATAACGTAATATTCGCAACAATCTTAAAAACTTTTTTTTTGATTAATTTCGTTTTAAAAATCGGCAAACATCTTAACTTTTTCAGCACATTGTTAATGTACTCCCTTTTTTTTTTGGTTCATCATCAATGCATCCTCATTCGTAAACAGTGCTGTTAAAATTAACCATCGACCACCTATGATTAATATAATGATTATTTTACTTTTATATTTATTATTTTGATTAACAAAACAACACTTTTTTTTTTGTTATTATTCTCTCAGTCCTTCTCTCATTATTTCTCTTTCTTCACAAAATTAAAATTTAAAACAATATAAAATTGGGCTACTCAAATTCATTTTACTTGTATATTTTTCTTTCTCACACTTCATAAAATTAAAAATATAAAATGTTGACCCAAAATTTGATAATCCATAACTCAACGAGTTAATTTATTTTATTTAGATAAGTTTGTCTTAAACAACAAGAATGTGATAAAAAAAATTAAACCAATGAATGACTTCTTGCTCTACAAATAAAACATTTGATAAGGATCCAACAACCAAAACAAATGTGAGGTTGTACTAGAAATTTTTTCGAAGTGGGCAATTCAATGCTTAAGTAAGTAAGAATTCGAAAAAAAGAGAGAAAATAAGGTAAGAAAAAGTAGGAAAAAAATGCATGAATTGCTACATGTGCATAGGATCAATGTATTCTTTGATTTTTTTTTTTTAATGATCTCAAATTGTAGATGATGATAATGATGCCTTAGTGCTAATTTTCTCATTTATTTATATAGTGGAGATGTTGGTTTTACCCATAACATTTTAAATCTTTTTTTAATGTATGTATTTTTGTGGACTTTCTTTTTTTGAATTTTGTTATTAGAGTTTTTTTAAAATTATACTTGGTCTTATTTGCTTGAATTGGATTTGTATTTTGTTTTTAGGAACATCCCTTTATGTTTGAGATTTTTTCTTAATAAATTTGATTTTATTCATAACTCTCTCTCTATATATATATCTTATAAGTTAAGTTTTTTTTAAGAACTATTTTGATTATTCGAGGTGATCATTTTTTAGACCTTACCCAGTTCAACATGAGCAAAGGCTATTTTTTCTTATTCAAGACCTGTTCGAACAAGATAGTCGATATTCGACTATTATTCTATTTGGCTTTTTTTATGGGTGATGAGTCTAACTAGCAGGGTAGTGGGCTTTGACCATTACTCTGATTAGTTCAAAGAGATCGTAATTTTTTTTTAAGAGTATAACTTAATAAGGTAGTCGAGTTTCGATCATTATTTTAACCAACTTAGAAGGTGTAGACTTGCCTTTTCTCTTTTAGGAATTTGATCGAATAAAATAGTCTGATTCGATTATTATTTTGACCAGCTTGAAAAATATACTCTTAGTTTGAGGATGTTTTATAAGTTGACACTTTTCTTGTAGGTCTTATGTGTTTAAGGTATTCTTTAAACTCTTTTGGCCTGAGGTATTTGTGCCTTATAGGCAAAAAAATTCAAGCCTTATTTGTCAAAATTCAAGGGAACATAACAAAAAAAAAAAATTGGGCCACTCAAATTTATATTTTATTTTTCTTTCAATCTTTTCATAAAATTAAGAATATTAAAGAAATTGAAATTAGGCCACTCAAATATATATATTTTTATATATTTTTTATTTCTTAATGAAATTAAAAATATAAAAAAATAAAATTAGGCCATTCAAAAAATTAAAGTGTTGTTTGTCGGTCAAAATAGTTAATATAATGGCAAATAATATATATTAGTTATATGTTCAATGGTTAACTTTAACGGTGCAATTAACGGGATTAGATCACATGCCAAAAAATAAAAGGGAGCATATTACTAATATGCTAAAAAGGTAAGGATAAATTGATGTTTATTGATTTCTAAGGAGGTAAAACGAAATATTCATTTGACAAAAGACGGGCCACGAACGATATTTTTAGTGAGACATTACAAGTGCTGACATCAAAAGCACTTTTTAGACTCGTAGGCGTCTTTACCCCTCATGACATGTGAATCTAAACGCAACTAACCAACGAACTAAAGACACATCAGCCACGCATTGTCACTGGGATGATGTGTCATGGGTTCATTGGGTTTAAGGCTGACAATATTGTCCATTGAATAAAATGAAAATGCTCTGTAGATGACATACGCATACACATCATCGTCAATAGACTACAAGAATCTACACCGTTCATTTACCGAATATGCCTTTCTGGATGCACCGCACATTCCTCACGGTCACTGCTCAGTTATAAGAAATGCTTCGATAATTATATGAACGGCATAAATTAATTTGAAAAGAAAAATAAATTAATTTACTATACACACCAAATAATAATAATAATAATATTGTTTTAATGATTTAATTAAAGTATCATTAATTTCTTCTGACCCTGTACATGTCACATTAATTAAAATTGAACAACCTTTTTTTTTTTTTGGAGTCTTAGTTGAAAAGGAAAATTCAATTCTAATGTTGTTAGTTGGATTAGTGGTTTGCTTTCACAATTATAAAAACAAATAAAAATATTTTAAATATAAAAAAATAAAATATGAGATGAAATTTTAATTTATATAATTTCAAGTTTGACTTAAAATAAATGCAACTTAAATTGAATGCAATTTTATTATTATAAAATTTGTTTTATAATAAAAATGAGCTTTGTTATAAATAAAATAAAATTTAACTTTCAACTAAAACCCTCAACTCATTTATTTATCAATAATACTTATACAGACTCATTCATCGTAATTAATTCAACTCATATATTTTTCTATATCACATTGCATGATCGGCGAAGATGGGCACCCAAGCAATTCATAAATTTAATGACTATCATTTGTTTTTTAATATTTTGCTTAATTTTATTAAAGAGAATTATATAATTAATGAATATAATAAATTTTTTTTTTAAATTAACATTTTAACAATTTTAATAAGAAAGATAAAAAATATTCTTCTGCCTTCAAACATCAATTATTATATTAAAAATTTTAATTATAAAAATTAACACAATATATATTAAAAAAATGAGAACTAAAATAGTATATTAATAAAACTTGAGATTAAAATGACATTTTATCTTTAAGTCATTATTTAAAAGTAAAGCTCATAATAGTTTCTTTAAATTAATAAAAAAATAATTACTAATGAAAAACAAATACGAGATAAAATATAAATTTATGTAATTTTAAATTAAGATAAATTCAACTTAATTGACTGCCACAATATAGTTTCCAACTAGAAACAAACGATTTGGGAGTACGGGGTTTAGCTTAATTGGTTGAATTCTTTTAAGACTCGTATCTTCGTTTGAGTTCGAAACCCCAAATAATGGAAAAAGAAAATATATTATAATTCTCTTAAAAAAACAAAAAAAAAAACTAGAAACAAACGACCACAGACGCCCGACCCGACCCAAGCAACGTGGAGCAGTTTGCAGCAGCCAATCAGAAAAAAGAAAAAGAAAAAGTGCAATCATTTATTTGGGTAAATAACATCCGGGTCCCCTATCTTGCATTTTCTCAAATATTGACCTAGTTTGTCCATTTTATTACGCACCGTATAGAACTGATCAAACTGCCTTCATAATATTAAAATAAAATCTAACGCGAAGGAAAGGGTACTCAAGTCATTACAATGGGGTTTGGGGGCCTATTTGACTGAAATGGAAACAATAAGTCCTATTTGAGAAAATGTAAAACAGAAGGGACCGGATATTATTAATCCGTTTTCTTTTAATAGCGCTTTTAGATCTTCTCATACTATTCCTTACTTAAAATTCTGCCACGTGTCACTAACATTAACACCTGTTTTTGTTTACGTGCCCCTGAGACAACACGAAACATTCTGCCAAACACAAAACCGAAGAACAAGGTCATTTTGGTCACAACAATTTTTAAATCCCCAAACTGCCCTTGGATTTGAAAGAGTTGCGCTTCCCCTCTCTCTGTGTTTTTGTATTTGGCTTGGTCGGTATATTCCTTTTTGGGTTCGATTCTCTCTTGTAACACAAATCACTTCAAATCACTTTGTTTATAAATTTTCTTTTAAGATTTTTATTTGTTTTCAGTTCATATAATTTTGTTTTTCACTGTTTCTGTATGAAATGAGGAGAAAGAAAAGTGTCAGGTAATGAAAAAAGTATTAACTCAAATGGGTTTGTGCATTTTTGCTTGTTTTTTAATGGATTTGTGTTCAGGAATACGTTTTATTATGTTCTATATTTTCACTGTGATGAGTATTTTTTTTGTTAATTTGTTTAGTTTTTGTTTTTCACGTGAATTTGTTTAGTTTGGTGTGTTTTAAAGCTGTCATTTTTAGGTGGGCAGGTGTTGTATCGTTGTTTTTGATATTTTTTGTGTTTTCTTTTTGTTGAAAGTTGTGATTTTGTTTGGTGGGTGTGGTTTATTTTGATGTGTGAGGATCAAATTTATGTTTTTTTATTTTTATTTTTGTTGGGATTTAATGCTTGATCTCATGGTTTAGATGGTGGAATCTTTGGTTTTATCTATAAATTTTCGTTTGCAATTTGGGTTCATTGAGGTGGAAGTAGTATTTGTATTTGGAATGCGTTTGGTTATTTGTGATGTCTTGAATTCTCGGATTGAATGAGATCAAGCCAATGTACACATCTTTCTTTTATATAATTTATCTTGAACCTGAGTTTATGATAAAACATAGTCCATTGACTGTTTTGTATGTTCAGCTCTCTTTGAAGCATTACCAATCATTTCAATGCCTACTTGTTTTGCTTGATAAATTTCTTGGACTACATGCGTTCGAGTTCATAGTTGCTGTCTACACGTTGCAATGTTTGAATTTTTTATGGGGCTTGTGTTTTCCAATCAAGCTACATGTCAGTAATGCTTGGGATATGAATAAAATGGCCTCTTTTGCTATGTAGAAACATTTTACTGATTTATCTGCAAAGTTATTTCTGTTATCTTTATCTTATTGACACTTTATATCATCTTAGTCACTAATCTTGAGTCAGTTAGAATTATTTGTGTGATTGATATTTCTAGTGAAACTTAGTACTAGTTAGTTAGAAATCTTATAATCTTGCACTTCGTTTTGGAATCTTTTTCTTTGGGTTGCCTGGTGCGCACCTGATTCAATTGCCCCCCACCTGTTCTTTTTTCACTAAAGTAAAAACAAGTCACCTTCCATTCTCTTTTTTAGATGCCTTTCTTTCTCCCCTGCTTTCTTTAACTGTCTTAATGGTGTATAGATTCTTCCTTTTATCTTTGGTCTGAGTGTGTGTTGTGCTTGTTTGTGGTGTATTTGAACACTGTTACAATTTACATTTCTTTTACTGGGATATTTGATTGACACGGAAATTTTCCATGCAGTTTGTTGTTTTACTGGGGATTTCGCTATGTCCCATGAACTTCGGGATTTCTAAGTGGCTGCTGGAACTGGTTTGTGTCCATAATAAGGATGGTGATGATAATGGCGTGCTAACAGTTTTTTTTTTATAAATATTTAATCCTATCGAAATGAACTTCTGCTTAGTTTCTTGAATACTTGATAGGAATATCTACTACCATATGGACTAGACAGAATCAATCCAAGTGCTAGATCTACTTTCTGTTAATACTAGCTTTTTAAGAGGACTAGAGAATCTGGCTCTTGATGTTAAATTTCAAGCTGTATATTTATATTGTTAAGCAGTAGCTGTGGTCCTTAATATTTAAGTAATAAGTTTGTAGAACTTAAAAGAGTGTTGATCGGTTATCACCTTAATATCTACAATCATGGAGGTGCTGATTTCACCTCAAGGACAGAAGCAGACTCTACAATCACCTGCTCGTAAAGTTTCACCTGGTGGATTTCAGAAAGATCTGTGTCTTGTCGTGCGGGAAGGGTCTTTGGCAGATGTAGAGTCAGCATTAACAATGCTGAAGAAGAGTGGAGGTAATATTAATTCCAGGAATGCATTTGGCCTGACTCCTCTTCATATTGCAATTTGGAGAAACCACATTCCCATTGTTAGGAGGCTTCTTGCATCGGGTGCTGACCCTGATACTAGGGTGTGTTATTTTTCCTTACCCATTGTTCTTGTGACCTAATTCAAATGGATGTCAGTTCATTTACTTTAGAATTGTTATGATTTTATTTTTGTGTCTGGATGTTTGGAACCACTTATCTCATCCAAGTTTTCTCAGCTTCTTCTTATTAAAATTGATTTGTCTACTGTTATGAATATCCGTTCGTTTGGTCATTTTTTTTAATGTTTTGATTTAGTGTTCACATGTATTTACTCTTGACTCTTTGATGCATGTGTAAATTTGATTACTGGAATATGTTTTTGTTCTCTACTTTACTGAATGGAAATAATGTGCTAGAAATATGGTATCTTTTGAAATGCTGATAGAGATGTGTCTGTCAAAGGCTGAATTTATTTCTTTTCCTGGGAGCTTCCTTTTGGCTGAGATTACACTGAAAGTTGCCACTGTTCCATGAAAGCCCTTTCCGAAATTTTTTTGTGGAAGTGCTTTAGTATATAATGAACTCAGTTATACATTGTATTTGTAATTATTATTTAATATTTGCAGTAGATTTTAGGTTAAAACATAATTTAACCTCTTAATTAGTTGAATAAAGGAAAAGTCATCTCATGTAATTGATGGTACAGATTAAGTAGAAGAGGCTGAATGAAAGCATGAGAAGTAGATGAATGATGTGATTTGGAGAGGGAAATTGGTTAAATTGAAAGCATGCTCACATATAAATAACGATGCAAGTTTAACTCTAAGCTAAGAGATCAGAGTGAAAGAAGAGGATGGATATCTTAGTAAAGAGGAGCACTTAGGGTTAGATTGAGTGGCTTAGCAGACACTATTTAGTGAAGGGCAAGGACAATTGTGAAAGTTCATGGTGGGGCAATCTATTATCATTTATTGATTTATTTTATGCAATAAATAAGGGTTTTATATTAATCTCAAAGGATTTATATAAAGAGTTATTTGTAAACTCTTACAAGCTCCCATGTGGGTACAAGGATTTGAGTTGGCAACCATTAAGATAATTATTTAAATACTTTTACATATTTTTTTCTTGGAAGAGAAATTACTGATACATATATCTGAAACGAAGGAGATAGATTTCACTTTGACTGACAAAATGCTGCATTCTCTGTTTGACAAATGCTGAAAATGGGGTACCATTACTGTTTACATGATCCTCTCATTCTTCATTTTTAGGATGGAGAATCAGGATGGAGTAGCCTTCACAGGGCTCTACATTTTGGTCATCTTGCAGTGGCAAGTGTCCTCTTACAGTCTGGTGCTTCCATTACACTAGAGGACTGCAAATCCCGAACTCCAGTTGATCTCCTATCTGGGCCTGTGTTGCAGGCTGTTGGAAGTGGACGTGATTCGGGTATCTTCTGCTGTGTTTTGTTATGATTGATGAGGATCTTATTGTTGGTGCAAAGTGAATGCAATTTTGTTTGGATATAACCCAAGTTCTTATTTCTCTCTTTAGTAGCAACTGAGGTCTTTAGCTGGGGAAGTGGTGCAAACTATCAACTCGGGACTGGAAATGCACACATACAAAAGTTACCATGCAAAGTTGACTCACTTCATGGTTCTTTTATCAAGTTGATTTCTGCTGCAAAGTTTCATAGTGTAGCAGTTACTAGTTGTGGTGAAGTCTACACCTGGGGATTTGGGAGAGGGGGTCGTCTTGGGCACCCTGACTTTGATATCCACAGGTATGAACTTTTGATACTTCTATAAATACTTGCAAACACGGTTTTAAATGTTGATGATGATTAAAAATTGACATTTGATTTTGAATCTATTCAGAGTTTTTGACATTAAAACATTTATTCATTTAAAATTATGTGAACATACATCTGGTTTTTCAATCTGTACATGTAAATTCCTAACTTTGGATTATTTTTTGAATCTGAATAAACTTCAAGTTGATCTCTCAAGCATATGAGCATGGGTACACTTCTTTTTTTTAGCACCTTAGTGTGTGTTTGTGTATGTTGTACAACTAATACCCTCTTACATGATATGTCTTCATAATCTGGTATGATATTCTGTATGTTTACTTAATTTTTAATAACCACAAAGAACTGAGATAAAATTTAATGCTGGATATGAAAGAAGGCAAGGGCTGATCTCCAGCGTCCTACACCATGTCACCAAGCCTTTGGTTTTCATTCTTTTATGGGATTGGTTTTTTGTTCAGATTTTGTAAATCAATAATCAGACACATTATTATTTTTTCAGCGGCCAAGCTGCAGTTATAACTCCCCGTCAGGTGACTTCTGGTTTAGGGGCCCGCCGGGTGAAGACAATTGCTGCAGCTAAACATCACACAGTTCTTGCTACAGAGGGTGGGGAGGTGTTCACTTGGGGATCCAATAGAGGTAAAACTTATTGGTTATTTGGCAGTATGTGAATGTGGATGCTAAAACCAGATTAAGTGGTTCTGATTGACATGAAGTCTAGTTCAGCTATTTTTCTCAATTACTTGCCTTTCTGTATATATCAGAACAAAAAAGATATTGACATATTCTACCCTGGTTAATGGACTTGTGATTAGAATATACAGCCAAGTAATATGTGAATGACAGATTGGTCCTTCAAGCCCTGGATGTGTTTTCTTTTTTGATTGCTTAATGTTGTATACTATAATATCATGCAGAGGGTCAGCTTGGCTACACATCTGTAGATACTCAACCCACACCTCGTCGAGTGAGTTCGCTCAAGTCAAAAATTGTAGCTGTTGCGGCAGCAAACAAACATACGGCTGTAGTTTCTGAGTCTGGTGAAGTTTTCACCTGGGGCTGCAATAGGGTGGGCCAGCTTGGTTATGGCACCTCTAACTCAGCATCAAATTACACTCCAAGAGTGGTCGAGTCCTTGAAGGGCAAGGTCTTAACTGGAGTTGCAGCAGCAAAATATCACACAATTGTATTAGAAGCTGATGGAGAGGTAAATATAATTAAATTTGCATGTAGTCACTGTTCAAATAATCAGTAACTCATTTATGCGTTGGTCCCTAGTAGTTGGCTAAGTGAATGAATACCTTTCCACATTTTTGCACTAACTATGGTAAAATCCTGTATCCTTGTTTGTAGGTTGATCTATGAATAGTTTTTCACCTTCTGCTCTAACTAGGGCCAAATTCCATATGTACTATCTATGGCAGGTCTTTACATGGGGTCACCGTCTTGTAACACCAAAGCGTGTTATCATTGCTAGAAATTTAAAGAAAAGTGGGAGCACCCCTTTGAAGTTCCATCGCGTGGAACGGCTTCATGTGGTTGCTATAGCTGCAGGGATGGTCCATAGTGTTGCTCTGACCAATGATGGTGCACTATTTTATTGGAGATCTTCAGATCTTGATCTCAGATGCCAACAGGTTTTGTTTGACTAAACTCAGATTTTATTTCAACTGGACCAATTAAATCAGAAAAACTTATTTCTGTCCTGCTTAACTTTTGTAGCTATATTCAATATGTGGAAGCAATGTGGTCAACATTTCTGCTGGGAAATACTGGACTGCTGCAGTTACATCTACAGGTGATGTTTACATGTGGGATGGGAAGGCATCGAAGGAAAATCTGCCACTTGTCACTCGATTACATGGTGTAAAGAGGGCTACCTCCGTTTCAGTTGGTGAAACACATTTATTGATTGTTGGTTCTCTTTATCATCCTGACTATCCTCCCAATGTTGCTAAGAATCCTCAAAAACTGAAGTTAAATCGGAATGACCTAGAGGACATTGATGAACATTTTATGTTTAATGATGTGGAGTCCAATAATATGTTGTCCACTATAGAGAAAGAGAATTCTGGGCAGAAGCCAGTACCAAGCTTGAAAAGCCTTTGTGAGAAAGTGGCAGCAGAGTGTCTGGTGGAGCCAAGGAATGCTTTACAACTACTTGAAATTGCAGATTCACTTGGAGCAGATGATTTGAGAAAGCATTGCGAGGTGTTCTCTCTATAATAATAGTTTGTGATGGAAAATATATACATATATACTTAAGATTCTTGCTACATGATGAATCATAGAGTCAATTTTCTGACTTTCAAACTATTTTGACATCTTGTGTGCAGGATATTGCTATTCGCAACCTTGACTATATTTTAACAGTCTCATCACATTCTTTTGCTAGTGCATCTCTGGATATTTTGGCTAACCTTGAGAAGTTGTTAGACCTGAGATCATCTGAATCATGGAGTTACCGTCGGCTCCCAACACCAACAGCTACTTTTCCTGTTATCATCAACAGTGAAGAGGAAGATGGTGAGAGTGAGGTTTTAAGGACTTGTGACAACCATTTGGAAAAGTCCATCTTCAAAATTGGAGACACAAGATTAGAGTCTTTTCTCCAACTGAAAGATGACCCTAATCAAGGCATAAGCAAACAGGTTCGAGTTTTACGGAAAAAGTTGCAGCAAATTGAGATGCTTGAAGTGAAGCAAAGCAATGGCTATCTTCTTGATGACCAGCAGATTGCAAAGCTTCAAACAAAGTCAGCTCTTGCCAGTTCTCTTGCTGAGCTTGGTGTTCCAATTGAGTTGCCACAGCCTATAGCACCTTCTGCAGCCTCACCAGATGGAAGAGGGAATAAAAAGACTGGGGTGTCAAAAAAGCAGAGGAAAAAGGGAAAACAGAAGACTACTCAACTGGAAACAGTGTCTGGTTTTAATTTGCCAAATGTAGGTTCGGATCCTGTGAAGGATTTCTTTGACATTGAAATGTCAGAAGTTCCCATTAATAAGGTTAAGTTCCTTAAATTTCATACTCCTTTACCGTGCAGGATCGAATTGTATTCCCCAATTATAATGGGTTGTCAAATTTGGAATATTGATATGGTTCTGGTGGTACCCAATAAATTCTGGTGTGTTTAGAGGAAATTCTAGTTTCTCACTCTGGTTAAGGCGTCCTATGATGCTCCTTTTAGGCATTAATTGCATGGCTTAAAATTGGGTAGATACATCTTTATAATGCTTTTGACTATAGCTGAATGGCCTGGATCCTGACCCTTTAATGTTGGAATCAGTTGTTCTTCATTATCTTACCCTTGCATGTCATGACATTTGACTGGTACTAGAAAGTAGCATTTGTAGTTTATTCACCTCAGTACTTTTGATTATTCCTTATTGAAAAGGAGGAAGCTTTTTATTTTTGTCTTATCCTAGAGAGAGGTTTGCATGGTGTATATTCTCTAGAAAGTGGGTAAAATTTCAGATTGATTAGTGCTGATTAACTTTAATAATATGCTACTTTTGTTGATTTTTTTGAATTGTAACTTTTTGTAGGAGGAAGATGCCATGTTTGAAGGAAATGTGGCTATTGAATACTCTAAAGAGTCCACTTTCTTGGTTCAGAAGAAAGACGATTCAGACTTGCTGAAAAATAATAGTTCTCCACAAACAGCACCTAGGAAGAAGAATAAGAATAAGAAGGGTGGGCTTTCTATGTTCTTGAGTGGTGGTCTTGATGACACCCCTAAAGTTGTTGCTCCCCCTCCGCCAACACCAAAAAGTGAGGGTCCTGCATGGGGTGGGGCTAAAGTTTCCAAAGGATCCGCCTCGCTTCGTGAAATACAGGATGAGCAGAGCAAAGTCAAGGTGATTCAACCTACTAGAAACAAAGATCAGTTTGAAGATTATTCTAATGGTAGAAGTGAAGGAAAAATTCTATTAAGTTCCTTCTTGCCTTCGAAACCAATTCCTGTGGTCTCAGCTCGAGCACAGCAGGCATCTGAGGGAGAAAAAGGCACACCTCCTTGGGCTGCTTCTGGAACGCCACCCAATCTTTCTCGGCCATCGCTTAGGGACATCCAAATGCAACAGGCATGCTAACTTACACCACTCTTTCTCTTTTTGTGCATGTCTTTGCGCATCACTCAACCTCTATATTGAGTACAAGATGGAAATGTGGAGTTGATTTCTAACTTGAGAAATTGGTTATATGTTTGTTTAATGGCCATCTTTTCCTCCAAGTCTGGCCTATGAGATTACCTGCCTTTAAAATATTTGTCTAATTTGCTGATCTCATACCTTTGATATTAATATATTCTGTGTCAAAGCAGGGAAAGCAGCACTGTCTCTCCCAGAGTCCTAAAGCAAGGACAGCCGGATTCTCGGTTACTTCCAGCCAGGGCTCGCCATCAGATTCTCCTGGAATGAACCGCTGGTTCAAACCGGAGGTTGAAACACCCTCATCAATCCGATCAATTCAGATTGAGGAGAAGGCAATGAAGGACCTCAGGCGCTTCTACAGCAGTGTTAAGATCATTAAAAATCAGTCTTAGAAGAACAAATGATATTGGGTTTGATTAGATGGCAATTGATGCTCTTCTTGGTTACTCACTGTTTTTGTTAAATTCACTGCTGTATATTTAATTGTACATATGATCTCCCTGTACATTTAACTCTTCAGGTTTTTAGAATAGTTCTAGTTGCAGTTGTCAATAAGCTTCTCATTCTCTTATACCTATTGAGGTGCGTTCTTTTTGTTGAGGCTAAATTCCTTTGTTCTTTCAAGTTCTTGATGTATCAATATACATGTTGGCACCCACTTAGAGCCTGGGAATTTTCACTTCTATTACTCTGGTGAAATAAAATAAGTTGTCAAACTCTGAATGTCATCTGTTTATATCATTTTTTTCTACAAACATCAGCATCATACTTTTGATTTGCATAATCTTTGAGAGTTTGTAGTCTGTTTCATATATATATATATATACAAATAGTTTTTTTTTAAATAATGTTTTTTTGATTAAATGAATGAAATGCAGTTATTTAATGACGTGTAAAGCTTTTGCACAAAGAAGAGTCGGACACAGGAATTTTTCATAAATAAAAGTTGTTTAATGAACTTTAGTTAAGGCTGTTGGAAGCCTTATTATCAATGTGAGAATCTCAATTCCCCAGTAAAAGAAAATAAAGTAAAAGGAAATTGGCTTGTTAAATCTTTCACATGAAAAGGTTTTTGATATATTGGATTGTAGTAACTATTCAATAGAATCATGCTATATACAAAAAAAAAAATGTACAAATGTTACATTTCTATTTGATGAAGTATTAAAACTCCATGCTTTTTTTTTTAGATAACTGTATGACATCCAACATAAGGCAAGATACTACAATAGCAATAGGGGAATTTCTTTTATTATAAAACTCATATTTTTTATATTATATTTTAAGACAATTTAAAAATACAACAAAACAATAAATTAAAATAAGTGACAGAAAGTATAAAATAAAAATTATGAAATGATTGAAAGATGGGAGGGTCTATGACATTCCCAGAGCCCCCCTACTCCCTCTCTCTGATAAAATATGGCATGAATTGTCTTTTGGGGTAGTGAGTAGTGGGCTAGTGGCATTGCCCTCTTATTCTGTGAAGCAACATATAGGGTTGTTGAGCATGATTTTGATGATTCATGATGTCTATGGGCAATGTATAATAATTTGTATCCGTACACGTGTCAATCCATGATGGATTGATATTGAACATTGGACCCACATAAAAAAAATCAATCACGCATGTCCTAGTAAAAGAGAAAGTGGGCAGGACCCGCCCCCAATAGCAAAGACTAGCTACTTGCCAAAACACAAATAGCCAGAGATTTTGCTTTGCAATTAGTTGAGCCAAAAAGAGTAGACATGATTACTCAAAAAAAAATCATGTGAACAATGAGATCTTTGGCATTTTTTCTTCCTTTCTTTCGCTTCTTTTATTGAAAGTATTATATTTAGATATATCTATATCTATATATATTCTAATTGTGTTAGGGATAAGGATAATAAAATCCTATAAAATTGATTTAATTGGTAAGTTTGTCTTAATTAAATTTAAAATATATATTTTTGTCTCAACCTAATAATTTGTCATTAGATTTGATTGATGAAAAAATAAAAAAATAATCTAATCATATGATATGTCATAAACATGTGTTAAACTTTAAATTGTTAGAGGGGATTAAAATTCATATCCTCTTTTTCGCCACCATTGATCACTAATGACTGTTGTTGGTTGAATGTTGTGATTGGTGGTTATTCGATTTAAAATTAATATTATTAGACTTAAAAATTTGTGATTAATGCGATGATGAAAATTATTTGATCGATAAAATACTTTAGATGTGCTAAAAATGGAGAGAACACTATGAGAGAGCGACGACCATCACTGTTCGTTGTCAAACAATGGGGAAGTAATGTGCAACATTGCCACCATCGAATAGATCTATGGAATTACATAAATTTTGATCATTTTTATTATTAGAGATCGGTGATTGTTGTGGCCCACTGCTGATGAAGGTTTCTTTTATAAATTTAATTTAAAAATATTTATTAAAAAATATAAATCAATTATATGATGATACATATCATTTGTTATTTATCATATTAAACTATGAGTTATTTTATAAAAAATATATTCTTTTAATCACATTAAATTAAATAAATAAATGAGATCGTGCCACATGTTCAATGATAATAAATATATAAGATTGTATTATGTATTTAAAATTTAAATCATTATACTTTAAGTTAGAGAGCAAATAATAAAGTAGATTAATAATTATATATTAAAATGATTATTTCTGTCTTAACTGATGGCAAAGTTAACTTATTAAGAAAAAATAGATATTTTAAATTTAATTAAATTAAAATTATCTATTAAATGAATTTCGTTTGCCCTTATTCTTAATATATAATATATTTGTGCATATTCGAGTGTGTGGAAGTGAGAAGAGGAAAGAAGAAAGAAGAAAAAAGAAAAAGGACGATTACAAATAAAGTGGACCCTTAGGAAGGGAGAATTTTTAAAGTTGACAAATCCATGTTTTGATTTGGTAACCCAATGAAAGAATATTTCAATATATTTGGAAAGAGATTCAATTATTTAGAGATAATCATGATGTAATCCCTAATGTGTCTTATATTGTCCATGATCACAAGTCAATAATTGTTTCATTAAGTTAATTAGTTTGTCTTGAGGAGAAGCTTATACAGTTATTTGGGAATGACAAAATGTTTTACGTGGAGGAATTTGTGGGGCTCTACTTTAAATAAGGTGGAAATGAGATAATTTTTATAATAAAGTAGAATATAAAAAAAAATTATTTTTTAAATTAATAATGGGGTAGGAATAGGAGAAAGCATCTCTACCCTATCTCCTCCCATCTTTTTTTTTTTTAATAAATATATTAAATATAATTTTTAATATATATTTATTTATATAATAAATAATTTATCAAAATTTTATTTTTTAATTTATATTTAATTAAAAAAATGCTTTAGTGATATATTTTATTAATGAAAACAAAAAATATGTAATAAAAAATCTATAAAATTAATTTTTCTTTATTATAAACGATAAAAAGATTTTTATTTTTGAGATGGACAATCATTGATTTTAATGAGAATCTAAGACGATTAATAGAAAAATCAATGATGCTAGGTATTAGATTATTGAAATTCTTTTTTATTTATTATTTTTCATTTTATTTGTTAATTATTTAAAAATTATTTACTAATTACTATTTACATTATTGAAAAATATTGTTATATTATTCTAGTTTGTTAGTTTGATACTTTATTTTTTCAATTATAATAGAGATAAATTTTTTATATTGTTAAAATTTGTATATATAAATTAAGATTTAATACTAATAAATAAAATATAAAGAAATGGAACAGAGATAGAAAAGGCATTCTCCGTATAGGAATTCTCTCTCCCCACCCGTTAATTTTTTAAGAATGAATGAAGAATAGAGCTTAAAATAAAAAAGAAAAAAAAGTACGAGAAAGGCCTCTCCGACCTTACCCTGCCCCGTTGCCATGCCTGTAGTTACCAAGAAAATCATTGACCCTTGCCAGCTTTGGTTTATGGTAGAGTTTTTGTATTTTTAAAATATTTTTTCTTGCATTTTTAAAATATAACACATAATTAAAAAAAATAAAAAATAGAATGAGTAACAAAAAATTTAAAAATATTACAAAATAAGTTAGTATTTTAGTATATAAAATCAATTCAATTATATTCTTACCCTTATAATATGCATTTTTAATTGAGAATTAGATAAAAATTGTTTTTTTATATCATTTAAAAAATTTATTAATGAAATGAACTAGTTTAAAAAAAATTCCTTAAAAAGTCAGAAATTGTCACAATTTTATTTTCCAGAAGCAGGCTAAACTAGCATAAAATAGTTAAAACTTCCCTTAAAAAAGAGGTTTTTCTTTTAACCTATTTCTTAACTATAGAGATCCATGTGTGATTAGAACAAATCTCAAGGCAGGTTAATTTGAGTGAAATTTGCTGTAATAAAATAAATAAAAGAAAAAACTTACATGCCCTAAAACAATCGAAGTTCAGTGGATTTCAATCATGTCACACGATGGTTTAAGAATCTATACGACAATAATACTAGAATCTACAGTTCCATTGATTTACTACAAAGCTTGCAAGTTAAGATGAGCTGCTAAACTGCTGATCATCTACAGAAAGCAGAAAATTGGATTTGGAATTTCTGCTGCAACTAAGACCCCCCTCATGTGATTGTGAAGTGTAGGTCATGTGAATTTAGGGAGAAAATTGGTGAGACAAGAACAAAGATTGAGAAATTCTTTCTTAACTTGCGATGGGATTAATTTTCAAATATTTTCTAATTCTCAAGTTGTTCATACAAGAAAGGAATGAATTATAAAATGTATGCACTTAATATTATTATACCAAATTAAACTACTTATTTGTACAAAATGACGTGATACCTGACAGTATTGTATTATTACTATATTATGAATTTACAATAATTTATTTATTATTTTTATGTTACATTAGTTTTATAAAAGAATTTGTAAATATGGTACTATCACTTTTAAGTAATGTTTGGGAATGATTTTCAGCTAAAGCCCTTTAAATGTGTTAAGAGTGTAGATAAAGGAAAATTTGAGTTATTGTATTTGTTGATGCCAAGTGTTAAATTTGAACTTTTGATTTGGTAGTATTAGACCTGGGATTGAGCTGAAGACAAATTACAAGTTACTTTAGAAATTGGGATTTGAGTTATTGGATTTGTTGGTGTCAAGAGTTAAGTTTAGACTTTTGATTTGGTGATATTAGAACCGAGATTGAGCTAAAGACCAATTATAAGCTACTTTAAGAGATTTGAGGAATACAAGAAATACAAAGTCAGTGGCAAGTGCTAATAGGATGTGTTGAAGCATTGGGATGTGTTAAAGCGGAAACACACAAATAAGTTAAATAATTTATTCAAGTAATATAATAATGCAGAACAAGTTATTAAGAAATAAAAGAGAGAAAGGGTAAAAGAAGAACACACAAAGAATTACGTAGTTCGACAACTTGCCTACGTCTACGGCGGATCAAGATCACACTCTTATCTGATTATAAATCACAAGGCAACCACAAAGTATGCCTATTATAAGAAAGATCACAAAAAAAACTCTCTCTTACTCTCTAGGGATTTTTTCTCACAAAAAACCATTAAGAATAATCACTAAGATTATTGTTGATCACCAAGATCTCTTAAGATCACAAAGATCTCACTAACTTGATCACAAAGATTTTCAAGATCACAAAAATTTTCAAGATCACAAAGATATGTTTACAAGCTAATTGATAGCCTTTATATAGGCATTGGGACGTCCTAGGTATTCCCTATACGTGTGGGAGTCGTATTAGGGAGTCCTAGAGCAAGTGAGAGACGAAATTAGGAAGTTTCCTAATTTTGGGATATTGTTCCCACGTCCAGCGCTGCAGCGCTGGGATCTCGTCGCTCCAGCGTTGGCGCGCTGGCTTCCTGGCGCTGCAGCGCCCACTCCTGGTCGCCGCGGCGCTGGTCGCATGGTGCGCCTTCTCATTTTTTGCCTCCTTTCACGTCCGTCTTTGATCCGTGTGCACCCTATACACTTGGCTTGATCTCCAAATCATATTCTAATAATTTTTAATCAATATTCTCACAGGATGATCGGCAACAGCCTTCCAACACTTAAGTCAGACAATAGCTCATTTGTAATTTTATCCATAAGGTTTTTGCCCATAGAGAAAATGTAAAGTTTAGAGAGAAGTTTGAGAGAGTTTTTTTTTTTCTTATTAGAATTGTTGGCTTAGTTATCATTATTCTATTATCCTTATTTAAAATTAGAGATAAGTCTTAAGTATAGAAGGAGTCAACTTGCAGATTACTCATCAAAGGCGACGTGTGACACTACTAAAGAGAACAATCCCTATCATGAGTGACATTTTAGAGAACAAACTCAGATAAGGTATGTGGGTAATTGTGCCCCTCTAAGTTTGGAGTATTAGCTATTTTTTTTATTAGACATTTTTGAAGTGGTCAGGTGAGTTGAGAGCACTAAATGATTAGCAAACTCTATTTCACTGAACGCATCGGTTTCAGTGTTGGATCACCTTAATAACTCCAAATAGCTCTATTCTGTGTGTCAACAAAGAACAAGGGCTTGAAAACTTGTTGATGTGGAAATTTGTTATTAGCTCTTTGAAAATTTCTCCCATTAAACCTTATCTCTAAGTCCAATGATCAAATGACATGGCTTTAATTACACCATTAATGAGATCTGATGGTAATGTGGTAGAGCTTAGACTTTGCTAATGTGTGTACTTGTTGATGGATCGATAATAATATGGCATGTGACTTGTTCATAATAACGTGTCCTGTAATAACAAAACTAAGTGGTGACATATATTCTTTCACAGGTATACTCGATGGCATTTACGGGTCAAGTTATAGAGGTGTATGTATTCGAACTCGTACTTAATCTATTGAGATAGTCCGTTTTAAATTAAGCTGCTCATAAAGAGGGTTGGACTTAAACATCAAATTAGATTTTTGTGAGTAAGTCAAATGTTACCTAATTTTTCTGTCAACAAGTAATGTTATGTTTACATACAAAATTTATATTCCAATTAATGTAACATCTAATGTATCTATTATAAATTGATTATATTAATATAAAATAAAAAGTTAATAACTACTTAATAAATAATAAATAACAATAGATAACATATTAATTAAAATATAAATTTTATATACTAACTATATAAATACAGCACTATTTTATTCCTTATAGTCAATCACCTAACCTGAAATAGAGTTGATAGCCCGCTCAAAATGTCTTCAAATTTGAACTGTATTCCAGTGGTAGGTCATTAATTTCCTTATCCCTCCCTCAAAGAACCTCCTTTTCTTTTATGACTTGATGATTATTAAATAAATTTTTCTTTAGTAAATCGTCCCTACGAGTATACCCAAGGTGAGAATTCAGTAGATCCTTTTAAACAACTGTAGCAGGTAGAACGACTTTAATAATATATATTAGAAAAAAAAATTTCAACCGAAATTTTTATTTATAGTTTATCTAATTTAATGGGGAAAAGGTCATTTTTGTTCCTCAAATTTAATATAATTCTTAATTTTATTTTACGAATTTAAAAATTTTCATTTTATTCTAGTTTATTAGTGAAATTCTGTTAAATTTGACTAAAAATCTCTTTTAACAGTACATTGACAATTTTGCCTTCCTTTATATATTAGTTGAATATGATGATACAAAAACACAATATATATGTGTCAAATATTAATAGATTTTTAAAAAATAAAAAAAGACATATGACATGCTATAATAGGTTAAATAAAATAAATAAATAAATAAGGGGGTAATCGGTCAGTGACCGCTGTCGTCGGTGGCCGATTGCCCGTTGGTGACCAATTGAGATTTGACTCAAAATTAATACAATTGGATTCAAAATTTTGTGATTTATGCGATGGTGAGATTTGTTTTATCAACGGAGCACTGTAGATGTGCCAAAATTAAAGAAAAAATATGGTGGTTGGAGGCGGCCACCAGTGACCGCCAGCCCGTGGTGGTTGGTGGTGGCCATTGCTGTTCGCCGTTGAATGGCGGTGGCCACCGCCAACCACCATGTTCTCTCCCACTTTTGACATATTTATAATGCTCCGTTGATAAGACAAATCCTACTATTCCGTAGATTACAAAATTTTGAGTCAAATCGCAATTGGTTATCAGCAGCCGGTCGGCCACCGACAAAGGCGGTCATTGACAGCTGCCCCCTTATTTATTTTATTTTATTATTTTATTCAACTTATTACAGCATGTCACGTGTCTTTTTTATTTTTTAAAGGTTTATTAATATTTGACACATATATGTTATATAGTGTACTTGCATCACTATATCTAACTAACATATAAATAAGGGCAAAATTATCAATATACTATTAAAATAGATTTTCAGTCAAATCTGACGGAATCACACAACGGACTAGGACAAAATTGGGTGTTTTGAAACTCGTGGGATAAAATTAAAAATTAGGTCAAATTTAAGGAACAAAAATGTCCTTTGCCCAATTTAATGGTGTGAATTTAAAATAAAAAAATAAAGTTTATTGTATTTAATTACAAACCTTTAAATTAATAATGTTGAGTTTTTAGCGTGCATTCTAAAAAATTTTCAACGTTTTGCAAAAGTCTTTCCTCACAAGCAATTAAGAATAATAAAAATTACAAAATTAAGAAAATAAACAATTACACACCAAAAGAAAGAATATAAGCAATATATATGATTCGACAAAAACTGCCTATTTCAATGGTGGATCTCAGGATTCTAACTTTTTTTGTTTCATTTTTTTGATCACAAAGAACTCCTCACAAGAGATATAAGGAATACCGAAATACTCAATAGCTCTTAGAGATCTATACTACACTATTTTGTGTACTCAAAGCACTCAAGTATAACCTAAGCTTTCTATTATCTCTATTGTTGATAATTTAATGCTTAATTAATTTTAAGGAGTTATAAGGTTTTATATATTGTTAATATCGACTCTAAAAATCTTAAACTTTATTAGAATAAGAGTTTACACTTTGTAGGAGTTTAAAACTAACTTTAAGATGTAATTCTATTCAAAAATAGAATTTTTCTGAATAAGTAACGTTGCGACTCCAAAATCTATTGTTGGGATGTTAATGCGATTTCGAATCAACACTATAGCATTCCAAAACCATTATTGAGATGTTGATCTTTTTGGAATTGGTATTGTGGCCTTGAGTAGCCAACATTGCAGCGTTTAAATGTAGGAATGTTCTTATTTGTGTTTACACATCTCTCCTTGCATTCAACTACTTTGTTTTGCATTTATTTTATTCAACTATTATGTTTTTGACCACATATTAACTCTTTTTTTATTTTCAACTTAAAATTAAATTTATTCTTAATTTTAAATTACTAAATAAATTATATGAATCAATGGATAAAAAATTATATCATAATTTTAAATTAAGAGAAAGAATTTCCAAACTGCATTATGCAATGATCATGAACTGGGGACTTGGGATCAACTAGGGAAACTACACTTGTAATGCCTAAATGATTTCACCCATTGCTTTGATTCACTTCTTTTGAGTTTCCTCACAGCCTTTATCAAGCTTAAAAAAGATTGAGATGTATAGTTAGTCCAAAAAATAAAATAAATCAAGAATAAAAATAAGGAACCTTAATACTTTATTGAATAAATCTGGAAGAGAATCTAATATTCATAAAGTTCATCTCAAGTTTCAAATATTAAAAGAAATTCGAGTTGCCAACAATATTCCCAAGCATCCGTTTTAATTAGTAGTTTTTCTTTTTAAACTGTTTTCATTAGTAGTTATGATTAATCTTTTTGAAATGGATCAAGATTTTCTCTTGACTTGAATTTTCTTTAATCTCATTCACTTATAATAATCATATATACATATTCATATGTTAAAAGATGATTAGAAAGTTAGATAAAATTTTAAAATTGACTTTAAATATAAAGAAATAAAGAAAGAGTTTAGGTGCCAAGTTCTTCTTCAATGTCGATACCTACACTTTGAAATTTTAATTTGAAACTATACAATCATATAATAGAACTCTATTTTAAAATCATATAATACTATATGTTTTCAGATTCAAAATTTTAAAATACGAATCTCCCTAATATAGAAATGTTACCGCTGGCAATATGACATTGGCAAATTAGTACTTGAAATGGCATAATATATGTAAAAAAAGATAAGGAAATTGTCACTCTCCTCTCATATTAAATTGACAATTTTCATTGCATTCACATTTATTTGAAAAGTCTACAATTCGTCCCTTTAAATATCAAATTAAATATAATTTGTACCAATAAATTATAGCATGCTACTTATTCAAGAGTGTCTAAGTGAAAATAAATTTTAAATCAAATTTACATATTTTTAATCAGAGTTTCAATTAAATTCATATATACATATTTTGAAAACATTCGAACTGATAAACTATAAACAGACCCAATTATTTATTTGCATATCCATTTATCATTCAGATACATTATTCAATTCATTCTACAATAACTACAATCTTAATTGTTCACGCAGTACCCTCCATACAAAAGCACCCTTTTCTCTATTACAAATAGTAACTTGAGCGACGATGCATTTTTGTTAATTGAAAGAGTATACAAAGCAAGTTGGTAATTGATATGAAAGTTCCAAATTGGAGAACTTTAGTGGTACTGTTTGTGGGAACGTTTTAATTAAAAGATGACCACTTATAAAAAGAATAACAAAAAAAATCGAAATAAAAAAGAAGAAAATCAAAATTAGAAAAGAAAAAAAAAGAAAGGAAGAAAAGGAAAAATTGAAAATAAATTGAAAATACAAAAAGGAGAGAAACCTTAGCCGCCACAAGCCTTTGTCGCCTACCACTAACCATCATCGTGTCTGTTGATGTTCACTGCCGATCAGCACTCTGGTCAACTTAGAAATGATCGGCTAACCGATCCTAGCTAGCCTCGTTGTAGATCATCATAGGAATCGCTAAAAACAAAAACTTGAATTAATTGTTACCCTTCGATCCCATCGTATAAGCCATCATTCACTATTATTCAACCCTCTAATTAACTTAAGGAGGACCAAGCAATCTATACCAAGCATTGCTAGCCTTAAAAACAAATGCTAGAAACTACTCAGATTATGTCAAAATTAAGCTCAAACCCTGCAAAAATTTGTCGCTTGATTCTTTGTGTTTTAACACAAGTTGTGCTACACCATCATCGCAGATTGTCTCTCCAACTGGTGTTACTTATTTTTGACTATTTTCCACTAGTCATTAAAATATCAATCACCAAAATTCGATTACTTTTTTTTAATTGATATTTTATTTTAGTTTTTTGGTCAATCTACCTCGATCAAAGCCAAAGTGTCCCCACTGTTGTACTTATCATCTTCTAATCTAACCAATCCTAACCATTTTTTCAATCACTAGTTGCTAGAAAACGTGAAACTCTAGCTAAGGACTTAAAGCTTGAAAATTATAATTTCATAAAGATAGACGATTAATTAAAAAATAAACAAAAAGTGATCGAATTGCTAAAAATAATAGAGTTACAAGATAAATGAGGCTACAAAAAATAAAGGTGACCGAAAGAGGAAACATGCGACTTTGCAAAATTGGTAAACTTTTTTATATTTATGAATAGATCACAAAAGATGTGTAACTCTTCATTCACATGTTAAATTCATTTGAACTCAGTTAAAACTTACTCTCAAATTATAAAATGAACATATGGATGGATGTAATGATTTAATCCAAGCTTGCTTTCTAAAAACAATTGATATGAGTCTAGATTTAACATTTTAACAAATTGTCTAGACATACTTCCTCGGAAACAGAATAATTGATACTTGCCTAGGCATGCTTCTTTATAGACGACTAATACTTGCCTATGCATGCTTCTTCAAAAATAAAATAGTTGATACTTGCTTAAATATGATAATCTGACCGATAAATTCATTATTCTTTTAGACAAATAATCAAAATTAGACAGGTGACTTTTGTGGGAGATTTCTGTAGGTACCAAATTAAACATAATCTGTACTGACTTATTACAACATGCCAATTGTCTAAGAGCGTCCAAGTGAAAATAGTATTTAAATTAGATTCACACTCTCTTTAATCAGAGTTTGAATTAAATTTATATATGCATACTTTGAAAAGGATTTGAGCTTATACATTATTCTTTGTTTGTACATCCATTCATCATTTAGATACATTATTCAATATATTCTATAGCAACTATAATCTTACTTGTTTGTGCAAACACTTATTCATACACAAGTACCCTATTCTCTTTTATAAACACTAACTTGAGTGTGGGAGTATTTTTTCTTGCAGAAAGACGTTGAGTTTTCATTAATTAAAGAAATATGTAAGGACAAATTGATAATTTACGTAGAAGTTTCAAATTTGGAAACTTCAGCCCTTATGCCATTATGTTGAGCAATCAAAATTCATAGAGTCAAAGATAAAATTGTAATTGTATTAAATCAACTTGAAAAAGATAAAAACATATTATGCCTATATAGAAAATACTCAAATACCTTACAATTATAAAATATTTTTGTTCCATCTCTTTTCCTCTTTCTCCCACACAAAATCTTATTGATTAACTAGTATGGTGAGCAAGCTTGGATTGGTCATATAAGGAAGGGGTAGCACGAAGCCTGCGGTGGTGACTCATGGCCATCAATCAGCCGTGCATGCCCTATGTGAGGCACTATTATGGCCACGAGATGCTTAGTAATAAGCCACCTCTACATTAGCCAAAACTGAGCATCATCTCCTTCGTTTTAATATAGAAGCAGGATTTAAAACCTTAGACTTCTTTTTATGAATATTGAAAACCTTGTTTGCTATGAATTGTTAAGTATCTAAATAAAATTTTCTGACTTTGTTTATAGATTTGTTGTGATTAAAAATGTGAGAAGTTGATTAAAAATCACCCTAAAATAAGTTTGGGATCAAGTCAAGTGAGTAAAGGATAGTAAAGAAAGAGCGAAGGCGAGAAGGCTTCAGGAATACAGAATAGGGCTGAGTACCGTGACACTCTAAGACAGAACCTAGATGCCGTGGCACTCCATGCACGATGCTGTGGCACCCATAGTTCTAGGAACCAGCATCGCAGTTTCAAGAGCTGATGCTGTGGCACTAGTTTATTTTTCACACCCTTTACAAATCCTAAGTTATATTGGACACCCCTATCTTGTTTTCACTCGTTAGGGTATGTAGGACGTCTATAGCATATATAAAGGTTTTATTTTGGCTTGAGAAATCATCAAAACGCATAAAAATCCTAGATTATATAAGAGAAACAATTGAGAGAGCAATTATTATAAATTCTTTGTGAGCTTGATGACTCTTGTAAAAGGCATACTTTATGAGTGTTCTTGTGATACAATAATAAGAAAAGAGATCTTGATCTGCCATAGATATGAAAAATTTGTCGAACCACGTAAATTGCTTGTGTGATTTCTTCTACACTTTCCCTCTAGATTATTTTTATTTATTTGCTTAATATTACTTATGTGAAACTCCTCCCCCACAAAAAACTAGTATTAGAGCAAAGGTTTCAGCAATCACGGCCACACTTAAGTACGAAGTAGAGAAATTCAACATAATGAATAATTTTATTCAGTGGAAGATCAATGTGACAATGTTACTGGTGAGTTAAAGATTAGGCTTAACCTTAGAGAAGAAGAGAAGTCAAGGTTATCAAAATCTGAAGCAAAGAAGAAAGACATTGAGCGATGAAGTTTTGAGAGAAGTTGTTGATAAGAAGACGACTATTGGTCTATGGAAGAATTTGGATACTCTTTATATGACAATGTTGTTGGCCAACCATTTGCATATAAAGAACAAGCTTTATTAGCTGTCCATGTCTGAGGGCATATTGATAAAAGACCATATAGATGTTTTCAACAAGATTATAATTGAATTTGAGAATATCAATGTGAAGATAGAGGATGAATATAAGGCGATGATCTTCTGAGTTTTATTCTTCGCAGTTATGAGCACTTTATTAATACTCTGCTCTATAACAGAGAGAGTTTAACCACGAATGATGTAAAATCATTGTAAAACTCAAAGCAATTGAAAATGCAAATAAAGGCCAATGCATAAGGATTATTTGTAAGAGGACGATATTTACATAAAGATGGAAAAAAGAAGTGTTCGAGATCAAAGTCCAAAGGTAATCCTAGGAAGTGCTATTGTTGCAAAAAATAGGGGCATTTAATAAAAGATTATCCTAAGAAGAAAGCAAAGGAAAAGAAGAGAGAGGTAGATGCTGCCTTAATTTATGATGTAGCTATGATAACGAAGAAACTCTTATTTCTTCTGATGATAAGAACTCTAACCAATAAGTTCTAGATTTCTATATAGAGAGCTAGAGGAGAAGATATACATGTAGCAGCTATAAGGGTTTTTTGAACCTAGCATGGAGGAGCATGATTGCTTATTGAAGAAATTATTATATGGGTTGAAACAATCTCCTAGGCAGTGGTATAAGAGATTTGATGATTTGATGATGACTTATGGGTTCAATAGAAGCAAGTATGACAATTGTGTGTTCTTTAAGAGCCTAAGTAGTGGGATAAGTATGTATTTGCTTTTATATGTGGATGATATGCTGATTGTATATAGAGATATGGAAGAAATATAGAAATTAAAAAAGCAGTTGAGTAGTGAGGTTGAGATTAAGGATTTGGTAGTAGCAAAAAGGATTTTGATATAGATATTATGAAGGAAAGAAGTGACATTATCTTCTTATCAAAACAGTTGTATATGTTAAGGTTAGTGTTTACGTGTCATCCTTATTTGTATGAATATTTGATATTTATACAATGCACTTTTTATTAAATCACTGATTACATTTTATTATATAGTACAATGCTTGTAACACTATAGACATTATATGATTTGAAAAAGTTCAAATCTGGTATAAAGGAGTTTAGATTAAGGCTAAGAGTTAGCAACACTGAGAATTATGACTGCTAAGAGTTAGTAGATTATAAGAATCAATAAAATTTAAAGAGTTTGAGCCTTATCTGTAATAAGACAAACTTAAGGATATACTAGTAATGTCATAGTTATAAGAATCGCAATCGGGTGTTTAAAAACGTCATTATGTAAGTATATTATTAAAAATTATATTCATGATCTATTTTCACTAATGTAGGTTTATCAGTGAATACTTTCTCATATAGATCAGTGTATGTTTATATTCACTAAGGACTGGGTATGGAACAGACTTACGAGGACCTCAATAGACATTCTATATAAGTCGTTAATAGAAGGTTCTCTTACGTTGAGTAGTATACGTGATCTTTTGACCCGAGAGCTACAGTGGACTTGTGAGTAATCCACTATACTTAGGTTTCACAGATGTTAGAGACCTTTCATAGTTTGACCGTTGCATGTCGTTAGGTATAGTTCTATACTCATGGAGTTCGGTGTGTATAGATATGATATCTGTCAGCTCACATAAGAAATTATATATCTGATGTTCCAAGATTGTATCTCAGAAAATTTTATGACCATAAACAATCAACTCAAGAAATGAGTTTCCCATAGGGTTGAATAATATAGCAAATTTGTTTGCTTATATTATTCATTGAGATACAAATCTGGAGATGAGTTCATGGATGAACACATGAGGATTTGACGGTGTTGATCTATGTCCCCACACATCCTGGATATATATGACAGAAAGATTATACGTAATACACTATGACTTCAACTTGTATGGTCTAGTGCGTTGATTTGTAATATTCGTGATGTGTACGTTGGGCATCAATCTCGGACTTATGGAATAGTTCTATTTGACAAATCGGGTATGAACTTAGAGAGTCCTGCAATATGAAGTGTACTCGTTGTGTACTGCGACAACATACTAGAATGAATAGTTTAATTTAGTAAAATCTAACAAAACTGATTATTTGTTTTAGAAACCTTCGAGATATACATGTTTCAATACTTAAGTGATTTACACTAATTACTTGATAAATATTTTTAACTAATTAAAAAATGACACGTAGCGCTTAGTAAGTTTTTTATTGAGTTTACCCAAATGTGTGATATGGTGGGACGTAATAGGGGGTTTACTTAATAACCAAATAAGGGCATAAGGATAATTTTATATATTTAATTATTTAAGAATTAAATAATCAATAAACTTAACCTAGATTAAGAGTTAATTAAGGTTAAGTTAATTAATATTTAAATATTAAAGTTTACTTTTATTAAAAAGTGAACTAACCTTAGTTTAGTTAATAGTTAACTTTAGTAAGGTTTAATTTAATATTTAAATATAAATATTTGGTAGCCAAGTATATTAACCTAACTTAAGTTAAGATTAACTTGGGTTTAGTTAATTAAATAATATAATAATTAAGATTTTTATTATTTAATTATTAAATACTAAATTAACTTAACTTGGGTTAATAGTTAACTCACGAGTTAGGTTAAAATGTTAATTATTAATAATATATGAAATTAAAACAAATGTGGGATATTTTTGCTTGATAAGAGGCTGACCAAGAGAGAAAATAGTTTTTCCTATATTGTTCATCATCTCTTTTAATTTAAGTCATAGCCATTAAAGCAAAAATAAACTACTGTTTTATTGATCAAAAGTTGATAAGTGAAAAATAATTAACTTATGGTTTAAGTGTTAGACCTAGTGTTGGATAAAGTTGTTGTTTTAAACATTCAAGTCTACCCAGTTGATTACTAGAATGGTCAACTAGAACACTTCAGGTGAACTCAAGCAGTTATTTGGTCAGAAGGCTTCAGAGGTGATAATTTCTCAATTCATTTTAAGGTGATTAAAATGCTTAAAAATTGTATTTATTATTGTTTTTATACTTCCGTTGCGCTTGTATATGTATGAGATACGTATATTTGAACAATAATTACAAATGCACATACATACACCCGGTAATCAATGCACAACAGTATATACTCAAGTTATTAAAGAAATTTGGTATGTCTAATGCAAAGGCTGTCTCCACTTCTTTGGCCATGCTTTTCAATCTTTCAGCAGCATAGTCCCCGGTATCCGAAGAGGATAAATTATAGATGAATAAAGTACTATATACTAGCGTTGTTGAAAGTATCATGTATGCGATGATTTATACAAGATTAGATATAGCACAAGAAATGAGTGTCGTTAGTAGATACATGAAAAATTTGGGTAAAATCATTATCTTGTAGTGAAGTAGATTTTGAGATATCTTAAGGAAGCGTCAGACCATTTTATTGTATAAAAGGGCTGAGAATGACAATAAAATGATAAGAGGATATGTTGACTCAGATTATAAGAGTGATCTCAACAAAAGAAAGTCTTTGACTAGGTGCGTATTCATAGTGTTTGAGTATAGCGCGTGTTAAAGATCAATTTTACAGCATGTGATAGCACTATCAACCATGGAGGCGGAATATATAGCTATAAGTGAAGCTATAAAGGAGGTTGTGTT
The DNA here is from genome assembly GCA_946807835.1 of Ailanthus altissimus. NCBI lineage: Eukaryota > Viridiplantae > Streptophyta > Magnoliopsida > Sapindales > Simaroubaceae > Ailanthus > Ailanthus altissimus. The sequence goes on along the minus strand of OX327712.1, from coordinate 14,237,536 downwards.
GTTAAAAGATATCTACATAGAGATTTTGGCTATTGAAGATATCAACACTAAAGTGTATTGTGATAACCATAATGCCATACATTTAAGCAAGCATTAAGTGTTTCATAAGAGGTCAAAACACATTGATTTGCGACTCTATTTTATTAGAGAGATTATTCAAAGTGGCTAGATTAGTTTAACAAAGATTGCGTCGTTTGAAAACCTTACTGACATTAGTTGAGTTTGTCCTATGTAAGGACTTAACCGTAGTTATTACTATGTAAGGGTGATGGAGATGCGGAGATAAAGGATCGTGAAAGTTTCGTGGATGATTTTGAATCAAGGAGGGGATTTATGAAAATTTGATTAAAAATTACCTTGGAATAAGTTTAGGATCAAGCCTAATAAGTAAGGTACACGCGGAGAAGGCCTCAGAAATGCGAAATAAGGCTAAGTGTCGTGGCATTGAGAGTGCAAGGCTACGACACTTTAAGATAGAACTTGAATGCCGCGACACTCTTAGCATAATGTCGCGACACCCATGGTTCTAGGCACTAGCGTCGCAGCATTTGGAACCCTAATACGTAGTGCTGCAACATCCAAGAGCTGATGCCAAGGGGTTAGTTTGTTTCCTACACTCTTTACAAATAGTAAGTTGTTTAGGACACCTTTATCTTATTCCCACTTGAATTAGGATTTATCTAGAATGTCTATAACCTATATAAATTTTTTATTTTAGCTTGAGAAATCATCACAAATATAGAAACCTTAGATTATACAAGAGAGACAATTTAGAGAGTAATTATTATATATTTTTTTATGAGTTTGGTAACTCTTATAAAATGTATACTTTATGAGTAAATTTGTGATTCAATAATAAGAAGAGAAATCTTACTCTACCATTAATTTAGATAATTTGTCAAATTACGTAAATTGCTTATCTTATTTCTTCTACATTTTTCTTTAGATTATTTCCATTTGTTTGCTGTGTTATTATTATTTGTGTGAAATGCTTCTGCCGCAACAAAAAATTTAGATTTTATTTTTTATTTTTATTAACAAAAAATTTAGATTTTATTTTTACTTTGTAAAAGTGAATTTTTGATGAAGTTAATTTCTAATTGTTTTCATAAATTAATAAATTAATTGTTTATCAGATAACATTTTAATTAAAGTAAATAAAAGATGATTAGTACACATAAAAAAGAACAAAATAATATTTTTAATAACATAAATTAATAACTTGTGAAAATGAACATGCACAAACTGGTCATTTGAAAAATACTATTATAAAAAAAATTGTAAACTTGATATCATTTAAATTTCTAAATTTATGATAATACCCACATTGAGATTTAAAAAGTAATATAGTAACAAATTTTTAAGATTATTTTTGTCCTCTTTTCTAGTATACAGCATATTAAGGTAAAAAGGATTTCCATCAACAAAGAACAAAGGGGTGAACTGTTTATTTTAGTTGGTAGAAATAAAGGTGAGGGGTGAATTGTAGATTTTTAAAATATTGAGGGTATGATGAAAATTGTTAGTTTTAATAATGACATAAAAATAAAAAAATTTAATAATGGTCTAATAATGGAATATGTTATCTCTTAAAATGACAAAAATAAATTTTTGGATAATAGTCCAATAATGGAATATGTTATTGGGATTCCTCAAATAGCAGTGCTTTTTACAACTTTAGGAAAGTGCGCTTCAGAGAATAAAAACTCTCTCGCTCTTGCTCTCACTCTCTCTCAAGTGCACATATTGTTAAATATATACTAATTAAAGTAATAAAAATTTGTAATACTATAGTAAATTTTTCTTATAAATTTAAATTTTTTAGTTGAGCGGTAAATTAATAATATTAATTAAAATTCAAAATTTCATGTTTTTATTTTTAATTAATTTATTTCTATTTTGATTCTTAAAAATTTATTTTGTTTCAACCTTAAATTTAAATTTATATTTTATCTAAGGAAGGATTGTTAAAAGATTTATTTTTAATACTAATATTGAGTTCTATTTTACTTTAGCTAGATGTATTTATTTTTAATTAATTTGTTAATTTATTTCTGTTCTAGTTTTTGGAGAACTGATTTTGTTTTACATTTTAAAATTGAATTTATGTTTTATATGAGTGAACGATTAAAAATTTATTTTTAATATTAATATTGATTTTTATTCTATTTTATATTTTAAATTTTAAATTCGAATTTATATTTTACCTAAATATAAATTATTAAGAACTTGTTTTTAATATTAGCATTGAGTTTTTATTTATTAACTTAATATTTTATTTAAATGATAAATTAATAAAGAAAATAAATAGTGCTCATATCATGCTTTGATTCGGGCGGTGACCCTTTTTTATCTTCTCGATGGAGATATCTCCATTGTTGTCCCTGCTCCTTTTTATGAGATACCAATACTTTAATATCATATCATTATGGTCCTCAAAATATAAAAGAATAAAACTACCCTCAATACACAAATATCAAATTGAGCAATGTGGAGGCCCATATTGTCCCCTCTCAATATAATTCTCTAGGTGCTCCCTCGTTATTTTCAGTGCAAAAGCTCTTCTTTATTAACAGAGGAGACTGTAAAAGTTACTAAGCTTAGCGCACTCTCTTCACTTCTAATAAAAGCCTTAAGAAGAAGACAATATCATCCCTCCAAAACCGACCAGCCTTTTCATTATTTTATAAATACAAATGACCTGTCCATCATGTGCTTTCCACATTTTACACATAATCGTTTGTCTCTCTTTCTATATTTAATATATTAAATTGCTGTGTGTAAAAGACAAAGAGAGAGATAAAGGACTTTGTGTGCTAGCTGCTTGCTGCAGGCAACCTTGTTTTTTTTCTTTATTTGATTGTTTAATCATGAGAAAGAGAGGTAGCTAGAGAGTTCTCGAACAAAGGAAAAGATGTGTTTGGAATGAAGTTTGATCCAAGATCCTATGGTTAAATTTTTTTCTCCATTAACTGTTAGTTCACTGTTGCTTTTTTTACATGTGTTTTCATAACATAGAGATTATTAAGCACTTAATTACTCTCAGCCTGATCATCAAGCCATCATGTTTTGTTTGAGAGAATTCTTGATAGAAGGAAAGGGGGTGTCCGGAATGAAGTTTGATCCAAGATCCTTCTGTATCTCTTCCATTTTTATTAGTTTCTTTACATGTTCTTGCTGCCCTTTTTGGATTTATTGTAGGGTGTGTGCTTTGTAAGTCGTAAGAAAGCACTTAGCTTCTTTGAGTGCTTATACTGTGAATTTTGAGAGAGAAGAGTACATAGGAGGTATAAAGGTTTGATCCCCACATCTTGAACTATTTTCCCTCTTTCTTACCTCTTCTTTAATTTGATTTTTTGATTTGATTCTGCAAACTTCATGGACCGATCTCGGACCAGGCTTCATTCCTCACACCAAGCTTTTCCGTGCTAAAAATCACAAGATGATCACCTCAAGCAAAAGGTATGCTCTCAAATCTTTGGTTTATAGTAATTAATATATAGCTTCATCTTTTTTTTTTCTTTTGATATATATCCAGAACCCTAACTTCAAAACTCATAATCTTTCTGCCACAGATGATTTTGATATAGATTTGAAACGCTTATACATAATATAACTTTTAGCTGAGATTATGGTAGTACTCCTTAGTTGTTATACATTAATATTTGAAGAGTAAATATATAATAAATATCCTAAAGTCTCTCTCTCGACAACAATTAAATCATTCAAAGCACAGATCAACAGGAAATATTTTATTTATCTTGCATGGATGATCAGCCATAAATTTGGTAATCGATTTTATTTTATTTTTCAAGTATGATTTGACTTGGGCTTTTTATAATTACCCTAATACTTGGGATTTTTATTACCCTAATACGTAGTTTATGCTATCTTAAACATGTTACATGTTGAATCTAATAAATATTTTTCTTGCTTATTGAGAGACATACTAGCTTAATTTAACAGTAGAGATTCTCGGACAAATATATAAGACATGCAAAAGAAAAAGAATTCATCATATGCCATCATTTATACGGCAAAACAAAATAAAAAATAAATAAAAAGAAGAAAATATCTAGTTTTATTACTGTCTTTTATCTATTCATCCGTAACTTGTATGGCATCTGTATTATACGTTAATATATAAATGAAATTCTCTTTTGCTAATTCTATCTTGAACGAATGTGTTTATCTCCATTACTTCAGGATCCATAAAAAATGAAATAAAATAGCTGATCTGAAGCATAAATCATTAAATCTTTTCTTATTATTAGCATGTGTGGACTTTTATATAAACCCTAGGAATAACCTTTAATGGGGCAATGTTATCAAGTGGTCCTAATTATTCGCATATTTATTGATAAATATAAAGGTCGTCGTTTAATCCCTTATAGTTTTGTGAAATGATGTAAAAAAATAGCTTTCACAAGTTTGTATACGTGACCGACAGACGTGACACAGAACTGGATTTGATGAGCATGGTATATAATTATATTGTCTTAAAACACCGAGAGAGATATAGAAGGACAATATAAAGATAATATTTGCCTCAACTTGGCTATGTGGCATTCTTCAATGGGTGCTTCAAAAAACTTTTAATTAACTAATTAAGAATATGAATTAGCATCTTTTCCTGATTTGAGTTTATCTCATTTTTGTTTTTTTTCTTATAAATAATTTGTATACATTTTAGTTCGTGTACAATCAAAATGTGCTTGTTCATTATATTTCTAATCATTGATTACCAATTATAAACATGTATTTACTCAGAAAAAAAGGCTATTAGGAGGGGATCTTGGTCCAAAAATTATATGCAAACTGGAGTATTTTATTAACTTCGATTAGTAATTTGTATATTAGGCCGACATCAACTACTTTGGGTTTGGCTTTGATATAGTTGTTAAAATTATTTTCTCATTTTTTGAGTTAAAAATTTCAAATTCCATATTCTATTTCATGATTTTACGTAATATATTTTAATTTCTTAATTTTTTTTTGGTTAGATTGATCGAATTTTACATAATTTTGCAAGTTTTTCTTTTATGTAACACAGTAACAGTGGCTAAATTATACCCCTATGAACCACCTTAATTTTTTTTTTAATATTAGGGTTTAGTTCTTTTGTTTTGCCACATTTACCTGTCGGTTGATATTGATCATAAAGATGACTCCTATAAATATTTCATTTAGCATTCTGTAAGTTTCTTTCTACCAAACACATCAAACCCATCATTTTGTTTTTCACCTTTTTATAAGCAAGAGCTGAGTAACCTAAGGAAATTTCTTGAAATAGAAACGAGTGGTATTGCTTTCAAGTAAGGAAGTTCCTGACATGACTAATATTATATATTATGTTACCAATAAAAGACGATAAAGTTAAGAACAGACAGTAGTAGTACTGCATCATGCTTGTAGACTGTACTGGCTATAAATTTTATAACTCAAAGTGCTGTTTCAATTCCTCAAAGTGCTGTTACCTTCACTAAATTCTTCAGTTAAACAATTATTGTGACGTCCAAATTTCTGAAAAACAATTTGAACCTCCGAATTATGAGCTTCAGACGTTTGAATTCTTCTTTGAACATTCTGATTTCGAACATCCAAATTTCTGCTTCCATCGTTTGATTGTCTGTTATCTGTAAGAATGGACATTTAAGCAAAGCACCTAAGTATGAGAGTGACAATGTTCTTTCTGCCCCTTGATGATCAGAAAGAACCATATATATATATATATATATATATAGTTCATGTATATAACTAATTCCATTTAGTTGGCTCAAATTCAACTGAAGTCATATGTAGTAATGGCTTGAGAAAAACTTTCATGGCTTTTTCTATAGGAAGAAAAATCAAAGATCGATTTGATTCTATTTAGTTCTTTCATATCTCAACTCGACGGGTGATTAACAGATGTGGCAACCCGTATTAGTGAACAGTGAATGTAAAAATCAGTATTAAGGATCTTATTTTTGATTTCATGATTGAAAGAGATGGGATTCAACGATCACTTGTTGCAGATATGCCAGGCAGCTCGACGCATATCCAAAAATTTGTTGATCCATGACTCCATAAGAAATTCAAAATATTTGCATTTAATTGAATCATTCCACTTAGGAAATGTCAGAGCCAGGTTGGGCCCAGCCCCTTCTGGGCTTTGAAAAATATTTCAGTCTCTCTCAATAAAACCCTCACCTTTTCTTAGTTAATTTGTTATATAGCCCCTCCTAAATTATGAAAATTCCGGCTTAAAATTCCATTTTTATTTCAATTTGCTCCCTCTAACAAGAATTTCTGACTCTGCCACGGTCTTTGATTAATTAAAACAAAGTTCAGACGTTTTATTGAATGAAAATTTAAAAGAAAAAATAAAATTGTGAATTAGCTCAATGCTACTAAAGATTCGTTTCAAATTAAGGCGCCTGCGACTTTTAGTCCATTACTGCGATTAATAATATGGGTTTCCAAGTGTTAGAACATGGCTTAGTAAGAATGTTAGCACATATGGCTGACATGTTTGTGCTTTTAGGATTAAGCTGAAGTACAAAGTTACAAATCATGATCAAAGCATAATATGAGCTTATCAAGAAACAAAATTAAAGCATAATATGTACGAGCTATAGGAGAGTTCCTCGAAGCTGAAAATATGAATAAAATTTGTAATTGTAGATTAAAAGGTAAGGTTAATCTTAGTCATAGTTCCATTCCATGTTCGTTCAAAGTAATATATATTTTTCCTGTAGATATTTTGCTAGTAGTTTTAATTGTCCAAAGTATCTCAGGCAATTCATCTACTTATGCTCCATTCTTTTTGGTCGGATTCTTTTTCAAATTTTTTTTGATGTGCTTATTGGATGACTCCACTTACCCATTGGTCTTTGTATTGGTCGAAGAGGCAAAGTGAAACTATATAATAAGCCACTCACAAAAACTCTAGAAATTATTGTTGTCAAATTACTTTTCATGGTCCGCTATAATCATGTGCGGCACTTGCAAATTGATAGATTAAACTTTTCTATACAAAGTCCTTGACATTTTTGTTTGTGATACTGATAAGGGGCTCTGCCTCCACCAATTTGGTGAAGTAATCCATTGCAATGACAGTGTATTTAGTTGAGTCCCTCCCTTAAGGCAGTGGTCTAATCAGGTCGAGGTCTTAATTGTATGAAGGGCTAAGGATTTGATATGGTCTTTAGATTTTTTAAAGGGCGTGAATGTTGTCGACATATCTCTAAAATGCATTATATTTTCGTACCAACTTTTTAGCATCATGAAGTGATGTAGGCTAATAGTAATTCGGTTTAAGGGCTTTATGAGCTAGAGACTCTATTTAAAGTTGTTTATGCCAGCTCTTTATTGAATTTCCTATAGTACATATTTGGCTTTGTTTGGCCTCAACTTCCTCAAGTATGGGTGAGAATGTCCTAAGTGATGAAGGGTACCATCGATCAGTGTGTATTGAGCCAATATGTATCTAAGGTAACAAGCTTTAAGCTTATCTTATGGAATTTCTCTATTTTCTATGTACTTCCTAATTAGATCCATCCAGCTTAGGCGATGATTAGTCTAGAGTACCTCTTTCATAATTTCTTTGATACTTGGCACTAGAACAAGCTTGAGGGGGTAATAGTTGAGGTATCTAGATTTTTTTGGTTAAGGCTAGTTATGCCAATACATATGCCTTAAGATTCTCAGTCGGAAAAAAGATATTTTAGCTCCTCTATTTTAGAGAATGAGATAGTTAACTCACTCAGTTTTTAAAATATCCATTTACACCCCTTCATATTAATTTTTTTGTGGTTAAATTGGATGGAAAATACTACAATTACTATAATACTCTTGACTGTCATTGATTAATAGTTCACCATCATTGACCGATGTTTATCCATTATTGCTTGATCGTGGAACATCTTTGATCGGTGCAATGATGATTCGACTCATAATTTACATCATTAGACTCAAAATTTCGTGATCTATATAATGCTGAAATTTTTTTTATTAACGGAGCACTGTAGAGGTGTCAAAATTTAGGATCAATATCAGTAATGCAATTCATCCAATGATAAACCTAATTCGAATTAGAGAGCTATGAAACAATTAATGGGGAGAAAATAGTGGGAGGGGTTGGCAGCCACCGACCCCACATTTGGAGGATCGACGGCTGGTTTGTCTAATAGTGGGGGTGGTGCATGCCACCCCCTCACCGTTTGATAGTGAAAGATGGTAGCCGTCATCTTCCACCATACTCTCCACACTTTTGGCACATCCGTGGTGTTTTATTGACGAAAAAATCTACTATCACGTAAATTACGAAATTTTAAGTTCAATAATTTTTATTGTGAGAGATCGGTGGCCGAAAGTAGCTCACTACAGCTCACCGGCGGCTCTGTCAGAGTCTTTTGGTTAGTTAATAATCAACGTCAGTCAACGTTGGTCAGCGCCCTTTAGATTGTGTCATATGTCTTTTATGAGTTAAAGATTAAATTTCTTTTATTACCATTCAATTTAATAGAAAAAGTTAACGACAAGTGGTACAAATTAGTTATTTAAAAAAGTGGGTGAGTAAATTATCCTTTTCACTATAATAGGGGAGCCAAAATTTTCTTTTTCTTTCTTAACCTTTAAATTGCCTTATAAGCTTATTAACTTTCTGAAGGTAAGCTGTTACATGGTCTTATCTGGCCTCAAAGTCCATATTGACCTGGTTCACCACCAATTGCGAATCACTCTTAATGAGGACTCTTTTGGCTAGGAACGCTCAAGCAACCCTAAGCTTAGCCAAGAGGGCTTCATACTCTACTTCATTGTTAGAAATTGAAAAGCCAAATCGAATTGCATAACTAAGCTCATCCCCCTCTAGACTGATAAGGATTATTCCTACTTCACAACCTTAGGAATTAGATGCCTTATTTATGCATAGTGTCTAAGTTAAGGCTTAGGAGTCTTTGCCCATCTGGTTACTAAGAGGTGCATTGGATGAGGCTTCTTCTAGTATGATTAGATCTCTATCTTGTATGATCAAGTCTCTATGTGTGCATTCGGTGACAAAGTTCATGAAAGCTTGTCCCTTAATGGATAACATCGGCTTATAATGATGTCAAACTCATTAAGCTCGACTGCCTACCTTATTAGTTGTCTTGAGAGGTGGGCTTGTACAAAATTTGCTTAAAGGGTTGATCAATGATGACCATTATGGTGTTTTCTTCAAAGTAGGGTTGTAATTAAAGTTTGGACATAACCAATGTTAGGGTTTTTGACTAGAGGGTAATGACTCTCAGGGTTAGTAAATGCCTTACTGGCAAAGTAAATAGGCCTTTAAGCTATTCCTTTTTATTTTTTTATATTAAGATTGAGCTTATTGCTTTTGCTAAAATGCCCAAGTATATAAATAGTTTGTCTTTCATCCTCAATACTATAAGATGGATGGGCTAAGCCAAATAGGTTTTGAGTTGTTAGAAATTTTCTTCACACTATGAGGTCTACTTATCTTTTCACGTTTTTAATACCTTGAAAAAATTCAAAATATTTGTTAATAGCTTTTGAAATAAACCTATTGAAGTCAGTAATCATGCCTGTTAGCCTATAAATTTCCTTTATTGTGCTCATGGACTTTATATCTAGAATTACTCTGCCTTTATTAGGATTGGCCTTAAGTTCCATTTGGCTCACCATAAACCTTAGGTATTTACTCAATTCTACCTCGAACACATATTTCTTTGTGTTCAACTTCATATTATACTCCCTCCGAATCTTGAATGTCTTTCTTAGGTCTCCAACATAGTCTTCCAGCATCATAGACCTCCATGCTCTTCTCGATTAGAAGCTTGAATAGCCTATTAACGAGCCTTTGGTAAGTATCCTTGACATTCTTCAACCTAAAACACATGATCTTGTAACAGTACATCTCTTGGTGGATAGTGAATGAGGTCTTCTCCAAGTCAAGAGGAGTGCATGCTCGGCTATAGAGTCTACTAATTGATTAATCATTGAAAGAGGCAAACTATCCTTTAGGCAACCCTTTTTTAGATCTCTGAAGTCCATGTACATCATCAATTTTCCATTGGCTTCTTGACCATTACCATATTGGCCAACCATTCGAGGTATTGGACTTCCTGAATAAATCATGCTGCTAGACGTTTCTCAACCTCAGTCGCCACTACCTTATTTCTTTCTTAATTAAAAATTCATCTCTTTTGCTTAACGAATTTATGGCCAATGCATGAGATATTTAAGAAGGGTATACTCATGGCATATCTTTGTGTGACAAGGTGAAAATTTTTGATACCTCATATAACAAAGCCCTTAAATTTATTTGAACATTAACTAACTCTTCTATTGGCTCTAGGGAGTTTTGCTTCTCCTCTTCTTTCAGATCCATAGTCGAAATACAAAACATTCTTTTTGCTAAGGTTTCATAACAACTCCTTACCATCTTTTAGTTCCTTAAGACTACCTTACTTCATTTTCGGCTGAAAATTTCAGATTCAGGTAGTGGATGAGCATAGACATATTATAGTTCCTCATGAAGGTTGCCATATTAAAATTTTATAGGGGAATAACTGATTTACCACTACAAAGCTCACCATTTTGGTCTTTATGTGAGGCCTCTCTAATAGGGACATCAATAGGCTGACAACTCCAAGCGACATTACACAATCATCCCCAAAATCATACAGGGGTGTTTGTGTTCTCTCTATCTTCAAATCCTTTGTACTGAGGTCATATAACGCCTCTTTAAAGATAATATTTATCGAACTCCTAAGATTGATGAATCTCTGTTGATGCACCTACCACTTACATCAAGACCACTAGTGTATTATTGTATAGGTAATTGAACCCTTGGACAACCTCTTCAGTGAATATATTATGGATCGTTTGTACTCAAGACTTCTTGGTAGCTAAGGTGTTACACATTACTTAATGTCCCGCTATGAAGTACTGAGAGTAGTTTTTCTTTGTCTGTTAGAGTCTCCTACCAATGTGGCTTATCTAAAAATTATCATAGTCATTGTCGATTGGACTGAGGGCTAGAGATTTAGGTTCTCAAGTTATTGGGGCTTTTATTGCTCTTGGCTAGTTTTGAACTCCTTCAAATACCTATTTATCATTGGCCAGTTAATTTGTTTCCTCAAGTGGTCATTTTCATTGGTTATTTGCCTATAATCTTAATGAAACTCGGACTTTTTATCTTCTTTCCATTGTGTTGTAGGTGCTCTTATGGCGCTCAACTCCTCAAGTAGACCTTTGTCTTTAATGGCTTTCATTTTATATTTTGAAACGCAAGTGCAAGTATTGTAACAAGTTATATAATGATGAATAGAGTATCATTCCACAAGTACTTGTTATTATATTTTTGTTACCAATTCTACATTTATCTAAATGATTGATTAAAATATGCAGAATTAAAATAAAAATAAAACTAAAGAAAAAGAAAAGATAACAAAAGTTTAAGCAGCAAAATCTGTGAATTTACCGATAAAAGATAACCTTAGATTTTCAATCTTCACTCTACACTTCGCCTAAATTACACATTCTCCTCTTTGAATCAATTATTTAACTAGAATTGTCAACAAAGAATCCTAAATTATATACAAGTCTCTTTCAATGGTCAGGCGGGAATATCTCTTTTAATTAACTCACTATATTCTTATGTTAATAAAATTAGAAAGAGATTCATTAAGCCTAGGTTCTATTTAATGGTTACATATGTCATGTAAGTATATTCCTATCTTACATGAATTCATCATAATAATCAATGACCACATGTTAGTCTATCTATGGCTAAAATTAAAATTCCTTTTCGAGTTCATAAAGGTTACTTAATCAATCAAATGGTGATTAAACATCTAAAAGATATTAAACACAAGATAGAACAAAAAATTCAGTTATTGAATAATATGAATCAAAGAGGTAAATATAATTTAAATTACACGTAAAGGTCCAATCAAAACCTTAGAAAATAAATTTAGTTCATGATGAAGTTAAGAGTTTCAAAGCATATCAAGTTCAACATCATGAAGAAAATACAAAATTAAAAAGATATTAAAAGAAAGAAATAAAAATATGTCACTTCAACTCTTTAATCTTTAATCTTCTTTTTTTTTTAACTCTTCTTTGATGTTCTCCCTCTCTCTAAAAATCTGCTCTAAACTCTACAAAATATTGCTCTTACAATTACTCTTGAACTTTTCTTTAATGTTCTCTTGAAATAGGTTTTTCTTAAAAAAAATTATATATATATGTTTTCATCTTTAAGTTAGGGTAAAACTTCGAATTCAAGTCAGAGTCGGATTCAAATTCCAATATCTAGCACTGTGGCCTTGCTTCTCATTGCTTTGGCACTGCATCATTTATTCTTCATTGCTGCGGCTTTGGTCTTGGGTGCCGCGACCCTGACGTGATACTGTTCCAGTGTTGCAGCCTTGCTTTTGGCATCTTTGCACTAGCTTTCTAACAACATTGGTGCTACAATGTCAACTCCCAACATTACAACCTTGAGTTTCTAACTTCAGTTTTGATTTTTGCACTCCAACACTACAGCTTCACTTCTGGGGTTGTGGTGCTGAATCTTGATATCACACTTGATATTTCTGTTTTTTTTTTATTTTTCCAAATTTTCAACTTTAGTAGCTACAATATCTTTAAACCTACAAAATAATAATAAAACATATAAAAGGTTTAATTAACATGCTTAAACTTAACAAATGTTAAGCTAAAGAATTAGGATAATACTTATAAAATACACTTATTAGCCTCAAAGATGATCTATAGGGGGATAGTGATGGAGTCATACTTTTCATCTTAGATCCTTACTACTCTGGGGGTGATCGCCTCGCCTTTTCACCTTAATTTTCTTCATATGGTCTTTCTATTTGAGGGTACTTTGTAATTCTTAGTTGCGTTCAGTCTCTCCTCTACCTAAACGCCTTTTTCTTAAGGGATCTCTTCAATTTTCAGCCTTGAACTTTCCCTTGAGCTTCTACTATTCAGGACCTCTTTAACCCTTATATATTTAAGTGCTCAATCATAAGTAGCTGCATAGGTCGGGATGCGATTCTTAGTCAGGTAATATCAGAACCAATTTAGTCACAGTCCATCCTTTAGGGATTCCAAGGCTATCGACATATTGAATTCCTTAAGTTGAATTACTTTTTTTTTTTTTATGAATTTGGTCTATGAAGTCCTTCAAGCTCTCTACTTGGTCTTAAATAATCGTTTTTTAGTTGTCTAGGGTATTTGGATGATTTACAGGCTTCTCAGAAATGTTGTATAAACTTTTATGTTAACTTATAATAAGAAGATATGCTCATCTGCTTTTTGAACCAGAAGTGAGCCTACCTCTCCAAGTTCGTATGAAACATTAAGCAAATATGATTCTATCTTAACCTTATAATATTCGTGGCTGCTTAATAATTAGTTATTCCCTTATATACTGGGATGCTTAATAATCGAAAGGTTGTGGTAGCTTCATATCTCTAAGCTCATCTATAAAGGGCGACTTTAGCTTCTTCCCTGTTGCCCTCAGAGGATGTGATTCTCTACATTATTTACTTTCTATGAACTTGTACATTATTTCCTTTAATCCTTTGACCTTATCCTTCAAGACCACTTCTTCTTGTGCTATACTCTCATTTTTGTCTCCACTCGCGCCTTTTTTGATTTTTTTTTTGGCTAGCAATATTCTTTGAATATCCTGTTTATCTAAATCTTGCTTCCTCTAGGTTTCTTTTTACCCTTCCCAAATCTTCAACTTCTAAGTATACCAATGCTTAGATTTAATCCTTTTAGTGTGATCTCCTACTTTGAAATTGATTTTTTTGCTCCTCAAGTAGTTGGTGGGAGAGATCCCAAGGGTTTAATGGGCCTATTTACCAATCAATCGCTCATTGCGGCTTTTAGCCATTTTCACTTTTTATGCTTATCCAACACCTTTTCCAATAAGTCTATAAACTCTTTCTTCTCTTTCCTCATTTTCTCTTGTTCTTTCTTTAATTCTATCGTTTAGGCAAAGGAAATCTTTTGATAGTGTATCATGTTTTTATCTTATAACTCCAATGATTGCCTTTGATTGAGATTCATCTGGTTAGGATTTTCTATCGATAAATGATTTTGTTTATCTAAATCTTGCTTCATCTAGGTTTCTTTTTACCCTTCCTAAATCTTCAACTTCTAAGTATACCAATGCTCAGATTTAATCCTTTTAGTGTGATCTCCTACTTTGAAATTGATTCTTTTGCTCCTCAAGTAGTTGGTGGGAGAGATCCCAAGGGTTTAATGGGCCTATTTACCAATCAATCGCTCATTGAGGCTTTTAGCCCTTTTCACTTTTTATGCTTATCCAACACCTTTTCCAATAAGTCCATAAACTCTTTCTTCTCTTTCCTCATTTTCTCTAGTTCTTTCTTTAATTCTATCATTTAGGCAAAGGAAATCTTTTGATAGTGTATCATGTTTTTATCTTATAACTCCAATGATTGCCTTTGATTGGGATTCATCTGGTTGGGATTTTCTATCGATAAATGATTTTGTTTATTACCACAAGTAGTCTTGGATTGGGTGATTATCTTGTCCATCTTTCAGGGATTACCCTTAATGACTTTTACACAATTCTTATAGATGGCCAAAAGATAATAAAACAAGAAATAAAGGAAAAATTATATTGTTGAAGTATGATTTTTGTCTCGAAAAGCTAATCCATTTTTAAGTAATTTGGCCTTATTTTATAAGCTTCTACATATTAGGTCATTTGAGTCCTACTAAGACTATAGGTCATTATATCTCTAGATTTCTAATTTGGATCTTTTTTAAGAATGTAGATGTTGGACTTATCTAGAAGTTTTTGTGATGCTCTAAGATCCTTAGGATAAAGACGTCTATAGTCTTAAAGGAATATAGCCATCTTTATGTTAGTCACATAAATTTTGAGTGGTTCGCTCGACTTGGACGATGAGGAGTTATATGGTTGATACCGAGGTTGCCAAAGATAACTTGATGTCAAGGACATTTTAAATAGCTACTGAGGACACTTCTCATTTGATATTGGTCCTGAGCATTTTTGGACCATCATGGGCTTAGGCCTCTAATGCTTTAATATGAAAGGCATGTGCTATGGGCCTCAGATGAAATATCCTTTAAGGGGAATAAGCCCAAGGGCCATTTGGATTTATGAGCCCTTAGGGCTTTGTTGGAGTGTGAGATGGGCCTGGGCCAATGTTTATATTGGGATTTATGTTCATGTGTCATCTCAAATTTTGTATAAATATTGTATTTTCATACTTATGCAATAAATAAATATTTTAATAAATTGCTAATTATTTTAAGGTAAAATGCTTGCAACATTCTGGACATTATGTTGATCTGAAAGAGTTCAAATCAGGTTTAAAGAGTTAGAACTTTTCCTGAAATGGGACAAAGACTTGGGAATATACTAACAATAACATAGTTACAAATAGTTGCAAAAGTTGCTAGAAAATATCATTGTGCAAGTATGTTATCGAATTATATGTTCCTGATTTATTTCCATCGATTCAGGGTCTATCAAATGGAATCGATTAGTATAGATCAATGTGTTGGGTTATATGGGGTAGGCGAATAAAACTTAGATTGCTTGCATGTGGGTTGTGTTCATCATACAAACAATATACATATCTCATACATACATGTGCACAGCGGAAGATTAAATATAATGAACACAGAAAATAACATTTGATTAAACTGAAATTCGAAATTGAGAAATATCACCAATGAAGCCTTTGGATTAATTTTCTTTGAAGTCCACCATGAAATGAATCTTTGATCAATTCTAGCAATCAACAAGGGTGGGTTTGATTGTCTAGAATGACAGCATCTTAATCCAGCATATATGTTTAACTCTTAAACATTTTTCAAAGTTAAACAATTTAACTTAATCAAATTTGTTTTTCCTTTTATTCAACTCTTGAATAAATAAAACAAATCTTGTTTTTAGTTATTACATTTAGTAATCATTTATCTAGTTTGTTTTGTTGTTCTAACACTTAAAACACAAAACAAACAATTTCAATTTCTCAAATTGAATTGGCTCCCAAAATGCAAAACCTAAAATCTAAAACCAATTTCAAAAAAAATCTAATGATTTTCAATTTCATTTCACTTTATATACTAATGCATAAATTCCAAACTAATTTGAATTTCATTTGCATTTCATTTGGCTTAACCTAACCTTAGTTAACATTTAACCATAGTTAGATTACTTTAACTTAACCTTTAAGTTAATAAATATTTAATTAATTTAACCATAGTTAACTAACTTAACCATGGTTAGGTTAACCTTTACTTAACCTTTAAGTAAGGTTAACTTAACTTAACCATATGGTTAACCTTTAACCCTAGTTAAGTTAAATCATTTATTTAACAATTAAACAAATAAATATTTATTTTAATTATTTAACAATTAAATAATCATAAAGTGAAATTACTATTATATCCTTACTCGGTTACCAAGTTAACCTAAAGTGGGTCCCACCATTTAACCATATACTTTAGTTAACGTAACTTTAGTAATTGCTGAATTATACTGTATCGAACAATTCAATACGGTACACTGCCCAAGTGCTCAAAGAGTACATTTCATATCGGGACTCTCTAGGTCTACACCCGATTTGTCAAATGGAACTATTCCATTAATCCGTAATCGATGCCCCACGCACACGTTACGAATATTACAAATCAGCGTGTCAGACCATACAAGTTGAGGTCATAACGTATACGTATAATCCTTCCATCATTTAGACCCTGGATGTGTGGGGATATAGATCAGCACCATCAAATCCCCATTTGCTCATCCAATAATCTTATCTCCAGATTCGTATCTCGATAAACAATATACGCAAACATTTTTGCTATATTGTTTAACCCTGTGGGAAACTCTTTTCCCGGGTTTATGCTTGTGGCCACAAGACTTTATGAAATACAATCTCGGAGCATCGGATATACAACTTACCTACGTAAGCTGATGGATCCCGTATCTACGCACACCGGACTCCATGAGCATCGGACCATACCCAGCGACACATAGCGGTCAGACCATGAAAGGTCTCTGACATATGTGGAACCAAAGCATGATGGATCACTCATAAGACCACCGTGGCGCTCAGGTCAAAGGACCACGATTACTACTCAACTCGAGAGGACCTTCCTTTGACGGTTTCATAGGATATCTATTGGGGTCCTCATAAGTCTGTTCAGTATCCAGTCCTGACTGGATACCCGCATGTCTATACAAGCTCTAAGCTCATGGTCAGCTAAGAACAACCATCTGAACTAGTCAGATATAGACATACACTAATCTATATATTGTGAATTCACCGATAGACCCGCATTGATGATCATAGATCAGGAACATTATATTTGAGACATACTTACATAATGATATTTCTTAGCTCTTATTGCAACTCTTTGCAACTATATCATTACAAGTATACTCTCAGGTCTTTGTCCCATTATAGACAAAGTTCTAACTCTTTAGACCTCGCTGACTCTTATAAACTGATAACTATTAACAGTGCTAACTATTAGCATTTATAACTCTCAGCTTTGATAACTATTAGTTCTGGTCTAAACTCCTTTAAACCAGATCTGAACTATTTCAGATCAAACAATGTCTGTAATGTTACAAGCATTTTACCATATTAATATGATATTAACAATCTTTATTCGAAATGTTTATTGTATAAATATTAACAATTAATATTCATACAATATTGGAATGGCACGTGAGCACCAGCTCCAACACAATGTATATCTATATCTAAATTATTCAGATGGTTAATCTTAGCAGACCATAAGCTTAGTTAAAACTCGTATAGATAAACAGGTATTCAGTGAGAACTAGATACTGAACAAGACTCAATGAAGACCTCCAATAGATATCCCATAAATCTGTCAGTAGAGGGTCTTCTTGAGTTGAGTAGTATTCGTGGTCCCTAAACTTGAGCACCACAGTGGGTTTGTGAGTAATCCACCATACTTAGGTTTCACATATGTCAGAGACCTTTCATGGTCTGACCGCTGGATGTTACTGGGTATGGTCCAATGCTCATGGAGTCCGGTGAGTGTAGATATAGGATATGTTAACTCATATGGATGAGTTAAATATCCAGATGCTCTAAGGTTGTATTTTATGAAGTCTTATGGCCATAAGCAATAAATTTGAAAAAGAGTTTCTTGTGGTATAAATAATGTCGCAAAAGAGCCACTACTCTAGCCTGGTCATCTCTTAGTCTATACAGCCACTGACCTGATCCTCTAACGGCCTTCTTTGCCTAAGCGGGACTTACGGCAGTTTGGCATTTCACCAGTATTAAGGACACTAGTGGTTAGGAATACATGAAATGTATGGTGACCTTAGGCATTTTCCAAGAACTAGAGGCCCTTCCCATCGGATCACTTTATCATAACAATTTTGTTAAGTTAATACACTAGGAGAATTCTCAAGAAGGATTTTAGAAACTCATGTTTTGAAGAATAAAGAATATTATTCTTTCGTGCTCAAACCTTGATTACATAAGACAGTATTGAGTCCTTATATAGATTGGAGAACTCAGATTCAATAATTTAAGATGGCGTAAGCCATGAGTAAGCCATGACACTATTAAAACATAATTATTACACCCGAAAACTTTTACATTTATACAAACACGTGAAAAAAAGGTTCATCAGTCCTTGGAGGACTTTGCTTCAATCCAGAATACCTATTCTTTCATCTTCATAGTACTTGCCCATTCAACAAATAGACTCGTACAGATACTGAACCATGATGAAGAAGAACCTGTCATTACTTTCTTATTATGGTTTTATCCAAAGAGTTGGTAGATTGGAAAGTTCCAATTATTGATATCCAGACATTCATCCTCTAAAGTTCCAATCAAAAGGATCACAACTATCTTTCTTCTTCAACGTAATGGAATGATTATTTCTAAAAATAAAGTTCATTATTACCCAGTACTAAAGGACTATTTTACTATTCCTTATTCCTTACACCTATTCTAAGGACTGGACGATTATAAACCAGAAATTAGAGAGCTAGAAAGAATCCCAGCCTAGGAAAATCAAATAATTCCTCTTGTGGCCTGGATCAATCCATTAGATATGGCACAATGGGAAGTACTAGATGAAAATTTTGCTAAAAGAATCCAAGCCATAGATAACCTTTGCAATCATACTAGGCTTAAAGTATAACTCACCCACCAAAGGCAAGTTGATTACACCAAACATCATTATGACCTACCCACTTGACACCCCTTTCAACCTTATGCTCATCTGGATCCTTAAAAAATGACACAACCACAAATGCCAACCAACGTTGCTCCATCAAGTCCTACTGACTCATAAATAGCCTCAAGCTCACACGAACCCAACACTAAGTTGTCATTATTCCAAGACTCACAGCTACTTGCCAACATAGATGACATTATGAATGAGGTTGAAAACCTCCTTGAAGAAATGGAAAAGCAAAAGGCAGAATATGCTGTTAGAATACAAGATTACGACAACGACAATTTCAGCTATACATCTTTTGGCTCGTAAATATGTAATCCCACCACCCGTTTTTATCTATCACATAGAGCCAGTCTTTTAAATAAAGTTTGTCATTTGTAATAATGGCTAGCTTAAGGCCCAATTTGTTTTTTTTTTTCACGTGCTTGTATAAGTGTAAAAGTTGTCGGGTGTAATAATTATATTTTAATAACATCATAGTTTACGCCATCTTAAATTATTGTATCTGAGTCCTCCAGTCTATATGAGGACTCAGCACTGTCTGATGTAATCAATGTTTGTGCATGAAAGAATAATATTCTTTATTCTCCAAAACATGAGTTTCTAAAATCCTTCTTGAGAGTTCTCATACTATATTAATTTAACCAAAATGTTGTGGTAAAGTGATTTGATGGGGAGGATTTCTGGTTCTTGAAAAAGGCCTAAAGCTACCATACATTCTATGTATTCCTAGCCACTAGTGTCCTTAATACTGGTTAAAGGCTAAGACAGCTGTAAGTCTTGCTGAGGCAAGGGAGGCTATTGAGGCAATAGGTCATTGGCTGTATAGACTAAGAGAGGACTAGGCTAGAGTAGCCTTCTTAAAGAGGCAGTCCTAATGAACCAACTTTATATATCCACATTTGGTTTTAATGCCATCTTACTCTTAAGTTTTTCTTAACTCATTTACTTTCACATGGTCTTTCCTTAAGTAGTAATCAACCAAAGATAAAAAATACCTATTACTACTATGTGTTGATGTTTTTATTGGTCCCTACAAGTTAATATAGATGTATTCCATAATTTCATGTCTTATAATTATTGGTGGTCAAACTAACTCTGTGTTATTTTCTCAATGTATTATATTTAAAGAATTTCAGCCCAATTAGCCTTTCATTTTCAGTGAGACCCTACTTTTTCGGTTGCAGTAAACTTGGTTTTCCTATATGGCCTAGCCTCTTGTGCTATAACTTAGTCTCATTATTCCTGCATGAATAACAATAATAATATATCTAGTGACAATGCTTCCGTGTAAAATAAATTGTCCTAAGCATAGAACCTCTACTTATCTTTAGCTACCCATTTTAAATTTTATAAGTGTATTCTAATTCGTCTAGAACATCTAGAGATATTATATCCTTATTCAATTCAAGAACACGTTTTATATTTTTCATGATATTTATTGTTCCATCATGTGACTTTATAGGAATTGTACCTATTCCAATGACTTTGCATGAAATATCATTCCCTATTAGTACCTTACTCCTTTCATATTTTTCATATGAATGAAACTAGTTCTTGTTAAGACTTATATGATAAGAACATTTAAAATTCAATACCTAATCTTTTAGATTTTCCTCCACTGAAACTGTGAGAACATCTGACCTGTTATACCTATTCGATGCTACTGTTATATCTACATGATTTAAACCTTTTTTAAATTTCTCAATTCGTTCCTAATAGTTTCTTTTAAATGCCCCTCATTTCTACGAAAATAGTATTTTCTTTCACCAATCTTTGACTTAAACTTGAATTTTTTTTCTATATTTTCTTTTTCCCTTTTCTCTAGTCTTTCTCTGACAAATAGGTTTTCTCCATTATTTTTCTTCTCAAATTTTATTTCTTGTTCCCTTAATTTTAACGCAGTTAGACTTTTTTTTTAAGATAAGACTTTTTTTTATCATATTTAATGGTTGGTTTTACTTTCTTGTAAGAGATTGACAATGAATTTAAGAGAATAACAATTTAATTCTCATCATTGATTGCTTCACCGCTATTTTTCAAGTCTATACAAATCCTCTTAAATAAATTAAGATTCTTTTCTAAATCTTTAAAAGGATTCATTCGGAAACCAATTAACATTTTTTTAAAAAGAATTTTACTTGATAAAAATTTAAAAATAAACAAACTTTCAACCTTACCCAACGCTTCCTTGTTGCAGTTTCTTCATTGACTTGCCATAGTACAAATTGTCAGATAACTGCAAGATAATGATATTGCAAAAGTTTCATCCATTTCTACTATTTTTTCATTACCTAACGAGGTCCTTCTTTTTTTTTTTTTCTCTATTAAAGCAACATTTTGCTAAAGCAACATTTTGCTGAAGCAGTTGAACTTTCATCTTTTGCCAAAAATTAAAATCTCCTTACTTATTAAACTTATCTACTTCAAATTTAGTGATCGTTAATTTTTAGATTCTTAGTTGATTACCCTTGCATCTTCCTTTAATTTTTTAAACCTTTAGTTATGATACCACTATTAAAAATTTATATACTAATACTATTGTTAAAAATTTGCATTTTAATCGAAGACTCAAAAATCCAAAAATTAATATTAATAGACAATAAAAAAATAAAACCATAAAAAATAACACGCCAAAAATTTTATAATAGTTCAATTATTATGAACTTACATTCATTTTTGGAGTTGAATAACATGTCAGCACTATATTTAAAAATTATAATAGTAATACAAAAGCTTTTTAGCATATTTTTTTTACTTTCTTTTTCTAATTTTTTTAGAATAATTTTTTTCTCTAAAATTGTTATTTTTCCTCTCTCTCTTTCTCTTTCTATTTGAAGAGAATGATGAAGAATATGGTTGATCTGAAATCTAAAGTCGAGCTCGTTATATATAGGGACCAAAGAAAACATCTCATTTTCCTCGTCCAAACGTTTTTTTTTTCTCTCTGTTTTGGACTTAGATTTTAGCTTCAAGGAAAGACATTATGAGTCTTTTTTGTTTAAAAAAAAGCAGCACAAATCCGACTCTAATTAGAGGAAGATATTCGGATTGTTTGGCCGAAAAAACCGCAAGAACCAAAGTGCAGGTTCGTGTGGAAGAATTGAAGAAACTCTTTGGTGGGAAAACTCAAATCTCCAAAACGGCACGTCTTTCCATTTTGCAGAGATTACAATATGCAAAATTAGTAACATGCTGATTTTGGCTTTTGTTACTATGTTTCTGAACATTTTCATTCGACTCTCTCTTTTTTTTATTACCAAAATTACAATTATGAATCAACTTCATAAGTTTTCTTTTATTTATCTTTAAACATATAATCGATTCTCTTCATAGTTAATTATTTTTTCAACACAATTACAAAATTTATTAAAAAAAAACACTATGACACCAAACCGAGTTTAAATCTTCTTTGTTTATTTTATTTATTGTATTTTGTGATGGAAATTTTTTACTGATTTTGAAATTTCATGTAAAAGTGTCATGCGAACCCCAATTTGTTGTCTTTTTGTTATCCACAACTAAAATTTGTTGTTTCTAATAAATTTGGTGTTTTCTTTATAATCTCTTTTATGTCCTTTTTTTTTTTTGTTATTAATATTTAATGTTAGAAATAGCACGAATTTCAGAACAAACAAAAAGAAAAAAGAGAAAAAAAGATTGTACTAGACTACTAGCAGCAGTAGCATTATTCTATGTATTGTATTGTAACTTGCACCCAATAAGCAACGCAATTGATGTCTTAGAATTTATTTTTATTATTGGTAAATAATAAATTTCTGGTCGCTTAGCGAAAAAGGTTATAATATAGACTACAAACTATAAATTATGAAAAGTTAAAAAAAAAAAAAAAACTATAAATTATAAAGAAAAGAAAATATAGTATAGCTAGTAATTCAGTGTCATAACCTTGGCGGCAAGGTAGACAATGGGGTTGGCTTCTGGTCAGTCTACATGATTCGATCAGACAGTGACGGAAGCCTCCTGAAGAAACTCAACGCCGGTGATGGCATCCGATCACGGAACATCGGATGGCGCAGATAATAGAATCCAAATGCCATGGCCACCATTTTTGACGGAACCAAGTACAACATCATCGCCACAACAAAGCATAGCCCAATAAAAATCCCCGTGGCACGTGGGTCCCTCCACGTCACCAACGCTTGCACGCGCTCCCCTTGCGTGGCTAAATCCCCCAATACCGTCTGTACACGTGCTCCTAGCGTACGCAACTTGTCGTACCTCACGCGTATGATTTCATTTGGTCTAGTACTTGGCACCATATCAAACTCTTCATCCAGTTCATCACGTTCAACTGTATCAGCCAACGAGATCTTCGGATCAAAGTGAGGCAGTGGGTCCCTTGACCGAAATCTGTAATTCCACGCCCCAATCACGAACACGTAAAATGCTAACGTGGGGACGATTAAATCAGGGAACCAGACCAGCATAACCAGCAATGCATGCACAAGTATGGTAGCCGTTGGATTTTTCCACGAGCGTGTGTCATCTACCCACCGTACGATATCAATCACGCCAGCAATCACGTTGATGATCCTGAACCAGTTGGCCCGCACTTTCCGCATGCTAAAAGCGTGCGTGTCCGCATCAAGCATGTACATCACCACCTCTCGCCTAAGCGGCGGCTCTGATCTCGCCAAGTGTGCGACTATGATCTTAACAGTTGAGCTCCTCAGTATCTCTTGCTGGACCACTCCCAGTGGTCTGATATGATGCATTAACGGTAACAAAGCCTGTGAGTACACGTGTAAGAAATCCAACCGCGGACTTAAGCGTATGAACCGTACAGCCACCTCTATTTCACCCATTTTTGTCGTCCCGTTATTGCCCAACAAAAGCAAAGGATACGTATTTCTATATACTTTACCAGTCTCTAATGTTGAAATACGTATCCGTACATTTCCTATACGACAATCAGGGCGTGCCGTTTCTTTGCTGGGGTTATCAGCTTCGAATACTCCCCAGCTATCAAAGACTCCAAGTGTCAAAACAGTACACGGATCATAAACCTTCCACGTGTACTGTTCATTCCAACGTGGCTCCAGACTGTCAGATACAGTACGTGTCCGAATCCACTTGGACCCGTATTTAGCCACCACGTAAGCATCTGTTGTACTTTTACCGTTTACCGTTTTCATCGGTAATAAGTTCTTGCACCCAATGACACCCAGTTCAACAGTTCCCACCGGCGGTTTCCATAGCTGCCTAGCTGTCGGCCGGTAGTCGCTGCACAAGTGCGCTGCCTCGTCCATCACGTGATAACCACCATCAAAACACAACCTTAAGTGGACCCTACCTTTGTAGACTCTTTTATCGTCATTTGTGTTCTCAAAAGTGAACCATCTGGACGTCACTTTCCGATCATCTACTCGCCTTTCAACAGCCGTAAGTGGAACTCTAGTGACCCCCAATGGTACCTGTCCTTTAGGTAGCCGGTTTTCCAATGTGAAAATCAAATGGTCAGTGAACGGCTCGGCAGCTACAAATAGTAAATCTTCATTCCATGATGGAGTTCCGTTACGTGTAACGGAGACTTTGGTTTTCTGTATTTGGAAGCCTAACTGAGCTTTGATCGTAAATGGGGCTTCTTTTAGCGCCGTTACTGGGGGCAATATATCTTGGGCTTCGATTACAGTTGCTCGAAGGTACCACAGTTTTGGCGATACATAAACTTTGGCTTTGGAGTAAATGTTACCGGCTGTGTCGGTTTTCCATGCCTCAGGGAATGCCTCGTCGGCCTGAGTACCAAGCCACGTGGCAAGCATCAAGTCACAGCTGTAGGCTCCACCACCCTCCAGCCTGTACCACTGTGGGGCCAAGGAGCTGTCCGGTGGATCACGCAGCGGGATCTCCGTAACGTCGAAGCAGATTCCACCTAAGAACTCTGCAGGTGCTGCCACGTCACCTCTTGGCGGGTCCCACACCGATACCTCTAAGAATGAGGAGGATTCTGGTGAGTCGTAGCCGAAAGCAAATGTCTGGTCCCACTCGAAGCAGGAGGTTTTACGTGCGGGCTTTGATTCGATGCGGTTGTTAGCGACCACTATTCTTACAACCGGACTGCCTCTGGAGGGCAAGTACCGAGCCTTCACCACGCGTACAAAGAGGTAATGCATCTTCTCCACTAGATCAAATGTTGAACGTTCGATTGAAGTGTTATCTGCTGCGTCTGATCCGTAGCTTGCCATGGACGTTGTTCTAGAGATTGGCTGCGGACCGTTGATTGGAGGAGTAAGTTTGACCTCCGGCTCGGATCCTCTGACTTTCGCAGCCTTCATTTGATGAGCCGGCGGCGGCGGCGGAGGGCCCCCCTTGGACGTTGTAAAATCAAACTCAATATGATCAGCTTCCTCCTGCATGGCCGGCTGTTGTGGGATTTGTTCTTCTGTTGGTTGCGCTTCCACTTTATCTTTTTCGTCACTTACTTGTGCTTGCTCTTGCGCTACCGATAGCTCCGGTACTGCTGACGTGTCACATGGGGGTCCTTTCTCCCCTTCTGGCGCCGCATTTTCGGGAGCTACTGCTGGTTGTCCTCCAGCTTCAGGTTTAGCCTCAGCTGCTGGCTCTTCACGGGGCTCCGCGCCATCTGCTTGCCGTTCAGCTGCAGCTGTCGCTTCTACGGCTTTTGCTTCAGATTCAGGTTGCTCTGCTGGTGGATCAGATTTCACTTCCTCCGCCGGCGGATCTGCCGGTACTGTCGATGGCGGCAGTGGCGGCATAGGAACAGCGTCTATATAGTAAATCTTCAACCCAATTTCACCCTGTATCCAACTAAGCAAACTTTTCTTCTCAAGAGGATAATATATCAAAGCTTCTTCTCCTTTTTTAACAAACTGGCTCGAATTCAACCGTATCCTACCAAGAAAATTATTCCTTCTGGTAGGACCATAAGCTTTGTCATGATACATGTCAAGTTCAAGCACGTCACTGAATACTTCAGATGGCTTATCAACATTGAACTCAAGAACCTCGTTCCACGTCGGGTTCAAATCGCGAATCACCGTGCGGGTTCGTCTTCTTTTCCCGTAGTAATCGATTACAACGTAAGGACTTGAGGTCCCATGTCCATCTTTTGGTAAAAGATTGCGTGCATCGACAACTTCCACGATCAGTTTTCGAACTGCTGCCATTTTAGGGTTTTCACTAACAACCCTAAAACATTATTATTCTTGTTATTTGGGTATATGCGGAAATTTTGAGTGCAAAAAAGAGGGCTTCTTGTGTTATTAGAGAGTGACTTTATAATGTGAATAAGAGAAACTGAGAACGAGAAGTAAATGGTTTCTTAGTTTTATTGTAAAGAGAGTGATTAAAGGTGCTTAACTTCATGTGCAAGCAGCAGCTTTAGACCCATTTATTGAAAACAAATTTTTATTTATTTATTTATCGCTTTGGCTTGCTTGTTAAGATGACACTTTACTTTTTTAAGACTGAGATTCTTCCATTTATTTTTAGTCTAGCTTTTGCTTTTTGGCCGTCCATAAACAGTTAACAAGCATTATAGATGATGACCAAGAAGCAAGCGATAGCATGCTTTTTTCAAAGATGACACTCTTTTGAGTCACACCGACCAGAATTTTTGTCACCCAATATCGATCTGTTTATTATTAATAATTGGGGTAATTTTTGACAAAGATTTGATCTCACAAAAACCATACATACTAGTCAGTGACCACCAGCTCTCTTTCACACACTTTAAAGTTTCATTGACGCGTAGCCAACAATAACATGGGGTTGATTGGAACGTGAGTGGCACTGCTGCCATGCATTTGTGAAGACGAGTGAAAAAAGAAAAAAAGCTATTTGAGATATTAGAAAAAGAACAAAATCGTATTAAGCGCTGAGTGTTCCATTTATGTGGACAAAGGTGCAATTAAAGGTAATGAACGATTGGCCTAGAATGTCGATAAATATAGGGCAGACTTTTTGGGTAGCTATTTGGATCGGTAGGTATCAATCTCTTACTTTTTTTTCTTCTGTTCCTCAATCTCGATTCTGTAATAAAAAAAAAATTACTTAATACAAGTTGGCGTCTTTGCCAAATATGCCACGCGTTAGTTAGACTTCGACAATGGGTATTTATTGGTGATATAATAAAAGCATAAAAAATTTGTAATTTTACAAATTCATTAAATTTTAATAATTTCAGATTGGTAGATTTATGCTTTTTATATCTTTTAATTTTATATTTTAATTTTTGTGGTGATGTATGATAGTTAGAAAATAAACTCTTTCTTCGAATTTAGTAATGGTAACATTCTTTTTTTTACAGTAGATTTGTTATTTGCGTATTTATATTTTATTTTAATAATTATATTTTACCATCTACAGATTACTTTAATTTAGTGTTTATTTTAAATTCTAAATTTTTGTATATTGTGCTACTTAAATCTAGATTTGAAGCGAGCACTTTATTAATTTTAACTATTCTTAGAGATGTTTGTTTTATATTAGAATACATGTATGCTTAATACCAAGGTAGAAAAAAGTCCACCTAGAGTTTACTTTACTGTAGTAGTCAATTATTTATATCGTAGCTTCTTATGATTTACTTATTGTAATCTTAATCGAAAAAAGCAAAGGATTAAAAATAATTAAAAATAGAATGCTCGAAGTATGTGCATATATATGGGTAGTATCTTTTATGTGGATTCTTGTGCATTAATATGATTAAATAGATAGATTCCATTATAATAAAAATGAATAATTGTGATTAGAAATACATTTATTTATAGTAATTTATTATATTAATGAAAATAAATTTTGGTAAAAAAAATCATTTTTACCATATATGTTAGGTGCAATCACATTTCTAGGTCTATAATTATATTGGGATCGATGTTTGGATATTGATAGACTTGATGAACTTAAATTAGGCCTATAATTATATCAGGACTAGTGTTGGGATGTTGATAGAATTGATGAACTTAAATTAAAGGTGATGGACGTGCACTTGTAAACAATTTATACCTACAAACCATGTGTTTGCACCTAAATTTGTTAACCCTACGGGCGTAGGGCTAAACCGTCTTTTGAGCAAAAATGAGTGAGGATTTGTTTGTTGGGGGAAAGTAATAGTTCAATAGAAGTTGTCAGAGCTCAAGGGTAATAAGTGGAAAACTATTTAAAGGGGATAACTTAACTTAACTAGGTTGAAAAATACTATTGAGATCGTGTTTACGCCCAAAGGAGGTGCTCAGGGTGCACATTTGAGCAGAGACGTGCTTAAAATATATTTTAAAGGCTAAAGAGGCTTAGGTTTCACAAAATGGCTAGATATGACCTAAATTAAAATTAAGATTAGGGAGCCATCCAAAGGTAATTATACAAAGAAGGACTCAGTAGAGCTCATTCGGACTGAGCTCAAAACTCAATATTGGCACATATAAGGGTTTTTAGAGTCATTAATTTAGTATAATAAAGTTAAGGTCTAAATTAGGCATATGTTTGTTTCATTCTTGTGGTTTCTAAGTTAAACATAATTTAGCAAACAACTAATAAGAAAATACAGCACAAAGAGAGCTAACACACAAATATAAGTGGTTTGGCCTAAAGACTTACACCTACGAGTAGAGCTCATAATCAAAATCTACTATATATTGAGAAGTTACAAGGCATAAATTACAATAAAAATAATAACACTTATAAGCTAAGATTTTATATGTTCTTCCCAAACTTTGAAATTATGGGGCCATTTTCATGTTCCTTGATGGATGTTTTCTTAATAATGATACAAGGTGATTCTTGATGATTTATCAAATGATAAAATGTTGCAAAATGGGTTGTAGGGCAATCCCTAATATAAAAATAAAGAGAAAGAGAACTCTCCAAGGGGAGAGAATGAGATAAGTATGAAAAAATAGATTAATAAATGAACAAGTCTTGTTTCCCTGGAGAAAGTAAGGCTTATATAGTGGAGATTAGTGTGAGCTCATTGTGTCATTTAGAGATTTTTTTGGTGGAGAGAGGAGTTTAATGTCTTTAAAGCTAAGTGTCATGTTTAGAGTGTGAGAGTATTCTTTTTGTATTAAGGAATCTCCTACTTCATTATCTTAAAAGCGGTTTTGACACATGTCATATAAAGAATGGATATTGGTGACAACGCGGTCTCCACTTAGTACAACTTGGTAATTATCTGTTGATTTGTCCCTTTCGTGGATAAGACAATATGACCTGAAACTTCAAGTTCAATCTCTTGTTAATTGCCCATATGATCTTCTCTTTAATGAGGTGTTGAGTTAGATGATAACTTTTGCAGTACAATCTACAATAAAAGATAAGTGTCTATAGTTGCCTATTAAGTGCTCTACAAGGTTGGACTTACTTTTTTTTACCTTCTTATTTCTAAAAGTGCCAATTAATCTACAATATATATATATATATATGTGGTATTAGTGTTTATACAATATACATACGCAACAAATACATACATATATGCATTAAATACATAGCGGAAGTGTAAAACAATTTATGAACACATTTATACATATTTTAATCATATTAAAATACAATTGAGAATAAAACACTTTAGAAGCCTTTAGATTATTTAAACCGAAGTTCACTCAAAATGTAACCTATTGGCAGTTCTAATGACCAACGAGGTAGGTCTAATCAACTAGGCAATAATCTAATCTCATAATTTTGGTTTAACCCTTTAAACTCTAGATTAACATTTAATCAAGTGTTTAACTTTTGAACAAATAATATATTACAAAGAAATTGGTATTTTGTTCTAGTTCAACATTTTGAATAATAAATTTTTTTCATCAATTGTTTGTAATTTAGTTGACCAAAAATGAAGAAATGAAAGAGAGATCAAATATCTTTTGATTTTTCTTTGCTTTAACTCTTAGAGCAAAAATAATTTCTCCCTCACCAATTTTTACACACATGGCCAGCCACACACACATATACAATATGTATGTGATTTTGCCTTTAGATTATTATAATATTAGTTTCAATTAACCATAGTTAATTTAATCAAATCAAAGTTAACTTTTAACTTAAGCTTAGTTAGCAAATTTAACTCTTAAATTTAGTTAGATATTTAGATGTTGAACCCAACTATGGTTAACTAACTTAACCTTAGTTTAGTTAACTAAATATCTTAATTTAACTTTAACTATTTGGTTAACTATTAACAAAAGCTAGGTTAACCATTAATCATAGTTAAGTTAATAATTTACTTAATAATTAAATTGATTATTTATTTAATAATTAAATATTTAACAATTAAATAATTAATTAAGAGATATTACCCTTAAGCCCTTATTTAACCTAATCTATCAGTGAAGATAGATCACGAACATAATATTTAAAAACATATTTGCATAATGACATTTCCTAGCACTATTGCAATGCTTTGCAATTACATCATTACTAATATATTATCAGATCTTTATCTCATTTTAGACAATACTCTAACTATTTAGATATCGCTGACTCTTATAACCTGATAACTCTTATAACCTGATAACTCTTATCAGTGCCAAATCTTAGCATTTATAATTCTCAGTGTTGCTAATTCTTAGCACTGATCTAAACTCATTTAGATCAGATCTGAACTCTTTCAGATCATACAATGTCTGAAACGTTACAAGCATATTACCATATATAAAATATAATTAGCGATTTAATGAAATGATAATACTAGTATATATATTAAATAAATATTCATACATAAAGGAATGACACGTAAGCAAAAATCTCAATAAAATAGGTTCTACCAAATCTACACTTGAGTTAACTCAACTAAAGGCTCATTATGAGCCACATGGCATTATTTAATCAATCAATAATAATTGTTAACTAGTTAATATACTTAATTCTTAAGTATGGAAGCGCGCGCATCCCGAGGGTCCCTGAAATAAAAATTCAATTTTGTTGAATTTTATTAGATTGAATTATTCAATCTGATATGCTGCCCCAATGCACAATGAGTATACTTCATATTGCGAGACTCCTTAGGTTAACGTCCAATTCGTCAATGGAACTTATTCCACGAGTGCATGATTAATGCCCTACGCATTCGTCGTGGATATTACAAATCAGCGCGTAAGACCATACAATTTGAGGTCAGAACATATACGTATAATCTTTTCATCATTTATACCCTGGAAAAGTAATATAAATAAACAT
The DNA here is from genome assembly GCA_946807835.1 of Ailanthus altissimus. Classification (NCBI taxonomy): domain Eukaryota; kingdom Viridiplantae; phylum Streptophyta; class Magnoliopsida; order Sapindales; family Simaroubaceae; genus Ailanthus; species Ailanthus altissimus. Next base: position 14,206,123 of record OX327712.1, on the reverse strand, counting down.
TTTGTTATATTTTTTTAACCCTATGGGAAACTCCTTTCCTGGGTTATTGCTCACGGTTGTAAGACTTTTTGAGATATAATCTCGAAGCATCGGATATACAATCCACCTATGTTAGCTAACAGATCCCGTATCAATGCACACCAAACCCTATGAGCATCGGACCACACCCAACGATATGTAACGGTTAGACTATAAAAGGTTTCTGACATCTATGGAATCAAAGTATGGTGGATCACCCACAAGTGTACCATGGCACTCAGGTCAAAGGACTATATATACTACTCAACTCGAGAGGACCTACCATTGACTGTTTTAGAGGATATCTATTGGGGTCATTGTAAGTCTATCCAGTATTCAGTCCTAACTGAATACCCGTATGCCTATACGAGATATAAACTCATGGTCAGTTAAGAACAATTATCTATACCCTGCAGATATAGACACACACTAGTCTTTATAAAAAAGATTCACCAATAGACCTGCATTGGTAAAAATAGATCAGGAACACAGTGTTTGATAACACGCTTGTATAATGACATTTCTTAGCTTTTATTGCAACTATATCATTACTCGTGTACCCTCATATCTTTGTCTCATTATAGACAAGGTTTTAATGTCTTAGATCTCGCTGACTCTTATAACCTGCTAACTATTAGCACTTATAACCCTCAGCTTTGCTAACTCTTAGCATTGATTTGAACTCATTTAGACCAGATCTGAATCCTTTTAGATCATACAGTGTTCGTAATGTGACGAGTATCATTACCATTTTAAAAAGATTATTAGTAATTTAATAAAATATACATTGTATAAATATTATTAAATAAGTATTCATACAAACTAGGATGACACATAAACGTATACTCTAACAATCTCTTCTTTTGCTAATTATCATTTGATGTAATTTTCGTGAGCTGACATGGCAAGTGTGAGGCTCAATGGTAACGTGGAATGCAGAGTTATTTTACTAATATCTCATTTAACTATTCAACTTCCACTTATACACCAAAAATAGCAAGTGTGGGTTTTGCTGACGTGTATATTGATTGTGGAGCTCAATGATGATATGGAAGGTGATTTAACCAAGATAGATTAGTCCCTAATTATAGAACTAAATAGTGATGTAGATTGATGTATAGGACTCTGCAATCTAAATGGAAATCCTTGATTAGTTTAGATCTTTGTAGTGCCCAGTCGTCTTTTTCTTCTTGTGGAGTTGAGTGGCCAATCTAGTGTAAATTTCAATCTTACTTTTAAGAAATTATACGTCAGTCTATCATTGGTCCACATATGCAATTTAAAATTATCCTCTAACACCTTGTGTGTGTGTATATATGTGTGTGTGTGTGTCTATATATATATATATATATATATATATATATATATATATATATATTGTTGAGGGAGAGAACGCCCTTCTCCCTCTTGAGGTTATGTTGAAGCGAAGAACCTCAAGTTCAACTTAGAACCCTAACTTCCTTGCGTAGCGGAATAATCTGTTAATAAAAAAAAAAAAACAAAAATCCAAAGCAGACTATAAAAGAGCACAACATAATCTTACGTGATTCGGCCAATTGCCTACATTCACAGTGGATCTAAGGATCCTAACCTCTCTTATTAACTCCCTAGAGATTTTATAAGGAAAACTCAATAAAAGAACCCTCAAAAGGACCTAATGTTTAGTTAACCCTTACTCTACCACGAATAATGACCACCTAAATGACGGTTCCACCCTAGCGCATACAAGTACTTAGTGTCTACCCAGTTCTTCCCCTCTCTTAGAGCCTCTCTTCCTTGTTGAAGTAAGAGTCTACTTGTTTTGGAAGTCCAAAACTTCTCAAAACTCAAAATCCGGATAAAAAACGGACATCCTGACGCATCTGGCACCGTGGCGCTTATCCCTGGGAGCTGCGGTGCTCACCCTGTTGCGCTCATCGCTGCGGCGCTGGGTTGCTGTCCTGGGCGCTGCAACGCTCAGCCTTGGTGGCACCTCTCGCGTTTTCTTCACTTCCTTCGTGACTTTGAGTCCTGTTTCACTTCTCCCTTCGTGTCTCATATATCTTAAACTTCTTCATACATGTCTCGTATGTTCTAGACTTCTTATAACTCTTCACTTTAATATTCATTTCAATTATTGTCCAACCAAAATGAGTGAATCACCAATTTTTCAATACACATATATATATATATATAAACTTATACTATATTGAAAATTGTTGTAAAAGTTATTATTATATCCACGAAACCTTGGATAGAATCTTATACCATATCATATATTAAAAATTGTTGTCATGTTATTATTATATGTGGTTTATGGCATGAGCCACATGACACAATTTTAAACTGATAAATGTCATATAGATGGTCCTTAAGTGAAATAGTAGGGGCAAATATCTCCCCCTAGCTTTGGGGAGTAGATATGATCGTATATAATTGGCACAAAACATGACTTTATGTGGTTTGACATTTCACTTCATTATTTAAAAAACTGGACTAAATGAGGTAGGATTGAGCACATCCTTGATCAAATAATGTTAAATGTAAAAGAAAAAAGAATTAAGAAAGGCTACTCAAACTACACTTTCTTTTTTGGGCAAATTTTAATAGGATAAGAAAATTTTATTAAATAAAAAATTAATAACATAAGATTAAGGAACATAATAAGCCTTACTCTTAAAATATGGATGAAGCTTAAACCCACAAATAGAAAATATAAAAATAAAGAAAGAATCAGAAAGTGCATGTCAGTCAATTCATATAATTTTTTTTTTTGATGAAGTCAATGCATACAATTGAAAAGATCAAAGGCTAACAAAATCTATAATTTGAAAAGTTATTGGCATTTTTTGAAAGGAACTTTTGGATCTCTTACGAAGGGAAGCACCACCACTTCAAACTAGCATAACTAAGACATAAATTCGTCATCATGCATTTCTGCAACAGAGGTATTCGTAGATATGAACATACCAAAAATTCATAGAAGTAATATGGAAATCAACAATTCAGCTATTTATTTCTAGTCCCAAAGAGAATTTAAAAGAAGAGTTTTGCAAAAGATAGATGGCTACCATTAAGTCAGATTTCAATCTCAAACCATAAACTTCACCGTCCTTAATAGCAAGATCAATGACAAGAATAACAGGAAGAAACTCGCATAATATAGGTTATATAAATACCAATAATCAGAAGAAAAAAAAGAACTCCTAGAAAAAAACCGTCAGCATCTCGAAAATTGCGCCACATGCAGCATTACTTGGATTATCTTTGAAAAGAATATTTGAATTTACTTCGATCCGATCAAGAGGAGGAGAATGCCAAGAATTGGCATGAAATTTTAGGAGCATGACCAAGAGAAGAATGCAGTTCAAGACCAAGCAAAGTAGTTCCATTATGGCCAAAGTAAACTGTAAAGATACCCAGGGCAGATTTTCTAAAAATTAATGAATATTTACATAAGATGAAGATTGATTTCCTACTCACGGAGAGCATGAACACGGTAACCAGATCAAATACAAATGTTTTTAATGAGTACAGTGAAACTATTTTATTATACTACTAGGTAAGTCATATAGGGTATTTGTTCAACGTTTCTGTTGATTCGCAAGAATATCATAAATAAATAAATAAAATAGGACTAAAAGCTGATTCTTGGTGATCAATTTGAATACTGGGAATAGAGCATTAAGCAACTGAACGAACTTTTATGTAAAAGATAATTCAAACCCACCTTGCAATAGGACGCAAAACTTTCTTTTTACTAGCCTTAGCCTATGAGATTAAAAGAAAGATGAGGTTGACATGAACAATCCTAATTAAGCAGCTAGTTTAATATATATAAGTTTCATTTGAAAACAATCCCAAGTGGCCTATGAGATTAAAAGAAAGATGAGGTTGACATGAACAATCTTAATTAAGCAGCTAGTTTAATATACATAAGCTTTATTTGAAAACAATCCCAAGTAGCTGATAGGAATGGCAACGGGCCAGGAGCCTATTCCCTACTCATTCCTGAATAATCATATATAGGTGTTACTGTCCTCAAATCATTTTATAATTTCCATTCCTATCCCATTATAAGGGTTTTTGCCCTTAACCGCTATTTGAAGTTTATTGGTACGAATTTCATAAGAAATTACTTTAGTGCTCCTGCATGCTCACCACAATTATAAAAAGATCCTCAGTCTTTTTGCAATAAAAATGTACTTTGTCACTTAAGTTAGCAATTATAAGATAAAAGGTGCGTGTGTGTGCAAAAGTAGATTTTGATGCAAGAACAAGCAAAGTTATTAACTTTTGTGTACTTAGATTGATTTTACTCTCTTAAGTTGTAAGAATTCGGTGTATCAAAAAATCCATCTTGTTTTGCACAAACCTATGCTTGACTTTTTATAAAAGTTGAGATCTAAAGAGTTATTATTGAACACTTAGGATAATAACTTAATGGATCTCAATTATAAATGCTATTTATTTCTAAATTAAATGTATTCTTAATAGTATTTAGGTGAATTTATATTATTGAAATTTAATTCTCTATTAAAAGTATGTTTCAGTCGTTTCAATCATAAAAAAGACAATATTTAAGGCATAATAATTGGAATTAAAGCTAAGTTTCAATTGGTTAATGCCTTCCCATGGTATTAATTAACTATTTGTGGTATTCATGGGTCAATGGGTTCGAGTTGCCTGTATTTATGAGAAAATGGGCTTGCTCTATTATGGGCCTCCCTCGTTAATGTGAATCTGAACACGGCCATGAGCTGGTTGAGTCTAATGGAAGATGAGCTCATTAGATATTCTTTTATAAGTGAAAGAGTGTGTTCTTTTAATGAAAAGTTTTTAAGACACACTTCTTTACTAAGTGTGCCACGTGTCCCACTAGTTTTTTGATTTTTTTGCCTATTGCTTACTCTTATTGTCCCATTAGTAATGTTGTTTCCTCTTCAATAGATGCATTTACAATTAGACTTCTGCCTATAAAACCTTACTTTAACCCTACTTTTTTACTTTTTACTTTTCACTTTTACTCTCAAAACAGTCTTGTAATTGTGATTTTTCCATTTTCCTTATCTTTTAAGAAACCTTAATTTTTTTAGATCTCCATTGTTATTCCACATCAATGGTGAAGGGAATGAACAATTTTTTCATTAATGAACTGAAATTGAGGCTCTAACTCCACCAAAAGGTCTATATTAGAAATCTTCTTAAATGGGAATCTCTTCGCAACCAACCATCCGTTCAAGTGGGTGAACTCTCTCTTTTTAAAGAATACCTAATGAGTTTCAAGTTTCTCATCCCTTACCTTATTCATAAGCTCCTCCATGTTGCTGGTCTGTCCTCACTCTAAATTCACCCAAATGTCTTTCACTTACTCCAGGACATTACCAATATGAATTCTATGATTCCTCCATCTACCTGCTCAGCCCTTTATGACTTCTTTATTACCAATACCTTCAAATAAGAAATACTAAATTATTATTTCTTTCCAAAGAACAAAAATTGTTATATAACTTTGAAGACAAAAAAGTCAGATTTGAGAAGTATGTAGTTATCGTTAGTGGCAACTAAAAGAGGCCTAGATACCATTGAATAAACATGCTTATTTAATTTTTCTTGGGCAACGCTCAGCAATTGCTGCAATGTTCGGTAGTTGACAAAGTTCCAAAAAGTGACGAAGTATACAACACCATCTATGTTATCCAATGATGGATTTGGTAGTCTGCTGGCATCAATTGGCAATGGCAGAGGATGCGCACGAGATAAAAAGAAAAGAAAAAATAGTGTTTCATCTGGCTTTCTCACTCAACTCCCTCCAAGTTTTGGATAATTCAATTTAGGCTTAAATATTTGTAAAAATTTGCAAATAGGTCCTAAATGGAATTTATATTTTGAAATAATTGTAATTTGACCTGAAAAGTTTATAGAATTGCATGCTGCATTATTTGAACACAACTACAAATTACAAAATGAACATATGAATGCTAGATAAATGGATGTAATGATTTAATCTTAGCCTATTTCCAAAAAAAAAAAAAAACCAATATGAGTTTATATTTAACGTTAAAATGCCTTCTCTAGAAGGCTAAGTCGCTAGGATTGCCCTTTTACAAAAAATCAAACTTTTTTGTAGAAGTTGTGGAGTTGCAGAGACTTCCTCGGAAGGTCAGATGATAAGATGATATAATAATATAACGATATAACTGATGATCTAGACTTGCTTCCTCAGACATAGTTGATATTGACTCTGACGTGATAATTTGACTGATAAATAAAATTTGGAGAGGTGATCGAACTTGGATAGGTGACTTTTATCAAAAACTTTTGTAGCTATCAAATGAAACATAATTAATACTAACTAATTACAGCACACCACCTGTTTAAGTGGAATTAGACTTTAAATCAGATTCACACTCTTTCTAATTAGAGTTTGAATTGAACTCATTCATGCACACTTTGAATAGGATTTAAATTCATCCTATAAATATAGGCGATTATTCATGAATTATTATTATATAGCATTCAACATTCACCATTCATTTAAACAAAAAAGGATTATTATCTTATTTTTCTTTGTAACACTCTACATACATAATCTTTCTTGAATAAATAATAACTCGAGTATCGGAGTATTTTTTCTTACAAGAGGATGATGCTTTCTCGTAATTTGAAAAAATTAGCAAGGGTGAGAAGGTAATTTCGTAAAGTTCCATCTTTTGGGGGCCTTCACTTTTTCATTAAAAATAAGTGATGTAAATGATAAATAAAAAAAATTAAACTCATGTAATGTAAGTCATAGAAAACATACATTTGCTTAATTTTGAATTTGTTGATATATATTTAATTCTAAAAATGATGGTTGATATATATTGTTTTTAAGAGAATTGATTTTTGAAGTGTTGAGATTATGAATGTAGAAAATTTGATTGTAAAGAGAGTTGTGTTATTAAGTTTCCATTAGTAATATAAATGAAGTTGTTGAAATAGAGATGAGTAAAATTGTCATCACATCCCAGTTTTAACTAATAAAATGAGAATTTTAAAATTATGGCTAAACAAATTATAAGTCCCTTTAAAAAAATAATTTTTTTAATTAAAATCCAATATTCTTTTTTCTTGTTCGGTGAATTTGTTGATTTCTTCTTTATCAAAAGCAACTATACATGATTGTTTATCCAAGTTGTCAAGTGTACACCTCCTTAGCCATGAGGTTAGAGGTTTGTCTCAATGAATATTGAGACAGTGTAATAATTTTTTCCCTTTTTAGAATGTATCTTTCTTCTCTTTTTTGTAGTCTTTTACGAGATTTACTTCCTAATGTAAGATATGTGCTCTTTGCACTTTTCAATAATATGTGTTTAAACACACTTTAATATGTAAATATAATAGGGATATTATTATAAATACCCTTGAAGTATCGTCTAACTTTAATAAAACTTATTAATTTAGAAAATATGTAGTAATACTCAATTGTTAGGAAATCTTTTGTTAAAATTAATTGTCAAAAGAATAATATCGTTATTTTAATACTATTTTATTCAAACAGTCCTTATCGCATATTCAAACGCTCTTATCCTTATATCCAGACACATTTATCCCTTTATTCAAGTAAAGTTATCATTGTATCAAAACACTCAATTTTTTAAAAAATAATAATAATAAATTAATTAATTAAAAAAAAAAAAAAACACACCATGACTGCTAGTTCGTCAGTTAAATGGCTACTTACCGGTGACCATATTTGGTAGCTAGTTACGAATGACCAAAATGGCCGTAATGGTTGTTGGTAACCAATGGCTAGTTTGGCCGCTGAAACCAACAACCATTTGGCCGTCGGTTTATTACTTTTATTAATTTAATATTTTAAAATTATTAATATTATTAATTTAAAAATTAAAAAATAAATAAATAATATTAATTTATTATTAAAAAATTAATCTTTTTGAAATTGTGCTCTATAAGAATAGAATATGTTTTAAAGAATAATTTAGTCATTTTATATAATTTTGTTAATTCTAACAGAATATTTTTTCACGGTTAAACATTATTACTTATTTTTTAAATTAATAAATTTTATTGATATTAAGTGATACTTCAAAAGTATTTATGATAATATTTTAATATAATATTTTATTCTAATAATTTAAAAAAGAAAAAAGCAACTGCAACTTTCATTTGCTCTTTTGATCTATTTGGAAATTGGTACCCGCATGCAAATGCAATTTTATTTTCTAACGAACAAACAAAAATTTGTGCACAGGAAAAAAAGGCGAAAATTGCTATTATAATTAAAAACAAAATTTAAATCTGAACCATAAAATTATTTAGATAAGGTAACAATTTATGTACAGATCTATTTAATTTGAAATCTTAAAGATCCATATAAACTTCAGATTTACAAACCAACTCCACTATTAACTCTTAAAATAACAAAAACATTGAATGAGAAAAAAGATTACCATTAGAAACTTGGATGTAAATGGTAATTTAATTTCACACTGCAAAGAAACGATCAAAAACAAAGAAAAGAGAAAAATAAGTCTCTGCTTTTCTTGGATAATGGGAATTTGTTGCTACCCCTACCCCACATGCAACTTCCCATATTATAAGTGGCAGGTTATCTATAAAATCAGTAATTAAATAATAACAAGAAGCATGGAATACAAACTTTTAATAATGTATGTGGCAGTGTAATAGCTCATCTATTCTGCATTTTCTTCACATTTCAAGGAGACTAAACATTTTCTTTGGGTTGAAAATCAGAAGGAAAAGATTCTTTTAGCTTTCTGGGTTTTTGTTGTAAGTTCTAAGCTCTCTTCCATTTCTTGCCTCCTCTTGTTTTGTGCATGCACTGCTACTTTCAGTAATAGCTCTGTCTGTGGGTAAACAAGAAGCCTTTTCGGCTTAATTATAGCATGGAACTTTTCATTCAGCCTTCAGTTGAGCCACAACAGACAAAGATATTACGTACTTATTGTTCCTTCTCAATGATCATATGATAGATGTCTTATCCATATATATGATTAAATGGGCTCTTGCTTTTTTAAATTTATTTGTTCTTAATTAGCTTTTATTTTTATTTTCATTCGTTGGCTAACCTCTTTGTGTTTGACAAATTTTTTCTGAACTCAAATGGGAATTTAATAGAGAATTAAACTTTTGCTTCCGTATGAAGGTAATTTGGTGTTTCAGAAAAAGATGGCCAGGATTCCCATCTTCTTGATCGGGCTTCTGCTCCTGAGTTACTTGGCTGAAGCAGACTCCATGAAATATAAAGACCCCAAACAACCATTGGAGGATCGAATCAACGACCTACTAAGCAGGATGACTTTGGAGGAAAAGATAGGCCAAATGACGCAGATTGATCGAAATGTTTCATCACCTAAGGTGATGAAGAAATATTTCATAGGTAAACATTACTTGCATTTTCTGTTTGTACAATATTGGCGCTTTTACTGTTAAGAAACAAATTTTAGGTAAACTGAATTGATGCGTATACTTAAGGTGTCTATGAGGTTTGAGTGAATTCAGTTTTTGGCAGGGAGTGTAATGAGCGGAGGGGGGAGTGTTCCAGCTCCACAGGCTTCTGTAAAGACTTGGATTAACATGGTGAATAATTTGCAAAAGGGTTCCTTATCTACTCGGCTTGGAATTCCAATGATTTACGGGATTGATGCTGTTCATGGCCACAACAATGTTTACAAGGCAACAATTTTTCCTCACAACATTGGGCTTGGAGCAACAAGGCAAGCAGTTTTAGCTCTGTGTCAACATATCAATATTTGTTTGTCCATACTAGTTTAGCAGACTTGAATAATGATGAAACTTGCTTTACATCCAACTTCAATTACTTTCCTTCTAATGCTTGCTTTTAGTTTGTCTTGAAAGCATAGACCTTAGAAGGTGTTGGGATTTTCGTGCAAATCTTTATTCACAAGTATTCAAGAATTACAAAAAATCACACAACTAAAATAGAAAAAACAATCAATCACATATAAAGCATACAAAAATTAAGTGGTTTGGCAAATTGTCTACGTTCACGATAGATTAAAGGGATCCGAACTTCTTTTATTGCTCAATGGTTATCATGAATCATTCAATGATTACCAAGATGCACTCAAGAGATTTGTAAAGAATACACAATAGAACAAGCTCTTTAAGGGTCTATACAACACTCTCTTGCACACTCAAGCACTCTTTGAGCTCTTTATTCGGCACTCTTTTTGATACCTCTTGATGCTTTCTTGATGCATGCCACCTTAATGGCATAACAAGTTTATATAAGCTTCAAAACATCCTAAAACTTTTATATCGATTTGGAATAGAAGTCCACGCAGGAAAGGAATCTAAAACTAACTTGAAAAGGCAAAACGGCACTAAAATATGAAACTGGCACCACAGGTCATTGCCCCGGCACCATTTTGGCTTCAATCAGTACCATGGCCCCAAGGCCTGCAAAATGTGCCTTTGCATGTTCCAAGTCCTTCCTTACTTCCGACTCTCCATTTTGCATCAAATCAAAATCTCAGCCTCACGTTGTATCCCCATTGGTTTCGGACTCAAAATTTACACTCAAACAAGATTTTGAATCACCAATTTCTACAAAAGGCTTTGTTTCTAGTCATAGGATTTAAGATTATAGCATTATGACTTGAGATTATGCTGAAATATCAGGGATTCGTGATCAGATTCATTTCTTATAAACCAGGGACCCTGACCTAGTTAAAAGGATTGGAGCTGCAACCGCACTTGAAGTTAGAGCTACAGGCATTCAATATGCTTTTTCACCTTGTGTTGCGGTACTAATCAGATTTAAGTACAAATTGACACAAAAGAGACTCTTCAATGCAATTGGTAGCTCCTCTCATATTTCCCTGTTTGTTCAGGTGTGTAGGGATCCAAGATGGGGTCGCTGCTACGAAAGCTACAGTGAAGACCCTAAGATTGTTCAAGCAATGACTGAGCTTATACCGGGACTACAAGGAGATATTCCTGCTGGCTCCCAGATGGGTTTCCCATATGTCTCTGGAAAGTAAGTTGCAGTTATGGATAATTTATATTTGCTCTATAATTCTAAGAATATGTTTATGGTTGTTTATTTCCACAAAAAGGAAAAAGGAAAGCATATGCTTTGCAAACTGTTCTCTGTTCTGAACATACTTCTCAAAACATTCAATGTTGGTGTGATTATACATTTAATCATTATATAAAATGTGTCAACTTTTTTACCTATAATTATCGGTCATGCGCATCTTCTCTTAACCCTTTCATTGCTGGTCTTTTCAAGGTTACGAGTGTTATCTTGAAGATGAATGACAATTTAATATATGTATTGTTTAGAACGGACTATTCTACAGTCATTTTCACACAAAAGCGATGGCATTGAACTTTAGTTTGTATATATCTGGTTGATGATTCTGTGGACCAGATTTCCACTTCTTGGTATGAACTGAGAAATGATAATAAACAGAAGCAAAACAAATACAAAAATGAAGGATTCCTCATCCTTCAAATATATATTACTGTTCATGCATATACTTGGCAAGGGGTTTTGGAAAGGTTGATAAGGGTACTGGATTAAGTGTGTGTCCAGCTTCTCATTTTAAGAGATTGAAATATACAATCATGTCATGACATAATTATTGGCAAGGTATCACTGTTGTTCTGAAACTTATTTCCCTGAAATGATATTCACAGAGGCCTAAAAGATTCTTTAACTGAGAAAAGTTTATTGGCAATGGACAACATTTGACTGTTTTTGAAACAGAACAAAAGTTGTTGCTTGTGCTAAGCATTTTGTTGGGGATGGTGGAACAACCAAAGGCATGGATGAGAACAACACTGTGATAGACAGAAATGGTTTGCTAAAAATACACATGCCGGGCTACTACAGCTCAATTTACAAGGGCGTGTCAACTATCATGGTTTCATACTCTAGCTGGAATGGAATTAAGATGCATGCTAACCGTGAACTTGTCACTGATTTTCTGAAGAATACTCTTGGATTCAGGGTAAAATTGATTTTGTGATACATCTAATGAATGCCTTCCCATCTCTGTTGTACTTAAAAAGATCCATCTGACTAGAGTTTGAATCACGAAATTTTTTTCAGGGTTTTGTCATCTCAGATTCGCAAGCTTTAGATAGGATCACATATCCATTCCATGCTAATTACTCCTATTCCATAGAAGCAGCAATAAATGCCGGCATTGACATGGTCCGTTGTTAGTCTTTCAATTTATGTGCTCAGCTTTACCAAAAGTACTAGCAAATTTTGACAAGTTTAATCTCTTGATTCTTGTTGTGAGCATGTTCCAGGTCATGGTCCCATATAACTACACAGAATTCATAGATGGTCTAACATTTCAAGTGAAAAATCACATTATCCCTATGAGCAGAATAGATGATGCAGTGAGGAGAATCTTGCGAATCAAATTTATGATGGGTCTATTTGAGAATCCACTAGCTGACGACAGCTTGGTTGACCAGCTTGGAAGTCAGGTTAGTTGGTTAATATTTCTTGGTGCTGTAAGAGCATTGAAAAATTAATTCATCCTATTACTTAATCAGGAGCATAGAGAATTGGCTAAGGATGCTGTAAGAAAATCACTTGTGCTGCTAAAAAATGGTGAATCAGCTAGTGGTCCATTGCTACCTCTTCCTAAAATGGCGTCAAAAATACTAGTCACTGGCAGCCATGCTCACAATCTGGGTTATCAGTGTGGTGGCTGGACAATTGAGTGGCAGGGACTCGGCGGCAACAACCTTACTATTGGTAATAGATGAATTTGCCTCCTATTGTTACTCTTTTGAATTTCTGATTCTCATTTTTGGAATGGACCTTTATTCTTCTTCTGGGATGAAAATTCTGCTAATAAAATTCTTCTTTATAAACAAAAGTTGCATTTGAAAGCAGTTCATATACCACCAACTATCTTGAATTTACTAATGGCCAGGTACTACAGTCCTCACTGCCATTAAAAATACAGTTGATCCACAAACTGAAGTTGTCTATCAGGAGAATCCAGATGCAAACTTTGTGAAGTCAAACAATTTCTCTTATGCTGTTGTTGTAGTAGGCGAGCACCCATATGCAGAGATATATGGTGACAGCATGAACTTGACAATTTCTGATCCTGGTCCAAGCACCATCACAAACGTTTGTGGAGCTGTGAAATGTGTTGTCATCATAATCTCCGGCCGTCCACTCGTGATCCAGCCGTATCTTTCCTCCATTGATGCCCTTGTTGCAGCTTGGCTGCCTGGAACTGAGGGTCAAGGAATTGCTGATCTTTTGTTTGGTGATTATGAATTCACTGGCAAGCTTCCGCGGACATGGTTCAAGACAGTTGATCAGCTGCCTATGAATGTTGGGGATCCACATTATGATCCCCTCTTCCCATTTGGATTTGGCCTCACTACCAAAGGCTGGGAGACCATATAGGTTTCCTGTATAAGAGAAGGATCGGCAGCCGCAGCCCCTTCATTTTACACAAATTTTGAAACAAGTTTTTATTCTTAGAACGACGGTTCATCTACGATTGGAATTAAACGGGCTGATGGCATAGATCCTTATTGGTATTACTGCAAATGTTCGGCATCAAATCAATTATACTTTTAAGTTGGTTGAAGTCACATTTGTAGAGCTATGCTTATATCAGGGTCGATATTTGGATGTTAATGGACTTTGATTCAATGTGATGGACTTGCGCGTGTGAACAATTTCTAACAAGAAAATATTGTACTGAAACTTATACTGCATTGAGAATTAATGTAAAACTATTGTTATCAGTGATACAACATTTTGTGTATTTTATTATAGTGATCATAGGTATAATGTGGTAATCATACTTTTCAATTAATATTTATTGACTTTATATATATTACTCTAAATTTGGCTGAGTGATTTGATGGCTAAATATGTTTTCAACTTATGAACTGTGAAGGATTGAAGGCTTCTGCACCTTTTATCTTTTTTTTCTTCTTCCATTTTATTATTCTTTCATCATGTTATATATATATATATATATAATAGCTGAATCTTAATAGAATGATGAAGTTTCTTTTAAAAACAAAAAACGAAGTAACTAAGTCTTATTATTTATTTAGAATGTACGTTTTGATATACAAGTTATTGACGCACAAAAGTTTTATTGAGCAATGCCTAAGCCTATATATACAAAAGTAAATATGATAGGCAGGGAATGTGACCCTAGCTATTTATTGCGATTTAATCTATGAATTGTGGTCGAAGTTTAGAGAATTCCAACCTAAATATTATAATTAAATATTTGTTATTGACCTACAAAATTAATTTATTAAATATTATTATGAATACACTATATAAATTCAAGACTCGTCTTATCATGTGACACTTGTCGTGTTTGGCCTATCTCTCATGGGTTAATTTAGCTTATATTACTCAATCTCACTAATCTTAAAGGACTTATACTATGTGACAAGCTTATCTAGAGCTCAAACACAAAATTTGGTGGTCTACATGTAAATAAAAACTCAATCTTCTTTGGTACCACTTGTTATGATTTATGCATATACTATTAATTTAAAAGATTATCTTATTAGATAATTCTACGTACTCGTCTAACTTCTTTTTGATATTGATGTAACACTAAGCTCATTTAGAAAAAACTTAACTTAATAAAAAGAAAAGCTTGTGTTGTTAAAAAAAAAAAAGCATGCTTGTGCGATTAATGTAATAGAGAAACACAAGCTTAATAAATACTTTTTAACTCTTTAAGAATTTTTATTTACAATAAAAAAAAAACTAATTTACTTGACTTTTAATAGAGCAATTAATTTTATTTCTATCCACATTAATTTTATTTTATGTGTTTTATTTGGAAATGTTTCAACAAAAAAAAATTCAGTTAACTAAGGGTAGGCAAAAATCCAATTGACCCCGAATTAGTCTCATCCAGCCTAATTCAATCCGGTTGACCTGTAAGTTTAATATGTGTTTAGAATGGTACTTCAAAAAGGAGATGAATTGGATTGTTATATTTTAAAATTACTTATTAATCTATAACTCAAATTAAAACCAAATTCAAGATATTAAAAAAATAAATAAACACAATAGATCACAAGTTACAAATTAAAGTGTGTACGGATAGAGAAAACATGATATTTACATAATTAAGTCGTTATTCAGCTTACATCTACATTTTGAAGTAAATCATGCTTGAGAATTTTACAAACTTGATTTATCCACAAGATCCTATGATCACTTTTTAAGGTGTTAATTAAATTTTTATAATCAATTGGTTTATAAGATACTAATTAAATTTTTTAAAAGGATTCAAATAAAAATGATAAAAAAAATCTCTAAAAGAGTAGATACACGAATTTAATATAAAAATAAGTATTTGTATTCTTCACAAAATGATATAAAAGATATAAAGTGCTTATCTCTTATTTTTTGAGATTGAATAAAATTTGTATTTATAGATAAATAGAGAAACTAAACATTTATAGTCGTTACAAAGCTTTTCATATTCAAACCAGCTAACCGTTTAGCTTAAGCCAACTTACTCCTTTGGGCAAATCTAATTACACAATTACCAATTCAAATTGATTAGAAATTTGTTTGACGGTTAAATTGTCAAACCACTGTAACTAAATCAATTAACTAGTTTGCACTTTTCTTTACGCATACTTTGAATAATTTAGTTATAACTTATTATAAAAAAATTCAAATTGATTTTGGTAAACTTTTTTGAAAAGTTAAAATTTTATCTTTCTATTAATGTAACTTTTGTTCAAAAATTAAGTCTCACATAATGCTAATATAACTTAAAATATGTCATTATTAAAAATTCTTTTTTGAGTAATCTTGTCCTTATTATTCAACTTTTATAAAACCTTTCACATTGGTTCAGAATCAATGTTATTCTTTATTTTTTTAGAACCGTTAAAATCTTTAAGACATTTTAGTATGATCTAATCTAACTTAATATATGCTAAAGTTAAAATGTGATAATTATAAGGAATTTTGTTTTATTGATAAAACTCTTAAAAGATAAGAGTTTGGGAGAGATATAGGGGTTAAAAAGAGTATTTAACTCAAACTCAACCCCAATACTATATATAGATCCTTTTCACGCGTTTAAGGCGTCATATTTCACCCATCGTCAACCTTGAGTATCTCTGCATGCCCTTTCGAGGAGGAGTTACATTGCTGAGAAAAAAATATCAAAGCTCCTTAAAAGTAGAAAAGATGAGTTCCTTTTTAAACCCTAAAATATGTTTGAGATACAATTTGAAACTTTAGTTATTGTTTATACACAAAAATGGGCTTTGACTGAATCTGTTCGACCCAAATAGATCTCTGACATTCTTAAGCCATGAATCTCCGTTAAATTGCTAAGCAAACTATACTTCTACCCCTTTTACAACTTAAGGCTAGTATTTTATTTGGTCTAAGAGCTATTATTCCATCTAACTGTGCGAAGTTTCAAAACTCGCTCCTTGGACTCCAAGAAATGGACAAACTGGTCTTTACTCCCAAATTCAAAAAGACGATAATACTTGAATCCATTGAGCCACAAGAAGCTATGTCGTTTCTACGACTAAATACCCCTACACCAGCATTACTGCAACCTGCAACTGGTGAAAGCCTTGAGCAATATGTCTCAACACAAGTTTTGAAATCTTTATCATATTATTTTAATATATTTGAGGAAAGCATAATGAGTCCCAGTAGAAGTGCAATCGGAAAACATCAAAATATGTGATTATCTAAAATCCATATACAGTCACAGATGTAAGTTGATCCTAACGAGACAGACAAACTGATTTTTTACCAACCATCCATAGTTTGTCACTTGTCTTAGAATAATGAAAATGGCAAAAACACCCCTAATAGAAGAAGAAAAAAATAATCAAACATGCGGAGAATTAAGTACAATTACAAGATTATAAGGACCATGCATAAGATTAATCTATAGATTAGGGGGATTTTAGAAGAAAAATAGTTGTTTCCACCAAAGTTTGTCTATTAAATGCAATATTGGCAAAATTTTCCTTTTACTTTAATCAATTCAGCAACAGATAAGACTTTTTGCGAGCAGTACGTTCACAACACTTCAGAAGTCGGTAACTAGTTCAAGTTTCTAGAACTACAGTTGAGAAAGTGAATTCCATTGACGAAGAATTTGCTCTTATATAAAGAATTATATTATTTATTTCTTTTTTTTTTTTTTATAAAGCACAAAGAAAAATGATAAATTTTCTAAGCAATAATTTAAGCTAAATTTTTTTATCAAAATTAAATTTTTTAAGTTTTGTTAATCAAATATATCTTACGTTGACCATTTTATCTTTATTATAATTTTAATAATTTTTTTTCTTATTTTATCTTCTATTTTATTCTTTCTTTTTTATTTTTTATAAATTAATTAAAATATAAATTTTCAATAATTAATTATGAAAAAAAATTATTTATAATAACAATAATAGTTTTAAAAAAATTATATTGTAATTAAATAATATAAATTTTAATTAATTAACTTTTTATTTTTTATAAATTAATTAAAAATAATAAATTTAAAAATAAATTAAAAAGTAAAATTTTAAAACTTAAAACAAAATAAAAAGAAAAAAAAAGCAAAGCTGGGCTGCGCCAAGCACGATGGCACGCATTGTTGCGCACCACCACCAAATTTTTTTATTTTATTATTTATTTTATATAATTATATTAAATATATATTCATATATATAAATATTTATATATTCAGTTTTATTTTTAATTTAGTTTTATATATAATTAAACTAAAATTACATTGTATTTTTTCAAGTGTCGCCGATCATATCACAAATTTTGACAATTATATGTTTTAGGGGAAGATGAGAGAGCTGTAGTGATAGTTTTGAAAGATACATTGGATATCAAAATATGCACATAATAGTTTCAAAAAATATTAGATATAAAGCATTGTTGAGAAGAATTTGTCATCTTCTAAGAGTTGATCAGATACATTATAAAGTAACTCTCAAGTTTGAAATTCCTTCAAGTACTATAAAGTTGAGACCTATTCCACTTGAAAATGACGACAAAGCAATATTGTGGTTGAGCTTACAGAATAATATAGCTACACATATTTGTGTAACAGTAGATGCCTGAGGACCTGAAAGTAATATAGAAGCACCCATAGAACAAAAATAAGGTTATGCTAAGCGATTCACATCGGCAACTCCTATATATATTCCAAATTCTCCTGAGAATTATCATTATTCTCCTCCGATGTTCAACGAACAATAAGGCTACACATATTATAATAGTCAAATATATAGAGATGTTGGCGTTGGTCTTGACTATAATATTGGTCAAGATGTTGGATATAATGTAAGTAATAAAAGAAAAATGAGGAACGTTATGAGAATGATAATCATGGTTACAAGATTGATGATGATGGAAGAAATGATGATGATAATTATGAAGAGACTGGGAATGAAAATGATGATTCTAGTGATGATGATGATAAGCATAATGATAATAATGATGATGAGGGTGAGGGTGATAATGATGATGAAGATAATAATGATTATGGTAGAGAATAAAAGGTTAAGGTAGAAAACCCATTTTAATTTTAACCTGAAATACTACAATTTGACTTGAATATATCAGGAAAAAAATATCTTGTATTGGGATGGGTGATGTATTTATAGAAAAATTGAATAACAACAAAGATGAAATTCATGAAGTTATAAGTATGGTTGCACTAAAGGAAAAATAGAGCTTTAGAATTTACAAATCTACCAAAGATTGTTTCAAGTTGAAATGCGATGATGACAGCTGCAAGTAGAGATTACGGACAGTGTCAACAAAAATGCGACATTTTTTATCGTAAGGCAAGTAGATACAAAGCACACTTATGTTTTGCATCAATTACGGAATAGTCACCAGCAATCCAAGAGCTGAATTATTGCTAAAGTAATAAAAAAATAAGTTTATATCTGTCAATAGAAACTATAGGCCGAAAGACATTCAAGCATACATACATAAAGAATTCGATGTTCAGATAATGTATGCTACATCTTTGCGCGTTAGGGAGCGTACATTAAGATTGATAAGAGATGCTACAAATGATTCGTTCAGATTGCTTCCTGTATATAGCTATGTGTTACAACAAAATAACATGGATACGGTTACTCATTTAGAAACTGACCCAAATAATCACTTTAAGTATTTCTTTTTTGCATTAAGACCCTGCATCAGAGGTTTTAATTCATCAATCTGACCGATGATTGCAGTGGATGGAATATTTTTGAAAGGTTCCTATCTTAGTATAATGTTTGTGGCCGTTTGTAAAGATGGAAACAATCAAAATTTTCCATTGGCTTGGAAAATTGTTGAATCAAAAAATGATACTTCTTGAGAGTGATTTATGGTTAAACTGCGATGAGTAATTGCAAATTATCAGAATCTTGTCTTGACATTTGATCAACACGCCAGTATTGAGAGGGCTATACAAGGTATATTTTCTCATGCATATTATGGATTATGTATCTATCATTTGAAAGAAAATTTGATGACAAAATATAGGTTACCATAAAAAAGGTCTAAAAATAGGGTATAACTATCTGCCCACTTTACTGCTGCCAAGGCTTATCGTGTCCCTGATTTTTAATACCAATTAAACAAGACGTGACAAATGAGACCTGATGTAACGAAGTATTTAGAGGAAGATGTTAGTACAGTAAGATAAGCCCGATCATCTGGTGCTTCCAGAAGGTACGACGTTATGACTGCGGGGAGTAATTGCAGATCATCAGAATCTTGTCTTCTTGGGAGTGGTTTATGGTTAAACTGCGAGGAGTAATTGCAAATCATCAAAATCTTATCTTTATATCTGATCGACACGTCAGTATTGAAAGGGTTATACAAGATGTGTTTCCTTATGCATATCATGGGTTCTGCATCTATCATTTGAAAGGAAATTTGATGACAAAATACAAGTTACCATTAGAAAAGTCTAAAAATGGGTATACCTATCTACCTACTTCACTGCTACCAAGACTTATCATGTCCCTGATTTTCAATACCAATTAAATAAGATGCAACAAATGAGACCTGACGTAACAAAGTATTTGGAGGAAGATGTTAGTATAATGAGATGGGCCCGATCATCTAGTGCTTTCAGAATGTACGACGTTATAATTACTAATATCGTTGAGAGCATTAATGAAGTTGCAAAAGAAGCAAGAAAGCTTCCGGTACTAATTTAGTAGAATGGATGTGGGAGCTAACGCAATTGTGGTTTTACCATAGACGATTGGCAATACAAAATATGACAAATGTCTTAATGAACTGAACACATCATAAAGTCGTGAAACATAACGATGACGTAAGTCGAATGATAATTTCTCCTATTGATGATTTACAATTTGTAGTTATGGATAGCGGCATAAATTGGATAGTAGACATTGGTGAAAGAACATGTATCTGTCAGAAGTTTGATTATCGGCAACTGCCTTATTCCCATACACTTGTCGTATGCAGATACATCTAATTATTGCACGAGAGTCTTTGTTCGACTTATTACACATCTAAAACCTTATTTCGTGCTTATAGCGAGACAGTACTTCCGGTTGGCCAAGTTTCGAGTCCTGGAGTATTTGAAAAATATGGACATTCAGCCTCCGATAGCACATCATCAGTCAGGCAGACATCGGATGAATCGGATTCTATCTTAAGGAGAGGAACCATCAAAGAATATATGTAGTCACTATTGATAACATGGATATAACCAACAAACATGGCGAAACCCTATGCCTTTACAGAGCAAGTGATGTATATTCGTTTATAAAATATACTTTATTGATATTTAATTTCACTATAATATAAGGCTAATATTTAAATTTTTTTTGTTTCAAACGGATTTGAAAAATATGGAAACATATGAAAATGAGTTGTACCATAAGGCTTAATTATGTATGAGAGTCGAGCTTTGTAACTTCTGTGCACTTATTTCATAATGCATTTGTTTTATAATGTATTTGTACTTTGTATTACATACGTACTTATTTTAATACACTTGTTTTTAGTATTGATATTGATAATTTTCACGAAAATTTGACAGAATCTCCCCTATTATATGGACGTTCCCAAACCTTCCATATTGAAAAAATACACTTCTATCTAATTATATCTTACCTCCGCACACATACACCCAAATCAACGGCCGCAAAATAAATAATATGACATAAATGCATATAAAAAAATTATAGTACTAAACATCTATGAAGCAACGGTCCACCATTAACGACCATCTTTTGTCTATAAAAGGTACCAATGTCAGGGAAGGAATCAAATGGCTGACTTAACATAAGATATTCAATATACATACAGATAAAGACGCCACAGTCCCCGTTCTCGACCTCTTATTGTGGCACATTCTCCCGCATACGAATCACCAATCAAGGGAATAAATTTGGGCTTTGTATGCCCCTCAAACTATAAAATATACACCTTTAAAGGTGTTGACGGGGATTTAATATATGTGGGTGTATGCATGTGCAATTGTATCTATTGCCTAAAATACGTATCATATACATATTATACGCGGCGGAAGTGTTTTAATTAAACAATAAACATATTAAATAAATATATTAATCACATTAATATATTAATAGAGTAGAGAACTCACCTCAACGTATAACGTTAGACACATATTTTTTCAGAGTCCGTGTGGAGACCAACTCGTGGGCGGTTCTAGTTACCAACACAGTGGGTTTGGTGAACTAGAGCAGCAGCCCGATATTCAACACGGGATTAACTCTTAATCTCTAAAATAGCCGGGTGTGTGTTTATATTATTTTCTCTAAAAATATTATTTTTTTCTTCTTTCTCTATTTCTTCTCTCAGACAAACACCAAGCACCCTTTCAAAATACACACCATTTCACATATATATATATATCACATTAATATAATAATAATATTATATATTATAATATTAAAAAGTCACCTTTTATAGAAAAGATAATATTATTATATTAAATAATAATAAAATATATAAAATACATGCCAACTAAATGGCATTATTTAATATGATATTATTATATAATAAAATAATATATAATATTATATTATATTTAAGATATTTTGATTATTTAATAATTAAATAATTAATATGTGAAATGATTATTTTGCCCCTCATAAATAGTTACCAAGTCTTCCCCCTAGTAGGTCCCATTAAATTTCACACTTGAATAAACTCAACTGAGGGTCCACAATACTCCACGTATCATTATACAATTAGTAAATAACAAATATTAATTAATTCTTGTATTTAACATTTAAATACAAACACACACGTATTCCCGTGGTAATGCTGAATATTAATAGATTAAACAATTTAATCTGGCACATTATCCTAGTGCACAACGAATACACTCCATATTACAGGACTTCCTAGGTCCTAAGCCCAATTCGTCAAATAGAACTATTCTATTAGTCCGTGAGCAATACCTCACGCACATGTCACAGATATTACAAATCAGCGCATTAAACCATACAAGCTGAGGTTATAATGCATACGTATAGTCCTTCCGTTATAATATCCTGGATGTACGGGGATATAGATTATCATCGTCAAATCCTTTAGTATGTCTTATCTCCTGACTTGTATCTCACTGAACAATATGCGCAAACTCATTTGCCATATTGTTCCACCCTGGCGGAACTCTTTCCTGGGATTAATGCTTATGGTCACAAGACTTTCTGAGATACAGTCTCAAAGCATCTGGATATTGAACTCTTTATGTGAGCTGACGGATCCCATATCTGTACACACCGAACTCCATAAGCATCGAACCATACCTAGTGACACCCAGCGGTCACACCATAAAAGGTCTGTGACATATGTGGAACCAAAGTATGGTGGATAACTTACAAGCCCACCGTGGAACTCAGGTCAAAGGACCACATATACTACTCAACTCAAGAGGACCCTCTGTTGACGGCTTACATAAGATGTCTATCGGAGGCCCTCGTGAATCTGTCCCATATCCAGTCCTAACTGGATACCTATATGTCAATACGAGCTCCAAGCTCACAGTCGGTTAGGAACAACCATCTATACCCTATAGGTATGACATATGTTGATCTATATATTAAAGGTATCCACCGACAGACCCGCATCAGCAGAAATAGAACATGGATAATTATTCGAGAACATACTTGAGTAACTAGTATTTCTTAGCACCCGATTGCAACTCTTGCAACTATGCAGTTACTGGTATATTCTCGGGTCTATGTCCCATTACAAACAAAGCTTCAACTCTTGGATCTGCTGAGTATTATAAGCAGCTAACATTTAGCATTTATATCTTTCAGCGTGGCTAACTATAAGCCTTTATCTAAACTCCTTTAGATCTGATCTGAACTCCTTCAGATCATACAATTTCTGTAACATTACATTACATAGTACCATATAAATTGGTATTAGAGATTTAATGGGAATGTACACTTGTATAAATACACAAGTATATGTACATTCAAGGATAACACGTAAGCACCGACCCTAACAGAAGGTACAAAGGTATTGCAACATACAGAGGCTCTATAAATTTTATGATGGACTCGTCTAAATGGTCGTTCACGCTAGAATCATAAAGAACAATTGTCATCCGAACAAGGTCGAGCTTTACTATAAACCAATGTTATTGATTGATATTCACAGGGATGTATACCTATAAAAATAATTATTGTATTATTTTGAACTTAGTGTTGTTACATGGATAGTAAAAAGTCATTACTATTCTTAAAAAGTACCTTATTAATCAATGCCTATAATTTAGCATCAAGTAACTCAAACTTTGTTCTAAATGCATAAGCCAACAATGGTTCAAGCCATTGATCGTTGTCTGGAGGATTAGCGGTGAAAGACGTTCACCACATTTATCGAATGTACTCTTAAAGACAAATAAAAGATATTCGTTAATAGTTAATATATATAATGGTATGATAATGTTATATACACAATAAACGGGTAATAAAATAGCTCACGTAAAAATATGCATCTACAGTTGTGCAATCCTGTGAATACATGTCAGAAAAAGTTCTTTAATGCAAACGCAAAACCTTTAAATATTCATTTATGTACTACAAAACAAAGAATATGTATAAGTTTCCATACTATTAGACAACTCTCAAAACAAAAAAGCAAAAATAAGTCCTCACCGAATCGTCAAGCCAGTCTTGTAGTAACTCATTAAACCATGTATAGTTGGGATCGAGTTCATCCAAATGAACCCGTTGTGTTGGGTCATTATTTTTTATCCAATCCAGAAGTTCAGTAAATTTAACCTGATAAATAGAAATCAGCTGCTCGTTTATGTCAATTGTAGGTGCTACTTGCAATTCTACAAGTTTCTTCTTCATAGGCTTTTTCAACGGATTGGTATATGGACTGATTTGGACTACTGCTTTCTTGCGAAGGCGCCCATACCTGCTCATGTTTTTACCCAACGGAACAAGTATAATTTTTACACTTGCAGGGCTATCAGCTACATGCTGTAAATCCATTGTCATAGGCTGATGTCGAGACTCACTGGTAGGAGCAAATGTCTGAAAGTTAGCAACCATGAATTCGGTACCTTACAAAACCAAACCCTACATAAGTAATTATAATTAACTTTTACAAGCTAAAACTCATTAATAACATAAGTAATTATAATTCAAGAAAAAAAATTAAATTATTATACCATTGATTTAGTCGCTGGTGGAGCTTGAAATTCATAGTCAGGCTAAAGATCATCGGTAAATTGGGTGTTCGGGATATTAACTTTCTCCAACTTAAGACTCGCTTCCCATTTTTTCGATAGAATGTGTAAGTTTACTGCCATGAGATTGTCCGCACTCTTTTTATGTTTGTGGGGCATCAACTTCCTATAAACCTCCAAAGCATTTTTAATATTTTAGATTTATTAATCATTATTTAAAAAATAACAAAATTTATAAAGAAATTATATCTATTTTTTGTTGAATATAAATGCATACCCCAACACCATTGAAGAGGATGTTTACGACGTTTTCATATAATAG
Source organism: Ailanthus altissimus (assembly GCA_946807835.1). Lineage (NCBI taxonomy): Eukaryota > Viridiplantae > Streptophyta > Magnoliopsida > Sapindales > Simaroubaceae > Ailanthus > Ailanthus altissimus. Next base: position 14,181,064 of record OX327712.1, on the reverse strand, counting down.
GGTGCCTATACCAAAACAATTTAGAATACGCAGAAAATAGTCTCCATTCCTGTAGGTAAACAGCTTCCTACACCTCGGGATCACCTCGTAGATCCACACCTGAGATGATAACAAATTAAAATATTACAATGTCAACAAAATAAATTTTTCTGTATCCCAATATGATAATAAATCGAAAAATAGAATTACTCACAAAAAATGCTTGACTAAATGAGTATAAGTTGTATGATTTCTTATCCAGAGTGCCTGCTTTTTTTTACCTTCACTAACTTTTTAATTGGAGCCGCGAATAAACTATTATAGAGTATAGTTCATGCAATTATGCTCCAATGATAAACATTAAACTCATCTAGATTATCTACGAAACAAAGTACAAAATATTATATGGTTCTATTCCGATCATATGGCATTAACAATTTATTAAATACATAAAATAGACACATTTTTACTGCATCTATATTATCATCAAATGTAACGCTCACGAACTACGGGTCCAAATCCTTGTAAGTCAACGTACTTCTACTCGAAAAATATTTATGCCATAGTCTATTACCTAACCCACTTACTATAGGATAATCCTCCATCTTCAAACTAGTAATCAAATAAAATTCTTGACGAGAGAATCTGATATGTCTTTTGCCTATATAAAACCATAATTCTTCATACAAAATTTTGGTATGTACGCGTCTTAATAAAATCTCATGTGCTAAAATACCTGATAATAGAATATTTGATACATCCAAAAAATAACCAAAACATGTAGTTTTAAATATTTCTACCTGTCTCGATGTCAATTTATTTTTTATATTTTGTATAACTCATAACTTCGAGTAAACATGTACATTAGTTCGGTAGAAAATATTTTCGGTAATTACGTAATCTTTTGAGATATTCTCCTTCCTGAAAAAAATTTAAAAAATTATTAACATATAATATTCATAATAATTTTATCAACATATAACTAACTATTAAATAAAGATTTTTATTATAACTAACCTATATTAATATTGACAAAATAATAAAAAATATTTAAATAATTATTAAATAATTTAAAATTATAAAATTAAATAATTATTAATAAATCAAATCATATATTTTAAATTAATCAATTTTTTTAAACTGCCATGTGGTGCCTTGCCTTGGCGTCATGTGGCAGCTGGCACCCGTCGTCGAGCATGAGCCATATGGTGCGCTGCAAGCCATCGGGCGCGCACCACGTGGGCCACAGTGTGCACCCAACAACATATGCCTAACGCCGTTGGCGCGTACTTCTACGCGCCTGCCACGTGAAGCGTGTACAACAAAAAAAGGCCAGAATTCACCATTTTCGATTTCACACACATTTTTAACTTATTTTTCATACTACATCTATACATTTTTAACAATTAACTACAAAAACTAATCAAAATCATAAAAAAAAAAACTAAATTTAAAAATTAAACTTTCCAATTTTCTCTCATTTTTTATTTTTTCAACTTCACACTAAATAATTTAACTTCAATCTTCAAATTTTATAGTGGATCTAACAAATTATTGTTGGGAATCGAGTATGTTATATACGAGTGTATACGTAATTTCAAAAATTACTATATGCATCGGAAGCATGTTACAAATACACTCATTTTAACAATTAACCACATATATCACATATATAAACAAGTATAACTATTATACAAAATATAAACATGATGAACAATTGTATTAAAATATAGTGTAAAATACTCACCTAATGAAGGTAGCTTTATAAAATCTTCAAGTCTTTCACCAATCCAAGTGAAGAGCTCACCTTGAAGTATATGTTGAACAATTCTAGTCCATAACTTTTGGTGGGATTAAGGAGCTAGAATGGTAGCTTAGTTTTAGAATTTTCAACAACATGTATTTAAACTCTTTTGAATACAAGTTTGTTTCTTAAATAGATATGGTAAATATTTTTTATACAACTCTTGTATTAATTAAAAATATTTAACATACAACTATTGTATAATTTTTAGAAACAATTTCTATATAATAATTATTTTGAACAACTCTCTTAAAAATAATTATCTTTTTCTCCATTTTCATTTTGTTTATTATAATCCATCCATGAGAGAAGAAGATGAAGAGAAGTTCTACATTTTCAACACTTGAAAAAGGAACAAAAGTCAAAATTCTCTCTTACCTATTTTCTCTTCACCTTGCCGAATTCTCCTCTCAAAATTAAATGAATGATTCAATTGTTTTGTCAAAATCAATTTTATTTATTCAACACTTTGATTAAACAAAAGGAAGTACTCCACCAATTTTATTGTTGGTCTCCCACTTAGGATTAATTAAACCAAGTACTAAAATAATGCCCACCTAAATTAATCTTTACCTAACAAATATAATTACTTTAATTATAATGGGTAATTAAATTGCCAACATCTAGACCCCTCATTGTATTAAAATACAATTCCATGATCTATATATATTATAATATTATCTAATAATATAATAATAATATATAATTTAATTATTCAAAATAATTTTGAATAATTACTTTTTACCTTACTAATTTTTACTACCAAGGTTAAATGGTAAAATTAAGGTAAAATAAAATTATGGATTAAATTGTGCCACTTGTCAATATCCTATTAATTAACAACCCTTGTTAATTAATTCAATGACATACTTAACAATTAAGTCTTGACAAATGTATATTCTGAGGGATCTTGAAACAATTATTCTCTTTTGCTGAAATTTATTGGATCGAATTAATTCAATCCAATCCGCTACCCCAGTACCCAACGAGTGCACTTCATATTATGAGACTCTCTAGGTCCACACCTAATTTGTCATATGGAGCTCTTTCATACGTTTGTGAACGATGCCCCACACACATGTTACGAATATTACAAATTAGCGTGTTAGACCATACAAGTTGAGGTTATTGCATATTCGTATAATCCTTCCATCATTTATATCCTTGAAGAGCAGAGATATAGATCATCACCGTCAAATCTCTATTTTGCTCAACCATGAACTTATCTCCAAATTTATATTTCATTAAACAATATCCACAAACACTTTTGTAATATTGTTTATTTCTCCAGAATATATTTTCTGAGGTTTATGCTTGTGGCCACAAAACTTTTTAAAATACAATCTCGGAGCATCAGGATATACAACCCACTCATATGAGCTGATGGATCTCATATCTACGCACACCAGACTCCATGAGCATCGGACTATACCCAGCAACACCCAGCGATCAGACTATGAAAAGTTTTTGACATGTGTGGAACCAAAGCATGGTGGATCACTCACAAGCCCACCATGGCGCTTAGATCAAAGCACCACAAATACTACTCAACTTGAAAGACCTTTCATTGACGACTTTATGAGATGTTTATTGGATATTTTCGTGAGTTTGTTCAATATCCAGTCATTACTGAATACCTGCATCTTTATACGGGCTTTTTACTAAGCTCATAGTTTGCTAAGACTAACCATCTGGACCATCCAGATATAGACATACATTAATATATATTAATGGGTTCCACCGATAGACCCGCATCGATGAAATTAGATCAGAAACATTGTGTTTGAGAACATACTTGCATAATGATATTTGCTAGCACCATCTACAACTCCTTGCAGCTATGTCATTACTAATATATTCTCAGGTCATTGTTCCATTTCAAATAAGGCTCTAACTCTTTAAATTTCGCTAACTATATGAACATGCTAACTCTTAGCATCACTAACTCTGAGTATTTATAACTATTAGCGTTGCTAACTCTTAGCACTAATCTAAACTCTTTTAGACCAGATCTGAACTCCTTCAGATCATACAATATCTGAAACGTTACATGCATCTTACCATTTAAAACTAAATAATATTAACGATTTTATTAGAAATGATAATTGTATAAATACTATCATTATATATTTATACATAATAGGATGGTACGTAAGCATAAATCCCAACAATTATTTGAAGAAAATTTTTATTAACCGTGAGAGAGAGGGAGTGTCGGTGTGTGTAGTATTTTTGAGTGGAAAATAGGTTTCTTAAGCGTAAGGGTAAAATGGTAAAAAAAATAAAAATTGGTTGATATAGTTAAAATTCTTTTGACTCGGTCAAAATAAATATTGGATTCAATTTTTTGGTCAACTTGAAAAATTTTCCAAGAAAAATTCAATAATCCTTCAAAATATTCTAATTAATATGTCACGAATTAATAAATATTACATATTAAATAATATTTTATTTTAAAATAATACTACATGTATAAAATCTTTATACAACTTATTTTGTACAAATTGATGTGACATTCAAGTATTATTTTAATCCATATGATTCATTTTAATTTATTTTATTTACTTCATGTTTTATGTGCCAAATTCTTGCATGCACAAGGTAGAGAGAGATAAAAACCACCTCTACCAAGGACAATGGAGGGAGAACGAAAGTCAACACTCATAAATGAGCTCAAGATCAAGCAGTTGCTACTACCTTCAAGCTACCTAGTATCCCGGCCTATAGAAAGACCTCGAACCGCAACCATTACACGGATAAGTTAATCAACTTTCTATCCATAGCTAGACTTAGACAAAATTAGATGTGTTAGCCATTTTATATGAATTTAGAACCGCAAGCCCTTCAATAGTACTGATGACTAAAACAAAATAGCATCTCCACATATAACGAAAAGACCAACAAGTTTGTATAATACTTTTTAAGAGCATGAAAATATGATAAAGATCCCTGAAAATTGAGGAAGAGTAAATAGGATCGAACAAAGGGTCTAAGGGAATTCATGGATAGGTTCTATAAAGAGGTAATTTAGCTTGGAACCTTTAACTTATCCATAGCTTTAGAAACCATAAAGAAGGGTTTAAAAATGAACAGGTTTTGTTACTATCTAATTGAGAATCATGTTTTTACTTAGAATATCACTTATGACCGAGCACTCAATTACATCAGCATTGAAGAAAATGAGAAGACAAAAAGGTCAATGGAGGTAGAGCCCCGAGGAAGAGTTTAGGGGGGAGAGAGAGAGAGAGAGGTCCTCAAAGAAGAGATTGTATAGAGCAAGAAGGGATTAATCACTACCCATACCTATTAAATACCCTATAGGAAGAGATCACGAGAAGATGGGCGAAGTGAGAGGTCGGGGAGGTCTTTGCCTAGGAAGGCCAAAATCCAAGATAAATGGGTTTTATATTTACTTCACAATCCTCTTAGACATTATCTTTGAGGCCCTTAAATACAAATGCCTACTCAGCAAACCAAATGCAACCTAGATATCTGCTTCTCAATAGAACACATAAAAAAAATGTGAATTCCACTAAGACCATAAGCACACAACTAGAAAGTGTAACCACTTGAGGAAGCAGGTAGAACAACTAGTCATAAATGGGTACCTGAATGAGTTCAAAAGTTACCAAGAATAGAAGGAACCTCAACAAAGTGAGAACCAAGATCTAAAACCCTCAGTCTAGTGAAAATGGCCATGATCATTATTTAGGGCTTTACATTAGCCGGGGACTCCAACTGTCAAAAGAAAAATTATTCTTGGGACTCACTAATAGGTCATCAGGTAATGTGTAATATCCTAATCGCAAAAAGCCTGCATATAAGTAGTGCCCATCAATTTCACAGAGTAAAAGACCTAAAGAGTCAACTACCCATATAATGATGTGTTGGCAGTCATCATATAAGTGGCAAAGATCGACATCAATAGGGTGTTCATCAATCCTAGAGCTCGATCTTTTATAGGTGCTATTTCTGTTGATGAATCTGGTGCAAGTCTTAATAAGTGATCTACAATGATATTCTCAGCTCCCTTTTTATCCTTCATAGTGATAATAAATTCTTGAAACAATAGAATTCTAAATCAGTCTTGATTTTTCATCCTGTTTTGACATTAAGTACCTTACAGCAGTATGGTCAGTAAACACAACAGTCAAAGAACTAATTAAGTAAGAAAAAAATTGGTCTAATGCAAATATTACAGCAAGTAGTTCTTTTTCAGTTGTTATGTAATTCATTTGTGCACTGTTTAAAGTTCTACTTGCGTAATAAATTACATAGTATTTACCTTCCTTTCTTTGTCCCAATACAGCACCAACGATGAATATAATATTTAAAAAAGCCTTGGATTTGAAAGTGGAGAGAACAAAATTTTCTTTTCTAAGATTATAGCTTTAAACTCAATATAAAGATGTAATTGTTTTATTCTTGAATGTTATAAACTCAGTTTATTATTTAATTCATTTATTTTTAAATTTTTTTTATTAACCTGTATAGTTATTAAATGATTAAGGTACATTGGAATAAACTTGAAAAAGGTATCTTAGTCTAAGATAAATTGATACATGATCACAGTGTAATAATTATAAGTTTCATTATAAAATAGGAATATGCGTATATGGCATGTATGGTCAATATAATTTATTTATAAAGAATCTTAGTTTAATCAATTTATCATAGAAATATAGGTAATTGGTAAATTAAGATATAGTCACTTGACTAGCAAAAGAGGCTTATAGTGAGTTTATTGTCGTGACCAATAGTCAAACAGAAGTAGTAACATTAGGATAATATTATTAGAAAATCATATTAAGGGATAATTATAGTTCTAGATATTTTTCATACATTAATTTAAAGTTATTTTTCCTATGTAATTAGGTTTGATCATTAGTGTTAGTATTTAGTCTTAATTTAAAATTTCAAGAACTAATTGTCTGGAGTAAAGGCGAGAAGAGTGAATTTTAGCAATTGGTTAGAAATATATATAATTCCTTGTGGGATTGACAACCTTCTCATCATTATATTACTTATCAATGATAATGAGTATTTGCGTTTATATATCACATACAACATGCTATAATAATGTAAGAAGAAGCCCACTCTCAAGGCAATCAAACAACTAAGAACTCTCAATGCCTAACTGGATATTTTACATAGATAGAGCATCTAACTCCTAAGGATATAGAGTAAGAGCTATCCTTATTTACCCATAAAGGGATGAACTCAGCTTTATTATTAGACTAGGTTTCCGAGATTCTAACAAAGAAATCATGTGCGAAGCTCTTTTGGACGAACTTAAATTTTCCTGACCATTCTTAGCAAAAAGAGTCCTTGTCAAAAGTGACTACCAGTTGGTAGTCAACTAAATCAGAAAAGACTTTAAAGTTAGAAGGGAGAACATGATAGCATTCTTTTGAAATGTGAAAAAGTTAATGGTATAATTTTTACAGGTTGAGATCCAACAAATCCCTTTGAGTGAAAATCAAATATGCTTGCACAGTTTGTTTTAACCAATGATACTAGGATACCTCGGTCAGTACCATTAGAGCTCATCTTAGAGCCCAACATCAAAGAAATGTAGAAAAGGTTCTCTAGGTCAACTCTAGCCCAATTGAATGGGCTCTATTAGAATATATATAGAGAGAATTAGGAGATGCCTTAGAACAAGTTAGAAACCTAACTCAAGTATACTTTAGCTCAATATACTCCTATCGTTATGGTCCTCTATCACCAAGGACACTATCATTCATACTTAAGGTGTCTTAGGCCAGAGGAATCTAATTATGTACTCTCGAGAGATTTATGAGGGAGTTTGTGGTAATCACTCGGGCATTAATTATCTAGCTTACAAAGTTCTCAGGATGAGGTGTTAACATCCCATAGCTTTGTAAAATGCAAAACAATTCACCCAGAAGTGTAATGCTTGCTAGAGGTATACCGATAACATATGTGCCTCTCTAAAAAACTTTAAAGAAATTTTGATCCTATAATTTTTTAAATAATAGAGGCTCGACCTAATTGACCCTTTACCTCAAGGAAAATGCTTAGTAAAATATGTGGCCATTGTTGACTACTTCATAAAATGGGTCAATGTAGAACCTTTAACTAAGTTAATTGAGAAAAAAATTAAAGACTTTGTATTGAGGAACCTCATTTGCCAATTTTGTGTCCTACATGCTATCATAATTGACCACGGGAAGTACTTCAATAATGATAGCTTTAATAGTCTACTGATAACTTGTTATTCAACTTTAGTTCACCTCTCTAGCTTACTCAAAGACTAATGGAAAGGTGGATTCGTCGAATAAACATATTAAGAAGTTGTAAAAAAAAAAAGAGGTTAAATGGAAGGATGAGGGCATGAGTGGAAGACCTACTTGAGATATTATGGGTACTCAAGACTATAAGCAAAATGGTAACCCAAGAAATCCCATTTTTATTAGCATTTAGGTGTGAAGCAGTCATCCCCAACCTATTAGGCGTTGTACTTTCATGAATTTAAAAATGAAAAGCTATTACAAGAATATCTAGACTTAATAAATTTGAAGAGGGAGCAAGCCAAGGTTTAGACAGCATGTTGCCTGTCAGTAAATGGTTGCTCGTTACTATAATAAATGGGTCTTAAGAATTTGCAAAAGGTGATATCTTCCTAAGAAAAGTATTGTTGAACACCAAGAATCCCACTAAGGGGATCCTCAATCCCAACTGGAAAGGCTACCAAGTTTTTAGAAGAATTAGACCTGGTATGTACAAGCTTGAATGTGCAGACAGATGAGTAGTTAGAAAACAATGTCGAGATCTTGAAACAATATTACCCATAGGTTGCTTTTAGTTTAATTTTATTTCCTTTAAATATTTTTCATTTTTTAAAGTTATATTGATGGATGCCCAAGCAATATTCTAGAGTCTTTTTCCTTAATTTTAATAAATTCATTTGAAGTTCTAAATTCCACCTCAGTGTAACTATGTGATAAATTTCACATGTTTGATCAATTAAAAGAATTAGAGCTTGTCCTTATAAGACGTCCTAATGACTTGGTCTTTAGAAATCCTCAAGAACAACCAATGTTTCGCACTTTAAAATTTGGGAAAAATCAAGTGATCGGTGATAAGGTTGGGTGATTGAACTCTTCAATGAATAGAAAACTCATCCTCTAAGATGGAGGTTTGATAATTAGTCACTTGAAATTCAATAAAGAATGTTCACCCTAACATTTAAGCTTTTAAGCTCACCAGGTGAAACAATTCCATAGAAATTTGGTTTGTAAGTATGTCAATACTCCTTGGGTTTCCAATCTTTAAAGGTCTTCTTGGACCCAGTATTGTATTTTACTCTCAATGTTGGACAATCCTAAATCCGAGCTTACAGAGTAAAAAAAGTTCATATATTTAAGCCAATCATTGCCAAAGTTTGTTGAAATATGCTCAGCACCTAAGTCTAATAAGCTGAGAACACCTTACATTTGAGTGATCAATTGTTTAAATTGATCTCTTCCCCTATAAGATAGGGTAATGATATCATTCCAATACTTAACCAAATTTTTATTTATCGAAATTTAACAAGGTGAGAATACTTTTTCATTTGAATGATTAGTTACTTAGATTGATTTCCTACTTTATGAGGCAGGGTTAACGATATTGTTTCAATACTTATCAAAGTTTCAATTTTGTTGGAAATATTTGTTATAGTTAGGTGGGTGCTCTTTGAGTAAATTCTATTCAGTTACTTATCATAAAATATTAATGGCCTTTAGTGAAAGTGTGCTAATTTTCTAGGGCACATGCATGTGGTGCGTGTGTATCACTATTTAATATATGCATCACATACAAAAATTAGCATAACATAAGTGGAAATCTCTATTTCTTAGTGCAACAAACACGTTTAAATTTTAAGTTTCACTACTATAATGAAATTAAGGATCGAGAATCACCTGTCAAGCCTTTTAAAATTAATGAATCGGAGTCCACCACGAAGCACACTTATTGGTAATTCTAGGATCCAACTGGGGTGGGCTTGGATTGTTAGAATAACAGCTTCAATTTTCAGTAATGTGTTTAACTTTTAAATACAAATAGTGATTAACTTTTAATCACCTTAATTAACTCTTAACCATTGTTTAAATCTTTTAAGTTTGGAATAATTAGTTAAATACTTTAACTAATTACTATAACAAAATTAAGGATTACTATAATGAAATTAAGTAATCCTTAATTTCATTATAGTGATTAACTCTTAAATACAAATAGTGATTAACTCTTAATCACTTTGGTTAACTCTTAACTATGGTTTAATTCTTTTAAGCTTGGAATAATTAGTTAAACACTTTAACTAATCACATTTGTTTCAAAAATTATAAATTTAATTTGAACAACTTTTGTAAGAACAAATTTCCCTTTTCTATTTTATTTAGCCTTGCAAATAAAAATCAAGGAGAGAAACATTTTCTCTCTTCTCTTACTTGCCACGGCCGACCAATCTTGAAGAAAATTAAGAAGATGAAGAGCTTTTATAACTTTACAAATGCTTTCTCTCTCATCCATTTCCAATTGCTGAAGCCATCAAGCCCTCCTTAATGAATTAAAATATTTCATTTTATACACATTTTTCTTTCTTTAACAATTCAACAAGGGCCTTACCATGTATGGTTTTTTTAATAAGGCCATCTTAACATGCTTCCTATTTGTCTTTTTTTTTTTCTTGCAGCGGCCGAACGACTAGAAATCAAATGATGAAACATTTTCATCAATTTGGTCATTAAAATCAGGCCCACCAAGTATCAAGCTATACCTTTATGTTTATATTTTTTAATATATTGAAACAAAATAATTTTTGTTTCCTTGTTGAAAAAAATTGGTTGAATTATTTCATTTGTTATCATTTTTCTCTCTTTATTTGTTAAAGACATTATGTCTCACCATGTATGTATTTGTGTCTTTCTTTTATTTGTTTAATAATAAATAAATATGTGCCATTTATTAAAATAATATTTGTTTGATTTAATTAAAAAAATATTAATAACAATTATTAATACATTTATTTATTCAAAATATTTTTGAATAAATAAATGACTTTACTTGTCTCACAAGTAAGGTTATTTTAGTAATTTTAAATTCAAACAATAAATGGCCTACAATATGCCATGTGTCATCATCCCATTGGTCAATAATTATTGTTAACTAATTAATGTACTTAACTCTTAAGTCTTAACACGTGCATATTTTGAGAGAATCTGAAACAAATATCCTAGTTTGTTGAAATTTATTGGATTAAACTATTCAATCCAATACACTACCCTAGTGCATAATGAGTACACTTCATATCGTGGGATTCCTTAGGTCTACAACCAATTTTTCAAACAGAACTGTTCCATGAGTTCATGATCGATGCCCAACGTACATGTCGCGGATATTACAAATCAGCGCATTATACCATACAAGCTAAGATCATAATATATTCGTATAATCCTTCCATCACCTATATCCTGGATGAGTGAAGATATAAATCACCACTATCAAATCTTCATGTGCTCATCTGTGAACTCATTACTAGATTTGTATCTCGATAAACAATATATGTAAACACCTTTACAATATTGTTCAACCCTACGAAAAACTCTTTTTCCAAGTTTATGCTTGTGGCTACAAGAATTTTTGAAATATAATCTTAGAACATTATGATATACAATCCACCTATGTGACCTAATAGATCTCATATCTACACACACCAGACTCCATGAGTATCGAACCATACGTAGCGACACATAGCGATTAGACCATAAAAGGTCTCTGACATACGTGGAACCAAAGTATAGTGGATCACTCACAAGTCCACTATGGCTCTTAAGTCAAAAGATTATGAATACTACTCAACTCGAGAAGACTCACAATTGAAGGCTTTATAGGGTGTCTATTGGGGTCCTCGTGAGTCTGTTCGGTACTTAGGCCTTATTGAATACTTATATACTTATATGAGTTTTTTGTAAGCTCATGATCAGTTAATAACAACCATATGTACTATACAGATATAGCATATACTGATCTATATAAAAGAGATTCACCGATAAACCTGCACCGATGAAAATAGATCAGGAACATAATATTTGAGAACATACTTGTATAATGACATTTTCTAGTACTTATTGCAACTCCTTACAACTATGTCATTACTAGTATACCCTCAGGTCGTTCTCCCGTTACAGACAAGGCACTGACTCCTTAAATTTCATTTATTATTATAATATGCTAACTCTTAGCAGTTTTGATTCTTAATATTTATAACTCTCACATTACTAACTTTTAACTCTGGTCTAAACTCTTTTATGCCAGATCTAAACTCCTTCAGATCATACAATGCCTATAGCGTAATAAGCACAATACCATTTATTATAATATTAACAATTATAATGAAATGTATATTGTATAAATATTAACAATTAATATTTATACAATATTGAAAAGGCATGTAAGCATAAACTTCAACACTTAGAAGAGTCATCATCTAACAGTAGTACTCGGTATTCATCGAAACATAATTGAATCATTAAAGTAGAAGAAAAATATATTTAGGCCTTATACTTGTATAACATAAGGAGAGTATATACATTGTCAAAAAAAGAGTAGAAAAGCAAGGTATTGTGGTCTTTATTTTTAGGTAGTAGACAATTGTATGGCCCTCTTCATTTCTAACCCTTTCTAAACTAGTGAGACAGACCTCACTCGCCTCGACAAGAAGGGTGGTAGTAGATGCATTTGGTGGTAGTAGATGCATTTGGTGTTAGATTGAAGAGCCCAAGCATAAAAGGGTCGGCAATAGTCTCTATGGCAACCTCGGAGATAACCTAAGAGGCATCTTCACCCTATACCTAGCTCAAGAACTTAGAGGGCAACTTTAATAAGGACTTCCATAGTTGACTACTTAGAGATATCATCTTCTAGTAGAGGTGAAAAATAGGTCGTGTTACCCATGGGTGGCACAATAACATGTCGTAATTTAGTATGGCACGCTATAATGTCATGATCCGACATGGCATGCTACAGTGTCGTGCTTGAACGTTACAGCCCAATGAACCATTTCGTGTTGAGCCGCAATCTATAGTCTAGCGTGTCGTGCCGGAATGAGCAGTGATAAGCCATATGCTGGCACGAGCCTACGATGATCTATGCTAGGCACTGCCCGTCACGAGCTCAGCACGACATAACTTGTAGGCCGTGTCTATTTTTTAAAAATTTTATTTTTCTTATATATTTAATTTTGTTAAGATATTTTAATAATTTTTTTAATATTTATAATTATTTTTCTTACAAATATTTTAATTGCAACTATAAATATTATAATAATAATTATAACAACAATTAAGATTATATTGGATTGGAATTGCATTATAATCATAAAATCATAATTAAAATTGCAATTATATTAAAGATAAAAATTTATTGATATTATTCTAAATATAAAATTATTGAATACAACAATAAAAATGAAGGATCAAATTTACATCATTATAGTTATAATACATTCCAATTAGGTTGGCACTTATTGAACTATCGATTATTTGTAAATTTAACCCTTATTTTTAATAAATTACAAATTTTTATTTTTAAATTCTAATGACCAAATCTCAAAGTTCATAAAATCTTTTATCATATATTCTTGCCAATTTTGCTTTCGGTCCTTTACATCTTTTCAATCTTTTACACACACTTTAACTTCCAAAGTTTCTAATGCCAATCTTGATCACTTTCGTCTAATATTTTGTCTCATGCACTAAAAGTAGATTTTGGTGCTACAGTAAACACTGAAGGTATTAGTAAATCTTGAACCATGATGGATAACATACGGTAAACTCTTTCGTTTAATTTTCACAATGATAAATATTAAATTTTGTTGATTCTTATGTAATCAACATAGAAAAGTAGTCAATATCAATAAATGTTTTAATTTAAAAGTAATAGAAATGCTAGAACTAAAACCAATCTTTCTTTTACCTTTTAACAAAATAATCTAAGTAGTCAGATCATAAACAAGCTTCTTATTTATTTCTTTTATAACTTCAGCTAATCCAAATTTATTTTAATAAAAAAAATTGTGATAAAATTATAAATTTGGTCAAAATCATAACAAAGTTCAGAATTTAAATTTTTTAAGATCCCAAAAATTAAAACTTTTATACTAAATCAATTGATTTCAGAATATATTATAGCTACACAAATAAATAACATAAGAATTTTTCTCTAATATCTTTAGAATTTAATCTCCATAATAGTGCAAATATCAGAATGCATAGGATTATCTCTATATTTAATAAAAACATCACTAATATTATATATTTTAGTTAAAACAATAAAAGATGATGGTTGATACACACATAAATATGTTAACCTGGCATTATTAAATACTTTCAAAAAATACATTTAGTAAAATGTAATTTCTCGATCATCATTATATAGTATAATGTCTTTTATTTTATCATTATAATAATATGTAATATAATCACTAAAATTTATACAAGATTTCACCATCATATATATAGTATTCTAACAAGTTTTCATGTCAAGTTTAAACTTTCTACTATCGATTCCATAATTATTCAATATAATTTTAAATTTTTGTCATTAAGAAGATAATAAAGCAATATATTTTATTGCTTCTCTAATTTTTTAATATGAGAATTAATTATATTTAAACTATCTTGAACAATTAAATTAAGAATATGACAAACATTTTAAATGAAAAAAAAAACTTAAACCATGTGTAGGTGTTAATTGAATTGAAAACAAATCTATAACAGCAGTATTTGTACTAGAATTATCAAAAGTAATACTAATAAATTTATCAACAATTTGAAATTCTCTAAAAATATTTATTAAAGAATTAAAAATAATATTAGTTGTGTATAGATGTTCCAATTTACGAAAAGTATTTTTTTTTTTTTTTTGCAAAAATCAATCACTATCAATATAATACAACGTAACATAAATATACTTCAAATCATTGGCACCCGTCTAATAATCAGAAGTAACAATAAATACTCTTTTAAATTGTGAGATTTTAACAATTAATTTTTCTTTAGTTTGATGATATGCATTAAAAATATCATTTTTAATAGTATTTCTTAGAACGTAATCCCAATTAAGTTGAACATACATTTTAATAAATTTCTCATATCTTTCATCTTCAACGAATGAGAGAGGTTATTCATTAGTTATCACATATCTATCCAATCCAATACTTATATACTAATGATTATAATGGAATCCAAAAAGATTTCTTCCATGAGCACTTTGGATACGTTCAGTTTAAGTTGACTTTTTTGAACTATATTTCTGCAAACATGTCTTAACATGTCGATTCAAATGCCTAGTGTCATGACCCATTTTGGCATCTAAAACTTTACTGCAAAACTTATAAATAGTTTTTTCTTCAATTTTTTCAGAAACTGCATCTGTACGATTCTTTAGCATAAAATAATTTCAAACACCTAATGTTTGACCTCTTTTTTAGTTTTTTAATACTTTCAATACTTTTAGTTATGGAAACAAATTGACTATTAGAAATTTGTAATGATGGCATTGAAATTTTTTTAAATTAATTTGGAGTGTTGAGATTGAAACTTGCCATTGTATAGATAACAGAAATGTAAGTGTGTTGAGAATTTATAATTGCATAAATAAAAATTAAAAAATAAGATAATGTGAAAGATTATAATTTTTAAAGAAAATTGAAATAATTTGGAAAAGATTTGAGTTGACAGAGAATTATGATAAATGAAAGGATGTAGGTGCCACTTTATAGGCACCCAGCCACCCACCTCAAAATGATCATTGATCAAATGGTCATTCATTTACTACCTACAAGGTCCGTAAAGATACAGGCCTGCAACGCATGTTGCTACCTACAAGGCTACAAGCATCAGCTTGTTTTAATTTTTTTTTTTTTAAAGTAAAGAATAAGGCCCATTGCACGACCCACTGGGCCTGTCGTGTCTATGGACTATGTTGAGCCACAGCTGAGTAGTCGTGTCTAGGCTAGCACAGCCTAATAAACTTTTATGTCGTGGCGGCCCAAGCATGACAGCATACTTAGGCCAAAATTTGGTAGGTCATGCCGTACCCGCCACCTCTATCTTTCAACTATTAAAGGTCGACATTGGATAATGCTCTTTAAAGAGGTCCACAGACTTAGTGAACTCATTACTAACCCATTCCAGCCACTAGTCCACAACCACCTCATTTTTTGTGGCCCAAGCCTCTTCAGCCTCATTCTTTAACTCGTCCACCTTGTATAACAGTTTGGCACGATCCTCTTTTATTGTGGTTATTATAGCCTCAGCCTCAACCACCTTTATCTCGATGACCTTTTTGATCTTCTATAGCTTAGAAAGGTGGCTCTCCGCCATCACTACCCTCACCTTGGGTTCTATAACTTTGGCTGTGAATTTTTTGGCCTTATAAGCATTGAGCTCAGCGTTTTTGTTAGAGTGGAGGTAATTGGTCATTGACCTCAACCTTCTTTAGTTTGTGGCCATCTTAAACCTTACTAATGATTTCCTCTCAATGTTAAAAAAGGATGACGCAATATACAAAATGAAGAGGAGTTGTTCTAAGCACTATTTAAGAAATAAAAAGCTTAAAGAAATATTTTTTTAAAGTCAATGGAACATACTTTAAAAGGAGGCCGATATGGAAAGCCTTGACCTCTTCAAATTTAGAGGTCACCTCAGTAGTCTTAGTCTTGATCACACATTCCCCCTTCATAATTAGAGGGGCCATATGCTCATACATCACTCTTTTGTTGAGTGGGAGGTCAAAGAAATAAAAGGAAAGTGTGGATGACCTTGTTGTTTAGCTAATTGGCCTCCTCTCGAGCTCGCACTCATTATTAATGGTGGACACTTAAGTCAACATCCATGCCACTTATCCTTATATCCCAAAGATCCCTCGAGCAAGGTTCTATATACTCTAGGATATGCTTTGGGAAAGGTGATAAGGGAGCTAGAACAAAAGTGCTTGTCACCCACTTTCTTTTTGAGCCTTCAAAGAACCTATTGGTCAACCTTCCTCAACATCATAAGGAGGTTTCACTAACCATCTTTAATATAGATGCCTACAATCACCCTCGAAATCTTTAAAGGTCCCTTGACCCTTAACTTGAGGGGGACCTTTTTCTGTTATCTTCCTCTTGGCCAAACATTTATAAGATAAAAATTAGAAGGATGAGCAAACCATAGAAGTAATATAAGAACAAAATATTTTCCTAAGTATCACTGACTTCTTTTCTTCTTTCTTTTCTCAGGTTGCTATGTTCTAATCACTATGCCAATTAGTCCCAAACTTCTCAGGGTCTCCTCAGAAAGCAGGTCACTAGTTAGGCTCGTGTGTTGTAAAGCTTAGGTAGTCTTATCTTGTCTTAGTCTTCCTAATCAACATCAAGTTTGGAGAATTAAGTAATTACAAAAAGAAAAGTAACAAATGTCAATTAGAGACTGTCCTCAGTCATATAAAGAAAAAAAGGGGTAATAAGGTTAAATTGCTTCACTAAAGCCACAAAGTCATGAGTAGGACCCTAACATTAATCCTCGGACTTCCTATCCCTATTGGTCCATG
Source organism: Ailanthus altissimus (assembly GCA_946807835.1). Taxonomy (NCBI): domain Eukaryota; kingdom Viridiplantae; phylum Streptophyta; class Magnoliopsida; order Sapindales; family Simaroubaceae; genus Ailanthus; species Ailanthus altissimus. The sequence goes on along the minus strand of OX327712.1, from coordinate 14,163,681 downwards.
ACAAAAAAACCAAAGATGTTTCCACTCTTTGTTGCTTAAAGGCATTTTTTGAATTGGGGTTGTTTGTCCCTCATAACTTGATAGGCAATATAACCTCTTGTTCTTATTTGGGTACACCTGAATCTGGTAGTAATATTGAAGCTCCTAAAAAATGGGCTTAGTTTATCCAACTCTCACCCATATCATATAAAGATCAAAAGCTCTCTAAAAGTGTAAGTTCGATTGGCAAAGGACTATGTTCATATGTGCCAACATCCAAACTAAGTAAAGCTGAATCATTAGCTTAAGTCCTAACTTAAAGAAAGCAAGGTATAGGACAACCTCGTCAGTTAATGGTTTACTTGCTAGCTCTCCCAAGTAAGGGCCTCTCAATGTGACCCTCTTTAGAATCCTATATTTAACCTTAAGCTCTACAAGGACCTTCTTAGTTATTTTAGAAGGGTTATAAAAAGGACAGTCTAGTTCGTAAATGACCTCACTACTCAAACTTCTTTGGGCCTTAGCACCCCCTCATCAACGAGGAGCATTGGTAAAGACTTCTTGCTGTTAGGGCCCCTCATTTACTATTTACTGATAATCCTCCCAGCTCTATTAATTAGACCTTGAGATCTCCCTCTTAACCAATCTCTTTAACAAACTCAAGGAAATCAAGGTGTTCTCAAGTTAGTTGTCTATGGACTACTTAGGTCAGGCTAAACCAAGAATACGTGCAAACCTAGAACCCCAAGCATGCCAAAATAAATGCTAAAAAATAACCAAAACAAGAGAAAAAAAAAATAAAAGAACTCACTTAAGAATTGAGATTAAAATTGGTGGATTGGAGAAAATAATCCTTGAAAAAAACATAGTTTCTCTCACTAGAAATCAATTGCTTTCTTTCTTTAGAATTTTTTAATAGGCTAAAAGTATGAGAAGTGAGGAGAGTGGCTCAATTTATAGAGGCTAACAAGACCAATCTCAATCACTGAAAGGCATTTAACAGTCAAGATTAACCCACGTGTGAGAAGTTTCTTCTCCTAATAGTTGCATCAACTCGGTGACAATCTCAGCCATCAGATAGGATCCAAAGATCTGAGAGGAGTCCACATTCACGATAATTGTATCAATCCAACCAATAAGCAATTAAAAGGTAATAGTTAAAATGGCATACAATTTTTGAAGATTTAATCTCATTTAATACTTAGCGTCAATTTTAAAATTCAAAATTATCACCTTTAAAGACCACTTTTTAGATAGATCAAAAAATTAGACATTACAAAAGTTCATTATTGCCAAAGGCCTAATCTAGGCCAAGCACTTCACTAAGTTTTCAGTATTAATTAGTTAATACTAAAAATTATGGACTTTTATTACCCTTAGGATCTTGGGCTAGCCTACCAAGAGCCCACTTCATTGAGGTGGCCCAGTTGTCTTGGGCTTAATTTACAAAGACGGCCTAGCATAGCTCATGATTATTGACCTCTGCATAAAGCCCAAGACCTCATGCCCAATAAAGTTCAAGGTGCCCAAGCCTAATATATGACAATTAACTCGACCTGTCATTAAGTCGTGCTCAACTATAACTGCTTATTAGATCAATCGACCATCCAAGAGCTAAGGACCCAAGTTGAGGGTAAGCTCACAACTTATCTCCGTCCAAGGACCACCTTATGCACACAAAGGTCATGCCACTAGGACCATGATCCCGAAAAAGTTGGATAATATATAGTACATTACTCATATTTTTTTCCACAAATGCAAAAGCATGAGCCCATTAACCCATGACTTTACAATCTCGAATGATTTATTTTACCCTAAACATGAGACAACATGCGACATAGGATAACTAATTGAGAAACTTATATAAGAGAGAACCAAGCCTTGTGCGTGAAGACAAGAATAACATTCCAAACTTAGAAAAATAAGAAAAATAAATGTAAGCAAGTAATCTTAAAACATTATTTCAACAATCAATACATTTTTTCTACCAACCCAATCTTTAACTTAAAGCATCGAATGGTCATTGTTAGAGATAATCACTTATATAATCTTAACCGACTTTTACAAGTGGAGTGTCAAGTCTTAGACTCTAGGAGTACTTCGAGAAGATAAGTTAACACAACTTTAGATCAAACGACTATTTCTAGAGAACAAAGGTATCTTTAACTGAGGACTTGACATTTAGCTTAGAACTAGTGTTAACAGAATCCTTTTCCATTTTTTGTGGAAGTAAAATTCAATTTTAAATCTGGTTTTAAATGTAGTCTATTAATAATTATATTCTTTAATTAATATCAAAATCTTAAGGTTAAATCAACCTTCTCACCCGAATTTTGAAATGAAAAAAATCAAACTCAAACCTTTTATATTACTCTAATAAATTTTACCTGTAGAACAAATTAACATTTAAATTAGTATCCATAAATAAATAAAGGGGAGGACTTTCTATTTTTATTTTTTTTGTCGGTTTGGGAAAGTCAAACCGATCGATTCACAAAAGGTGAAGTGTAATGGTTTTACAATGAGGAACTGAATTGAACTAAAAACTAAATTGAATTGAACTGATTCAATTCAATTTAGTTTTTAATTTTTAATTTTTTTAAAAAATTTTTTAAATTTTTAAACCAAATCAAACTATAATAAATTAAAACCAAATTAATCAATTAAAAATAAATAGAAACCGATCGATTGATTGTAAATAAATAGAATTTATTGCACTAACACAGCGCTTAAAGGGATAAATGATAAACTTCACTCTGAAAATCGGAGTTAGTAATATTATTTCCCACAGAGCTATGGAGAATTGACATCGGAGATTTAATATATATTATGGGAATGGGACCCAAGAATCATTTTACCAGCAGGTTTAAAATCTTGCTTTATGATGTGAAGAAACTGAAATTTCGTGTTAATATGTCATCATCATTAAATAGAAGGACCCCACCCCATGTTTAGATATTCATATTCACCTAAAGATCAATATAATTTATATATATATAATTGTGGTCCTTTAATGAATTATTTAAGAAAAAACAAACACTTTGTTTCTCTCAGTTTTTTTTTGTAAAATTCTTTTAAATAAATACCAACTTAAATTTCAAAGTATTTTTTCCAAATACAACCTCTATGTTATTTTTAACAACTCGCTTATATATTCATTAATTTAAAATATTTTATTGGAGTTTTTAGCATCAAAAATTTTATTTTTAGTTAGAATAAAAATTCATATGTTTAAAAAATTTAAAATTGATTTAAATTCATTAAAACAACTCAAAACAAAATCTTTTCAAAAAAGTGGCGTCACAGTTTGGCCACCTTAGGGCTGTGGGCTCGAGGCCTAGAAATGGCTCCTTTTATATTGCAAATCATGTCTCGCTTCTAATTCTTCATTTTCGTCCTTTTCTCATTCGTCTAATATATCATCGACTTTATGTTAGTTCTTTATTGATCATTAACAAGTAAAATTTAGAAAAATATCACATACACACACATAAAGATTAACAATCACACACAGGGCATAAAAAATTTATATAATTTGACAATAAATACTTATATTCACGATGAATCACGGGACTCTAACTTATTTATTATTCAGTTCACAAAAAAAATTTAGATCATAAAAATCTTTCATAAAAGATTATAAAGAATATCCAATAATTAGAGCTTACAAGGATATATACATCATTCTCTTTCAAATTAAACACTCAAATGCTCCCTAAGTTTTCTATACTCTCTTTTGTTGGCTCTTATGCTTGACAATCTAATGGATTTATAAGTGTTTATATAAATTTCAAAACGTCCTTAAAAATTTTATTTTTAGTTAGAATAAGAGTTCATGCGTTTAAAAAATTCAAAATCAATTTAAACTCGTTAAAATGACTCAAAACAAAACTTTTTTCAAAAAGTGGCGCCACGGCCTGGCCAATGGCCCCCAAGGCTTGGAAACAACTTCTCTCATATTTCAAACCCTACCTCACTTCTAACTCTTTATTTTCGTCTTTTTCTCGTCCATCCAATACATCATCGACTTCATGTCAATTCTTTATTGATCATTAACATGTAAAAATTAAAAAAATATTACACACACAGAAAGATTAACAATCACATACAAGGCACAAGAAATTTACGTAATTTGACAATAAATACCTATATTTACAACGGATCACGAGATTCTAACTTATTTATTACTCAGATTACAAAAAAAACTTAGATCATAAAAATCTTTCATAAGAGATTACAAAGAATATCCAATAGTCAGAACTCTTGAGGATCTATACATCATTCTCTTTCATATTAAGCACTCAAACGCTCCTTAAACTCTTTTATTGGCTCTGATGCTTGAAAATCTAATAGATTTATAAGTGTTTACATAAATTTCAAAATATTCTTAAAAATTCTATTTTTAGTTAAAATAAGAATTTATGTATTTAAGAAGTCTAAAATTAACTTAAATTTATTAAAATCACTCAAAACAAAATTTTTTCAAAAAAGTGATGCCACGATCTGACCACCTTGGGGTCGTGGCCCCAAAACTTAGAAATGACTCATTTTATATTTCAAATCCTAACTTACTTTTAACTTTTTATTTTTGTCTTTTTTTCGTCCTTTTAATACATTTTTAATTTTGTGTTGATTTTTTATTATTCTTTAACTCAAAATTATATTTAAACTCAATTTTAAATTATTAATTTTTAACACAGTTGAACACAAATTCAAGATGATAGATCTTCAGATTTGAGATTAAAAACAAATAGTGGTCGAATGATAACATTATGATATCGAAGACCACAATTTCATTTTATGATAAATAAGGATTAAAAGACCATAACACTGCAAAAAGGTTTGAAATGACCACTTTTGTTTTGTCTCCACCACCAACAACATGATTGATTTCTTATAAGTTTTTCAAAGAAATTGGTAACCCACAAGCAACTTACTAATTATATCTTTGGTACATCTAACTTTTTAAGTTAGAAGTATTATCAGATACAGATTCTCATAAATATTTGTAGTTTTTTCTTTTGTTAGTTTTATGATCATCTTTTATTATAACATATATGTCATATTTACCTAACTTGAAGAATTTTGATGATAAACAGTAAACGCAAAAACAAAGAAAGGTTTTTTTTTTTCAAATTTGTCAGAGAAAATCACGTTAAACTAAACCATGTATAAATCAAACTGATCAAAATCAAATATTTGACATATAATATAAATCCATTTTATCTGTTTGATGAATTATTAAATAAATATAATCTGTTGACCATTATTCGTATCAATTGAAATTTGACATAATCCCTTGCACGCAACAATAATATTAGAAAATCAACATGAATAATTGTAAAATTTAGAACAAGCAGCATGGAAAAACGAAGTTTCTAAATATATATATATATATACAAAATTTAGCAGCTTATATATTGTTCAGTTTCATCTAAACTGATACTTGCACATTTCAAGGAGAAAATTTCTCTCTTTATGTTAGAAACAGAAGAAGCAGACTCTTCAGCTTTCTGCGTTTTTGTTGTAATTTCTAAATATTGTCTGATTTCTTGTTTCTTCTTGTTCTGTGTATGCACTCAACGCTTCTTTCAATAATGTTCTGTTTGTTTGTCGAGAAAATGTAGGAAAATAATAAACCTTTGGAGCTTAAAGTATGAAAAAATTCTTTCAACTGAGCCTCCTACGACATCATACACTTTTTAATTAGTCTTTTGCCGATGCAGATGTTCGCACGTTAATGAAATGCAGATTTGAAGTACTATAGTGCTATATAGCTCAAAATAGTATTCTTTTGAAAAAATATAATTCTATATAGCTTCATATCTAAATTTTAAAACATGCATATATTTACATTATATAATGTTAAAAAATTAATAATTTAATAATTTTAATTAAACAAAAATTAAGATGAATATTAAAGTGAAAAGTCACAAAAAAATTAAAATATATAAGATATGTATGAAGAAATTTAGGATTTTTAAAACATGTATACATTTACATTGAATAATGTTAAAAAATTAGTAATTTAACAATTTTGATTGGACAATAATTGAGATGAATACCAAAGTGGAGAGTTACAAAAAATTTAAAATAATTGGGACACGTATGAAAAAATTTAGGACGTATAAGACACAAAGGGGTAAGCGAAACAGGACTCGAGGATGGGAAGAAAAATAAGAAAACACGCAGGGAGACCACTAGGGTTGAGCGCCGTGACGCCCAGCACAGAAGTCCAGCCCCACTGTGCTGGGGACCCAACATCGCGGCCCCTACAGATGAGCACCATGGCACCAGACGCGTCAGGATGTCTATTTTTTATCGGAATTTTAGAAAGTTTTGGACTTTCAAAACAAGTGGACTCTTACTCCAACAAGGAGTAGGGTTAGTAGGCACAAAATACACCCTATATAAACACTAGTAAACCCTTTATTTCAGATTAAGCATTATGAGAGACTCTAAGAGATAGGAAGAACTAGGTAGACACTAAGTGTTTATGTGCGCTATGGTGAAACTGTCAGTTAGGTGATCATTGTTCGTGGTAGAGCAGGGGTTCACTAAAATTAGGTCATTTTGAGGGTTCTTTAAATTGAATTTTCCTTGTAAAATCTCTAGGGAGTTAATAAGATAGGTTAGGATCCTTGGATCCACCATGGACGTAGGCAATTGGCAGAACTATATAAGATTATGTTGTGCTTTTTTATATTCTGCTTTGGATTCTTGCTATTTTGCTTGATTAACAGGTTATTCCGTTGCATAAGGATGTTAGGGTTCTAAGTTGAACTTGAGGTTCTTCACTTCAACATAACCTCAAAAGATAGAAGGGCATTCCTTCCCTTAACAAACTGGTGTCAGAGTTAAAGGTTCAATAATACACACTTTGGGTATTTAAACCATAGCTGTAATCAAGCAAGAAATAGAGAAGTTCAATAGAATGAATGACTTCAATGTTTGGAGGAAGAAAGTTAGGGCTTTAGTAGTAAAGGAAGGGCTAGACTTAGCTTTAGAGGAAGTCAGCTCCTCAACTAGGGTTGGGACGACAACTTCAAAATCTAGGTAGAAATATTGGGACATGATTCAAAAAAAAAGCTTACAGCACCTTATTCTTGGTATTGAGAAACGAATTATTAAGGGAAGTTGGTAATGAAGAAATCGTTTTGAGGATATGGAAGAGATTTGAGGCATTGTACATGAAGAAGTCTCTTGCAAATAGACTTCTTATGAAAAAGAAACTACATCAGCTAACAATGTATAAGGGATCTTTATTGAGAGCTCACATTGACGAGTTTAACAAGATCATCATAAGTCTTGAGCAATTGGACATCAAGACTGAGGATGAAGACAAGGCCATTATCTTGTTAAGTTCATTGCTAAAGAGCTATGATAGCTTTGTGAATATGCTGCTGTATGGTAAGGAGTCTTTAATGATGAATGACGTCAAGGCATCATTGAACTCAAAAGAATTAACAAAGAGATCTGAGTCCGAGAGTAGAGCAGCATTGCTTGCACAAAGAAGGAAGAGCAACCAATTAAGGAGGAGATCCAAGAAGTGTTTTCTTTGTAATAAGGAATGGCCCTTTGTGAAGGATTGTCCGAAATCAAAAGGTCAAGGAGGGTGGGCTGCAATCGGTACTGAGAAAGATACCGAAGTTGTAGACACATTGGTAGCCTCAAGGGAAAGTACGTTGGCAAAAGGATACTAAATTCGGGGTGCAGCGTCTATATGTGTCCCGACAGATCGATGTTTACCAACTATAAAGCCAAGAGAGGTAAAGCTCTAATAGGGAATGACATGACTTGTGAGATCATGGGAGTTGGTGACATAAGACTAAGGATGCAAGGTGAAGAAACTAGGGACTTACATGGTGTAAGGCATGTTCCTAAATTGAGGAGAAACTTGATATCCTTAAGCAAGCTTGATGAGGAAGGGTATTCGATTAGAGCAGAAAAAGAAAAACTAATGGTTGAAAAAGGACCTATAAGGTTTGAAGGTAAGAAGCACAATGGGAGGCTCTAATTGCTTACTAGGATGGCCATAAGTGGCCCAACGCGAGGTGTTGGGGTATGCAAACCACTAGGTGACATCCAAACCGTGCTCACCGAGGTGATAAGGGTCGAAAAGGAGTGCAACGCATCCATACCTTATGCAAGGTACACGAATACCTTTGAAGACTAAAGTCACTAGCTCGGGGAAAGTTAAGTCTTGGTAGAAACTTAACTGGACTCAACTCTAGATGATAGAGTATTGGTATGGATCGGATCCATAAGCCTTCTTATTTGGAAGATTTTGAATCAAGGAAAGGTTTGTTGAAAAATTGGTGATTCAACAATCTTGATTGGCTAAGAATTAAGATAAATACTAAAGTGGAGAGTCACAAGAATTCTAGAATGTGTGGGACACATATGGAGAAGTCTAGGACGTGTAGGACACGATAGGGAAGTGAAACGAGACTCGAAAACGCAAAGGAAATGAATAAAACACGCGGAGAGGCTACCAGGGTTGAGCGCCATGGCGCCCAGTACAGAAGCCCAATGTCGCGGCGGGTGTGACATGGTGAGCGCCGTAGCGCCAGACACGTCATAATGTTTGTTTTTTATTCGGAGTTCGAGTTTTAGGAGGTTTTAGACTTCTAAAACAAGTGGACTTTTACTCCAACAAAGAATATGGTTAATAGGCACGAAATACACCCTATATAAACACTTGTAAACCCTTTATTTTAGATTAAGCATTAAGAAAGGCTCCAAGAGAGGAAAAAAATTGGGTAGACACTAAGTGCTTGTGTACACTAGGGTGGAACCGTCAGTTTGGTAATCATTGTTCGGGGTAGAACAAGGGTTCACTATACATTAGGTTCTTTTGAGGGTTATTCAAATTGAGTTTTCCTTGTAAAATCTCTAAGGAGTTAATAAGAGATGCTAGGATCCTTGGATCCACCGTGGACGTAGGCAATTGACTGAACCACGTATGATTGTGTTGTACTTTTTTATATTCTACTTTGAATTCTTATTATTTTGCTTGATTAATAGGTTATTCCACTGCATAAGGAGGTTAAGATTCTAGGTTGAACTTGAGATTCTTCGCTTCAACATAACCTCAAGAGGAAGAAGGGCGTTTTCCCCCTCAACAAATAACTATTATAATTTTTATTCCTTCTATCTTCTTCCAATCATATAAAAACATGTCTTTCCTACTTTTATATGAGAGGTTAAATTTGTAAATTTTTATATTTATTGGATTCTATATTATTGTGTGAATACATATAAATGTTGAATGTGCTCCTGATATATGTATTTGTTCCTTTATATTCTTTATTAGATTTTACCTTCATTTTGTAGCTAAACTTTGTATTTGAGTTTAAGCACTTATAATTAGCAAGCTTCAATATACACAACTTTTACAAATTTTTCCACCTCAAATTGGAATTTTTTTAACAGAGAATTTTTCTTTTGCTTTTATGTAAATGTAAATTTGGTGTTTTAGCAAAAGATGGCTCGAGTTCCCATCTTCTTGATGGGGCTTCTGCTTTTGTGTTGCTTTGCAGAAGCAGAGTACTTAAAGTATAAAGACCCTAAACAGCCTTTGAATGATCGAATCAACGACCTAATAAGCAGGATGACTTTAGAGGAAAAAATAGGCCAAATGGCACAGATTGAACGCAACATTGCATCAGCTGAGGTTATGCAGAAATATTTCATAGGTAATCATATCATTGATTATTCTATACATATGGCTAAAGTTGTATATAAGTTTTTTTTTTAATGAAATAAAAAATTTTGACAGGTAGTGTATTAAGTGGAAGAAGGAGTGTTCCAGCTCTACAAGCTTCTGTAAAGACTTAGATTAACATGGTGAATGATTTGTAAAAGGGTTCTTTATCTACACGACTCGAAATTCCAATGCTTTACGGAATTGATGTTGTTCATGGCCACAACAATGTATAAAAGGCAACAATTTTTCCTCATAATATAAGGCTTGGAGCAACAAGGCAAGTCGATTTTGCTCTATGCTACCATCATTAATATTTGTGGCTTTAGTCATTGGAGCCTAATAATCATATCAACGAGAGAAGCTTAAGGATTTATTATAATTTTCTTTAGTCAATTTTGTGATATAACATCTGGCATTCAACTAGGAACCCTGATCTTGTTAAAATGATTAGAGCTACAATTGCACTTGAAGTTCGAGCCATAGGCATTCCATATACTTTTGCACCTTGTATAGTGGTAACTATCAAAATTAAGTACTGGTTGAGACAAAATGAGGAGAAGGGGAATCTTTAGTCTGATGTTATTGGTGGCTCCTTATCTTTTTCTGTTTGCTCAGGTTTGTGTTGCGTCAAGAAGCGTTCAAACAATAATTAACATTATTATTAATTGCTATGCGGACAATCAATAATACTAACAATACAACAACGAGGCAACCAAACATCCAACACAATATGCAAAAAGGAAAGAACACCAACGTCCACTATTTCGGTAATGTTACCTACGTCCTCAAGCATCGCTAGAACAAGTCCACTATTTTCAAGAGAAGTTACAAAGTTTTTGGGTCACAATACAAATTCTCAATCTATTGGGTCAAACTGCAAATACCCAAGTAATAGGGCCAATATTGTAATTACCCAAACAATAAGGTATTATTATAAATGCCTAAAACATAAAGAAAATTTTGAATTCTTACAACTTTCAAAGGCTTAAATGTAAAATTCTTAAACTACAAAGTTCTCATAAAGAAATCCTACAAATATAAGGGGAGAAGAGAATTATTTCAAAGATATACTTAATATCAATGAAGGCCTTATCTTATATAGGCCTAACTAAATCATCTCTATGTCATCTCCCACTAATGTGGGATTGGCTCAATTTGGCATGTAAGCCAATTTTCAACAAATCTCCACCTTGTAAATATGTCAATCCTCCACAAAGCTTCATTTTTTCAAAAAATTCTCTATCCAAAAGCAGCACCTCCAAATTTGAGCCCAATGGCGCTATTAAACTCGAACTATATTAATCAAGTCTAAACAATGATTGAACTTGGTCGCTGTCACCACTTTAGTCAACATATCTGCGGGATTCTCGACAATCCTAATCTTCTAAAGTAAGATTCTTCCTTCACTAATGATCTCCGGCACAAAATAATACCGAACATCAATATGCTTTGTTCGAACATGGTATACTAGATTCTTCGCTAAATGAATAGCACTTTGACAGTCAGAATAAACATAAATTTCTTCTGACCAATTCCGAACTCATCCAGCAATCCCTGTAACCAAATAGCTTCCTTTACAGCCTCTGTAACTACTATGTACTCTGCCTCTGTAGTAGACAAAGCAATTATAGACTGTAAAGTAGACTTTCAACTCACAGGCACTCTCGCAAAAGTAAACACATAACTGGTTGTTGATCGATGTTTATCCAAAGCACTAGCATAATCAGAATTAACATAACCAACAGCACATTGATCACATGTATCATCTCTATTAAAGACTAAGCCAATATTTACGGTCTTTAGTAAATACCGTAGAATCCATTTCACAGCCTGTCAATGTCCTTTACCAGGATCATGCATATGTCTGCTCACTATCCCAATTGCATGTGAAATGTCAGGTCTCGTACATACCATAGCATACATCAGGCTACCAACTGTATTAGCATATGAAACTCGAGACAAATATTCTCGTTCCTCATCTGAACTAGGAGATAAAGATGCATTAATCTTCATATGAGGAACAAGTGAGGTACTTACAGTTTTGATTCCTCAACAATGCCAAAATGTTGTAACACCTTCTTCAAATATTGCTTCTGAGACAAAAAAATTTTGTCTCCTTCTCTGTTTCTATTAATCTCCATGCCTAGTATCTTTCTAGCTTCACTCAAATCTTTTATCTCAAACTCTCGGTTCAACTGAATCTTTAATTTTTCAGTTTTTTTGACATTCGTTGAAGCTATCAATATGTCATCGACATACAAGAGTAGATAAATGAAAGAACCATTATGTAGCTAATGAAAAAACTATCATGTAGCCTCTGAAAATACACACAATGGTCAAATTTGCTTTTTGTGTGCCTCTGACCCATCATAAATTGATCAAATCGCTTATACCACTGTCTCGGTGATTGTTTCAAACCATAAAGCAATCTTTTCAATTTACAAACCAAATTTTTCTTACTAGCAACTTTGAATCCCTCTGGCTGAGTCATATAGATTTCCTCTTCCAAGTCACTATGTAAAAATGCAATTTTTATATCGAGTTGAACTAGTTCCATATTTAACTAAGCTACTAAGGCCAATAAAATTCTAATGGAAGAATGTTTCACAACTGGAGAAAATACTCCATTGTAGTCAATTCCTTCCCTCTGTATATAGCCCTTAGCCACCAACCTTGCCTTATAGCAAATATCTTTCTTATCAGAAAATTCATCTTTCTTTGCATATACCCATTTGCACCCAATTGCCTTCTTACCTTTGGTAGTTGAACTAGCTCCCAAGTTTCATTCTTCTGAAGAGACTGCATCTCTTCCTCCATAGCTGTCTTCCACTGATCAACTTCAGAATAGCTGACTGCCTCTCTATAAGTGGAAGGAACATCATCATCTACAACTGGAAGTGTATAGGCCACCATATCAACAAATCGAGCAGGTCTCCGAATCTCACGTCTTGGTTTATTTACTGCAATAATTTCTTATTGTTGTTGAGGTTCATGAGTAGAACCTTCTCCATCATCTCCTAAAACTACCTCTGTCATAGGAGTACCATTATCTGTCTCTATAGATCTAACCGGGTTCAATGTAGTTATTTCTAACTCCACCTGCTGTTGAGTACGCTCCACATGTTGCGGAGTACTATTTATTGTTATTTGGTTTTTTGATTTCAACATAGAAGACTCATCAAATGTTACATCTCTACTAGATACAATCTTTCTCAAACTCGGACACCAAAGATGATATCCTTTCACTCTTGAAGAAAATCCCAAGAAAATTACTTTCTTGGCTCTGGAATCTAGCTTCGATTCTTTCACATAATAATATGCAATGGAACCAAATACATGTAAAGAATCATAATCAAAAATAGGTTTTCCAAACTAAACCTCAAATAGAGTTCTATCACCAATAGCAGCTGACAGTAGGCGATTAATGAGATGACATACATAAATCATAGCCTCAGCCCAAAACTCTTTACTTAATCCCGCATTAGACAACATACACCAAAATTTCTCTAGCAATATCCGGTTTATACATTCTGCCAACCCATTCTCCTATGGTATACCTCTCACAGTAAAATGAAGTATAATACCCTCATCTTGACACAATTTCAAGAACTGATCACTACAATACTCACAACTATTGTCTATTTTGATATGCCTGATTTTCCTGTCTGTTTTTATTTCAACCATCTTTTTCCATTTAAGGAAAGTACTAAGTACATCATCTTTAGATTTTAAAACGTACACCCAAGTTCTTTTAGAAAAGTCATCAACAAAAATAACATAGTAGCGCAAACCTCCCATAGATGTAGTATAAGAAGGTCCTCATACATTTGAGTGAATCAAGAATACCCTCGGTATTATAAATAGTGATGCCAAACTTTACTCTCTTCTGCTTTCTCATAACACAATGCTCATAAAAGTCTAGCTTACAAGTCTTTGCACATTTCAATAAACCTCTTTTCACTAAACTAAATAAGACTTTCTTACCTACATGCCCCAACCGCATATGTAATAATCTAGTGATATCTAAATCTGCATCATTATCAAAAAACCATGGACATTGTTCCAATCATTGTACTACTATTGAAGTAATACAAGTTGTTCCTCCTAGTGCCTTTCAATGTCACAAGAGCGTCTGAAGTGACCCTCAAAATTCAATCATGTATAGATACAATACAGCCTTTAAATTTTAAGGCTCCCAAAGAGATGAGATTCTTCTTCAACTTCTATATATAATGAGATTCTGTCACTATCCTCATCGATGTAGATGATGATGATGCTATAGCTACCTCACACAAATGAGCTCGATACATAATATCACAAATAATCAAACTCCAAATAATTATATCCAATAACTAGCAATCCAAAATTCACCAACCCAGAATAGTAGTAAGTGCTTAACAGAAAATAGCCACTCACCGTCCTAAACTTGGGGCTCTAATACCACTTGTTGCGCCAAAAAACGTTCAAACAACAATTAGCACTATTACCAATTGTTATGCGGACAATCAATAATGCTAGTAATACCACAACGAGGCAACCAAACATCCAACACAATATGTAAAAAGGAAAGAACACCAAGTTTAATGAGGTTTTGTAATGTTACCTACGTCTTTGGGCGTTACTAGAACAAGTTCACTATTTTCAAGAGAAGTTACAAAGTTTTTAGGCTACAATACAAATTCTCAATTTATTGGGTCAAACTGTAAATATTCAAGTAGTAGGGTCAATATTATAATTACTCAAATAATAGGGTATTACTATAAATGCCTAAAAAATAAAAATTAAATTCTTACAATTTTTAAGAGTTTAAATATAAAATCTTTAAATTATGAGATTCTCGTAAAAAGATCTTACAAATAAAGGAGAAGAAAAAAATTATTTTAAATGTATATTTAATATTAATAAATACTTTATTTTATAGAAACCTAACTAAACCACTTCAATATTATCTTTTACCAATATAAAATTAATTCAATTTATCATATAAATCAATTTTTAATAATTTATAAGGATCCAAGATGGGGTCGATGCTATAAGTTAAATGAAGATCCCAAAATTGTTCGAGCAGTGACAGAGATTATACCAGGACTCCAAAGGAGATATCCCTGCTGGCTCCTAAAAAGGTGTCCCATACGCCAATGGAAAGTAAGTTGAACATGCTTATTGCGTAGTCTTTATCTTCTTGCTTGATTAGATTATCAAAGAGAATTTGATGGTGTCTGCATAGTAAAAAGTTGCAATGATTATCTCAGTGGAAAGACTGTTAATGATTTGTACTTGCTCTATAGGTTCTGAGGTATTATAGTTGTTTATTTCCAATAAGTATATAGTTTGCAAAACTGTACGCTTCTTTGAAGACAAGTTATTTCTTTTAAGTTCAATTTTGGTGTGATTATGCATTTTATCATCTTTATTTTACCTATAATTATTCGTCACGCGCATCTGCTCTTATCACTTCAGATGCTGGTCTTTTCAAAGATGCAAAGGTTATCTTGAAGATGAAGGCAATGTAATTATAAATACTGTTTTACTGTCATTGTCAAAGCAAAGCGATGGCTTTGACTTTTGCTTGCATATATCTGGTTAAAGATTCTGTGGACAGGTGTTTGCGTTTCTTATGTGAACTGGGAAAAAAATTGATAATAATGATAAATAATAAGAACAAAGTTTGAAGGATTCCGTGTCCTTCAAAATATTATAACTTTAATAAAATACTGTTTTGGTATTCATGTAGTGGGAAAGGTCAGGGATTTGGTAAAGATTGATGGGAGGAATAGATTAAGAGTATTTGCAGTTTCTTTTCAAGTTTAAACATTCACCAGATGATTGTGATATTGGAACATTAATTGATCAACCATTGACAAGGACCATAACCTAACATATTGTTGCATTCCAGATTTTAAATTTATTGAAAGTCAGTTGGCCATTTAAAAAGAAATTCTTGCAACTGTCACCATTCTTGTTTTGAAAAATTATTTTCCTGAAATGAAATTTGACAGGCCTAAAAGATTGTCTGATTAACTTTACCTGAGAAAATTTGGTAATGGCCAACATTTGATTTTGTTATAGCACAGAACAAAAGTTGTTGCTTGTGCTAAGCACTTTGTGGGGGATGGTGGAACAACCAAAGGCATAGATGAGAACAACAATGTGATAGACAGAAATGGTTTGCTAAGAAACACATGCTTGGCTACTACAGCTCAATAATCAAGGGCGTGTCAACGATCATGGTTTCTTACTCTAGCTGGAATGGAATCAAGATGCATGCTAACCGTGAACTTGTCACTGATTTTCTGAAGAATACACTTCGATTCAGGGTCAAATTGATTCTTTAATACATCTGACGAAGAGTCTTTCCATCTCCGATATTACTTAAAGAAGCAACTGACTTTGAGTTTGAACTGCGGCAATTTGTTTAGAGTTTTGTCATCTCAGATTGGGAGGGTCTAAATAGGATCACATCTCTACCACATGCAAATTATTCATACTCCATTGTAGTAGCAACAAAGGCTGGCATTGACATGGTCAGTTGTTACTATTTCAGTACACGTGCATAGCTTTACCAAAACTGATAAAACTTTGCCAAGTATTCTCATAATTTATTGTTGTGAGAGTTGCAGGTCATGGTCCCACATAACTATACAGAATTCATTGATGGCCTAACCATACAAGTGAAGAATCACATTATCCCCACGAACCGAATTGATGATGCAGTGAGGAGAATTTTGCGAGTCAAATTTGTGATGGGTCTATTTGAGAATCCCCTTGCTGATGACAGCTTCATCGACCAGCTCGGAAGTCGGTTAGATAGTTTGTATAGTACTGGTCTTTCAAGAGCACCGAAAACTTATTTAACTCTTACTGTTACTTGATCCGGAGCATAGAGAACTGGCTAGGGAAGCTGTAAGGAAGTCATTTGTGCTGCTAAAGAATGGTGAAGCAGCTGTTTATCCACTGCTACCTCTTCCTAAAAAGGCATCAAAAATACTTGTCGCGGGCAGCCATGCTATCAGATAATCTGGGTTATCAGTGTGGTGGGTGGAAAATTGATTGGCAAGGACTTAGTGGCAACAACCTCACCATGGGTAAAATACACTACTTTCCCCTCCTTATTCTACTTAATTTTCCGATCCTCATTTCTGGAATGGAGGGTGATAATAAAATATAAGATGGGCTCATATATCTTATACAAGGCTAACTAATTGAATCTCCTAATGATCAGGTACTACAATCCTCACTGCCATTAAAAATACAGTTTATAAACAAACTGAAGTTGTCTATGAGGAGAATCCAGACGCCAACTTTGTGAAGTCAAAACGACTTCTCTTACGCCATTGTTGTAGTAGGCGAGCACCCATATGCAGAGTTTGACGGTGACAGCATGAACTTGACAATTCCTGACCCTGATCCCAGCACCATCACAAACGTTTGTGGAGCTGTTAAATGTGTTGCTATCGGAATATCTGGCCGTCCAGTCGTGATCCAGCCATATATTTCCTCCATTGATGCTCTTATTGCAGCTTGGCTACCAGGAACTGAAGGTCACGGTCTTGCTGATGTTTTATTTGGTGACTAAGATTTCACTGGTAAGGTTCCGCGTACATGGTTCAAGACTGTTGATCAGCTGCCTATGAATGTCAGGGATCCACATTATGATCCCCTCTTCCCATTTGGGTTTGGGCCTCACTACTAAAGGCTTGCGACCAGCTAGTTTGCCCATATAAGGGATGTCTAGTTTCAAGCCTATTGTTTTTCATATTTTTTGAGACTTTTATTCAATTCAACCGTTAGTAAATATTACAAAATTAATAGAGGATAAAAACATACATACCAGACTGTGGTTACAAGAATTCTTGCAAGAGTATTGCATGTGGAAACACTTCATTGAACAGGTTGGTACAGGAATCTGGCTATACATGATCGTACAAACACAAGTTTTCAGTCAGATTAAAATTGTTGTAAAGTGGAAAGAAATTTGTGCAGCTCAAAACATGTTTTTGAATAGAGATTAAGACTTCAAAAGCTAACTGAAAATCCATGCAAAGAACATAAAGGCACAATGTTAAATTCTGCTTAATATACTCCTCACCGGTGGCAATTTAATCCAAGCAGGGCAGCTTTATTCATCACAGGAAGTACCAAGGTGTTTTTTCATTCATCACAATCAAAATATCACGGTATTTCACAAGTATCTGGAGATCTATAAAAACATAATATAATACAAGAAGGAAAGTTTTTAGGAAAAACATTTCATTTCTACTATGGTCCGAAACTAATCGGCTGCAGTGTCAGCCTTGTCCATGTGCTTCTGAGTTACAGTTCCGCTCTCACGTTCAGCTTCTTGAATCTGCCTCATAATGTCTGCCTTTTTCTCCAGGAGAGCCTCTATTTTGCCATTAATATTCTCTAACTTCAGTTTCAGCTTGCCAATATCCTTGCTCTTGCCCTTCCCATTGAGTTTTCTTTTCTTCTCTCCCTTCTTGTCTTTTTCTTCTTTCTTCTCTTGGCCTTTATCTTTCTTCTTCTCCTCTCCTTCACCTTCTGGTTCCTTCTCACTTTTTTCTATTTTAATATCTCTGGTGGTTACTGCAACCTCACCCTTTGCCCCATCTTTGTCTTTCTTCTTCTTTTTCTCCTCCATCTTTTCTTCACTCTCTTCATCTTTATTATCCTTTCCTTCATCTGTTTCATCTTTGTGCTTTTCTTTCTTCTCCTTATCTTTCATTTTCTTCATCTTCTTCTGTTCCTTTCCCCCATCGTCATCTTTTTTCTTCTTTTCCTTTTTATTTTTCTTCTCCTTTTCATCATCTTCTTCCTCTTTCCTTTCCTTGCCCACTTCATCCTCGTGCTTCTGTTCTTTCCTATCATCGTGTTTCTTCTTTTTCTTCATCTCCTCATCATCTTCATCTTCAACGTCATCTTCTTCATTCTTGTGATTCTTATCTTTCTTCTCCTTACCTTTCTTCATTTTCCCCTCTTCTTTATCCTCCTCTTCATCATCTTTCTTCTTTTTCTTCTTCCCCTCCTCTTCCTTTTCATCTCCTTCTTCCTTTTCCTTACGCTCTTCATCCTTGTGTTTCTTCTCTTTTTTCTCCTTATCTTTCTTCTCCTTTTTCTGTTTCTCGTCTTTCTCCTCTTCTTCCTCTTCTACGTCCTGACTCTCTTTGTCCTTGTGCTTCTTGTGTTTTTTCTCTTTATCTTTCTTCATCTTTTTCTTTGTATCGTCTTTGTCCTCTTCTTTTTCCTCACTCTCTTCCTCCTTGTGCTTCTTCTCTTTCTTCTTTTCCTTCACTTCTCCCCCTTCTTTTTCCTCACACTCTTCATCCTTGTACTTCTTTTCTTTCCTCTCCTTATCTTTCTTCTTCTTTTTCTTTTTCTCTTCTTCTTCTACATCTTCACCATCAACTTCTTTCCTCTCATCCACTTCTTTCTCAAGTTTCTTATCTGTTTTCATCATCTTCTCTTCTTTCTCCGTATCTTTTTTCTTCTTCTCTTTCTTCTCTTTATCTTTATTTTTCTGTTCTTTCTCTTCTTCATCTTCACTTTCCTTCTCTTTGTGTCCATCCTGCTTCCACTTCTGCTTCTGCTTCTGCTTTTCCTTCTCCACCGATTTGGTCTTCAATTCAACTTTCACCTCAGGCTTCTGTTCCTTCTCAGCATTTGGTTCTCTTTCTATATCCTTGGCCTTAACTTTCAGATGCATTTCTTCCTTCTTAACCTTTTCTTGTCCCCCAACAATGGGTGCAGATTTTTCCTCCATCTTTGGATTATTCACCAAAACTTGAAGTGTCAATTTGAATCCTTTTTGTTAAGCTTATATGACCTAAAAATATTGCTGCAAGTAAAAATGCAAAAAAATAAATAAATAAAACAATCAGAAGAAATTACCAAGGTAAGCTACTTAAGTAAAAACCACATAGGTGCAAACTATATACAAAAATCACAGACTAACTAATATAGCATGCGACAACTCCTTGTATGGTTGTATTACTCCTGAAAATTGAGTTTACATATTGATCAAACAATTGTTTACAGAGCACAAAAATGTTCCCCCTAAAAGGTTGAGTTCCAGCTACAAAGTTTGTATCAGATTCTTAATATCTTCATTACTGAACATCTGACACTGGAGGGAACTAGAATGATGAGAAATTTCTGTACTGTTCAAAACCAAAGAGAATCACCATAGTAATAAAGCATGATTTTCTCAAAGCAAACAAAGTACTTATATTTATATGACTTCATTGTCATTTTCTTTTCAAAGAAACTCCCTATTTCAGTCCCTATATCCTTTCTGAAAATATAATTACAGGGGAGATGACAATTGCAGCTATGACATATCAAATTAGGATCAAATCTTCTAACCACAAGGAAAGAAATAATTAATTAATTATAAAATAAAATAAAATAAAACCCACACACACCCCAACTACATCAAATGCTGATCATCAACCAACCCCAAAACTCTATGCTTCCTTTCATTCATGGACACAGAACCATTCATCAGGAACCGTATTTTAGACATATGTAGTCAACAAACTACACAACACAAGATTTCATTTTGCTCCCAAATAAATACACCCCCACGTGAATATATAAATGAAAAAAGATCCCAAAGTCTTTCTCCAATCCATCTAGCAAGAACTGGGTTTCTCCAACACCAAAGATACAAACTCCAGAATCAATATACAATCATACATCAATATTGTTGCTGACTCATATAAAAAATTATCAACTATCATCCCATCAAAACTCTTGATTATTTAAAAAGAAAGACAATTCTCATCTACATTTAACAAACTTATCAAGTCTCAAACTAAAAACCCAGATTCATCAACAAAAGAAGATCAGACCATCAAACTTCTTAAGATGAAAAAATCAAACAAACCCACATTCATATAAACGTATTAAACATAAAATAATACAAGATGATAAGAAAAATAAGACAAAAGTGAGGAAATTTCAAAAGATTGTACCTTTAGTTTAGTAGTTTGCTTTAAGACGAGATCAAAACTAAAGCTGATGCCCGGAGAGGCATCGATGTGCATGCTTTGTTCAGTATTTATATATCTGTCCGGACTTGGATCGTGTCACCCAGGTGGTACAGTCAAGACGGTCACAAACACTTAAAAAACTTCAACTGAGACTGCAACCTGTCGGCTGATTGGTCAAAGAGTTGTTGGTACGTGCACCGCCAGTGACTTGAGACTTAACCAGCTTCTGCTTAGTTCTTAAGACATCCCGTGGGCGATGCTACGTGGCAGGCAATATCAATGACAGGCGGTGAATTCAGAGATTTTTTTTATATATAAATGTATAGTAAACATCTCAATCTCGTTAATCTCATTTCAAATATTTATCACTGAAAATCGCTTACGACTGAAAAAGAAAACTGTTTACAACTGAAATTTAAAGAAAATAAACTAAACTTTCTGACTTCGAAGGACTTAAAACTAATTATATACAATTGTAAATTAAAAAAAATACAAACTAAATTTCTTAACTCCTTCTAAAACTTGAACTTCTTAACAATGCAAAGCAGATACTCTTAATTTTATAAATTTTTGCTTTAATTTTATCACAACCTAACAACTATGCACCCCATAGTTTTGCCTTTTGATTGTTACTTGTATGCCAAATAATGTTGTTAACCCCATAACTACAATTTTATGGTTAATAAGATGAAGAAAAACTTCTTATAATAAAGATATTAACATAGTTTAACAGGCTGGGTCTTTCACTCCATTATCTTGCTAAATTAATTTGTATTTATTTACTAACAAATAAATAACTTTTACATAACATGTCAAGAAAATTCATACATAAAATAATTTAGTAATCCACGTTACTCTCGTTACAAGGAATGATATTACTATAATATATTATTTGATTAATCTATAATTGTAACACTATTTAAAATGTGCTAAAGAAAAACTATACACCTATTATTTATTTTTAAAGAAAAAAGAGAAAACCACCGTTAATTGATTATTTCTAAAATTTACATTAGAAGGTAAGTGCTTAATTTTCTCTTACGTGAGTGAGTGATAAATTTTTGTGTAATAATTTTTTTTTTTGAAATAGATTTCATATTTTGTAAGGTTAATTTTCTTCCGCGTAAAGGTAGTATCTTTCTATTTATAATAAAGATAGATATTTTTAATAAATATTAGAGATTTAATTATTTAACAATTTTATTTGAATAAAAATTATAAAAAATATTAAAAAAAAAATTTAAAAAGTGTAAGACACACATGAGATAGTTTAAAATATGTAGAATATGAATAAAAAAGTGAAACGGAACTTAAAGATGCGAAAAAAAACAAAAAGACAAGAACCGATAGTCCAAGCCATAGAGCCACAGCGTTAGGGTCGTAGCGTCATGGCATTGGAAACCCATAGGTACAATGTCACAGAACTGGCAGCCAGCGCTGCGGCACTGGATCAAATTCATGCCAGCATTGCGACGCCAAAGCGGGAAAAGCCCGTTTTTGCTTCAAGACTTTTGAGTTTTTTATTTTTAAAATATGTGGACTATTATTCTAATTAGGATTAGGGTTAGTAAGCACGAAATAACCCCTATATAAACTCTGTAAACTCTTTAGCTTGAAATCAAACATTAAGCGAGACTTTAAGAAAGGGAAGAATTAGGTAGACACTAAATGCTTTTGTGTACGCTAGAGTGCAACTGCTATTTAGATGTTCATTGTTCGTAGGAGAGTAAGAGTACACTAAACATTAGATTTTTTTTAGTATTCTTCAATGTGTTTTCTTATAAATTCTCTAGGGCGTTAATAAGATAGGTTATGATCCTTAAATTCATTGGAGACGTAGACAATTAGTCGAATTACAATAAGTGATTTTGTTGTGCTCTTGATTATCTGCTTTATATTCTTGCTATTTTTTGCTTAATATTTTAGTTATTCTACACCACAAAGAGGTTAGGGTTCAAGGTTGAACTTGATTAGGTTTTTTGCTTAAATCTAATCTCACAGTAAGAAAAGCGATTCCTCCAACAAACTGGTATCAGAGTAAAGATTTGATAATACACATAAAAAATATTTAAACTATAACTATGATCAAGTAAGAAATAGAGAAGTTTAATTAGATTAATGACTTTAATCTTTGAAAGAAAAAGGTTAAGGCTCTATTAATGAAAGAATGGCTAGACTCAGCCTTGGAGGAAGCTAGTTCCTCAACTAGTGAAGGGACGACAAGTTCAAAGTCCGGAGAGAAAGATTGGGACACGATTCAAAAAAAAAGCTCACAGCACCATAATCTTAACATTGAGCAACGAAGTATTAAGGGAAATTGGTGATGAAAAAATCGTTTTGAAGCTATGGAAGAGACTCGGGGCATTATACATGAAAAATATTTAAACTATGACTACGATCAAGTAAGAAATAGAGAAGTTTAATTAGATTAATGACTTTAATCTTTGAAAGAAAAAGGTTAAGGCTCTATTAATGAAAGAATGGCTAGACTCAGCCTTGGAGGAAGCTAGTTTCTCAACTAGTGAAGGGACGACAAGTTCAAAGTCCGGAGAGAAAGATTGGGACACGATTCAAAAAAAAAAGCTCACAGCACCATAATCTTAACATTGAGCAACGAAGTATTAAGGGAAATTGGTGATGAAAAAATCGTTTTGAAGCTATGGAAGAGACTCGGGGCATTATACATGAAGAAGTCTCTTACAAATAGACTTCTTATGAAGAAGAAATTGTGAGTGACTTTAAACCTAAGGTGTAGACTGTTAAGGTTATGCCTACGTGTCATCCCAGTTTTGTATGAACATTTGATATCTATACATAGTATATTTTGTTATATCGCTAATTACTTTTTAATCATATGGTTTAATGCTTGTTACGTTACATACTTTATTTTTTTTTCTGAAAGAGTTCAGATACGGTCAAAAAGAGTTTAGACCGATGCTAAGAGTTAGTAAATATTTCAAGAGTTAGAGCATTGTCTGTAATGGGACAAATACCTCAGAATATTCTAATAATGATATAGTTACAAGAGTTGCAATAAGTTGCTAGGATGTGTCATTATGCAAGCATGTTTTCAAATACATAATTCCTGACCTATTTCTGCTAACGCAAGTCTATTAGTAGATCCTATTAATTTATATAGATCAGTGTATGTCTATATCTGTAAGGTACAGTTGGTTGTTCCTACCTGACCAGGATATTAGAGATTATATAGGCATACAGGTATTCAGTCAGGACTGATTACTGAACAGACTCATGAGGACCCCAATAGACATCCTATGTTGCCGTCAATGGAAGGTCCTTTCGAGTTGAGTAGTATACGTGATCCTCTGACCTCAGCACCACGGTGAGCTTATGAGTGATCCATCATGCTTTGGTTCTACGCATGTTAGAAACCTTTCATGGTCTGACCACTCAGTGTCGCTGGGTATGATCTGATGCTCATGGAGTCTGGTGCGTGCAGATATGAGATTCATCAGCTCTCATAGGGAGTGATATATCTATATGCTCCAAGATAATATTTCAGGAAAGTCTTATGGCCGTAAGTAATTAACCTGGAAAGGTGTTTCTATCGGGTTAAACAATATGGCAAAGAGTTTGCTCTTATTGTACAATTAAGATACCATTCTGTAGATAAGTTTATGGATGAGCATATGGGGATTTGACGGTGTGAATCTATGTCCCTGCACATTCAAGATATATATGATGAAAGAACTATACGTATGCGTTGTAACCTCAACTTGTATAATTCAACGCGCTGATTTGTAATATTCGTGACATATGCATAAGGCATGGCTCACGGACTTATAGAATAGTTCTATTTAACGAATCAGACATGGATCTATAAATTTCTGCAATATGGAGTGTACTCGTTGTGCACTGGGACAGAGTACTGGATTAAATTGTTTAATCTAATAATATCCAACGTAACCATAGAAATACGTACATGTGTGTATTTAAGTATTAAATACAATAATTAGTCAATAATTATTATTCACTAATTATAAAGTGACATGTGACACATTGTGAACCATCGACTAAGTTTACCCAAGTGTAAAATTTAATGAGACCCGCTAAGGGGTATACTTAATAACTATTCATGAGGGGTAAAATAATCATTTCACACTTTGATTGTTTAAATGTTAAATAATCAAATATCTCTAATATTATATATTATTTTATAATATTTTATTTATAATAATATAATATATATAATGCATGATAGTTGTCATGCATTATATATATTATATTATTATTTTTTGCTACCTATGATATTTATATTAATAATATATCGTGATATTATTTTTTAATGGGCAGAGATATATATGTGTGTAATTTGCAAACGAAAAAGTGATGAGAATTGAAAACAAAAAGAAAATATATTTCATTTCTTTGCTTTGCTTTTTTCTGTTTCATTTTTGGCTCAAAAGAACCGATCTTCTATTTCTAATTTTTCTTTTCTTCATCATCGAGAGAAAGAAAGAGAAAAAGACTCAACCAGTTATTTGGGATTAAAGAGTTACTCTTACGTTGGGTTTAGGAGCTGCTATTCTAGATTATCAAGCTCACCACGTTAATAACTAGAACTAACAACGAGTATAACTTCAGGCGGACTTCAGAGAAAAACGTGTAAAACATTATATGTATTGATAATTTCTCAATTTTATCATTTACATATTAATTTGATTAATATATGATTAGTGTGTTAATTGTATGTTTTTAAATTTTGCTACGTTAAAATATGTATTAAATACGTATTTTTTAATTAATACACTACCACATGCATACACCTGTACACAGTAGATCCCCTTCATAGACATGTAGGTATTGTATCTATCATTTTAAATATGCATCATATACATATCTCATACATTATAGTGCGCAGCGAAAGAGCCGAAAATCTAATTTTCTAATGATAAATACAAATAAGTTTTATATGTATCTTATAAATGTAAATTACAAAGGGATTGAAAATTTATTACATTGACAAGTCTTTAGTCTTTTGCTGAACTAGAGAACTGCCATGAAACAATCTGTTCACAATTCTAGTTTCTCAATATGGTGGGTTTGGGAAGTCTAGAATGACAACTATTCCAGTTAAGGATTTAACTCTTAAACCTTAGTTTAACTCTTAAACTAATTTGCTTAACTCTTAAGCACTTGGACTAGTTAGAAAAAAGAGAAGAAGAAGTTCAGCACTTAAACTTTTGTCCAACACTTGGAAAACTTAAAAGTGTCTCATTCTTTCTCACTTTTGTCCAACACTTGGAAAACCTAAAAGTGTCTCCTTCTTTCTCTTTTTTAGCTGTGTGATCCACCCATCAAAATGAGCATGAATTATGCTCTTTTATTTGTTTCATTTGCTTTCTCTTTCTTAAGCAACATGTGACCCACCATACATGGCACACACATTTCTTTCATAGAGTATTATTTTATCATTTGCTTATAATAAACAAATGATGCAAAACAATGGATGCATTTGGCCGAAAATTGTGACAAAATTGATGAAGCAATTTCACTTTTTTTATAAGCCACAAGGTCTCACTATTAACTTGCCTTTTGCACTTGTCTTTGATATGTTTATATTAAACAAATCAAAACTTAAAAATGTGAGTGGTGGTCAAATTTAACAAAAAGAAGAGGAGACAATTTCCTTTCTTGTATAACACCTTTTGGGTCTACCTCTTACAAGCCATGCCTCTTTGTTTTATTAATATTTTATTTAATCTATACTAAACAAATTATTAACATGTGCTTGAAAGAATATAATCTGATTGTTTGACTTTCATTAAATAATAATATTATATATTATTATTTTTATTATTTTATTCAATAAATAATTTAATAAATAAAATAATGATCTTACTTGTCCAACAAGTAAGGTCAGTTTGATAATTTTTAAGTCAAACAATAATATGCCTACAATGCACCACGTGTCAACATCTCATTGGTCAACAATTATTGTTAACTAATTGATGTACTTAACTTTTAAGTCTTAACACGTGCACGACCCGAGAGAAATTGAAGTAAATATCCGGTCTGCTGAAATTTACTAGATTGAACTATGCAATCCGATACGTTGCCCTAGTGCACAATGAGTATATTTTATATTGCGGGACTCCCTAGGTCCACACCTAATTTGTCAAATGAAACTGTTCCATGAGTCTGAGATCGATGCCCCACGCACACGTTACGGATATTACAAATCAGCGCAATAGACCATACAAATTGAGATTATCGCGCATACGTATAATTATTTAATCAATTATATCATAAAAGAGCGAGGATATAGATCATCACCGTTAAATCTCGTGCGCGCTCATCTGTGAACTTATCTCCAAACATGTATCTCGATAAATAATATACACAAACATCTTTGTGATATTGTTTGACCCTCTTAGAAACTCTTTCTCCGGGTTTGTTGCTTATAGCCATAAGTCTTCTTGAGATATAGTCTCAGAGCATCCAGATATACAATTCACCCATGTGAGCTGACGGATTTCATATCTGCGCACACCGAACTCCATGAGCATTAGACCATACCCAGCAACACATAGCGGTCAGACCGTGAAAGGTTTTTGACATATGTGGAATCAAAGCATAGTGGATCACTCACAAGTCCACAGTGGCGCTCAGATCAAAGAACCATGTATACTATTTAACTCGAGAGGACCTACTATTGACGACTTCATGAGATGTCTATTGAGGTTCTCATTAAGTCTGTTCAGTATTCAGTCCTTACTATACGAACTTTCGGTAAGCCCGTGGCCAACTAAAAATAACCATCTAGACCATCTAGGTATAGTATACTTGAAAAAGTGTTCCACCAACAGATCCGCATTGGTGAATTAGACTAGGAACATCGTGTTTGAAAATACACGCGCATAATAATATTTCTTAGCACATATTACAACTCTTTGTAACTATGTTATTACTATTGTACTCTCGGGTCTATGTCCCGTTACAAATAAGTTTCTAACTCTTAAATTTTGTTACAAATAAGTTTCTAACTCTTAAATTTTGCTGACTTTTATAACCTATTAACTCTTAGTAGTGCTAAATGTTAGCAATTATAATTCTCAGCATTGTTAACTTTTAGCACTGATCTAAACTCTTTTAGGCCAGATCTGAACTCCTTCAGATTATACAATGTCTGCAACATAACAAGCACTGTACTATTTAATTAATAAAATTAGCGATTTAATAAAAAATACTATATAAATATCATAAAATAAAATCTTTATACAATAATGGGATAGCACGTATGTACAAATCCCAACAAAAACTACATCAGTTAACTATGCATAATGGATCTTCATTAAGAGCTCACATTGACAAGTTAAACAAGATCATCATAAATCTTGAGTAATTGGGCATCAAGACTGAGGATGAAGATAAGGCCATAATCCTGTTAAATTCGTTGCCGAAGAGCTGTGAAAGATTCATAAATACACTATTGTATGGTAATGAGTCCTTAACGATGAATGATGTCAAAACATTATTGAACTCAAAAGAATTAACAAAGAGATCTGAATCCAAAAGTAGAGCAGAGTTGCTTATACAAGGAAAAAAGAGCAACTAATCAATGAGGAGATCCAAGAAGTGTTTTCTTTGTTATAAAGAATGGTATTTTGTGAAGGATTATCCTAAATCAAAATGCCAGAATGAGTGTGCTACTATCAGTAGTTTTAGGGAAGATACCAAAGTTGTAGACACGTTGGTAGCTTTAAGAAGAAAGTATGATGGCAAATAGATACTATATTGGGGGTGTAGCGTCCATATGTGTCCCAAAAAATCGTTGTTTACCAACTACAAAAGCCATGAGAGATAAAGCTCTAGTGAGGAATGATATGACTTGTGAAATCATGAGAGTTTGTGCCATAAAGCTGAGGATGCAAGGTGGAGAAACTGGAAAATTTCGTGGTATAAGGCATGTTCCTAATCTGAGGAGGAAATTGATATCCCTAGGCAAGCTCGATAAAGAAGGGTATTCAGTTAGAATGGAAAAGGAAAAACTGAGGGTAAAAAAAACGGATCTATAAGATTTGAAGGTGAGAAGCACAATTTTAGGAGGGGGGCCCTATGTGCTTAAGAGGATGGCCATGAGTGGCCCAACGTGGGGTGTTGGGGTAATGCAGACTATTAAGCGACATCCAAATTGTACTTACCGAGGTAATGAGGGTAAAAAAATAGTGCAATATATCAATACCCTATGCAAGGTGCACGAATGCTTTTAGAGACCAAAGTTACTAGCCCGAAAAAAGTTAAGTCTTGGTAGAGACTTAAATGGACAACTCTAAGTGATAGAGTACTAGTGTGGATCAGATCCAGAAATCTTCTTAATTGGAGATTTTGAACCAAGAAATAGTTTATTGGAGATTTAGTGATTCAACAATCTTATTTAGGTAAGAATTATGAAGAATATTAAAGATGAGAGTCACAAGAAATCTAAAGTGTGTGAGACATGCATGAAAAAGTCTAGAATGTGTGGGACATGAACAAAGAATTGAAACGAGACTCGAAGATGTAAAAGGAGGCGAGAAAGACAAGGACCAATAGTCTAGGCTGTAATGCCACGACGCCAGGGCCATAGCGTTGGATTAAATTCACGCTAGCGCCAGAGCAAAAAAAGTCAGTTTTGACTTTAGGACTTCTGAGTTTTGAAAAGTTTTAGACTTTCAAGACACGTAAACTCTTATTCCAATTAATATTAGAGTTAGTAGATACAAAATAATTCATATATAAATTCTTGTAAAGGCTTTAATTTGAAATCAAGCACTAAGCGATACTCTAAAAGAGGTAAGAATCAGGTAAACGCTAAGTGTTTGTGTGCGCTAGAGTGTAATTGTTATTTGTATATTCATTATTTATGAAAGAGTAAATGTACACTAAATATTATATTCTTTTGAGTATTTTTTATTGTGTTGTCTTGTAAATTTTTTAGAGAATTAATAAAAGAGATTAGGATCTTTGAATCCACTTTGAATGTAGGCAATTGACTGTGCACTTAATTATCTGCTTTATATTCTTATTATTTTTTATTTGATATTTTAATTATTCGATTATATAAAAAAAAATTAAAATTTAAGGTTAAATTTTATTAAAATTTTCATTTAAACCTAATCTAATAATAAAAAATAACGATTCTTCCAATAATAAAGATATGTCATATTTTAAAATTTTGTTATATCTCTAATATTTTAAAAATAAGTTTAAATGGATTTCAAAAATCTTATATAATTTTTATGAAGCATTCCGCATTACACTTATTATATAATATTATAAAATTATTTATAATATTACATTCGTATCCAAAAAAATAAGTGCCTAGCTGGACGGTCCAAAGTGGCAGTTTAACATGGGTGGACATGGGACCTACGCTGGCACCTACAATTAGAGAAAGCCTAATAAAACGGCTAACAATTTGGCAAAATAAAAATAACTATTATTACAAGCACATGAAGTCATGTTTCCAACTCGGACCGCCAGACTCGGTGATAGACAATTAGACATGATATGATTTGATATCCCCCGCCCCGCCCGCCGAATTATCACCCAATCTTCTCTTCTTACATTCCACAATGACATAACTACCCTTACCAATTATCAACCGCCGATTGCGCTTATTACATTAACACGATCAAATGGAATAAGGCTAAAACAGTCATTTAGATAACCACTTCGATTTTAACTAATTTACCAACCGGAAAAGTTGACAGTGTTAAGATATCTATAACTGTAATCTCATACAACGTTGCCCATAATACAACCTGCCAGATTACAAGATCCAAACCGTAACTATTTTATGTCGGTTGTCGTGTCGTGTATTTCGCATGTGGGGTCCACTTAAATTAACGGTCTCGTTCTGCTTAATTCGTGAAACGCGTCACAGATAATCTCTTTTCTAGAAAAAGCGTCTTCACGGCGTCTCTCACTCTCTTGCTGTTTCAACACGAAAAACGCGAAATTTTTCCAAATTGGTCCCCTTTCTCTGTCGAAAGGAACCCTAAGAAGGCCTGGTTTCTAATTTATTTCGTTCTTTCTTTAACTGGGTCTTCTTCATCTTTTAATTTTTTATTCATAGTAGCAGCATTGTTCAATTAATTTAGATCTCATTTTGCTTTGCTGCTATATCTTTTCGTTGGGTTTCGAAATAAGCTTCCAGAGCTTCTTCTTCTTGAAGCGTCTTCCACAATGAATGATCTTTTAGGGGTAATATTTTCAGCTCACTTTCCTCTTTTTTTTCCCATAAATTTTTTAAATTAATTTTTATTTTGTTTTCTTCTGTTTGTAAAGACGTGGATTCTTTGTTGTTGTTGTTGTTGTTGTATTGGTTTGTCTGATCTGAGCTTGATTACGTTAGGTGTATTAGTTTCAGTGGATCCGGCTTCTTTACATAATTAAGATTTTTCAGAGTTTGAATTTTTTTTTTCTCTCTTTTGGTTTCTTTAATGCTGCCATGCTGGACTTCGTAAATTGAACCAATTTGAAGTTAATTCAAAACATGAATCACATATTTTTAGTTTTTGGATTTGAAAAACCAAAAAATTCAAAAATAAAAGAAGTAAATCTGTTCAGGGAACTGATTGTATATGTGTATGTGGAATAGTTATGTGAGTTTAATGCAATATCGTTATATTACTTATTGGTGTTAAATTTAAGAATTCAATTCTTAATGTTGAAAACTGATATGCAATTGAATACTGATCAGCTGAAAATCAGCTTCATATTTAGGTTGAATCGTTTTGATTGCATTGGATTGAGTTGAAGAGTCGCTTGTTTCATATGGTGAATGAAGTTCTTGGGTCTATGTAGATAAGTGGAGACTTCAAAAATACATATAAATGGACTGTTGCATATGAGAACTACAGCAACTAAGGTTTCGTTTACAAAATTGGAACTTTCTTTTCTGCTGATCCTTGCTTTTTACGTAAAGTATAAAGACAATAGCTCTTTGGAGATGATGCAAAACCCAATTTTGTAAAGAGTCCTTCTGTGATTGATTTATTTTGTTGGTCATACTGGACAAGATTGAAATTAAATTTTGTAGAGTAGTTACTAGAAAAATACTTAATTAACTGAAGATGGGCTTCAGTTAAGTCTAGAAAACCGGCTTGTGATCAGGCTATAAACTAAATGCAGAACAATATACTAATTCCAACTTTGTAATGTTGTCATTACATTGTTTACTTTTCTGCATAATTATGTTGATCTGGTGATGTTAATTGGGTTGTGTTATGATACTGATTTTCAAATCAAATTATGTGGTTGCCTTTTGATAATTGGGTCCTTGATTCATACATTGGGTGACAGCAATTTTATATAGTTCACAAGGTTTTTACTGCTAATGCTCATGAATGTAACTGGCATGTCTAAGCAATAAATTGTTTATTTGTTAGGCTATTTTGCAATTTGCTATTCGTTTGAAATTGCTTGCTACTGATGGTATTGTTTCGTTGATGAACTTGTGCTGTTAGAATTAAGATTCAAGTTTGGTTGGGCAGAGACTTATTACTTAACTTGCTGAATTATGCAGAATTCTTTTGAGATACCTCAGCGTCAAGGGTCCAACTCCAGAGGTGGAGATATTGAGTTGGGGACACAGATGAATTCTGGAGAACTGGGGTTGGAAAATTTCTTTAAAAAGGTACTTTTAGACTTCTTGCCATGGTTGCTCGTTATGTCTTACATTGAAGGAAGATTAAAGTAGTTACATTCTTTTGCTTTTTGCCAGTGCTTTTGTTTTAACTGTTTAATATTATGATTATTTGGTGTATGAGCTCAAGTACAAGTTTATGGTTAATTCCTATGAAGTTGTGTAATGTCATACCATATCTTATCTATGTTTCCTTTTTCACAGGTTCAAGATATTGATAAAGAATATGGGAAGCTGGAGAAACTACTGAAAAAGCTCCAGGTACAAAGTTTTTTTTTTTTTTTCTAGTGAATGTTTTTCAATAGGTTGCCAGCTTTAACTGTCTAGTCACCCAAATTTAGGAAAAATGTTCATTCATTTCTTTTGAAGAAGTCATTTTGAAAATGTTGTGTATTTTTTTGTCTTCTTTTATAAAGATTTGATTAGGGGGGTGCTGGAAGGAATAATAAGGGACTGTCTGGGATCAATTGTAAATGTTTACCTATAAGACTAACAAGAAAGAGTAGGCTTTTGAAAAGTCTGTCTTGAAACTAACTTAGGTTGCCATGTTGAAGAATATATCATCTAAACTGTATTGCAGTTGGAATTGAGTTTCCTATGGGAGCTAATGAAATGCATATCATCCTCATGGGAAATCATAAAGCTTCCCCATCTGTAATTTTACTGGATTATGCCAAGATAAATTAGTGCAACAGTTACAAAAGGTTTGTTTAGAAAATATGAGTAAATTTCTACTTAATAAGTTGTTAGCAAAGGCTAAATTTTGGAAATTATCTCTTTAACAAACTTCTTTTTCAGTAAGAAATGTTTGATTACCATTTTCTGCAAATCTTGGTATGCAGGATGGACATGAGGAGTCAAAGTCTGTGACCAAGGCTCCTGCCATGAAAGGTAATCAGTAATCTCATTCAGTTTTCTTGATAATTCGTCAAGTGCGCATGTTCTCTATGAAGATATTATCTTTTTCCTTTTTGTCATTCTTTTGTAACTCAAGTACTGAAAGGAACATAATTACTCACGAGAAAGCTGCAGAAGTATCATTTACTACATAATAATTGTCACTGTGTTATTCATACATATTATTACTTCTTCTTTACTAGCCCCTGGTCATTTTGGGTAATGGTTAGATAATTCAATGAGCACATAATAAAATTCACATCAATAAATATACGTCTTAGCAAAAAGAAAGTCAATAAATATAACCAGCCTATACATCCATGGATGATGACCAAATAGGACTTGACTGGACATAGTTTATTATCAAGTTCGTGAAGTTTAGAATAGTTGA
Organism: Ailanthus altissimus; assembly: GCA_946807835.1. Classification (NCBI taxonomy): domain Eukaryota; kingdom Viridiplantae; phylum Streptophyta; class Magnoliopsida; order Sapindales; family Simaroubaceae; genus Ailanthus; species Ailanthus altissimus. The sequence goes on along the minus strand of OX327712.1, from coordinate 14,130,061 downwards.
AACACCCATGGAGGATTACAATGACAAAGGCCAAAAGTATCTTAAGTGATTCAATATTTGAGCTGCAAGCTTGTTCTGCAACGTATGATTCATATTGATGTGCTGTGCAAGTTGGTGGGTAAACTATGGCAACTTTCCTCCTCGTCCTCAAAAAATTGATTTGCCTATTGTTTCTCTATTGCATCCCTTCTTGTTTTGAATCCAGTCTGTTGTTTATTGTTCTGTCATGAACTCAAGAACTGTTTGCGCTTGCATGAACTTAATATATAATAATGATTGATTGTTTTTTCGTTATTAGCAATCAAGAAGCGAATGGAGAAAGATGTTGATGAAGTTGGAAAAATTGCTCGCGTGATGAAGTCGAAGATTGAAGAACTAGATAGAGAGGTTAGAATACTTGCTACTTTTTTTTCTGTAGATTTGAGTCCTTGGATTGCTTACATGTCCTTTCTTTTATGTGGTCCAGAATTTATCTAACAGGCAGAAGCCTGGTTGTGGAAAAGGAACAGGAATAGATCGATCAAGAACGGCAACAACTCTGTAATATACACTTCACTTTTCTTTGTTTCTCTCAGTTTACTTTAGCTCACGAAGTATACTGTTAACTGACTTGTTTAACTGTAATTATATTGCAGTGCCTTGAAAAAGAAGTTCAAGGACAAAATGTCTGAATTTCAGGTATGTTAGATGTAAGTAAATTTGGATGAGATTTCTTATCTCTTATAATTCTTTTGGATGAGCTCGTTTTGGTGTCTTATACCTAATAAGTTTCTGGTTCCTAAAACTTTGTGCAGGTTCTAAGGGAAAACATCCATCAAGAGTATCGAGAGGTGGTTGAGAGGCGTGTTTATACAGGTTTGAGTCCTCGACCTATTACTTATTATTGGCTGCCAATATGCATAGTTTTCTTTCAACTTTCTACGATGTGGAGCTAATTTAGTATTCATGGTTGCATTGATCTCAGTAACGGGCACAAGAGCTGATGAAGAGGTAAAATTCATTTCTCTATGAAATTCCTAGCAAAACTACATTCTTGTAAGCTCATTCTTGCTATTCAATGTTGTACAGACGATTGACAGATTGATAGAGAATGGAGACGGTGAACAGATATTTCAGAAAGCAATCCAAGAACAAGGTCGAGGCCAGGTTTGTCTCTCCTCTCCTCTTTATTGCTTGCCATTCTCATCTCAATTGAAATTTTCTTGCTACTTCAGGATCTCTCTTACGTAACATATTGAACAATTTTATGCCTTCCTCCACCTCAGTGTAGCTGCTACTAGGACTTGATCTCATTAGGGGGATTGTCTATTTAGAGTATTATTAGGGTAGTAGAAAGTGAATTACTAAAGACTATGCTGTCAAAATTAGTTGTTTATAATCTTCAGTGATCCATTTTATTTGCAGATAATGGACACTCTGGCTGAAATTCAAGAGCGCCACGATGCCGTGAGAGATTTGGAAAGGAAGCTTCTTGAGTTACAACAGGTACTTAATTGGTCTACAGCATTGATGTGATTCATGCCAATCAAACTCAATAATTTGGCACTATTCTGCTGTCAGAAACTTTGCAGTTTCTCCTGAACTTCATCGACTTAAATAGGCAAACATGCTTTTTCTCTATTCATATTGGGTATTATCTCAAATTTGATTGTAAGAATAGTAATAATTTTTTCAGGTTTATATACCTAGTTTTGTACCAAAGTGATGTAACACCAATTTGTAGTTGCTATATGGATGAAAGAATTATTGAGGGTAATGATATAGCAGCCCTAATTTGGTGCCAGGTTACTTGGGTGATATTGGAATACAAATTTGGAAAGAGTAGTACTACTTGTCTAAGAATATCAACAAGCTGTAATGGATGGATTTCATGATAGCGGCTCATATTGAGACATAAACTTAAGTGGGGTGGTCCTTCAGCTGAGGGTCTGAAGTTTCTTAGTGATATAATATCCTTTAAACCAACCCATTGGCTAAGAGCAGGCTGATAGCCTTAAAAGAGGCTTCGCATGCCAATAGGATGGTTTGGAAATCTGAAAATGTTCAATTAAGCCAATGCCAGTGACTTGAAATAGGATCAATCTGCTTTTGATGAGGATGAGGATTCTAAAAGTGGCAGAGGCCACTTCAATGGCCAAAAGAGAGGATATATTTCATTCCTTTTTCTAATCACTTCTCTTATGCAGATCTTTCTGGATATGGCGGTATTGGTGGATGCACAGGGGGAAATGCTTGACAATATAGAATCTCAGGTAAACTAAACTCAATTCTTTTACATAACCCTATGAAGAGGGGAAAAAACAATCATACTCGATATAATGCCTGCGTGCGCATAAATTTGACTAGTAGAATTGTAGTCCTTGAGAAGCTCACAGGTTCATGCTCGTTTTCCTATATTTCAGGTGTCAAGTGCTGTAGATCACGTGCAATCAGGAAATACTGCCCTCCAAAAGGCAAAGAAGTTACAGAAGAATTCCAGAAAATGGATGTGTGTTGCTATCCTCATCCTTCTCATCATTGTTGCAATCATAGTTGTTGCAGTGATCAAGCCATGGGGTAACAACAAAGGTGCTTAGCTGCATGGCATAATGTATAAATTCGAGTTCTTGCATTCTCAATTTTTGGACCTCTCCACGGCAATTTCTATTTGTTCAAGCACTTTTTTCTCTTTAATATTTTTTTCCCTTTTTTCTCGTTATATTTTTCCTCGATCCAAAAAAAAGAAAAACAATGTCTAATGACAATGATAATGTAACAATTTTATGTGAAATTTATATGTTAATATTCTTTGATATACTTGCAGTAGTATATTTACTTATTTGATGTTTCTAATCACCTTACGCGACTACACGGTTACACTTACAATTTAAGAAATTGGCTTCAAATCATTTAAAGGTCTTTTCTTTGATTTTAATTTTTTTTGGAAAACAAATATTTGTAAGGTTGAAGTTTAATGTAATGGCAGATTTTATGTGGACCGGCTTGAGGAAATTTACCTGAACCATTCAACAAGACTTACTCGTGGCTTTCAACTGCAGGATCATGATTAATACAAGCACCCATATCATTATTCGAAACTCTACAACAAAAAGGAAGCATATGATAACTACTATTTTACCATTTCATTATAAGTACAATTGTATCACAATGAAAGAAAAGAAAACAAAAATAATTTATAAAAAAAAACACGGGAAAAAAAGTGTTCTCTCATCATTAATTTAATAAACATTCCCGAAGCAAAATTTACACCGACAGGAAATGCAGTTCACAAATTAAATTACTCAGCACCTCTGACAATCCGAGTAGTGAATTCGATATGAAACTGACAAATGTAAGTTCAATCCGACCACCTATACAACCTTACCCATCTTCAGCTCCCTTAAGAGGATAAGGTGTGTATCTATGACTCTGCTATGGCCTATAATCATCTTGTCCTCACTGCATAAATCTTTCCCGCCATTGATCTAAATGTTTGTTGTATGAAGGTATACAAGTAGTTATCTTTTTCTGTAATTAAAAGATTTATTGAATCTAATCAAAAGAATAACTTATTTAGCTTCAACTGTGAAATCAAAAAATGACCTTTGCATGTTACCTTCTGTCCCCACAAAAATTTCACTCCAGATGAAATTACTGGAAACTGAATTCCGCCTCTGATAATAAACCAGGAAATAATATCCCTCAAACGCTACATATTTCTAGTCATTTGGATCCCATTCTTCATCCCTATCAAAAGGTAAAGTTGCATTTTTATTGTCACTATCATCAGATTCTTGCAGTTCGGCCATTTCACTTTCATATTCTGGTAGTTCACTGTCATCAGCTTTTCCACCATCTGTTTCCACGGAACCAGCTTCCTGCCCATGCTGTATCCATTTGGGGCACTCATCCTCACCTCCATATAGAGGTCGACCATCATTACCTTTTGACTGACTTGGAACCTTGGCAGATAAAGTTCTACAAGAACATTCAGGAAGAGGGTGTGACAAGAATGAGACTGGTTTCGAAAACAGGGATTGTCTGATAAGTCCATTCTCATCCAAGCTCTTGTTCAGATGTTCCTTCACTAAAAGCATCCAATCATACTTCGGATGGTACATATTCTCACGTGTAATATTGAATAATTCAGCAAGAACTTTTCTGTTTCAAGAAGAAAAACAAGGTGTCAGAAAAATATTTACAAGGTGCATACGTCTTGTCTATTAGTTATCCCATACAACTTTATAAAATCAGTAGTTAAGTCCAATAAGAAAAATTAGTAAGATCAAGTAAGAATGCACATCAAACAATCACAAGAAAGATAAATTTGAACCGTAAACCTTTTGAATTGCAGCTACCAGAACCTTTCAATAGTAAGTAATAAGCCTTTTGCAAAAGTAAAACTGACCAAGAACCAACTTCTTTCAAAACAGAACATTTGTAAAACACAAAACAGCCATGAATCTTAAAGGAAATGAACATAGGGAATTACATAGCTGAATGTCTTTGGTCATGTGCTCGTGTAAAGCATACACGTCCAATCTGATGAAATTAATGCGAACGTTACCTGTCTGGTCTATACGTTCTAGAAGAAGCACTCTCATAAAGCCGCTGTCCCATGACGAGGCTTGCAAAATCTGGCCGTTTACTACCATCATTGTGAAAACCAGGAAAGAATGCATCAGCTTCCACAGAGACAATATAATCAAGAGCATCCCAGAGCAACCTGTGCGCTTGATTTCTCAGATCCATAGCTGAAGGATTTGGTTCTGTGTCGGTCTCAGTGATCCAAGCATACCAACCTTCTTTTTCATGTCGATAAATGGGTCTATCTGGAGGTGGAGGAAGAGGCCGAGGCCGAGGACCAGCCTTGTTCCAGTCTTCTTTAACTTCTTTCTCACTTTTGGCCGGAGGTGGTCGGAAAAGATCTTGAGGAAGAGATGTTTCAGGACCAACCAGGTCAGACAACTCCTTTTGGCTGCTGAAGGAAGTGTGATCCACTAAGTTGGCAAACATGCCTCGTAGAGGGATTAGAACACGTTGACCACCAAAAGTTTCAGAACCTGCAAGGTATATAATTGTTTTAGGAGGATAGCCCATCGCTCGAAGGAGCAGTCCAACCTGAAAAGGTTTCAATATCAAAAAAATTCCCATCAACTTTAAATGAATAAAGATTTACTAAGAAATTTAAAAAACCAAAAATGAAAATCTTGGAAGTATCAGCATTGTCCAGATAAACAACTAAATACCAGTTAAGGCTAGCAGTAACATTAAAACATTAGCTAGTGAAAGTTTGATACAGAGCTCACCTCTTCAGGCATGAGGGGACATGAACCTTTGTCTCTACGCAAGTGTGAATCTACACTTAATTCCTCATTAACAATCCCCTGTCTGATCATCTGTGCCCTTCGATATTGTATAAGTTCAGTGTGAACATCCTAAAAGCAGCACCAAGTTATAAGACAGTCAACACAATTTCAGAGAAACAATTAATAGGTTGTTCATTCTTTCCTGGACTATTTTGAGGTAGAAACTCCCATGAAATACTTTAAAACAAAAGAGTTCCCAAACACTGGTTTGTCTTCTGTTTTGAAAGGGTGAGAAAAGGAAACTGCTGAAGCAACTAACCTGAAAAAGTTCTGCACAACCATGATATGCCAAGGTTTCCCTCACTAAGCCAGGATGATAAGCTAGGAAAGGTTGGCCGAATGCTCGTAACCTGGGGAAAGAAGATTAGATAACTCAGATTCATCAAGGGCAGGCAAATATTTCTGGCCTATCTGAAGGCATACAAGAAAACTTAGTAGTTTCTTCGGAAAAAAAATCTAAAGGAAAAAAAGTTTTTAAGTCCAAAAATTCAACATACAGTTTGATTGGATAGTTCAAGCCCCCTAATCAGATCCACCATAAAAATAACTACCTCAAATATAGTTTACCCGCAAAATAAAGTATATCCCTCAATTTTTAATTGCCACATGAATTAAATTATGGCAATATATCATACCTCTCCACTATCCGCCGGCCAAGAATCTGAATTTCAGGACGAAACTGTAGTGAATGGAAAGCAACCCTGCATCTAAGCCTCTGAAGCTCGGACATGCTAGGAGGGAGAATTGACTGAAAAGAAGACAGAAAATACTTTAACAGGACTCTTAAAATTCATTTCGTGAGATCTAGGAAGTCCAAACAACATTTAGAAAACCAATAATTAACTGAGCTTTACTATATCTTTTTGATGGGAAACTGAGCTTTACCGTATAACTCTTAACATGTCAGAAGATATGAAGGCATAGATAATCATTTCTGGGCTCAAAACTTTTGGCCTATAACCATCAAACGATAAAAGATAAAATTCAAATCATAAAAATCTTGGGAACTAGACTGAGCAAAAGACTAACACCATATAACTCTAACAAAGTACAAGGCATCCACTTCCAGTTCGGGACCCAAATTTTGGCCTTTAACCATCATGTAATAAAAATAAACCCACCACAACTCCAGTTGTAAGAATCTTGAGAAATAGACTGAATGAACCCAAAGGGACTAGCACCCACTAGCAATTAACTTCCTTGTCAAGCCAAAAATGATTACAAAATATCTCCAACAGATTGCTTAGGGAATTTGATACCCTCTATGCACAAGACTGAATAGTTCTTTCCTACTCTTTGAATGGTTATCCATGCAGAGGTTGAGGAAAGATTGCCCCATATGGTGGAAAGTTGACAGGATAAGTTCTTATTTTGTTGTTAGTGCTATTGTCAGAGGTATTTTTCATCTGGGAGACACTTAGATCAAATTCCTAGAAGAAAAGGACTCTTAAGCAAGTAAATCATGAAATTTCCCATAAGAACATCCATCAAAACTATTTGCAGCAGTGAAACTAAGGCCGATCGAAAAGAAGATCCATTGTTGCTTTCCCTAGTTAAATAGGAAGATATTTCCTTCCTTAGTAGGAAATATTTTTCCCCCTTTACTTCTTAGAAACTAATCACCTTGCAGCCTTTTCTTTTTTCTTTTTTTCTTTCCTTTCTTTTCTTTAAAAAACAGAATCGAGAACTTAAAAAGCACATAAGATACATCACTAAGAATATAGATGAAAAATTCTCTTCTTATCTTTTGTTGACTTTTTCTTTTCACTAAGCAAGAAAACACATCAATGACAAACTCCACAGAGGAAGAATTCCGATTCATGTCCAACTAGAAATAAGAGAAAAGAGTGATGAGATTATTCAAAGCTCGATTATATCAACTTTAGACAACGTTAGAAGTGGAATCAATACCAACAACAAGCATCAGTAAGCAAGTGATGCTTGAAAGCAACAATGTTGCACAAACTTCAAAAGGATCACACAGCTCACATATATGACACAAAAAGAAGTCCATACCTCTACTACATGGAATAACTATGGATAGTTAGAATAGATGAAACTCACATATATCTCCTAGAAAAAGAACATTGTTTGCCGTAATGTTGCTTAAGATAATAACTACCTGCAGGCATCCTCCATCAGCAAGAACCAACCCAATAGCTTGAGCCTTTTTTAACTTTGGTAAAATTTCTTTGATATAATAACTTGGAGAAGCAGAACTTTTGGGCTTAAAAGTAGGGAATTCATTTCTCTTCCTTGCTGCCTTCAAATTTTCAGGAAGGTTCTTCACGATGATTACATCATTTGTGAGCGATGTAATGAACTGCTCCTCATCATAAAGATAGGAAAAACTCTTGAACTTATAACTGCACGATAGTACACAGGAGAAAAAGCACAAAACTATTAGTTTTACAAGCACAGAAGACTTACATTTAAACAAACGATTAACAAAAGTTGGTGTTAAACACCTGACTCCCTTTGAGCGAAGACTTTCTTGAATTTCTGGAATGACAAGAGTAGCATTTAAAAGCCTGGATATGGTGACAAGATCACAGATCTAGAAAATTAACAAAAATGTTATGAACTCCCAATAGAATATAACAAAGATAAATTTAATTCTTTGAATCATTCATACCGAAGATCGTATCTTCTCAAAGCCACCAAAAACTTTTGCATAGATGAACCCATTGTTGTTTTCATTGGGAGCTGCAAGAAAAGGAAAAAGTGTTGTGTCAATCAACTATGATAAGTCTGCAAAGTTGAAACTCTCATATCATGGATAATGGAGACAAAGCCAAAAAATGTAGAATGTTTTAATTAAAGATACAATTAAAATGATAGAAATTTTGTACACTTCTTCCCACACAATCTATACAAATAACTGTTACAAGGCCATAACTTCTAAAAAAAATATGACAGGTTCAAGCATGAGAAATTAAATTATAAATTCCTCTTTCAATCGCACTCATTATTTGCAAGGGGAGACATCAGTTGTTTAATTTAGTGCATTTAGAAATCAACTTTGAAATCGTAAAATTCTTGGTGAAAACAACATATACAGGTATCTATCCTTAAAATCTAACAAAGGAACATTAACATATCATAAATTTACTTTAAAAATGCTCCAGCAATAAATGGGTAAACGAAGCCAATCAATATGGCCATTTAGCTTAAAATTAACTGCATAATTAGGTACCACATCTCCAGAAGGCAAATCCAATTGTTTTCTCAGACTGAATACAACCCTACCTCAAATGAAACTAAATAGAAGATAGAAACAGAGTAGAATGCAAAAAAGAAAAAATGCATAAATACGTGGTAGTATGAAGAAAACTTATTACCAGGATAGTTGGTCCTGGGATTGGCATAAGGCTGCAAAGACCCCAAAGACTTTACAGCTCCCCATAACTTCTTGTTTCTACTACCCTGAAACATTACAAAACACAATGGCTGATACCAATTATTTAACCGTACAATGCATGCACTTACAATGCTTCATGTATACAAACCAAAAAGTAAATAAAAGAATAAACAAAAGGATGACGAAAAGCCGACCTGGGTTCCAATCAAAGAACCAAAATCTTGGCGAAGGCCAGCCATTGGAGTGTACTGAACCAATCCCACACGTGAAAACTTTGCAATAGAAAGATGCACGACAAGAGATCCCATTGACAAACCCAGCACAAATAGAGCTACCCATTTGATCTTAGATTTAAAAACCATCTTCTTCATAAAAAAAACTCAATCTTGAAACCCTAAATTACAATTCATACACCAAAAAAAAAAAAATCAAATCTTGAAACAATTTAACAAATCCAAGACCAAGAGAGTAATGAACGGCGAAGAAACGTGATATGGAATACCTGAACGAGTGAGCTGTGACTTAAAAAGGAGCTTAACACAAGAGATTTCGGCTTAAAGGGTGAAAGACTAAGATTTGGGTTCAAGATTTGACTTTCGTTTAGATTTACCTCGCTTTTCTCGGTAGCCGAACATGGGGGGCGGGGATGGGCAAGATTTTAAATCTGGGAGAATAATTTAAGCAACTAGTTTGTAAAAGAGAAAAAGGGTGAATTGGTTTTGGATTTGGATTTGTTTGGGAATCGAGAAAATTACACACACACAAAAATTGTCAATAAATCAATAGCAAGTGTTTTCCGCGTAAAACGTCATATATATAGGGTGCGGTCTGGACTCCCTGGACTATCAAAGCTTATTCTGTTTCTCACTTTTTCTTTTTTTTTTTTAATTAAAAATAAAAATGGTTGAGTTTCTGTTACCTGAACCTGACCTATTAATTTTTTATTATAAATTTTAATTTATAGCCCACTAATTAGCAATTTTAGGAAATTTAAAAAGAAAAAACAAATTTAGTAATATTTTCCACTTTTAGTCCAAAACACTCATGAAAATACTAAAATATCCTTAATTTAGCTTCCCATGTCATTTGCTTGACATTTTGGACAAGTCTTCTCTCTTACAGCATTTTTTTCAAATTCTTTTTTTTAATAAATATATATTATATTAAAATGTAAATTTGAATCTTTTTAATAAAATTCAAGATTAAATTTCTTTGAATTTTAATTAAAATACGGATATACACACTTAAAATGAAAAGGTAAATATTTATATCATAATAAATTTTGAAATTTTATTAATTTAGTTTTGCTTGTAGAGGTCTATCCTCACCATGTTTAAGTTAATGGAATTTATTTCCCTTTTTTTCTTTAAAGTCTTTATTTTAACAATTATTGGTAATATCAATTATTTATTTATTTATTTTGAGTGATAACTTGCAACACTTATTGGAAGTGGGTGTGCGAAATTAAAACGTAAATAAGACATTATAGAAATTTAAAAATAAGGGATATTATTAGTAATACCCTCGAGCTATGACTATTTATAAATAATACCGATAAATTTTAAAAATAAACATTAATACTGAACTGTTAATCAAAATTCATCAATATTTAATAGGCAATGGATAATAAAATAAAGTAACAAATAACTGAGGGGTAATGAAATAAAAACAAGGGTAATGGACACTAAGATTTCTTTATTGAAAATTTTTTGTAAATTTTCAAAATTTTAAAAAAGTTATAAAGATTTTTGTTAAAAAATAAATTTCATATGATAAAATTATCTTTTAACCATTAAATAAAATAAAAGTATTGTACATTCCGATACTTTAAAAATATGTAAAAATATGTACTTGAGTCCAACAGATTCTATATAATTAAATAGTCAAAAATGATAAAATCATCTTTTAACTATCAAATAAAATAAAAATAATGTTATACCCATGTACTTTGAAATTAGGTTAAAATATATACTTGATATGATCCAAATTCAAAACATTAGAAAAAAATTCAAATACCTTAACTATTAGACTACTAAGTATTTTATTCATACTAACTCTATTTATTTTTCATAACATATAATAATACAATTTAAAATATGAATTAAATAAATTAAACTTAAATTGAATTAAATAAATTCAATAAGTTAAAATTTAAATTTTTTTAAAAAAAATAGGTGGCCACTGATCCAATGACAGATAAACTCAAAATTTATATTATTAGACTTTAATTTTTAAAATCTACATGATAGCGTAGTAATTTTTATCAATGAATCATCTAAAGAGGCAAAAACTAAAAACAAAGTAATGGTCATCATATGTTTGCTGCTAAAAGATAACAAGTAGAGATGCACTGCTACCTTCATCCATTAAATCGTTTATCATTAACCACGATGAAGGTGACTACCTTCATCCATTAAATCGTTTATCATTAACCACGATGAAGGTGACGATGCACATGTACTTACCATTTGGTAACAAATATATAGTGGCCACTACTTTATTTTTGATTTTGTCCCCTCATTCAATGATCTATGATGAAAACAATCACACCATCGCATAAATATCAAAATTTAAAATTTAATAATATAAATTTTAAATTCATCCATCGTTGATCACCAGCAGTAGTCACTAATGACTGGTGGGTGTCTGATTCTTTTAATTTTTTAATTTTAAATTATTGAACTTATTTTTATTTTAAATTTTATTTATTTAATTTATTTTAAATTTAACTTATTTATTCATTTTGATATTTTTTATTGTATATATATAGTCAATAAAGTACTTGTAACCTAATAATTAAAGTACTTAAATTTAAGTCAAAGATCTTGAACTCAAGTCTTATTATATGCATATACTTTATTACTCTATTTTTTTGACTCATTAAAGATAAAATAAGTATAACAATCTTAATATATATCACTTTATTTTTAAATTATTAAGAGTGAAATAAGTATAACAATCTTAATACATAGACATAATTGTACGTAACAATCTAAATACATACCACTCTCTTTTTGAACTCATTAAAAATGATATAAGCATAACAATCTTAATATAAAGACATAATTATACTTTTTACAAATTTAACTTGTAATTTTACTTTTTTATGGTTTTGACTATTCTATTTTTTGAACTTAAGAATGAAATGGGTATAATAATTTTACTATAAAAGAATAATTGTACTTTCTACGATTTACCCATAATTATATTTTCTACAAATTTAACCTGTTAATTGATAAATCAAACAAAATCTATTTTTTGATTGAAATTTTTATAATTCTTTTGGATCCTCAAGGTCTTTAAGCTCTTTTTAATAAAATTTAAAGGCCATGTCTTTCACCCAAAAAAATAATAATAATTATTTGAGAGGCAGCACAACCTTCTTGTGACTAATGTCGTAGGCAACTCAGCCTCTCGACGCTGTTGCACGAGGCCGATTTAGCCTCTCTTAGCTGCTGCCGTAATTTGTGATGACGATTTGTGATGCAATTTCATATTTTCCACTTGATTTGCTATTGATTTTGGTGGAGATTGATTGTTGATTTAATGTGTTTGATTTTTGAGTGTTTATTTAATTAGTTTAGTAAATTAATGTCAATTGTGGATTTTGGGTTTGAGATTTTAATAGAACTCAATTTTTACTACTTTTTGACAGTGATTGAGATAAACAAGAAAAAGAAGTGCCAACGAAGAAAAAAATATCGTAAAAGAAACGGGGAAAAAAAAGTTCAGTAAAAAAAATAGCAAAACTTTTAGGCTACTTAACTATTTTAGCTACAGTTTATATTTGTAACTTATTTAGTTAAATATAATATTTTTAAACAAAAATATCTTTTTACTATTTAACTACAGTTTTAAATTTGTAGCTTATTTAACCAAATATAATATTTTTGAATAAAAATATCTTTTTACTATTTTAACAATACTCTCTATACTGAACAGTTTAGTTTTTACTACAGTAAATAGTATTTACTATGATATCTTTTGTTTATTTAAAATTAAATTTTTTATTTATTTATTAAAATTATAAATAATTTAGTAAATTATATAATTCATTATATAGTAAACTCTAAAACACATGACAGAATTTTATAATAAATTTTAAAGTATGTAGAAATTATAAAAAGTTGTAAATTAATTAAACAATGATATATAATAATATTACTCATCATATAATGAGTTACGTAATCTATTAGATCATTTATATATTAAAATTATGTTTATTTTATTTATTTATATTATTTGTTAATTATTTAATGTAGTTAAATTAAATTAAAAGAAATAACATAAATCAAAAAGTAATTAAAAATTATTTTCATAAATAAATACAAACTTAATTTGTATTTATTTATTAAAATTATATTTATTAATAATTAAAAAATAAATACAAATTTAAACAAATATATTTAATTTTAAATGAATAATATAAATTAATCATACCACATTAAAGGCACGATAAAAAATATTACGTCCACGATGGTGACGCGATAAAACAATATCGCTTCCATATTGAGGATGCAATAAAAAAAATATCATCTCTATATTAAGAGCGTGATAAAAAAATATTGCACCCACCTCAAGCGCGATATATAATATCGCGCCCAATATAAAACGTGATAAAAAATTGCATCCAACATGAGGCATGATTATAATAGAGCACAATATAAACTTTCACTCTCAACATAAAGCGCAATATAACCTATTAGATTACTCATCAAAATTTAAATTATAAGTTAAAATTTTAGTCTTCATTTCATTCTCCAGAGTACTAGATTGTTGCTATCATACTATCACCTACATTCACAGCACTAGGCCTCTATTTTTACATTAATATACTAGCACTCGCAATAGTTATTTTTAATTTTTCTATCAATGTGTTTGCACATACAATAATTATCTTTATCAACACGTTTATCATTTTTTAATAATATTATTACTATTTAATAATGGTTGCCTTTGATCGAACGTGATTATCTCTCACACATACTATTATAACTTTATTATCTTATTATTCTATTATTTTCTTTTTCATTTGCTTTCAAATTTCATTTTCAAACTCAAGTTGTTTTTTTCATTTTAAGTTTGTGGAAAATGTTAAAGTTAGTATTATATTAGAATTTTTTATTTAATTATTTTATAATTAAGATGTTTTCTTTTGTGTTAAATATCATATTATAGTCGATGTTTTATTTATTAATTTATTTTTTCATATATAATAAAAATTTAATACTTATATAAATACCATCTTTTATAATTATTATTTAAAATAAAAATATAAAGAAACTTCGAGAGAGTTCAATTTTTTTTAACATGGAGTATTATTGAACGAGGTTGTACGTGAACAACAATGCTTAATGAATATAAATTAGAAGCCAAACCAATTCAAGACTAATTCTTTTCACATATATAGTGAAGTCTCATCTTTTAATCTCTCTTTTTTTTCTTCTCAAGTTTACGGTATCCCTTGTGCATTAATTGATGAAATAGTGACACGCAATGAAGCTTCACTTTTCTACAATTAATATCAAACATAAAAAATGTTTAATAACCTTTATTTTAGTTTGAAATTATATATACCTTTTCTTAATGAATTATACCACGTTTATTATTCTCAAACCTTGTTGGCCTAAAAAGATTGCACAAAGTAATGAACTGAGATAAAGAACGGTAATGGAAACAATTTCAGCTAAACCAATGTGTTTTCGGAAAGCAAATTATGCATTGGAAGCATAAGAAAGATGATGAACATGTTTATGCTTACAGGGTCCAGAGTCTCATCTTGGTCTGAGAATCCAAATAAATCTGTAAATTCTTCAAGACTAAGAGCCAGTGGAAGTACTCAATTGGAATCAATGGAAGTTCTGAATTGAACCCTTATAGAACTTCGTCGAAGCCACAACTCATACATAACCATGTAAAAGGCATCATAATCAGTAGGGAAAGAATGCCACTGGAAATGTTTACGGACCTTTAAGACATTGCTTTGTAACAATGAATATTGGTCCAAGCTTATGCCTTTCAGGATTTTCTTCAGCAACGGGATATCTATAGTGTCAACAACGACGCCGAAGCTCTTCCAATTTAAAGTGTCTGCAAATGGAAGATCATAGTGGTTTGCGAGGATCACAGGAACGCAACCATAATACAGTGAATCTGCTATACGAGCTGTGTTTACTTCGAAGCCTTTGACGTGGAGACAAAACTTGCTCCCTAGTAGCTCATCAGCATAGGGTGTTTTGAGCCTACCAGCATGGGCATAAATCTCGGAGTCATTTCTCCATACTTGAAGAATCTTCTTACGTACCGGGGAGTTTACTGCTCCAGCGAAAAAGCCAAGCTTCTTCCTGCAATTTCATTTTTTCATCAAGGCAGTCAAATATATATAGAAGAAGTCAATAGCATGGCAAAGGTAAATCTTGAACAAGAAATGACTCCAATATGGCAAATACGTTCATGCTCCCTTTATAGAGTTTAAAGTTGCTCTATTTATGTAAAAAAATCCCTGATATGTAATAAATGAGTATTAAAATTGGATATTGATTAATTGGGATAAGTATGTTCACCTTTTCGATGATGCAAGCTTCCGGGGTTGTTCATGTCTGGGCCAAATTTGAGGCAAAGAGACGTCCTTATGAGAAATGTGTGCTGGTATAAAATAGCTTGAAGAGCACACAACTTGAATGGCATTGAGTTTCACTTGCGGTGCTTTCTGCATGGCGGACCGTCCGATGGAATGACAAGCGACATAAAAATGATCAGCCCCGCCTGTCCGATTCCAGTAAGGGTACTTGTGACTGATATTCAAGATGTAATTCCTGATAAAATCAGGAATACCCCGGACACCAATTCTACGGTCGTGCCGCAAGCTCGCAATTGAGAAAGGCAAGTAGAAAAGATCTGCTTCGGATGGGTTCTTGGTGATAAAATGGCTTTTCATAAGAATCTTCTTGAAGTAGCTTTCACTAGCATAATTGCCTCTCGGTTCATAATCCACCGGCAAGAGTAAGTTTGCAAACGGATCATTCCGCTTATGAGGGTAAACATAAATTCTGAAGCTCCTATTCATTTGTTTATAGTCTTCCAGAAACACAACTCTGTCATGGAACACCTCCTTGCAATTCATGTACTCTCCTGAACCACACAAACAAGCAGTTTCCAGATTCCGTGATTATGAAAAGTACCAAGTCCAATTCTTCACCCTACCAAATCTCATTCATCTAAAATCATCAGCAACTTTTATCCTTCATATTCTTTGTATAATTAACAAAAGAAAAAGTAAGTTCTAAGCTCAACAATGCCAGCATTCATTTCATTTCTCATAATTAATGCTTTTTCACAAGACCCTTAAGTATAAGATTCAAAACTTTCATGCAATTGAATCTACTAAAAGCTTTCAAAACCATTTATGCAATTGATAACTTATAATTTTCCGGCGATTGCCGTTAAACATAACAGCCAAGTCCCATGACTCGTAAAAAATATTTAACAAATTTGGAAACTAAACTAAACAACACAAGAAGCACAAATCCAAAGATTCACAAACAATTCAAGTCCAATAGAATTTCTAAACACCCATGATCATACGCATAAAAATAATAACTTTTAAGTACAGCGTTTGCATCCAAAAAAAAAAATCTTAAAATTCACATACCATTGGATTCCACCTGAACTCTCGCGGATGGTTGACTCATTCTCTTATAATGATCACCGCTCTTTGGCAACCCATCAAGCAACTGATCATGGCTATGGATGTTGCTAGAAACCTTTGGAACTGAAACTGGGACAGCTGAAGATTTATTATTTGGTGGGTTCTTTCTGTAAACAAAATCAGCGAGCTTTTTATGATGAACGTGGTTGAGGAAGACAAACGAAGTATTTGAAACATAAACAAGAATAAAGAGAACGGTTAAAAGAGCTAATGTTGTGGCAATAAAGAAGAAGGTTTTGAATAAGCCACGACTGCGAAAGGAGGAGTTGAAGATGAACCAAGAATTAGCCATTGAAAAACCTAAAGAGAGACTTGAGTTGAGAGTTAAGAGTTTTGTGTTTCTTAATTTTTACTGACAAATTAACAAGAATTGATCTTTCAGATATCAGTTGCTTCAGGTTCCTTTGAATTGACTCACATTAGTAAATGCTAACGGTAAAGCGCGCCAATTGGCTTAGCGTGCAAGAACGTTGATGAATTTTTTTCCTCCTTGTTTCTTAATGAGTTTGATGGAGTGTTGTGTTATATCAGGAAAATACACAATTACTATCATAAGCTGATACGTTTTTGTTATTTATAATATAGTAGTTTTTATACCAAATTATTGATCTTTTAAAGAAGTTGTTACGTCGTTATCATTGATTCAGAGCACATACGAAACCTATATTTAAAATTAAATTAGAGTATTTAATAATTTAATATTCATGAATCATGACATGAATATGTGATGTGATGTGATGTGACATAATTAATAATTTTCAATGTGATCTAAATTTCAATTTAGGACTACATTTTAATCCAAGTTTAATTTGATTGTAATGAAATTCAATTCACAAATGTAGATTCAATTCAATTTAAATCAAAGCATATTTATAAGATATGTCTAAAATTTTTGTACAAATATTAATGCCTCGTGTTTTACAAGGCATGATTTTGAGTGGGTTATTTGTACAAAAAAATATACCCTAAACGTTTAACATTAAATTATTTTTATAGACAAATTAATTAAAATCAATTATGAGGAACATGATGTTGCTTCAAAGAAGAAACGAGCCAAAGTCGTTGAAGAAAAAATTAAACAAAAGATAGCTATCACAGGGGGGAAAAAGAGAAAAAAAACTATAATTACTTTAATAAAATAACCAATAGGCTAAAACTAAAGGAACAAAAAGAAAGTCCCCAAAAACATATGATGGTGTTGCATAAAGAGTAAGAAGTTAGAAAAAAATATTTTTAACAAAATTTAATAACTTAAAAAAATAATAATTAAAATGAATTGTTAGAGCAGCAAAAAATCATGACACAAATATTTACGTGTTTTAATAATTACTTATATTCACAATGAATTAAATTATTCATTTTTTTATTAATAATCACAAAAATCTTTTTAAGAATTACAAAGAATACATAACAACAAAACACACTCTATAGTTAATTATTAAACCCTAAAGGCGAAACAAAGGGTTTATAGATCTTGGCGTCCTCCAAATCCTGATTAAATATGAATTCTAATACAAGTGCACCCTAACCCAACATGGCTACGCCCTAGCACAAGCTTGTCTAGGTGCTAGCATCGTTGATGAGACAAACTAGTGGCACACAGCTTCTCTTACTTGGGCTGCAACATCACATTGATTTCATTTGTGGCGTCATGACGCCACTTGTTGAGGCTGTAGCACCAAGTTACTAGTTTGGCCACGTTGCGGCCTGAACTCTTTTGGGCCATGGTGCCTAGGTTATACCTTATCTTGTTATTTCAATGCTTTGTGTAACTCTGAACTTATGCTACTGCTACGTGTCTTCTCCTTAGTGGTTATCGTAAAAAATTATATTAAATAATATATTAACCTATTATTTTTAATTATCAATCTCATAAATTCCCTCATTGATTTAAAATTATTAAGAAGCTTTCCTTGAATTCATCATCTACACATCACATGCTCGACTATACAACAGTTATTTTAGTTAAATCCTTACATAAATAGAATTTAACTGAAGGTAATGACTTAGTCAACATACTTATAAGATTTTTTTATGTCGAAATCTTAATTAGACTTATTTCACCACTCTGTATAATAACTTTAATAAATATAACCTCACATCAATGTGTTTGAATCTCTCATGATGCGCACTTGATGTTTACTTAGATGTTTAGCACTTTGCCTATCACAATTCACACAAGTTTTCACTTCCTTCATTATCAAAGATCTGAACATATCCTTTTCAACCATATAAGTTTTTTAATAACTTCTCTAACAACTATATACTCTACCTCAATAATTGATAGTGCTACCACATACTACAAAACTAATTTTCAGCATACACTACATGCAAACACTATGACTATATACTCGTCAATAACCTCCTTCTATCAATGTCACCTACATAATCTGAGTCTACTTATCCTGTTATTATTTCACTATTTATATTTGTCTTCTTATATAGTAAACCATACTCTGATATTTATTTAATAGCAAGCTAATTCTTCTTTTCAGAATACGTCATATATCTACTCACTATACTCAGAGCTTCAGCTATATTAAAACTTGTGTATACAATTGTATACATGATGCACCCACAACATTAGTATATGGTACTTTAATCATCTACACTGTCTCATCTTCAATTTCTGGTAATTATGATATCGATGACTTGAAATACATAGCCAATGGAGTCGAAATAGCATTTCCATCAGACATTTTGAATCTTTCATGAATCTTTCAAGAATCTTAAGTATATACCTCTGCTAATAAGAATATAACATCAAATATGTTCCTTATGATATCCATACCTTAGATTCTTTTGACTGACCCCAAATCTTTCATTTCAAGCTCACTACTCAACTATATTTTCAATTTTTATATCTCTTATATATCTTGACATGCTATCCACATAAAGAAATAGATAAGTTTGCAAACTATTTTTTAATATCTTAAAATACACACATCTATCGTACTTACTTCAAGTAAAGCCACAATGAAGTATAAAAATCATCTAATCTCGTGTACCACTACCTTAGAGATTTTTTCAACCTATATAAAGACATCCTTAACAAGCAAGTATGATCTTTTTTTCTAAGTTCTTTAAAACTTTGTGCTATAACATGTATATTTTTTCTTCAAGTTCTCTATAAAGAAAAGTAGTCTTAACATCCGTTTGTTCTAAATGCAAATCCAGATTTACACATATGGCCAACATAATTCTTATTGATGAGTGCTTGAGTACATGAGAAAAAATCTCATGAAAATCAATCCTCTCTTGTTGAGTGAAGCCTTGTGCAACTAATCAAAACTTAAACCTTATAGGCTCATCACTTGGGATCCCCTGCTTAACTTTGTAAACTCATTTACACTCAACTAGTTTCTTATTTTCATATTAACCACTAACTCATATGTCTAATTTTTTTTAAGAGAACTAATTCTTGGATTCAATTATATACAGTGTGTATGTATGTGCATTTGTGTTCATTGTACAAAATACATATCTCATACATATTTATGCGCAGCAAAAATATAAAACAATCAATAAACATATTAATATATAAATTGGATTGAGAAATCACCAAATGTAACTTTTGAACAAAAGTTATTGGAGTCCACCTTGGGTCTAATTGGTTTACAGTTCTAATAACTAATTGGATGGGCTTGGTCAATTAGAACAACAACTCTAAATCCAGTACTGGTTTAACAACTTATACTTAAACCATTTATTTACCCTTTATCAACTCTTGATTAATAAACAAAAGTTTGAATTACTTTTTAATGGCTAGGCTTTGTTAGAGATGATGGTGAATAGTAATTTCAACTCTTAAAATCAAAGAACAAAGAAACAAATCTATTGAGTGGAACCAAAAAATTTATAGTTCAAACCATACTCACATCAGAATGAGAAGGAGTAAGGTTTATATTTCATATAATAATAATAAAAAAACCTTCCTTTAAAATCTCAATATAATGGGATAAATGTCTAACCACTTTTGTAATGAGCTCAGGAAAGCCTATCAATGTAATAGAGTAAAATTGTATTAATTGCCGCTTTGCAACGAGCTTAGAAAGGCCTAGGCTCGTACCTTATGAGTACTCAAACTCAATGGGATAATATTATAAAACCTATCAAAATATTTTTTTTAGGGCTCACTTAAAGGGGTGTGGTCCGACATGAAAGAAATTATGAACTTAACCTTATTATTTAATATTTCCGAAGGTCAAGGGAGCTTGGGGAGATTCTAAGCTCATAGAGGTAGAATATTAAGTAAATTAGTTGGCGTAAGGTTTTAATGAAAATAAAAATGAGTGTCTAATCCGACTAACAAGATTAAGTAAGATTTTTTATTTATTTATTGGGGTTTTGGTTTAAACACGTTTGAACAAAATTAAATTAGTGATAACTTCTGTCACAAGACAGTTTGGCTCTCTTAATTATTACATGCTTTTGGATTTCAACACAAACACAACCTCCTCCAACTCATAGCTTCAGGAGAATTGTGAGCTCGAGTTTCAAATCTCATATGAAGTGATTCTTTACAGGTAAATACCATGTCATCAGCAGAACAAAAACGCCACAATAATTCTTTTTATCATTTATTTTATTTTAATTAGTTAGTTTGGTTTTTTTCCCACATAATACATTACAAATTTTCTTTTGTCATTTACAAAAGCTCGTGATTAATTTTATTAGTCATGTAAATTTTACATTTTAACATACCAAAATATGTATAGCATGAATTTTTTTTTAAAAAAAATCAATAAAAAACTTTTATTTTTAAGGATATGTATACATAATCCCATTCGTCTATTTTTTAACTATAGCAATTCATTTGTTTTTCTTCTCAACTATAAGCAATATAACTCCTCTTAAATTCTATTTAATCTTTTAAAAATATTAAAATATTGAAGAAAATTAATACCAAAATTTTTTGCAGCTGGATTGAATTCGTGACAGAACAAAAAAAATAAATGATTAAACTTTTTTATTGTATAATTATTAAAATAACTAAAGTGCTCAATCTTTGGTTTTCAATTCTGTCTTTCATTCTAGGACTAAGCACATTGAATTAGATATTCGTTTTATTAAAGAAAAAGTTGAAAGAAAACAGGTTGAAATTAGATATGTACCCAACAATGATCAAACAACTCTCTTTTTCTTAGTTTGCCTTCCATAGGTCCAAACTCAAGGTTATGCCTCACGCTTCAGCTTGAGGGGATACCAGAGAATATATACATTACTGATTAATGAGGTTAAATGAATAAGAATGGTGAAATATATTCAAACAGGATGCTGGAGCAAAACAAACATCTGGTGTAACAGAATTTCCCCCGCCCACAGAAGACTGTTAGAGTTTGTTAGTTGGAAATATGAATCTAATGACACCTGTACTTTCTTTTTTTTTTATTTTTCTTTGTAAATAAGTTTACTATATAAGCAATGCTTAAAGAATTAATTTAGCTAGTCAATTAAGAATTTGATTAAAGAGTTGATGATAGATAGACCCAAAAGTTTGTTATTGACTAGTCAATTAAGTATTTGATTAAAGAGTTGATCTAAAAAGAAAATTGGCATAAATGACAGATGAACATCTATTGAAAAAAAAAAGTCTTATTTCTTCAGTCAGTTTTTAAATTTTCAGTTAAAATATTCATTTGACTTTTGATCTGGTTAAATAACCACTATATCCTTACCAAGTTATAACAAATAATTAAAATTAAATATATTATCTAAAAACATATAAATATAAATGTGTTATTATTAAGTATAGATAAAATTAAAATTTATTGTTATTATTAATTATTTGTATGTTTATATAGTACTTAATTTTTTAAAACAACAATTAATAATATATATTTATAACTCATTTTAGATTATTATTTTAATAATCATATTCCAGTTATAGAATTTATTAATTTATATTATAATAAGTAATATATATGTTTATTAATTAAATTATGATATACATTATAAATCAAATTTTATTCTGTTCTAAATGGAGAATGTATTAATTTGTGGGTAGGTTTGGTGGAGTTTTTACTTTTATTTTAGATTTTCAACCATATCCAATGTTGATAAGAAAGGATGATTTGAGTCTTGAAACATCTCAGTTAGATTATGAAAATCTTTGGTTAAAGGTGAACAAAATTAGTAAATTTGGCATTTTTTATATATATTTATAAAAGCTGTTCAAATATTTCAAAGATCAACGTGTTTTCACAAAATAATTTGGCAAGAAAGGGTAAAAAATTGGTGTTATCAATTCAGGGTGAAAGTCTCAGCGTGGTCTCAGATTCAAAAGAAACTTGCAAAATCATCAAGACTTCCCACCCTCAACAGATACTGAGATTTCTTTTGAGAAAAATATCATTGCATAAAAATAAAATCTAAAACCTCACTGTTGAAGAACTCCATTATGATATTCAAATTAAAAACATCAAAAGAATTGGACTTTGGAGCTGACACGCAACTAAGGACTAAAAGAATCAATGAGAAACATATACAAAATGCCAACAGCCAATGGCATCAAAGATCACCTTTAAGAAAGATGTACAATCATCAGTTGGAATCAGAGGAAGTACCGAATTGAACCCTTATAGAACTTCGTCGAAGCCACAATTCATACATAACCATGTAAAAAGCATCATAATCAATAGGAAAATGATGCCACTGGAAATGTTTTCGCACCTTTAACACATTGCTTTGTAACATTAAATATCGGCCCAAGCTTATTCCTTTTAGGATTTTCTTCAGCAATGGGATATCTAAAGTGGCAACAACAATAGAGAAGCTTTTCCAATTTAGTATGTCAGCAAATGGAAGATCATAGTGGTTGGCAATTATCACAGGAACGCAACCATAATACAGTGAATCTGCTATACGAGCTGTGTTTACTTCAAAGCCTTTGATATGGAGGCAAAACTTGCTTTCAAGCAGCACGCCAGCATAGGGTGTTGCGAGCCGACCAGAGTGGGCATATATTTCAGAGTCATTTCTCCAAACTTGAAGAAGCTTCTCGCGTACTGGGGAGTTGACAGCTCCAGCAAAAAAGGCAAGCTTCTTCCTGCAATTTCATTTTTTGTGTTGGCAGTTGAATTAAAAAAAAAGGCAGCAGAATGACACGAAGTTAAAAAATGGAAGAAAAGTTTTGGGAAGTTTAAACAAAGAACAATCTAGACTCAGTTCCAAAAAACAGAGAACACAGTTTAAAATTAATTCACAATATAAACAGCTGTGTGAAATCACATCACATTTCTGGGCGGAATATTTGGCACAGCTAACAAATAATTTATGTGAGTATGACAAGGAGGTAGCATCAGTTTCTCAAGCAGATCTTCAACGGGGTAATAAGGGTTCACTACATTGCAAATCTTGAAAAAGAAATGGCTCCAGTTACTAGTAACTGTAATGTAGGGGGGATATAGCAAATACTACATTGCAAATATGTTCATGCTCACATTATAAAGTTTAAAGTCGTCCTAGCACCTCAAAATGAGTGGAGGACTGGCATAACTACGCATAAAGAAATGGCTGAAAAGCACAAAGACTAAAAGTTTTCCCCTTCAGTTGATGCATACTTATAGGACATTGATGGTGGGATATATTAGTTGCTTGAGCAAACGAGTTTTTCTACTATACACAAGTGCAACAGGTCTACTTGGGACTAGCCATTGTAATGCTCAGTCATATTAACTATAAAATGCATAGGAAGAAGGCATACAATCCTCTAGATGAGCAAATGGAAAGACAGTTAAACAAATACTACGAGGAATAATAATCACATTTTCATCATTGCTTCTAGAAAATGTAAAACACCTTACTTTTTTTCCTTTTTGAATATGTAAAACGTCTCTAGTATATGATACCCAAAATTGTAATAAATGAAGCTGTGCAGCTGATAAAAGTCTATTTTTTGCAGTTCGGTATGTCTAGGATGTATTAAATGAGAAAATGGCATATTGAAGTGAGTAAGTTCACCTTTTAGATGATGCAAACTTTGGGGGATCTTCTTGTCTTGGCCAAATTTGAGGCAAAGCAACATCCTTGTGAGCAATATGACCTGATAGAAAATAGCTTGCTGAGCACACAACTTGAATGGCATTGACTTTCACTTTCCATGCTTTCTCCATAGCAGAACGCCCAATGGAATGACAAGCAACATAAAAATGATCAGCCCCATCTGTTCGATTCCAATAAGGGTACTTTTGACTGATATTCATGATGTAATGGCTGATAAAATCTTGAATACCCTGTGTACCAATTCTAGAGTCATGTCGCATCCTCGCAATCGAGAAAGGCAAGAAGAATAGATCTGCTTTGGATGGATCTTTTGTGATAAAATGGCTCTTCATAAGAACCTTCTTGAAGTAACTTTCACTAGCATAATTACCACCAGGTTCAAAATCCACTGGCAAGAATATGTTTGCAAATGGATCATTCCGCTTATGAGGATAAACATATATCCCGAAGCTCCTATTCATTTGCTTGTAGCCTTCCAGGAAGATATCTCTGTCATGGAACACCTCGTTGTTATTCATATAGTGTCCTGAACCATAAAAACCAGCAGTTTCCAGATTCTGTGATTAAGAAAACAAAAGTCCAGTACACACTTTTTGAAGTTTCTTGAACTTCTCTTTTCAACCTACCCACAGTAAAAGCGAAGTGATGGATCTAAAAATGACCAAACCAGGTAGTTTATGTTTTACATTGTTTGTGTCAAACAAAAATAAACAAGAACTAAGTGCAGGAATGCCAGAAAGTTGCATTTCAGTTTTAGTCTGTGGTACTTACCAGCAACTATACAAGCTAAAAATTCGTACTTCGCATCAATACCCTTAACTCACATATACAAACAAAAGCTCTAAGCCAATACATACCAAAAAGTAAAACACCAAGAAATTGAAAAAGAAAAAGAAATAAATAAATAAAACAAGACTCATAAGTGCAAAATTCAAAACTTTGATACAATTGATTCCATTAAATGTTCTCAAAACAATGAAGTTATTGATTACTCACAAGGACCGTGAATCTAGATTGCCCTTTAGCACAACAATGATGATAACAGCCTCATCCAATAACCCATAAAAAATTATCAAACAAATTCGAAACTAAACAACAACCATAAGCACAAATCTAAAGATTCAGAAACAATTCAAGTCCAACAGAACTCCTACAGTAAATACCCATTGGCATACACATAAAAATGGCAACTTTACAGCTAAAAATCAAACAAATTGAATGAATAAATCATACCCAGAAATAAAAATCTCAGAAGTTCACATACCATTTGATTCCAACTGAACTCTCACAGACCGTTGACTCACTCTCCCATCACCACTACTCTTTGGCAAACCAACAAGCACCTTGCTATGGCTATGCCTGTTGTTAGAAACATTGAGAACCGAAACCGGCGCTGGTAAACACTTGAGTGGTGGACTCTTCTGGTAAATAAAATGAGCGGGCTTGTTACGATGATGGTGATTGAAGAAGAGATGTGAAGTATTCGAGATATAAACAAGAATAAAGAGAGTGGTTAAAAGAGCTAATGTTGCGGGAATAAAGAAGAAGGCTTTAAACAAGCCACGCTGGCGAGTGAAGGAGTAGAGGATGAACCCAGAGTTCGCCATTGAAGAAGCTTAACAGAGAAATTTGAGTTTAGTTTGAGTTTTTTTTTCAGACAACAACAACGAACTGGGTTTCAATTCCATTTAATGTAGCTTCAGTTGAGTTGACTAATCTTATCATATGCTAGTAAGTTTATGTTATTTATAATTTATAGTTTTCATACCAAATTATTGATTTATCCTTTTAAACAAGTTGTCTTGTTACATCCCAAGCAATATTTAAAAAAAAATTTAAAACTTCAAATTCTTGAATTTGAATTAAAGTTGTTAACAATTGAATATTCATGGATGAAATTATGAATACATGATGTGATATAATTAATAATTTCCAATTTATTAATTTGAATAATTTTTATTGGTCCAATTCAATTTAGAACTAGATTTTATTCCAATTTTATGTGTAATGAAATTTAATTCACATCCGATATAAATCCAGTCCACTTTAATTCAAAGCTTAAATAATTTTTTTAAATAAAAAGCTTAGGTAAAATAATTTGATTTTTTTGTTTCACTAAAATCTTCATTTAATCATATATTACAAATTTTCTTTTGTCATTTAAAAAGCTTGTGAGCGATTTTACTGATCATGTAAAGTTTACTCTTCAACATCCCTAAAATATACGTAACATGAATAAATAAAATAAAATTTTTAATAAGGATATGTATTCATAATCACTTTAATTTATTATCGTAATTTCTTTTTTTTAACAATATAAATATTATTTTAATCTTAATAAAAGATTACAAAAAAGAGTTTGAAATAATGAAGAAAATGAATAAAAAAAATTAATGATTTGCAATTAAGATCCTTAAGATGATTTTTTATTTGTTTCGGTAGCAGTTTTCAATTTTGTGGGTTTTGTAGGAATGATTTGTTAGTTTAGCTTCTATAATTTACCGTGTAAATGATTTTTTAAGAGTAATTTTATATTTTTTAAATAATTATGCTAAAAGGTTTTCTCTTATATTTTTTATCAATTAAAATATTTTATTTTTATTTTTCTTAAAAAAATTATTAACAATAATTCATTAATCAATACAAATATATCAAATAAATATAAAATCATGCGCCTCTCAACCATAAGTTGGGAATTTGAATCATGACAAATATTAAGATAGTTGATTTTTTTTTTTTTATTTTGTAAAATTTTATAATTTAAATAAAATATATTTAAAGTTATACGTATTATTCATAATGATCTTAATAGCATAATTTGAATTGAATGTATCTTAAAATTATACGTGTTGTTTTAAAAATAATTTTGATAATATATTATAACTATAATATTAATAGTGTAATTTAATATAACATCAATATTGTAATTTATCTAAATTATACTATCAAATTTTTTGTTTAACTTATTATTTATTAGAGTGCTTATTGTGTGCATATAGCAAGCCAATAAATTCAATTGGACATCCGTCATAAAATTAATATCCTATTGAAATCACAGGATACGCAATGAACCTATACATGTACTTCTTGGGGATTGTCTATCTTGCTGAGTAACTCTTATAAAACAAGATACCCTGCAACGTAACTCTTACGTAGGCAAGACAACCCCAAGTCTTAACTTATTTAAGACACGACTTCCTTCCTTTCTGTATCTTATACGGAATGGAAGGAACAGCTGCTTTTGTATTTTGTTAACTCTTTAATAAATTCAAAAACTCTCAAAATAATTCAGCTTGAAGTGAATTTTTTAACTTCCACAAAAAAACAACATTCGGCCATCAATTTATAGCAAATGCTGCCAACCATCAAAACCAATTAAAGACCACTCATTATTGGTTATACTCTATAACAAAATGGGGTGTCTGAAAGAAGAACAACCGTATCTCACAAAATACGTACTCAATTGGTATAATTTTTAAAGTTGTGAAATGCTGACTTAACTATCAACAACTCATATGTTGATGATAAAGTGTGGCTTTTAAATACGTGAGTTGGGTCAAGCTGGGCAGGAGTTGTAGCTCGATTCTGTTGTATTTCAATATTTGGCCCATAACATGTTGGATTTGACTTTTCCACTATTCTTCAAATTTGTGTAAGATTGAGTCATGTTGTTCTTTTTTTTTACAGATATTTTTATTTAAAAAATTAAATTTTTGGTATCCTCTTTTAACTTTTTTTAATAAATACGGTTAAAAATTATAAGATGATAGTTAAAAAAATAGATTTTTTTAAAATCTTTGGTCAAGACGGGCGCAGCAGTCGTTCGCGTCTAGGGACGAATGCTCAGCTTGGACGAAGAGAGGCCAAGGCCCCGCGCCCACGCACAACATTCCGCATCCGAGAGAACGGGTAAATGATATACAAATTTTCAAAGTTTGGCGAAAGGGGTTGAAAGACCCCGAAGTTTCAAAGGGCTATAAAGACCCTTACTAGATTTGTCTGGTCTCTTTCAGTGTTGATGTGTTTTACAATTCCTGATTTTTGATATTTCTTCTTTTAATGAGAACATGGTTAATTATCTGAATATGTGTTGCTAAATTTGATGGTTTGTTGCCTTTGTGATTATGGTTCTTGAAGGGCTGTTTTTGCTTTGGAATGATTTATAAGCAGGGATTTGGAGAAAGACAAGAAGCAGGGCCTTCAAAGTGCTACCATGATGCAAAGCTTGGCAGGCAACACCAGCCATTTTTCCCTTGCTTGCCACACGCGGGGCAGACCTCCATGCTGCCAACCCAAGGACAACTCTTCTCGAAAGGAGGTTAACCAGGGCCATTTTGATGCCTAGGCATCAGCGGGTGTTTTTAACTAAAATCTAGCTCTCTAATTATATGTTTTAGGTATAAACATGCTACTTATTTATAGAAAAATATGAATAAATCGAGACAAATGAAGAGGGAACCACATAGATGATAAAAGTCAAGAATTATGGTAAATAATTTACATTGATTATCATTAATGCATCAACTTGCTTATCTAATTTGTAATTGATGTGGTCCGAAAAGGTGCTTAACAAATATGGTATAAAATATTATGCTTCAAGAGATATGCCCATTAAGAAGGGTAATAAGTTCAGTCTCAACCAGTGCCCCAAGAATGAGATTGAACAGATAGAGATGCATAAATTCTCTTATACGTCAGCAGTAGGAAGTCTCATGTATGCTCATGCTTGGCAGCCAGCAGGCTGCGAAGGCTTTTTCCACACGAAAGGAGGTTAAGATAAGTCATTCAAAGTGCCACCGTGATGCCACGCTTGTCGGGCAACACCGCCCACTGGCCCTTCCTTGGTGCGCGCGGGCTGCCCCACATGCTGCCAAGCCAAGGCTAAATCCTCTCGAAAGGAGGTTAACAAGGGTCTTTGTGATGCCAAGGTAGCAGCGGGTGCAGGGCCATAGGGCGAGCGCGCGCACGCTGGTGCTTGGCACCAAGGCCCAGCGCGCTAATCCATGAGTGGTAATCCATAAGCGTCTCCGCCATTGTAAGGGCGTCGGATATATTCTGCACTCCACGCCGCTTCAACTCATTGGCTGCCCAGGATTGTAACGGGCGCGCGCGCGCACTGGTGCCTGGCAACGAGGCCCAGCGCGCGCTGCTGTCTGGCACCATGGCCCTGCACCCGCTGCTACCTTGGCTGTAGTAACCAGTATTCACAACGGTAAGAATAAGTATTTATATATGTATAAATATAGGTATTTTATTTGTATGTTGGTGATACTTGAATTATATATTGTTATTAGTAATATTTTTATAGGTTAAGGATATACGATTAGTATTGGGTTTATTTGTATGACTTTAGATTTATTTTAGGGACCAAATTGTTATACTTTGAAAGTTTTGGGGGCAAATTTGTAAATACCAAAAATTAGCCTCTTAGTATAAAAATACACTTTTAAACCCTAATTTACCATTTTTAAGTCGAGCTACCCATTTTAAGAGAGAGAAGAGAGAAATAGAGGAGAGAGAAAGAGGAGAAGAAGAAGAAAAAGAAGAAGAAATTGGAATTGTGAATTTCAAGAGGTATATCATACGTATTTCTCAATTTATTGGTATTAATTAAGTTAATTCCTTTAAGTTTTGATTTCTGAAAATATGTATAATTGAGGATTTGTTGTGTATTTCGTAAGATCATATGAGAATTGATGATGATCTATAAGATAGTTTGATAAATCATGATGAATTATGGAATTTCTGCTGGATAACCTCTTGATCTAGGAATTTTATAAATTGTTGTGATTCGATTCTGGTTTTGAATTTTGAGTATATGAAATTAGACATGTTAAGGATCATCTGAGACTTTGAATCGATTGAAAATTCTGGAAATTGAATTTATAGTGAATTTACCAAAATGACCCTGAAATTCTGGAAATTTCCTGTGTAAACAGTATAGTACAGTGAAAAATAAATTTTGTCCTACTGAATGATCTTCAAAAATTATGAATTTGTGGAATATGATAAGTTTATATGTCTAATATGATATACTCGGAATTGAGAATTTAGATCAATGTGGTTGAAGTGTTATGAATTTCTAAAGTGTATCAGCTCATTTCAATATTTGATTAACAGAGTTTTAAAGTTATAGAATAAAATAGTTTTAAAATACTTTTGGCAGTGATTTGGAAGTGAAATATTTATCATGGACTGAGATATGTGTTAAGAGTAATTATGTGATAGTTTTATAATTTTTGAGTTAGTATATGATTTTATAAAATTGGAAGATTGAATACTGTTCAGTAAGTATCTTGATCCTGTCAGGTTTGTAGTTTGGATTCGATGGTGTGTATGGAATGGATTGTGTAGGAAATTTGATATAATATTCATATATAAGAAGGATATATGAGTCAAGAATGGTATATTCTGATTTTGGAGTAATTGGACATCATTTGATGGATTAGAAATTTTTGTTAAGTGTAAGTGGTCAGAATGACAGGTTTTGAGAAACCAAATATTTAGACCAATTTGATGTGATAAATGCATTGTGTATAATTTTGTAAGCTATTTAAAATATTTTGTGTGAATTGTGAGGCTTATGAAAGGATTAATCTCCATTGATAGGTTAAGGAGATTTAAGCCTTGTAGCTGAAAGTGTTAAGAGGTAAGTATACTAGACTTACTACTGGAATCACAATAAACATAATAATTGTTTTGTATGATTTTGTAAATGGGGTTAAGAATATGTTTATGTTATGTCAAAGTATATTTTGATATGAAATGTGAATATATGTTTATGAATGTGAGCATTGACATTGAGCATGGACATACATGTATTTTTGAAAGTGAGCTTTCAAAATAAGATGTGTTTAACAAAGAAAGCTTTTGAAGTGTAATATGTCCATGAGAAATATTTTGTGATTTGAGGGTACTTGAACTCACTGTGAACTTAGTAGGCATTTTATGTGATTTGTGAAGCCTTTATGTGTGGCCTTTCCTTTGGGATTGGTATATGTTATGTGTTCCGTATGTAGGGAGGATCCTATTGGTACCTAAAGGAAGAGTGAGTCATCACATTCGTGTGGTGGCGTATTGGTACATGTGAGAGGACTCACCGATGATCAGGGTGAGGGTTTGGCTTTTACCTTCGGGCATAAGCATTATATATGTGTTATTCAAGACCTCACTTGTACTATTCCTCTCATACGGTATGTCACCTACGAGTGACATTTGGCTCATTATGTGATATGTGATATGTAAGTCCTACTAAGTAGTAGTTGAGTGATGGTATTCCTATTATGTGTTTTGAAAGAATGTGTAAACGCTTACATGATATGTGATTTGATAAGATTATGATTTTGATTGGTCACAACATATCATACATATGCATTGTGTATTTATATGTATTTGTATTTGATATATGAAAGATAAGTATGCTTACTGAGTTTTATACTCATTATAGTTTATGGTGATTTCAGGTAAATAAGGTACATGTGTGCTTAGCGGATTTGGCAAGGCTTCTGCTGTTCCTTGGGTTCCCTAAGTTGTTAGGTTGCTAAGTATTTCATTTGAGGACACGTAGGATATGATATTTGATTTGTCCCTATTGAATAAATACTTATGTATTATTTTATTGTGTGTGGATTGGATTTGGTTTAAGTTTCATAAAGCGTGGTTATTGGATGATTTTAAGTAAGAATTTGCAATGAATATATTCTGGGCTCCCGGTAACAAAGTTGCTACTGGTGACGTAGTAGAGTGTTAATCTCTGAGAAAACTCTGCGTATCTCCGGTTTACTAATTGTCCCAGTCATAATTCAATTGCTATAATTCTGAAAGAAATTAAAATGAATGTGCTTAAAAATATTAGTAAGAATGAATGTAAGTGATGTAGTGTGTCGGATCTTTTGGGTCTGGGGCGTGACATTGGCATCACAAAGACCCTGGTTAACCTCCTTTCGAGAGGATTTGGCCTTGGCTTGGCAGCATGTGGGGCAGCCCGCGCGCACCAAGGAAGGGCCAGTGGGCGGTGTTGCCCGACAAGCGTGGCATCACGGTGGCTTAAAATTTTAGAAATTTTCTGTGTTAACAGTATGATACAGTGGCAAACCATTTTTGATCTACTGAATTATCTTCAAAAATTACAAATTTATGTAATATGATAAGTTTATATGTCTAATATTATATACTCATAATTAAAAATTTAGATCAATGTGGTTAAATTGTTATGATTTTCTAAAGGGTTCGCCTCGCGGAATTTTTTAACTTACCCAGTTAGGTTCGGAGGAACTTCTGTCGGGGTGCCCGGCAGGACCGCTGAGATTTATAGTAGAGGGTCTCGGGTCGGGTCGCAACATGACCGAGGAGGACTTGTTGTTCAATTTCCTGGACGGGTTACAATCCTGGGCAGCCAATGAGTTAAAGCGGCGTGGAGTGCAGAATATATCCGACGCCCTTACAATGGCGGAGATGCTCAATTGACTGACACTTTACATAATATATATAAAAAATACCATCATAGTCTCTAATTATAGTTGAATATTCGGTTTAATTCTTATTATTTTTAAAATTATCATGTTAATCTTTGCCTCCTTGGCTTTAGTATAAAAAAATAAAAAAAAACGATTTTAACTTACATTGGAATGGACAATGTAAAAGATCACGACAGATTAAACACATTAAGCTTAAAAAATTGTACCAAAAGATATATAGAGATTTTCTTCCTTACCGCCAATTGCATATTATCACACTCGTACCAAGTGCTTCTTCATATTGTTAAATGACTATTTATTGGTTTTGTGTTTCAGTGGAAGCCGAAGAAACGCATTTGTAAGGAGATCGATTTCTTCGTAGACTTTGGAGTGAAGATAAGTGCATGCATCGATGTGTTGCTTGGTTTGAAGGTAAGAACAACAAGGGCATCAATGGCTTTTTGTTTTCAAATAGTTTTTTTTTTCTCCATTGAATGAAGCATTTTCATACCTATAAAAGAATCAGTATTTTCGTACTAGGGAATATATGTCTAATATGGAAATTACAGATAAGTTTGAAAATGGTTTTGAAAATGGATTTTATGGATGGGTATCAAAAATGGTTATAAAAATGAATTTATATTAAGAAAATAAAATTGGGTTTTTTTGTTTCGGATATGAAAATGGGTTCTTGTTTTTGTGGGTAGGGTGTTTGTCGATGAAAATTAGTTTTATTGATGGGTATGAACATGAGATTTGTTTGTGGATATAAAAAAAAGGATTTTGTTGATAGGTTTTGTTGAATTGGAAGTATATAAATAAGTAATATTATTTAAATAAATAATGTATAATAAGTAATTAATGAATTAGAGAGAAATGGTAGATAGAGAATATATAAAAAATTACATAATTTGTCAATTTGTTTATATTTATGACGAATCAAAATCATTCTTTTATATTATTGAATCTCAAAACACTCACAAAGTAAATTTCTTTACAAAAAAAAAACTCTTTCTTGTAATATAAGAATTTTTTTTCACAAAGTATGTTGAATTACAAGAATTTCTTCAATAATCACTAAAATGTATTTATAAGCCAATAAATAGTTTTTATATAAGCTTTAGGACATCTTAGATTTACCCTATATATGTGGGAGTCGTATTAGAGAGTCCTGAAGCAAGTGGGAGACAAATAAGAAAGTCTTCAATTTGGAAAAGTGTTCCCGCATTCAGCATCGAGGCGCTCAGCGCCCATCGTCGTGGCGTTGGTGCGCCAGCCTGGGCGTCGCGATGCTCAGGTTCTGATTTGGCACCACGGCACTCACTCCTGGTCATCGCGGCGCTGACGCCTGCTACTTCCTTCTTCATTTTTCGTCTCCTTTCGTGTCCATCTTTAATTCTCACGTACCCTACACACTTAACTTGATCTCCAAATTATATCCCCATGATTTTCAATCAATATTCTCACAAATTTCCTCCTTAATTCAAAATCATCCATAAAGCAATTAGATCTCTAATTTTCTCATCTTCGGTCACCCTCACAAAGTAATGACTCCGGTTAAGTCCTTGTATAGGATGAACTTAACCGAGGGTAGTGGCTTAATTAACATATCAGCAGCGTTTTTAGACGACACTATCTTCTTTAGACTAACTTCACCACTTTGGACAATCTCTCTAATGTAATAGAGGCTTACATCAATGTGTTTCGACCTCTCATGGAACAGTTGATGCTTGCTTAAGTGTATGACACTTTAGCTATTACAATATACACTGGTGTTTATATCTTCTCTAACTAATACCTCCGTGCATATACCTTCAACTATACAACCTCCTTTACACCTTCACCAACAGTTATGTACTCCGCTTCTGTGGTAAATAGTGCAACCACATGTTGTAGAACTAATCTCCAACACACACTATACCTAAACACTGTGAATATATAGCCTATCAACGATCTTTTCTTATCTAGATCAACTACATAATCTAATTCTACGTACCCGCTTACCATTTTATTGCTATTCTCATCCTTGTTATATATCAACCTGTGATTTGACGTCCCCTTAAGATATCTCATAATTCACTTCACTGCAAGCCAATGATCCTTACCCGGATTTGCCATGTATCTACTCATTACACTCACAGTTTGTACTATGTTTAGTCTTGTGCAAACCATTGTATACATGATGCTCCTCACAGCATTTGCATACGGTACTTTACTCATCTGCAGTTTCTCTTCTTCGGATGTCGGTGACTGTGCTGCCGAAAGTCTAAAATGCATGGCTAAAGGGGTAGAAACAGCCTTTGCATTTTCTCTAGAATTTTAAGTATATATCATTGTTGGGATAAGAAGATAACATCTCTTCTTTCCCTCATAATATCCATACCCAATATTCTCTTTACTACTCATATATCTTTCATCTCAAACTTGCCACTTAACTGCTTCTTGAGCTTCTGTATTTCTTTCATGTTCTTGCATGCAATCAACATATCATCGACGTATAGAAGTAAATACATCATCTCATAACTTATGTTCTTAAAGTACACGCATTCATCATATTTGCTCTTACTAAAGCCACAAGCCATCATAAACTCATCAAATCTCCTATACCACTATTTAGATGATTGCTTTAATCCATATAACATCTTTAGTAGACAAGCATGATCTTCTTTTTTTGGCCCCTCGAACCCTTGTGATTGTGCCATGTATATCATCTCTTCAAGCTCTCCATGAAGAAAAGTTGTCTTTACATCTATTTATTCTAGATGTAAATTAAGGTTTGCACACATGACTAACAAAATCCTAATAGACATGTGCTTGACAACTGAAGAGAATATCTCATAAAAATTAACTCCCCATCTTTAAGTAAAATCTTGTGCAACTAACCTAGCCTTGAATCTTGTAAGCTCTATCCCTAGTATCCTCTTCTTCACTTTATATACTCACTTACACCAAACTAGTTTCTTTTGAGACATCTTCACTAACTTTCAGGTATTGTTCTTCCTAAAAGAACTAATCTATTCTTCTATAGCCTGCTATCATTTTTTCTTGTTTTCACTCTTTATAACCTCATTATATGTCCTAGGCTTATCATACTCATGAGTGTAAGCAGAATTAAAAGCATGAGCAATTAGATCTGCTTGTACAAACCTAACCAGTGGGTTAATCGTTTTCCTTAGCCTGTCTCTGGCTAGCTGGTACTCTTCAAGTTCCATCTCAGGAGTCCTAGTCTTTCTTTGGGTGGTTTTGAAGGAACTCGCCGATGTTCTTGGTTCATCTTTAATGATCTCATTGTTGAAGTGCTGCTCTGGAGGCATATTAGATCTACTTTCAGGCTCTACTTCAACTTCTATTGACTCGGGTATTGAGTCTTCCTTGGACACAAGTTTTTCTTTCTCATTTTCTTGGGAGGTTTTCAGCATCGTCTTCTCATCGAACGTCAAGTCATGGCTTATAATACTTTTTGGTGGTGTGAAGTCTTTACACCACACCTTGTGTCCTTTCACTCATTTGGAATATCTTATGAATACCTCTTTGATAGTTCTAGGTTCCAACTTCCCCTCCTTAACATGTACAAAGGCAGGACAACCAAATATTCTAAAGTGGTCATACTTCGAAGGATTGCCAGACTATTTCTCTTCTGACGTCTTAAAGTCAATTACTCAGGAGGGACTTCTATTAATCAAATAAGCTGCAGTCACGACAACTTCTCCCCAAAATACTTTAGACATCTTTGCATTGGTAAACATGCATCTAACCCTTTCAAGTATGGTCCTATTCACCCTCTCAGCTACGCTATTCTGCTGTGGTTTTGATCTCACTATTCTATGTCTCGCAATCCCATGCTTGGCACAAAACTCATCAAACTCTCTATTACAAAATTTAAGGCCGTTGTCAGTTCTCAACCTCTTCACTTTTTTGTCAGTCTGATTCTTAACAGGAGCCTTCTAAATCTTGAACACATCAAATGCTTGACCATTGCTCTTCAACACATAGACCCACACTTTCCTTGAATAGTCATCAATTAAACTAAAAAAATACCTAGCACCACCACAAGTAATTGTCTGAGCTAGTCCTCAAAGATCCGAGTCTATGTAGTCAAGAGTCCCCTTAGTCTTATGCTCACCGATACTAAACCTCACCCTATATATTTTCTCAATCACACAATGCTCACAAAACTCCAAGGACTGGAACTTATCCTCACCAAATGCTTTTTGACTAAATAACTCATTCAGGTTTCTCTAGCTTAGGTGTGCTAGTCTAAGATGCCACAACTTAGTTTGCATACTCTAATCATTTACAGAGAATAATGTAAAACCACTCATGACTTCTCCCTTAAGCACATAAACTCCTTTATGCTTCTCTTATCTCATCACCACTATGGAATCCTTCAACACTCTTAAAATCCCTTTGTTGATCCTGATAGAACACCCATTCTGGTCTAATGTCCCTAGTGAGATTAAGTTTCTCTTTAGGTCAGAAACATACCTAACATCTGTCAACTCTCTCACTCGCCCATTATATAGCCTAAGTCTAACACTATTAATTCTCATTATGTGACATGCAACGTCGTTACCCATTAGCATTTTACCACCACTAATGGGTTGAAAATTCAAAAACCAAGACTTGTGTGGGTACATGTGAAAAGTACAACCAAAATAAAAAATCCATTCATGTGACATGAACTTATCCTTATCAATAGTACACTACTAATTCCCATCATGTGACATATATCGTCATTACACATTAACACCTTACCACCACTAATGGGTTGGAAATTCAAAAATCAAGACTTGTGTGGGTACACGTAAAAAGTACAACCAGAATCAAGAACCCATTATTCAGTGTTCTTACCATCAGTA
Organism: Ailanthus altissimus; assembly: GCA_946807835.1. NCBI lineage: Eukaryota > Viridiplantae > Streptophyta > Magnoliopsida > Sapindales > Simaroubaceae > Ailanthus > Ailanthus altissimus. The sequence goes on along the minus strand of OX327712.1, from coordinate 14,092,325 downwards.
GCGACGAGTGTCTCTACGTTGTCATAGCTATCATCATAAGCAAGCACAATATCTGTTTTCCTCTTATTTTGTGCTCTCTTCTCAGGACAGTCCTTTATGAAGTACCATTCTTTCTTGTAGCAATAGCACTTCCTATGAGTCCTAGACTTTGATCTTAAGCCATTTTTTTTCCTTCCATCTCTATATGAGGGCCTTCTTCTTACAGATAAAATTTTTGCATTGCCTTCAATCTGCTTCTCTAATAACTTTGAGTTTAATTATGATTTCACATTACTCATCGTTAAACTCTCTCTGCTGTAGAGTAGCATATCAACAAAGCTCTCATAACTCTTAGAGAGTGAACTCAGTAGGATAATTGCTCTATCTTCATCTTCTATCTTGATATTGATAGACTCAAGATCAAGGATGATTTTATTGAAGGCGTCTATATTATCTTTCATCGGCGTCCCTTTTGACATGGACAGCTGATACAGCTTTTTCTTTATATGTAATCTGTTGGCCAACGATTTTCGCATATAAAGAGACTCAAACTTCTTTTAAAGGCCTATCGTTATCATTTCACCTACTACTTCCTTTAGTACTTCATTACTCAACGACAGAATGATTGTGCTATTAGCTCTTTCTTGAATGTCTCTTCTTTCTGCTTCAGTTTTATATGATTTTGGCGTCTTCTCTTCATCACTAGACGAAACTGCAGTCCCCTCTAATGTCGAGCTTAGCCTTTGGCTCACCAATAATGCATTTACCTTCATCTTTCACAGATTAAAGTCATTTGTACCGTTGAATTTCTCTACCTCATACTTGGGTATGGCTATGTCTTCTTAAAACCAAGCTGTGATACCAGTCTGTTGAAGCGAAAATACATAAACAAGTAATATCACCTAAACTAATAATGCAGAATAAGCAATTAAGGAACTAAAGAGAAATGGTAGGATGAGAATACACAAAAAATTACGTAGTTCGGTAACTTGTCTACATCCATGGCAGATCAAGATCACTCTCTTATCTTATTGAATCTCAAGGCACTCACAAAATAGACATCTTTACAAGAAAGACTCACAAAAAAACTCTCTCTTGTAACCTAGGAATTTTTTCTCACAAAGTATGTTAAATCATAAAGATTTCTTCAATGATCACTAAGATATGTTTATAAGTCAATAGAAAGCCTTTATATAGGCTTTAGAACGTCCTAAATTTATCCTATATGTGTGGGGGTCATATTAGAGAGTCTTGAAATAAGTGATAGACAAATAAGGAAGTCTTCAATTCTAGAAACTATTCTCGCATCCAGCCTCCATTGCCGTGGTGCTGGTCCGCCCGCCTAGAGGCCACGGCGTTGATCATCTAGCGTCGCGGTGCTCAGGTTCTAGTTTTGGCGCTGTGGCGCCCACTCCAAGTAGCTACGGCGCTGGTGCCTAGTACTCCCTTCTTTATTTTTTATCTCCTTTCGTATCGGTCTTCGATCCTCTCGCACCTTACGTACTTAGCTTGATCTCTAAATTATATTTTGATAATTTTTAATCAATTTTCTCACTGGTTTGATTCGTTTAAACACGAGTTTTACAAATGAGTATTAGCATGAAAATAATTATTGGTACTGTATTTATGACTTGTAATGCCACTGGGTTTCGGTTATGAGTACGAAAATGGGTTGTTGTTATGCTTTTTTCGATTGAAAATAGATCTAGTGTTGTGTGGTTTTTAGTAATGATTATTTGTGTATTTATAACCAAATACTGTTTGATTTGTTTTTAAAGATGGGTGACTGAATAATTGAGGTTTCAATTTACGGGACAAGACTATGTTTGTAAGAATCTGACATAGACTGCATTGATCAATGATGTGATGAATATAAACAAGTATGATAGATGAGAATTTGAAGGTGACACCAGTTGTTCCATGGTGTAATGAGAGAGTTCTCGTAGACATAAATATGTAACTCAAAAACTTTAGTGAAAACGCTAAAATTAGCCCATTTTTTAATATATTTTTTTTTTACTTGATCAAATAATTTTAAAATATATTAATCAAAAGCTAAAAATTGTTCCCATTTTGGCATTAAACACAAACTCTCAACTCTCTCAAGCTCTCTTGGCCATTGAAAGATTTTTGTTTCAAAATTTGTAGATCGACTTTAAATTGATAATATTTTAAAATTTTGAAGTAAATCAATTTATTGTGGAGTTAAAAAATTAAAAATTAACAAATTTTTGTGAATTTTTTTTTCCAAAATTGATTTTTTTTAATGTTTTTATATTGTAGTTATTGAAAAAAATTTAGATTTAGTATTAATAAAATTAAGAGGAGGTTGAAAATAAGTGTAAGTGGTCAAAACCCACCAAAAAATGATCGAAAATGGCAGATTCTGATCATTTTTACAGTCCAATCCATGATGCACGCGCTGACATATGCATCAAATACTGGAACTATTTCTCATGTGTCAAGTGTGCTTTGGCTTACCAAAGTGCGCAAGTTACCACTCACGTGCGCTAGTGTTGCCACGTAGCACCATGTGGCCAATTTTTTTTAATTTTTTATTTAGTTTATTTAATTTTTAATTGAAAATATTAAAATTGTGCCTAATTTATTTAATTTTAGTCATAATTTTAATTTTTTTTGTCATTAATTTATTATTTTATTAGTTGTATTGGATTTTATTTCATATTTTGTTATTTTTAAATTTTAGTAATTACTTGAATTTGTTTTTGTAATTAGTTTTAAAAGTTTTAATAATTTTTTAACTAATAATTATTTTTAAATTTTAGTAATTATTTGAATTATGTAATTAGTTATATACTAATAATTGTTATTTGTTTTAGAAAAAAAAGGTCTTGAAGGAATATATAACTTCAGAAAATGAATTCTATCGAGCAATGGTGACTACTTACTCGAACTTGTAGGCTATCAATAAAATAAAAACTAAATTAACTTCAAGGCAGATCTAATTATTTAGAACCATATATTTTTGGTATTTTTTGAATGTACAAGAGATTGTATTTTCAGGTATATTAGTACATAAGATTTTATTAAGATGAGTACATACCAAAAATTTATATATAGAATTATGGTTCTATATAGACAACAGGTGAATTAGATTCTTCCGTCTAAAATTTTATTTGACCACTAGTTTAAGGATATGTGATTATCTCTTAGTAAGGGAGTTAGATTTAAAATTGGATGATAGACTATGACATAAATATTTTGGGGGTAGAAATGAGTTGATCTATAAGGATTTAGATTCGTGATTTAACAATGACATAGATGCTGTGAAAACATGTCTATTTTATTTATTTCATAAATTATCAATGCCATGTGATCGGTGTAGAACAGTCTAATATTTTATATTTTGTCTCGTAGATGATTTGAATGAGTTTAAAGCTTACTTTTAGGGCACAATTGTATGGACTCTGCTCCACCATAACTTAAGCACAACATCAATTAAAAAATTAATTAAGGTAAAACAAATATGACGCTTAGGAGAAGGAATCATACAACCTCTACACATTTGGTTAGACATTCTTGATAAGTAATTCTTTCTTTTTGATTCATTATTACATTGAGATATAGAAAAATTGTTATTTTCATTTTGTATTAAAAAAGATAAGAAAATAGAGTTTTTATTTATTTGAGATTGTTATTTTTTTATTATCTCAAGTGTCGATCTACGAAGCGATCCCGAGACATGGCTTGATGTTTATAAGCAAGGATGATGACTATTTTTTTCGTCTTCTAAATTAGTCCAGTATGGACCTCACATTATATGAAGATGTCGAAAATATTCTCTTCAACAATATTTCAGTTAGGGTATGTTTTTACATTCAACTAAATATATATAATTTTTTTATAAATTTTTTTATTTTTCTTTTTAATGATTAATAAATCTAAAATTTTGTATATGTTATGAAAGTACATAAAAAGTTCGTACTCTATAAACATGAGAAGAATGTAAATTATCGCATAGTAACAAAATTGTACATTCCATCAAAAAAATGAATAAAAAAAAGATAAAATCATTCTTTTAATTTTTTTTATTTAAGATTGAAATCAGTACAACATCATTTGATTTAAAAATAAATAAAAAATATATAAATATTTGTAGATATCATAACAAATATTTTGAAATCAGTACAACATCATTTGATTTAAAAATAAATAAAAAATATATAAATATTTGTGGATATCATAACAAATATTTGTAATATTTTATTAAATTCATATTCGTCCTAAATTTAATGCAGATTTTAAATAATATACATTAAACCCATTACAAATTCACTTTAAGCCGTACCGAATTATTTTTAAAGAGTTAGACAAATTTATGAATAATTTTACCATCCCTTAATTTCTTCCTTTGCAACAGTATTGTTTGAATATTCTTACATAAAAATGGACAATCCTACAATCAAGTTGTACTCCACAACCAGCCTTTGGTCGAGTAGTTGTCTTCATCCTTAAAATTGGGGGTTTTAATCTCTCATACATACAATACATAAAGAGTAGATGCCTCCTTCATTATATTGGGAGTAAATTTTTTAGCAGGGCTATAATTAATTAACTTTTATCTAAGTTGATACCAAATTTTCAATAAATTTTTTATCACGTGCATGAACACTAGAAAAGTAAACAAACAAATAATGGGTACTTTGTTTGCTTGGTACAGGTAGCTAGCCCGATTGGGTTACAGCAAATATACCCACAAAAAAAAGTGAGAGTTAGAGAGAAGAGAAGGGTAGGTCCAGCTATATATATGAAAGAAGAAGCATGGTTGATGTTTTGTCTACTACTACTATAATAGAAAGTTTGGTTAGTGAATTGACTGATTGTCATGTGACACACAGCCTGAATCTAACTCTCCCACTTAGAACAGCAGACACCAAATTCCAAAGAAACGCCATCACCATTGATATTTCTTTTCTAATTTGAACTTCATTTTGTAGCAGTTACAGTTCTGTTGTGTTCTTCCATTAATGTTCCAAATGCTTGTTCTACTTTTGGAGTTGCAAACCACGACTTGAAGGCAATTACCCGCCACGTTTTACTATTCTGCTTTCATTTTTTCCAGGTCAGTGATCATTTTTCTTCTCCCTTGCGGCTACTTTCTTTCTTCTTCTTCAATTTGTTCTGGCAATACGAGGCCAAATATGTAAAGATATAAGCATTAGTATATATACAAAATGAGTCTCAGGTGCGGACATTTGCAACTTGTTAAAATACAGACGTCTATTTTTTTTTAACTAAAATTAAGTATTGAACTTTAGTTAAAAAAACAGACGTCCATATTATAATGAAATCCGAACGTCCACCTTTGAGATTCACTATATATATATATATATATATATATATATTTATATAATGTATAGGTATATATTCACCAGTGTGTGTTAATGATAAAGCTCGTTCTGCTTCCACTTTAGTGTTTTTTTTTTTACTTTTACCGCTTTGTTAATCTCCTTTGAAAGTCAGGTAGAAGGTTGAATTTGCCAAGTTAAGAAAATATAAAAAATAAAAGGCCAAGTTTCATTAAAAAAATATATAAATAAACAAAAATAAAAGGCCAAATGATCTCAAGATAAAAGAAGGGAAATTCTAAATTCTTGGAAAAATGGTTGTCGCAATTTGGATAGTTTTTCAAGTTATATGTTGCTTGCTTACCCTCTCCGTGGCTCTTTTTTTTCCCCCTTTATTCTATGCGTTTTAAAAAGATCATTTTCTTTTTATATCAATACTAATGAGTGCTAATTAGTTACATATCTTAAAGTACTATTTAATAAGGGTTTCGTGCCAAAAAAAAATTGAATTCAATTGTTGTTTTTTAAAATGTATTTAACACCGTCAAAAGAGTTTGGAGAAATGAGGTAACATTTAAGCTATATTTTGAGACTCATCTTTTATAAGGAGACGCTAAGCTTTTTTTAAAGAGGCATCTAGTCTTATTTAAGTTCACCTCAACGGTTTCACGGTCAATTTAAGATTATTAGTCTCCACAATCAATTTTCTAGGGTCTACTAGATGGAACTCACACATTGGTCGACGTTATTATAATTAAGTCACTTGCTACATCATCAATGAACCTCACAATTAATGTACGTATCAGCGAAACTCAATCAATTTTAACATTATCACTAAACCTATCAAATGTCTAAGCTATATTTTATAATAGTTAGACTTAAGGATAAGGTCGTAATTATGAAATTTTGAAAAGACCACTACCGAGTCTTTATGTCAGCATGTAACAAGCCTTTATCCCCTACTAATATAAAGATAAAACTTGTTTAGAGGTGATGAAATAATTTAATATTGAATCTGTTAAATTTAGGGGGTAGCACCTGCAACTCACCAACACCGGCAATTCACCTAACAAAGTTGATTATCTTAAAAAACATCCAATTCGAAGATTATAAGTCTTAGAATGGCACAATTACCCAACAATCCCAATTTGAGTAATTTTTTTAAAATACCCTTATGTGAAAAGAAAGTCTCAATCAAATACCACCAAGTGTCACCTTTGTAGGGATTCTCCAGATTAGTTCCTTCCACGCTCAATGAATTAACTTTACTTTTGAGTAAACATTTCTCTTTATTATTTTTTTATATACTCTCTCTGATAAAAACTCTAAGAAATCTCCACCATATAGTAGCCATCTTACTTGAGTATCATAGGGTTGTTGTTCACCACCATCGAGCAATTCAATTCTCAAGCAACTTTTATCACACCCATTTCTCAATTCTAATCCTAATATCATAAAATTTAAGTCCCCAAGTCCAAATTCTTGATATCAACAAGTTCAATTAGTTGGATTTTTCTTTATTTAACAAATTTTTGATTGTTTGAAATTATTTCAATGACCGAACTAAATTTAGCTCCAAATAAATAGTAAAAGGATTTGTAAAGTACTTTTCTCTCTAATTTCATAAGAAAATAAGTTTAATTCATAGAAGAGAAATTCACTTTCTCCCTCGTTGTTTTTCATTTTAACTACTTATTTTTTTAAAAAAAATTTCAATTATCTAATTGCTCCCAATCACCAAAAAGATTTTGTTTAATGATTATTATTTTTGTTCTTTTACTCTCGATGTGACAAATGCGATGTAAATATTAATATACAATTTGTACCCTAGATATTTAAATTTAAAATGTAAAACTTTTAATAATATAGTAATATAATAATATTTTCATTTCTTTTCAAATTAATTTATAAAAAATTCATAATCAAAATGAGCTCATTATTATTTAGAATTTGTGGGTTTTAATATCCATTTAATATGTTTTAAGTTATTAATCTAATTATTTTATATGCATATTAAAGCTTACTAAAAATAATACACGATAATTGATCATTTTCTTTTATCTAACAATATTTAGATTTCTTTTGTTATACTTTTTAGATTTAAAAAAGTAACAAAAATATTAAAATTCAAAATACACTAAAAGACAATTAAAAAAACACATTTATTAATATTTGATTAAAACAAAAAAAAAACTCTTTAATATTATTAAATCATAAAAATCCTATATACTAAGGATGTCGAAAATAAATATCTAATTTATTTAAAATTTTATTAGAGGGTAGCAGATACCTTGGGTTATAACTCAGTTGGATGTGTCCACGAGCTAACAATAATCATAATAAGCATGCCCTCCACCAATTTAGAAATATATGCTTAGGTCTCACACACATGCATGTTCTCTCTATCAACTCTCATATCTACCATTCATGCCTACCTTCTCTTCTTCTATTCTATTTACTATATTTTATGCATGGCGCCCACCAACATGTCTGCTTAATTCTGCAATACCCAAATGAAAACGACAACAATATGATTTTATTTACATACACTAACTAGTTCTAGATTGTTACAGTGCAGAAATTCAATTAAATAGAATGATTTTCATAGTTTGCTTCATGAATTTCAACTATTGTACGACATCAAGTCTCCCGCGAAGAGATCAATTTTTATTTTATTTTTTTCCCCAAATTATATTTGATGCCATTTTCTCTCTCTGTGTTCCGAAAATATAACATCTTTAGATGACGAAGAATACAACAATTAAATTAAAATTTTCTTCTTGTCAAAAAGCATCGTTTGAGGATCAAACATATGTTGATATGCCATGTTAATTAATCCCCCAACCCCAAGCGTCCCCCCCCCCCCCATCCTCTCCAAACACAACAGTTGAGATTAGTGAAGTCTTCCCATGATTAACGTAAAAAGTTAAAAATATGTTATTCTTAAAATTTGATAATTTAAAATTAATTTGAATTTGATTTTAAATTAAAAATTAATGAAGAGTCAAATACAAAATTGAGGACGCATTAAATATATAAAAAACAAATAGACGAAAATAGAAAGTTAAAAGCGAGAAAATGCGTGAAAGTATAGAAGAAGAGAATCTCCAAGTGTGAGTGTCGTGACATTGGATTTTGAGTACTGCAGCACTAAAATTAGAACACCTAACACCATGACATTGTATACTGAGTGCCACAGCATTAGATACTGAGCGTCACAGCACTACATCAGAATCACAATAGCGTTACGCGCTAACTTCTGAGCGTTGCGGTGCCGCTTTCGAAAAACTCACAATTTTATGATTTTTTGCGTGTTTCAATAAATTTTGGACTTCTTTTTTAGATTAACTCTTATTCTAATAAAAAATATGAATTTTAAAAGCAGGTTAGAGTTTATATAAACTTTTGTAATTCATTAAAATTAACAATACATTAAAAAGACAGAATAAAGGGTTGGTGCCACTTTAGAATGCTAGACATAAGTACAGAAGAGTGTAATGAGAGTGCTTGAATATTAAAGTGTGCAAGATAACATTGATAAATTATTTAGGAGTTCATTTATTAATGTATTTCTTGAAAATCTCTTTGTGTTAGTTTTTTAATCTCATTTACCCTAAATTCCTTTATCAATTTAGGTAATTGAATAATTTTCGTATTTTCAGGATCCAAGAATACATCGAGTAGTATTTCAAAATAGAATTGTAACAACAAAATATAGGAAGCATACATATTAAACCAGCATTTTAAGAAGAATTTATAGAACTAATACTGTGTATACTCAATTATAACGTCTAATGTATGATGATAAAGTAACGAGAATCAAAGCATTACCTGCTGCTGATATCTGTTAAAATTGAATACGTATTAAATTGTTGTTCTAAAAATGCAAGAGAGCAGGAAAGAAATTGCTGAACGTGCATGATGCAATATAATGTAATAAAATACATAGAATTAATTATTCCTTTTGAGTTTAGTTTTCAATATTTAGTAGAAATTAATCAAACACTAATATTAGCCAACAAAACCCAATCTGTAATTAATGAAAGTATACGTATATATTAAAAAATTGGTGATTCAGTCATTTTTGTTGGATAAGAATTGAGATGAATATTAAAGTAAAGAGTTACAAGAACTTTAAAATATGTGGGACGAGTATGGAGAAGTTTAGAACGTGTGGGACATAAAAGAAAAAGCGAAACATGACTCAAAAACATAAAGGAAGTAAGAAAACGCAGATAGGTATACAGGGCTCAACGCCGCAGCACCAATGGCTGAGCGCTGCGGCGCCCAGAACAACAACCCAGTGCCGCAGTGCTAGGCGCAATTTTGTCCAGCGCCCAGTAACGAGCGCCACGGCTCCAGAACCCGTCAAAAGTCTATTTTTCTTCGAGATTTTTAGTTTTGGACTTCCAAAACAAGTGGACTTTTACTCCAACAAGGAATAAGATTAGTAGACATGAAATACACCATATATAAACAATTGTAAACCATTGATTTCAGATTAAGCATTAAGAGAGATTCTAAGAGATGAGAAGAACTGAGTAGACACTAAGTGCTTGTGTGCGCTAGGGTGGAACCGTTGTTTGGGTGATCATTGTTCGTGGTAGAGTAAGGGTTCACTAAACGTTTAGGTCCTTTTGAGGGTTCTTCATTGGGTTTTCCTTGTAAAATTTCTAGTGAGTTATAATAAGAGAGGCTAGAATCCTTGAATCCACCGTGGACGTAGGCAATTGGCCGAACCACGTAAGATTGTGTTGTATTCTTTTATTTTTTGCTTTGGATTCTTGTTGTGTTTGCTTAATTGACAGGTTATTCCGCTACGCAAGGAGGTTAAGGTTCTAGGCTGAATCTTGGGTTCTTCGCTTCAACATAACCTCGAGAGGGAGAAAAGTGTTTTCTCCCTCAACAAATTAGTATCAGAGTTAGAGGTTCGATAATACACACCTGGGGTATTTAAACCATAGCGACAATCAAGCAAGAAATAGAGAAGTTCAATGGGATAAATGATTTCAATCTTTGGAGGAAGAAGATTAGGGCTCTACTAGTGAAGAAAGGGCTAGACTCGGTTTTGGAGAAAGCTAGCTACTCAACTAGCGATGAGACGACAACCTCAAAGTCCGGGCATAAAGATTGGGACACGATTCAGAAAAAGGCTCACAGCACCTTATTTCTGGCGTTGAGCAACGAAGTATTAAAGGAAGTTGGTGATAAAGAAACCGTTTTTGAGCTATGGAAGAGACTCGAGGCGTTGTACATGAAGAAGTCTCTTGCAAATAGACTTCTTGTGAAAAATAAATTACATGAGCTGAAAATGCACGAAGGAACTTTATTAAGAGCTCACATTGACGAGTTCAACAAGATCATCATAAGTCTTGAGTAACTAGGCATCAAGACTGAGGATGAAGACAAGGCCATTATCTTGTTAAGTTCTTTGCCGAAGAGCTATGAGACTTTTATGGATACACTGCTGTATGAAAAGGAGTCTTTAATGATGAATGACTTCAAGGGATCATTGAACTCAAAAGAATTGACAAAGAGATCTGAGTCTGAGAGTGGAGCAACATTGCTTGCATAAGGAAGGAAGAGCAACCAATCAAGGAGGAGATCCAAGAGGTGTTTCCTTTGTAATAAGGAAGGGCACTTTGTGAAGAATTGTCCGAAATCAAAAGGCCAAGGATGGTGGGCTGCAATCGGTACTGAGGAAGATACTGAAGTTGTAGACACATTAGTAGCTTCAAGGGGAAAGTACGCTGGCAAATGGATACTAGATTCGGGGTGCAGCGTCCATATGTGTCCCGACAGATCGATGTTTATCAACTATAAAGTCAAGAGAGGTAAAGCTCTAATGGAGAATGACATGACTTGTGAGATCATGAGAGTTGGTGACATAAGGCTGAGGATGCAAGGTGGAGAAACTAGGGAATTACATGGTGTAAGACATGTTTCTAAAGTGAAGAGGAACTTGATATCCCTGGGCAAGCTCAATGAGGAAGGGTATTCGGTTAGAGTGGAAAAAGAAAAACTAAGGGTAGAGAAATGACCTATAGGGTTTAAAGGTGAGAAGCATAATGAGGGGTTTTATGTGCTTACTGAGATGGCCATGAGTGGCCCAACGCGGGGTGTTAGGATAATGCAAACCACTAGGCGACATCCAAACCGTGCTCACCGAGGTGATGAGGGTCGGAAAGGAGTGCAACGCATCCATACCCTATGCAAGGTGCATGAATGCCTTTGGAGGCCGAAGTCATTAGCCCGAAAAAAGTTAAGTCTTTGTGGAGACTTAACTGGACTCAACTCTAGGTGATAAAGTATTGGTGTGGATCGGATCCCGAAGCCTTTTTATTCGGAAGATTTTGAATCAAAGAAGAGTTTGTTGGAAAATTAGTGATTCAACAATCTTGGTTGTACAAGAATTGGGATGAATACCAAAGTGAAGAGTTACAAGAAGTTTAAAATGTGTGAGAAGCGTATGGAGAAGTCTAGGATGTGTAGGACATGAAAGGGGAAGCGAAACGAGACTCAAAGATGTGAAGGAAGCAAGAAAACACAGATAGGTATACAGGGCTCAGCGCCACAACGCCAATGGCTGAGTGCCGCGGTGCCCAGGACAACAACCCAGCGCCGCAGCGCTGGGCGTAATTTTGTCCAGCGCCCAGGGACGAGCGCTGCAGCTCTAGAACACGTCAGAAGTCCGTTTTTCTTCGAGATTTCTAGTTTTGGACTTCCAAAACAAGTGGACTTTTACTCCAACAAAGAATATGGTTAGTAGGCACGAAATACACCATATATAAACAATTGTAAACCATTGATTTCAGATTAAGCATTAAGAGAGACTCTAAAAGAGGGGAAGAACTGAGTAGACACTAAGTGCTTGTGTGCGCTAGGGTGGAACCGTTGTTTGGGTGATCATTGTTCGTGGTAGAATAAGGGTTCACTAAATATTTAGGTTCTTTGAGAGTTTTTATTGGGTTTTCCTTACAAAATCTATAGGGAGTTATAATAAGAGAGGTTAGGATTCTTGAATTTACCGTGGACGTAGGTAATTAGTTGAACCACGTAAGATTGTGTTGTACTTTTTTATTTTTTCCTTTGAATTCTTATTGTGTTTGCTTAAATAACAGGTTATTCCGCTGCACAAGGAGCTTAAAGTTCTAGACTGAATCTTAAATTTTTCACTTTAACATAACTTTAAGAGGAATAAGGACGTTTCTTCCCTTAACAATATATAAAAAAGCAATATCACTAAACATGCACGATAGAAAAAGGGTAGACAATTTTCAAATTAAAACTAATAAGTGAGACACCTTATGTAACGTTAAATATTAATATCATCTACCAATATTGCTGCTGTAAAAAAAAAAAAAAAATTCTCTGAAAGAGAATGAAGGCAAAGTAACCTTTTTTTTTTGGTGCAAAAAAATTAATTTTCTTTTATTACATAAAATATAGATTCAAGCTCCTCACCAACTTGGTACGAGTGAAATTTAAACTCCAGAAATTTTTGTACAACATAAAAAAAATGATTCATTGAATGAACTAACACCTATAAATTACCATAGAAAACTGGTCTTGTATTAGAAAATTCAAAAAAAAAAAGAAGAAAAATTATGTAGTTTCATCAATTCTTTGGCCAAATTTTCTTCTACGTGAAACAAAGAGCAAAAAGAAAAAAAAAAAAAGAAACTACATTAAACAAATATACATATAATCACACATAATTTGATATAAAAGTATCGAAACAACGCACAACATAAAGATTTTTCAACAATTAGAGTACTGCTATGAACACGACAATAATAAAATGAAAAAGAACAAGGAAAAACAAAAACATAATAACATCTCAAAACATAAAATCATAATCAAACCTATATATAATTAAGAGTAGTAGTCAATCTTGTACTCGATCGTTGGCAGCTTTAAGCAAGGTGATTATTCAAGGCTGCATCGTTTTGTTGATCAGCTAAAGCAACCATTGTAGATACGAGCTCAGCAGCTTCCCAATTAATGGCACCAGGATAGAAATCCTGTGCAGAAGAAACAAGAGGGTATTGATCAATTGATGATGAGGCAACGATATTCGACTGCTGCTGATGCTGCTGTTGTTGGTTCACAAACACGTTGCCACTATTCAGAGAATCGAGAAATATTGAAGAGAAAGCATCCTCATTACAGTTCTCCATATAGTGATCTTCACGGTTGTTGTGTCCATGGCTACTTTGTAGAAATCCCATCATAAAGCCATCAATTGGCGATATATCGTTGTTGGCGAGAGCCTCATGACTCTGATAGTAGCTTGGGTTGCTAGTGAAATTTTCGCCTAACGCTTGATAGCTACCACAAGCTTCTTGCATCTTTAAAGGAGGATTAGGGTTAGGGTTTGAGCTAGATGCAAGATGATGATCGAGACCATGATCATGATCACGTCCATTAATTTCTGAGGAAGAGGGAATTGGGTTTAGTGGCTTGTGGGTCCTAGGATCAATTCCTTGGCTAATCAACTTCTTACTAAGATGCGTATTCCAATAATTCTTGATCTCGTTATCAGTTCTTCCTGGGATTCTTCCAGCTATCAAAGACCATCTGACAGCAAAAACCATCAATAACAAAATGAAAATTAACACCATTAAAGATTAATAAAATCAGGGATGAAATACATTGAAATCCTGAAAAAAGAAAATTAAATAAATAAGACACAATAAACTATCTCTAGCTGATCATCTTAGAATTTACATTAAAATGGAAAAAAAAAAGGGGGGGGGGGGGGGGGGGAAACGACTATTCAAATGAAGTAGATGCAGTCCTTAAAAGATATAACCTAAATTAGTAGTAGCTGATCAGCAACGGTATGATTGATCAAAATAAAGTAATATGATTACTTGTGTAAAGAAAGAGAGGCAGAGATAGAGCTCGATGAGCCCTTAGAAAGCAAACCCAATAAGATTGAAATGAGAATAATAGAAGGGATCCCAACAAGAAAAAGAAAATCTAAAATGATTATGATTTTTTGATAGTACCTGTTACCAAGCAACCGGTGAAGGCGAAGAATAAGATCCTCCTCATCGGGGGCTATACGGCCACGTTTTACAGACGGCCGGAGATAATTCATCCAGCGGAGGCGACAGCTCTTGCCGCAACGAAGCAGCCCGGCCCGTTTCGGCAGTGTTCTCCACCGGCCTTCTCCATCTTTTTTGATGTAATTGGATAAGACTTGATCTTCCTCAGGTGTCCATGGCCCTTTCTTTATGCCCACCTTGCTACAGCATGGCGTTTTGGTTCCAGAGGAAGAAGGGTTTCTCATATTTTTTTAATTTAAATTTTTTTTGCTCTCCTTTTCTTCTTCTTCTTCTTCTTCTTCTTCTTCTTGATCCTAAGAGAATTTGATCTCTTGATTGATTTGCGGGGTTAGGTTTCTTGATGGATAACGAATTGCGGAAGAAGTAATAGGGTTGATTGTTGAAAGTGAAAAGCTTTCTGTATATGAAGAAGAAGCAAAAATGATGTAAATATAATGATACAGGCAAAAGATAGATGAGGACCCTACTGCTCAGAAGACCTTTTCTTTATAAAGCGATTTTTTTTTTTTAATTTGGGGAAGAGCAGATTCGAAGTTAGAACCCAATTTTGTGGATAAATATATTATAAATTTTTTATTTGAATTATTTAAGTAAATGTTGAAAATATTTTTGTTCAGTTTTAAATATATATAATTATATTATGAAATGAAATATGTATAAATTGGTTGACCCAATCTTTGAATGACTACATAAATGTGAGTGGACTCTCATATTAGAGTGATTAAATTTTAATAGCGAATAATATTGGTAAAAAAAAACACAATAATAATAATAATAATAGTGATGATTGTCTAATAAAAGTTATGTTGATTGGAAGACCTATTAAATCTAACCTTAAAAATATGTGTTTTGTCTTAAATGGTATGAGATTGAGTCTTAATTAATATTAAAATAGAGTAACGTTACACATCTCAAAATAAAAATATATTATTTTGATGAATAATATTATATAGCTTAAATTTATATTTTAATTAATGATATGTTAAATAATTATTAAATAATAAAATAATATAAATTTTAAAATTATTTATTATATTTAATAATTATATAATAAATTATTACTTAAAATACAACTTCAAATATATAACATTATTTATTAAAATAATATATTTTTTCTTGAATAAAATGGACTTAATTGATCCCAATAACTTTGTTGTGCCATTACCAAAAAAGCTTAAAATATAATAAATATATATATAAATAATATTAATACGTATTATTATTTAATTAATTTATAATTTCACTATATTTCACGATATTTTATAAAATTTTGTCACTTGTTTAAATACTTGTCATTTATTTAACTGCATAATATACTAGAACAAAACACCGTATATTATTATAATCTTCTTGCTTACATACCGAACACCTTATTTTTCTGTAACATTAATAATTTGCATACCACCACTAAAGATAAGGTAATTGTGTTCCTCGAAAAAATAGTAATTAAGTTCCTTAAATAATAATTGTCACATGCTTTTTCAAAAATTTACTTTATTGCCTGGGGATTAATGATTCCCAATTCCTTTTCTCTTTTTTTGCCGGTTTATACTAAAACTGGCTTTCTCAAAAAGAAAAAAAAAAGTTAAAAATTATAGGAAAATATAAGCAATTAGGAGGGGTAAAAGAGGAAAATAAACTATGACACGTGTAGAGATATTAACGGGGTTCAACTCAAATTTGTGGTACCGCAGGTGATCTGAAAACTGACGGTCCCGTCTGAGACTGATTGACGTGTATACGTCAAGGGTGCGATTTCTCTGGCCGGTGTCCTACTTCCTTAGGCGTTAAGTTTGGAAATATACTCCACCCTTTGTCTGGATAACGTGCATTTTAAACCTTATCCAATATCCATAACTGTGGGTCCCACTGTATTTTCTGTTTTGTTAGTTAGCTTTTCGATTTTTACAAGTTCTTAACGAAAGTAATTCGTTTGATTCTTTTTCAATCTTTTGGCAATAATTATCCGTATAATATTAAACTATTTTTAAAAATATATATATATTTTACAGTTTCATAAGATTATAAATGAAATGCAGTATTGTTGATCCGAAAATCTAAATAATATCGAGTGTACGAGTTGATTTTGTATTTTTATTAAATAACGTTTGATTGACACACAAATAAATTATTATTATTATTTTTTTATGTGAATCTATAAAATTAAGTATTACAAAATAAAAATTAGTTATGAGTTTGATGGGTAATGTTGTTGATAAAAAATTCTCTTGTACTTAAATCAACACGAAAATATAAAAAATTGTAATGTAAGAGAGTGGATATCAATAACCTACTTCCGTAGAGTGTTTTTTTTTTTTTAAGAATGGATAATTTTGGGTTCGGGTCAGGTTTGAAAATTTTTAACCCCTACCTGAATCTGATTAGAACGTCGAAATGTGTCCCGATCAAGACACATTTTGAGTCAGGATAAATTTTGATCTAATCTTGGGTTGAGACGGGTTGAGTCGGGAAATTTCAATTTTTTTTGGAAAAAAATTATTTTGAAAGGACATAGTTTTGATTCAGGTTCGGGATGGATTGAGACAATTCGAGACGGTTTGGATCGGGATAGATTCAAAATAATTCAGGACAGTTCGGGTCGGGTTAAAAATTTTCGTTCTGATTCGAGAAATTTTTGAACTCGACCCATTCCGTTCGGGACTGAATTTTCTATCCCAAACGAATTTTAAACCTATTCTTGTTCCTGTCCTAATTTAAAATTTCAAGACGAATCAGGTTTGAAAATAATACCTCTACCTTTTTTTAAGTATTGTAATAGTATTTTTTAAAATGTATTTAATTTGATTAGATTAATTTATGATTCTATAATTAATCCCATAATTTTAAGAACGAGTTTATTTCTTAATAAATTTTATATTTTTTTAGGGATATGATTACTCTTGATTAATTTTATAATTTTTTAAGAATATAATTATTTCTTAATTAATTAGATTCCTTTAAGGAATGAGGTTTCTTTATAGAATTAAAGTTAACCCCGAAATCTAGAGCAAGTATAATTTGACTTTTTTTTATATATAATTTACATAAAATAGTGAACTTTTAATTATTTTTATCTCTCAAAATTTTGTTTGGTAAACCTCATTTTATTTCATCCATTCTTCTTGTTGTTATATTTTTTAGAATAATACCATACGTGATTCCTATTTTTTTCCTTACTATCACTTTGAATATTTTAATACACCCTATTACGTATAAAATATTAACAAATCAATTTTTTTAATAATTTCTCTTTTTTATTTGTAAAAATTATTCATTTCATCTCTTAAACAATAAATTTTATATGTTAATCTATTTACAAAACCAGGGTCTAAAGTGTTCAACGTGTATAATAGATATTGGAGTTTATAATTATATAGAAGTATACTTAAATTATTTTTTTTATCCTTTTTGGAGATTTTATATTTTAAAAAATAAATAAATATATATATAATAACTGAAGATTAATGAATAAAATAAAATATTAAATAACACTAAATTTTTAAAAAAATATATCACAATTAAGAAGGAATGAGTGAGATAAATGACTTGATATAAGATATTATAGTCCAATGATAAAAGATTATCGCACACCTTTCCTTTTAATATGAAATTCATAAATTTGAATCACACACACACATATATATATATATATATATATAGATGAGTCGAGTGCAACTTAAAATGTGAGTAGTGTTATATTTATATAGTTAAAATATAAATTTTGTATTTTAATTGATATATCATCGATGACTACAATTTATTAAATAGTATTAATTTTGTATTATTTATTAATATGATAATTATATAATATTAATTAATAATTAATAAATTAAATATCATATTAATTAAAATATAAATTATGTAATCAAAACATTCTAAAAATATAATACAAATATGCCCAGCTCTTCCCCTGGGCCTCGAACCCCTTAATTCCTGTTTTTAGGCTCCGTGACTTGTAATAGTCAATAATATATTTCCTTGATTTGGCTTTTAATAATAATAATAAATCTTCCAATTGCAGGCACTTTATTAATAAAATATATATATATATATATATATATGTTTATGTTTATATTAAAGTAAAAAAGAAAGCAAGGACTATCATTCCATGAAGGGAGCAATTACACCCATTGAACTAAATTAAATATGCAGAAATAACCTCCAATGAAAAAGAAAGTTATGCAAAAATTCTATGTATTTTAAGTTAGAAGCAGAGTTAAACACATCATAACAGATTGAAAGAACATGCATAACAGAAGGACAGCAGCCTAATAATAACTAGTTGTTATAAATAAATAACATAAAATGCTGACTCAAGTATTAGAATATTTCTAAAAAGTATTATGGCACTTCTTAAATATATTGGTAAGTATGTCTGCATTACAAGGAGGTTACACATATTTATAAGTAAAAGAAAGGTGGAATTCGCCGACTTACCCCATTACCTCACTATATTTTTGCTTGAATTCCACAATTTTTGTTGCATTTTATATTGTTAAGAAAAATTTAATAGAATAAAAATTTAAAAAAAATAAATACAACTCTATAATATATGGTCCATATCCTTACTTTTTTTAAATTTATATTATTAGCCCAAAAATTTAATTTTATAATTTTTTTTAAATTTTAATAATTTTTATTATTGATTTCTTATTTCATCAATATAATTCATATTCTGAAGATGTGTACTTTAACTATTAGGATTGGTGTTTATGTGTCATCCCTAAATATACATATATTTATGTATTTATACATGTGTATATTCTCATTAAATCGCTAATACCTATTTAATGGTATCATGCAATGTAACATTACAGATATTGTATGATTTAAAAGAGTTCAGATCTGATTTAAAGGAGTTCAGATAAGGACCCATAGTTGGTCACGCTGAGAGATATAAATGTTAAATGTTTGCACAGGTAATTGTTAGTTGGTTATAATATTCAGCAAAAATTCAAAAGTTGGAGCCTGATTTGTAATGGGATATAGACCCGATAATATACTAATAATTGCATAGTTACAAGAGTTGCAATTACATGCTAGAAAATGTCAGTTGTGCAAATATGTTCTCGAATATTGTCCATGATCTATTTTTACCGATGCGAGTCTGTCGGTGGATACCTTTATTAGATCAGCATATGTCGTATCTATAGGGTATAGGTGATTGTTCTTAGTCGACTGTGAGCTTGGAGCTCGTATTGACATATGGGTATCCAATTAGGACTGGATATAAGACAAACTCACGAGGGCCTTCGATAGATACCCTATGTAAGCTGTCAACGGAGGGTCCTCGAGTTGAGTAGTATACGTGGTCCTTTAACCTGAGTGCCATGGTTGGCTTGTAAGTGATCCACCATACTTTGGTTCAACATATGTCACAGACCTTTCATAGTGTGACCGCTAGGTATGGTCGGATGCTTATGGAGTCTGGTGTGTACAGATATGAGATTCGTCAACTCGCATAGGGAGTTAGATATCCAGATTCTTCGAGACTGTATCTTAAAAAGTCTTGTGGCCACAAACATTAAACCCGAGAAAGAGTTTCTGATAGGGTGGAATAATATGACAAATGAGTTTGCACATATTATTCAGTAAGATACAAGTTTAGAGATATAATATGAATGAACACATGAGGATTTGACGGTAATAATTTATATCCCCCAGCACATCTAGAATATCATGACAGAAGAACTATACGTATGCGTTATAATATCAACTTGGATGGTTGACGTGTTGATTTGTATTTTCGTGACGTGTGTGTGGGGCAATGTTTACGGACTCATGGAATAGTTTCATTTGACGAATCGAGCGTGGACCTAGGGAGTCTTGGGATATGGAGTGTACTCGTTGTGCACTGAGGCAGCGTACCGAATTAAATTATTTAATCTAGTAATATCCAGCACTATTACGAGAATACGTCTGTATCTGCATTTAAGCGTTAAATATAATAATTAGTTAATAATCATTATTTACTAATTGTATAATAACATGTGGCGCATTATGGACCATTGATTGAGTTTATTTAAGTATGGGGTATGGTGAGACCCACTAAGAAATAAACTTTATAACTATTTATAAGGGACAAAATGATTATTTCACATAATAATTATAAATATTTCATTATAATATATTATATATATTATTTTATTATATAATATTTTATATATATTGCCACATAGTTATCATGCATTTTTTATTATTATATTATTATTTTATATAATAATCTTATTTTATTTGCAAAGTGGTATTTTGTAATATTATAATATATATGTGTGTGTGCGCGCGCGCGTGCGCAGGCATGTGTTTGTGTGTGAGAAATGTGAGATGAAAAGAATGAAAAATTGTTTTTCATTGATTGTTTTACTTTGAGAAGCAAAAATTGTTGTTTCTTAAGCAATTTGGTGGCCAGCCAAATAGTAGCAAAAATTAAATGGATATAGATTTATTTAAGAATTAATTTTAAGTGTGAAAATTAATCATATTGCTTGTATTTATTGTTATCAGTTACAATAAAATATAAATTTATTTTATTGATCAAAGAGTTGATTAAGGAAAAAATAAATTTAAAGGGTTTAAGAGTAAAACTCAGTGTTGGATTAGGACCTGTTGTTATAGCTTATCAAACTCACTGAGTTGGTGACTAAAATTGCCAATGAGTTGATCTCTATGCGAACTCTCGGGATACACGTGTATAACGTTATAGTAATTTCTCAATTCTTCTAATATATTAATATATTATTTATTGTGTTTATTGTATGATTTAATTATTCTGCAGCACTAAATATGTATATGATACATAATTTATACAATAAACACAATTGCACATACATATACTCACGTATATTAGATCCTCGATAATAACTTTAAATCGGCAAATTCAATTTCAATTGCGTTAAATATTATAAATTCAATTCAATTTCAATTTTAATTACATTAAGTGTTATCATTTCAATTACGTTATATATTATAATTTTAATTTTAATTTTCATTTTGATTATGTTAAGTGTTAATTCTAATTTCACTTGTAATTTCAAATATATTAAATGTTATAATTTTAAATTTAATTACAATACATGTTATAATTTTAATTTTAATTTTAATTTTTATTACGTTAAATGTTATAATTTCAAACCGCAAATTCAATTTCAATTACATTAAATGTTATAATTTTGATTCGAATTATAATTTCAACTATGTTAAATGTTATAATTTTGATTTCAATTCTAATTTCAATTACGTTAAATGTTATAATTTTAAATCGCAAATTCAATTCTAATTTCAAGTATGTTAAATTTTAGAATTTAAATTTAAATTCTAATTTAAATTATATTAAATGTTATAATTTTAAATTGTAAATCTAATTCTAATTTCAATTACATTAATATATTATAATTATAATTATAATTATATTAAATATTATAATTCAAATCTAATTTTAATTTTAAGTACGTTAAATAATTTCAATTCTAATTCTAATTCTAATTTCGTTAAATATTATAATTCAAATCTAATTTTAATTTTAATAATATTAAATATTATAATTTTAAATCTAATTTTAATTTTAACTATATTAAATATTATAATTTTAAATTTAATTTTAATTATATTAAATATTATAATTCTAAATCTAATTTTAATTATATTAAATATTATAATTCTAATCTAATTTTAATTTCAACCGTATTATACTCCCCAAATATAATACACATATTTATATTAATAATGGGAAAGAGGCGCCACTCGCCAGCCCTCGTAGTCATAGTTTAAAACTTTACACAGAAACACACACTTGCAACTTCCCGCTTAGAACAAGAAGAGGCGCCCGCCCTTCCCTCTCTCTCCCCAAAATTGGTGGGGCTGTGCCTGCGTTAGCTAGCTTTACATGAGTTGTGTCAAACGAAAGATCGGATGGTCCACCGCCCACTCAGGCACTCACCTGACCAAAGCAAAGCACAAGCCATTTGATTTGCCCAGTTCTCATAATTTAGTAGGACCATAAGGAGTCGGTGATGTTTGATCATTTCATTTCTCTAAAAGCATATTCCCTCTCTCTCACTCTCTCCTGTAATTCTCTTTTGTCTCCATTTACAAAAAAACGACACATCAAATTTGTCACCCCAATTCTCAAACTGATCATTGGTTTGTAATAAATATTTTAACTATTTTTTTAATTTAATTTTTTAAAAAATAATCTCAGAACAACTTTTTTTTTTCTCGAAGAATAATTACTGTTTTAAAATAATTAAAATAACATAACATTTTCATATATAATAATTTACATATATAAACTTATTATACAAACTCTTTAATACTATTTAATATAAAATAATATAATTAAAAGATAAATAAATTTATATATATAAAATTATTTTATTATTTAAAATATATAATTAAAATAACACTTCAAATATTATATCAATTAATTATATATATAACGTTACTCTTAAAATAATTATGTAAAAATTAATAATATTAATTAATTTTTTAAAAATGATTATTTTTTTCTTTGGAAAGAAGAAAATTGAATTAAATTCTCTACTTTAGTGAATAAATACATTATAAATTCTTTACTATTGAATTATTTAAGCAAGTGTAAAAAAAGGATCCCTTCGAAGAAAATACTTTTAACTTAAAAATATTTGATTTAATTTTATATATTTTTAATACTTCTAAAATTTTATATTTATAATTCAATTTTTAATTTGTTGCCTTAGAAGTTCAATTTTGACAAAAAATTTTTAGATAATTTTCTTTTCTCAATAAATAAAAGGTTCTCCATTTATGATGGAGCTTTTTAAAAAAGCACTTTTAAAATACATAAAACACTTGTAGAATATAAAACCATTTTTTATTTAATAATTAATTTTATTTAAACAGTAGAATTATTCAATCAAATTAGATCTTATATATATATCTATTAGAATTATTACTCAAATTTGCCACCTTTCACTTTAGACTTTCAAAATGCACTTTTAAAATATAAAATCATCATTTTATTAAAAAAATGGATTTTTTCCTAACAAAAATCTCCCAAAAGCAAAACCTTCAATTGGTCAAAACTGCCGTACAGTCGTCTGCTGGCATGTTGCTGACGTGGCAAAACCTCGTTGCTCATAGTAGCTAACCGTACCATATGGAACTTGACTGCAATAAACAAACCCTCCCTGCCTTTTTCTCAATTTAAAAACCTCCTTAAAATTCACAAACCCTCCACTTCTCTTCAATCAATATAACTACCATCATTTTCCCTCCCGCCCTTCTCCTCTTCTTCTTCTTCACGTCACCAATCAAAAACCCTATATAAAAAAAAAAATCAAAATCCTCTCCTCATGGCCACCACCACCACCTCCACTGCCGATCAAACTCAGCTCCAACTCGGGCTCCTCCTTGGACCCGACCCGGCCCACTTCGAAACCCTAATCTCCCACCTCATGTCTTCCTCCAACGAACACCGCTCACACGCCGAGTCCCTCCTCTCCCTCCTCCGCCAGCACCACCCCGACGCCCTCGCCCTCAACCTCGCGCGTGTCCTCACCTCCTCTTCCCTTCCTGAGTGCCGCGCCATGTCCGCTATCCTCCTCCGCAAGCACCTCACGCGCGACGACTCCACCTCCTTCATCTTCACGCGCCTCGCCCCCTCCACTCAGTCCGATCTCAAATCCGTGCTCTTACTCCAACTCCAGAAAGAGGACAACAAGTCGATTTTGAAAAAGCTATGCGACGCCGTTTCAGAACTTGCTGCTTCCATTTTGCCCGACGGCGCCTGGCCCGAACTCATTCCTTTCATTTTTCAGTTTTTAGTTTCTACGAATACTAAAATTCAGGAATCGGCTTTGTTGATTTTGTCTCGGTTGAGTCAATTCGTCGGCGATGTTTTGCTTCCCCAAACTGATACTTTGCACGAGGTGTTTTTGCGGTTTTTGGGAAGCGAAAATTTTGATTTGAGGATTGCGGCATTGGAAGCGACCGTTAATTTTATCATGAATTGCTTTCCAAGTTTGGGAGATAAGGAGAAGTTTCAGGATTTGTTGCCGATGATGATGAGGACTTTGACTGAAGCATTGAACAATGGAAACGAGTCCACTGCTCAGGAGGCGTTGGAGTTGTTGATTGAGCTAGCGGCGACTGAGCCGAGATTTTTGAGGAAACAGTTGGTGGATGTGGTGGGGTCGATGTTGCAGGTGGCGGAGGCGGAGGGTTTAGAGGAGGGAACGCGGCATTTGGCGATAGAGTTTGTGGTGTCACTTGCAGAGGCGCGTGAGAGAGCTCCGGGAATGATTAGGAAGTTGCCGCAGTTTATAAGGAGGCTGTTTGTGGTTTTGATGAATATGTTGTTGGATTTGGAGGATGATCCTGTGTGGCATAGTGCTGAGAGTGAGGATGAGGATGCAGGGGAGACTAGTAATTATGGTTTCGGGCAGGAATGTTTGGATAGGTTGGCGATATCTTTGGGCGGGAACACAATTGTTCCTGTTGCTTCAGAGGTTTTTCCAGGGCTTTTGGCAGCCCCTGAGTGGCAGAAGCACCATGCTGTGCTCATAGCACTAGCACAAATTGCGGAGGGTTGCTCCAAGGTAGTAAACATATGATCATGAATTTTTATGGTTTTTTTTTTGTCCGTATGTGCAAACTGAATTTTGAGTAGGTTTTATTATTATTATTATTAAGATTGTTTCTTTATAGGGAGTACGCAAGGTTCTGTGTGGTTATATAAACTCCGACTTGAGTTTTGATACCCTTTCATCTCTTAAGCTTAACTGTTATTATTGTGTATTTTTTTTTATGTTATTCTATTTTTGTAGGTACTCTTGTATGTTATTTGGTAATAAGTGGTTGTTTGAAGCAATTTAATATGTCGATAATGATTTTAAATGGTGAAGTTAAAGTAAAAATGTTCTCGTTAATTTTATTTCCGGTTTATATCTGTGAACACATTAATTTGATATCTTCTATTAACATTGGATCTGCTTACTTGGATGCCTGTAGGATTTCTTACACACTTTGGGGAGTATAATATTTGGTGCAGTTTGCTCCCCTTTAAAACCATTGTCCTTTCTGTTTTGTCAAAGCAACTGCCTATTTCCTGCTTAATGCTATCACTTTATGACAGGTGAATTGAAAGTATTAACAGAAAAACAGATTTGCTTTTCCTATGATTACTTTCTTTTGGAGAGAGAGTCACTAGAGTAGGTTTTATTGATTATCCAGAGAATAGGAAACTCTCTGTGACTGCTTTATTCTGTTTGAAGAATGAGATGGGTCCCACTATACACCCTTGTTGATGGCTCAGAGATTGTGATACCTTTTACTTTATGGTTATTTGTTATGTCTGTGTGGGTTCTGTTCCTTCAATACCTAGTTTTCGTACTCCTTGCAGATACTGTAATTCGTTGAGAACTTTTTTTGTCTATACTCGTTTGCCATGTTGTTGTTGTTGTTTTTTTTTTAAAAAATTATGATAAGTTCAGTTAAATGAACCTTTTGCTTCCAAATATGCTGTTCTTACATTTTTTTTCCTTTTTATTGCAGGTAATGATAAAGAATCTTGAACAGGTAGTGTCCATGGTTCTGAATTCATTTCAAGATCCCCATCCTCGTGTGCGTTGGGCAGCTATCAATGCGATTGGACAGTTGTCAACGGACTTGGGTCCAGAATTGCAAACACAATTTCATCACCGAGTGTTGCCTGCACTTGCTGGAGCTATGGATGATTTTCAAAATCCAAGAGTACAGGTAATCTGCACCTGCTACCTTTTTAATATATTTTTAGCCTTGAGCAGTATTTTAGAGAAACAGCAGTAATTACTCTCGTGAATGTGCCACCTCTGGTTTCTGAGTCTCCTAACTCATGAGTGTCATTTTCTTAATCTTTCAGCCTGCACATTTCTGTTGGTGATCTGAAAGTGAGGCAATATTTTATAATTATATTGTCGAATGGTGCAGTTATGTGTTAGAAAAAATTAATCGTCATTTAATTACATATGAAGTGAAAAGTTTCTTGTTTTATTTAATTTTTTTTCTGGTGCCTTGCTGTAAAGATGCTATATTGTTTGATTTCAAAGCCAATTTGGTTGCTGCAAGCCTTTCGAAAGAAAAATGTTAGTTAGTGCAGGTAATTTACTGCAGAGGGCATTGTTCCTGTAACTAAGAGTGATTTGATCGCCTTTCTTTTCCATCTTTCCTGCCTTAAAATTTCTTTTGTAATCTTATTGGTTTTTTTCATTAATCATTGTTCAAGTAAATTCTTCAACTGTTTTTTTAATTTAAATTTTAAAGCTGTTTCTATGTATTTGATGATAATTTCTTTTTACTATCTTATTTATTCATTATTTGATAAAACATAGTTCTGATATTTAACGTTGTTTCTACACCACAGGCACATGCTGCATCAGCAGTTCTCAACTTTAGTGAAAATTGCACCCCTGATATTCTGACCCCATATTTGGATGGAATTGTGAGCAAACTTCTTGTACTGTTACAGGTATGCGACTATTCTCCTTATCAGCCATATTAAATTTTTTTTCATATGTTCTATAAGTAGCTCAAAATTTTCCTGAAGGTCACTCCATTAGGTTTAATCTTTAAAAATATTATGGTTTCTTATGTATGCCTTGTTCTGTTATTTTAATTGGATTAAATGGTTAAGCTGGCAAATGACACCACAAGTATTTACTATACAATTAAAAATGATAAATATTATTAATTTGAAAGCTTTATTTCAAGCAAAAGTTTGCATCTTCAATTGTCTTTTATGCTTTTATGCTTGCTAAATTTACTCATTTCTATTAACTGGGTGATAATGCAATGGTGTTATGAAATTTTAAAAGAAGTGAAGACTTATTCATATTACAAGGCGTATCAAATGCCTAAGCATTTGGTAGATCCAGGATAAATGATGGTGCTCTATTTATAATAAGACTTCCCATTCATGTCACAGGTAGCAATATAAAAACTTTTTAAGATTATTAAAAGAATTCAAAAGAATTGTAGCGAATAATCTTCTTTAAACCGAGTATACATGGCAGCAATAAGGGGAATTTTGGTGCAGATGATTGAATATTCTTAGTAGACAGAAACATAGTGGAGTGACATTCTTTTGGTGAAAAGTGTTGCAAATTGCAATGTTTATGATAGTTCCAGAAATCTGAAAGAGATGATTAAAGTGGTGATTGTTGAAGTAAATTTTGGAGTTGTAAAGATAACGGAGCAGAGAGCTGTGGGCAGAGAAGGTGGGAGTTGTGGGAAGGATATGTGAAGGGGAATGGAGATCTCTCTTTTAGCTACCCTGGTTATTTGCTTAGTTCTCACTTACTTGCCTGCATTTAGCCTTTAGATTAAACTTAGGGTGTCGGACAATTATGAGATTCCATATTTCATCATGCTTTTTTCACCTGCACCATCTGAGAATTTCCTTCTAATGAATTTCAAACCATATGCATTCTTATATGTATACTTTAAAGAAGGAAAATGGAATGCCTTATTCCTGTAGTTGTAGGAAATCATTTTCCTTCTCCCTTTCCCTTATGACGCTATATAATTTTTTTCCCTTAGAAAGATTGTTTGTTTATATGTATGCAATGCAGAATGGGAAGCAAATGGTACAAGAGGGGGCTTTGACAGCTTTGGCATCAGTTGCTGATTCATCTCAGGTACTTTCTAGGCCCATACTTTACCTAGTAGATGCCGGTTTTTATTAGATATTTTGGTCTGATGTGATGTGGGTTTAAGCAGGGGCAATTCCAAAAATATTATGATGCTGTAATGCCATACTTGAAAGCTATTTTGGTGAATGCCAACGATAAGTCTAATCGCATGCTCCGTGCCAAAGCTATGGAATGCATTAGTTTGGTCGGGATGGCAGTTGGAAAGGATAAATTCAGGAATGATGCTAAGCAGGTGACATTAAATGACGAATATTCTACTTGGCCGATTTTCTTTGTGGTGGTTCTAATTAATGTTTCTTTGGATGGAATTTCTTTGTGAGTTTTTTTTTTTTATCAAAGCTTTACTTTATGCCCAACTCATTGTAGATTCTCTTGGTTACCTCTAGTTACTGCATGCCTGTAAAACCGAGAAGCATCTTATATGTTGTCAGTAATGTTAATCAGTCACGTCCTTAATTTTCTGACTTACACTGGTTTCCTTTATGGTTGGTAGCATCCTTTTTGCAAGTCAACTGTTGTACACATTTCTCTGCCTTCTTAGTTTGTCATGGTACTATTTTCTTTTTCTTTTTGAACAATGGTCTCACTGTTTGTCATGCATTATTAGGTCATGGAAGTGTTAATGTCATTACAAGGTTCCCAAATGGAGGCGGATGATCCGACGACAAGCTACATGTTACAAGTATGAAATTAGTTGGATGGTCATTACTATATGCTGCAATTTCTTTCTTTCCATCTTTCTTTTTTCTTTTTTGGGATGATTTAGCTGATTTTTTTTTTTTGGGTTAAGTATTGGGGAAAAGATATAACTGCTTAACTTTGTTGCAGGCATGGGCCCGACTCTGCAAGTGTTTGGGACAGGATTTTATCCCTTACATGAGTGTTGTCATGCCCCCTTTGCTTCAGTCTGCTCAACTTAAGCCTGATGTGACCATTACATCTGCAGATTCAGATGTTGATATTGATGATGATGATGAAAGGTTTACTTTCTGATTTTGATTCTTGTACTTCATGCAATTGTCAATTTTCCTGAAATTTACTGTGATGGTTTTCTGGTTAATAGAGATATCTTCCTTCAACTTTACAGAGGAATAAAAAAAAAAAAAGACCATTTTTTGTACCCTTATCTTTGTCAATTCTTCTTTGCAGAATATTTAATCCGTTGTGGTTAAATATTTGTTATCATTTATATACTTGCCATATGTTGCATAATGTGGTTTCTGGTCTTCTGGTTCTCAAAAGTAGTGCTGCTTAATTTGATGGAGCTTAGAGGGGACTTGAGTGGAATAATGCTTTCCCTTAGGATTATTTGGGTATTCATCATTTGCTTAATACAATCAATTTCCTTTTGCAGCATTGAAACAATTACTCTTGGGGATAAAAGGATAGGAATAAAAACAAGTGTCCTGGAGGAAAAAGCTACAGCTTGTAACATGCTATGTTGCTATGCTGATGAGTTGAAGGGTGGGTTTTTCCCATGGATTGATCAGGTGGGTTTTGCTTCATAGATAATGGGTTCTTTCAGTCCATGCTGTTTATGAGGTTAACAATTGGTACTGTTTCTTAAGAGAATTTACTAGGTTAACAAGTTAAACATGCAAATAATGCAGGTTGCTCCCATATTAGTTCCCCTTCTAAAGTTTTATTTCCATGAAGAAGTTAGGAAGGCAGCTGTTTCAGGTATTAGCTCGACCCGTTAATTTTTTCTTTTTCTGTTTGCATGTGTTTTTGTGGATTATCACTGACAATGTTGATGATTTCTATGTATGAATGTTCTTAGCCATGCCGGAACTGCTGCATTCGGCTAAATTAGCTGTAGAGAAGGGGCTATCCCAAGGTCGCAATGAGTCCTACGTGAAGCAGTTGACTGATTATATACTACCAGCCTTGGTGGAGGCTTTACACAACGTTATACTTCTGTCTAGTCTTTGGTTGTTTTGATTTTTTATATTTAACACAACTCATTTTATTTATCCATTTTCTTTCTGTTTATACAAGTCAGCCTTATTGTTTTAATTTATTTGCAACTGGTTTGCAGGAGCCTGAGGTAGATATTTGTGCAAGCGTGTTGGATGCATTGAATGAATGCATACAGGTATGTAATATTCACTTTATGTAGTTGACATATATAGTTGAACCTTGGGTACACAAGTAACATTGTATCTCAATTTCAAGATTTTCACTACAAGAGACAGGTTTTTGATTTTCTTTTCTGGAAATATTGTCCTTTATAAGGAATGAAAAGGCCATTGCTTTTTTACCAGCTTCTGCATATTTTGCTTTAATATACATTGTCACAACAATAGTTCTGATATTTTCAACACAAAAGTCCTGATAGTTGTTATCTCTTTGTATCAATAACTGCTCTGTTACCTTGTCCTCCTTTTGGCTTCTGTTTGCACATGGGAAAAAATGATTATGTGGTTGAATATTTTTTTCTTTCCATGCAGTGTGCTGTGTTGCCAATCCCTTAACCACAAAATATTTTCTCTCACTTTCCTGTGGCTGTTTTATTTATTAAAGAAGCTTGAACTTTATTATTTGTTTTCCTCAGATTTCTGGACTGCTTTTGGATGAAAGACAAGTAAGGTGCATTGTGGATGAGATTAAACAGGTGCTTACAGCCAGCTCCTCCAGAAAACAAGAAAGAGCAGATAGGGCAAAAGCAGAGGACTTTGATGCAGAAGAAGGGGAACTGCTTAAGGAAGAAAACGAACTAGAAGAAGAAATTTTTGACCGAGTATCTTCTATTAGCATCTATATCATTGATTTTTGGCTGGTTTGTTGGTTGACTATATTTATCTAAATATTATTTTATTCTAATTCTTGTTTGTCTTCGGTTTCTTTTCTTGATCAAGGTTGGTGATTGCTTGGCTGCATTCATCAAAACATTCAAGGGCACTTTCTTGACTTTCTTTGATGAGCTTTCTTCTTACTTAAAACCTATGTGGGTGAGTTATTTTTCCATGTTAAATCCATATTTCTTTGTTCCTTCTTCCTTCCCCTCCAATTTATTGTGCTTTTTTTTTATCCAAGTGTTGTCTGGAAGGCTTTTCATACCTGTTTACTTTTTAGATTAAGCAGATATTTTTTAGGTCTTTCCTATTTTGGTATATCTTTTTCTGTTAAAAAAATAATAAAAGGAAAGTTCGATGGCCTTGGAATATTATATAGTTTATAAATTCTCTACCATGATCTTAGTTTGATTCTTTCTGGAATGTTGAGCCAGCTTTAAATCCTGTGCCACTTGAGTGTGAGTGGTTTGCAGCCACCTGACGAAGGTTTGGCTTGTTTAGTACCGTCAACTGGAATCAGATATCTTTTGAATGCCAATTTCATTTGGATTTAATGGTTTATTGGTTACCATTTTCTAAAATAATAAAGGAAAATGTGACTTGTCTCTGAAAGGCGGTTGGCTATTGTTATTGCTGACTAGCTCTTTGATAATCTAGGGTAAGGATAGAACAGCAGAAGAGAGGAGAATTGCCATTTGTATATTTGATGACGTTGTGGAGCACTGCCATGAAGCAGCACTCAAGTAAGCATTTTCCTTTATTTCTGTTTTTCTGAATCATGAATACTGATAATCTTTTATGCCCTTACATGCTAAATTACTTGTTAATGAAACAGATACTATGACACTTACCTTCCTTTCCTATTGGATGCCTGCAATGATGATAATCCGGATGTTCGTCAGGTTTGCACTTTTTTTGGTTCTGCTTTGTGTTTCTTTAGTCATTGTGTGTTCCACTTAGAAATTAAATGCCCACAACTTTCAGGCTGCTGTGTACGGGATTGGTGTCTGTGCTGAGTTTGGTGGATCTGTGTTTAAACCACTTGTTGGAGGTAAGTTGTTTACACTTGAACGGTTCTTTCTCTGCAATTATAGTCTTATATAATGTTAATAAAACTTTTTTTTCTATCATTTTGCAGAGGCCCTTTCGAGATTAAATGTTGTCATTAGGCACCCTAATGCACTGCATTCAGAAAATGTAATGGCATATGACAATGCTGTTTCAGCTCTTGGAAAAATTTGCCAATTCCATCGGGATAGTATAGATACAGCTCAGGTACTTGTTTGTTTATCTCCTTTTTAATTTATATGTTGGCTGTCCTCGGTAATGAGGGTTTCTTAATATCAGAAGTTGACATGAAGTTAGAGTCCTGAATTATCAAAGAGAAAAGTGAAAGGGTTAAATATTCTTGCAACTGTTTTATCTGGCAGGTTGTCCCTGCCTGGTTAAGTTGCTTGCCAATAAAAGGTGACTTGATCGAGGCCAAGGTTGTGCACAATCAACTTTGTTCAATGGTGGAAAGGTAGAAATAGGCTTGAACTTGATTTTTCCTTCTCTCTTTTATCTTGCTGCAGTGTTATCCATATTTATTGCACATTAATCTTGAAAAATGAATGAATCTCTTTACAGGTTAGATGGGGAAATCTTAGGGCCTAACCATCAATATCTTCCCAAAATAGTCACAATTTTTGCTGAGGTATGTTTTCATCCAGTTGCTCTTTCTCTTCATTTCATATTTTTTTTTTCTGAAATTGTTTATTTCACTCTTCTAAAATATTTATCTTCTAAATTTTTTTCTTGGAAAATTCTGGTGTAGGTTTTATGTGCGGGTAAGGATCTGGCAACAGAGGAAACTACTAGCCGGATGATTAATCTTTTGAGACAACTTCAACAGTCATTACCACCCTCTACTCTGGCATCAACATGGTCGTCCCTGCAACCCCAGCAGCAGCTTGCTTTGCAATCAATCCTCTCATCTTAATTTCTTTCGCTTCGTTGGTGCTGCCGTTAATGCTGGTGAAAGGCCATTTTTTCCAGCCATCAAGTTTCATGTGTGTTGTTGGGTATGTTGCAATCCCTCTCTGGACAAGTGCTACATCTGGTCAATTTAATGTTGCGTCAGCGCATGGTGGCATACCACCATCTTTTTAATGAAGCTGCAGTACGTGATCGGTGTTGATCACGTATTCAGCCTCCCATTCTATTCAATTATATATTTTGTGGTGCGGTTCTTCACGGATGTAGTATTGCATTTGTTTGATTGGTTTTGGGATGAGGGTAAATTATAGGAAATTATAGTGTGTATATTTTGAGTAATATTATTATTGGTTCATTCCTTAGTCTGCAAGTTCCCATTTAGGGATGAGTTTGAAATATTAGTTGGGTCCATATATTTTTTAGGCTTAGGCTGAGGCTTGAGGAAATTGTTATAGCAATTTTGGGGCATTGTTTTATTGTGCGACTAATATACTTCAATATAGTTGATCAACATTTTTGATGGTCTATTTCTATGTACATCTTCGCCTTTTTCCAGTGCTAAGATGAAAGGTTTTCATATGCAATATGCTCCACCCATGTGCTTTTTGAGTTTGAGAATGATTTTGGTTGCATTTGGCTAGTGATTTTTCTTCAACATGCATATGAATTTGTAAGGCTTGTAAGTGGTTTGCATCGTATGTGGGATCTAGGCTCCATTTGGAATTGCCGTGTTTTGCATAATTTTGGAGCAGTTAAAAGTTGGAGTGGGCGCTGGTTCGATTAACCAGCGAACCGAATTGAATTGAAATTTTTGGTTTGGTTTGATTTAGATGAGTTTGAACCGATTGGTTTTAATTTGTTGAAATCAATCGGTTTTGATTTTGATTTGGTTTTGTCTACCCTTAATTAAAGGTGTTTGGTAAGTAAGAAATTATTTGCTAAAAATGAAAATTTATATAAACGGAGTCAATAATCGTATATATTTATTTCAAAAATTGCACATTAAAAATTTGACTTAGTTTTTTTTTTTCAAAAGAAACTTACAATTTTTGTAAAACGTTTGATTGGAGCTGTTACTTATGATTGAAGTACTGGGGGAAATAATAAAAATAGATTCTTGTTCGTGGACATCCACTTACTCTTCTATTATTGAGAAACATGTTATTTGTGGGTCAATGTCAAGGGATCCTTCCAATTCAGACAGCCCTAAATATTTATTTGATTATTTCAACCTTAAAATACAAAACAATAAACACTGAAAGTGATATGATGTTTCAAGTTGTTTATAATTTACGTAGTAAATTGATTATGAAATAGAATCCACGTTGGTGCTATCATTTGGGTTACATGACTCTTAAATCTTCTTGTGTTCACACACTTAGATTACTAACTGATATTTAAAAATGGGCAAGACAATAGACAATCATTTCACAAAATAGGCTATTCAAAAATTTTCATAATTTATTTAACATGAGATATGTACGAATTATTTAATGGAAAAAAAATTAATATATATATTGTAAGATGTTTTTTTTTTTTATATATCAGTAGCCCAAATGAGAGAAATTGATGATGGGGTTTCTTAAAGAAGCTAAGAATCATTGACAAGAGGGATGTTATAATTAATCAATTAATTAATATTGTAAATGAAGCTAAAAAGGAGGAAGAAATGAATGCAGGAGTAATATAATGCAAGTTTGGCCATGTCAATGTAGAGATGAATATGATCATGACCAAGTCCACATCTAAAACCATGGCCATTTGGCATTTGCTATTTAAACCCTAGCTCTTGGCTTTATCCGTAGGCAAATTTTGGTGCCTCCATGTGGCAGCTCTTTGTCATTTGTTGACTTGGTTTTTGAAAAATAATCCAAGACCCATCCCTAATTCATCTCAAAGCTAGCCTTAAGATCCGGATTTTATTATGCAGAAATGGCATTAAGCCATCTTATGAACAATTAAGCGATTAAGGATGAATGTAAAATCAAATTCTAAATTTAAATATGCTCCTCATCTACTGATTGTAAACTTATTTCTTAATTCAAGCGTCTTGAATTTCACTCTCCCTAAAAGAGAAGGATTGAGGGCTTTTATTTATTTTTAATGTATAATTTCTTACTTCTATCATTACATTAGTTCACTCTCAGTAATTGAGATTGGATCTCACATCACATGTATATTAATTGTGACACAGTAATTATGCAATAATTGATTTTTAATTATAGGAAGTGAATTAATTCAATAATTTTAAATCCAAAAATGCAAGGTGGGGTTAGGGTTAATGAGTTTTTTAAGCAGGTATAAGTGTAAACTATAACGAGGATGGATTAGTTATGTTTAATAAGTCAAACTTAAAGGGTAATATTTTAGGAAGAAGAGAAATCTTTCTAGAGGTATAATTTGTCTACATCAAATATAACTAAACAAATGAAAATGTCACTGTAATATGAGCACAAATGACTATTAAATTATTCAAAACTTCATATAAATTCTGATTGTCCATTGACAAGCCAAACCAAGAAATGTAAACAAGCTAGCTCTCACTCATGCTTTAAGGGGAAGGAAATATCATTTCTTTCTTTCAAAATCACAACTCTTTCTCTCACTTTCTCATATTCCTTCATTCTCTTGTGCATACACTTTCAATGGAAATTCACTTTCAACAAAAAAAGCAGGTACAGAAGGGAGGCATTCAAGTCAACAAAGTGAGCAAATTCAAGGGAAGAAATAGAAGCAACAACAATAACAAGTTTGTTGGTGTGAGACAAAGGCCTTCAGGAAGATGGGTAGCGGAGATCAAAGACACTACAAAAAAGATAAGGGTGTGGCTTGGCACCTTTGAAACTGCCGAAGAAGCTGCTAAAGCTTATGATGAAGCCGCTTGCCTTCTCCGCGGATCAAACACTCGAACCAACTTTGATACCAATGTAAACTTAGATTCTCCTCTTGCTTCTCGTATAAGAAATCTTGTCAACAACAAAAAGGGAATCAAGCAACAAAGTGTTGAGGCCTTTTCCCCCACTAGTACTACTACTAGTAGTGCTACAGCAACTAGTGCTAGTTCTAATAGTAGTTGCATCAGCAGTGGTGACATGACTGCTGAACACAGTGATCTAACTCAAGATGCTCAATTATTTGATGATGCATATAAACCAGATTTGAGCAACTGCACTGAGGATTTGGAGCCGGGTTCTTCTCAGATTGATCATTCATGGGGGTTTGGAAATGGGGTTGACCGGTTTTCGTTTACTCAAGAACTGTTGGATTTACCAAAGAATGGAGCTTTGCCTGAGGCTAATGGTGACTTGGAGTTTACGGAATTTGATAGGATGAAAGTTGAAAGGCAGATATCGGCTTCCCTTTATGCTATGAATGGAGTGCAAGAGTGTATAAAAAGAGTCAATGATCCTATTGATTCCTTTTGGGATCTTCCTCCATTATGTTCATTGTTCTGTCAAATATGATCACCATGTTTCAAAATGATCATGGAATTTTCTCTTTCTGTTTTTAGTCTTTTGTTTCTGTTACTTTTGAGTTGAAAATTAGAGGTGAATATTAAGATTTAGGATTTGTTTGCCAGGTTACAATAACAAACAAATTATCAGAAAAGAGATTACTTTTATTTTTCCTCAACTTGTGCTTGCTACTTTTATAATGGCAACAGCAACACAATGGAGAAGTTGTATTTGTTGTTTAAGGAAGTCCAACTCAATCATCATATTATACAAAGTCCAAAACAATCATAATGAATTAAATATACTCTTATTCCCCATTATTTAAAGTCCCTGCAAAAAAGTATAGATGTCATCAACTTTTTCCAGGCATTAACAATAAATAAAATTATCTTTCCTCTTACAACTCAACAAGGGCCCTATTTCCAATAACTCCAATTCAGTTGCAGAAGTCATCTTTCTTATTCATTATAATAAAGTTCCCTTCCCTGGCAGTTGTACTTGGTAACTATCACCAGCAGAGGTGAGGTAAAACAATAAAATCACTTAAAATATAATATAACATTGCTTTTGTTTATCAATCTTGCTTAATTCCATTTCGTATTAGGTCCTTTGTTTTTTGTTGCACATTTGGTTAAGTTCAAAAGAAACTGAAAGCAACTTATTTTACATAAACTGTATGTACAATACCATCATATTATTGCAAGCAAGCAGAATATGCAACCCTCTTCAAATGTGACCTTGAAGAATTCGGTAAAGAAGACATTTCATGAAATAGCAAAGCAATTTTTAATGTCAATGATGACAATGGTTCAACCATTTCTCTCAAATGGAAAAATCTCAGATGACAGATTCATTAATTCAACTTCTGTCGCAAATGGAACCAAACCCTCAAGAAATTTCATTGCTCAAACTGACCTGAAGAGAAAAGCACAATAGACTTAAAATCTAGATTGAGGGTTCCTGCAAACTGTGATTGTTGTTAGTTGGATATATAAAGAAGAATAATGCTATACTTACTAATTGGTATCTCAAAATTTTCTATCTCAAATGATGTGTCAAGCAACCATTGAAGTGGTGAAATGATATAATAGATGATTTTGAAAGTTGCACAATTTCACCACTTAATGATTGCTTAAAATATCAATTTAGAATGAAAAAGTTTGGAATAACATTTAGAAATTGTAGCATTAATCTTTGCAAAAATATCTTCTTAATGCATCCAATCGCTATCTACTTACATAGAGATTTTTAATAGATGATTTAAGTATCTACTCCCTTTGATAAAATTAATGAAAAATATCTTGTCTTTGTCAACTACATATGGCATCTAGAAGCCTGGAGGACCCTTTTCATTTTTCCATTTGATAGCTAATGGCAATTCAAATTAAAATGATCAACTCTTTACTTACTGAATATATTACTTAAGGTTGGAAACTACCAACATAAGATTCACTCTCAAGATGATCACAAGATTTGATCAAGAACTTAAACAAGGCTCACCGAACCAGTTGCAAGAAGAATCACATACAGAAATTGAAAGAATTAATTGAAAAGTGAAGAAAAAGAAAAGAAAACACCAAAATTTATAGTGGTTCGGTTCATTAATAGAACCTACATCCACTTGAGCTCATTAGCGCTCGAAATTTACTAAGTAAATCAATTTTAGAACATGATTTACAACAAATAGAGATCAAGAGCAAAGCAACAGAGTTTTATTTTTTCTCACTAATCCTTTACCCAACACTCTTCTTCTCTCTATTTCTCTCACTAAACAATCCTTAATGAATGAACTTGACCCTTTGATCTATCAAACACCCTTCATATAGAAAAGCAATGCCCCAAACCCGATTAAGAAATGCCTAAGAGAATCAAGAATGACTGCTGAGACATAAACCCAGAAAAGAGCGGGAGTTGGAGTTAGTTATAACGAACTTTCAAAGAGTTCTCTCAAAGCGACGTCATTTCTTCTGGGTTTGCTGAAATTGCAAAACTGCCATTAGTGAAGGACATCATTTTGGGTTGTAAGTTAATTCTCAAAATTACTCTTCAGTTCCTCTAGTTTTCTCAAATTGCTTTAGAACCAATAACATTTACACTTCGGTCAGGTTTTGGATTTGGTGCAAGTTATGAAGCGATTATGAATCCCATATCGGCCTAGAAGAAGCTCAAAGAACTATAGATTCATAAAATACAATAGATACTTTACAAAATTTTAACAAATTGAATCATGCTTGCATAGAATCAAAAATTTTATCACTGGTCTATATGGGTCAATTGGTTAGGGCATGGCGTAAAAACGAAACAGAAATAAATAAGGATTCATTTTCATGATCTCATGTTCAAAACCAACTGTGCATATAGCCACTGCTAAGGAAGAGTAATAAGGAGTGTTTCATTATGTGGTCGCAGAGATGGTTACCCAACTAGTCAACCCACCTTTGTTTGTGAGTTCAACGTTTAAGTCCCTGGTTTATGATTGATCACCATCTCAAGTAATTTATCAGAATCATGTAATTTATAGAGTAAAGACATAAGGAACTCAGTTACTTTAGTGGCACTCTGAAGCGATTTCATTAGACAGACAAATACCTCATTTCTGAGAATGAAAACTACCAGTCTTCCAACTGTTCTTCCAAAACCAATATAATTACAGAGCCATACAACAACAGAAAGAAATTTAGAAAATTGATTGAATTGGATAGGAATTTGGAAAACACGGGCAAAGAAACAATATTTGAGATGAGGTAGGATGGTGAAACAGTTGCTGCTAACTCAACAAGATTATCTTCAGTAATCTTCTTCTTCAACATGATCATCAGCGCCATCTGCCCCAACTTCCTCGTAGTCTTTCTCAAGAGCAGCAAGGTCTTCTCGGGCTTCTGAGAATTCGCCTTCCTCCATGCCCTCACCTACATACCAGTGGACAAATGCTCGCTTTGCATACATGAGATCAAATTTGTGGTCAATTCGAGAGAAAACCTCCTCCACAGCTGTGTTGTTGCTTATCATACAAACGGCACGCTGTACTTTAGCAAGATCACCCCCCGGTACCACTGTTGGTGGCTGGTAGTTGATACCACATTTGAAACCAGTTGGGCACCTAGAAAGTGTACATATATAACAGAATCAAAATAAAAGAAAGACGATATATATTAAGTTGTAGCCTCCTCAGCACTTGAAGAAACATCTGTGGTTAACATTTTTGAAGCAGAAGAGTTCTCTATGTAAAAGCACAATAACATTGCAACAGTTCATGTATATGCCAAAAATATGATACACAACCATCATATGTCCACCTAGCAAAGAAAACTATGTGTGCACCCAACCATTAATTTACAAGCACTGATGATATTGGAATGAAGTAACACTGTGCTGCATCCTATCATTGTTGTTAAAACAAATATTGAATTGCAATGACCTATATATGTCTAGAAGGATAAATGTAGCATCGATTTGATGACTGATGAGATCATTTTTCTTCCCCCCATAACCCTTCGTCACAGGATGTGGTGAAACATGATTTCCGACATATGGACTTGGGTGGCTCCTGGTAGACACAGCTGGTGGCCATATTCGTCCATGGTCCATTTGGTGGTATGAGTCACAGCAAGAACATTAAAATCTGTTACTAAGAAAATGACTAACACCAAACAAGTTCACATGAAATGAAAAGAGAGTGAAAGACTGTGGTCCTATTTCTAGAGGAGTAAATGAAAAGATCTAGTGGTCCCATGAACCATGGGATATGCAACAATAATTTCAAAACCATGACAGTGATGCTTAGCTTATCCGACCTTGTAAAAAGCACTGAACAAGTTCAATTATTTCATAAAATTAAACACATTGAATGTCTACTTACCAATCAACAAACTGAACCGTCCGCTTTGTCTTGATGGTTGCAACAGCACCATTGACATCCTTAGGTACAACATCTCCACGATACATTAAACAACATGCCATGTACTTCCCATGCCTTGGATCACATTTTGCCATCATACTTGAGGGTTCAAAAACAGCAGTAGTGATTTCAGGAACTGATAGCTGCTCGTGGTAGGCTTTTGCAGCTGAGATTACCGGAGCATAAGAAGAGAGCATGAAATGAATTCGAGGATAAGGCACAAGGTTTGTCTGGAACTCTGTAATATCCACATTTATGGCTCCGTCAAACCTCAAGGAAGTGGTCAAAGAAGAGATAATTTGGGATATTAAGCGGTTCAAGTTGGTATAAGTTGGCCTTTCAATGTCTAAAGATCTCCTGCAGATATCATATATAGCTTCATTATCCAGAAGCACAGCAACATCAGTGTGTTCAAGTAGAGAATGAGTGGAGAGCACACTGTTGTAAGGTTCAACAACTGCAGTAGAAACCTGCACAATTTATTAATCTTTTATGTGAGTCTCGAAAATATATAAACGTATATATTGAGATTATTTATTCAAACTTAGAATTTTTTCTAAGATCTTGGTATTATTTTTGTTCAGATGTTGATCAAACCTATCAGATCTAGGAATTTTTTTAAAATGTCTCTGTGCATTAAGTAGAAGCTAAAGTTCCTTTCAATTTGTCTTTTTCATACTTACCTGAGGAGAGGGGAAGATGGTGAAGCCGAGTTTTGACTTCTTTCCATAATCTACAGACAGGCGTTCCAAAAGTAAAGAACCCAGACCAGAACCAGTGCCACCACCAACAGCGTTAAAAACTAGAAATCCTTGCAAACCAGTACAATTGTCAGCTAGTTTTCTCACTCGGTCAAGGCAAAGATCAACAATTTCCCGTCCCACTGCAGCATACAACACAAAAGAAGCAGTTTAGTCAATAAATTGTGTACAATAAAACATCCAATTGACATTGCAATAGGATGCATTACCTGTATAGTGTCCTCTGGCAAAGTTATTGGCAGCATCTTCCTTGCCAGAAATAAGTTGCTCTGGGTGAAAAAGTTGTCTATAAGACCCTGTTCTGACTTCATCGATGACTGTGGGTTCAAGATCAACAAATATAGCTCTAGGCACATGCTTGCCGGAACTAGTCTCATTGAAGAAGGTATTAAAAGCATCATGTGCAACCCCTACAGAGGTGTCACTACAATCAAATACAAAGAAAATGTCACAAAAATCTAATAAAATATTGAGGAAAGGGAGAAAAAGAAAAAAGAATGACAGTAGTTTGGAGCAACAAATTTAAGCATAGCCTGTGAAATAGAGAAGATATGCCAAGCAAGATCACATTTGACAATTAAACAATCACTTCCAGTAGTTTCCAACATGGTGTTGTATAAAAAGATAGAAACACAATCTTCTTCAAGACACCCCCCAAAGGTTCTCCAATTGTAAATCAATGACAAACAGAAGTACAGTAAAATGGCAAATCTGAACTAAGTAGTTAATCTAAGTATGGTCAAGAAACAAGTTAGGGTCAGTTTGCCTGGCTTGACTACATAACACCAGCAAACCTTAGACCCTAAACAGAGTTTAGGCTGAAACTGGAAAGCATTAGAGCACCTCTATTGATAAATGAAGTGACTTGCCCAATTGTATGAGAAATCCCAGATTTCAGAATATTGGTCATAATACAATAGAATGATGGCAAGAGTCTGCCTTCAATATCTAATTTCAATCCCAAAGATTTGATTTTAAAATAAAATTTAAAATTGGAAATTTCATGGTACCAAGTTGGAAATGAGATGAAATTGTATGGATCCACAAAGTTTACAGACTACTTTAAATGAACCTGCAGAATATTGTTCAAATAATTCAAAATTTATGCTGGAAAAACAAGAATCACTAAAATAAAATGATAAAAGCTCTTAAAATAAATAAAAATCAGAAATGAAAACACCCAAATTCAATCAAAAAGGAAAAGGTAAGAAACACAACATAGAAACATGAAGAATAATTCTAACATAAAATCACCATATCTCCACAGACGTGTTAAAATCATTTCCATTTTATGCAAGTCAGCCTAATCCCTTTCACTTTCATAGCAACCCAGTCCATCAAGAACAAAATCCATTTCAACACAAAATTTGATGAACACATATATAAGCATACACATATACATATACATATACATATACATTAATACATCATGTAACAATCATTTTCTAACTTTAAACAGAAAAAAAAGATCGGAAAACACAAACAGAAGAAACCCAATTCGGAAAACCCAATTCACCCGATGGAATGATGCCCAAGATAACAATGATGACATATGTACAAGTGTATAAATATAGATATATATACCTGGGCATCATTCCATCGGGGTGAATGCCATGTTCAAGACAATAAAGCTCCCAACAAGAGTTGCCAACTTGAATCCCTGCTTGTCCAATATGAATGCTTATCACTTCCCTCATTTCTCTTCCTCTCCAAAATACAAAACCAAAATTGAAATTTGGATAAGAAGAGAAACTAAGAGAAATTTCCTTTCAATTCTCTCCTTTTATTTCCTTTCGGTGTCGGAACGTTATGAAAAAGTTGGTTAATAAATTTAAAGAAATGGAAGCAAAGCCCTTTTGCGTTGAATTAATCAAAGCCGTCCGATTTAAATAACAGTTGATGATGAGGGGTTCCGTTGGGTCCCGCCATTTTGCGCCGACTGTTCTTGTTTTTGTGGGGTTGACACACACAGCTAAGCCATGTTGTCGTTCTATTTGGCCTACACACTTGCCTCTTCACTCTTACCATCATTCAAATATAAATAAAATCTTCTTAATTATCATATCGATTAATATGAATAATTTTGTTAGAACGAGTGATTTAAAATTATATTTATATATAATTTAGAGTTAAAAATTGACAAAAAGTCAATACAAAATTAAAAATGCATTAGATGTATAAGAAATAGAGCGAAACAAGGAGTTGGAAACAAGGGGTTAGAACAAGTAAGTGACTTTTTTTAAACTTGAGCATCACGGAGCTAGCCTTTGCAACGCCACGGCGTTGAACTTAGAATCATAAGTACTGTGGTGTTAGCTTTCCAGCGTTGTAGTGCTATGTTAGGGTCGCACCAGCGTCGCGGCGCTTAATTTTGAAATTTTTTTATTTTTAATTCTAATCGACTTATTTGAGTAGAATTTGGACTCCTACATGCAAGAACTTATATTTCAACTAGAAATAAAATTTTTAGAAACGTTCTAAACACTATATAAACCATTGTAACATCTTAGAATTAATCAAGTATTAGAAAAACTTCAAGAGGGAGAATAAAGAGCTAGAGAGCCTTGAGTGCTGAGTGCACAAGAGAATGCTATGTTAGGGTTGCACCAGCGTCGCGGTGCTCAATTTTGAAAAACTTTTATTTTTAGTTCTAATCGATTTATTTGAGTAGAATTTGGACTCCTACATGCAAGAACTTATATTTCAATTAGAAATAAAATTTTTAGAAACGTTCTAAACACTATATAAACCATTGTAACCTCTTAGAATTAATCAAGTATTAGAAAAACTTCAAGAGGGAGAATAGAGAACTAGAGAGCCTTGAGTGCTAAGTGCACAAGAGAATGCTTGAGATTTGAGTGATAAAGAAAGCACTGATCGATTATTGAGAGCTCGCATATTGATTATATTTCTTGATTATCTCTTGTGAAAGATCTTTGTGATATGTATTCTTTGTGACTAAATAAAAGATGTTAGGGTTCTATGATCTGCCACGGACGTAAGCATTTATTGCCGAACCATTTAACTTTTTTGTATGATTAATTTATCTCTTTATTATGATCTTTTCTTATTCTTGCTTTACTTATTTGGTGAAGTCTTTTGCATGTGCTTAGAAGATTTTTAGAGTGTATATTAAAAACCTCAACAAGTGGTATCAGAGTCAAGGTTAGAGATAATACTTTTATAGTATATCAAAAACATAAGTTGTTCATCTATGGCAACTCACAAGTATAAGGTTGAAAAATTAAATGGGCAGAATGATTTTAATTTGTAAAAGATGGAGGTTATGATTCTACTAGTGAGTCAAAGGTTAGTTCAGCCCTTGAAGATACTTAAGCAATAGCCAGCGAAGAGAAAAAACATGCGACATCTAAATTTGAGATAGATTGAGAAAATATTTAGAAAAAGGCCCATAGTACCATAGTTCTATCGTTGAGTGATGAACACTTGAAATTACATATTTAATAAGGGTTTTACATCATTATTTTGCATTACTAGTGTCATTGACCTCCCTAATTTAAGCATGTTTACAATATTGTAACTAATTAACTTTTAACTATTTTGTGGTAGGTTTGAAAAAATAGGCATAACTTTTTATATTAGAATTCACTTGAAGTGATTCTTGATCTTATGAAAAGCTGACTTAATGGACTAAAATATTAGATTTTATAAGAAATTTGTAATTTGATCATTGAAGGGTAAAAAATGGCATAGAAAAGAACTGATCTGTAGTATAGGCCTAGTCCAAACAGTCTTTAGTATTTGGCCTATAAGTGGAT
This sequence comes from Ailanthus altissimus, assembly GCA_946807835.1. NCBI lineage: Eukaryota > Viridiplantae > Streptophyta > Magnoliopsida > Sapindales > Simaroubaceae > Ailanthus > Ailanthus altissimus. The sequence continues at coordinate 14,047,634 of OX327712.1, read as the reverse complement.
AAATACGTATTTAATATGTATGATACAACTCAATTTAAAAAGTTGAGAGACTTATCTACAACTTTAATTTTTGAGTGGAAGCTAATTCGGATCACATCAACTTTAAATTGGACAATCAAGTGGGTGCACTAATGATAATCAGTGCAAATTAGTTTCCTCCTCTTTGATTTTTATCATCCAAGTAGTTTCTTCCTCATTTGTCTGGTATTATCCACGTTTTTCTATGAATAAATGGCTTATTTATACCTAAAGTATAATTAGAGAGCAAGATTTTAGTTCAAAATACTTGTCTTTTGTATTATCTCTTTGTAGTATTATTTCTTTTATTTACTAGTCTAAAGTTCATGTTATCTCTTCTTGCATCTCTTTCCTTTAATTTTATTATGTCCACATAATTTTTATTTTACTAAGGTGAAAGAGTGAAACTCATGGTAAGGTAATAAGATATACTTAAAGTCTTACTCTAGAATTTACTGTTATATTCTTAAGTTAAGCAAATTTATATATAATGTATTTATTTTGATTTGCAATATTGATACCATTTCTTACAAAGTGGTGAATATTGATTTATTATAGACAATCTTTATAATTAGTATAATAAATTCTTAAAATCATTTACAAGATTTGGCGTAGATATTATTTCTTATAAAGTGGGAGTCATGATTTATTGTAGACAAATATAAAGATTAGTACAATAAATATTTGAACCCATTTACAAGATTTGGTGTATAATAATTAAAAGAAATAAATACAAGTTAATATATAAATGATGATGAACCTTAATTGTTACATCTTCCGATTGGAACCTCATTTGTGTGTGGATTCCAATTGAGTTATAAAGAGAGTTGAATATATTCTTATTTTATATACCAAGAGTGGATCCTCTAACCTTAGCATTAATTTTAATTAGTTATTTGAATTATTATTTGCAAACATCTTATATTACTTTATTTGTCTTTAGATTATTTATAGTGTGTAACTTTAATTGCATTTCTCTGTGGATTGACACTGTTTTCACTGAGTTATTTATTACTTTGACAATCCTGCGCTTAGAAATAAATTCATATATTCTGGATGTGTTATTGAGTGATAAAGTACTGAGGGAGGTGGCTGGAGAGAAGATGACAATTGGCCTTTAGAAGAAACTTGGTGCCCTCTATTTAATGAAGTCTTGAAAAATCGTCTATTTGTCAAAAAGAAGTTTTATCAATTGTCTAAGACTGAAGAAATTTTGATTAAAGACTACATTGATGTCTTCAATAAGATAATCATAGATCTCGAGACAATAGACATTAAGATTAAAAATAAAGACAAGGCAATTATCTTGCTGTGGTATTTGCCTTCAAGTTATAAATATTTCGTGGACACACTCATGTATGACAGAGAGACTTTAACGATGAGTGATGTTAAAGCCTTGTTGAAATCAAAAGAATTGGAGAAAATATTTGAATCTAGTAGTGCAATAGGTTTGGTTGTAAAAAGAAGAGATAGAAAGAACAATCAATTAAAGGCAGATTCAAAAAGCATTATCTTTGCAGGAAATAAGGGCACTTGATAAAGATTGCCCAGAGAGAAAAATGAGTAGAGATGTTACAACAATCAAAGACTATGAAGTTGCAGAATCCTTAATAGCTTATGATGGAAAGTATGCTAGAGAATGGGTACTTAATTCTAGCTGTAGTTATCATATGTGTCTTGATAGATCTTTGTTTACTAGTTACAAATCCCTTATAAGTAGAAAAGTACTAATATGTAATGAGATAGTGAAGTTATGGGGATTGGTGACATAAGAATAAAGATGTGTGATGGAAAGATTAGGGAGTTACTTGGTGTATGATGTGTTCTTAGAGTTAGAAGGAACTTAATATCCGTAGGAGTGATAAATCAAGAAGGGAGTTCGCTAGAGAATGGGTATTTAATTCTAGCTGTAGTTATCATATGTGTCTTGATAGATCTTTGTTTACTAGTTACAAATCCCTTATAGGTAGAAAAGTACTAATATGTAATGAGATAGTGAAGTTATGGGGATTGGTGACATAAGAATAAAGATGTGTGATGGAAAGATTAGGGAGTTACTTGGTGTATGATGTGTTCTTAGAGTTAGAAGGAACTTGATATCCGTAGGAGTGATAAATCAAGAAGGGAGTTCATTCAAGGCAAAAAAAAAAAAAGAATACTGAAAGTGGTGAAAGGATCTATGATAATTATGAAGGATAAAAAATACAAGGGGTTGTATGTGCTTGAAGAAAATGCTGTAGATGGCTCAACATAAGTTGTTGAGGGAATGTAGACCATAAGGCAATATTAGAGATTTACTCATCGTGGTGAAAGAGGTTGAAAGAGAATATGTGGAAATGGTGAAGATGGCAAGAATAAGTTTCAGTCACCAAATGATTGTGGTTATGATGTCAAAAGAATGATATGAGAGATCGCAATATGAAAGCTACCTTAGACAAGAAATATTCATATCTTTAGAGACTAAAGTCACGAGCTTAAGAGGAGTTAATTCTAGACAAAGACTTAACTAGAGTTAACGTTAAGTGATAGAGCGTTAATGTGAATGGATCCTAGAAAGCTTCTTAAAGAGAGATTTTAAATCAAGAAAGAGTTTATTGGAATTGGTGATTCAAAATTATATTCATGATTTTGAGTTAGAGGTTGATGAGGAGTCAACATGAGGTCAAGTACACATCGAACGTTGTCTAAGGCTGAAGGAATTTCGATTAAAGACTACATTGATGCCTTCAATAAGATAATCATAGATATTGAGACAATAAACATTAAGATTGAAAATAAAGACAAGGAAATCATTATATTAAATGAATGACATGTATATATCATAAACTTGTAATTACAATTATAGTTATTATTTATAGTTTCTAAACAAGAAGTGGAACTAGTATCTCAATATTTTATATTTTGAGTGGTATATTAAATAATTATTAAAGGATAAAATTATGTGACATTGTTCGCGAAAAAATATGTTTGGGTTCGTGTATGCTCTGTATCCGGTTAAATAGAAGTCACCCCGAATTCGAGAAAAGCCGAGACTAAGGTTTTTGCCAGCAAATGAGGTCTATTGCTAAACTTGGGTTGGAGGACAGCAAGCGAGATTTATCGCTAGACTTGGGTTGTTATACCGTAGGTGAGATCTATCACTACACCTGAGGTGCAGCAAGCATGTCGCAGAGCTTGCGTCTTTCACAGAGAAGGATAGACAAAGCTCTATTAATTGATAAGGGTTCATTAAGTCTACTATTTTTATCTTCCAAACTTAATATTTGTTGGTAGAAATTAAGATTATTTGGCTTTTGATGTATTTTATTATTATTATACCGCAGGTGAGATCTATCACCAGACCTGAGGTGCAGCAAGCGTGTCGCAGAGCTTGCGTCTTTCACAGAGAAGGACAGGCAAAGCTCTATCAATTGATAAGGGTTCATTAAGTCTACTATTTTCATCTTCCAAACTTAATATTTGTTGGTAGAAATTAAGATTATTTGGCTTTTGATGTATTTTATTATTATTTTCGTAAGTTTGGAGTCAATGGAGCAAATATGGTCGAAACTCTAATGAAAATAAGACAAAAATATCAAATTACTACAGTGCTGCTGCAATATATGCTACAGTAACCAGCGTCGTAGCGATCAAAGATGTGCGCTGCGGCACGGGTGGTGGTGAACAGTATCGAGTGAACAATAATGCATGAATAGTATTTTTACTACAGTACTCGTGAACAGTAATTTGAAGACGTAAACCTATAAATAGAAGGCCAAAAATCTTAATTAAAGAGAGGAGAAAAAGAGGCAAAGACTTAGAGAAAGGATTCACAACATAAAATAAAATATCAAAGCCAAAAATTGAAGAACCAAGATTAAGATTCAAGATTCAAGCTTTAAGTCAAGATTGAGCGAGAAGCACATTAAAGAGTCACTTTAATTAGTTTTTCTTCTCTTTCTTTATCATTATATTTTTGTTCTTATTGATCTTTATGAATTGATTTGATACTTTTGGTTTTGTGATTGGCTAAATTGCTCATCTAGGGTTTAATTATGTGAACCTAGTATGGATTTAGATTGTGTTAATTTTTAGTTTATGAACTTGATACAATCAATTGATTCATTCTATCTTTTATTTAATGCTTTCATTATACCTGATCAATATTTTGAATGGTTAAGGAACCATGATGAACTCGACGGAGGGATTCATGTGTTTAGCTTAAAATAGTTTGATGCATGATCATAGGGTAACAACTATGAGTTCTATCTAGAATAGACATATACTTAAGTGGCATGTATAGTATAATTTAGACTTGATCTTAATGAATTACATTCTGATTTGATTACCATAGACATATAGGTGATTGTTAGAATGTGTAATATAGTCACTTGATTATCGATAGAGACTTGTGATGAGATTAGTGTCTAAGTCAGTCAATTGGTATTAAGGGATTAACTAAGTGGTTAACGAGTCTAATGAAATAATAGGGGAAAGTCAAAACTCTAGATTATCTTTATTTGTGAATTCTACTCTTTGCTTTTATTTAGTTTAATTGATATAGTAGATTAGTTAAATAAATTCTAAATTTTAATTTTCTGAATAAAAGTTAAGTAAGTACAATTTTAGTACTTGATTTATAGAATTAGATCGCATAGTCCCCGTAGGATCGATATCTTGACTTAAAATCCTATATTACTTGATACGATAGTGTACACTTGCGCTTAACTACTATGGCATACAATCAACAGGATTGCAAGATTTTTAACAAGTAAAAACGCAGAGTTCTAGGTTGAATGGTAAAAATGAGAAAAAAAGATAAAAGTTGAGAAGCTTGTATCAATATGTGTATCGAATAGTTAATGATCCTTACAATGAAAAATCAAGCCTATTTATAGGCTATAAAACCCTATACAAAGCCTAAGTTTTTAAGGAATAGAATCATAATATAATAAAACTTCATATTATATACAATTTCTTAAATAAGATATAACATACTGTTGGGATTTGTGCTTACGTGCCATCCCATTATGTATAAATATTTAATTATAGTATTTATACAATTATCATTTCTAATAAAATCGTTAATATTATTAATTATTAAATGGTAAAATGCTTGTAACATTTTAAATATTGTAGATCTGAAGGAGTTCAAATCTGGTCTAAAGGAGTTTAGATCAGCGCTAAGAGTTAGCAACGCTAAAAGTTGTAAATGCTAAGAGTTAGCAGTGTTAACAATAGCAACTTATAAGAGTTAACGAAATCTAAGGAGTTGGAGTCTTATCTGAAATGGGACAAAAATATGAGAATATATTAGTAATGACATAGCTGCAAAGAGTTACAGATGGTGCTAGAAAATGTCATTATGCAAGTATGTTCTCAAACACTATATTTATGATCTAATTTTATCGATGCAGGTCTATCGGTGAAACTCATTAATATAGATTAGTGTATATCTATATCTGGATAGTCTAGATAGTTAATCTTAGTAAACCATGAGCTTAGTGGAAGCTCGTATAGAGATATAGGTATTCAGTGAGGACTGAGTACTGAACAAAATCACAAGGACCTCTGATAGACATCTCATAAAACTGTCAATGGAAGGTCTTTCAAGTTGAGTAGTATTTATGGTCCTTTGACTTGAGCTTCACAGTAGGCTTATGAGTGATCCACCATATTTTAGTTCTACACATATCAGAAACATTTCATGGTCTGACCGCTGGGTATGGTCTAATGCTCATAGAGTCTGATGTGCATAGATATGAGATCCATCAACTCATTTGGGTAATATATCATGATGCTCCAAGATTGTATTTCAGAAAGTCTTATGGCCATAAGCATAAAACTAAAAAAATATATCCCGTAGAGATAAAAAATATCACAAAAGTGTTTATGGACATTATTTTAGAAATATAAATCTGGAGATAAGTTCATGGTTGAACAAATAGAGATTTGACGATGATGATTTATGTCTCTGCTATTTCAGAATATAAATGACGAAAAGATTATACGAATATACTATAACCTCAACTTGTATGGTCTAACGCACTAGTTTGTAATATCTGTAACACGTGTATGGGGCATCGTTCACAGACGTTGTTAACCAATATGAAGTCGTTGTGCACTAGGGTGGCGGATTGGATTGAATAATTTGATCTAGTAAATTCTAGTAAAATTGAATAATTGTTTCAGGATCTTTTGGGATGTGCATTTTTCAAAACTTAATTATTAAGTACATAATTTATTAGTTAACAAGAGTTGTTAACCAATGTGATATTGACAAATGACACAATTTGGTCCATGAATTACTTTACCTTGAATTACTAATTAACCTTGCTAGTAAAAACTAGTATGGTAAATTATTTATTCAAAAGTGTTTTCAATAATTAATTTAATTAAATTTATTAGGCAAAAAGTTGAAACATATTAAATGGTAATGGATCATTTATGTTTCAAATAATATATGTAAAAATGGACCATGCATTTTATATTAAATCAAATGGCAAATGATGAAAGTTAGCATTAGCATAATATGATAATGAAATAAAAATTATCATTTCTATTATGCAAGATTGTTGGCCAACCATCTCTACCACCAAAGAGAATATAGATTATTATTCTCATTCTTTAGTCAAGTGGTGGGAGCATTTGTGAGAAAAATAATCAAGTAATATCATTTTTGGCTTAATAGAGGGACCTAGGCCAATTAATAATAATGATGAGTGGAGCACTTGTTTTGTTTATTCAAATGTTGAAAAACAAAAATAAAATTTTTCTTGCATACAATGAAGCACCCATTCGACCAAGTAAGGAAAGGGAGAGAGAGAGAGAGAAAGAGAGCACATTTTTGGTCTTGTTTTTCAAGTGTTGATACAATAAAAGAAAACTTCATCTTCCTCTCCTTTCATGGATGGCCAAACCATATTCATCTTTATAGAAAAAATTATTTGTATTTAAAAAGTTTGAATTGCTGAAAATTCTAAAACAAAGCTATTATTTTAGCTTCATAATCCCACCAAATCATTATGGACTAGAATTTTTATTATGGACTAGAATTGTTCAAGAGTAGACTTCCATGTGAGCTGCGAAATTGAAATCTTCACCAAAGTTCTTCAAATGTATGTTTTTATAATCTTAAGTTGTTAATGATTCAGTTTACATGTGTATATATTGATTATATGTTTAATTCTACTGTAAATCGTATATGTGAGATATGTATTTATTATTTTTAACATGTACACAATCACATGCAAGCATCCTAAAATACATTAACACATACAATTGAGTCCAAACCTTAAAATGAAAAGCCCATTAGCCACTTTTTAGGCCGGCATCAACAATGCCCCCTACAAGCCTTGGCCAAAAGGATGATTTTGTCAAGGCTTGTAACATTTAGCCGGCCTAGGTCACTTGTTATTAAGCTAGGATTTTAGAATCACCTGAAACTAACTCTAAAATCACCTGTACTCCAGTCACTTAACTTCAGATTGCCCTACGTAAAGCTTGTCCTTGTGAATTCTCTAGTTTGCCTGGAACCTTTAATTTAAGGACTATCCAACCTGTCAACCTCTACTAAACAATTGCCAAGATATTTATTTGAGATCACCCACTATATCCATCAAAGTAGGTCATCCTGAGTTTGCCACCAGGGTTTGGAGTTTCTGAAGGATTTTTGTTTAAATCGGCCAATTTTAATCTCTGTGGTCGTGAACGCCTTTTCAAATGTTAAGCCTAATTTTCCATACTTGGGATATTTTGAAACTAGCTCACCTTTGGCAAAAACCTTTCCATCTTTTGACCATTGCACTCTATTAGTAACTGTCACATCATTAATATTAACGGTCTAAACATCCCATCATTAATTGTGATTAATTACTTAGCCGTCAAAGTGCCTATTCGTTCCAACCACTCCTAGGTCACTATAAAAAGAGGAAAATTTAAACTAATTTTAATCTTTAATTATCATACTTCATTTTCAAATTCAGTTTATTTATCCTTGTCATTCCTTTTATAGTTATAATATAGCATTAAAATCGACCCACACTTTTCGTGCCAAGAAATAGCGTTCCTTAGAACCGGACGACGCTTAACTCAACCTCTATGTGAAGGCTCAAAAGATTGCCATATCTGACAATGTCGCCATCCAGGTATTGACATATTCAACTGACCACCTAGGATATATTCTAGGTCCATATGAATTTACGATTATTGTAGAATACTTGAGTAGTTTTTAGGGATTTCTTTTTCTTTTATTTCAACACTTCTTCTTTAGATGATAGGTCATTCGGTCGTCTTAGGCTGACTCTTTTTGGCCCTGAGGGGACTAGATGGTGTTACAAAAAACAAAATTTTTTGACCGACGAGGTCGCTCTTGATGTAATATAGCATGAATCTTGGGTAAGTTGTTTAATAGCTCGAGATATACACCATGAGGCGACCATTGCTATTGGCCTAAACAACAAATGTGGGATGGAGACTTATCACCTTTAATGGGTAAGTCATCAATTTGGCCCGGTTCAAGCTGTTCCTCATCCCAACATATTTTCTACAAACCAAAAATTTAGGTGTAGAGTAGTCTTTATGGAGTGTTTCTATATAGAGGAAACTTGCAAAGTGTCATATACGCTTCTAAGGTCGATCCAACTAGTCAATTTTCTTGTATCCCTTGATCGTCTGAATATGTTTGATATCTATTGGGGAGGAGTGGTCGACCAATTTTTTAATTTATCTTTAGAGAAAGCATTATTGCGTCACCACTTTGAGGACTTTAACCATAGTGCTGCTATGTAGGTTGACCGAAAGACGACTCGTGGTAAGCTAATCCAAGATATTTTGAATTTTAAATCTTTTTATTGCTTTAAGTACATATGTAATAATAAAGAAGAAATGAAATGGCTGTGTCACCAAAGGAAGTGGGAACTTCTAGAACATAAATGGTTGGTCGTAGAATGCCAAACTACATGGGTTCACTTTAGTAGCCCCTGGTTAAGGGAGGTGTTCTTTAATCGATCTTTTGTGGATCCAAGGCCTAAAATTTTGAAAGCTAAGTTTAGCATTACCAGAGACATTTCTACCAAAAGGAGAAATTAGCTCACCTGGACTGGTATCTATCTTGAGGATTATAAAAAACCTATCATTGACCCTGAGTCAGTTAAGATTATTGGTGGTACGCACCTATAAGGTATTTTAATTGCTTTTTCACCTATTCTTCTTTTTGTGCTTTACATCTAACATTTTAAATCTTGATGCAAAAGTAATCCCTATTACACTTGATGCCCCATCATTCTCAACATAAGATCTTGCTCTTCCCAAGAAGCGAGTTAGGGTACGAATCGCCCCAAAATTTTAAATACCATTCTTAGGCTTCAATCTATAGTTTTTTAAATTTCTCATTTGTCTAGATGACCGTAAAGAAACTTGTCAGAATAAAAATCATCCACTCCAAGTCACCTTTAGAATCGACCACTTCTCTGCAGTCAAATTCTCTGGGCGCGCATACTCCAGTAGACCGATCTTCTATCCTTTTTACTACCAATGAGAGGCCCAGCACGACGCCTATAAGAGAGTCACCTCCTGCTTAAGCCCTTACTTAAACCCTTATTTCTGTTAGTGAGTCACCATCGGCTCCCCAAGGTCATCGGCCTCAACCTTTTAAACCTGCTATGAAGAAGCCAATCCTAGGAAAAGCGACTTCAATTTGGATGTCCTATCAGCTTTAGATGTCCTATCAGCTTTACTAGTGAAATCATCTAGTGAGGATGAGGAATCTGCTAATGAGTCTTCCCTAAAGGCATCACCTGATCACCTCTCATCTATTCAGAATGAGGTTAAGGTTGTGATTGATGAGCTCAAGGGGTTGAAGAGCAAAATGACCGACCTGATGAATGGTCGATAGGTGATAGAAGTAAATCGAAAGCTCAAGTTTCTGTCTAACAACGCTACAGGCGACAATGTTTTAGTCGGTCTAAAGATGTAGATAGATGACTTTACGGCTTCGTTCATTTCAATTTCCAAAAAGAAGCATTCGACCATTCGGATAGTCGATGAAGTTGAGAAAGAAGCTGCAGAGAGGGGATTATTAGATCGTCAGGAGGACCAGTTGATAACTGAAGTTCAAGATCTTGGGGATTAAAGTAGGGTTGCCAAGCAAAAGATGAAAGAGCTAGAGAGTGTTCTAGCCAAAATAAGAGAGGAGGAAGCAAAAAGGATGACCTACTCACTTGATCTGGGTTAGTAAGTCTTGGAGCTTCGCCCAAGGAAAAAGAAGCTTAAGAAAAAGCTGAAGCTCAAAGACGTCCTAGTCCCGAAGGCTGAAGCAGATGTTAAAGCTACTGATTCTTCTGTGGTAAATTTTTATTCTTTATTAGATAAAGTATAAATGGCCAATGAAGCCCTTCTTGTATAGTATTTCTGAATTAGTAAAATATTTTCTTTTGTTGTTTCTATCTTATATTCATAACCAGCAATTTAATTTCATAATTGCCTAAGAATATGAATTGAAGAAATCGTTCGACCTTTATAAATATATATTAATTAAAAGGATTTACAAGCTCATAATTTAATATCGGCCATATGTGAGCATTTTTATTCATTGTAATTGTTTTTAAAAAATTAATCGAAGAAGAATCGGCTAACATTTTTATTCAAATTAAGCTACCGGCTGAATAATAACGAATGGGCTCACGGTTGCTTTAAGTCAGGGCCAATATATGGATACTTATTGAAAAATAGCCTTATCAATTCCTTCTCAAATGGTCGGTTGATAAGATTTCAGATATTTGTTATTTATTGTCATGTGATGAACTTTTCTGTCTAAATTGCTCAGCAAATATACCCTTTTGCTAAGGATTTTGACCACATTGAATGGGCTTCCCAATTGCTATTAAACTTTTCGAGTTCTACTTGCTTGGAACCTGTTGGGAGTACTACTTGTTGGAGCTGTTGCTTATGTGCCATTTTAATATTATATGAATATTAATTATTTAATATTTATACAATAAATATTTTGAATAAAAATTATTAATTTTATAATCATATGATATAATGCTTATAACACTACAGACATTGTATGATTTGAAAGAGTTTAAACTAGGGCTAAAAGTTAACAATGCTGAGAGTTATAAATGCTAAGAGTTAGCACTGTTAAGAGTTAGCATATTATAAGAGTCAGCAAAATTCTAAGAATTAGAAGCTTTGTCTAAAATGGGTCAAAGACCTCAGAGTATACTAGTAATGACATAGTTACAAAGAGTTGTAATAGGTGTTAGAAAATATCATTGTGTAAGTATGTCTCAAACATTATGTTCCTGATCTATGTTCACCAATGCAGGTCTATCGATGAATTACTATTATATAGATCAGTGTATGTCTATATCTGTATAGTATAGACAGTTGTTCTTAGATGACTATGAGCTTGGAGTTTGTATAGACATATGGGTATCTAGTCAGGATTGGATATTGAATATACTCACGAGGACCCTAATAGATATCCTATGAAGCCGTCAAAGGAAGGTCCTCTTGAGTTGAGTAGTATTCGTGGTCCTTAGACCTGAGCGCCACGGTGGGCTTGTGAGTGATCCACCATACTTTGGTTCCATATATGTCAAATACCTTTCATGGTTTGACCACCATATGTCTCTAGGTATGGTTCGATGTACATGGAGTTCGGTGTGGATAGATACGGGATTTATCAGCTTATATAGGTAAGTTATATGTCCGATGCTCCAAGATTGTATTTCAAAAGTCTTATGGCCACAAGTATAAACCTGGGAATGGATTTTTCCACAAGGTTAAATAATATCGCAAAAGTGTTTGTGTATATTGTTTATCGAGATACAAATCTAGAGATAAGTTCATGGATAGGCTTATGGAGATTTGATGGTGTTGATCTATATTCCAGCACATCCAGGGTATAAATGATGGAAGGATTATACATATTTGTTGTGACCTCAACTTGTATAGTCTATTGCGCTGATTTGTAATATCCGTAGCATGGGACATAAATTACGGACTCATGAAATAGTTTCATTTGACAAATCAGGTGTGGACTTGGAGAGTCCAACAATATGAAATGTATTCATTATACACTTGGGCAACGTACCGTATTGAATGGTTCAATATAGTAAAATCTAGTAATTTACTATAGTTAAGTTAACTAAAGTATATGGTTAAACGGTGGAACCCACTTTGGGTTAACTTGGTAACCTAGTAAGGATATAAAAGTAATTTCACTTAATGATTATTAATTGTTAAATAACCAAAATAAATATTTATTTATTTAATTGTTAAATAAATAATTTAACTTAACTATGGTTAAAAGTTAACCATATAATTAAGTTAATTAGATATTAACCTTACTTAATGATTAAGTAATGGTTAACCTAACTATAGTTAAGTTAGTTAACTAGGATTAGGTTAGTTAGATATTTGCTAATTCAGGTTAAGTTAGTTCTAACTCAACTAAGGTTAAAAGTTAAGCATATGGTTAAGTTAATTAGATATTAACCTTAGTTAATGATTAAGTAATGGTTAACCTATCTATGGTTAAGTTAGTTAACTAGGGTTAGGTTAGTTAGATATTTGCTAACTTAGGTTAAGTTAGTTCTAACTCAACTAAGGTTAAAAGTTAACTTTAGTTAAGTTAAATATCTAAATTCAAGTGAAATTAAAATCAAATGCATATTAAAATAATTGTTAATTAAATGTATTTGGTTTATATTAGTAAAATAAATCAATTGTATTGGTTAAAGTGTTTTAGGATGACCGACAAATTTGAGAGAGAAATTGAGAATGAAAATTGTTTTCAATAGTTGAAAACATGTTCTATTCTTTATATTCTCTAATTAATGTTAACTATTAAAATATTAATTAAATTTATTTTTGTTCAAGAGTTGAATAAATAAATAACAAATTTAACTAAGTTAAAGAGTTTAATTTTGAATTATATTTAAGAGTTATATTCATTGCTGGATTAATATACTATTATTATAAACAATTAAACCCATCATTGTTAATTGCTAGAATTGGCAAAATTTACATTTCAGGTGGACTTCAAACAATTTTAATCCAAAGGCTTCATGGGTTAAATTCTCAATCTTGTATATTAATTTGATTAATATGTAATAAATGTGTTTATTATCAATTTTTAGATTTTCATTGTGTAAACATATATAGATCATATGCGTATTTCTGATGATGAACATATCCCACATGTATGCACCCTATATAAATCAACACCCAATAATTGGTATCAAAGTAATTTTGTATTGTTTTTGGTGTTTTTTAGTATTGGCTATGTTGTAAGACAAAATTTGAGACTGTTGGGGTGCATTTCAAGTGTTGAAAATGCAAAACCGATGAAAACATCACCTGGAACGCCCCAACGTTCATGTCAAATGCTGTAGCGTTCATAGTGAATGTCGCGGCATTGGGGCTTCCAAGCCTTAGCGCCGCAGTGTTCAAGCTTGGCACTGACGAACACTTGAAATTACACATTTAATAAGGGTTTTACATCATTATTTTGTATTACTAGTGTCTTTAACTCCCATAACTTAAGTATCTTTATAATATTGTACCTAATTTGCTTTTAACTGTTTTGTGGTAGGTTCAGTAAAATGAAATAAATTTCTACCTAGAAATCTAATTGGAGTGATTCATGATCCTATGAAGATCTGACTCAATAGGATAACATATTATATTTCATAAGGCATTTGAAATTCAAACGTTTAAAGGGTGAAAATAGCATAGAATATAATTGATCTGCAGTACAGGCCCAGTCCGAACAGTCATCCGTATTTGGATCATAACTATAGAAATAGGTATCTAATACGTATAAAAAAATTCAATTTGGAAAAATAAGAGACTTATCTACAACTTTGATTTTTGGAGTAAAAATTAATTCGGACCACATCAATTCTAAACGGGACAATCAAATGGGTGCATTAATGATAATCAATACAAATTAGTTGCCACCCTTCTTGACTTTTACCATCTAAGTGGTTCCCTCTTCATTTATCTTGATTTATTCATATTTTTCTATAAATAGGTGGTCTGTTTATGCTCAAAGAATGTAATCGGAGAATTAAATTTTAGTTCAAAATACTTGTCTTTTGTATTATCTCTTTGTAGTATTATTTCTCTTATTTACTATTCTAAAGTCATGTTATCTCTTCTTCTATCTCTTTTCTTTTTCTTTAGTTTTATTATGTCCAAATAATTTTCTTTTTGCTAAGGTGAAATGGTGAAACTTTTGATAAGGTAATAAGGTATATTTAACTCTTATTCATGAATTTAGTGTTTCATTCTTAAGTTATGTAAATTTATATATGATGTATTTATTTTATTTGCAACATTAATACCATTTCTTGTAAAGTGGTGTATCTTAATTTATTATAGACAATTTTTTATAATTGACACAATAAATTCTTGAAACCATTTATAAGATTTGGTATAAATATCATTTCTTGTAAAGTGAGAGTCTTGATTTATTGTAGACAAATATAAATATTGAGATAATAAATACTTGAACCCATTTATAAGATTTAGTGTTTAATAATTGAAAGAAATAAATACAAGTTAATATATAAATGGTGATGAACTTTAATTGTTATATTTTTCGATTGGAACCTCATTTGTGTGAGGATTTCAATTGAGTTATAAAAAGAGTCAAATATTTCTATTTCATATGCCAAAAGTGGATCCCCTAACCTTAGCTTTTATTTTAATTAGTTAATTAAATTATTATTTACAAACATCTTATACTGTTTTAATTGTCTTTAAAGTATTTATAATTTGTAATTTTAATTGCACTTCTCTGTGGATTGTCCCATTCTCACTTGGTTATTTATTTTTTCAACAATCCTATACTTGGGAATAAACTCCTATATTCTAGACGTGTCAAGTTTTTGGTGTCGTTGTCAGGAAAAGTGAAATTAACATTTTTTTGTTTGTTTATTTTATTTTCATGAATGGTTAAGCCTCCTAACTTGCTTTACTTTATTTATTCTTCACTTATTATTTGTATGGAAGGTTAAGCCTTATACTATTTTTTTACTAACTTTTTTTTATTCTAATCTAATATTGACTAATCTAACTTCTAACTATTTATCTAACTTTTATTTTATTGTTAGCCTTGCCTATTTTATTTACCTTTATTTAATATTTTATTTCTTTTTTTCCCTCTCTTATTTGTATTATTTATTATTATTGTATTTTATTTTATTTCTTTGTATGAGTGGTTGGTTTCGAGATCCTAATTCTCATGGTTTAGTGAAAGGTAATTTTAAAACTTTCTTGATAATTTGTTGGATTCTCATTCATCTTTTCATTATTCATCAATTAACACCATGACCGATAATCAAATTGAGGGACTTATAGATCCAGAGGACAATCAATCCCAACATAATGACCATAACCAACCTAGGACACTTAGAGACTACATGAACCTTACACGAACCGGTGCACCATCTTGTTTAATTTTTCTCCAGATGCAACACATTTTAATTTAAGCCAGAAATTATCCAACTTTTACCCACTTTTCATGACTTAGATTCAGAGAACTCTTACCTATATCTAAGAGAATTTGAAGAAGTGTGTAACACCTATAATGACCAAAATTGTAGCATGAACATAATTGGACTTATGCTTTTTGTTTTTTTCTTTAAAAGATAAAGCTAAAACATGACTACAAAACCTTAGGACAAGATTCATTTCTTTATGAGATGAGATGCAACAACAATTCCTAATTTTTTTTCCTCCCCATAGAACAAATTCTTTCAAAAGATAAATTACCACTTTTGCTCAAAAATTAGGAGAGACTCTTTACCAATGTCAGGAAAGGTATAAAGAATTACTTAATACCTATCCTCATCATGGCTTTGAAACTTGGAGATTAGTCTGAAATTTCTATAAGGGCTTAACACCCCAAGTTAGGCAAATTGTAGAGATGACATGTAATGGAATATTTGGGGACAAAGACCCAGAAAAAGCAATGAAATATCTAGAATTACTAGCAAACAATGCTCAAAATTGGGACACTGCTGGTACCTGTGAGGCACTTAAAAAAACTCAATCCACTCCATCTAGTGTGGGTATTTATCATCTTAGAAAAGACCACGACCTTCAAGCTAAATTAACATCCCTAGTTAGAAAAGTCGAAACCTTAGAAATGAAAAAGAGTGGTCAATTAAAATCTGTTCAAGAAATTGTGTGTCACATATGTAAAACCCATGATTACTCTACCAATGATTGCCTAACTTTGCCTATATTTAGGGAATGTCTCCATGAACAAGCCAATGTTCTAAACACATTCAAGCAGTCAAACAATAACCCGTATTCATAAAACTACAATCTTGGTTGGAGAAATCACCCGAATTTTAGTTGGAGGAATAACACTCAAGCACAAGCTTCACAACCACTTTTCCAACCACACCAAAATCTTCAAAGCCATCAGGGCTATGCACTATATGTCCCACCTCTTAAGAAAAATCTTGAAGAAACTTTGCATGCATTCATTAAAAAGCAAGAGTCTATTAGTTCTCAAAATGCTCAAACATTTGCTGATTTGAAAGATATTCTTACTAAATTTGCATCCGGACTTAACATTTATGAGAAAGGAAAATTTTCTTCTCAACCATAATTAAACCCTAAAGGACAACATAACTCAAATGCATGTAGTTCAGGAAGCTAACATATAAGTCTAGTTAAAGCAGTTATCATTCTTTGGAATGGTAAGATTATTGAAAAACACATTCCTGAACCTCATGAGAACGATGAATCAATCTTTAAGGGTAAGAAAAGCGTTGAACCTACACTTAGTGAAGAAAACACCAAACCCTCACCTCCGCCCCCATTTCCTAATGCATTACGTAATGCTAAAAAGATGAATCACAATCCTAAAAATTTTAAAATCTTCAAACAGGTAAAAGTTAATATTATTTTATTGAATGCTATTAAACAGGTTCCCTCTTATATAAAATTTTTGAAGAATTTGTGCACAGTAAAAAGAAAACTGAATGTGAAAAAGAAAGCATTTTTAGCTGAACAAGTAAGTACCATTCTTCAGAATAATAATACTTTGAAATACAAAGACCCTAGTTATCCTACAATTTCATGTATTATTAAAAGTCATAAAATTGAGCAAGTCTTACTTGATCTTGATACTAGTGTAAATTTACTGCTATATTCAATTTATCAACAACTCAATCTCGGTGAGTTAAAACTAACTTTTGTAACTCGTTTGCTTGCCAATAGATCAATAAAAATGCCAAGAGAGATAGTGGAAGATATTTTAGTTCAAGTTGATAAAATCATATATCATGTGAATTTTATTGTCTTGGACACAGAACCTGTTAAAGGATGTAATTCGAAACCTGTTATTTTGGGTTGTCCATTTTTAGCAACTTCTAACGCTTTGATTAATTATAGGAATTGAGTAATGAAGCTTTCATTTGGAAACATGACACTTGAGCTCAGTGTTTTCAATATGTGTAAGCAACCACATGAGGAGGAGGATGAAAGTGAAGAAGCCAACATGATTGAAATGATTGTGGAGGATCATATTCAAAAATAGAGTTCTACCGATCCCTTAGAAATGTATTTAATGAATTTATTTGAGTCAAATATACAATTAGATCCTGAAATCTCTAACATATGTTCTTTACTTGATTGCGCACAGGTGATTGAAAATAAAAGATGGAAACCAAAGTTTATTAGGAGAAAATGAGGATAAACAGAATGAAATTTCAAAGTTGGAGTTGAAACCTTTCCTTGAAGGACTGAAATATGCATTTCTTGGAGAAAAACAACCTTACCCGGTGATAATCTCTTCTACACTCACAAACGAACAAGAAGGTAAGTTAATTGAAGTATTAAAAATGCATAAAAATGCAATTTGGTGGATTTTAAAATACATAAAAGACATTAATCCTTTGATTTGCACACATAGAATACACATAGAGGATAATGCCAAAACTTTCCAACAACCTCAAAGGAGATTAAATCCACTTATGAAAGAGATAGTGAGAGTTGATGTTCTCAAATTACTTGAAGTAGGAATCATCTATCCTATCTCAGATAGTAAGTGAGTAAACCCTAATCTGGTAGTACGAAAAAAATCTAGAATCACAATCATTGAAAATGAAAAAGGTGAATTAATACCAACTTGAGTCTCATCTATTTGGAGGATGTGCATATATTATAGGAAGTTGAACTCTGCCATTAGAAAAGACTATTTTTCTTTACTATTCCTTGACCAAATTTTAGAAAGAGTAGTAGGACATCCATACTATTGCATTCTAGACAGTTATTCTAGCTATTATCAAATTCCTATAGCATTAGAAGACCAAGAAAAAATTATCTTTACATGCCTTTTTGAGACCATTTCTTTTAGAAGAATATCGTTTGGACTTTGTAATACTCCAGCAACATTTTAAAGATGTAGATTAAGCATTTTTAGTGACATGGTTGAGCATTATTTAGAAGTTTTCATGGATGATTTAACTGTGTTTGAAAATTCTTTTGATAATTGTCTTGAAAACTTAGAAAATGTTCTAAAAAGATGTGAGAAAAATGGTCTTATGTTGAATTGCAAAAAATATCATTACATGGTCATTTCTAGAATTGTTTTGGGATATGTAGTGTCTTACAATGAAATTGATGTAGATAAGGTAAAAGTCAAACTCATTTCTTATTGACCTCACAAAAAAAAGTCAGAGAAATTCGATCATTTTTAAGACATTCTAGATTTTATAAGAGGTTCATAAAATATTTTAGTGCTATATCTGGACCTCTTTGTAACCTTTTTACAAAAGATGAATCATTTGAGTGGACTCAAGAGTGTCAAAAAAGTTTTGAAAAATTAATTGACATCTTAACATCGGCTCTTATAATACAATCTCTTGACTGATTTTTGCCTTTTGAGCTCATATATGATGCCATTGACTATGCTATTGGTGCTATATTGAGACAAAGAAAGGATAGTAAACCATATGTAATTTATTATGCATGTAAAACTTTAAATAGTGCATAAATGAATTATACAACAACTGAAAAAAAAAATACTTGTTATAATATTTGTATTAGACAAATTTCGTTCTTACTTAATTGGTTTTTCAATTGTTGTGTTTACTGACCATGCTGCTGTAAGGTACTTAATGTCAAAACACGATGCAAAACCAAGACTGATTCAATGGATTCTATTGCTTTAAGAATTTAATATCAATATCAAGGATAAAAAGGGAGTTGAGAATATTGTTGTAGATCACTTATCAAGACTCGCACCAGATCCATCAACAGAAATAACATCCATTAATGATTATTTTCCCGATAAATTTTTATTTTCTATTGTTACAATGCATTGGTATGCTAATATTATTAATTTTCTTGTAATAGGAGAAATGTCACCTCAATGGAATGCTCAAGACAAAAAGAAATTTTTAACTAAGGTAAGAAAGTTTTATTGGGATGATCCTTATCTCTTCAAATATTGTCTTGACCAAATATTTCGAAGATACATACTCGATAATGAGGTAAGTAGAGTTATTGAATTTTGTCATTTTGAAGCATGAGAGGGACATTTCTCATCAAAGAAAATAACTACAAAAATCTTACAGTGTGGATTGTATTTGCCCACTTTATTTAAAGATATACCTGTATTTTGTATAGCGTTTAAAAATTATCAAATATTATGATCAATTTCAAAATGAAACATGATAACTTTGAACCCCATTCTTGTTATTGAAATCTTTGATTGTTGGGGGATAGATTTCATGGGACCATTTCTACTATTATTTGGATTTATGTATATCTTAGTCGCAATAGATTATGTCTTAATATGGATTGAGGCTATTCTATGTCGAAATAATGACCATAAAATAGTCATGAAATTTTTGAAAGAAAATATCATGAGTCGATTTGGAATCCCTCAAGCCATTATAAGTGAGGGAGTAAACACTTTTGTAATAGGCCATTTGAAACATTAATGAAAATATATGATATTACTTATAAAGTTGCCATCCCTTATCATCCTCAAACAAGTGGACAAGTTGAACTAACAAATAAGAAGATAAAATAAATTTTGAAAAAATTGTAAACCCAAATCGCAAAGATTGGTCTTTAAGACTTAATGATACGCTTTGAGCTTATAGAACTGCTTTTAAAACTTCATTAGGTATGTCTCTTTATAGGATAGTTTATGAAAAACGTTTTCACTTATATGTGGAACTTAAGCATAAAACTTACTGGGCCATTAAAACTTTCAGCGCAAATCTTGATTCTGCTGGACAGATATGTAAATTACAAATAAATGAACTTGAAGAATTGAGAAATGATGCATATGAGAATTTAAAAATTCATAAAGCTAAAATCAAAGCTTTTCATAATTAAAAAATCCAAAGAAGAACATTTGATGTTAGGTAGAAGGTCTTGCTTTATAATTCTCGACTTCACATATTCGCAGAAAAATTAAGATCAAGATAGAGTGTAATTTTTATTGTAAAACATGTGTACCCTTATGGAATAATTGACATTGAAAATCCTAGAAATTGTAATGTGTTTAAGGTAAATGGGCAACGACTAAAGCCATTTCTAGAAAACTAACCTTTTTATAAAGAATTTGTGTCCTTGTCTGACCCTTGTTACGAGACCAATTAATCTTTATTTTACATATTTACATATTTATATATATATATATTTATTATTCTTCTAACTTTATTTTTTTCATACTTGCAAGCTAATTTAGTATTTTTGTAAAAGTTTTGTTTTGCACCCTAGTTAAGTGGCAGATAATAGTAAAAGTTTTGAAGCCAAAGTTTGATTGACAGGCGAGTTTTCAGATTCATTAATTTTCTACATGCTTAGCTTAGGTAAAAGCTCTTTTACAAAAAAAGCAAAGGGCAAAAAGATTAAGTGTTTGTTACAAGTGTGCACGCATGACTTGCAACATATGTTACCGCACTTTAGGAATGGGTTTTATAAATCGTGATGATAACATTAGGTTCATGAAGGATAGCCTAAGTAAGGAGTCTTTAGATGATATCTTATCGACTCTTGAGATGCATCCTAGTGGATATGTGCATATTGTAATTCGTGAATTATGAGACATATTTCTAAAAGAACATGAGCAGTACAGTCTTGAAAATCTGACTTTAAAAGACCATGTTTGTCAATTTATAAGAAAATTAGATGGAAAGCCTATCCCTGACCCATAGAAAGCGTTTAAATCATTTCTGGACGTAAAACTAGAAGAAAATGTGAACCACAATCACAACTATTTGTAGATATTTATTGTAACTATTATTTTTAAATATTTCATTTCAACCTCAAATGTCTTCTCCAACAACAACTAACCACCTATAGTCAATTTTGAAAATTTTCATTTAAAGCTTAATCTTATCCATTAACAACCAACTACCCATATGACTGAACTTTAGAACACCTTTTAGCTATATAAATACATTTCATTATTTCTGCATCTTTATACAAACTTAAAATCATTCAAGGGAGAGGGTGAATGTAATAATGGAAGGAACATCAACTCGTAAATTCACAAAAATTTGTGTCTTTTGTGGATCTAACCCTGAAAAAATTAGAGAGTTCGTAGAAGCAGCAAAAGCCCTTAGTAAGGTATTAGCTGAGCGAAAAATTCATTTAGTATATAGGGGAGATAATGGTGGATTAATAGGATGTGTGACAATAGTTGTACAAAATAAAGGCAGTCTAGTTTTGGGTATCATACCGAAAGCTCTAGTTGTTAGGAATATTGTAGAAAAAACACATGGAGATGAGTTACAGGTAACGTCAATGCATGAGTGAATGTCTCTTTTGCTTTGTAATACTGATGTCTTCATAGCTCTACTTGGAGGTTTCGAAACTTTGGAGAAATTTTTTCAAATTGTCTCATGGGCACAATTGCAAATCCAATAAAAACCTTTTGGTTTGTTAAATGTTGAAGGATTTTATAATGATTTGTTATCTTTTCTTGACTATGCGGTGGAAACATAATTCATCTCATTTGCAGCACGACGGATCCTCATTTCTACTTCAACTATTGATCAGTTACTCGATGAATTACAAGCCTTTATATCTCTATCTGATTCAACAATGTGTCAGATAGATTTGTATACTGATGACAGTGAAAACAAATGCAAGATAGATTTGACGTTTTGTCTGTAGCCTATCTACTTTTATATATTTTAAATCATTTTGTGCAGCTTGTTTTATTTTGTTGCAGGTTTTATTTCCAATAAAAGATGTTTCAGATGATATCTTCTATACTCTACTCTTTCTATATTTTGACATTGAGGACAATGTCTCAATCTGATTGAGGGGGATAGTTGATATATAATGTGAGTGTTAATTTTTTTTGCTATCACTTTATTCTCTAAAAAAAACATTCATCATGGATGACATAAGTAAAAGATTCATTTATGCATTCTTGAGATGTATTCTAGTTCTAGAATGGCAGAGTAAAAAGTACATTATTGAACTTTTGAACACATTCTAATTGGTTTATTTTTAATACATTTTATGTATATTTGTTTATTGCTTAATTTTTTTGTAACTCTTACATAAATAAGTTTGCTTTACTATCAATGTATGATCTCAAAATTATTTAGTTTAAATCACTTTTTCTATCTAGGTTACTAAAGAATAACTTTTGAAATTATTTCTTGAGCATAATACTAAGCCTTATGGTAAGATGGATGATTCAATCTATATAGCCAAGAGAATTTTCATGTCTAAGTATACATATTCTTTTCTAAACTCACACATCTTTTGTAAGTGAGTGGAAAGGTTTGAGATAACAGCTTATGAACTTTTATTGATATTTTGAAATGGTTAATTTTTATTTGGAATGATATTATTTGGGATGAGGAATGATTTGGTTGCTTAGCTGAAGGATGATTAAAAATAAATTATGAAAAAGCATTATGGTGAGAAATTATTCTTATTTTGTAATGATTCTTTATGTCTTTCAAAAAAAAAAAAAAAAAAGAAGTCAATTCAGTTCAATAAAGTATTCGTTCAATTTTAGAATACAAAAGTCATTAGGAAGTAATTTTGTCACTGGACTCTCTATTCGTAAGATTCGCATATAATAATTAAAGTCTTGAATCTAGCATGTGGTAAGAATGGTTTGATTTTAAATAATTGATTTTTCTATCTTTAAATCAATGTTAGTTTGTCTGTCTGTCCTTAAATGTAGCATTTTTTTTTAACGATATCTATTTTTCAACTCCATAAGTGAAATTTTAACCCGTTAAACAGTTATTCACCTGTGAGGATATGAAGTTGAGGCTTTTACTTGAAAAATAATTTCAAGGCTATACATGTTATAGTTTGTGGTAAGAAGGCTTCAGTTTAATTCACACACACACAATTTTGGAAGTTATGATCTAAATAACTTTAATAGCGATTGTGATCTTGAACTGACTTTTGTTTGAAATACTTAGGTAGTGTTCAAATTTTATTTATGCTTGAATTGCTAGTGACTAACAATAAGCTAGTTGGGGGGTGTAATAAACACTTGAAATTACACATTTAATAAGGGTTTTACATCATTATTTTGTATTACTAATGTCTTTAACCCCTTTAACTTAAATATCTTTGCAACATTGTACATAATTAGCTTTTAACCGTTTTGTAGTAGATTTGATAAAATAGGCATAAATTTCTACGTAACAATCTATTTGGAGTGATTCTTGATCCTGTGAAGAGCTGACTCAATAGGTTAATATATTGTATTTCACAAAGTATTTGAAATTTGAGCATTTAAAGGATAAAAATGGTCTAGAACAGAACTGATCTTCAATACAGGCCTAGTTCGTATAGTTGATAAGGGCAAATTTGTCATATATTTTCTCATGTTTTTATTATTGATATTTTATGATTTTATGAGAATAGATGGCTATTTATGTGCATTATTGTTATTTATAGGGACTTGAATGAAATTTAAAGAAAGAACGCAAAAGGAGCGAAAACAGGGACTAAAATGCAAAGTTTTCAAGATTATGAGTCCAGCGCCCCCGCGCCACAAGTATTGTCGCCCCAGCGCTGCAATAGTGATCGAAATAAGAAAAACGACCTGCTTAAGTCGCGTTTAGCGCCCCAGCGCCGAATAGTCACCGCGCCAGCGACGCTACATCGCCCCAGCGATATCAACATACCGCACCAGCGGTGAAGCAGTTTTCATGCCGCGCCCCAGCGCCAAGATCCCACCGCTCCAGCGGTAATAGCTTTTTCACGTGTCGCCCCAGCGACAACTGCATAGCGCGCCAGCGGTAGTGCGAGTCCTAGTCCGACGAGAATTGAGATTTTCAAGCTCATATCAATCCCTATATAAAGCCACTCGTTCCCAGCCTTCAAAAAGAATCCAAGACGACCCAAGAGCACCAAGAATATAGAGCACAAGTCTTGGAGAGCAATAGGAGCTTAATTGAATCAACTTTAGAGAGAGATACAAGACGTTCTTCGGCATCAAGAGTTCCTAGGCAGCGCAATTAAGAGCAATTTGACGTCTATATCAGTTTGCTAATAATTGTATCATGATTTATAATTATTTTTACTGCTGTTCTCTTGTAGCCATGAGCTAACTTGTTTTCTAGGGTTAATATTTGAACTCAATATGTGCACTTAAATTGCCATATCTTTTAGTATTTAATAAACTTAGTCATTTATTATTTAAATTACTTGTGTTTAATGCTTCAATATATCTGGCCAATATATGGTGAATGAATTGGTAATATTTTGATAAACTCGGAAGAGGAATCAATATATTTAGACCTAGGTAATTTGATGCATGATTATAGAGTAACATTCAATATTGCATATGCAAGTTTCAACTTAGGATAGGAATATACCTAATTGGCATGTATGATCAATAAGACCTAATCTTAATGAATCTTAATTTATTACAAGTACCATAGGAATATAGGTATTTGGTAAATTAGGGTATACTTGCATGACCTTGGAAGAGGCTTGTGAATACATTAGTGTCTTGATCAATAATAAAGACTAAGTGAGTTAAATATTAGAGGATTAATCATTAGAAACATATTGAGGGATAATATTAATCCTAGGTTTTCTCTACGTTGCTATCTTTAAATCTCATTGCTTTGTGTTTTGCTTTTATATTTCTTACATTCATTCTTAGATTTTTATTTTTCTGAATAATTATTAGGAAGATATAATTTTAGTAATTGGTTAAAAAGAAAGAATTATCCCTGTGGGTTCGACATCCGACTTATTTAGTCTCTTTATTACTTGCATACGATAGTGTATACTTGCACTTAATTTATGATATAGAAATATCGCATCAATAGTCATCGGTATTTGATCTATAACTATAGCAATACGTATCTCTACAACTTTGATTTTTTGAGTAAAAGCTGATTCTGACCACATCAATTCTAAATTGAGCAATCAAGTGGGTGTATTAATGATAATCAATATAAATTAGTTACCCCCCTTCTTGACTTTTATTATCCAAGTGGTTCCCTCTTAATTTACCTTGATTTATCTATATTTTTTTTTATAAATAAGTGGTCTGTTTATGCCTAAAGCATGTAATTAGAGAACTAGATTTTAGTTCAAAATACTAGTCTTTTGTATTATCTCTTTGTAGTATTATTTCCATTGTTTACTACTCTAAAGTCATGTTATCTCTTCTTTCATCTCTTTTCTTTTTCTTTTTCTTTAGTTTTATTATGTCCATGTAAATTTTTTTTTTTGGCTAAGGTGAAAGGGTGAAACTCTTGGTAAGGTAATAAGATATACTTAACTCTTATTCATGAATTTAATGTTTCATTCTTAAGTTATGCAAATTTATATATGATGTATTTATTTTGTTTGCAATATTAATAACCTTTTTTGTAAAGTGGTGTATCTTGATTTATTATAAATAATTTTTATAGTTGGCATAATAAATTCTTGAAACCATTTACAAAATTTGGCATAGATACCATTTTCTTGTAAACTGAGAGTCTTGATTTATTGTAGACAAATATAAAGATTGGCATAATAAACACTTGAACCCATTTATAAGATTTGGTGTTTAATAATTGAAAGAAATAAATACAAGTTAATATATAAATGGTGATGAACTTTAATTGTTATATTTTCCGATTGGAACCTCCTTTGTGTGAGAATTCCAATTGAGTTATAAAAAGAGTTGAATATATTCTTATTTCATATGTCAATAGTGGATTCCCCTAACCTTAGATTTTATTTTAATTGGTTAATTGAATTATTATTTGCAAACATCTTATACTGCTTTAATTATCTTTAAAGTATTTATAGTTTATAATTTTAATTCCACTTTTTTGTGGATCGATCTCGTTCTCACTGGATTATTTATTACTTCGACAATCTTGCACTTGAAAATAAACTCCTATATTCTGGATGTATCAGACGCCTCGGCGTTGGAGGTACTGCTTCTAGCCCCGCAGCACTGAGGCTTTTAAAGCCTTAGTGTTGCAGCGCTAAAGAATCAATGTTGTAGCATTGAGGACTTTGCCTTTGAATGCCGCAGCGTTGCTAAGCCAATGCCACAACATTGCCATAAAAAAAGAGTAATTTTTTATTTTATTTTGTATGTGTAGGGGTTTATGAGATACAATAATAAGAGTTATTAGTCTGTATGATAAACTAGAAGAAGCCCTACTTGTGGAGGTTAGTTGTGTTTGTACAG
The DNA here is from genome assembly GCA_946807835.1 of Ailanthus altissimus. Classification (NCBI taxonomy): domain Eukaryota; kingdom Viridiplantae; phylum Streptophyta; class Magnoliopsida; order Sapindales; family Simaroubaceae; genus Ailanthus; species Ailanthus altissimus. Next base: position 14,020,951 of record OX327712.1, on the reverse strand, counting down.
AAATAAATAATTGATTGAGAATATCTTTCTAATGAGATGAGAGCCTGTATTTAAAAATCTCTCTTAATCAGATTGAAATTAATTATATTATGTGATAATATTTTAAATGGTCTGTCTTGTCAATACGGTGTAAGACGAGTCACTATAGTCTTTTCCAATATTGCTTTAGCGTGAGAGATTTGGTATATGTGACTTGTTCTAATGTCGGTAAAATATGAGATGAGTCAAATATATGTAAACATGTTATTCAATATTGCTTTAACGTGAGGATAGTGTCAATAATATATATTTGACTATTAACAAGTTAATACGAAATACACTTACTCAATATTGCTTTAGCGTGAGGATAAGATATATTTAGGATCAGTATTAAGAGTTGCATGAGGTGTAATTGACAAGAGTTGTCTACCTATTAGGTTTACAAAGGCTAATATTACTTTAGCGTAAGGCTAGAGTAAAATGTCCATGGAGTCCATTTCTCACTGTATAGTTTAAAATATTTAAACTGTCATTATCCCATTCGAGAGATTAAAGGGATTAAGTAAAGCAGTGGGAGGGCGTTTTTAGATTAAAAATGTATAATAGTTATCTCATGATCTAAAATATTATTAATTAACGATTAGAAATATTCCGCTACAAATCTCCTAATTTGTCTTATAGAGATAAGATAAGTACGAGCAATTCATTAGTACTCTTGATCAATATACACTGACTATAGGGTACTGACTAAAATATTTATGACTTACTTATGAATCTGAGAATAGTTCTAGATTCAGAAATATTTGATATATCTAAACCACAGATAGAGAAATATTACTATAGAAAGTGTTTCCACCGTGATAAGGGTTGAAATAGTAAATGTTTCTATTTATGGCACATTGACTTAAGAAAGATTGGCCCATTAGATATATGTTTTACCAAACATTAACATTTCATTAGCATATGATGCTAAGTGTGCAAAGGTATGGGATACCGCTTGTTATTCTCATATCTGTAAGGTGTTGCATGATTTTAGGAATGCTTGATAGCTTAAAAATAAGAAGTTTAGCTTCACGTAAGAAATAGAGGTTTCCTATACGTGGCAGTCGTTAAGACTTTTAAATCACTTCTCCTTTCTGGAAAAAGCATTAATGTTCTATAATTGTTATTTTATGTCAAACATTATTAAGTGAATCATATCACTCCCTGTAGTTGACAGAGAGGGTTATAAATGATAATGATAATATTTTACTAACTGAGTATCAGTTAATAAATGACCGTTATATCTTATATACAACAGGAAATATCATTAGTGTATAGGTTAACATAATAAATAGTAGTTTAGCAACTTTGAATAATAAAGAATAGTGGCACATAAGATTAGGTCATGTAGTCGTGAGATGACTATCTTGTTTGGTTAAGGATTGTCAGATATTTAATCTAACTATAAAACATTGACTAGTTTATGAATTCAAGAGAATGTGACCAAATCGTTATATAGGTGTTAGACGCTAGGCCATTAATTAATTGATACTAGTACATAGTAATGTATTTAGTCCAATGAATCTTATTACCATGGGTGGGTTTTGATACTTCATTGTCTTTATAGTGATTTGTCACTATATAGACATGTGTTTTTGGGAAATGTAGGTCAAATTTTTTTTAAAGTGTTCAAAATGTTGACTATGCAAGTAAAGAAATAAACCCTTATATATGTTGAGTGCTTTGAATTAGATCGAAGCAGTTAATACCTAACCAGTAAATTCATAAATTATTTAAACGAGAATACGATTCTCACTCAACATTTCTCCAGATACTCATCAACACAAATGTATTTTGGAAAGAAGAAATTAAGATTTATTAGATACAATCTGATTGATATTGAATTTCACTGATCTTCTACAATATCTATGAGATTATACTTTAGAATCTACTGCTCACTTATTGAAAATAGTTACATTGAAAATCATTTCTTCTACTCTGTATGAGATATAGAATAAAAGGGATACCAATTCAATGATTCAGATGAACGAAATATATTCATTACTCATGATGCCATTTTTATAGAGAAAGAGTTTCTCATGGATCGTGGGAATCGTAGAAACATTGAACTTGATGAAATCAATCAAAATATATATAAACTGACGATGGAATTTTAAGTTCATGTGAGTGAAATACTTTTAACACACTCTTCTTATAAGTAGAAAATGATATCAAGGCCACCGACTAGGTATATTTGATACTTGATAGTGCCCTTGATATTTTTTTAGTTGAAGAAAATGATCATTTAACTTATGGAGAAACGATGTTTGACATTATTTCGGTAAAATGGCAAGATACCATAAAATCTAAAATTGATTCTACACATGACAATCAAGTCTGGGACTTGGTTGTACTTCTTGTAAGAATTATTCCTATTAGTTATAAATCAGTTTATGCAGAGGAAGTATGGGCCCCATATAAAGGAAGAGTTCTTCAAGGCTCGACTGATGTTGAAAGGTTACATTCAGAGATCTAGGATCGGTTATAAGGAAACCTTTTTTATCAGTAACCATGCTAAAGTTAACTTAGATTTTGTTGGCTATTACCACATATTATGATTTTGAAGACTGGCTAATAAATGTAAATATGGTATTCTTGGATGTATATCTCGAGTATGAGATATGCATAGAACAACATTGTTTGTTGCATCCAAACCTAACTTATAATATAATGTGCATACTGAGGAAGTTTATTTATGGACTTAAGTAATTTTTCTGAAGCTGGAATATTCATTTATATGAAGAAATCAGGAAATATTGTTTCATAAGGAATGAAGAAGAAGCGTGTGTGTTTAGAAAGAGTAGTGAGAGTATGATTATCTTTATAGTTCTCTAAGTGAAATATATACTCAATATCAAAAACGATGTTGGTATGTTGCAAGTAAATTAGATAAGTGTTATTTGAGTAAAGAACTTCTTTATAAAAGATTTAAGAGAGACTTCCTGTATACTAGGTATAAAGCTTTATAGAGATATAGCTAGGAGGCTGATGGAACTCTCTCAATCTTCGTATATAGACTAAGTCTATAAAAAGTACAACTTGAATGATTGTAAGACAGTTAATGTGCCTTTCAAATATGACATTCATCTTTTTATAAGGAAGTGTTATTGGGAAGAAGATAATATCTAGGAAATAATCCATGGATAACATAGAGAACCCACTCAGGCCTAAACTCCTATGGTGTTTGAGAAACATGTAGAGTGTATTGGTATGAGATACCAGTACGAATGGCACTAAAGCAAGTGGGAGTTTGTTGAAGTTGGTGCTTAGGTGTCATTCCAATATTGTATGAATATTAATTGTTTAATATTTATACAATAAACATTTCGAATAAAATTTTTTAATTTTATAATCATATGGTATAATGCTTATAACACTAAAGACATTGTATGATCTGAAAGAGTTCAAATCTGGTCTAAAAGAGTTAAAACTAGGACTAAGAGTCAGCAATGCTGAGAGTTATAAATGGTAAGAATTAGCAGTGTTAAGAGTTAGCAGGTTATAAGAGTCAGCAAAATTCTAAGAGTTAGAAGCCTTGTCTGAAATGGGATAAAAACCTGAGAGTATACTAGTAATGACATAGTTGCAAAGAGTTGTAATAGGTGCAAGAAAATTTCATTGTGTAAGTATATCTCAAATATTATGTTCCTGATCTATGTTCACCAATGCAGGTCTATCGATGAATTACTATTATATAGATCAGTGTATGTCTATATCTGTATGGTATAGACAGTTATTCTTAAATGACTATGAGCTTGGAGTTTGTATAGACATATGGGTATCTAGTTAGGATTGGATATTGAGTATACTCACGAGGACCCTAATAGATATCCTATGAAGCCGTCAAAGGAATGTCCTATTGAGTTGAGTTGTATTCGTGGTCCTTAGACCTGAGCGCCACAGTGGGCTTGTGAGTGATCCACCATACTTTGGTTCCATATATGTCAAATACCTTTCATAGTTTGACCATCATATGTCTCTAGGTATGGTTCGATGTACATGGAGTCCGGTGTGGGTAGATACGGGATCTATCAGCTTATATAGGTAAGTTATATATCCAATGCTCTGAGATTATATTTCATAAAGTCTTGTGGCCACAAGCATAAACTCAGAAAATGATTTTTCCACAGGGTTAAACAATATCGCAAAAGTGTTTGCGTATATTGTTTATCGAGATATAAATCTGAAGATAAGTTCATGGATGGGCTTACGGGGATTTGACGATGTTGATCTATATCCCCACACATTCAGGGTATAAATAATGAAAGGATTATGCATATATATTGTGACCTCAACTTGTATGGTTTAACACGCTTATTTGTAATATTCGTAACGTGTGCGTAGGGCATTGATTACAGACTCATGGAATAGTTCCATTTGAAAAATCAGGTATGGACCTAGGGAGTCTGAAAATATTAAATATATTCGTTGTGCACTTGGGTAGCGTACTATATTGAGTGGTTCAATACAGTAAAATTCAGTAATTTACTAAGGTTAAGTTAACTAAAGTATATGGTTAAATGGTGATTGATGAGTATAATTTGAATCCATAATCCAACCCCATTTATCTTAATAATTGTTCATTTTCGAGTAATTTAAGAGCTTTTGTGCGTTAAATGTTGTTGTTATAAGGTTAAATTAGGAGAATATGGAAAAGTATGAATTGGAGCAAATTAGGGAAATTGCCAAAGTAAATTTCTACAATACTTATGAACAGTGATTTACTACATTATTTTGCTACAGTGACCACTGCCCTAGCGTTCTGACGATTCTATAAATACCTTATTTCACCTCCAAACGCGAGAGTTTTAACCCCAAACCTAACCTTAACCTTAACCCAAACCTATTTTCTCTCAATTTAACATGTCTTTAACTTAGAAATCATCCCCATATTATGTAAAAAAAATATTTAAAGCTATTTTGGAGAGGAATTACACATTCAAGAGCATTTTGAATAATCTTTAGAGGATCCAACTAATGCCATGGATTGAATGGAGGCACTATTGTCTTCATAAATTCGGTTCGAGATTGTTGTATTATGTTTATTTATTTTTATTTAGCCATTAAACTCTTGTTATGTTGATTTAATTTCATTATCTAGGATTGTAGCCTTTAACCTAATATGTTGACTTAAATGTAGTATTTGATTCCCATTGTTATGAATTTAGTTTATTATTCAATTTGTGTTGTTCTTAATGCCTTTAATATGCTAGGAATTGTGATTGGATGATTATAGAACATTAGGATAAACTTGAAAAAGGCATCCTATTATTTAGACCTATACAAATTAATGCATGATTGTGTAGTTTGAAATGAACCTTGATTTATTAGAATTACCATAGGAATATAGGAATTCGGTAGATTAAAGTATAATCATTCTATTATTAGAAGAGACTTGTGATGAAATACGTGTTGTGACTAATAATTAAACTGAGGGATAAATAATAGGATAATGAATTCATATTGAGGGATAACTATAATCCTAGATGCCCTTCATTTAGTATTTGCACTTACATAGTTTGCACAATTAGGATTAATTTGTAGAATTAGTAATTAGTTTTAACATAAACAAATCAAATTTATCATTTGTGTGAATAAAAGTGAGATGACACAATTTTAGTACTTGGTTAAGAATAATAATAATTCCTCAGGGGATTGACACTTAACTCGTCATATATTACTCGTTCTTGATAGCGTGCACTTACGCTTAGCCTAGAAATCACACAACAGTGATACCCATTTCGGGTTAACTTGGTAACCTAGTATGGATATAAAATTAATTTCACTCAAGGATTATTTAATTGTTAAATAATCAAAATAAATATTTATTTATTTAATTGTTAAATAAATAATTTAACTTAATTATGGTTAAAAGTTAACAATATAGTAAGTTAATTAGATATTAACCTTACTTAATGGTTAAGTAACGGTTAACCTAACTATGGTTAAGTTAGTTAACTAGAGTTAGATTAGTTAGATATTTGCTAACTAGGGTTAAGTTAGTAGTCAACTAAGGTCAAAAGTTAACTTTGGTTAAGCTAAATATCTAAATTCAAGTGAAATTAAAATCAAATGCATGTTAAATTAAGTGTTAATTAAATATATTTGGTTTATATTAGTAAAATGAATCAATTTTATTGGTTAAAGTGTTAAAGGATGACCGGCAAATTTGAGAAAGAAATTGAGAAAGAAAATTGTAATGTTTTCAATAGTTGAAAACATATTCTATTCATCATCTTCTTTTATTAATGTTAACCATTAAAACATTAATTAAATTTATTTTTGTTCAAGAGTTGAATAAGTAAATAATAAATTTAACTAGGTTAAATATTTTAACTTTGAATTATGTTTAAGAGTTAAACCGATTGCTAGATTAATATAAAGCTATTCTAGACAATCAAACCTACCCTTATTGATTGCTAGAATTGGTAAAGTTTATATTTTAGGTGGACTTCAAGCAATTTTAATTCAAAGACTTCATGGGTTAAATTCTCAATCTTTTATATTAATTTGATTACTATGTAATAAATGTGTTTATTTTTAATTTTTAGACTTTCGTTGTGTAATGATGAACACATCCCACATACATGCACCCTATATAAATCAACGAAAAAAATGATATTTTTATCCCACGAGTTTGACCTAATTCTCAATTTTATCCCACGAGTTTCAGAAAACCTAATTTTGTCATAATCTATTGTGAGATTTTATTAGGTTTGACTGAAAATCTCTTTTGATAGTACATTGATAAATTTGCCCTCAATTATAATATTAATTAAAAATTGTGATGTGAGTACAGTAAACAATGTACACGTGTCAGTCATTAATAGGCTATTAAAAATAAAAAGAAACGTGACACGCTTAAATAGGTTCAAATTTAATATTCATTAAAAATTTATTTTCTAATTAAAAAATAATTAAAATAAATAAAACTGAACAACCAAAACTAGCGACTGCCGTTGCCGGCTATAATCAGTTGCCGGATTCCAGAAACGAAAATAGTCAAAATTTATGTTATTGGATTCTATTTTTTTATATCTACACAATGGCTACCATCATGCACCACCCCCGCCAATCGATGGCAAATGGTGGTGGCTGCTGTCAACACCCTTCATTGTCGGTCGCCCGTCAAACAGTGGGGAGTCGATCTGTCCAATGGTGGGCATTGGACAGATCAGCGAACGGCAGTGGCCGCTGCTTCCTTACAATATGTTTTTTCACTTTTGGCACATCTACGGTACTTCGTTGATAAAAAAAATCATATCATTGCGTAGATCACAAAATTTTGAGTCCAATGATATCAATTTTAAGTCGAATCGCAATTAGTTATCGATGGCCGGTTAGCTATTGAGGACGATGACGACTGCTCTCTTTTTATTTATTTTATTTTATTATTTAAGTGAATAATCAGTGGTTGACACATGGATATTTTATGTCAGCCCACTTTAAAGTTTTGTGTAGAATGACTATTTTGCCCATTTGGTGTTAAAATTAAAGGAATCTCACTAACGGACTATGACAAAATTGGGTTTTCTAAAACTCGTGGGATAACATTGAGAATTAGGTCAAACTTATGGGTCAAAAATGTCCTTTGCTCTACCAACACTACTTTCTATACTAGGTCGCCTTGGTTAAAGGTTTTAATTCTGGCCTTCTTGTTGTAGGCTTTTTCAATTCTCTTATTTTGAATCTTAAGTCGGTTCGAGGTAATGCTCATCTAACTTGTCAATTTCTTCAATCATGGCATCGTGGTATTATTGTGGGCTTAAAAAGTCTTGGAATTGTCTCCTCATAGAATTTCCAGTTAATTTCATTGGGACCATAGCCTTATGGCCGTAGACCAACTAATAAGGTGTCATACCAGTGGCCGTTTTTGGGTTGACTTTGTTCACTCAAAGTACTTCTTGAAGCTTTTCGTGCCATGACCTAGGGTTATCCATAATTGTCCTTTTCAACCTTTGGATGAGCAATTTATTGGTTGATTCAACATGTCCATTTGATAGAACATAATAAGACGTGCTGTAAATTAACTTGAAGCCAAATTCTTTAGTAAATTCACCCATATCTTCTCCCGTGAACATTATTCCTTGGTCGGTCGTAATTGATTCGGGTAGGCCATGCCTATAAATGATATTTTCTTTGATGAACTTTATGACCAATTGTAGAGTCTCTATTTTCAACGAGGCCGCCTCAACCAACTTTGTGAAATAATTGATCGCTATAATAATGAATGCATGTTGTTTAGATGAGGATGGGTATTTTCCCAATTATATCTATGGCCCAACCTCAAGGTCTAATTACTACGTGCATTTCTTGTGTAGGAATGATCGTTATTGACCCATGCTTTTTACACTCTTCACAACCTTTGGCATAGTCATGATAATCTTACTCCACGGTTGGCCACCAATACCCAATCTTCAAAATCACCTTCTTCATTAGTCTCCCGCTAATGTGAGCCCCGACTAATCCTTCATGAGACTCGGCCATTACAAGCAAGATAGGTAAATGATTAGGTAGCCTTGAAGTATGTAGGCAAGATTATGGTATGTGGATAAAAAGAATTTCCACGATTGCTCATTTAAACCCTGATGCCGTTTGGGCTAGATCATTGGCCTCTGAATTATTAAATTTTGTCGAGTACTCGACCAGGGCTGAATTAAAGCCTTGGATGAGATGTTTTGCTTTATTGCAATATGGAACTAGTAATTCGGCCCTATAGTTATATTCTCCCTTTATCTGTTTCACTACTAACAATGAGTCACCTCTGACTTCAATGTCTTTGATCCTCATCTCAGCGAGTACTTCTAAAGCGATGATTAATGCTTCATACTCTACTTGATTATTAGTACATGGAAAATCTAAGAAAAATGACATTTTTTTTCATCCTTATGGGGGATATTAGGACGATTCCTGCTCTAACAGCATGAGTGGTTTTTTAGCCATCAAACTAAAGCTACCAGCTTGTATTGAGCATGTTGATCTCATACTCTATCATTTGTGTTTATGGAGTTGGATGATTAGCTAAAGCCTGACCCTTGACTGCTTTCTAGGGAACATATTTTAAATTGAACTCTCATAATGCAATCACCCACTTTTCAAGTCGAATTCTCAAGAATGGTTTTGACAGGAGATACTTTATAACATCTGTTTGGCCTATTATATGCACCGTTGTGGGTAATAAATAATATCTTAAATTGGTGCATGAAAAGTACAAAGCCAAGCATAGTTTTTCGATCACCGTATATCTAGTTTCTATATTGTTTAGAACTCGGCTAAGATAATATATAGCCTTCTTAACTGGTCCTGTTCTTGTACCAACATATTGTTGATTGATTCTTGAGCGGTCAATATATAAAGAAGAAGAGGTAGTTCTAGTTTAGGTGGTACAATGACTAGTAGGCTTGTCAGGTACTTCTTGATTTCTTCAAAGATCTTCGATGGTGAGCAGTCTACTTGAATTCTTCTCTATTTTTGAGTTTTATTAGGGGCGACCAAGCACGGAGCAGACCAGCCGAATTTGAAATGAATCGCCTCAAAAAATTTATTTTGTCGATTAATTAGTGTAGTTCTTTTTTGGTTCTTGGTGCAAGAGCATCCGTAACTGCCCTTGCTTTATTATGATCTATCTCCACCTTTGGTGTACCAAGAATCCAAGAAAGTGTCTGGCTGAGACACCAAATGCGCACTTTAAATGGTTTATCTTAAGTTGGTGAAGTCGCAATCTTTGAAAAGCTATCTGCAAGTCGGCCAAGTATTGATCCTCATATGTTAATTTAATCACTATATCATCGATGTAGACTTTTAGAAATCAACTGATCATATCATGGAAAATAGCATTCATGGCACGTTGGTAGATCACCCTAATGTTCTTTAAATTGAAAGGTATGACCACCCACTCATAAGTACCGATCGCTCCAAGGCACCTAAATGCGGTCTTATGAACATTGCTCTTTTTAATGAATATTTAGTTATAACCCAAATGCCCATAAAAAAAGCTCAGTATGTGGTGGCAAGCAGCTAAATCAACTAACATATTGGCTATGGGCATTGGGTATTCATCTTTTGGGGTGGCCAAGTTAAGATTATAAAAATCTATGCAAAGTCTTAATTTACCATTTTTTGTGATAATCAGGAGGACATTGGACAACCATTCTACGTAATTTGATGGTCTAATAAATTTTGCATTGAGAAGTTGTTTGATTTCGGCTGCTATCTTATCTTCGACCTTTCTCGACATCATTCTCATGTGCTGCTTATAAGCCCAATATCCTTCTTCGGTTGGCAGTTGTGCTCGATTAAGTTTTTATTAAGGCCAAGCATCTCAGTATAATCCCATGTGAAGTAACCTCTAAATTCCTGGAGTACTGCTAACAATTTGGCCTCATAGGCTAGCTTTATTCCTACATTGATGAAAATTGGCCAATATTCATCACTTGCCCTAAGTTAATTTCTTTTAGTATATTTTGGGGGCTGTGGTCATCTATATTTTTTTGTCAATTTTAATTCTCGGCTAGTTTGTGGATCTTGTTCTTCATCCTCGTAAATGCATTCAACCGACACTGACGTAAATTGATGTCTATTCATCTAAAAAATACACTAAAGGCCCGTCTGTTTTGATCGTGGAATGGTGGGCAAGATCGCCCTTGACGACTTAAGCTTCAGTTATTGCTGTTGTTGTTATAGTAGATCGACCACTATTCCCTTTTAAGAGTGTTGTCATGATTGCTGGATCATACAAAGTAGTAGATGCCACCTGCTCATTACCCTCAAACAGCCTAGAGTCAGCATGAATGATTTCAATTGTGCCGTTTGATTGCCATCTGAATACCATTTGATGCATGCTGGATGACAAAGTTTTGTTAGAATGAATCCAATCTCGCCCAAGTAAAACGTTGTAGTCATTAAGCATATTGACTACATAGAATGGTTCCTCCCTCTCTATGTGGCCGACCTTGACCTTTAGGGAGATGAATCCATTGACTAGGGTTTCACGACCTGTAAAATCGATCATAATAACCTCAGAGTGCACCAAATTGCTCTTATTTATGCCTAATTTTCTTAGCATCCTTAGGGACAATATGTTAACTCTGAACCTATTATCAATCAGGATCCATTTACATGGTATCCTATTAAGGCCGTGATAGGGGCGTAAAAGTACTAGTATGATTTGTACCCAAATTTTATATTTTACTCCAAATCATAAATATTTGGTTATTTAATTATAGTTTCTGATCATAAATAGATGCACGATGAAAAATGTGACATATAGGAATAAACAGGAGGCAAAACGGATGTCAAACGAAGAAGTTACGCTCAAAATACAAAAAAAGTACCATGGCTAAGCGCCGCAACGCCCATGACTGACCGCCGGGGTGCCCAAGTCAGTAGCTGAGTACCGCGGTGCTCGTGGTAGTGAACAGTACCTGAGAACAGTAACGCATAAATAGTATTTTACTACAGTAACTTGTTAACAGTAATTTGAAGTCAAAAACCTATAAATAGAAGGCCAAAAACCCTAAGAGGGGAGAGAAAAAAAGAGGAGAAGAAAATAGGCAAAAACTTAGATAAAGTATTCACAACACAAAATCAAATATCAAAGCCAAAAATTAAAGAACCAAAATCAAGATTCAAGCTGCAAGTTAAGATTGAGGGAGAAGCACATCAATGAGTTACTTTGATTAGTTTTTCTTTTCTTTCTTTATCATTATGTTCTTATTCTTGTTTATCTTTATAAATTGGTTTAATTCGTTTAATTTTGTGATGGGCTAAATTGTTCATCTAGGGTTTGACTATGTGAACCTAATATGGATTTGGATTGTGTTAAGTTTTAGTTTATGAACTTGATACATTCAATTAATTTATTCTATCTTGTGTTTTAATGCTTTCATTATACATTATCAATATTTTGAATGATTGAGGAACCATGATGAACTCGACGGAGGGATTCATGTGTTTAGCCTATGATAGTTTGATGCATGATCATAGGGTAACAACTATGAGTTTCATCTAGGATAGACATATACCTAAATGGCATGTATGGTATAATTTAGACTTGAACTTAATGAATTACATTCTAATTTGATTACCATAGGCATATAGGTAATTGTTAGAATGCGTAATATAGTCACTTGACCATCGATAGAGGCTTGTGATGAGATTAGTGTCTAAGTCAATCAATTGGTATTAAGGGATTAACTAAGTGGTTAATGAGTCTAATGAAATACTAGGGGACGAGTCAAAACCATAGATTATCTTTATTTGTGAATTCTATTCTTTACTTTTATTCAGTTTAATTGATAGAGTAGATTAGTTAAATAAATTTCAGATTGTGATTTTCTGAATAAAAATTAAGTAGGTATAATTTTAGTACTTGATTTATAGAATTAGATTGCATAGTCCCTGTGGGATCGATATCTAGACTTAAAATCCTATATTACTTGATACGATAGTGTGCACTTGCGCTTAACTATTAAAGCCACACATTAGGCCGGCCTTTATATACAAAGGCCGGATGTGCTTAGTCATGTGATCGACTGAGTGCAGAAGAATTAACAGTGCTGGCTCGTTTGGTTCTTCCCTAATGTGGCAAACATCCACCACATCACCGTCCAAGGTTATAGGTTGCCCTGGCTTTGACTGAAATGACTTAGGCAACATGACCACCATGTTGATATCTTGTTTATGGGTGGTCTCTTTTGTTACCCCCTAGTTGGACCAATTATTTTGTGTATTAAGGTCAGCCAATTCTTCTAAGATGACCTAGACTTGATCATTTTTAAACATTTGTTCGGTCGTTCTGTTGACTAGGAACCATACTTTCTTTTAAGGTTGATCACTCTTCTTTATCGGCCGTTGTTTCTCTGAAGCCTTATTTTCATAAAGCTTTTATTGAGGTTTTCAATCTTTGTCAAGGTCTTAGAGTCCTGATCACCACCTTAGTTCTGTGCGGCCTGTTCGAGACGCATGAGCTATTCGTATCTCTGCATTCTTCTTTTCTGGGTTTTCGTCGGTCAAACATGTGAAGGAATGCATGTCCCCAAACGATCAAACACGCTTCACCTTGGCCTATTTACTTCCCATTAGCCGATGGTATTGGCCCTAGGTTTAAAGGTTCGTAAAGGTCATTGAAGGGCTTTAGTGTCTCCTAAGTCACCTGGGATTTTCTAAAAAATGGTCTAACATTACGGGTAGGTTAAACAAGCCTATTGTGGGGATGACCGGTCCTCTGGATCTAACTTTAATGTAACCACTCTATTTTTTTAGGTCATCTCGGCAGTTGAATCATTGATTTGGATCCTATTTTTGGCTTATTCGGAGTCCAGACTCTTATTGACGATCTTTCTCCTAACAATTTCTTTTTAAAGAGATAACTATGTTCACACCTATTGCATAGAAGGGATCAGTCTCTACTAGGGGAGTCTTGCCCTTGGAGCCGAATAGAAGTCGACCTTCATCAATTAGCTTTTGTATCTCATTCCTGAAGACAACATAATTATTTGTACTATCTCACCAGGAATTATGCCATTTGTAGTAATCTTTCCCAGCATACTACTCGACTGAGGGAATTGTATGGCCTTTAGACAATTTTATTTGTTTATCTTTCAAAAACCAATCAAAAATATGATTGACTTTTCGTATATCAAAAGCATACTCCTTGTCGGGCGTTGCCTTTTTCAATATTGGGCACTCATACAACCCACATTTGACTACCTTAGCAAAGCACACTTCCGTATCATAATCAAACTCTTCTGATTTCATTTTTGAATCGACTTGTATAGCCACAACTTCCAATTGATTCTTATAATATGTCTCTTTTAGGGAAGCCCATTTCTGATCCTTCTCCATCAAAAGTCTTTCATAGTTGGCGGTCTGAGTCACCAACTCATACAGGTCCCTGAAGCGGTGTCCTTTAAAGTGCTCCCTCATAATGAAGGACATTCCTCGCATAAGCATAAGTACGGAGTCAATCTTTGAAATCTGTGTTTGGCATCTGGTCCAAAGTTTTTTGAATCGGCTTATATATTTTGAAACCGATTCACTCGACATCTTGGTGATTTTAGCTAGGTTGGCTAAAGTAACTTTTGAAGATAGTATGTAGTACTCGGCATGGAATTTATCCTTCATCTGTTCCCAATAGGCGATCGACTTAGGTACCAATTTTGTGTACCAAGTAAAGGTCATCTTTGTTAGGAAATTGTCGAATAGTCTCAACTTTCAAAAAAGAGATGAATTGGCTTCACCACATTGCATTGTGAATATAGAGATGTGCTCAAATATGGTGATATTTTTCTCTCCCAAAAATTTAAAAAAAATTCAAGAATCTTGTAACCCTTCGAAAAAGGGAACAATGTATCTATACTATGGGGTAAGGCTTTCTATAGGAAGGATGTACTATAGGTCTTAAGTCAACCCCCATATTTTGCAATAGTTCATATTTTACAATACTTTGGCCAGTATATTTTGATCTATTTCAAGTTGCCTAGGACTGTTAAAGGGTTGCACTGGTTCTAAAGATCTGAATTGAATCGGCTTAAATTGGGTATGACCGGCTTGATCTTGATTTTGAGGGATGAGCTGGTGTAAACTTTCAAAATTAATCATATTGCTAGCTTGGTCATAACTAAAATTCTGTCCGAGCTGGCTTTGACGATCTTGAGAATTAGAAGAGTCAACCCTCTCTGGTCGCTAAAGAATATTGACCGAACCATAGGGTAGGTCGGCTTGATGATATTGCTTTCGTCGAGGCTCCTGTAACTCAGGGTTTAGTTGACCTTGTAGTAGAGCTATTAGCTCGGTTTCATTTTGCCTCATAGACTCGAGGTTTTTAGGATACTTCTGCTTATATTCTGGTTATTTTCTATCAGTGGCAAAAAAACTACAACCATCTGGTTTGTTAGCATTGTGCCGAGTTGTTGATTCTCTTGGGTAATTTGAGCGACCAACCCTTGTATATCAGCCGTAGAAAATGGCTTGGGATATAGAAGAGTATTACGATGAATCTCTTTTAATTGCTGATTTAGTAAATCCTCCTCGGTATAGGCTAAACTTGCCCCGTCTTGATCAGAATCTACTAGGTTTCTGGTTTGTGGCAGGGGTGTGGCCATGGAGCCTTTAGCAGTATTGGCTCTAATTCTGTTGTTTTCCATCTGTCTAGTTATTACTGGCATATAAGAAAAGGTCCCACTGGGCATGTCAAATATATGTTCACAACAAAAATATATTCGAGTCCGTGTATGCTATATGTCCGACTAGACAGAAGTCACCCCGGATTCGAGAGAAGTCAAGACTAAGGGTTTTTGCTAGCAAGCGAGGTTTATTGCTAAACTTGGGCTGGAGGACAACTAATGAGACCTATTGCTAGACCTAGGCTATGATACAGCAGGTGAGATCTATCACTAAACTTAGATTATGGTGTAGCAAGCGTATCATAGAATTTGGGTTTTTCGCAGAGAATGACAGACGAAGCTCTATTAACAGGACTGCTGAATTTTCAACAAGGATACAGAGTCCTAGGTTGAATGGTAAAAATGAGAAAAAAGATAAAAGCTGAGAAGTCTGTGTCAATATGTGTATTAAATAATTGATGATCCTTACAATGAGAAATCAAGTCTATTTATAAGTTGTGAAATCTTATATAAAATCTAATTTTACAAGGAATAGAATTCTAATATAATAAAACTTCCTATTATATACAGTTTATTAAATATGATACAGCGTACAATTGGGCCTAAACCCTAAAATGGAAAAGCCTATTAGGCACTTTTTAGGCCAGCGTCAACAAACATATAATTTTGAAAGTTATATAAAATAATTATCAAATAAATATTTAACAAAGAAGTATAATATTATTATAAAAAAATTTAAAAGGTAAAGCACGTATAATTTATGAGAAAAAAAAAAATATAATGATCAATAAACAGACTGTGTGATCTTTATGGCCCAATTCATCGATATATTACGTTGGCTTCTTCTATTAATAACTTTTTCATAGACAAACTCATTCTTTGCTTATTAATGCAAATTGCATGGGCATGGCGTATGCATGTGCTTGTGATTAATACACAACTTCTTAAAGTTTTGGATTCATTAAGTTTAAAAATATATTTAATTTATGTTGCCTCTTGATTAGTTTAGGTGGTCGTGGATGCACTTTGCATCCACTAATCATTTGAATTCGAATAAAAATAAGGAATAAGGATTATTGTTTAGTGGGTGAGATTTAGTATTTTGTGTTTAAGCTTGTGGATGACCTAAATGAATTCAATCGATATCTATAAGGTATAATTGCATGGTTCATACTTTATAACACCTTAAGTAAGGTGGCAAAAAAAAAAGTTGAAAAATATTTTTTTTAAATGATAGTTAGAAGTAGGAAGTTATAATGTGTATGTTTTGCTTATGCATTCCTACTAAGTAATTGTATTGATTCATTGTTAGTTTAAAATGCAAAAAATATGTTTGAACTACCCATTGTTGATGTAAAATTATTATTTTTTATTATCTCAGGTTTAGATTTACGAGACAATTCTGATCTGTGGATCAATATTTGCACTGAGAATGGTGATCATTTTTTGTGCCTCCTAAATTGGTATAGTGAAGGCACTCCACTATTCAAAGATGTTGAACAGATTCTCTTTTTGGTATGTTTTTATACTATAAAACTACATTCACACACACATGCGCGCGCGTGCACACACACACACATACATATACACACACATTCATATTTTTATTAATGATTAACAATTTTATAATTTTGTATAGGTTTTGGAGGCACTAAAAAGTGGCTGCTGAGACAACATGAGAAGAATGAGGACTATTGCACAATAGCAAAGTTACGTATCCTATCAAAAATATTTAGAGGGAATCTTAATCTAAATCATATTATAAAGTTATATGTCTAATTTATCGATCCCGGTGATGATATGGATGTTCAATGTGGCTACTCCTTCAAAGCCCTGCTAACATCTGGAGTAACAGTATAATAATTTAATCTTTTTTATTTACTATTTGGTCACGATGAGTATTATATTGTGAAGATTGATTATGTATTACTTATGTATAGTATGAGTCGGGCATGTCATTGCACTATAGCGTTCTTGAGAAGAAAATTGATAATTTGTGATATGAGATTATACTTATGAAAACAGAGCTGACGACCAAGATGAATAAGGACAAAGTAGAGCTCTTGCATTAAATGAGTCTTATGATGTAATACCTCCAGTCATTCAACATGTTTGAGGATGTGGATTAGACGATGGTACATTTTGTATATAAAGTTGATTTTATTCATTCTTTACAACTTATTATATTCATTAGTGTTATTTTATTTTAGGGGAGAGAATGTATAACCAATGACATTCAAACTTGGACCCCAGCTGCTGAGTACCAGCATTAGTGGTAACTAGACATGTAACATGCAACTGAGAGTTATGTAAATGTATAAATTATACCTAATACTACTACATAAGGAAGGAGCATGTTTGGACACTAGTACAAGGATGCATGGGTTAAACACATCAATTGTACTAATCACATTTGAAAGAAGAT
This sequence comes from Ailanthus altissimus, assembly GCA_946807835.1. Classification (NCBI taxonomy): domain Eukaryota; kingdom Viridiplantae; phylum Streptophyta; class Magnoliopsida; order Sapindales; family Simaroubaceae; genus Ailanthus; species Ailanthus altissimus. The sequence goes on along the minus strand of OX327712.1, from coordinate 14,003,380 downwards.
CATAAAAAGAAAGGTAGAATTACAAGTAGAGGCTTCATGAAATGATTCATAGGTTGATGTGGATCCATAACGACCAATAAATTTAGTCGTGCATGTGGAGTTTTGTGCTTGGATGTAGAATGGTCAATGACATTTAGCTTACTCGGCATCAATGCTGATAATAAATAGTTTAATGAGCTTCAGAATGATTGGCTTAATGATTATGTAAGGACTTTTTTTGTTTTTTAAATATGAAACTATAGTATTTATATTTATACATATTATGTGAGATTTTGTAGTATATTAATGAGTATCTAAAGTTTGGTCCATCATTGCCAATGCAAGGATGAGCAACTGTACTCACAAAATTGCATGGTTGCAAATCTATATTTTTTAATAAGTTTTTTTTTCCTCAATTGTTATTCACATTATATTATAAATTTGTTGGTATAATTATTTTAATTTAATGTCATATATTTAATTTAGGAATTCCTAATATATATGCTCCAACGGAATGCCCTTGTGCTAGATGGTATTAAATAAGACTCGTCATTGTTGTCATATGGACGGGAGTGAAGAGGGATTTACTTGGTGCTAAATTGTGGGTTGATGTAGAAAAGGTAATGGAAATAAAATAATAATTTTTTTATTTATTATATAATTAGTTTATAATAAAACTACAATTGTTTGTGTACGCATATATTTCAGTGAACTACAAAATGGAGCATTAGATTGTAGCAGAGGTCGATTTACTTTATAGAATGATTACACTCTACGATTCTAGTATTAATGCATGTAATAACAAAGTGATGAAAAAAATTTATCACTCCTTTATATATTCTTATGCCATTTTATCTCCAAGTATGCAGATTTTATGCCCTTAAAAGAGAAGCAATTGAAGATATATTGTCGTTCAAGCCCATATATTTAAGAAAAGGTGTGCCTCAGCAGAGGGTCCAAAGTAAAGACCATGGTTTATTTACTTGTATATTTATTAAGTACTTAATGTTGGGTCGACCATTTGATTTCAGCCTCAAGACTGGTATATTTTTTTTTATAGAAAAGATAGCCATAGATTTATGGACCCATGCCTCGAAATAATGTATAGATATGCAATTGTATTATACAGTTGTCTATTGTCATTGTGTTTGGTGAATGTATACAAATATTTTGTATAGATGTGCAAAATGTGTTATATAAATATGCAATTGTGTTATATAGTTGTGTATTGTTATTGTGTTTGGTGGATGTATACAGAGATGATGTATAGATGTGTAAAATATATAGAAGTGTTATCGATGATCTGCAGGTTTCAAAATGTCCATAAAATAAAAAATATTATGTCAAAATTTCGGTAAATGAATATAATTAAATTTATTTAACAATCAAAATACAAATATTAAAGTAAACCAAACAAAGAAGATTAAAAATTAATTTAGATTTTACAAACAAATATACAATTCTATTGAAATAACATAAGCCAAAATTAACAATCATACATCAATTATTATATAAAGTAATAGGGTTCTGATATGTTTGTCAATTATGTCCATGTTATTTGTAGTGTGTCAATTATGTCTATATTATTTGCAGTGACTACAAATATTCTTTACTAGTTCTTCCTCTTGAGATGGAATCTGATTTATCTTATGCTTGCCTGTCTATTAACGTGCTATAAGAGGCTAGATATTAATATTTTTCAATTCGTCTGGAACTATCTAATCTGATGGATGGTTGATGCGATATTTCTATATCATAAATTAAGTGCAAGTATACACTATCGTATGCAAGTAATAAAGAGACTAAATAAGTCGGATGTCGAACCCACAGGGATAATTTCTTCTTTTTAACCAATTACTAAAATTATATCTTCCTAATAATTATTCAGAAAAATAAAAATCTAAGACTGAATGTAAGAAATATAAAACAAAAACACAATGTAAAGAAAATTAAGTGATAGCAATGTAGAGAAAACCTAAGATTAATATTATTCCTCAATATGTTTCTAATGATTAATCCTCTAATATTTAACTCACTTAGTTTTTATTATTGATCAAGACACTAATGTATTCACAAGCCTCTTCCAAGGTCATGCAAGTATACCCTAATTTACCAAATACCTATATTCCTATGGTACTTGTAATAAATTAAGATTCATTAAGATTAGGTCTTATTGATCATACATGCCAATTAGGTATATTCCTATCCTAAATTGAAACTTGCATATGCAACATTGAATGTTACTCTACAATCATGCATTAAATTACCTAGGTCTAAATATTATGATTCCTCTTCCGAGTTTATCAATAATATTACCAACTCATTCACCATATATTGGCCAGATATATTGAAGCATTAAACATAAGTAATTTAAATAATAAATGACTAAGTTTATTAAATATTCGAAAGATATGGCAATTAAGCACACATATTGAGTTCAAATATTAACCCTAGAAAACAAGTTTAGCTCATGGCTACAAGAGAACAGCAGTAAAAATAATTATAAATCATGATACAATTATTAGCAAACCGATATAGACGTCGAATTGCTCTTAATTGCGCTGCCTAGGAACTCTTGATGCCGAAGAACGTCTTGTATCTCTCTCTAAAGTTGCTTCAATTAAGCTCCTATTGCTCTCCAAGACTCGTGCTCTATATTCTTGGTGCTCTTGGGTCGTCTTGGATTCCTTCTTGAAGGTTGGGAACGAGTGGCTTTATATAGGGATTGATATGAGCTTGAAAATCTCAATTCTCGTCGGACTAGGACTCGCACTACCGCTGGCGCGCTATGCATCTGTCGCTAGGGCGACGCGTGAAAAAGCTATTACCGCTGGAGCGGTGGGATATTGGCGCTGGGGCGCTGTCTCGTCGCTGGGGCGGTGACTGTCTGGCGCTGGGGCGCTATACGCGACTTAAGCAGGTCGTTTTTCTTATTTCGATCACTATTTCAGCGCGGGGGCGAAAATCCTTGTGGCGCTGGGGCGATGGACACATACTTTGAAAATTTTACATTTTAGTCCCTGTTTTCGCTCCTTTTGCGTTCTTTCTTTAAATTTTGTTCAAGTCCCTATAAATAACAATAATGCACATAAATAACCATCTATTCTCATAAAATCATAAAATATCAATAATAAAAATATGAGAAAATATATGACAAATTTGCCCTTATCAATGGTCAACTAGAAGGACTGACTAGCTATAGGCACGAATTAAGCACTCAGACATGTAATAAGCTGAACACAGACCCTTGTATTATAATCCTGTATATCTGTATACGGTAATAACATAGGGACATGGTAGTTGACAAAAGTTAAAACTTTTGATAACTGCATGTCTACGCGATGATGTCTACTATTTCATTTTTACTTTTGTCTTTTACTAGAAATCGTAAATTAGCCACAGGGTGAACTGTCATTTGACTAGCTTTATCATTGTGATTTATCACTTTATGATTTGCCTAAGTCATCAGAAAGGACGTTATACTTTTTGCTACCTTTCGTCTATGATAAATCTATTTTTGTTTTATCTACTATATCCACTCAACCAAAGTGGTTGCATAAAGATATCTTATATGTTTTACAACTGCATTAATACTCTTTGGGATATTAATGGTCATAATGTCATATCTTTTGAATACACCAACTGATCGGGCCCATTTTTCTATACTAATATCCTCCTCTATATACTTAACTGCATCAAGTCTCATATCTTGCATCTTATTAATTTGGGGTTGAAAGTTAGAAAGATTATATGCCTTGGTAGCAATAAAATAAGCAGCTAAGAATTTCCTTTTTTTCTTATTTTTTATTGGTATATTATATTTTGTCACTAAATTTCTCTTTAAGTGATTGATGCAAAACCTATGATAGGCATTAGAAAACACACTATAAATAGTCCTCTCAAGATTGACGTATTTATCAGATATAAAAAGTAGATCATGATAGTCACTAATTACTCCCGGCAATAGCCATAAACCATGTCTAAGAAGTATTATTTTCAGAGTTAGCAATCTCCCATATCAATAGAAAAATGTTATTGTTTCTATCTTTTTATATATGGCCACAAATATAGTACCAAGATAGGTACTTTTTAAAAATAATCCATCAACTGCAATCACAGGTTGAATGGATGACTGAAAACCTCTGATGTCGGGTCCCAATGCCATAAAAAATACTTAAAGTGATTGTTCCCGTTAACTTTCAAATGAGTAACCATACTCGGGGCTCTATTGTTCCAGACATAATAGTATGTAAGAAGCAAGCAATTTGAACGAATCCTCTAGAACACCTTTTATCAACTTGCATTGCATGCTCCTTAACTTGCCAAACAATATAATATGTTAACTCAACACCAAATTATTCACTCATGTTTACTTAAATTTCCTTCGATCTATAAATTCTACTAACTGATGCAATTTTTTTTTATTATTTACCAATAATACAACTCTTGACTTGCTAATGACTATCATATAATCGTTATAAAATAAAAATATGCTTTGCATTTATTCTCTTCACAGTGAAGAACTTTCACATTTCTATCGACATTGTACGTAATCTCTATTTACATATTTTATCATCGCAATTCGCCTCAAAATGATATTTGGTGGACCTATGAACTTTGAAGCTTTAATTACCCTTAAGTGTTAGTATGTTTATAGCCTCATAAATTTCATATTTGCTATCATACAACTTTTTCATAAACACATTCACAATTCAAGTACATGATACTTTATCTGATATGCTTAAGTTTAATGATGGTATTATAAGCATAAACTAAAATAGATTTTCTACTTGAATGGTATCTTCTCTTACATGTGAATCATACACATCATATGGCTCACGAAGAGAAATATCAAAAATATAACATGGTCTATTTTTTTTTATGTCATTCAATTTATCAATTTTGGTTCCATAATCAGTATTTTCATTACCATCATCATTATTATTATCATCCCCATCTGTTTGACTATTGTAATTTGTGTAAGTTGAGTCTTCATTGAATATTAGAGAGGAATAATGATAATCATTTATAGTGTTTGTTAAAAATACAACTATTGGTATTGTTGAGGCTATGTTACTCACTTAGTTGTTACCGCTTGTGGATATGAAGTGATTAGGGTAGGCTTATTCATTTTTTATGGACGCTTTTAGAGCTCGAACATCCACTGCTACACATAAAGGTGTCAAAGTTTTCTATGGAGACCTAACCAAAAATTCACATAATCATTATTTTCAATTATAATTGGTCTTCACTTTACTTTTTTTGCATAAACAAAAATTCTCATTGACACTTTATACAGTACCTGATCAATTCTAATTATATGACTAACTTTTGTGCTTCATATTTTATATTTTTTGAAACTAAAATGTTAATATTTTGGAATCTAATATATCTTTCATCACCGTCACCAAAATTCTTCCACTTTTTTTCAAAGCATACAATAGTTGAAACACACGCCATGATACCTTTAACAAAAGAAAATTCGTCAAAAATGTGATTAAAATGAAAAAAAAAATCAAATTTGAGAAATTTGTGCATAACATGTGAAATTCCTATGTGCGTTAGGCATTGCCATTTCCCAGTCACTTATGGGCGCTACACATGTGGGCTATGTGTGCATGTAGCTCATGCATATAGCTGCCACTAATTTTGTGCCAACTGCTATCTAGTTTTTTCGTCAAATTCATTTTTTTTTACTCATTTTACATTATTTTGACACTATTTTAAACCCATTTTTAGCAAATATACTCATTTTAACCACATATATCGTAACAATATTTTATTTTTTAAAAGATTATTGCATTATATATCTTTAATTTGAGAAACTTACCAAATATTTGACATCAATTTACTAAGAATTTATCCTTCACTTGATTAGATATTTGAAAAGAAGTGTGTGCTTGTTTAGGGGTTTTGGGTGAATTGTTCTAATTTTTTTAAAAAATATGGTTAAGGGATAAAAGTGTTCTATATTTTATCTTGCGGTTATAAAAAAAATTAAAAAATGATGTGTGGTTAAAAAAATTAAAGTATTAAAATAGGGGTTATTTTCAAACATGTCGTATGAGACTAATAATTGAAATAATTTTAAATAAAAAAATAAAAATGAAAGGAAGCAAGTGGAGCTCTGATTTTTTGACGAGATAGACCTAAAGGTGGGAAAAAAAATTGATAACTAGAAAATCGAACTGAACCGGCCGGTTCAGTCCCCCTTTTTTTTGGAGAAAACCGACCGGTCCAGTTCGGTTTTCCCCAAAAAATAACCGAACTAGAAAATCAGTTTTTTTGTAATTATTTAATAAAAAAAATTAAATTTATCTCAAATTAAATAAATTATAATTATGTTAATATGAAATAGACCAAAAAATTAGGTTAAAAAATATTTTACTAAATTATTTAGATAAATAAATAAAAAAACCTACAATTTAAAATAAAAAAGCGAAACAAAACTCAAAAAATAGCCCAAAGTTTTTAAAACTTATGTAATATATAAGAACAAATTTAGTAGTTTATGTAATGTGTAATTTTGATAATATAATATATAATGTGTAATGCAATGTATAATATATATTAATTTAGTCAATTTAATTATTTAAGATTTATATAAGAAATAAGAATAAATTTAGTAACTTATGTAACGTGTAATAATTATTTTTTGATTATATAATATATAACGTATAGTGTAACATGTGATATATAATAATTTAGTCAATTTAATTTTTTAAAGACTTATATAATATATAAAAATAAATTTAATTATTTATGTAATGTGTAAAAAAAAATTTATTATATAATATATAACGTGTAATATATATTAATTTAGTCAATTTAATTTTTTAAATACTTATATAATTTATAAAAACAAATTTAGTGACTTGTAAGGTGTAATGAAAAATAATAAATAATTTAAAATAAACTACTAAATTATTTAGACAAATAAATTTTAAAAAGGTCAATAATTTAAAATTAAAAAAATTTTAAAAAAATCAAAAAATTGAAAAAAAATCGAACCACCCAAAAATATCGATTCAATCCAATTCAATTTTTTCTATTAAAAAAATTAATTTCAATTTTAATTATTAAAAAAATTAATTTTAATTTTAATTATTAAAAAAATTGAACCTATCCATCCTTAAATAAAATGTTCAATTCAATTCGATTTTTTTATTAAAAAAATTAATTTCAATTTTAATTATTAAAAAAATCGACCCACCCTTAAATGAACCACGCCCTTAAATAAACCACAGAATGATGGAAACAAAATACATCAACGAAAACAAATCAAATAGTCCTTGTAGAGTATGAATGTCTGAGAAGACCCGGATAGAAATACTAAGTGATAAAATGGAAACAGCGGCTAAAAAATCTACGGTGAAAGCAGTTGCTCTCATTTCTGGAGATGACAATGTTAGAGGCTCTCTTCAGTTTGTTCAAGAACCTAACGGTCTCTCTTTATCTCTCTCAATATCTCTGTACACATATGAATTAGTATATTTGTTTGATTATGTATGACAAATTCCGGTATTAATATACAGGAATTACATATGTTAAAGGGAAGATTGCAGGGCTCAGACCAGGCCTTCACGGGTTCCACATTCATGCTCTTGGTGATTCCACCAATGGCTGCAATTCTACTGGTACTCTTTTTTTGTCCTCTGTTATGAGTTGAATTTTTCTTCAAGTTTTAACCTTTGTGCAACTCCTTATTGATTTTATGCTCATACTATTGTTATTCCAAGTGGGTTTGTTAAGTGGTGGTTTTGGATGCTATGAATAATGTGACATGGTGTTCATAGCTTCTTTTTGAGCTTTAATTTTATGTTTATATGCAAATGTGGGCTTGTCTTTGATAATCTTTAATTGTGGTTTCGTTTGTCCTTTTTTTGTGGGTTGGTGATAGGGTATTTTGTTCTTGTGATTTATTTTAGGACCTCATTTCAATCCACTGAAGAAGGATCATGGGGCACCCAGTGATATCGAACGGCATGCAGGTGATTTGGGTAACATTATTGCAGGCCCAGATGGTATATCCACTTTGCTTTTATTTTTCCGGAGTGATTTGATAATTTAGAGGGTAGATAAGAGTTCAGTTAAAATGATTGTATTGGCTTGATTTCTATATTGCAGGAGTTGCTGAGGTTTCTATTGCAGACAGGCAGATAATTGGAGTCTTAATAACTACACTCAGCATGTGCTTTATTGGTTATTTGGGATAGGATTTTTAAAATTTTTATACCTGCACGTGTATGTCTTTTTTGGTTGCTGAGTAATAGTTGACATCATTTTGCTTCAGATATTAAGAATGACTATTACATCTTCCATGATGGACTCTTATCAAGTGTCCAGCAGAAGTTTTAGTATTATAATAAGGGCTATATATATATATTTAAACGAAACAAGTGCCATATATATGAGAATGAAATTGTTCCATTTCAGTGAATATGAGCTGCAGGCAATATTTTCTAATACATGGGTTTTCTTAAAAAAATTAGCTTCTGATGTTGTAGCTTGCTTTACCTTATATTCTGTCTCTATGTTTCAACTTGTAGATTCCTCTGAGAGGATAACACTCCATATTGGGAAGGGCTATTGTTGTGCATGCCGATCTTGATGATCTTGGAAAAGGCAAGTTTATTTTTTCTTGAGTCGTGGTCACAAAATTTTTGCATATTACTAGGAAATATGCGGCTTTTTGGGGTACAAATCTAGCAAATAGCATGTTGGTTAATTTCTTCGGAGAATAATAAGCCTCAAGGAAGAAGTTAGAAGTGCAATTTTGTGGTGCCTTTTTTACCTAAGGTTGGAAGACAACAAAATATGAAATCAAATGTGCGGTGTTATTTTTCTTCTAAATGGACAGGATAGTCATTATTTTGTGTTTTGCTAAACAAGGTTAGATTGAAATGTAACTAGAGATTACTTTGTTGCACAATTAGTTGGAAATCCTCATATCAAGTGATTATAGTATGTGTTTTGATTGGTGCGAGTATTGTGTATTTGTTTATTGATCCTACAGTGGATTCAGTCTCTTATTGTTTGTACTCTGGGAAAAGTCTCTACCTTCATCTTGTAAAAACTAATAGTCCATTTATGGTATATGCTCATATTCTCTTTAGGGTAAATGATAGTTGTTTGACTATGCTCTTGGTGCTGTATCCAAGAGAAGTTGGACAATAATAAAATTTTGATGTTTTGGAACTCTTGTGGATGCTAAGTAATGCAATATGTTTTTTGTATAGGCAAAGAAGGTTGACAAACCTTACATTATGGGTACTTTCCTATAAAAAAAATTTCTTTATTTAATCCTCCTTTACTGTGTATTTGGTTGGGTTTTTCTACTGGTCAAAAGAGTTTTTTTAATGTCAAAATTCTTTTTAAATTTTTTGATGACGTTTGGTAGCAATTGAAGAAGAGCTTTTGGAGATTAAAAAAATTATTTTGCCTCTATTTGCAACAGCTCAAAATTTGAGTTTTTAAAAGTAGAGCTTTTTAAACTTTTTTATATTTGTGTGTTGACATATATATCTTAATAATATTTTTTTAATTTTATAGCATACTCTTAATAAAAATAACCCTATTCAACTAATTTTTTATATCTTTGCAACCATCGTATCTCTACAAGACTTACAAAAAAATATTTTTGTCATAGGTACGTAGTATTTTATTTTATTTATACCAAACACAATAATTTATTTAATTTGTTGGTTGTTATATATTAATTTTACTTAAATTCTTGTAAATTTGTATTTGTTTATATTTAGAGTTCCAATTATTTTAGCTATTATTTCACAATGATCGCAAAACTAAATTTTAACACGAATCGCTTTTCTATGGTCTATAAACGTTAGTAAATTTTAAATATTAAATTGTAAATTTTATGTTATGTGAAAAAGAGTGAACTATTTAGAATTAGGATGTAAGCTTTATTAAGTATCATTTTTGGTAATTTAATAACAAATAAACACTTTTTACAATGTGTAACCAAACTATCTACTACTTCAAAAGAGCGTTTTTAATTTATAACCAAACAATTAATGATTTTTTCTTAAAGGCTTTGCTTTTAAAAATTTGAAAAGCCCAACCAAACGACCCTGAAGTGTAAAAGCTATAATATGTTTGGTGAGTGGTGTTATAGGAATGCACAACCTTGGTAGTTAAGAAGCTCTAGGTTATGAATATCCCAGGTAGGAGGCCTCGAGGGGTTTTGAATCCCTTGACCTATTAGTTGAATCCAAGGGTCTTTTACCACTCAACCCAATGTGATTTATTAGTGATATGTCCATTATATTCGACTCATTATCTTTTTATTTGATTGTATTATAGCTTGGAGAACTACTTTTATATTTGCTCTTGGTTTGGGGGTTGCATGGGTGTGCTTGTGTTTGAACTGCCTTCTTTGGGCCAGGGAGAATGTGGGTCAAGGATAAGACAGCCTAGGATATTGCATTTTCATAATGTGTTCTAGTTAAAAGTAACAAAGAGACAGACACAAAAGAGAATGCTTGAAGTGTCAGAGAGGAAAGTGCCTGTCTGCTTAATGTGGAGATTCATATTTAGGTCTATCTATTTAATAGGTTGTTTTCTTTGCTGAGACGGTGTTTTAGATTCAATGTTTTAACTTGCAACTCAATTTTGTTTCTTCTCTTTCATTTATTTAGACCCTAGACACATACAAACACAAACATAGTTCCATATTGTATGAAAACGTCTAGCATCCTCCTACTTTATACATGTCAAGCTTTTTTCTTTCTTCTTGAGTTGTAAATAATTGCGGAGACCAATGCACAGGTGGACACGAACTTAGCAAGACAACTGGGAATGCAGGAGCAAGAGTTGGATATGGTAATGATTTTAATTTTTCTGTATGTCAATTTTGCCGGCAATTTGTTTTGGGAGGGTGTAATACTAGGATGCCCATTAGGGTAGAAGATGCCTTGCTACAAGTGTGATGTGGCACCTTATAGCCAAAGAGTCTCTTTCATTTTGTTTTCCTTGCTTTATCCATTTCATAAATGTTCAATTGCAGATGCCTGACATTTCTTACCTAGATTATTTTGGCAGGTATCATTGGGCTTCAATCCTTTGTTTAGAATCAACTTGTTTCGCAAAGTAGACAATAAAAATACTTAATAAATTTACCACATCCTAATTATAAACTTTACATTATCTCTTGATAATCACATTGTTGACAAATTTTGTCACGGGGGATTTTACTTGGGAATTGGAATGAATATGATTTCCAGTTCACAAAACTCTTTTTTATATATCTTATGTCTTCGCTAATGTCACCAAGGTTTCAGAATGGCACAATTACAGTTCATCTCCAAGTTCTATTTTGTACCATTTGATCATAAAACTAGGATTGCATAATTGCAGTTTATCTCCATAAAGCATCCAAGTTGCTAATTTGTACCATTTGATAATGATTCAACTAATATCTTGATCGTACTCCCTGGTTACCGCACTAGAAGTTCAGTTTTAGCAAGAATTCATTGGAAAAAGTCACTAGTGTGAGCAAATGGTAGGTTAAAATCAGCTCATAGAAATATCTGGTCAAGCATGAATCTACACGCTCATTTTGATCAAAGGAGCTCAAACACGAGCTTAAGAGTTCAAACTTTTGAGTTTAAAGCTTTATTCATACACAACATAATTCATTTTGAGAGCGCGCTAAAAGTAGATTTATCACTCAGCTAATCAACAAATGGGTTATAAATCCTCATTGATTCCTTGAATAAGATATGCAACTAGTAGCATAACAATAAATATTTGGCCTAATAGAGATAGGTTCTATAACTGCAGCAAGATAAGTTTGCTAAGGTATGCAAGTAAATAACCGTGAAATTTAAGGAGGATGGCAGTATTCCACTTATAATTCAAACATTAACTTCAGTGTACCAGATAGTATTGTTCAACAATTTGAATTAAGCTTTTAGACTACTAGAAAAATCTACATGATTCTCCCGTAATGATACACAAACAACCAATTGTGACTGGTGAGCGATTTTCACGTGAAGAAGAATCAACTGGAAGAGTTACTAGACTCCTATTCTTTCCTCATCAGTGTATCTAGCCTCTCAACCAAGTGTTCCTGTATGATGAGTTATCACGGAGAGAAGCATCATGGGGCTTGTACTCCATAACATAGCTGTGGGGAAGCTTTAAGTGCCGCTTAATTGAATCTCTTAAAGCCATCACAGCCTGGCACCAGAAATTAAAAGAGAATAGTGTAAGTGCTACAATGTCAGAGAAGAAATATTCTGTTTTTTTTTTGACAAAAGGACTAGCCCTTTCAAATTTGGCAGTCAATAATCCCAACCTGATGATCAGATGCATTGCGATTCCACACACTCAATATATCTTCATTGAATCTAATGCTTAAGACTGCACCACATATGTTATCGCCATAATCAAGTTGGTCACCCACCAAGGCAAGGACCTGTAAAAATAAGAAAATAGTAAATAACCAGTACATCCTGGACAGACGAATTATAAAAGTAAAACAGAAATGCATCAAGATGCACATTTAAGCAGTATGTAAGGAATATCTTGCTATTAAAGATTACACTTGTGCCAAACAAGATTGCAGTAAGCACTGCTGAAAATGAGAAAACAGTAAAATCCAATCAGAGCAAAATCAACCGGATGTAACATCCACTTCAGTTATGTATGTTTAATTTTCTGGTATTGTTATGAGTTTATTAATATCATGTATTCTACTCACATGGAAAGCACACTATATTCCATAGAGATGCATTAGCACATGCGAAATTTCAATTCATTATTACTGGAAACAGCCAAAAAGAAAATCCAAGCTGAAGATGAAAAACTTGAGATATTTGGACTAAATTTCAGAAACTTCTACTTGAATGACAATTTAATAATTTACAGAATGAACATTGGTAAGAAACAAACACCATAAATTACCAACTTTGCCTCTTCTACACACATTTACACACTAATTTCATATTTCTACTTGAATGACAATTTAATAATTTACAGAATGAACATTGGTAAAAAAAAACACCATAATTTACAACTTTGCCTCTTCTACACACATTTACACACTAATTTCATACTTTATCAGTACAACTGTATCAGTTGAAGCAGTTATCCTAGTTAAATGGCAATAGCCAAACTGACTTCTCCATCACTTCCTAGGAATCTTTCCAAGAAGTTAACTAAGCTAAAGCTTAAGTCAATCAAAAGTAAGAGAAAAAGCACTAAGCTACTGCAAATGTGCACAACCAAAATTTAAAAAAAAAAAATCTTCAGTGTCTTACCAGATCTTCCCAAAAGCGACCTGAAACAACCTTCTTGAACCTTATTATCCATTTACCACCATTGCAGTTGGCAGAGTCCTGACAAACAGCAAAGATAATGAATATTATGCTATATGTTAAATGCAATATTCGAAATTTACATGCTATTCTAAAATATTGGGAATCAAACAGAACAAAAAATGCAATAAATGAATAATCATAAAATAGAATAAACATAAGCAAAGTCAAGCTTTTAGATATTCACCTCCCAGAGAGGGCGGATTCCTTCCTTGAAAAGATGCAAATCTGTAGGGCTTGGCAAAGAAGAAGGACGAGCCAAGTGGCAATAGCAGACCCAAAAACCTTCAACCTATGTACATATTGTGTTCAAATACCATCAGCAACTGAACCAATAAAATAAAATTAGTGAAGCTAAGGATTTACGCTGAATCACATTAAGGTATAAGACCTCAATGTCATAAAGCTTACCGTACTAAAATCCACAATTTTCTTAATGTTGTCCTCATATGATGTTTGAGTTCGAACTCCAGGTGTTCGACGAGTGTACCAAAATACAAACTTGTTCTGTTTCATAGTAATATCAAACTAAAACAAGTGTTATGATAAAGCAATTATAAAATTCATAAAGAAAGGGTTATGCATATTAGTCAGGGAGAAAGAAAGCTATAAACATAGACAAAATAGGTCAATGTGGCAACCTTGTGTACAAATATAATCACATATAAACAAGCATTCATTTGTACAATGTAAAATAAGACACTCCCCTTCAGTATAACTTTTACAACTATTATAGTCTTATAAATTATAATAACCACAGCGAGGAAAGTGTTATCCCCGTAGGGAATTTAAGGGCAATACTAGTTCAGTAACCCAACTAAGGAAGAAGCAAACCCATCACATGAAAATGGTCAGTGTGTGTTGCAATCAACAGCCTTCCTCATATGTATGATTATATGATGAAACATTATTATTCAACATGTGATAATTGTGTGACTAAAAAGGAAAGTATAATCACAAACCACGATTAGTAGCAACCTATCGCTTTAAAAAAATCTGGAAGAAACTGAAAATGCCAAATTTATTCCTTCTTTATTAAATTCTACTTTTCAACATAAGTGTCAAATGCGACCTCTGTAATCACTATTTCACATCTTCTTTTCTTCTCACAACTTTATTATAGAAAATACAAAAATATAATTCTGATACAAAAACTTTCACTTCATTCAAGCTCAAACCAATCTGTTTTCCCCACTATTTCACTTCTTAAGCACATCATCAATCTACATTGTCTTGAGCACATCATCAATCTAAATTTTAACTTCTCAAAGATAAGATCCCTGCCTACTTCAGATATTCAAATACGTAACAGTAATGACCAATAAAGAGAAAAAAAAAAAAAAGGAAAAGACCTTGAGAGGATGCAAATTGGCTTTGAGCTCGCGAGCTTGGCGATCTTCGGCGTCTTTGTTATTGCTATTATCGCCGGAATCGGCTATTGCTTGTGTGTTATTGTTGTTATCAGATTCCTTCTTCTCTATAATTTCCATTTAGAAAATCTCTACTTCAACTCGAAGCCCTAATTTTCTTTTGTTTTTTTGCTTTTTAACTCACTGTTAATGGGAAAGAAGAAAATGAAGGGAAAGAAGACGAATTGCTCTAGCGCTGCTTTGTTTCCCTCTCTTTTTCCTGAAACGTCGTCGTAACGGTTGTTGAGATTAAATAGGTCTTGCGGGTGTGTTTGGTAAACCTGATAGGTTTGTTCCAAGTCCAGTGCTAACCTAACCTCCCTCCTACCTTTATTTGTCTTCTAGGTAAAAAAAAAATCATTTATTACAAGGAATTTATGTATCAATATTAGATTTTATGGACCATAGGATAAGATTAGATACACTCAATAAACTTTCATCAGTGATAATATAATATAGCAGTATCAACACTATATGCTATTGTAAATTGATTATGAAGTCATGGGAATATTTTAAAAAAAAATTTCTATTATTACATATTTTTATCTTGATAGAAAACAGTCAAGGAAATTGAAATAAATTTATATCAAGTAAAACGAATATCTTAATATTTTATCTAAATTAATAAATTATGTTCTTTCATATATCACCCTAATCTTTGCTCATATCAATTGTTTTTTTTCCACCCAAAATTTTAATCCCAACACGCTTACATTGACTAGAGAAAAAAGAGTCAAAGCACAATTAACCTTGATATATATTGATTCAATTATCTTAGTTATGCAATATATATATATATATATATAAGTACACTAATTCAATTAAGATTGAGTAGAAAAAATAAAAAATTGGATAAATTCAAATTAAATTGGCGGGTGCAATTCGGTTTCTGTCTTAAAAATAACCGTTTAATTTCACTGGAAATTAGAGCCGAACTAGAAATTAAATTTTTAAAAAATAAAAATATCACGTAGCTATACGAAATTAAAAAACATGAAATATTAGCACCTAATTTCTAGTATATATGTAAAAAAAACTAATTCAATTCCTCATTCACTCTACGTCTGTCTCGTCTCATCTCGCAATCTCACTCTCCCTCCTCAAACGCTCAAACCTTGGAAGGCAAAAACAATTTCATGCCCAAATCCCACCAGACTACTCACCTGCCAAAGGCTAATTCCCTATATCACTCTCGTCTTTCTCACATGCCGCCATGCACGCCGACCAAAATACCTCACTGCCAAAAGGTCCAAAACACGCTGCTACGCCACGAATTACGCCCAAGCAGCAGCTCCACCATGAAAAGGTACTAAACCCAATACTATTTGAGGTCTCCCTTTTTTTTTTGCTATTGGGTTTGTGATGTTGAAGGGTTTTATTCCAATTGTTCTAAACTTTGTTGCATTTCTATTCTTGGCTACAAATCTTTGGTGAATTCTGATTAAGTTGTGGAGCTTTGACCAGTTTTAGTTTTTTGCGTAGAGGATAATTTATAAGAAAATAGATATTGTATGTTGTCTAAATTATATTGTAAATATTTAGTTTCCTTTCTTGTAAAAGGTCAAAACTAATTTTTAAGCAATACAATAGGATTCGATTTGTATAAAGCCATTTTGATATTAAATGATTACAGCAAAACAATTCATCAAATCCTTTTTTTTTCATGGTATCAGAGGCATCAACATACAAGATGACAACAACCTAATGAAACCAACTTCATCAAGCATGTCATCTACATTTGATAACCCCAATCACTCACTGTACCTTTACCATTCTGATCAGCTAGAGCTAGTTCTTCTTGTTGAGGTGGGGTGTGTTTTGCAGAAATATGTATCATTTAAAAATTTTATATACGCAGTAAAAGTATTACATACATGTTATATTCATTGTAGCATAATCAAATGCATATATCTCATATATATTCATATGTATTATTTAAATAAATTACAAATAAATAAACCTACTCGGTTTGAAAGTATCTTTTCAATTTTTTCAAGAACTCCAACTTTTAATTGTTGAGCTCATCTTGAAGTATTTTATTGTACAATTTTAATTCACAATTAAAATTGGTGGGATTGTGAAGTTAGAATAATAGTTACAAATTTTTAATAGTTGATGTTTTAACTCTTAAAATAATTTTAGTTCTTATGTCTTATTTCTTATAAGAGATAAGAGGAATTAAATGTGTTTAGTCTTTGTTTTCTCATAACCTTTTGTTTAGAACTTAGAAATGACTTAACAAAATTCTCTCAACTCTCCATCTCATTCTCCTTGGCCGAATGATGCACTTGTCTCTCACAAAATTGAACATTTCAATTTTCTTTTGTCTAAATGATGGCTAATCAAAGTGCTCCACCACCACTCACAATTGTTGGCTATTTCACTCATTAAAAGATTCAAGTATAGGTAACCTACAATTTTGTTTCACCCATATGAATCAATGGTAATTGAGAATGAATATGAATTAAACAATGTTAAGTGGTTTCACCACCTCTTTAATGCACCACTCAATATTTCAAAGTGACCAACAACATTAATAATTTATTAAAAGTGCTTAGCCCATACAAAATAGTTTTGCAACTTATCAAATTAATAATAAATATTCATTTATAAATAAGTTTATTATTTATTCAAAAATTATTTTTGAATAATAATAATTTACCTTATTAGTTTTTACTTAGTAAGGTTAATTGATGAATACATAGTAAAAATATTTATGGAGTAAAATTGTGACACTTATCAATTTTGTATTAGTTAACAATTCTTGTCAACTAATTAAGTAATGAATTAACATTTAAGTCTTAACAAATGTATAACATAAAGAACCCTAAAACATATATTCACTTTGCTAGAATTTCTTGGACCAATCTTGTTTAATCTAATATGTTGTCTCGGTGCATAACGAGTATATTTTATATTGTGAAACTCTCTAAATCTACGCCCAGTTTGTTATATAAAACTTGTCCATACATCCGTGAACAATGTCCTACACATATATTACGGATATTACAAAATAGCGCATTAGACTATACAAATTGAAGTTATAACATATTTGTATAATCCTTCCATCATAGAAATCCTAGAAGAGAGGAGATATAAATCAACACCATCAAGTCTTCATATTTTTAATCATAAACTTATCTCTAGATTTGTATTTCAATAAATAATATCTGTAAATACTTTTACGATATTGTTTATCTATAGGATAAAACTATTTTTTCGGGTATATCTGTTTATGGCCATAAGACTTTCTGAAATACAATCTTAAAGCATCAGGATATATTACTTTCCCAAATAAGCTGATGGAATCCATATCTATGCACACTGGACTTCATGAGCATCAGACCATACCCAGCGCACCTGACGGTCAGATCATTAAAGGTACTAACATGTGTGGAACTAAAGTATGGTGAATCACTCACAAGTCCACTGTGGCACTCAAGTCAAAGGACTACGAATACTTCTCAACTCGAAAGACCCTCAATTGACGGATTTATGAGATGTCTATTAGAGGTCTTTTTGAGTCTGTTAAATATTCAGTCCTTATTGAATACTTGTATCTCTATATGAGCTTCCACTAAACTCACAGTCTGCTAAGACTAACCGTATCGACCATCCAGATATAGACATATATTGATCTATATATTATAAGGTCTTTACTGACAAACTCGCATAAGTGAAGATAGATCAGGAACATAGTGTTTGAGAACATACTTGCATAACAACATTTCCTAATACTATTTGTAACTCTTTTGCGACTATTCCATTACTAATATATTCTTCGATCTTTGTCCTATTTCAGATAAGGCTTTAACTCTTTAAATTTTGCTAACTCTTATAATCTGATAACTTTATCAATGCTAACTCTTAGCATTTATAACTCTCAGCGTTGCTAATTCTCAGCATTGATCTAAACTTCTTTATACCAGATATGAACTCTTTCAGATCATACAATATTTAAAACGTTACAAATATCTTACCATATATATAATATAATTAGTGATTTAATAAAATAATAATAATATAAATATAAAACAACTATTTATACATAAAAGGGAAGGCATATAAGTATAAATCCTAACAACTCTCACTCATTTTAGTGTCATTCACGATGGTATCTAATGCCTATTGACTCTACATATCTTTTAAATATTTCTAGAGTAAGGCCTTGGTAAGTGGGTCTGCTACATTATGTTGTCTGGGATTTAATACATATGGGTGTATGCATGTGCTATTATGTCTATTGCCTAAAATATGTATCTTATATATATTCTACGCGGCAGAAGCGTGTAAATTACAATAAACATAATAAATGAATATATTAATCACATTCATATATTAATAAAGATTGAGAACTCACCCCAACGTGTAACGTTATACACGTAATTCCCTGAAGTCTGCATAGAGACCAACTCATGTGCAGTTTTAGTCACCAACTCGATAAGCTTGGTGAGCTGGAACAGTAGCCCGATATCCAGCATGAGATTAACTCTTAATCCCAAAATGGCCGAGTGTGTGTTTATATCATTTTCTCCAAAAGGATAAAAAAAATGGAGAATTTCAAGCAATCCATCATTGCTTCAAATGGAACCATAGAGAAAAATGAAACAATTTTATTTTTTTCTATTCCTATTGCCTAAAATACATATCTTATATATATTCTACGATGCGGAAGTGAAATTACAATAAACACAATAAATGAATATATTAATCATATTAATATATTAATAAAGATTGAGAACTCACCTCAACGTATAATGTTATACACGTAATTCCCTGAAGTCTGCATGGAGACTAACTCGTGTACAGTTTTAGTCACCAACTCGGTGGGCTTGGTGAGCTGGAACAGCCGTCCGATATCTAGCACGAGATTAACTCTTAATCTCCAAAATGGCAGGGTGTGTGTTTATATCATTTTCTCCAAAAGGATAAGAAATGGAGAATTTGAAGCAATCCATCATTACTTCAAATGGAATCATAGAGAAAAATGAAACAATTTCATTTTTTTTCTATTCCTATTGCCTAAAATACGTATCTTATATATATTCTACAATGCGGAAGCGTGTAAATTACAATAAACACAATAAATGAATATATTAATCACATTAATATATTAATAAAGATTGAGAACTCACCTCAACGTGTAACGTTATACACGTAATTCCCTAGAGTCTGCATGGAGACCAACTCGTGTGCAATTTTAGTCACCAACTCGGTGGATGATGTGATATTTTTATATCTTAAATTAAGTGCAAGTATACACTATCGTATGCAAGTAATAAAGAAACTAAATAAGTCGGATGTCGAACCCACAGGGATAATTTCTTCTTTTTAACCAATTACTAAAATGATATATTCCTAATAATTATTCAGATAAATAAAAATCTAAGAATGAGTGCAGAAAATATAAAAGCAAAAACACAATGCAAGAGAATTATGTAATAGCAATATAGAGAAAACCTAGGATTAACATTATCCCTCAATATGCTTTCTAATAATTAATCTTCTAATATTTAACTCCCTTAGTCTTTGTTATTGATCAAGACACTAATATATTCACAAGTCTCTTCCAAGGTCATGCAAGTATACCTTAATTTATCAAATACCTATATTTCTATGGTACTTGTAATAAATTAAGATTCATTAAGATTAGGTCTTATTGATCATACATGCCAATTAGGTATATTCCTATCCTAAATTGAAACTTGCATATGCAACATTGAATGTTACTCTACAATCATGCATCAAATTACCTAGGTCTAAATATTATGATTCCTCTTATGAGTTTATCAATAATATTACCATCTCATTCACCATATATTGGCCAGATATATTAAAGCATTAAGATCAAGTAATTTGAATATCAAAGAACTAAGTTTATTAAATATTCAAAAGATATGGCAATTAAGCACACATATTGAATTCAAGTATAAACCCTAGAAAATAAGTTTAGCTCATGGCTACAAGAGACCAACAGTAAAAATAATAATAAATCATGATACAATTAATAGCAAACCGATATAGATGTCGAATTGCTCTTAATTGCGTTGCCTAAGAACTCTTGATGCCGAAGAACGCCTTAAATCTCTCTCTAAGGTTGCTTTAATTAAACTCCTATTGCGCTT
The DNA here is from genome assembly GCA_946807835.1 of Ailanthus altissimus. Classification (NCBI taxonomy): domain Eukaryota; kingdom Viridiplantae; phylum Streptophyta; class Magnoliopsida; order Sapindales; family Simaroubaceae; genus Ailanthus; species Ailanthus altissimus. The sequence goes on along the minus strand of OX327712.1, from coordinate 13,982,527 downwards.
CAAGACTCGTGCTCTGTATTTTTGGTGTTCTTGAATGCTCTAGGTTGTTCTTGGATTCTCCTTGAAGGCTGGGAACGAGTGACTTTTTATAGGGATTGATATGAGCTTGAAAATCTCAATTCTCGTCAGATTAGGAATCGCGCTACCGCTGGGGCGCTATACAGTTGTCGTTGGGGCGACGCGTAAAAAGGCTTCACCGTTGAAGCGGTGGGTTGATGGCGCTGGGGCGCCAGATGCGACTTAAACAGGTAGTTTTTCTTATTTCGATCACTATTCCAGCGCTGGGGCGATAATCATCGTGGCGCTGGGGCGATAAACACATTCTTTGAAAATTTTGAAATTCTTTAAATTTCGTTCAAGTCCCTATAAATAACAATAATGCGCATAAATAGCCATTTATTCTCATAAAATAATAAAAACATGAGAAAATATATGATAATTTTGCCCTCATCAAATTCTCCCAAACTTAAACATTTGCTTGTCCTCAAGCAATAAAATAAAACTAAGAGAGAAACAAAGGGTTATACTTGACTCATTTAACAAATAAAGAAAGCAAAACAAAATATCCTAAACTAATAAGATGATCAAAATCATTGTCTCAAAGGCTGACGAAATGGTACAAATCCTTAAGGTAGACAAATAGCTATTAACAATTCTAATTATCTTTATTTAATCCCTCATTCTTCCTCATAAACAATCACCATGTGTGTGTGTGTGCAAGCATCAAGTAAATAGCTAAAACCATACTTTGATTTACTTTATACTTTAATTCGTACAGAAAAAATGATGTCTCGGCATTCAATTTGTATAATGACACTTCCATAAGCTTGTCTTTACTACTACTCTCCATTAATGTAGAAAATCACATGTCTAGGGATCTATTTAAGATTTTACTTAGCTTGTAACGTAAGGTTAGGGTCAAGGTGGGATAAAATGATAAATATATGAAGTTTAATTCACACCATGAACACTTAGATTTGACCTAGAAACCTCTTGATCTTCTTTTCCTTGTATTATCTCTTCCCCCAAACTTATTGTGTTTCCCATCCTTCTTTTCAACCTTTATTTTTCAAATAATTTCTTCTTTTCTTAAGCTGGGGGTATTTTTTTTCTTTTTCTCTTTCTTTTTATTTTTTTTTTCTTTTGAATACCCCCAAACTTAAATTAACAAATATCACCCAAACTTATTTTTCTCATATCACCACAACCTTTTCTTTTCAAGAGTATTTCTAAGCAAATGCAAGGTTTATGGTGTTACGGGTAAATTTTTGGATAAGTAAAATTTTAAGTCTTAGGTTTGTAATGTGGTTAAACCAAAGAATGGGTAATTAGGCTTAAATAGGGTACTAGGGATAAATATACAATAAACGGCAGGCTAGAAAGGTTCAATCGGTCCAAAGATGGCCTAATGTCATTTCTCCATTCATGTGTTTTCTAGGATTTCGCCTCAAGTAGTAACTAAAGACAAGTTCTAGAGTATCGGTCTTCGAGACTGTGGTGTATTCCCTAAAGCATAAGTATCTCTAAGTAATACTTATAACTATTTATGCTTATAAAGTGCTCAAAAAGAATGGTGATTATAAATAAAGTTGAACTTGTTCCTAAACTTGGATAATCAAAATGGTCTCAAGTATCTATCATTCCCTAGGAATTTGTAAAAAATAAATTCAGCCATACATTTTTTTTCCTTTCTTATCATAGACTAATGATCATCTTAATAAAGCTTAAAAAAAAAGAACAAATAACACAAAAATATGACTTCATTACTTTTTTTTTTTTTTTTTTACATAGGGTAATAACTAAAACATGCAAAGCAGCACTAAACATAAAGAAAGCGGCACTAAATATTCCCCCCCACATTTAAAATAAAACATGACCCCTATGTGAAGAAAGAACAAACAAAATCAAGAAACTTCCCTATGAAAATAGTCATCCAAGATCGTTGGGCTCAAAAAGAATGTCCTCAAAATCAATGTCTGGCGATGGTGGAGGTGAAGGTGAAGGGATCACTGGAGGCTGTGGTAAAGTTGAAGGATCGAGTCCGAAGGATGTGGCAGTAGCCTGGGTCCATTGGATTAAATACCTCCAAGTAGCGTTGGCAGTATGCTCGTGAGAAGTCATGCGGGCCTCCAGTTGAGCTAGGCGCTCATGGACGGGTAACGGGCGAACAGTAGCAGCAGGACGACGAGGGGCCTCAGGAGGGGGTGGGTTAGCAGCAATCATCTGACGAATAATAGGAGTAGATATAACAGCAGCTGGAGCATGTCGTTCTTCTAGTTGATCCCAAGAGATGCCAGCTCGTGCACATATATCTGTAATCAAGGAAGGAAAAAATAATCGACTGTTAAGGCGAGAGCATGCCATAATTTCTGCGTAAATGATCCTGCCCACATCGATTGGTCGATGTGTCATGATAAATAAAGGTAGATGGCGCAGAGTTTTATGATGTCACTGGTGTGAGAAATCGGCATAAGTCTTGCTGCAAGGAAGCTGTACTAGGCTTTGACTTCTAAATGCATATGGCGAGACATGAATGTCATGGGTAGATCATTGATTACAAGCCATTGTGTCCCTGGTGTACATAGAGTAGTAATGATCTCCTCGTAGTTTGGGTGATTTCTGAGTTCTGCCATATTGTCTTCAATTTCTGCTGGCAATGCAAAATAAGCATTAATTGTTGCGGGATCAAATGCTACTCTCTTACCTCGAACAAATACCCACCCATAGTTGTCAGGTTCACTTGTGTTGGCGTAGAACTCTCATACAATGGGAACAATGTTGTGTCCTGGCTATGTGCAGAATTGTTCCCAATGTCGTTCTCGGATCATATCCCCGATACTTTGAATATTCAAATTTTCTAAATCAAAACCTCTTTCTGCGATAAAATCTTTTTTAAGAATTATATCTGTATATCGGGCTTGTGTTTTGGTGGAAGTGATACGTGTCACATCGTAAGCACTGCTGCTACTTGCTGTAGTACGTTGCTTCTTTGGAGCCATGGCTTTTTCTTTGCTAGGACTGTATTACAGAGAAAATAATAAGTGAAATGTTATAAGCAAATTGGTGTGGATTGGTACCTGTTTCACGCCTTTTTTATTTCTGAATCAGTCATAGCGCTACCGCGGTACATGTATTATCACGCCAGCGCAGAATATCGCTGAGGTGGTAATACACTTGTCGCGCCCGTACTGTGTATTGCTGAGGCGAGAATCTACTTGTCGTGCCCGCGCTGCATACCGCGAAGGCGATAATATACTCATCGCACCCGCGCCATGATGATTATTATTATTTTTTTTTTGAACTGTGCTAACGCTGGAGTGAGACCCTCTGTATCGCGGGGGCGCTGAACTGGAGCAACGGTTGAAAAACCTTCTGTCGTTCACTGCAGCACTGATTCTCCATCGCTGGAGCAACGTATTGGCGCTGCCGCGGTAACGTTATTTCGCTGCAGTGCTGAGGCTGATTTTTGCACAGTTATTGGAATTTGCGCTGATGCGATAATGAGTGTACCGCGGGGGCAGTGGTGTCTCAATATTATGGCGCTGCTGTGCTGAATTATATGACAATTTATTCTTTAAATTTTGTTCAAGTCCTTATAAATAACAATAATGCACATAAATAGCCATCTATTCTCATAAAATATCAATAATAAAAACATGAGAAAATATATGATAATGTTGCCCTCATCAGTGGGCTTGGTGAGCTAGAACAGCAGCTCGATATCCAGCACGAGATTAACTTTTAATCTCCAAAATGGCAGGGTATGTGTTTATATCATTTTCTTCAAAAGGATAAGAAATAGAGAATTTGAAGCAATCCATCATTACTTCAAATGGAATCATAGAGAAAAATGAAATAATTTCATTTTTTTTCTCTTCTTCTTCTTTCTCCATTTCTTCTTCTCTTTTCTCTCGGCCAAATGGTCACATACCCACGCTTGCACACCTTTCTCTCTCTCTTTCTCTTTATATATATATATATATATATATAAATAATAAAATAATAATATAATATATGATGTGATATTTCTATATCTTAAAATTAAGTGCAAGTATACACTATCGTATGCAAGTAATAAAAGAACTAAATAAGTCGGATGTCGAACCCACATGAATAATTTCTTCTTTTTAACCAATTACTAAAATTATGTCTTCCTAATAATTATTCAGAAAAATAAAAATCTAAGAATGAATGTAGAAAATATAAAAACAAAAATACAATGCAAAGAGATTTAGGTGATAGTAATATAGAGAAAACCTAGAATTAACACTATCCATCAATATGCTTTCTAATGATTAATCTTCTAATATTTAACTCCCTTAATCTTTGTTATTGATCAAGACACTCTAGTATTCACAAGCCTCTTCCAAGGTCATGCAAGTATACTTTAATTTACGAAATACCTATATTCCTATGGTACTTGTAATAAATTAAGATTCATTAAGATTAAGTCTTATTGATCATACATGTCAATTAGGTATATTCCTATCATAAATTGAAACTTGCATGTGCAACATTGAATGTTACTCTACAATCATGCATCAAATTACCTAAGCCTAAATATTATGATTCCTCTTCCAAGTTTATCAATAATATTACCAACTCATTCACCATATATTGGCCAGATATATTGAAGCATTAAGATCAAATAATTTAAATATCAAAGAACTAAGTTTATTAAATATTAAAAGATATGGCAATTACGCACACATATTGAGTTCAAGTATTAACCCTAGAAAATAAGTTTAGTTCATGGCTACAAGAGAATAGCAGTAAAAATTATAATAAATCATGATACAATCAATAGCAAACTGATATAGACGTCGAATTGCTTCTAATTGCGCTGCCTAAGGTACTCTTGATGCCGAAGAACGCCTTGAATTTCTCTCTAAATTTACTTCAATTAAACTCCTATTGCTTTCCAAGACTCGTGCCCTTGAATTGCTATAGGATGCTCTAGGTTGATTCTTGAAGTCTGGGAACGAGTGGCTTTTTATAGGGATTGATATGAGCTAAAAAATCTTAATTCTCGTCGGACTAGAACTCGCGCTACCGCTGGGACACTACGCAATTGTCGATGGGGCGACATGTGAAATTGGCTTCACCACTGGAGCGGTGAGATGATGGCGTTAGGGCTCTGTCCCGTCATTGGCGCGGTGACTGTTTGGCACTGGGGCACCAAATGCGACTTAAACAGGTCGTTTTTCTTATTTCGATCACTGTTCCAACGCTGGGGCGGTAATCCTCGTGACGCTGGGGCAATAGGCACATACTTTTAAAACATTACATTTGTTGGGATTTGTGCTTACGTGCCATCCCATAATGTATAAATATATAGTGATTGTATTTATACAATTATTATTTCTAATAAAATCGTTAATATTATTTTTATTAAATGGTAAGATGCTTGTAACGTTTTAGACATTGTATGATCTGAAGGAGTTCAGATTTGGTCTAAAAGAGTTTAGACCAGGGCTAAGAGTTAGCAACGCTAATAGTTATAAACACTAAGAGTTAGTGGTACTAAGAGTTAGCAAAATCTAATGAGTTAGAGCCTTGTCTGAAATGAGACAATGACCCGAGAATATATTAGTAATGATATAGCTACAATGAGTTGCAGATGGTGCTAAGAAATGTCATTATGCAAGTATGTTCTCAAACATAATGTTCCTGATCTAATTTCATCGATGTGGGTCTATCGGTGGAACCCATTAATATAGATTAGTGTATGTCTATATCTGGATGGTCCAGATGGTTAGTCTTAGCAAACCATGAGCTTAATAGGAAGCTCGTATAGAGATACAGGTATTCAGTAAGGACTGGATATTGAACAGACTCACGAAAACATCCAATAGACATCTCATAAAGCCGTTAATGGAAGGTCTTCCGAGTTTAGTAGTATTTGTGGTCCTTTGACCTGAGCGCCACGGTGGGCTTGTGAGTGATCCACCATGCTTTGGTTCCACACATGTCAGAAACCTTTCATGGTCTGACCACTGGGTGTCGCTGGGTATGGTCCGATGCTCATGGAGTTCGGTGTGCGTAGATATGGGATCCATCAGCTTATATGAGTGGGTTGTATATCCTAATGCTCTGAGATTGTATTTCAGAAAGTCTTGTGGCCGCAAGCATAAACCTTGGAAAAGATATTCCGGAGGAATAAACAATATCACAAAAGTGTTTGTGGATATTGTTTTATGAAATATAAATCTGGAGATAAGTTCGTGGTTGAGCAAATAGAGATTTGACGGTGATGATCTATATCTCTGCTCTTCAAGGATATAAATGATGGAAGGATTATACGAATATGTAATAACCTCAACTTGTATGGTCTAACATGCTAATTTGTAATATCCGTAACGTGTGTGTGGGACATTGTTCACGGACGTATGGAGGAGCTCTATATGACAAATTAGGTGTGGACCTAGAGAGTCTCACAATATGAAGTATACTCGTTGTGCACTGGGGTAGCGGATTGGATTGAATAGTTCGATCCAATAAATTTCAGCAAAAGAGAACGATTGTTTAGGGATCCCTCGGATTATACATTTATCAAGACTTAATTGTTAAGTACATCACTTAATTAATTAACAAGGGTTGTTAATTAATAGAATATTGACAAATGACAAAACTTGTTCCATGATTTGATTTTACCTTTTTACCATTTAACCATGGTAGTAAAAAATTAGTAAGGTAAAAAGTAATTATTCAAAATTATTTTGAATAATTAAATCATATATTATTATTATATTATTAGATAATATTATAATATATATAGATCATGGCATTGTATTTTAATACAATGAGTGGCCTAGATGTTGGCCATTTAATTACCCATTATAATTAAAGTAATTATAATTGTTAGGTAAAGATTAATTTTGGTGGCCATTATTCTAGTGCTTGGTTTAATTAATTCTAAATGGGAGACTAACAATAAAATTGGTGGAGCACTTCATTTTGTTTATTTTGTTTAATCAAAGTGTTGAATAAACAAAATGAATTTTGGCAAAACAATTGAATTCATTCATTCATTCAATTTTTAGGAGAAGAATTTGGCAATGGCAAGGAAGAGAGGTAAGAGAGAGTTCTTTGAGTTTTATTCTTTCAAGTGTTGAAAAATAAACAAACTTCTCTTCATCTCCTTCTTTAATGGATGGCCAAAATGAATGATATGTAAATGGAGAAAAAGATAATTATTTTGCAAAGAGTTGTTCAAAATAATTATCATATAGAAATTGTTTCTAAGATTAATATACAAGAGTTGTATGTTAAAGATTTTTAATTAATACAAGAGTTGTATAGAAAATATTTATCATCTCCATTTAAGAAACAAAAATTGTATTCAAAAGAGTTTGAATACAAGTGCTGAAAATTTTAAACACTAAGCTACCATTCTAGCTCCTTAATCCCACGAAAAGTTATGGACTAGAGTTGTTCAACATATACTTCAAGGTGAGCTCTTCACATGGATTATTGAAGAACTTGAAGAATTTGTAAAGCTGCCTTCATTAGGTGAGTATTTTACATTATGTGTTATAATACAATATTGTTCATCATGTTTATATTTGTATAATTGTTATACTTATGCATATATGTGATATATGTTGAATTTGTTAAAATGGGTGTATTTTGTAACATGCTTCCGCTGCGCATATGATAATTTTTGAAATTACGCATACACTCGTATAATCACACACTCTATGATAAACACCCAACAAATGGTATTAGAGCATGTTAAATTGAGTATATGATTATTCTTGTTGTTGAATATGTTAACATGATGATATTGTATATTTAAACAACTTGATGATGTTTAAATTTGAACATGGTGATGTTTGATTTTAAGCATGATGATGAACATATTGTTGTATTCTTGAACATGTTAGTGTTTAGAATTGAAGTATGATGATGTTTGAAAATGATGCCCATGAGAAAATAGTAAAAATTAGGGGCGAAAAACAGTGTTCGAAGGGTCGGAACACTGTTACCGCATCCAGCGCCGCGGTGCCTAAATCTGGGCACTACAGCGCTGAGGTTCTGACTTGAGCTCCGCGGCGCTCAGCAAAAAAAAATAAAAAAAATAAAAAAAAAAATTAAGAAAAAAAATTTTTTTTTTTTTTTTTGCAGAACATTGTATAATGTTAGAACTTTCAGTTTTTAATGCTGATCATTCCAAACATAATACTTGTATTTGCAATTTTTGCAAATAAAATATTTTTAATACAATTATAAGTGTTATATTATTGTATTAAAATTACAAATAATTTGTTTACGTTGTTAAACATAATGGGAGCCCTATTGATGGGGGTTAGTTGTGCTTACGTAAATAAATTTTCTAATTATGAATTAGATTCGTATGAGATGCGAAAAGTTATTATTATTATTATTAATTTATTAATAAAATAATAATTAAAAATTAAATCTCTCTTAATAAGATTGAATAAGTATTATATTATGAGATAATATTATACAATGATCCGCCTTATCAATACGGTATTAGACGGGTCATTTCGGTCACTCCTAAGATCGCTAAAGTGTGAGGGATTGGTTGGGGTGATTCGGGCTATGCCGGTTAAAACATGAGATGAGGCAAATATATGCAAAAATACTATCTTAGATCGCTAAAGTGTGCGGATAGTATCGGTAACATATATTTGATGATTGACAAGTTAATCTGAAATACAATTATCTTAGATCGCTAAAGTGTGCGGATAACGTGTATTTAGGATCAGTAATAAGAGTTGTATGAGATACAATTGGCAAGAGTTGTCTACCTTTTGGGTTTACAAAGGTCAAGATCGCTAAAGTGTGCGGCTGGAGTAAAATGCCTATGGGGTCTACTTCCCGTTGTACAGTTTAAAAGATTAAACTGTCGTTTTTCCTTTTGAGAGATTTAAGGAATTATGTAAAGCAATGGGAGGGTGTCTTTAGATTAAAAATTGTATAAAAGTTATATCTATGATCTAAAGCGTTATTTATTAACGATTAGAAATATTCCGCTAAACATCTCTAAAATTTTATCTTATAGTAATAAGATAAGTAACTTATAGAGATAAGAAGACTATGAGCAACTCGTTAATATACTTGATTAAGCACATAATCTATAAGGTAGCAAAAATTATTAAGACTTGCTTATAATCTAAGAATTGTTCTAGATTAAAAGAAATATATAGATATATAAAAGATCAATAGATAATACAAGAGGTGTTTCTGATAATGTCTTTTGAGAAAAGACGGTAGATTATCAGAAAAGGATTAAGAATAATTTAAAAGTCAAATTATATATCCTGACCTATCTAATGATCTTCAGTGGGAGCATATGCACATGAGATGTACAAATAGTATAATGCTTCATCTGAATTTTATTTTATATATCTATGACAAATATAGAGAATGTTATACAATGGAAAGTGTTTCCATTATTAATAAAGTTTTAATAATAAGAGTTATTATTCATAGAACCTTAACTAAGAAAGAATAAAACTCTTAGACATCTGTTTACCGATAAATGACATTTCATATGCAAATGATGTATAGAAGTATAGGGATATGAGATATCGCCCATCCTTCTCACAACTGCAAGATGTTGTATAATTTAAGGAATACTGAAAAACGATAAAATGAGAAGTACAACTGCACGTAGGAAATAGAGATTACCTATACGTGGTAGCTGTTAGGACTTTTAAGTCACTTCTCAATTCTAGTAAAAGCCTTATGTTGTGTTGTTGTTATTTTGTGTCATGAATAATAAGGTGAAATATGTCGCTCTCTTTGTAGAAAGAGAGGGTTATCATACATACATTAAGAATAGTTCTTTATGTTTATATGATAACAATAATATTTTGTTAACTGAATGTCAGTCAATTAAATGGCCTTTATATATGACATACAACGAGTAATGCATAAAAATGTCTAGGTGAACAGAACTAATAAAAGTTCAGAAATTTTGAGTAATGACGAATTGTGGCATAAGTGATTAGGTCAAGTAGCCATAAGATGACTACCTCGTCCGGTTAAAGATGGTCAAATATTTGATCTGACCATAAAACCTTGACCAGTTTATGAATCTCGTATTCAAGGGAAGTTGACTAAATATTTTTATTGGTGTTAGACATCAAGCCACTGGTTTATTAGAACTAATACATAGCGATGTATATGATCTAATGAATTATACTGTCATTGGTAAGTTTCAATACTTCGATATCTTTATCGTGATTTGTCACGATACAGACATGTGTTTCTAGGAAAACATAGGTCGATAATTTTAAAGTGTTCAAAGAATATCGACTAGAAGAAGTATGTTAAACACTTTTGATTAGATCGAGGTTGTTTATACATAAGCAGTAAATTCACGAATTATTTAAAAGAAAATGAGATTCTAGCTCAATATAGTTCTCTAGATACTCCTTAACATAAATATGTTTTGAAGTATAGAGAAATTGGACTTTATTAGATATAGTTCGATCGATATTAAGCTTTATCGATCTTCTAAAATATCTAAAGGGTTATGCTCTAGAAACCGTTACTCATCTATTGAATAAAGTTCCATCGTAAATTGTTCCTTCTACTACATATGAGATATGAACTAGAAGGAAAGAGAATCTTAAGTATGTTAAGATTTGAGGTTATTTTACTTGCATAAGAGTTATGCTATAGTATATACTTGGACCCAAAGGGGTACAAGTATCGGTTCAAAGGATATCCTAAATGTTCCATGAGATATCAGTTTTATAAATCGAAAATGGAACCTAAAGATCAATTGAGTTAAATACCTTTAACACACTTTACCATAGGTCATACAAGGATATGAAGACTACCTGTTAGGTATATTAGATACCTAAAAGGTGTTTTTAATATTTTTCTTAGTTGAAGAAAAAGGATGTTATGACTTATAGTTAAACGATATTAGATATCGTTTAAGGAAATTGACAATATGCCAGAAAAATTCAAAATTAACTTTTAGCATGAAAATCAAGTTTAGAACTTGGTTATAATTTATATAAGAATTGTTCTTATTGGTTGTAAAAGAGTTTACGCACGGAAGTGTGGGCCCAAAAGTAGGTAAGAATCTTTAAAAGCCCCATTGACGTAAAAGGTTACCCTCAACGGTCTGAGATCGATTATGAGGAAACCTTTCACTAATAAACATGCTAAAGTTAATTCAAATTTATATTGGATATTGTAGTATGCTAAACTCTTCATTTTGATGAGATAATCAAATAATCTAATTTGATTAAGAATGAAGAGAAAGCATGTGTGTTTAGAAAAGGTAGTGGGAGCATGAATTATCTTTCTAATTCTCTATATATAAAAACATTCTCATTGTCACAGATAAAGACAATGGTATGTTGCAAGTCAGTCAGTTAAGAGTTAACTAGGTAAGAACATCTTCATAAAAGATTTGGTAGATGCTTCCTGTATACTAGGTATAAGGCGTTATACAGACAGAGTTAGGAAGTAGATAGGACTCTCCAAATCTCCGTACATAGACTAAGTCCTGAAAAGGTACAATTTTAATAACTATAAAATAGTTCATGTATCTTTCAGACATGGAGTTCGTCTTTTTAAGAGGAAGTGTCCTCAAGAAGAAAATGAAAAGGTTAGAGTGTCTAACATTTAATATACATCAACCAGAGGTAGCTTGATGTATACCATGTTATGTACGAGACCTATATTATAATGGTTGTAAGTGTTATGAGCCGACATTAGTTTAATCTAGGTAACGACTATTGGATAGTCGTGAAATATATCCAAGTTATACCTGAGAGGTATAAAGGATAAGTTTCTTATTTATGGAGAAAGTTGCTTACAAATGAGAGGATACGTATAATCAGACTTCTAATCTGATCCAGATGATAGAGAATCTACACCTAATTACGTACTTCTTCTCAACGATACAAAAATCTTGTAGCATAAGTGCAATTTTTTAGATGTCCACATTATGATTCTACTGTAAAGATAGAATTTGTTGTAGCTTGAGAAGGTTGCAAAGGAATTTCTGTGGATATTCAAGTTAGTTGCAGAGCTTAGAATAAGTTCTAAGCTTAATGAATCCTATCACATTATAATGCAACGTCAGTGGGGTAATTGCTCAAGCCAAAATACCATATAATTAAATATATCTTGGCTAATGGAGATGTATAAGATAATCTAGGAAAACATCCTTACAGATTATAGCAGACCCGCTTTCTAAAGCCTTAACTCTTAAAAGTGTTTGAGAAACACATAGAGTTAATGGATATGAAATACCATCCTGAATGGCACTAGAGCAAGTGAGAGTTGTTGGGATTTGTGCTTACGTGCCATCCCATAATGTATAAATATATAGTGATTGTATTTATACAATTATTATTTCTAATAAAATCGTTAATATTATTTTTATTAAATGGTAAGATGCTTGTAACGTTTTAGACATTGTATGATCTGAAGGAGCTCAGATTTGGTCTAAAAGAGTTTAGACCAGGGCTAAGAGTTAGCAACGCTAATAGTTATAAACACTAAGAGTTAGTGGTACTAAGAGTTAGCAAAATCTAATGAGTTAGAGCCTTGTCTGAAATGGGACAATGACCTGAGAATATATTAGTAATGATATAGCTGCAATGAGTTGCAGATGGTGCTAAGAAATGTCATTATGCAAGTATGTTCTCAAACATAATGTTCCTGATCTAATTTCATCGATGTGGGTCTATCGGTGGAACCCATTAATATAGATTAGTGTATGTCTATATCTGGATGGTCCAGATGGTTAGTCTTAGCAAACCATGAGCTTAATAGGAAGCTCGTATAGAGATACAGGTATTCAGTAAGGACTGGATATTGAACAGACTCACGAAAACATCCAATAGACATCTCATAAAGCCGTTAATGGAAGGTCTTCCGAGTTTAGTAGTATTTGTGGTCCTTTGACCTGAGCGCCACGGTGGACTTGTGAGTGATCCACCATGCTTTGGTTCCACACATGTCAGAAACCTTTCATGGTCTGACTACTGGGTGTCGCTGGGTATGGTCCGATGCTCATAGAGTTCGGTGTGCGTAGATATGGGATCCATCAGCTCATATGAGTGGGTTGTATATCCTAATGCTCTGAGATTGTATTTCAGAAAGTCTTGTGGCCGCAAGCATAAACCTTGGAAAAGATATTCCGGAGGAATAAACAATATCACAAAAGTGTTTGTGGATATTGTTTTATGAAATATAAATCTGGAGATAAGTTCGTGGTTGAGCAAATAGAGATTTGACGGTGATGATCTATATCTCTGCTCTTCAAGGATATAAATGATGGAAGGATTATACGAATATGTAATAACCTCAACTTGTATGGTCTAACATGCTAATTTGTAATATCCGTAACGTGTGTGTGGGACATTGTTCACGGACGTATGGAGGAGCTCTATATGACAAATTAGGTGTGGACCTAGAGAGTCTCACAATATGAAGTATACTCGTTGTGCACTGGGGTAGCGGATTGGATTGAATAATTCGATCCAATAAATTTCAGCAAAAGAGAACGATTGTTTAGGGATCCCTCGGATTATACATTTGTCAAGACTTAATTGTTAAGTACATCACTTAATTAATTAACAAGGGTTGTTAATTAATAGAATATTGACAAATGACAAAACTTGTTCCATGATTTGATTTTACCTTTTTACCATTTAACCATGGTAGTAAACAATTAGTAAGGTAAAAAGTAATTATTCAAAATTGTTTTGAATAATTAAATCATATATTATTATTATATTATTAGATAATATTATAATATATATAGATCATGGCATTGTATTTTAATACAATGAGTGGCCTAGATGTTAGTCATTTAATTACCCATTATAATTAAAGTAATTATAATTGTTAGGTAAAGATTAATTTTGGTGGCCATTATTCTAGTGCTTGGTTTAATTAATTCTAAATGGGAGACTAACAATAAAATTGGTGGAGCACTTCATTTTGTTTATTTTGTTTAATCAAAGTGTTGAATAAACAAAATGGATTTTGGCAAAATAATTGAATTCATTCATTCATTCAATTTTTGGGAGAAGAATTTGGCAATGGCAAGGAAGAGAGGTAAGAGAGAGTTCTTTGAGTTTTATTCTTTCAAGTGTTGAAAAATAAACAAACTTCTCTTCATCTCCTTCTTTAATGGATGGCCAAAATGAATGATATGTAAATGGAGAAAAAGATAATTATTTTGCAAAGAGTTGTTCAAAATAATTATCATGTAGAAATTGTTTCTAAGATTAATATACAAGAGTTGTATGTTAAAGATTTTTAATTAATACAAGAGTTGTATAGAAAATATTTATCATCTCCATTTAAGAAACAAAAATTGTATTCAAAAGAGTTTGAATACAAGTGCTGAAAATTTTAAACACTAAGCTACCATTCTAGCTCCTTAATCCCACCAAAAGTTATGGACTAGAATTGTTCAACATATACTTCAAGGTGAGCTCTTCACATGGATTATTGAAGAACTTGAAGAATTTGTAAAGCTACCTTCATTAGGTGAGTATTTTACATTATGTGTTATAATACAATATTGTTCATCATGTTTATATTTGTATAATTGTTATACTTATGCATATATGTGATATATGTTGAATTTGTTAAAATGGGTGTATTTTGTAACATGCTTCCGCTGTGCATATGATAATTTTTGAAATTACGCATACACTCGTATAATCACACACTCTATGATAAACACCCAGCAACATTTTAGTCCCTATTTTTGCTTTTGCATCATTTCTTTCAATTTTGTTCAAGTCCCTATAAATAACAATAAAGCACATAAATAGCTATTTATTCTCATAAAATAATAAAATGTCGAAATAAAAATATGAGAAAATATATGACAAATTTGCCCTTATCAATATATTATATAATATAATAATAATATAATGGGTGCCAAATAGTTGGCACCCAAATATAATAATACTATATATAATATTATATAATAAATCATTTTATGAAATGACTATTTTGTCCCTCATAAATAGTTACCAAGTCTACCCCTTAGTGGGTCCCATCAAATTCCATACTTGGGTAAACTCAACTCAGAATCCATAATACGCTACGTGTCATTATATAATTAGTAAATAACAATTATTGACTAATTATTGTATTTAATACTTAAATACAAACACGCATGCATGTGATAGTGTTGAATATTGTTGGATTAAATAATTTAATCTGGTACGCTGCCCCAGTGCACAATGAGTACACTCTATATCACGGGACTCCCTAGGTCTTACGCCCGATTTGTTAAATTGAACTATTCTATGAGTTCGTGAGCAATGTCCCACGCACACGTCACGGATATACAAATCAGCGCGTTGAATCATGCAAGCTAAAGTCACAACGCATACGTATAGTCCTTCCATCATGATATCCTGGATGTGCGAGTATATAGATTATCACTTTCAAATCCCTTTATGCTCATCTATGTCTTATCTCCAAACTAGTATCTCACTAAATAATATGCACAAACTCTTTTGTCATATTATTTCACCCTGGCAGAACTCTTTCCCGGGATGATTGCTCATGGCCACGAGACTTTCTGAGATACAGTCTTGAAGCATTTGGATATATAACTCCATATGGGAGCTGACGAATCCCATATCTGTCAGCACCAGACTCCATAAGCATCGGACCATACTCAGCAACACTTAGCGATCACACCATGAAAGGTCTATAACATGAGTGGAACTAAAGTATAATAGATCACTTACAAACTTACCTTGGCACTCAAGTCAAAGGACCACGTATACTACTCAACTCGAGAGGATCGTTCGTTGACGGCTTACATTGGGTGTCTATCGGAGGCCCTCGTGAGTCTGTCTCATATCCTGTAGTAACTAGTATCCACGACTGGTAAGAATAAGTATTTATATATGTATAAATATACGTATTTTATTTGTATGTTGGTGATACTTGATTTATATATTGTTATTAGTAGTGTTTGTATAGGTTAAGGTGATACTATTAGCATTGGGTTTAATTGCAAGACTTTGGATTTATTTTAGGGACCAAATTGTAATACTTTGAAAGTTTTGGGGGTAAATTCGTAAATACCAAAAATTAACCACTTAGTATAAAAATACACTTTTAAAACCCTAATTCTCTCATTTTGGACGAGCTACCTCTTTTAGAGAGAGAGAAGAGAGAAAAGAGGGGAGAGAAAGAGAAGAAGGAGAAGAAAAAGAAGAAGAAATTGGAATTTTAGATTTTAAGAGGTATATCACAACTATTTCTCAATTTATTGGTGTTAATTATGTTAATTTATTTAAGTTTTGATTTCTGGAAATATGTATAATTAAGGATTTGATGTGTATTTCGTATGATATTTTGAGAATTGATGATGATCTATAAGATAGTTTGATAAATTATGATGGATTGTAAAATTTCTGCTTGATAGTCTCTTGATCCAAGAATTTTATAAATTGTTGTGATTCGATTATGGTTTTTAATTTTGAGTATATGAAATTAGACATGTTTAGTATCATCTAAAACTTTGAATCGATTCAAAATTTCAGAAATTGAATTTTTTGTGAATTTACCAAAATGACCCTGAAATTTTAGAAATTTCCTATGTGAACAGTATAATACAGTGACGAACAATGTTTATCCTACTGAATGATCTTCAAAAATTACGAATTTGTGTAATATGATAAGTTTATATGTCTAATATGATATACTCGGAATTGAGAATTTAGATCAATGTGGTTGAAATGTTATGATTTTCTAAAGTATATCCGCTCATTACAGTATTTGATTAACAGATTTTTAAAGCTATGGAATAAAATAGTTTTAAAATATTTTTGGCAGTGATTTGGAAGTGAAATATTTATCATAGACTGAGATATGTGTTAAGAGTAATTATGTGATATTTTTATAATTTTTGAGTTAGTATATGATTTTATAAAATTGGGAGATTGAATACTGTTCAGTAAGTATCTTGATCTTGTCAGGTTAGTAGTTTGGATTCGATGGTATATATGGAATGGATTGTGTAGGAATTTTGATATAATATTCATATATAAGAAGGATATATGAGTCAAGAATGATATATTCTGATTTTGGAGTAATTGGACATCATTTGATCTATTAGAAAATTTTGTTAAGTGTAAGTGATCAGAATGACAGGTTTTGAGAAACCAAGTATTTAGACCAATTTGATGTGATAAATGCATTGTGTATACTTTTGTAAGCTATTTAAAGTATTTTGTGTGAATTGTGAGGCTTATGAAAGGATTAATCTCCATTGATAGGTTAAGGAGATTTATGCCTTGTAGCTGAAAGTGTTAAGAGGTAAGTATACTAGACTTTTTACTGAAATCACAATAAACATAGTAATTGTTTTGTATGATTTTGTAAATGTGGTTAGGAATATGTTTATGTTATGTCAAAGTATATTTTGATATGAAATGTGAAGATATGTATTTATGAATGTGAGCATGGACATACATGACATACATGTGTTTTTGAAAGTGAGCTTTCAAAATAAGATATGTTTAACAAAGAAAGCTTTTGAAGTGTAATATGTCCATGAGAAATATTTTGTGTTTTAAGAGTACTTGAACTCACTGTTGACTTAGTAGGCATTTTATGTGATTTGTGGAGCCTTTATGTGTGGCCTTTCCTTCGGGATTGGTATATGTTATGTGTTCCGTATGTAGGGAGGATCCTATTGGTACCTAAAGGAAGAGTGAGTCATCACATTCGTGTGGTGGCGTATTGGTACATGTGAGAGGACTCACCGATGATCAGGGTGAGGGTTTGGCTTTTACCTTAGGGCATGAGCATTATATATGTGTGATTTAAAGGCCTCACTTGTACTATTCCTCTCATACGGTATGTCACCTACGAGTGACATTTGGCTCATTATGTGATATGTGATATGTAAGTCCTACTAAGTAGTAGTTGAGTGATGGTATTCCTATTATGTGTTTTGAAAGAATGTGTAAGCGCTTACATGATATGTGATTTGATAAGATTATGATTTTGAGTGATCACAGCATATCATACATATGCATTGTGTACATATATGTATTTGTATTTGATATATGAAAAACTAGTATGCTTACTGAGTTTTATACTCATTATAGTTTATGGTGATTTCAGGTAAATAAGGTACATGTGTGCTTAGCGGATTTAGCAAGGCTTCTGCTGTTCCTTGGGTTCCCTAAGTTGCTAGGTTGCTAAGTGTTTCATTTGGGGACACGTGGGATAAGATATTTGATTTGTCCCTAGTGAATAAATACCTATGTATTATTTTATTGTGTGTGCGGTTGGACTTAGTTTAAGTTTCACCAAGTGTAGTAATGGATTGATTTTAAGTAAGAATTTGCAATGAATATATTCTGGGCTTCCGGTAACAAAGTTGCTACTGGTGACGTAGTAGAGTGTTAATCTCTGAGAAAACTCTGCGTATCTCCGGTTTACTAATTGTCCCAGTCATAATTCAATTGCTATAATTCTGAAAGAAATTAAAATGAATGTTTAAGTATTATTGAATGAATGTAAGTGATGTCGTGTGTCAGATCTTTTGGGTCTGGGGCGTGACATATCCAGTCCTAACTGGATACCCATCTGTCAATACGAGCTCCAAGCTCAGAGTCGGCTAGGAACGACCATCTATACCCTATAGGTATGACATATATTGATTTATATATAAAGGTATCCACCAATAGACTTGCATCGGCAGAAATAGATCAGGGACAATTATTTGAGAACATACTTGCACAACTTGCATTTTCTGGCACTCGATTGCAACTCTTGCAACTATGCAGTTACTAGTATTCTCAGGTCTATGTCCCATTATAGACAAGGCTCCAACTCTTGGATATGCTAAGTATTATAACAAGTTAACACTTAGTTGTGCTAACATTTAGCATTTATATCTCTTAGCGTGGCTAACTATGAGCCCTTATCTAAACTCTTTTAGATCTGATCCGAACTCTTTCATATCTACAATATCTGTAACGTTACATTGCATAATATCATATAAATGGGTATTAGCGACATAATGAGAATGTACACTTGTATAAATATAAAAGTATATATACATTCAGGGATGACACGTAAACATCGTCCCTAACACATTATTCATAGAGTCTACTCTACAAACTATTACATCTCTTCTAGCCAAGATTTCTATAATGATATGGTATTTTCTTTCCACATACTTAGACTTTTGGTGTGCTCTCGACTCTTTAACTTATGCAATGGTTTCGTTGTTGTCACAAAATAATGGTATAAGATTCATTGAACTTGAAACTATTCCAAGTTCAGCGACAAATTTGTGTATCCAAACCGCTTCTTTTGCTACTTCTGATACTGCAATATATTCTGCCTCTGTTGTGGAATCAATTGTTGATGACTATTTATTGCTCTTCTAACTAATTGTAGCACCGTTGAGAATGAATACATACCCGGATGTAAACTTTCTATCATCTAGATTAGACTGGAAGTCTAAATCTATGTATCCTCTCACTTGTAAGTCACTTTCTCCATATATTAGAAACTTGACTTTAGTACCCTTAAGATATTTGAGGATATATTTCATAGTCATCTAATGGCCTTTTTCTAGATTAGACTAATAGTGGCTTGTAACGCTTATAGCCATACTGATATCAGTCTCATATACATCAAGCTTCCTACAGCTTATGCATATGATATGTTAGACATTCTAACCTTTTTATCTTTACTCCGAGGACATATCTTCCTCGAAAGATGAACATCATGTTTAAAAGGTATATTAACTGTCTGACAGTTACTGAAATTATACATTTTCAAAACATTATCTATATATGATGATTGAGAAAGTCCTATGAGCCTCTTAGCTCTATCTCTATAAAGCTTTATACCCAATATATAAGAAGCATCTCCTAAATCCTTTATGGAGAAATTCTTACTAAGGTAACTTTTAATTAATTGCAACATACCAATATCATTTTCGATAGTGAGTATGTCATCCACACAAAGAACTATGAAGACAATCATGCTCCCACTGCTCTTTTTATACACACATAATTCCTCTTTGTTCTTGATAAAACTAGATCCTTTAATTACCTCATCAAAACAAAGATTAAGAAGCATGCTTAAGTCCATAGATAGACTTCTTCAGTTTGCATATTAGACCAGAAGTTTAGCTGGATGTAAAATATTCAGATTGTTCCATATAGATCTCTTCTTCAAAATATTCATTTAAGAATGAGGTTTTTACATCAATTTGCCAAATTTTATAGTTATAATATACAACAAAAAATAGTAAAATTTGAATTGACTTAAGCATCGCTGCTGGTGAGAAGATTTCCTCATAATCAATCCTAGAACGCTGTGCATAACCTTTCGTAACCAGATAGGCTTTAAATGACTCTATTTTTTCCATCGAGCCTATGCTTCTATTTGTAAATCTTTTTACAACTGATACGAATAATTTCTTCAGGAAGCTCAACTAAGTCTCAGACTTGATTGTGATGCAATAAGTCAATTTCAGATTTCATGGCCTCTTTCCATTTTTCTGAATCTATGTCTAACATCACCTCTTTATAAATCAAATGATCCTTTTCTTCAACTAAGAAAACATCAAGAGCACCTTCAGGTATAGAACCATACCTTTTAGGTGGCCTCGATATCTTTTTCGACCTACGTGAAGGGTGTGTCAAAGGTATTCCGCTCAATTGAGCTTGAGGTTTCATCATTGGTTTATTTAAATCCTGATTGACTTCATCTATTTCAATCTTTCTACAATCTCCATAATTCATAAGAAACTCTTTCTCTAAAAAAAATGGCCTAACGAGAAATGAACACGTTTTGTTCCTCTGGATCATAGAATTGGTATCCTATTGAATTCTTAGGATATCCAATGAACCTCTATTTGTATCCCTTAAGTGCAAGTTTATCCTATTGCATAACTTTTACATAAGCAGAATAGTCTCAAATCTTAACATATTTAAGACTTAGTTTTCTTTTAGTCCATATCTCATGTGGAGTGGATGGAATGGCTTTTGATGGAACTCTATTCAATATATAAGCAATAATTTCTAATGCATAGCCCTATAGTTATTTAGGGAGATCAGTGAGCTCATCATCAATCAGACCATATCCAATAAATTTTGATTCCTCATTTCTGAAACACCATTATGTTGTGGAGTACCTGGAGGACTATATTGAGCAAAAATCTCATTCTTGTTTAAATAATTCAAAAATTCACTGCTCATGTATTCACCACCTCGATCTGATTAAAGGCATTTAATATACTTTTCGGTTTGTTTCTCTACTTCGATTCGAAACTCTTAGAATATTTCAAAAGTTTTTTACTTATGTTTGATAAGAAACACATATTCAAATCGTGATAGATCATCGATAAAGATAACAAAGTATCAAAAATCACCTATTGCAATATGATTTATTAAACCACATACATCATTGTGTATAAGTTCCAGTAAATTAGTGGCACGGTGTCCAACACCAATAAATGGAGCTTTGATCATTTTTTTTTAATACAAGATTCACAAACTAGATAAAGTTCTATGATCAGTTTAGGTATCTAACCATCCTTGACTAGATGGGTTAGGCTTCTCACGCCTATATGACCTAATCTCATATATCGCAATTCTATATCATTTAAAATTCCCACATTATTATTAGCATTCACCTGTACATTCATAAAATTTTCTATTGTATTTAATATGTAATTGTCATTAATCAACTGACATTTAGCTAATAAAATATTATCCAAATCATACAAACATAAGGAACGGTTCTGAATATATATATATATGATATCCTTCATTGTCTAATACAGGAATGTAAATAATTTGTCAGATAATGTTTGGCATATAATAACAATTATTAAATACAATAATTTTATTATATGGAAGAAGTAAATTAAAACATCCAATAGCCTCGACCTGCAAGAAATTTTCATTTCCAACACAAAGTTGTACTTCTCCAAGTTGTAACATTCTAACTTCCTTCAGACCCTGTAACACATTGCAGATGTGAAAAGGACAAGCGGTATTTAATACCCAACCAGTACTAGCATCAAATGCTAAAGAAATGTTAATAAAAAATAAGTGCATACCTGAGGGTGTCTTCTTAATCATGGCAAGGTATTGTGGGCAGTTCCGCTTCCAATGCCCATCTTCGCTGCAATAGAAACATTTTCCTTTTGCTTTGTTTTTTATGTTAAGGCTTGAACATGTATTGCTTTTGAGGTCCCATTTTAGATATATACTTTACCTTCCTTTTATTCTTTCTTTTGAACTTCTTAGAACTCTTTGGGGTAGAAGATGAAGCACCCTGAATATAAAGGATTGTGCCTTATTTGTTCATATCCTCTTGCATTGCTTTTAGCATGTTATGTAGATTAGTATAAGTAGGGGTCAATTCTTGCATATTGAAGTTCATAATGAACTGTGCAAATGACCCTAGAAGTAATTGAAGAATCAAATTATTCCCTAATGTATTGTTCAGTAAGATATCTATGGTTTCTAACATCTCAATATGTGATATGATCTTGAGGACATGGGGACTTACTGGACTATCCTCGAGTAGTCTAGCTTGAAAGAGAGATTTGGCACCCCTGTATATTTCAACTTGAGGATGGTCACTAAATAGCTCTTTCAGGTGGAGCATTATACTCCCAACACTGTCCATGTAGACATGCTCCCTTTGGAACTCCATAGACATTGAGCCAATGATGTACAATTTGACTTTCAAATTATCATCTAACCTTTTTTTATGTCTTATTTTCTTTCGGAGAAGCATAATCAGAGACAGCTCAAGGCAGACGCTGATTAATTACATATTCAAGCTTATTAGAATTGAGAACTATTCTGAGATTCATAAGCCAATCAGCATAATTTTTTCTACCTTTGAGTTTGTATGCATCAAGGATACAAACTAGAGAGTTGCTTAGAGCCATTTAATCTTCACAAGGCAAAAGAAAATAGAAATAGAAAAAAACATATTAGTGGAATATTTCAATCGGTAATAAATAACGTTTTAGATCATAGGTATAACAGTTATACATTTTTTTAATCTAAAATGCCATTCCACTATTTTACATAATTCTTTTAATCTCCCAAACGGAAAAACAATAGTTCAAAATACTTTAAACTATACAGTGAAAAGTAGACCACATTGGCATTTTACTCCAACAGCACGCTTTAACGATCTGAGCCTTTGTAAACGCAAAAGGTAGACAACTCTTATCAATTGCATCTCATGCAACTCTTACTAATGATCCTAAATACACCTTACCCGCACACTTGAGCTATTTAGGATAAGTGTATTCCAGATTTACTTATCAATCATCAAATATATATTATTGATATTACCCATACACTTTAGTGATCTAGGGTAATACTTTAGCAAATATTTGTCTCATCTAATGTTTAACTGGCATAGCTCAAGTCACACCAATCAATCCTTCACACTTTAGTGATCTTGAAAAAAATTAAAGTGACTTGTCTAATACCGTATTGACAAAATAAATCATATTATCACATTATCTTATAATGATATATTATTCAATTTGATTAAGAGAAATTTATTAAAGACATTCTCATCTCTTGAAAATGATTAATTTAGATAGTTCAGTTTAATTTTACGTAAACACAACTAATCCCTACCAATAGAGCTCTCATTGTAATTATCAGTATAATTGAATGATCAATCATATTATGACAATTATTGAAGCACAGTACAATAACATAATAAGTTAAAATATGATAAAATTAATAAAGGAAAAAAATATTGCAAAAGTGTCAGACGCCGCAGCATCTATGAAAAATGGGTCGGGCGCTAGGGTGCCCAACACCTGGCGCCTAGCGCTTAGGTCAGTGTATGGGCGTCGCGGCGCCGAACACTGTCACTACACCCAGTGTTCAAAAAAATAATTTTCTCTTATTCTGGCACTCAATTTTTCTCATGTTTATTATATCCAAACATCATGTGATCAATTCTAAACATCAACATGTTCAAGGACTCACAAAATAAAAACAATGTTTACTTTTAAACATCATCATGCTCCAAATAAAACATCATCATGTTTTTCAATAATACAACATCAATATGTTAACAATTTAACAACATCAAACATCATACTCTAAATTAGCATGTTCTGATATCATTTTGTTAAGGTAGTGTGTGATGTATAGAGGTAAGTATAATTGTAAAAAATTATACACGCAACGAAAGTATCACATATATGTTATACTCATTATAGCATAATCAAATGTATATATCTCATATATGTTCATATGTATCATTTATATAAATTACAAGTAAATAAACCTACCCAGTTTAAAGGTAGCTTTTCAATTTCTTCAAAAACTCTAATCTCTAATTGTTGAGCTCACTTTAAAGTATTTTGTTGCACAATTCTAGTTTACGACTAAAACGGGTGGGATTTTTTAGTTCACCTTAAAGTATCACAATTCTAGTTCACCTTAAAGTATCTTGTTGCATTCATAAATTTTTAGTAGTTGATTTTTTAACTCTTAAAATATTTTAGTTCTTACGTCTTATTTCTTATGAGAGATGAGAGAAATTAAAAGTATTTAGTCTTTGTTCTCTCACAACCCTTTATTTAGACCTTAGAAAGGACTTAGCAAAATTCTCTTAACTATCCCTCTCCTTCTCCTTGGCCGAATGATGCATTTGTCTCTCACAAAATTGAATATTTCAATTTTGTTTTGTCTAAATAATGACTAATCAAAGTAATCCACCACCACTCACAATTGTTGGCCATTTCATTCATTAAAAAATTCAAGTATAGGCAACCTATAATTTTGTTTCACCCGTATGAATCAACGGAAAATGAGAATGAATATGAATTAAACAACGTTAAGTGGTTTCACCACTTTTTTAGTGCACCACTCAATATCTCAAAGTGGCCAACAATATTAATAGTTTATTAAAAGTGATTAGTCCATTACAAAATAGTTTAGCCACTTATCAAATTAATAATCAATATTCATTTATAAATAAGTTTATTATTTATTCAAAAATATTTTTGAATAATAACAGTTTACTTTATTAGTATTTACTTAGTAAGGTTAATTGGTGAATACATGGTAAAACCATTCATGAAGTAAAATTGTGTCACTTGTCAATTTTTTATTAGTTAATAACTCTTGTCAACTAATTAAGTAATGTACTTAACATTTAAGTTTTGACAAGTGCATAACATAAGGAATCCTGAAACATATTTTTACTTTACTAGAATTTCTTGGACCAAACTTGTTTAATCTAATACGCTGCCCTAGTGTATGATAAGGGCAAAATTGTCATATATTTTTTCATGATTTTATTTTGATATTTTATTGTTTTATGAGAATAGATGGCTATTTATGTGCTTTATTGTTAATTGTAGGGACTTGAACGAAATTTAAAGAATTTAAACAAAAACAGGGACTAAAATACAAAGTTTTCAAAATATAAGTCCATCGCCCCAGCGCCAAGAATAATATCGCCCCAGCAATGGAATAGTGATCGAAATTAGAAAAACGACTTGTTGAAGTCGCATCTGGCACCCCAGCGCCAGACAGTCACTGCCCCAGTGACGAGACAACACCCCAGCGCTATCAGCTCACCGCTCCAGCGATAAAGCCGTTTTTATGCAGCGCCCCAGCGACAGAAGTGTATCGCCCCAGCGGTAGCGCGAATCCTAGTGCGACTAGAATTGAGTTTTTCAAGTACAAATCAAACCCTATAAAAGGCCACTCGACCCCAGACGTAAAAAGGAGACCAGAGAAGAACCTAGAGCAAGAAAAAGAGAACTTAGAGCAGTTTAAGAGCACCAAGAATCCAAAGCAACATCAATCAAGAGCAATTCAACGTCTACATCGGTTTACAATTGATTGTATCATGTTTTATTTTTATTTTCATTGCTGTGATTCTCTTGTAACTATGAACTAATTTATTTTCTAGGGTTAATATTTGAACTCAATATGTGCGCTTAAATTGCCATATCTTTTAGTATTTAATAAACTTAGTCCTTTATTATTTAAATTACTTGTGTTTAATGCTTCAGTATATCTGGCCAATATATGGTGAATGAGTTGGTAATATGTTGATAAACTCGGAAAAGGAATCAATATATTTAGATCTAGGTAATTTGATGCGTGATTGTAGAGTAACATTCAATGCTACATATGCAAGTTTCAACTTAGGATAGGAATATATCTAGTTGGCATGTATGGTCAATAAGACCTAATCTTAATGAATCTTAATTTATTACAAGTACCATAGGAATATAGGTATTTGGTAAATTAGGGTATACTTGCATAACCTTGGAAGAGGCTTGTGAATACATTAGCGTCTTGATCAATAATAAAGACTAAGTGAGTTAAATATTAGAAGATTAATCATTAAAAAGCATATTGAGGGATAGTGTTAATCCTAGGTTTTCTCTACATTGCTATCACCTAAGTTTCTTTTCATTGTGTTTTGCTTTTATATTTCTTACATTCATTCTTAGATTTTTATTTTTCTGAATAATTATTAGGAAGACATAATTTTAGTAATTGGTTAAAAAGAAGAAATTATCCCTGTAGGTTCGACATCCGACTAATTAGTCTCTTTATTACTTGCATACAATAGTGTATACTTGCACTTAATTTTATGATATAGAAATATTGCATCAGTGCACAATGAGTACACTTGATATTGTGAGACTCTCTAGGTCCACGCTTGATTTGTCATATGGAACTTGTACATACATCCGTGAATAATGTCCCACACATGTTACAAATATTACCAAATTGCACGTTAGACTATACAAGTTAAGGTTATCACATATTTATATAATCTTTCTATTATAGATATCTTGGAAGATCGGAGATATAGACTAACACCGTCAAGTTTTCATATGCTCAACCATAAACTTATCTCTAGATTTGTATTTCAATAAATAATATCTGCAAATACTTTTACAATATTATTTATCCCTAAGATAAAACTATTTTCCCAGGTATATCCGCTTATGGTCATAAAACCTTCTGAAATACAATATTAAAGCATCAGGATATATTGCTCACCCAAATGAGTTGATAGATCCCATATCTATGCATACCAGACTCCATGAGCATCAGTTCATACCCAGTGACACTCAGTAGTTAGATTATGTAAGGTATCTAACATGTGTGGAACTAAAGTATGGTGGATCACTCACAAGTCCACCATGGCACTTAGGTCGAAGGACTACAAATACTACTCAACTCGAAAAACCCTCTATTGATGGCTTTATGGGATATCTATTGGAGGTCTTTGTGAGTCTGCTTAGTATTTAGTCCTTACTGAATACTTGTATCTCTATATGAGCTTCTACTAAACTCATAGTCTGCTAAGACTAACCATCTAGACTATCCAAATATAAACATACATTGATCTATTATAAGGTCTTTACTGACAGACACACATCAGGGAAGATAAATCATGAGCATAGTATTTGAGAACATACTTGCATAACAACATTTTCTAGCACCATTTGTAACTCTTTTGCAACTATGTCATTACTAATATATTCTTCAGTCTTTGTCCCATTTCAGACAAGGTTCTAACTCTTTAGATTTTGCTAACTCTTATCACTTGGTAACTCTTATCAATGCTAACTCTTAGCATTTATAACTCTCAGTGTTGCTAATTCTCAGCACTGATCTGAACTCGTTTAGACTAGATCTGA
The DNA here is from genome assembly GCA_946807835.1 of Ailanthus altissimus. NCBI lineage: Eukaryota > Viridiplantae > Streptophyta > Magnoliopsida > Sapindales > Simaroubaceae > Ailanthus > Ailanthus altissimus. The sequence continues at coordinate 13,954,836 of OX327712.1, read as the reverse complement.
ACTTTTTTAGATCATACAATGTCTAAAATGTTACAAGCATCTTATCATATATATGATATAATTAACGATTTAGTGAAAAAGAATAATAGTATAAATATAAAAAAATATTTATACATAAAAGGGATGACACGTAAACACAAATTTCAACACTTGTATCACAAACCTTCACTGAAGAAAATGATAACAGATGTAATCACTCTATGACTATGGCTCTATCAATCAAGAACAAATATAGCTTTATCGATGGATTAATAAAACAGCCAAGCAATAATACAAGTGATGAATTGCAACAACGGATTCGTTGTGACAATTTTGTCAAATCTTGGTTACTGAGTTCAATCTCTATGGAAATTGCAGCTAGCGTATTCTATTGTGATGGAGCACAAGCAATTTGGAATGAGTTGCATGAGTATTTCTCCTAGGTAAATAATGTCCAACTTTTCTATATTGAAAATGAAATACATGATTGTACTTAATGGACTATGTCTTTTGGACTCTACTTTACCAAACTTAAATGATTGTGGGATGAGAGGGATGTTCTTTGTCATGTATCAGACTGTCATTATGGAGCTATGAAAGAGAAGTTGTCCTATCGAAAGACACAGAAAACCATCAAGTTTCTAATAGGACTAAGTATTTTACTACAATACGTGGACAGACACTAATGATGGATCCTTTGCCTAAAGTTAGCAAAGCTTATTCCCTCGTGCTCAGACATAAAAGACAGAAGATGTATCCATTGACAAGAATACAACTCAACTTGACACAGCAACATTTGCATTCAAGGATTCCAAAAGTACAGGAAGTCATTACAAGTGTAGAAAATGTGATAAAAAATGACATGGTATAGAAAATTGTCGAGCACATTTGAAATGCACTTATTGTGGATGGAAGGGTTATACAATTGAATTTTGTCGAAAGTTCAAGAAAGAAAAATTAGATCAATCATCCACAACAAATAAAGGCAATCATGGTGCTACTCTACAACATATTGAGAAGAAAGACATCTCCAATTCCTTTCCTTTTACTCAAAAATAATGTCGAATCCTATACATGCTCAATAATAACAAACCTTCAACGATAAATTATGTGGGTAATCCCTCGACCAATGATGAATTTTCAGGTAAGGCTCTTTCTTTTTCTTCTCAAAGAAAGAAAGTCACATGGATTCTTGATCATAATGTTTATAGTCCCGAGTTACTCACAACATGGAAAACTCTTAACAATAAGATAGTTGAATTACCAAATGGTTCTCTTACTAATGTTACACATATTGGTCAAGTTGTGTTCCTTTCTCGCTTGGTTCTTGATAATGTTTTATGTGTGCCAATTTTTCAACTAAATCTCATTTTCATAAGTCAACTCACCCATAACTGTGTCACTATATTCCTTAATCACTCTTTATGTGATACAGGACCTATGCTCAGGGAAGATGATTGGGATGAGAACTGAATAAGAAGGCCTTTACTACCTTAATCAACTATAAAAAGCATCACACAATTCTATCCATATAACCCCTTTTATACCTTGGAACTAACGACTTGGGCATTCTTTAATTAAAGTATCTTTTTTATATTTTTTCTTTATAAGAATAAATCTTGTGATACAAACAATTGTATGGTTTGTCCTTTAGCTAAATAAACTAGATTACCATTTTCTTTCAGTACAATTTCTAGTAAATCAAATTATGAGATGTTACATGTTGATATTTGGGGTGGTTATCATGTTGCATCCATTTTTGGGCCTCGATATTTCCTTACTATGGTTGATGATTTAAAGGCAAAGGATAATTTTATCCCATGAGTTTGACTTAATTCTCAATTTTATCCCACAAGATTCAAAAAATTTAATTTTGTCCTAATTCATTAGTGAGATTCTGTCAATTTTAATACTAGAGGGAAAAATAGTCACTCTATATAAAATTTGAAATAAGTTGATATAAAATATCCATGTGTCAATCACTGATTAGTCCCTTAAATAATAAAATAAAACAAATAAATAAAAAGAGAGCAGTCATTGTCGTCATTAGTAGCTGATCGATCGTCAGTGACCAATTGTGATTCGACTTAAAATTGACATCATTAGACTAAAATTTTTGTGATCTATGCAATCATAGGTTTTTTTGTCAACGAAGTGCTGTATACATGCCAAAAGTGAAAAAAAAAAACATGACGCACGTCATCACCCTGCCATTCGATGGCGAATGGTGGTGGCCGCCACTAACTATCAGGGGCCAACAGTCGCGCATCGAACATTGGGGGCGGTGGTGCGTTCGACGCGTGACCGACGGTGAGGGGTGTTGACGACGACCACCACCATTTAACAGTGGCCACCACCCTCCACTTATTTTGGATCTATTTTTTTGGCCACTTTCTTTTTTTTTTTTTACAAAAGTGATTCCACCATTGTATAGATATAAAAAAATAGAATTCAATGACGTAAATTTTGATTATTTTCATTACCGAAATCCAGCAATTGATGGTGGCCGGCGACGATAGTTGCTGTTATTGGCGGTTAAATTTTATTTATTTTAATTATTTTTTAATTATAAAATAAATTTTTAATGAATATTAAATTTTAAACCTATTAAAACGTGTCACATATCTTTTTATTTTTAATAGTGTATTAATAATTGACACGTGTACATTGTATAATATGCTCACATCACCATTTTCAATTAACATAATAACTAAGGGTAAATTTATCTATGTACTATTAAAAAGGATTTTTAGTCAAATCTAATAGAATCTCACTAACGGGTTAGGTCAAAATTGAGTTTTTTAAAACTCGTAGGATAAAATTGAGAATTAGGTCAAACTTGGGAGATAAAAATATCCTTTTCCTATGATTTTTGTCATGCTCCAGATCCAAAAGATCTGACACACGACATAATTTACATTCATTCAATAATGTGCACTCATAAATAATATTGCATAAAATTTTAAACTTTAATTTAACATAGGAATCCTTAACAAGTTGCTAGTAAGTTCAACACTAAAATCAACCCATAACTTAAAATATAAACATAAACATTTATTGACAATATTTAAACATTCATTTCAACTTTTCAAAATTATAACAATTGAATTATGACTGAGGCAATTAGTAAATCGGAGATACGCAGAGTTTTCTCAGAGATTAACACTCTACTACGTCACCAATAGCAACTTTGTTATCAGAAGTCCAAAATATATTCATTGTAAATTCTTACTTCCGAAAGCCTAAAATATATTCATTGTAAATTCTTACTTAAAATCAACCCATAACCACACTCAATAAAATAATACATAAGTATTTATTCAATAAGAACCAATCAAATATCTTATCCCACATGTCTCCAAATGAAACACTCAACAACCTAGCAACTTAGGGAACCCAAGGAACAGTAGAAGCTTTGCCAAATCCGCTAAACACATATGTACCTTATTTACTTGAAATCACTATAAACTATAATGAGTATAAAACTCAGTAAGCATATTAATTTTTCATATATCAAATACAAATACATATATGTACACAATGCATGTGTATGATATGTTGTGATCAATCAAAATCATAATCTTATCAAATCACATGTCATGTAAGCGCTTACACATTCTTTCAAAACATATAATAGGAATACCATCACTCAACTACTACTTAATAAGACTTTTATATCACATATCACATAATGAGCCAAATGTCACTCGTAGGTGACATTCCGTATGAGAGGAATAGTACAAGTGAGGTTTAAATTACATATATATAATGCTTATGCCCGAAGGTAAGAGCCAAACCCTCACCCTGATCATCGGTGAGTCCTCTCACATGCACCAATACGCCACCACACGAATGTGATGACTCACTCTTCCTTTAGGTACCAATAGGATCCTTCCTAGATACGGAACACATAACATATACCAATCCTGAAGGAAAGGCCACACATAAAAGCTCCACAAATCACATAAAATGCCTACTAAGCTAACAGTGAGTTCAAGCATCCTCAAGACATAAAATGTTTCTTATAGACATATTACACTTCAAAAGCTCTCTTTGTTAAATACATTTCATTTTGAAAGCTCACTTTCAAAAACACATATATGTCATGAATGTCTATGCTCACATTCATAAATACATGTCTTCACATTTCATATCAAAATATACTTTGACATAACATAAACATATTCCTAACCACGTTTACAAAATCATACATAACAATTACTATGTTTATTGTGATTTCAGTAAAAAGTCTAATATACTTACCTCTTAGCACTTTCAGCTACAAGGCTTAAATCTCCTTAACCTATCAATGGAGATTAATCCTTTCATGAGCCTCAACATTCATACAAAATACTTTAAATAGCTTACAAAATTACATATATTGCACTTATCACATCGAATTGGTCTAATTACTTGGTGTCTCAAAACCTGTCATTCTGACCGCTTACACTTTACAAAATTTTCTTATACATCAAATGATGTCCAATTACTCCAAAATTAGAATATATCATTCTTGACTCATATATCCTTCTTCTGTATGAATATTATATCATAATTCCTACACAGTCCATTCTATAAATACCATCAAATCCAAATTATTATCCTGATAGGATCATAATATTTACTAAATAGTATTCAATCTCCCAATTTTATAATATCATAAACTAACTCAAAAATTATAAACTACCACAGAATTACTCTTGACACATATCTCAATCCATGATAAATATTTCACTTCAAAATCACTGTCAAAAGTATTTTAAAACTATTTTATTCTATAACTTTAAAAATCTGTCAATCAAATATTGCAATGAGCTGACACTCTTTAGAAAATCATAACACTTTAACCACATTGATCTAAATTCTCAATTCTTAATATATCATATTAGACATATAAAATTATCATATTCCATTAATTTTTAATTTTTGAAAATCATTCAGTAGATAAAAAATTATTTTTCACTGTATCATACTGTTAACATAAAAACTTTCTAGAATTTTGGGGTCATTTTGATAAATTTACTACAATTCAATTTTTAGAATTTTTAATCTATTTAAAGTCTTAACTAATTCTAGACATGTCTAATTTTATATACTCAAAATTCAAAACCAGAATCGAAATACAATAATTTATAAAATTTCTGAATCAAGAGACTATCAAGTAGAAATTCTGCAATTCATCATGATTTATCAATCTATCTACATAAATCATCATCAATTCTCACAATATCTTACGAAATTCAAATCAAATCCTCAATTGTACATATTTCAAAAATCAAAACTTAAAATATTTAACTAAATTAATACCAAGAAACTAAGAAAGGGTTATAATATACCTCTTAAAGCTTAAATTTCAACTTTATTATTCTTCTTCTTCTCTTTCTCTCTTTTCTCACTCTAAAAGAGGTGATTCCACCAAAATGAGTGAATTAGGGTTTCAAATGTATATTTTTATACTAAGAGGCTAATTTTTAATATTTATGAATTAGCCTCCAAAACTTTTAAAGTATTACAATTTGGTCCCTAAAATAAATCTAAAGTCTTGCAAATAAATCCAATACTAATAGTATGTCCTTAACCTATACAAACACTACTAATAACAATATATAAATCAAGTATCACCCACATACAAATAAAATATATATATTTATATATATATATATATATATATATAAATACTTATTCTTACTGATTGTAAATAAGTGGTTACTACAATTTTACTAAGTACAAATAGGTTTATTTGATGAACCACAAATTTGAAACTTAAACTCACCTAGTTAATTTTATTAATATAGTTGAGACTCAATTCTCTTCAAAAGTCAAAATTGTGTGTAGTGATAATAGCCATGAATTCACACTTGAAGCATATTATTTGTCTAAAGGTATTGTCCATCAAACTAGTTGTGTGAAGACTCTATAACAAAATGAGGCTGTTGAACGCAAACATAAAAATTTGCTAAATATTGCATGGGCATTACTTTTCCAAGCTCATCTTCCTAATAGGTTTTGGGGAGATGTTATTTTAATTGCAGCCTATCTCATAAGTAGCACAACCCTACCTCTTTTGCAAGGCAAAGCACCTTATAGTGATTGTTTAATACAACATTTAATTATTCCCATTTACAAGTATTAGGTGTTTGTGTTTTACTTCCACACATGACCAAAAGCCATCCAAATTTGATGCTCATGAAATCTGTTGTATTTTTTTTGTTACCCCTATGGAGAAAAAGGATACCAATTATATGATCTTGGACTTCACAAAGTATTAGTGTCTTGTGATGTCACTTTCTTTGAAAATGATTTTCCTTTCAAACACATTTCAACTACCAATGAGTGTCCTTTGTTTCTAAATTCCATAGACTATCTTCACAATGATCCTATCAAATCACAAAATCTCATTGAGACATTACCAAAAAATCATTAGATTACACCTTTATCGTTTCCTAGTACACCACCTCCTATATGTCATTACTATAAAAGATCAATCCAACATCTTACCTTTTTTCAAAATTTTCATGTAGATGTTTCCCTTCTGTCAAGATCGAACCAATCATTTGCCTCCAATATGGTCACAAAATTAGGTACACCATACAACCTCTCCGAAGTTCTTTTCATGTGATTAGTTATCAATACCTCATAAAATCTTTACCACCTCCTTAACTATCATCAAAGAACCAACTAGTTTTTTACAGGCCATGAAGGACCCTAAATGGCGTATAACCATAAATAATAAAATTCAAGCATTATGAGCAAATCATACGTAGATACTTGTGCCTCTTCCATTTGGAAAGAAACCCATAAGATGAAATGGGTATACAAGGTAAAACTTAAATATGATAGAATAATCGAACATTACAAAGCTCGTTTGGTTACCAAAGGATATAGTCAAATTGAAGAACTTGATTATCAAAAGACTTTTGCCCCGTTTGCCAAACTAGTTATTGTACATGTGCTCCTCAGTACCCAGCCATTAAAGGATGGCATCTCTACTAGCTTGATGTTAATAATGCATTCTTGCATAGTGATATTGATGATGATGTGTATATATCACTGCCTCCTGGGTTCAAATGAAAAGAGGACACTTGAGTTTACAAACTTAACAAGTTATTATATGGTTTAAAACGGCAGTGGTTTTTAAAGATTTCTTCAGCCTTCAAGAGTTTTGGTTTTCAATTATCAAAGGCTAACTATTCATTAATTGTCTGATCCCACAAGGATAGTTTTATTATGATTCTTATGTATATTGATGATGTGATTTTGGCAAGCAATAATCTACAAGATAACGAGGATACAAAATAGTTTTTATACAAACAATTCAAGCTTAAAGATCTTGGTCAACTCAAATATTTGTTGGTAATAGAAATGACGTGTTCTTTAAACGAAATCACTTTCTCAAAGGAAATATGCATTAGAAATACTTGAAGATGCTGGATTTTTAGCAACTAAACCAACAAGATTCACAATGAAACAAAATCTATCTCTTACTCAATCTGATGGAGACCTCTTGAAAGATCCCTCCTCATATAGGAGCCATGTTGGAAGGTTAATCTATCTTACTATTACTAGACCCTATTTGGTTTATGTTGTTCATGTTTTGAGTCAATTTATGGACAACCCATGCATACCACACCTTGAGGCAGCATATAAAGTCCTTAGATACTTAAAACAAATGTCAGGGCAAGGCATTTTATTATCCTTCACAAGCAAACTTTAATTAAAGGTCTTTTGTAATGCTGATTAGGCACGCTACTAAGATACAAGACGATCAGTAATAGGATATTGAAATAGTCAATCTCCTATTTCTTGGAAAACTAAGAAATAGACAATGGTGGCTCGGTCAACTACCGAGACAGAGTATCACTCTATGGCTACTACATATTGTGAAGTAACTTGGTTAAAGAATATTTTGAATGACTTGGGAATCAAAAATCTTCAACCGATCATGTTATTCTATGATAACCAAGCAGCCTTACATATTGCTTTAAATTTAATTTTTCATGAGCAAACTAAGCATATCAAAATTGAATGTCACTTAGTTCGTGAGAATGTGGAATAAGGCTTGATTAAAACAGCACATGTAAGGACCAATAATCAAATTACAAATCTATTCACTAAGGAATTGAGTTCATCACAATTTGAAGCACTACTTGACAAGTTGTGTCTTGTTAACATACACTCCAATTGAGAGGTTAGTATTCTTGTGCTTACTATTTTTGGAAATTAATTATATATTTTTTTGTGTATTTCGGTTTATAAATTGTCTGAATTTTACCTCTGGTAAATAGAACTCTATATCAAAAACATAAACAAAATTGGTGTGAAATTTGGATTTCTTTTTGGTTTATCAAAAAAAAAAAGAAAAGAAATAATAAAGCCCACAATTTTAAAGTGGCCCAATTGGCCCATAACTGAAAAAAAATTAAATCAAACCGAATCCGGAAAAATTGATTCAATTAAGCTCAGTTACTCTACTCAAAATCAGTTTTTTTTTATTCTCTTTTATAACAAATTGAAAAATTGCAGGCAAGTTCGATTTGATTTCGATCAAAATCGAACGAAACTCGCTCGGGTCCACCATTAAATCTAATTATGTATTTTGATATCATAGATATGGTCAATTTTTCTACCTGAATTAATAATATACACGTAAATCTTCCTAATCAACTTTTGTATCATAGATCTCACTTTTTTTTTATTTGATATAATTGTTATAATATTTCAAAAAAATAGTATGTATTTGATAAAAAAATTAATTACTATAATGTGATTATTATTTTTGAAATTTAATATAATTTAAGGTTAGGATTTAAAATGTAATGTGTCCTGATTTTAATTTAAAATTTGAAGTGTTCTGATTTTAATATATATATATATATTTATATATGGATTATGATAGAATTTAAGTGATTTTTTTATGTTGAATATGACTTAATTTAACTTATTTAAGGGTTGTACCTTTTTTTTTCCTCTTTTATACTAAATATGACTTAATTTAGCTTATTCAATCATTTAAGTTATTTGTTTTCTAACTTAATAAAAATTTTAAATTATTTTTAGTTTTTTTTTTTTTGGTTTAATGTAGAAAATGGAAATTATATTATTAATCTCTTTCTCCAAAATAACCTTACGTAATTTACATATTACATCTCTCTTATTATAAAACTCATAAATTTATTTCCTATCAAATAACAATCATATAAAATACATATTTATTGTGTTGATCAAATTTATAATTAACAAATTTTTTAACATACTTACAACTTAAAAAAAATGTAATAAACAACTAAAATAAAATTCATATTATCATTGTTTCAGTATTGTTTTGTATAATTAAATATTATATCAGTTAGATATGTTCGTATTTTTTATTAATTTAATATTAAAAATTCATAAGGTTATAAATATAAAATTATTAGTTTTCAGTTGTTTTTATTCTAAAACAAATTATTTAATATTTATATTTAAATATTAAGCACAGGCCAAAAAAAAAAAACAAACAAATAGATCATTCAAATTCAACCTTTTAGCTATATACAACATTAAGCTTTTTGAGAATTCATTCCAAAAAATAAGAGAATTTTTCACATGCAGCCAAAAAAATTGGATAATTTTTTAATTTAGTCAAATATAAAATTTTTAATTTTTGTAGTCAAATGGTTAGAAAATTAACATAAAGGCCCTTATCTTGTATATAAAATCTAACTTCATTATTATTTTAAATTTAAACTTTATAATAATAATTAAAAAAAACTTGAAATTTTGAGGGAATCGAATAGAATCATTCAACAAATATTCACACTTTCGCGACGGAGGTGAGATTGTATATCTTTCTTGTTATTTTATTTTTTATGTTATTTAAATAAAATTATTATGATTTTATATACTTAGATAAGATTTCTTTTGTATGATTGCAAAATGTAACTATAGTGCCTATAAATTTTTCAAAACAAATGCATTGTATAATATAGATTAGATAGTAATTTTTTTTTAATATGAAAAAAGGTTGATGGATCACGTGACATGTTAATCACATGGTAAATTGCATTAGGCTTGTCGAGCACGAAGCTTGACATGATAGGCCACACAGAATCAATGTTGTGTGACCTATTACGTTGTTATGAAAGTTTGGGGCAATAGGCCTACCACATTAAAAAAACATATTAATATTTTTTAAAATTTTTTATTTATTTTTTATCTTTTATATAAGTGTTATGGAGAATAAGCTATTTCTTGTCTATTTTTTAGGAAAATGTGGTATAGTTTCGATAATGGTAAAGAGAGATATTGAGTATCAAAGCGTCAATATTTCAATCTTGAAGATTGTGAATTATTGATAATTTTATAAAATTAGTTGTTATAAAATTGGAGTTAAGTCTTATCAATGTAGTGAAAGTGTGTTAATCCAATAGGGTGCATGCATGTTAAATGTATTCATTATATTAAAATTATGCATGTTTTACACACATAATCATAGCAGAATGAAAATCTAATTTTTTAATATAACAAACACATACTTAATTGAAATCTTGTTACACTAATAAAATTAAAAAATCACTTTAGAAGTCTTTAGATTAAATTTTTCTTCCAATTCAGAGTTTACCTTGAAGCACACTTTTTGACAATTCTAAGATCCAATTGGGTGAGCTTGAATCTCTAAAATAACAGCTCTAATTTTTCAACAATAAATGTTAAACTCTTAAACACTTTAATTTAGTTAACTCTTTAATCTTTGAACTTTGTTTCAAAAGAAATAGAATCGTTTTGTGCAGCATCTTTTGCTAGAACCACAAAACCAATTTCTTTTTCCTTTTTGCAGATGGTTGGCCATAATATGTAAAAGATGAAGAAGAACTTTGAACCCCAACACTTGCAGCCAAAAACACAAAACTCTTATCTATCTCTTGTGAAATTGTTGAACCAAAAGCATTAGCCAAAATGAAAAAATCACTTTTGCATTTTATTTCATTTCCTTTTCAATTAGTCAATCAATTGGCCTACACCATGCCTAAGGCATGCACAATTGTTTTTCTTTGACTATTTGATTAATTAAAATAAAATAAAATAAAAACAAATTTTACTTATTTTATAAATTTTGTTTGTCACACAAGCAAAGTTAATTTTGTCAATTAAAAGTCAAACAATTTATGGTCTTAATTGTGCCGTTTGTCATTATTCCATTAGTTAATAATTTTTATCAAGTAATTAAATAATGTACTTAATACTTAAATCTTGACAAGTGCATAACCCAAGAGATCTTAAAACAAATATTTAGTTTATTGAAATTTTTTAGATCAAACTATTCAATCCAATCCTCTACCCTAGTGAGCAACGAGTATACTTCATGTTGTGACATTTCTTAGGTCTATACCCGGTTTGTCATATGGAATTGCTTCATACGTCCGTGAATGATGCCCTATACACACGTTACGAATATTAAAAAATAGCACGTTGAATCATACAAGCTGAGGTTAACCATATACGTATAATCCTTCCACCTTCTATATCTTGGAAGAACAAAAATATAGATCATCACCGTCAAATCGTTATTTGCTCAATCGTGAACTGATCTCTAAATTCATATTTCTATAAACAATATCTGCAAACACTTTGGTGATATTTCTATGAAAAACATCATTTCTGGGTTTACTATTTATAGTTATAAGACTTTTTAAAATGCAATCTCGAAGTATCAAGATATAAAACTCACTCATATAATGATGAATCTCATATCTACGCACACTGAACTCAATGAGCATTGGACTATACTCAGCGATACCCAACAGTCAGACTATGAAAAATTTTTGACATGCGTGGAACCAAAGTATGGTGGATCACTCAAAAGTCCACTATGAAACTTAAGTTAAAGGACCACGAATATTACTCAGCTCGATAAGACATTCCATTGACAAATTTATGAGATGTCTATTAGTGGTCCTCGCGAGCTTGTTCAGTACTTAATCCTTACTAAATACTTATATCTCTATACGAGCTTCCACTAAACTCATGGTTTGCTAAGACTAACCATCTAAATAATTCAAATATAGACATATATTGATCTGGAAATGGTTCATAAATCGCCCCGCATCAGTCAAGATAGATCAGGAACGAGGTGTTTGAAAACATACTGTATAATGACATTTTCTAGCACCATTTGTAACTCCTTACAACTATATCATTACTAATATATTTTTAAGTCGTTGTCCTATTTCTGACAAGATTCTAACTCGTATAATTTGCTAACTCTTAAAATTGCTAACTCTTAACATTGCTAATTCTTAGTACTAATAACTCTTAGCATTGTTAACTCTTTAGTGCTAACCTAAACTCCTTTAGATTTATAATGTCTGAAACGTAACAAGCTACTTACCATATAATTAATAATATTAACAATTTTAATGAAATATTGATTGTATATATATTAAACAATAAATATTCATATAAAAAGAGATGGCACATAAGAACAAATCCTAACATGTAGTGTGTACACAATGATAATGAATGATATATCATTAGTAATTCAAAATGATCAAGATGTGAAATTTTTTATTATAATTCATAAAAGAGGTTTGGCAGCCTTATGTGATAATGTGGATCTTAAACACCTTATAAATAATGAGATTGTACGAACTCTTGTAAAGAACTGATAAGCTTGTTATAATTGCTTTATGTCCATAAGAAGTAATAACCAAGTTAGTAGCACAACCCTAACAATAACAAATGTCGTGTTTCTAACTAATACTATAGTTGACTACCAAAGTCCTTAATGAGATATAATGATGATCGAACTTATGCTCATTAAGTCACATAGATAAGGATGCTTATGACAACTATAATGCGGATGACGATAGAGAAGCAGATGGGTTGAATGATAAACAAAAGAATGGCGAGGCTACTTGTTTGAGGTTGATGATGTGTATGATTCCAATATAAGAGAATGTGAAATAATTTGTGATTTATGTCCAATCCTTTCGATGAATAGGATAATATTGTTGAACCATAGAATCCATTTTAGTTTCTCCTTCTAATTTCATTTTCAAACTTAAATTCATCAGATGTGGTATCATGCTCCAAAAATGGGCAAAGTTGTTTTTTTTAACAAGAATGCACTTATGATGCTCTTAGCCAACTTTTGCTAAAGGATAACTAGAGCTTTGAAGTTTATAGGTCCATAAAAAGATTAGTGTAAGGCAAAATGTGATGATGAAAGGTGCAAGTAGTGAGTTTGTGCCGTACCGACAGATACTCGAAAATATTTCATCTTACGAAGAATTGACAAAAAGTACACATGTTAGCTAGACTAATTGGTGATAGTCATCGTTAAGTTAAGAGTGAATTATTGCTATAATAATTAAAAAAATTCACAGATGTCAACAAAATTTATAGACAAAAAGAGATCCAAGCTGATGCATATGAATAATCTGGTGTGAATTTATACATGACGGCTTATCATTTTAAAACGTGTGCACTGAGGTTGATAGTTGGTACTTTAGAAGATTAATTCAAAGCCCTTCCTACTTATTACTATGTGGTAAGAAATGAAAACCCAAACATTGTGACTTATTCAAAGACAAATGATAGTGAATACTTTTTGTACTACTTTTTTTTTAGTATTAGGTCATTGAATTCAATGTTTTTACTTTCCATTATACTAGTGATTGTTGTTTATTGTACTTTTTTGAAAATTCCATATCTTAGTTCTATGATTATTGCAATTTGTAAAAATAGAAACAGTCAAATTTATCAATTGACATGGGACATTGTTGATTATGAACATGATGCATTTTAGGAATGATTTATTAAGAACTTATGGGGTGCTATTGGTGATTTCAATGATATAGCCATTGTTTTGGATCAACATGATAGAATTGAGAAAAATTTATCCATAAAGTGTTTCCAATGCCTATCATGGAGTGCATTTCTATCATCCGAAGGAGATTTTGATTGTGAAATACAAGTTTGTAATAAGTAAAAAAAAAATAAGAAAATTATATTACTAACAACATATTTTGTTACTAATAAGAAATATCACCTATATGATTTTTAGAATCAAATGAAAAAAATGTGAGGTATGAACCTCAAAATAGTTAAGTATTTGAAAGAGAAAATTAATTGTATCAAGTGATCCAGATCAATAGGTGCATTTAATAGATATAATATCATGATCACTAATATTGCATAGAATATTAATCTAATTGCAAAGTAGGTGTGTTCCCTACCCATTACTAAATTAATTGAACAGATATGAGAGTTAACACAAAATTAGTTTTACAATAGAAAAGAGATTGTAAAAAATATGATAACTTACTTGACCACTTAGGCAAACTATAAGATTTAAAAGCATAATGATCATTTTATGATAATACTAATTTTTTTAGTTAACAACTCAAATTTGTTGTAAATGACGAGAGAGAAATTAGATAGTTGATATAGCCATGAAATAATACAATATTAAGGTTTATATTCTTTCTATTACAGAATTGAGGACTTAGTAGTCACATATACCAATTTAGTCAATCACTTAATCTGTTAGATTGAATAGTTCTAGATAAAGTGCATAATATTGAGATACACCTTCCAATTACACGTAAGTACCCTAATAGGCATAGACTAAAACATATAGCATTGCAAAAGAAGAAACCATAGAAAAATGCTTACAATTAATGCAAACAACATGGACAAAATAATTTAAGGTTTTTTTTTTATATCATATGGATGTTTTTTACATATAATAATTTAGACATGTGGTTATTATTATATTATATTTTAATAATTATTGTGTTTTATGTTTGACGGGCGGATGATTGTCAAACACAAATATATATATATATATATATATATATATATATTTATGTCTTTTTACTTTATTTGAAGACATGCAAAAGTGAGGATAATTGTTGTACGCAAGTAAATGAGTTACAATAATAGTATTAAATGCCAAATGAGTATTTCTTCTGCATTTTAGATATTCCCTAACTGAAAAATGCTAACAAAAAAAAAACACTTCCACAACAAAACTTATACAAACCATAAAAACACATTCACAAATATTTCTAATACAATCATCAAATATCATAAAAAGTAAGTAACTTTTTTGAGATAAAAATAATTTTTTCTTAATTCATTAATTTTTATTATTAATTTAGACAAAAATATAGTACTTTTAGTATACACTTACCA
Source organism: Ailanthus altissimus (assembly GCA_946807835.1). Lineage (NCBI taxonomy): Eukaryota > Viridiplantae > Streptophyta > Magnoliopsida > Sapindales > Simaroubaceae > Ailanthus > Ailanthus altissimus. The sequence continues at coordinate 13,939,680 of OX327712.1, read as the reverse complement.
CTTTATCTTTATTGTTTGCATTTTTATTTTGAACACGTGGTACAATCTTACTCATTTATTGTCTTTAAACATGTTATAAAATCTCATCTATTTATTTAAAATATAATTTAAAAAATGACACTATCTTAATATAATTAATTACAAAGAGCACGTATTATCATACAATTAATTTTATTTTTAAAAATAATTTAAATTAAATAATAAATAATTAAAAATAGAATCTACCAACATCGCTAGAAAATGGTAACTAATTGGTCATCAATTGTTGTTTTTTAGTGACGATGGGCAATAAAAAAAATTTTAATTTTACATTTTGTCAGTCGCTATGTTTCTAGCGATGGTGGCAAAAAAAATTTAAATTTATATTATGAGACTTCATTTTTCTTAACTTATATAATAGTTAGATCATTTTTGAAAAAAAAAACTCAAAAGGTAGCTAAAAATGGTGGGGAGGGGAGGCAACCACCATCCCCCCAGTCAAATGGAGAGGCGTTGACTTGCACTACCTCTACCTATGAATAAAATTGTTGTTTTCTAATTTTTTTTTTCAAAAATAATCTCATTATTGTGTAAATCTAAAAAAATAGAGTTTATTAATATAAAATTTGATCGTTTTTATTGTCAGAGTGTCATCGAAAAATAGTAGCCTGCTAGTCATTATTTTTTTTACGATAATGGCAGATTTTATTTATTTATTTATTTTTTAATTTAATTTATTTATAAAAAATATTAAATTAAAAATTTAAACTAATTACACAATAACATATGTTATTTATAATTAATTATATTATGACAGATTTTATTTTATTAAAATTTATTTTTTAAAATTATATTAAATTAAATTAATAAATAAAATTACGTTACATATTTAAAAAAAAAATAAAAGAGGAAAACTATATTAAATATTTAAATTTAAATTTATTTTTATAATTAAATTAATAATATCATAAATGGTGATTTAATAGATTTCATTATCTCACAAATCAATTGACATCTTCTGCTTTAAAAACAGACCACTGTTAGACCAGAAGTCAAATACACAATCTAATATTAAATACCCAATGCATGTACAAATAAAAATTCCGTAATCACTGCTTTTAACAAATGCATAATCACTGTTTTAATCATTTGTTGAGACACTATTTTCCTTAATCAAATGACACCAAATGATGACAAAATTCAATGTCACATCAATTGTGTCACTTTGCACCCAATGCAGTTGTTTTTGAACCATCATGCAAGACAATATTACCTCTATTTGTTTCTATTTTGTCTATTTTTTCATCAGAAACTTTGCACTTCCACGATTCATAAAAAAACTTAACACTACATCAAATAAAATGTTAAACCTCCAACATTTTCACAATCTTACCATATTTTTTCTCCATTTAGCCGTCGCCTAGTCAATAATAAAAGTTGCTGCTTATAGTTGGTGCCGTCCATACATGGAGAAGAAAATTTATTTAGGGTTTGAGAGAAATTTTAAGTGAAGAAAGTGCAAAAAATAGGTTTGGAGGTATTTATGTTCATTTTCTAACAAATTGGTTGCAATAAATTATAAATTTTATTTATATTTTTAATATATTAGGGTTTTAGGATTTGGTGTTATTGTAATGGATTTAGGGTTTTTAGATTTTTAAAATATTTATTTAAAATTTAAATGCCAAAATAATTTTATTACCTTTTTTTCTTTAATTTTGACCGAACATATATTTTAATAGTTGAGTATCACTATTTATTTATCAAACAAACTCGTGGATATTCATAATATTATACCTTACCTCAAATGTATTAACAATAACAACCTAATTTTTTAAAGACATAAATGTCAAAATATTAGTTTTTTATTTTTTAAATAAAAAATTAAATTAAATTATTTATCTCTATTTAACAATCACTTTTATTCAAATTTATTCAAAATTAATAAAGAGAGAAAGATATCTAAACCGCTAACTTTTTAAAAAGGAATATACGAACTCTAATTATTTCAAAACATTTATCGATACCCTTATTAAATAATAATTTTCGTCTATTTTAATAGTAAAAATGAGTCTGTATATTCATTTTTTAAAACCTAATGAATGCAAATATCATTTTTTTTGAGAAAAATTTCATAAATAACTCCCTTATTTTTTTATTATTCTTTTTTAACCAAATCAAAATTAAATATAATTTATTAATTAAATATTTTAATTTTGGACATATTTGCCCAAATATCAAAAGTTAACAACACTCTCTATCGAAAATCACAAAAAATTACCAAAATTTGTTAGATCATAAATTTTAAAGTTATCATTGTATAGATCGGAGCTTATACAACATATTTCTCACTTCAAATAAAAGAAATGCCGATTTTTGGTAAGTTTTGTTGAACTTTTAAAAAATTTAAATTTCTTTAAAAAATTATTAGAAATTTATTAGAATTTGTATTTGAAGCTAGAAATAGATAAAATTATTGAATTCTATGTGAAAAATGTGTTAGAATAGTGTAAGAAACATTGAAAATGGGCAAAAAAATGAGATTTTTGAGTGGATAATCGCGATGCAGACGACAGCCGGCCGTCGTTGCTAATTTCGAGCCCAAGATGGCCCCGTGATGCGCGTTAAGGGTGCATCGCTGGTGAGCAACGCAGGCCCAAGATGGCCCCGCGATGCTGCACTATTGCGCCACGTGGCACCTGTATAAGATGCCACGTGGTGCAATTTTTGTAATTTTTTGAAATTAATTTTTTAAAATGAAATTTAATGTTATTTAAATTAATTAAATTAAATTCTTTTTTAAAAAATTTTAAATTAAATGTAATTTTATTTAAGTTAAATATAAAAATATGATTTAGAAGGAATTGATCTAATAGATGAGAAAATTTGCTTAAATGACTCATTAATTTTAGTTTGTAACATTATTTATTATTATTGTGAGTACCTTTTGTAATTATAATTTATATATGATTATTTTTATTTTAATATATAATTAATTATGATAATATGTTGATTAATATGTTAATAATTAATTATTATAATATGTTATGATATGATTTTTATGTATCTTAAATTAATTGTTTCTGTAAATCATATTGTATGTTATTTTTAATCTATATGTATGCATGTTATTTATGAAATTTTCCTTATTATTATTTTCCCTAATATTAATGTCTTTTGTTTATTTTTTTTTATTGTTACAGGAAAGAGAACGTATCGAAAAAATATAGAATTCTAGAGCATATATTTTTTCGTGCATCAGTGACAACTTATGCGAAGATGTGGGGTCTAAATTGTATAAAAGATAAACTGACAGAAAATCAAAAAATATTATTTAGGCAGACGTGTATGGGGCATTTTTTAGATATGTCAGATTTGATATTCTCTGGTATTTTGGTGTACGAGTTATTGTTGCGTGAGGTGCATAACTCTAATTTAGAAGATGAGATGAGATTTTACATAGGGAGGAAACGCATCCGATTTAGCCGATAGGAGTTTGTACTAATCACCGGACTACAAATGCGAGATTACCCTCCCGCCAAGTAGCTGCATAGGAAATTAGGCACTCGATTATGGGATACATATTTTTTCGGGGGTAAAAAAATTATCTTACATATTTCTTGATAAATGGTACGGACATCTGGATTTGAAGCAAATGAACGATGCAAATATTGTAAATTGTAAAAGAAAAAATATAATTCGTCAAAGCATGCATTATTAACGACATTGGTAAAAAAAATATAACAAACTTATCAATTAAACACAATCGTAAAAAAATACAAATTAACTAGTCAAATAAGGCCCATAACTACATGACTTAAAAATACAAATATAACTCATAAAGAACACATCAATTACCATGTAATGGAATTGGGTTTTGACAAGTTTGTCGATTATGACCATGTTGCTTACAGTGGCTGCATACATTCTTCGTGGGAGCCTCACCTTGCGATAAAATTTGATTCTTCCGACGTCTTCCTGATTGTCGGCGTACTATAGGAGGCTGGATGTCAGCAGCTCTCAACTCTTCTGGAACAATCTAATCTCAACAAACCATTTTTGCATTAACTCTCTAATTCACTCAATTAAGATAGTCACTGTCATGGCACATGCTTCCTTTGCAACAGCGTTAATGCTCTCTGCAATGTTGGTGGTCATGATGTCATATCTTCTGAATGCTCCCATTGATCGAGCCCATTTTGAAAAACTAACCTCCTCCTCCAAGTATCTTGTTGCCTCCGGTTTCAATTCTCGCATCTTATTAATTTTCCTTTGAAAGTCAGCTATGCGATACGCCTTGGCAACAACAAAATAGGAAGCCAAATATCCTCCTCCTTTTGTTGTCTACGATGGTATCTTATATCGTGCTACTAAATTACACTTCAAGTGATGGATGCATACACCATGATATACATTAGGAAATACCTCTCTAATGGCCTTCTCGATATTAACATGTCGAGCAGATATAAATACAAGGTTCTCAAGATTGCCAATAACTCCTCAGAGTTTTTCCATAAACTACTTCCATAAAGCATTATTTTCAGAGTCAGCAATACCCCATGCAACTGAAAAAAATCTGGTTGTTTCCATTCTTGTAAACAGTCACAAACATTATTCCCAAGTATGCATTCTTTAAAAATGTACCATCAACTGCAATAATCGGTCGGATGGAAGACTGGAACCCTTTAATACATGGTCTAAGAGCCATGGAGAAATATTTGAAGTACTTGCAATCATCAATCTCCAAATGCGTGACTGTACCTGGGTTCTGTTGTTCCAATATATGACAGTACACAGAAAGTAATTTATAAGAACCCTCTGGAGTATCACGTATCAACACCAATGCATGCTCCTTAGACCGCCAAGCAGTAGGGTAAGTTATGTCCACACTAAACTCCTTACGTATGTCTTTTTGGATTTTCTTTGGTCTATAAAGTTGACTTGCAGATGCAAACTTATTTTTTATGAATTTGCCAATAATCTGAGACTTTGCTTGTCAATGACCATCGCACAATCGATCTAATTGGCACGCGTGACTTGAATCAATTCTGCGCATAATGAAATATTTTTTTGCATCTGTCGACACTGCACGTAATCGCCATTGGCATTTATCATCATCACATTTGATCTCAAAACGATCTTTTGTTGACCTTGACACTTTAAAGCTCCAATTACCTTTAAGTGCTAGCATATTAATAACCTGGTGAAGTTCGTCTTTGCTATCAAACAACTTTCCTATAAATACATCGCTAATTCCATTATTTGATATCTTATTCGAAATGCCCAAGTCTGATGGTGGTATTGGAGACATAAACGCAAAAGGGTTTTTCGCTTCACAAAAATCTATTCTTCTAGCTTCAACATTTATGGAGCTTGTCGAAACATAACAACGTCCGCCTTCTGCTAAATCATCCCTTTCTAAATTATTCACATTTCTAAATTCATCACAGTCCTCTTCCACATCCCCAACATTTTCAATGTCATCACAAGCGTAATGTGAATAGGCTGGGTCTTCATTGAAGGGTATAGGAGAAACATTGTGATACTCGTTCGTTGTGTTTGTAGGAATCACTGCTGGAACTGATGGAGATGTATGGCTCACTTGGTTGCTACCGCTAGCTGACATAAAATGAGTATGAATCGATGATGGGTGTTGATTGAGGGGCTGTACATCATAAAGGACAGTACGATCTTCTATTGGCGCTAAAAAAAATTAAACATCACTGTCGTTTCTAATCTCAATAGGCTTTAAGTTATACCTTATTGCATCAATTTTGATTTTCAAAGTTACCTTACAGTTCACATTGTCGACTCCCAAGGTATAACATACTGCATTTAAAAGATCTTCAAAATTAATATCTTTCGAAACCGAAATCCCAAAATTATTATAATTAACATAACTTTCTTCTTCATCACTAGAACTCTCCCACTTTCCTCCAAAACAAATAATTATTGCATCATACTCTATATGTGCTGAAAAAAACAAAAAAGACAATAATAAATTATTTTAAAAAATCAAAATATTTAAAAATAAAAAATGAAAAATGCACAAATATGCACATCGCGGGGCACATCTCGGGCACAAGATGCCTAAATTGACGGCGGTCGCACCGACTGCCGTCTAGTTTTCGTCAAACACACTCCAAATCTTATTTTTGACCGGATTTCAACGTCTTTTACACCATTCTAACTCATTTTTCATATTTAATCCATTAATAACACTTACTTTTAACTTTAAATGTAAGTTTTATCTAATTTCTAACTAAAATTAAATTTTCTAATAAAGTTTAAAAAGCTTACCAGAGTTATTTCTTTGATTTAAAGTGATAAATATGCTCAGTAACACTTGATTTTTGTAATAACAACTTTAAAAATATTTAGCCATCAATATGCTTTAGTTCATCAATATCACTTTTAAAGGTTCGTAGAAAAAAGAGAAAGAAGTTATAATTTTGATATTAGGGCAAATGTGTTTAAAAATAAATTATTTGGTTAATAAAGTATAACTATTTTATATTTGATTAAAAAAATAATAAAATAATTAAAAAGTTATTTATAAATTTTTTTTTTGTTAAAATAAACAGAACACGTTACTTAATAAGAGTGTTGATAAAATTTTTAAAACTATTAAAATATGGATGTCACTTTTTTAAAATATTAAAGATTTTAATGTCTTTTTTTTTTTAATAATAAAAAAAACTAGTAAGTTTTCAAAACATATATTATTATAAGAGGTTTATGACAGTTAGGGGAGTAAATGTATTTATTTGTTAATTGTAAAAAATAATTATGATAATGATAGTAGGTGGTAAAAAATGATTATGATAATAATAAGAAAAGTAATCAAAACATATGATGATGGAAATGAATAATAACAGCTTTCATCTCTTAATGGTAGTTGTTATCATCAATGATGACCATAAAGAAATTTATGACCAAATGGTTGTTTCTTAATGTTAAACATGATGAAAAATATATTATCTTTATATAAAAATTCAACATTCAACATTTCATTTCAGTTAAGGTTCCAAAAGTTGTTTATTTTATAAATTATTCATCACAAAAAATTAGGTTAATTTATGCTTCAAAAATGCCTCCCCAATTGTGCCTTTTGAGTACCCACCATTTCATTAAAACAGAAGAGAAAAAAAGAAGCAAAACAAAAAGGCAGTCAAACAGGTAAATGTATGCAGCAGGGTAATAACATCTAACTCCCTTACTTTTTATCCGTTATCAAGAATGGAGATAGTCTTTTTATTTGTATCAAATAGGTCAATAAATGAAATACTCTCGTGTTAGTCATTTTCTCCTTTTTTTTGGAGTTATTTTTTTTTTATGTAATATCATTGATTAAATTTATATATATTACATATAAAACAGTTAATATAAAATTAGACAGATTTTTAATATGCTATCTAAGATAGGAATATTAAGTGTTATGTCTTATGTTGAATAAAAATTAAGTAAATTTTAAATATATATTAGTTTATTTTTTGGGTCATGTCTCTAAAGATATGGGGTATACATTATTATCTAATAAGTTAATTTTTTGGGTTAATAGCAAGCATTGAGATCATGATAAGTGGTATTAAAATAGATTTAAATTCTCATTTATATATGAGCCTTTAAAATCACCCCAATAGAGATTGTCACTTGGGTAATGGCTCCCCCATATCTTTAGATGGGATGGACATTACTGACTAGGAATGGCAGCGGACGAGTTTGGGACAGATACCTCTAATACCATATCTTTATCAGCTTAAAAAATGAAATATCATATCTTTCCCAAACTCGTTGCGGGTTTAGAGTACCGTTACCAAACCCGCACTTGCGGGTTTGTACCTATTACCAAACCCGCAACGGATTATCCGCGAATTTTAAGCGGATTTTGAATTAATATAATAAAAAATAAAATTATAATATTAATTTAATTGAATTTTTTTTTAATTATAACAATTAAAATAATATCAATTATACTTCCAATTTTATTTACATTAAATGTTATAATTTTAACTTCAATTTTAATTTTAATTAAATTAAATATTATAATTTCAAATCTAATCTCAATTTTAATTTTGATAAATGTTATAATTTTAATTACGTTAAATATTTTAATTTCAAATCTAATTTCGATTTCAATTATGTTACATATTATAATTCTTATTCCAATTTTGATTTCAATTACGTTAAATATCATAATTTTAAATTTAATTTCGATTTCAATTACGTTAAATATTATAATTTCAAATCTAATTTCGATTTTAATTACGTTACATATTATAACTCCAAATCCAATTTCGATTTTAATTACGTTAATGTTATAATTTTAATTTTAATTTTGATATCAATTATGTTAAATATTATAATTCTTATTCCAATTTTGATTTCAATTACGTTAAATGTCATAACTCTAAATCAAATTTTGATTTCAATTACATTAAATTGTTATAATTATAATTTCAATTTCGATAGTTAAATATTATAATTTTAAATCCAATTTCAATTATGTTAAATATTTTAATTTCAATTTTAATTCTAATTTTATTTATATTAAATATTATAATTCTTGTGTTAAATATTATAATTTCAAATCTAATTTCAATTACATTAAATGTTATCATTCTAAATCCAATTTCATTTCCAATTTTAATTGCGTTAAATATTTAATTTGAATTACAATTACAATTTTAATTTTAATTATGTTAAATATTATAATTCTAAATCTAATTTCAATTACGTTAAATATTAAATATTTTAGTTCCAATTTCAATTATGTTAAATGCTATAATTTTATTTTTAATTTCAATTACAATCATTAGTTCCTTTGAACTAATTTTATTTATTTATATTGAATGGTATGAGCAATGTCAAATAAAATTTAGATTTTTTGATGTGAGATAAAAAAAATGCAAAAATAATCAATTCATATTTTTATTTTTCTATATTTTTATTTTTTTAAATGCAGTATGTGCGGATACCCGTTGCGGGTATCTGCGGATTTTTCACTAAAACCATACCCGTACCAAATTCGTTACAGGTTTTAATTTTAAATACCAAACCCGCTTCAAGCCTTACCAAATCCTTCCCAATACGGGCGGGTTTTAGTGGGTTTGTGGATTTTTTTGCCATCCCTATTACTGACCAAGTGGGTTCTGCAAAATTCTCTATCTTGAGCCCCAATAAATATTGTCATGTGAGTAGTGGGTCCTCTAGCCTCGAGGTAATAGGAACTCATTGTGGGTAATAAGTCCCTCATGTCCCTGGGGGAATGGGCATTACTGACCAAGTGGACCTTGAAAATCTTCTGTCTTGAGTCGCAATAAAGATTATCATATAAGTAATGGGTCTTTTAGCCCCGAGCGAATGGGTAATTGATCCTTTATGTCCTTAGGGGGATAGACATTAATTGACCAAGTAGACCCTAAAAATCCTATGTCTTGAGCCTGAATAAAGATTGCTATATGGATAATGGGTTCTTTAGTCCTATGGGAATAAGCAATACGGACTAGGTTGGCTTATAAATTTAGGCCAGACCATGATGAGAGCGTCACATAATTGGGTAAGGGAGAATATCACATCTCACATTAAATACAAATTGGGTGAATTTTGAGTATATATGGGTATGTATGCAACATTACCTAATAGGCTAGTCTTTTGAGGTCAATGGCATCAGCTTGTGATATAAGGTACGCCTGAACCTAAATCTTTTACAGGAAGAGAATACAAGTAACCTCATTACGGAGGGACCATCCCTATAATCGTGGTCTCTGCCATATTAAGGATGGAAGTGCAAGGGATAAAACAACCCTCACATGAAAAGGACGAAACAACCCTTGCACAAGAGGGATAAAATATAAAAAAAAAACCACACAACTTATTTTGAGTTAAGATTCTACCCTATTGATGATGGAGAGTCTTAACCCCATACAAGAGAGACAAAACAACCCTCACGTAAAATGAATAAAACTGTTAAAAATGGTATTTATGTGTCATTTTAATATTATATGAATATTAATTATTTAATATTTATACAATAAGTATTTTGAATAAAATCATTAATATTAAATATAAATAGTAAAATGCTTGTAACATTTCAGACAGTGTATGATCTGAAGGAGTTTAGATCTGGTCTAAAGAAGTTTAGACTAAGACTGAAAGTTAAAAATGCTGAGAGTTATAATTGTTAAAAGTTACCATTGCTAAGAGTTGACAGGTTATAAGAGTGAGCAAAATCTAAAGAGTTAAAGTCTTTTTTTGAAATGGGACAAGACTTAGGAGTATATTAGCAATGACATAGTTGTAAAGGGTTACAAATAATGCTAAAAATGGTCATTGTGTAAGTATGTTATCAAATTTTATATTCATGATCTATCTTTATTGATGCAAGTCTGTCGATAGAGACTTTATCATATATAGATCAATGTATGTCTATATCTGGATGGTCCAAATGGTTAATCTTAGCAGACCACGAGTTTAGTGAAAGCTCATATAGGCATACGGGTATTCAGTAAAGACTGAGTATTGAACAAACTCAATGAGGACCTCCAATAGACATCTTATAAAGCCATCAATGAATGGTTATTTCGAGTTGAGTAGTATTTGTGGTCTCTTGACCTGAGCACCCAGTGGGCTTGTGAGTGATCCACTATACTTAGCTTCTACATATGTCAGAAACCTTTCATGGTCTGACCACTGAGGTATGGTCCGATGCTCATGGAGTTTGGTGTGTGTAGATATGGGATCCGTCAGCTCATATGGGTGAGTTATATATTATGATGCTCTAATATTGTATCCTAAAAAATCTTATGGTCAGTGATATACCCGAGAAAGAGTTTTCTGTATGATAAATAATATTGCAAAAATGTTTATGGATATTTTTTTACGGGAATACGAATCTAGAGATAAGTTCACAGTTGAGCATAGGGAGATTTAACGGTATTGATCTATATCTTCACGCTTCCAGGATATATATGGCGGAGAGATTATATGAATATGTATTAACTTCAACATTTATGGTTCAATGCACCGCTTTGTTATTTCTATAACGTGTGTGTGAGGCATCATTTATGGACTTACGAAAGAGTTCCGTAAGAAAAAATGGGTGTGAACCTAGAAAATCTTACTATATGAAGTGTACTCGTTGTGCATTGATGTAGCGCACTGGATTATATAGTTTAATCTGAAAAATTTTCAAAAAAGTCAGAATTATTTTATAGTTTCTCAGGGAGATGATAGAATTTAAGTGTCAACTTCAAGATCTTAGCAAGTGGGACTTGCCACTTCATCAGTTCCATTGTATGCCACTTGTCATGCCATTAATTTATAATGGCATGACACATGGCATTTTTTAATTAGCTTACTTAAGTAAATGAGTAGCATTTTACAAATTGCAAGTGCCGACCAAATATTAATAGAGCAAATGGTCAAATGAATTTAATTTGTAATGGCATGTGAAAATAGCATTCGGCCAAAATAAATGAAAGCATAATTTATCATGCTTTTCCTCCAGCATGAGCTGTAAGCACTTTATTCACCTTTTAAGCATGACATGCATTTGATAAATAAAACTTTGGCCACTAATCATGATAATATTCAGCCAAGCTTTTATTTAGTATTACTCAGGCTTTTAAAAAGCATGATAAGGCAAAAATCATGCCTTGTCATGCTTCTTATACATTGGCCACGAATTTGTAAATTGGCCGAATTATTGACAGCAATTACTATAAATACGGACTAAATTCATTCATTTATGGACAAGTGATTTAAGGTATACACAAGTGAAGTGAAATCAGCTAAATATTTAGCTTAGGTCGAGAGATATATTTGTGAAGCAAGTGTTGCTTCAATCAAAATTCTAGCCGAGAAAAAAAGGTTACTATTCTAACTCAAAGAAACTCACCTAGTGTGTAAAGCAAGCTTTAATGGTGAGTTTTCTAATATCTCATTAATGTAATGAGATGTTTGATTTATATTTCAATGTGTATATTATGCATGTGTGATATGAAAATTGAAGTTATAATGTGTATGCTCACCTTATACACAATACACTTTCAAATTAGTATCAGAGCGCATGATTATATACTGTTTGTGTATAATCGAAGTATCTAAAGTGTAATTAGAATGTCTCGGGGCTGCTAATTATATGATCCAAATGTTAAAAAATGCATAATCATAAAGTAGCTAAAAGAACACTGCGGCGGAGTTACTGTATAACGTAATGCTAGGGCTGTCTAAGCTCCAGAGCCGCAGCACTAGTGAATAGTGCCGGGGAACTGGGTTTCCCAGGCCCCAGCACCGCAACACTCACCACACAGTGTTGCAGCTCTAGGTGAAAGCTCAGCACCGTGGCGGCAAGGTGGTGACCCTAGCACCGCAGCGCTGTTAAGGTTGATACTGCAACACTGAAGTCTGGGCTTTCAGTACTGCAACGTCGACAACCTAAGAAAAGCTATAATTACACTAATTACTCTAATTATTTTTTTTAATTGTTTAAAAATATTTATTGTTTATTTTATGCAATTTATAAGTTGTTATAATAATTGCATTATAAATAGTGGCCTATTTTTTTGTGTTGATAACCACAATGGGAGTCATACTGGTGAGGTAGTTGTGCTTGCACAAAATAAATGTGTGACTAAGAATCACATCCTTATGAGATAGGCATAAGAGTATAAAAATCTCTCTTAATCAAATTAAAAAGTGTTTCATTATGAGATAATGTTACACATTGATCCATCTTATCAATATAATGTTAGACGGGTCACTTCGGTCTTTTTCAATATTACTAAAGCATGATAGATTGGTAGGTGTAATTTGAATTATATGGTTAAACATGAGATGAGGTAAATATACTCCCATTTGCTCTAGTGTTATTTACGATGATATCTAATATTTATTGTCTCCCTGTATTTTTTAAACGCATTAGGATTTAAGCCCAAGTGGGTCAAACATTCAAAATCCATTAATTGCAAAAGGTTACACTCAGAGATCTTGAATCGGTTACGAGGAAACCTTTTCACTAGTAATCATGCTTAAATAAATTCAAATTTTGTTGGCTATTACACTCTGTTGGATTCATTATTTTAACAAAGAAATCAGAGAATCTGGTTTCATTAAGAACAAAGAGAAAAATGTGTGTGTTTAGAAAGTGCATTAGGAGTATAATTGTCTTACTTTTTGTCGAAAATGACATTAATATGTTGCAAGTTAGTCGAATAGGAGTTATCTTAGTAAGAACTTCTCTAAGAAACATTTGGGAAATGATTCTTATATATTAGCTATAAGGCGTTATAGAGATAGAGTTAAGAAGTTGATAGGATTATTCTAATCTTTATACATAGACTAAGTTCTAGAAAGGTACAATTTTAATAATTGTAAGTCAGTTAATGTACATTTTAAACATAGCATTTATCTTCCTAGAAGGAAGTTGTGAATGATTATAAACCTAAGGTGCATGCATGTAGATTTGTGTCTATCATTCAAATATAGTATATGTATCATATACATACATGCGCAGCGGATGAGTAGAATATAAATTACTCAATGATAAACACAAATGAACTTTTACATGTTATCTCATAAATGTAAAATACATCAAGATTGAGAAATAGTATCTTGTCAAGCCTTTGGTATTTGGTCGAAGCGGAGTACTCGCCTTGAAGCAACCTGTTCACAATTCTAGTTCCTTAACACGGTGACCTTGAGGAAGCTAGAATGGCAGCTTTTCCAACAAAGGATTCAACTATTGAATTCTTGTTTCTACCTTCTAGTATAGGTGGCCAAAAATAAAAAAGGAAAAATGGAGCGAATGTGTTTTTTGCTCTCAATACTTGAGCGAATTTTTTATCACTTAGTAAAATTCACTTTTCTTCCTCTTTCTTACTTCTTGGCCGAATTTCACTAATTCAATTGAGTAGCATATTGTTCTTTTTTTGTTTATTATTTTTCTTCTATTTTCTCATATAATGGCATCCATTATTATTGTCAATGTTTGCTATTAGTGTTTTGTTTATTATTGTTTACAATAAACCAAATGAAAATAAAATAAAATAAAAAATCATTTAAATGAAATTAGCCTAAATCTAGACCAAATGAAAAACACTTTCTCATTATTAAGAAACATATTAAGGCTTACCATTTACAAGTGTCACTCATTTATTCTTATTATATTATTTAATTAATATTAAATAAATAATTTAATCATATTAAATCATGCTAGAAATACATACTAATTTAAATTAAAAAATTACTTGTTTGATTTCAATTTAAATAACAATATCATTTATTATTATTATTATTATTTTATTCAATAAATATTTTAATGAATAAAATAATGATATTATTTGTCCAACAAATAAGGTCATTTTGATAATTTTTAAGTCAAATAATAATTGATCCACAATGTACCATGTGTCAACATCCTATTGGTCAACAACTAATTGTTAACTAATTGATGTATTTAACTCTTAAGTCTTGACATGTGCACAACCGGAGGGAGACCAAAGTAAAGTTCGGTCTATTAGAATTTTTTAGATTAAACTATTTAATCTGGTACGCTACCCTAGTGCACAACGAGTACACTTCATATTGTGGGACTTTCTTGGTGCACTCCCGATTTGTCAAATAGAATTATTCTGTGAGTTCGAAATTGATGCCCTATGCACACGTCACGGATATTACAAATCAGTGCAGTAGACTATACAAGTTGAGGTCATAGTGTATACGTATAATTCTTTCACCAATCATATCCTGAAAGAGCAGGGATATAGATCACTACCGTCAAAACTTTATGTGTTCATCCGTGAACTTATCTACAGACACGTATCTTAATAAACAATATATGCAACACTTTTACAATATTGTTAAACCCTGTAGGAAACTCTTTTTCTGGGTTTGTTGCTTATAGGCATAAGACTTTCTAAGATATAATCTCTGAGCATTCGAATATATAACTCATCCATGTGAGCTGATGGATCTCATATCTGTACACAGTAGACTCCATAAGTATTAGATCATACTCAACGACACCCAATAGTCACACTGTGAAAGGTCCGTGACATGCATGAAACTAAAGTATGATGGATCACTTACAAGCCCACTGTGGTACTTAGGTCAAAGGACCACGTATATTACTCAACTTGAGAAACCTTCCATTGACGACTTCATGGGATGTCTATTGGGGTCCTCGTTGAGTTTGTTCAGTATTCAGTCCTTACTGAACACTTATATGCTATACAAACTTCCAGTAAGTCCATGATCAGCTAAGAATAACCATCTAGATCATCTAAGTATAGTATACACTGATCTATGTAAAAGGATTCCACTAATAGACATGCATTTGTGAATTAAGATCAAGAACATATAATTTGAGAATTGACTTACATAATAACATTTCTTAGCACATATTGTAACTATGTTATTACTAATGTATTCTCAAGTCTTTGTACCGTTACAGATAAGATTCTAACTTTTAGACTTCACTGATTAATATAACATGCTAACTCTTTAGTATTTATAGTTTTCAGTGATGCTAACTCTTGGCATTGATCTAAATTTCTTTAGACCAAATATGAACTCTTTTAGATTATACAATGTCTGTAGTGTCACAAGCATTGAACCATTTAATAATCGTAATTAGCGATTTAACAAATAATGTATAATATAAATATTATAAAATAAAATATTCATACAACAATGGGATGACACGTGAGCACAAATCCCAACAGAAGTGTCCTCAGTAAGAAGACGAGATGGTTAGAGTGTCTAACATACTATATATATCAGTTAGAGGTAGCTTGATGCACACCATGTTATGTACGAAACTTGAATTTAGATGGCTGTAAGTGTTACTAGTCAGTATCGATATGATCTAAGTAATGATCATTAATTGGCCACAAAATATATCTGTAATACCTGAGAGGTATATGATCAACACTTGAAATTAATATTATTAAGGGTTTTACATCATTATTTTGTATTACTAGTGTCATTAACTTCCCTAACTTAAGCATGTTTACAATATTGCATATAATCAGCTTTTAACTATTTTATGATAGGTTCGGTAAAATGAGCATAACTTTATACCTAAAAATCTACTTAGAGTGATTCTTGATCCTATGCAAAGCTGATTTAATGGTCTAAAATATTATATTTCACAAGAAATTTATAATTTGAGCGTTTGGAGGGTACAAAATGATATAGAAAAGAATTGATCTGCAGTATAGGCTCAATCCAAACAATCTTCAGTATTTGGCCCATAACTAGAGAAATACGTATCTAATACGTATGATACAACTCAATTTAGAAAGATAAGAGACGTATTTATAACTTGAATTTTTTGAGTAGAAGCTAATTCGAAACACATCAATTCTAAATTGGACAATCAAATGGGTGTATTAATAATAATAAGTGCAAATTAGTTACCTCTCTCCTTGACTTTTATTATCCAAGTGATTCCCTCCTCATTTATCTTGTATATTCCTTTTTTTTTTAATAAATAAGTGGTCTGTTTATACCCAGTAATTACAGAGCTAAATTTTAATTTAAAATACTTATCTTTTATATTCTCTTTGTAGTAGTATTTCTTTCATTTACTATTCTAAAGTTCATATTATCTCTTATTCCATCTCTTTTCTTTAAGTTTATTATATCCAAGTAATTTTTATTTTACTTAAGTAAAAAGGTGAAGCTCTTGGTAAGGTAATAAGATATGCTTCAACTCTTATTTTAGAATTTAATATTCTATTCTTAAGTTAAGCAAATTTATATATGATGTATTTATTTTATTTTATAATATTAATACCATTTCTTGCAAAGTAATGAATCTTGATTTATTATAGATAATCTTTATAGTTGGCACAATAAATTCTTGAAACCATTTACAAGATTTGGTGTAAATACTTTTTTTTTGTAAAGTGAGAGTCATGATTTATTATAGATAAATATAAATATTGGTACAATAAATACTTGAACCCATTTACAAGATTTGGTGTATAATAATTAAAATAAATAAATACAAGTTAATATATAAATGGTGATGAACTTTAATTGTTATATCTTCCGATTGAAATTTTTTTTTGGTGAGAATTTCAATTGAGTTATAAAAAAAGTTGAATATATTCTTATTTCATATGCCAAGAGTGAATCCCCCCCAACCTTAGCATTCATTTTAATTGGTTATTTGAATTATTATTTACAAACATCTTATCTTGCTTTATTTGTCTTTAGAGTATTTATAGTTTGTAATTTTAATTCCACTTCTCTATAGATCGACCCTGTTCTCACCAGGTTAATTATTATTTTGACAATCCTGCACTTGAAAATAAACTCCTATATTTTGGATGTGTCAGTATAAAGGATAAGTTTCTAAATTATGGAGAAAGCTATGAGAGGATACATAGACTTAAACTTTCAGTCTGATTGAAAGTTTACATCTAGTTATGTATTTCTTCTCATCAGAACTATAGTTAGTTGAGAGTGAAATATATATATCCACTACTAATTCTACTTGGAGGCAGAATATGTTGCGGTTTGAGAAGCCTGAAAAAAAATTTATATGGATATATAAGTCAGTTGTAGAGTTTAGAATAGTTCCAAACTCAGTAGATTCTATCCCACTAAATGCAACATTAACACGGCAATTGCTCAAGTCAAGAAGCCATAAGGTGCACCAGAGTTCTAATTATGTGGACTCTGAATACCACATAATTAGAAAGTTCTTGGCTATTGGAGATGTAGTAATATTTAAGATATATTCCACCAAAAATTTAGCGGACCTACTTAGGCCTTAACTCCTAATGTGTTTGAGAAACACAAGGGGACTATAGGTAATAAATATCATAGTGAAGGGTACTAAAGCAAGTGAGAGTATATTTGCCTCATCTCATATTTAATTGGCATAGTTCAAATCACACTGACTAATTCCTCACGCTTTAGCAATATTAAGAAAGATCGAAGTGACCCGTCTAGCATCGTATTGATAAGACAAATCAATTTGTAATATTATCTCATAATGAAACACTTTTCAATCTTATTAAGAAAGATTTTTGTACTCTTGTCCTTATCTTATGAGGATGTGATTCTTAATCACACATTTATGGAAGAGCTTCTTTAAATTAAAAAATGTATAAAAAATTATACCTATGATCTAAAGTGTTATTAATTAACGATTAGAAATATTTTGCTAAACATCTTTTAAGTATATTATAGAGATAAGATCAATATAAGTAATCTATTAGTATACTTAATTTTGGCATAACATCTATAGGGTGCCGAAAAATATTTTGACTTGCTGATGAATCTGAGAATAGTTCTAGATTCAAAAAAACTTGGATATATTATTGATTAGAAGATAATAAAGAAGTATTTATGATAATATCTCTTTAAAAGGAGTTAAAATTTATTAGAAATAGATTAAAGATGATTTAAAAGTCAAATTATACATCCTAACCTCAATGTCTAATGATTTTCAATAGAATCATATAAACATAAGATGTGCAAGTAATATTATAGTTCGTTTGAAAAATTATATCTAAACAACAAATAAGAGAACAGTCACAGTGAAACATATTTCTACTATGGTGAGGTTTGACATAGTAAACGTTACTATTTAAATATACCTTACTTTAAAAAAGATTGACCCCTTAGATATCTGTTTACCGATCATAGATATTTCATTAGCTTATGATGTTAAGAAATGCAAGCATATGAGATACTGGTTATCTTTGTCATATCTACACAGTGTTGCATAATTTAAAGAATGCTAGAAAACTATGAAATGAGAAGTACAGCTTCACATAGGAAATAGATATTTTCTAGACGTGGTAGTTATTAGGACTTTAAAGTTACTTCTTCATTTTGGCAGAAACATTACATTGTATAATTGATATTTTATACCAAATATTATTAGGTGAATTATATTACTCCCTATAATAGACAGAGATGGTTATCATGGATATATAGGAATAGTTCTTTATGTTTATAATAAAAATAATATTTTGCTAATTGAGTATCAATTAATAAATAACCATTATATCTTAAATACAATGAGAATGTCTAGGTGAATAGAATAAATAGTGGTTTGAAAACTTTGAATAATAATGAATTGTGGGACATGAGATTAGGTCATGTAGATGTAAGATGGCTATCTCGTCTAGTTAAGGATAGATAAATACTTGATTTGACTTTGAAACTTTGGCGGCTAGTTTATGAATCCTAAATTCTAGAGAAAATGACCAAATACTTATGTAAATGTTGGACACTGAGCCACTGATTTATTGAAACTAGTATATAATAATGTATATGGTGCAATGAATTATGTTACATTGGGTAGATTTTAATACTTCATTGTCTTTATCATGATTTGTCACGATACAGACGTGTGTTTTTTAGAAACATAGGTCGAAAACTTTTAAAGTATTCAAAAAGTTTTGACTAGAAGTAGAGAAACAAACCTTTATGTATATTCAATGCCTTCGATCAGATCTAGACCGTTTATACATGAGCAGTAAATTCATAGATTATTTAAAAGAGAATGAGATTCTTGCTCAATATAGTCCTTTAGGTACTCTTCAAAGGTGTTTTGGAGAGGAGGAATTGAGCTTTATTAGATATGGTTCGATTGATGTTGAGCTTCACCAATCTTCTAAAATATCTGTTGAATTGTGCGCTAGAATGCTATTCACTTATTGAACAGAGTTCCATCCAAAGTTATTCCTTCTATTTTATATGAGATATAAATTGGAAGGAAACCAAGCTTTAAGTATATTAAGATTTAGAGTTATCATGTTTGCATTTGAGTTACGTAACAATAAAAAATTGCACCCAAGAAGTATAAATATTGGTTCATTGTGTATCCCAAGTATTCTTTGGGATACCAATTCTATGAATTAGAGCAATGAAACGTGTTCATTCCTTGTAAATGTCGCTTTCTAGAGAAATAGTATCTCATGGGTTGTGAGGATTGTAGAAAATTGAACTTGGTGAAGTTAATCCAAGAATTATGAATCGATGATTGAACTTTAAGCTCAATCAAGTGAAATACCTTTAACCCTATCTTTGTAGGTCAGAAAGGATATCAAAAGTCACCTATTAAGTATACTTAATACCTGAAGGTGCCCTTGGTCTTTTCTTAGTTGAAGGAAAGAATCATTTAACTTACACAAAGATGATGTTGGACATTGATTCGAGAATATGATAAGATGACATAAAATTTGAAATTGACTTTACGTATGACAAAGAAATCTGGAACTTAGTTATGCTTTCTGTAAAAATTGTTTCTATTTGTTATAAATAAGTTTACACAATAAAAATATAGGCTAGATAAAAACAACTCTCACACAAAAGAGGCAAAATATAAAAAAAAAAACCGTACAACTTATTTTGAGTTAAGTTAGATACACATTTTGATACTCAAAATTTTATCTAGTAATGGTAGTTTATATTCATTCGAGTAGTTTATATTCACTCGACTTTGGTTTCAAAGTTATTATTTTCTAATCTTGGTTAGGTTGTAAAGAGAGTTCTAGTTCATAAAATATGGAATCCTCATCTTCTTCTCCTATTCCTTTACCTACTTTATCTACCTCATCCTCTACTCTTACTCCTTCACCTTCTCTCAAATCCACAAATGCATCCAAAATAGATCATTTGTATAAGATCACCTACTTACTTGAAGAATCGAAAATACCTGTCACAGATCTACCCATAATCAACCTATACAGTACCTTCCTCAAATCTCAAAAATCTGTTTCCTCAATCATAAAACACATGGTTACACCATCCAAACTTAAATCCAAAGAAAATGTTCAAGCCACCCGGTTTGATCACTGTTTCCTTCCAGCCACAACAGAAGAACAGTTAATTCCCCTTCAGTTTCCAACTGATCTAATCCCTTAATAGCTAAAGCAAGGATACAACCATCTCTACTTTAGAGCAGTAAGATTTGCTTTGATCTTTTATGGCAGAAAAGGTCTTGAGACTGTAGGAAGAATAGCCTTACTTGATACAAGGTTTTCAACCTACAAAGAAGCATGTATTGACATAATCCAAACAACTCTTAATATAGGAACAGTGTTGATTACATTATACCCAAACTTTTGCATGCCAATATCTAACCCATATCTTACTTCTGCCTTAAAAGCCTAGATCCAGATTACAGAAGCGGTCCTAGAAATAAAAACCTACATGTCTACTTTACACTACCAGATGGTGTACCGAGTTCAAAACTATGCTCTAAATTTTAGAACTTTTCATTCAAACCAGAATTCCTTGCTCATCTCTGTTGACTCCACTAAAGTCTCATCTTATATATGTGTCCCCAGACAGTTGTCAAATGAAGAACTTGACAACCTTTTGCCAGATACTTGGATCACCAAGTACGTACAAAATTACAAACAAAGCCAAACACCAAAATCCTTACAATTAACAAAACACAATTTTTTTCAAAGAAGAGATGGCCAAACAGAAATATCTTTTGAAAAACCCAATCCATCTGCGCCACCTAGTCTTTTTCCCACACAGTTCATAATCTAGCCGAGCAAATTGAAAAACAAACCAAGAGATTTACCAACAGTCGCTTTCAACTCTGATGAGAATTTTATCTTTCCCTTTCGAGATGCAGATGGTCATTACTATTGGGAACTTGATTGCCAGTGTCCTTCATGTCAGGTATATCCTTTTTCTGATGATGAAAACTTTGCGAAAAGAAAAAGAAAAAGCCAGAAAAAGAAAACATCTCAACAAATCTTAAAAGAAAGATATAGTGATGGTGACTCTGATGTTGGTCTTCTTGGTGAACCCTTTGGTAAGTTTGACTATTATATCATTTACTCAGCACCAAAACCAAAACCCATACCAAAGTTTTTCCAACCATGTCACAAGTCAAAACCATTCCCCAAAAATAGATCGACACCACCTCCAGCACCAATTCTAGCCTATATGTTTACCCAAACAGACTTTTTTCTATTAACCCCTCAAACCAAATTAGAAGAAAACACTTCCCAACAGTAGAAAGTAAAACAACCAAACATCCGAAAACCCGATGGCTCTTATGAGCAAATTAGCCCTGTTAAAGCAGTACTAAATTGGCAATAAAAAAATGCTGTTGTACAAAACTAGGTCCTACTAAGTAGTAGATTGAAGCTAAAGTTGACACAGGCTTTAGCACCCACCAGACCATTCTTGAAAAACTTCGGCTTGAAATCAAAACTCTTAATGAACATATTTATGAGCTTATCAGACAAGGCTTTCCTTTTGTAGAATAAGAAAAAAGAATTAATCATCTCAAGATACAATTACAAAGTCTTAAGAATGAATTTGTACAACCATGGAAGCCTATAGACACTCTTCCAAAGATGTCACAACCTTTTAGCACCAGTTCCTTCTCCATCTTTGGTGACAACTCCAAGCTTATCCCAAAGAAAAACACAAAAGAGCACACCTGAAGACATGCCAGTACAAGTCGTAAAGAACCAGTTTCTAAGTCCAGCACTGAGTCAACAAACCCATTCTCCTCCTCCACAATAGAACCAATAATTCCACAGACAAGACTTCCAAAAATTTCCATGCCGTCCATGGCCTCACCAATACCACAAATATTTTTACCAGCCTTTAAAGCTCAATTTATGGCCTTCAATCAAAAGTCACCAACTATCTCTGTTCTTAGTCAACCAACCACTACCGTATCAACATCAAACTCTCATTTTGACTCAGAGTCAATTACACAGCCTCAATTCATGAACACTCCTATAGAACCACAGCTATCACATCTTCAAACAGAAGAATATGGTTCATCTTCCATAGATGAAACATATTCTATTCTCCGAACCCAACCAACAAGACCTACAGAAAACTCATCTGAAAAGAAACACTAGTTTACCTTGATGACATTCCCCCAGTCAAATGGGTTGAACGAATTTTTGAATTTCAAGCATGGTGCATAACTGAAACCCAAAAGCCAAATAAAACTGTTGCTAATGTCATACACAAAGCAATTGCAAGATTCCAGGGAATTCTCAAGTATTGGTATCTATAACTTGGGGATTATCGTCAAATAGTGCTACAATAAGCTTCCACGATTGAGTAATTTATCAGCTTTATCTTTGCAGAATTTGTAGGTGAAGAAGCACACCTAGTAGAAAAAGCCAGAGAAGAATTTTTTAAGCTAAAATATTGCTCATTCAAGCGGAAAGATCTTAAACTTCATTTAAAAAAAATAGTATCTAGATACTATATGCTTGGAATAGACGATCCCAACTTGAAACAAGCATATCTAAATTCTGTTCCAGAACCTTTGGGACAGGAAGCACTCAGAATCATTGAAGTTAAAGGAAAAACTCTTGCAAACATCTCAATTGGCATAATTCAACAGTCCATCATGCTTGCACTTGATAAATTATGTGTACGTCACAAAATTTTCAAAGATTTTAATCATACAGGGAAAAAGATCCAAAGAGTATGTGAAAGGCCAGACTTGTTGATCAAATGTCCAAGACAAGTAAGTTGCAGCTGTATAGTGAAAAAGAAAAAACACTACAGGAAACTCAAGTTCTAGTCTCCATACAAGCTAAAGAAAAAATATTTTTTCAAATGTCGGTCAGCATTTTCTAAAAAGTCCAACAAGTGTTTCATATGCAAACAAAAAGGACACTTTGCCAAACAGTGCCTACAAAAAGCCAAAAAGAAAAAAAGTCTTTGCAGCTATCACCACTGTTTCCCAATGTGACCCAGAGCAGATTGATCTTGAATCAATCTATTCAGAACAGTCAAAACTAGATAGTGATACAATCTTGGTCCTTTTATCCTCAGACTCAATTACAGATTCCTTAAAAATCCAGCCTGAACCTCACCACTTAACCAGCTCATCCATGTCCTCAATCTCAGTCCCCATGATAGAAATCCACATACTTCCCAACAAGTATGATAATCCAATCAAGGTGTTAGGACTTCTTGATACAGGAGCTGCTGCTTCTATCCTAAATCCAGTCATTCTACCCAGCCAGTATTGGAAGCCATACTAGCAAACCTTCAAGGGTGCCAATAATGAATTGTTTACTGTAACCTTATCAGTAAAACAATTTATCTTAAATTATTTCCTAGACTAATGATAAAACATAAACTTTTAGGTTCTGATTTACCCGGTAAAGATATTATTATTGGGTTTGATCTTATCCAAAAACTATTACAAAACAAAGTCCAACCTAAGCCCAATGGATTGCTTTACAAAGCCCATTTTCTTCCATGGACCATCATTCCAAACTATTTCACCCTTGACCATATAACCACCACCTTTGAGCAAATTAAAGCCCAATCAACTACCAACAGTCATTCTGAGTTCATCCTCAAATGTTAGAATCCTTTGTGGAAAAATCAGGCCTTTTTCATCAAGCTCCCATTCAAGAAAAATGAGGCCATTAACCCAACAAAAGTAAGCCATCTAGGAATATCGCCAGAACATTTCTAACTTGCCAAAGATAAACTGACCCAACTCTTAAATAAAGGATTGATCGAGCCTACAAGCTCTCAATGGGCTTGTCAAGCTTTTTACGTCAACAAGAGAAGTGAACAAGTCAGGGGCAAATAGCGTCTTGTAATTAATTATCAACCTCTTAATGTTTTTTGCAGGATGACAAGTTTCCATTTCCCAAAAAACAGGAGCTCTTTTTCAGGATAGCCATAGCAACACTGTTCTCAAAGTTTGATCTTAAATCAGAATTTTGGCAGCTTGGAATTGATCCAGAGGATCGCCACAAAACAACATTCTGTACGCTTCAACATCACTTTCAGTTGACAGTCCTCCGTTTTGGACTAAAGTCAGCTTCTTCACTGTTCCAGAAAGTAATAATAAAGATATTTGAGCCAATCTCGAAAACAGCACTCATCTATATTGATGACATTTTGTTATTTTCTAATGTGCAGATAACCATCACTAGTTGCTTTTGTATTTTGGCTCTCTTTTGCATAAATATGGCATTATGATTTCTCCAACAAAATGCCAAGTGGGCCACAGCCAGATTGACTTTTTTGGAATGAAAATTGACAACAAAAAATTCATACTCCAACCCCCACATTGCTAGCCAACTCACCAAATTCCCTGATGAAAACTTATCCAACACACAACTCCAATAATTCTTGAGAATTGTCAACTACATGTCCGACTTTATCCAAAACTTGGTTTAGCTGACAAAGTCGCTATACCAAATGCTAAAAAAAAACCATCCACCTTGGTCCTATGAGCAAACCACTTCAGTCAAAAAGTTGAAAGAGATAGCAGAGACTTTGCTACCACTCCAGATTCCCTCGTCGAGAAAAAGAATTTTGAAAATAGACGCAAGTGATCTATACTAGAGTGCCGTTCTCCTTGAAAAACTCAACGAAAAAATAAAAATATGTGGATATAAAAATGGCAGCTTTTCTGACTTTGAAATCCACTACCATAGCACGTATAAGGAGATCCTAGCTGTGAAATGTGGCATTGAGAAATTTGAATTTCATCTTATTAGATATCATTTTCTAATTGAAATTGACATGTCTGCTTTTCAAACATGCTTAGTTTTAAGTAGAAAAAGATTCCTCCAACACAATTGCTAAGATGGCAAAGATAGTTTTTTTTAACTATTCCTTTAACGTCATCCACGTGAAAGGAAAAGACAACACCATTGTAGACTTTCTTTCACGAAATCCTATAAAAAGCCTAAGCCCCACAACTACTTTTCCCACAACCACTCTTCTAATAACAAAGAAAAAATAGCTCACCATCTTTATGATGAGTAACTTCACAGTCAATCCTCTTGTACCCTTCGTCTCACCTGAACTACAAGAGCTTATCCGAACCAGAACTCTCCACTCTGCAGCCAAAGAGCTAATTTACAACTATGCCATAAAAGCAGTTCAAGAATATGGATATTCTGTAATTAGAGGTCCTCTCTTCAATTTAGATTATCCATTCTTTCATCTTTACCGAGCCACTCCCTTTCAAAAATGGTCTAAAATCCTCTTGTACCTGCTTTGGTATTTACTAGATTTATACACTATTGCTATGGATTTTTCATTACAAATAACCCTTGAATGGATACAGCAACATGAGGAAGATGACCCAGTTTGTAATTTTTTTCAATGGTTCTACCCAAAATTTTGGTGGATAAACAAACTATAACACCTGCTATATAAACATATCAACAGTGTAGTCAAACCAAGACACATATACATAGTCCTTCAACTCCAACGAAAGGGAATGATAATTTTAGACCATGAGATACATTATTACCTTAATGTTAAGAATTATTTTACCTTCCCATATTTTCTGCAGCTGTTCCAAGAAGAACATAAAATAGAGATGAGAGCTCTAGAAAGAGTCCTGGCAGAAGAAAACCAAATAATTTTTCCATCAGTATGGATTTCTCCTGAAGACCAAGCACCATAGGAGAATGTGTTGCTAGACTTTTCCGAAAGAATGAATAATGCAGACTCCATTTTTTGCAGAAATCAGCTTTGAGCCTCCCTGATACATCACAGACTGATTGACTATGTTAGACACCATTACTACACTCCAAATCCAAACGAATTCCCAAACCTGGATGACTTTCCACTGCCCAGCGTGCCATGCGACCACATGCAAGTAGATGACACTTCACAACAACCCAACTTAACCCTATCACTATTCCAAGATGCTCAACCTTATCTAATCGACACTGAAGTCCAACAAGAAGCAGCCGCGATGCAAGCACCAGCTCAATGGATACCACATCACCAGACACGAGAAATTTTTGGGCCCAATTCAATGACTTTACTCAGGGTTATGATAGTGACAATTCAAGCTACTCATCTTTTCAGAGTTAATAATGACAAGAGCTTTTATGTCATGTGTGTTAGATAAGCTTTATTGATAAGTGTGTCAAAAAAGCTTTAACTTTATCTTTTATGTCAAGCGTGTCAGATAAGCTTTGTTGACAAGTGTGTCCAACAAGCTTTATGTCATGTATCGGCCATAAAAGTCTTTGAAATTGTTTGGCCTTATGTCTAAAAACTCTTCAAGTCATAAATGTTCTCCATTAGTGTCATAATGTCAAAGTCCGAGAGTCTATATAAGGGCATTTAAGTTTAGTTTGTACTCAGAACTTAAGGAGGAATAAAAATTGGTGTGTTTTATAAACATGTTTGTCTAAAGTTTTCCCTTTAGAATTCTCTTAATAATTCTAACCTTAAAAAGAATAATGTAGTAAAGATCTGATAAGGGAGGGGGTCTCTAATTCTTGTAAGAGGCCAGTATTACCCTTATTTCTAAGAAAAAAATTAGATTAAACTAAAACCGTCGTAAATCCCGCCGAGGTAAAGAGGCCGTTAGGGTAACAAATTTATGCCTAATCTTTAATTTTTTTTTTTAAGAACTTTCTTTAAAAAAGACTTGTGATCAATGCATATTTAAAGGATTAGCTTGTTCTCTTCTCGACTTTAAATAAACCGACAAACAATGTCCTTTGTGAAAAAATGTTTAAAAAACTCTCGACTTTGGATAAAATGACAAACAATGTCCTTTGTGAAAAAATGTTTTAAAAAAAGGACGCTTATGTTATTATCCTAATATATTAAAAGCCCACTAAAACCCATTATTAAAATAAGAAAAAAAAGATTAATAAAAATTATAAGAAAAACATAATCTTTAATCTCCGGAGAACACACCACGAGGCAGCCAATAACCATTGAGACGCAGAGAATAAGAGAGAGAAATATCAAATATTATATAAAATAAATAAATAAGAGCCTTCGCCTCGTTCGTTTGGAGCTGGAAATTCAAAAAGTAGCCTTTGAACCTTTTTTTAGAATTAAAAATTTATTTTTTAAAAAGAAATAGAGAAATATTTAGCTAGCTTGTCTATCTATCAATCTATCCATCCATCACCGAACATATGCCGACCAACAAAAACTGAAAACTATTTCTAGGATTTGTTCTTCATCATTAGTTTTCTTTCTTCTGTAATTTTTTTTAGTTTTATTTTCTCTTTTTTGCCCATTTTGTTCTAGCTGTTTTAATTAGTTCTCTCTGTGCCCCTCTCAATGATTTCTCCTTCACGTTCATCTTTTTATCGTTCCGTTTTTTATTTTAGCGTAATTTTTTGTATACGATTCGTATCGCCAGCATCTTTCTGCCCGCTCGAATCAGATGTGTTTCTCAATAGTCTTCAATCCCAGTGCTCTCTTGGGATCTCTCCAAATCCTCCAATCGAGGTACGCTTTTTTATTTTTAATTAAGTTTTTACGATTTTTAGGTTAATTTCTCACATGGGTTTATTTTAATTTGTTTTGATTAATTCTAGTTAGATTTGGTTTGATGGGTTATTGATATTATGTCTGATTTGGTGATTTTTAGGGATATTACGTTTATATTTGATCTAGTTTGTTGATTTTGGTTTCCGGGTATTTGTTAATTGTTTTGTATTTCTACGGTTTTCTTTTTTAAAATGTTATGTGTTGATTGTCTTGATGGGTTTTTGCCGTGGAAAATTTAGGGAATTATACTAAATGTTGATTTGTTGATTTTCAAGGGCATTGGCTTGTGTCGGCATAATAAAAAAATAAATAAATTTCTTTCTGAAATAATTTTTAAAAAAAAATAGTTGGGCAATTGATTTGGTGGATTGGGGATTCCTATAGCCCTGAAGCTTGGGAACTTTGTATATTTCTGTTTTATAATTTTTGAATTATAATATCTCCTACAAAGAGGCGGAATTAAACATTTAGTTAAAATTTTGATTTGGGTTTCTAGTGTGATGACCATTGGGTGACTGAGTTGAAGATTCTGGGAGGCAAGTAATATTGAAGTTTATAGTAATAGCCGTAAGTGGCAATGCCAAAGGTGTGACCTGCATGCAAAAGTTTTTTAGACATTTTTTTGTCTCACTTAAGTTTGTTTCCATTATAGATTTATGAATGGTTGTTAGGGGTTTATCCGATATTGAGATAATTGATATAAGAAATATGTGTCTTCTAGTATCATGTTTGTGACTATGGGATGTTACATAGTAGAGTAATGTAGTGAATACATGATTGCTTGATGGTTATGGTCCTTATGGATATCTAATGTGTTTTTTTAATTATCAAGATATATATTAATGTACTCAAAATGCTGTAAACCTAAGTGACATTTTTTCTATTAGACTGATTTACCTCTTTTCATTTCTTTTGAAGTGCAAACCATATAGGGTTTTTCTTATCTGATTTGTCTTGTGATGATGAAGAATATTATTTTGAAACACTGAATCAATATTCTCTGACAGATTTGTGTTCTTTGACATGTGGCACATATAAGGAATTTCTTTATTTGATGCAGTCAGGACTAACAGTTTTCATATTTTGATGCATTGAGTTACAGTCCATTTTTTTGTAATCTTTAGGAGCACATCCTTTTGCTTCTGTATGAAAGCGCGCGACTTTGACTCTTTGCCTTTTGGTCTGAGGCCTGAAGCCTTACGAGAGAAGTTTTAAGACTGCATTGATGCTCCCATGGCAGTCTTTTTTTAGGTCTTGCAACCTTTGTCTTAATCATTTTGAGAGTTTCTATTTTCGCATTTTTATGTGTTGTACTTTACTTCTTTACCACAACCACAATGTCACAAAGTTACTTATGAATAAAATGAGAGGTCGTAAACACCACCATGTATTTGTGATGCATGTATATGTGATAGGGAAATGAATCATGTAGCTTGAGGATAAGTTATGATAGAAATACTTTTACAGTAATCTGGTGAAGATTTCACTATCTCTACTGGGTTTAATCTTTTGTTAGGATTCTAGGAATTTTATTATGTCATGGCTGCTGCAAATGTCATTTGTTGGGATTTTTTCTTTCTGAAATTTGGAGAAAACCCTTGTTCCAGTTATTTTTTAATGTGTAGTCCCATGACAGGAAAATTATGACTTGTTTTCTGTGAGATGTGTGACTCATTAATTTTATCTCTTTGTTAAGAATACATAATATATTCATTTATGCACTCAATCTGATGCAATCGTGGAGAACCATTATTTAAAATTTGTTTTATGTAAGTTTAAGTTTAAGAAATTTAGGAGTCATGGGTATTTTTGTGTGCAAGAAGAAAATCATAATTTTTTTCCCCTTTAATTAGCCAGCGTTTTGGATGTCATCATGCCTATTCACTTTATCTTTAATAGTGAACTATGTAGTTGTAAATCTTTTTCCTTCCTTCATCATGGGCCATACCTGGTTATTTCTTGATGCAAGAATACTTCTGTTCTGTAATAAGTCTTGTACTGTGGTTTGAATTTAATAGATTTTACATATAACTTTTTAGGGCATGTTAAAACTAAATAAATGTTGCCCATGGATGTTAAAGACATAATGCACCTAAAATTGGCTTGCCTCTTTAGTTTCATTTGTGTTGCTATTTCTTTATTGATGTTCATGTCCCTTTTAATTTTTTGTTGATACCTTTGTCTTCTCTCATACAATTTTTGCAAAATTGATTCTGAGACTGCATAAGATTGGTTTTGAAGTTTCCAAATTTGCATGATTTTCTGCTGCCGAGTCATTGAATAATTTGTAAAATTAATATAATATTTGTGATCCACTTCTTGCAGGTGGATGGGGAATTCCTGGACCGAGCTTTGACTTCAAAGCAGACAAATGCTTATACTTCTGTACTTTTTTATGCTTCCTGGTGCCCATTTTCTCGCAGCATGCATTCTAAATTTGAAACACTTGGTTCCATGTTCCCACGGTTGGAACATTATGCAGTTGAACAATCTTCTACCCAGCCAAGGTGCTTACTTGACCTGCATCCAAGATGATGCCTTTACTGTGCAGATTTGATACTTTCCTACTTATATTCTCCATTGGCTGGACAGGAGAAGTGATAATCCCGTTGAAACATTTATTTCTGTTAGACTTGGACTCACTGCATCGTTGTCATAACATATTTTGATTGACTCCAGTCTCTGATGGCTGTTGATAGCTGTTGATTGTTGTGATGTATTATTAGACTTTGCTCAATGTATGGCCTAGGATATTAGGGACCATCCTTGAGAAAGA
This sequence comes from Ailanthus altissimus, assembly GCA_946807835.1. NCBI lineage: Eukaryota > Viridiplantae > Streptophyta > Magnoliopsida > Sapindales > Simaroubaceae > Ailanthus > Ailanthus altissimus. The sequence continues at coordinate 13,908,662 of OX327712.1, read as the reverse complement.
ATTATTTTTCTATTTCCTATAATATTGATGTCTCAGATTTTTTCTTTTTTCTTTTAATGGTTGTGTGCTTCAATTTTTAGAACACCTCTTTCTAATGACGTCGTGCCTATAAATTGTAGATGATACCTTTCTATCACTGAAATAAGGAAAAAGAATAAAGGATAAATTTGAATTTAATATTCTGCTTACTTAATTGGTCCTTCTAACTTTCGTTAGGTGGCAGGTCTGCCTTTTACTACAATCCCCTTAACAGTGATTTTGCAGTGTCGTTTAATAATTATTGAGTCTAAAACATATTAGAATCTTGAGTTAAATACGAATTTCTATATCACCCCTGTATTAATTTTTCTTTAAGTTATCTCGTCTCATCAATGTTATGTGTTCTTTTTGCAGTGTATTTTCAAGATATGGAATCCATAGTTTGCCCTCAATTTTATTTGTGAATCAAACGTCAAAGTTGCAGTATCGTGGTTCAAAAGATCTCCATTCTCTCATAAAATTTTATGAGAAAACCACAGGTAAAGGGCTCTTTCTCTATGGTACCAAAGAATATATTGCCGGAGCCTTACAGCTGTTGTATTTTAGTTTTATAACTTAATAGAATTGATCTAATAAGCTTGACTTTGTTGGAAGGAAATGTGACTGGAAATCATTGATTAATGACGCTGCCTTTGGAAACCTAAAATATTTTAGTCTTATAGTCAATGCTATGCCACCACATATAGATCAGATACCCAACTTTATTTAATTTAACAAAATTTGTGAAATCATGCAGTATGGTGTTCAGTTCTGTGCATGTTTCACCTCACTATTCATGTTTCAGGACTTGAACCGGTGGAGTATTTTGCCAAGGATGAACCAATTAGTTTGGGAGATAGTGGTGGATTGATCATGCACTCATGGTATGGGTCATCAATGAGGGAGATGATCCAAAGAGAACCCTACTTGGTATTTGCTACATTGTTCCTCTGTTTGTGGGTGCTTATATACATATTCCCATATGTTTTATCTTATCTTAAAGCTTTCTGGGTCTCATATGTCCCTCACTTGAACTTGGAAATATTTGGTGAGACAAGCCAATTGCTCGGGCGTGCCCTCCACATGATCGATGTGAGGAGGATTTGGACCAAACTGAGATTTTGCAAGACCAGGAACTTTCGTGAAGGAGCAAAGAATGCACGGGTTTGGGCTTCTTTGGCATCTGTCTCTCTGGGTGAATCTTCATCATCCAGGTCATCATCCTAAGGTGGAGCTTTGCTATATAATGCATGAGCCAAATCGAGGGTAGAAAGAGTTTCTTAATCAGATAGTGTACTACAGACTGACAGGAAGATCTGGGCAGGTCTTCTCTCAATCTCTCATTCTCTCTCTTGTTTAATGTTTGTCTAAGTTTTATTATATAGTGATGATTGCTGAAGGTCTTGTCCTTGTTTGAGTTGGGGCCTTTTGAGAAGTAAAACCACCATGTAAATTTGAGAACAGCACTCTTTTTTGTGTATATTATTTTGTCATCTGGAGGAACTACTTTACAGATCAGTTCATCAATGTAATCTTATTTACACATTTTTGGTCACTCTCTTTTTGCTCGCTTGCAATGCACACACATGTAATAGTGAATGGGATTTTTCATAGAGTTGACAAATCCTGGAAATACTTGTGTGATAAAACTTGTCATTACGGTTGTTGGATTAGATGCTGTAGCCGATGTCTTGGAGGCATTCCAAAAATTGATCACTTTTGTGCCGCATGATGGCAGACTTGATGATATTGAAATATCTTTCCATTAGTATGGATCAGGATCACTTCGTTACTCAACTTCCTTTCCATCGATACAAGTTGGCTTATATGCCGAATTACCATTAAAATGGCTGCTGGTAAATCAACTTTTTTTTTTAATAAACTTTTTCCTTTGTTGTAATTTTACCTGTAAAATTGTGTAGAAGGAAGATGGACAAAAGTTTAGCCTATTCTGTGGGCAAAACTATTAAGATGTTAAGGTGTTTTAGTTTATTTTAGTTGGGTTAATGATACAACAATTATAAGAGGTTGCATGATTTTATTTGACGGTCTTAAAGACAAAGTCGTAAAATTTATTATTATTATTATATCGATTTGTATGAATAAATTTATATAAATAATTTGTTCATAACTCTTGTGATAAATTTATTTAATTCAACTAAAATAAGTTAACATATTATGTTGATTAGTTAAAATAAATAATTTGTTTTTATAAATTAAAATTTAAATCAACTACCAAAAAAAAAAATACTGATTACTTAACAGGTTGAACAAATTAAAAGATCAAGTTATAATTTATCTCAATCTCTCCTTAGAATGAGTTCTCTTAAATTTTCTCTAATTGCTGTTATAATCACTGCTTAGAGTGTGGGCTTAATATTAATTATTTTACTTAATCTTCCAATTGAATTATATTAAGGGAAAGTCTTCCAATTAAATTACACTAAATTTAATGTAACACAAAACTCATCATGGTAACATACAACTAGTAAATCAATATTATACTTATAAATTATGTTCTAAAAAAAAAAAAAAGAAGAAGAAGAAAGAGGTATAATACAAACATGAAAGTAAAACACATTGACACAATCAGAGACCAATTAGGGGATGGCTCAGTTGGGCTTCCCCCTAAAAAAAATTAATATAAGTTATAAATAAGTTTTAAAATAAGTTAGGTATATTTGTTTTGCCACCCTAAAGTTTGTATTTGCTTAAAATATGTTAAATTAATTTTTCTTAAATTATTTGTATTTTCTTATTTAATAATATATAATAATATAAGTATTAATTTCAAATTTTACTGTAATAGAATAGAATTAACTTATATAAATTACAATGAATTTATTTATAAATTATATAACTTTGTTTTTTTTTAAAATAATACTTTAAACGACTTAGTTATTGTAAATAGTCTTGTTAATTATAGTTTCACAAATTCTTCGTAATAGTTTTACTTCAATAACACCCAAATTTTTACTTTTTTTTTTATTATTTATATACATTTTTTACTTGGGTAAAGGAGAAATTGAAACTGTAACTCTACTTTAATAGAAAAATACACTGTAAATTTTTTACCATTGTACCATTTAAGTAAGTGTATTTATATGTTTTCTTAAAAGCGAAATTAGTTTTAATAGTAAATTTAATTAATTAAAATCTTTAAAATTAATAAAGATAAATTATATACTTTGAAACATCCCTAAACACAAATTCTATTTTGTATTATATAGTTTATTTGCGTTTAATTTTTTTATTTATAAACTACGTTTATATTATAAACTTCATAATATCTGCTCATATGAGGCATAACTTTTTTACAAAAATTTTTTTTTTAAGCGTAAAAAACTTATTCATTGATGTTGAAAAACAAATTCAGCCCAGACAAAAAAAAAAATTAGTTATATACCTGGACACAACATAAAATAAAAAAATACGTGTAAAAATAAAAATTATAAATCTATGTTTAAATGTAAAAAAAAAATAACTCAACATAAAACTTGTAAATATAATACAATACGTGTAAGTTAATATGAAACTGATAAATGTCAATCTATAATTGTAGACTAAACTAAAAACTTATAAGTATAATATTAAAAAGAAGCTAATAAATCAATATTGAAACTTGTATTCAATATAAAACAAATACAAATATAATACAAAACTTGCAAGTAAAACGTAGAATTAGTAAGATTAAAAAAAAAAACACTACTTTATAAACCCAATGTAAGAGTTATAAATGTAATGTAGCACATGTAAGTTAATATCAAATTGGTAAATATTATATTTGAAAAGAAAACAAAAAATTCATAAATGTACCATAAAAACTTAAAAATCCACATGTAACTTATATATTTAGTATAAAAAAATTATAATACAAAATTTATAAGTGAAGCACAATATTTGTATAAAAATAAATAAATATATATATATAATCTATGTTGAAATATAAAAAAAAAAAATGAATATCATTTTACAATCCCATAAATTATAATGAGAACCTTATAAATAAAATATAGTTTTTATAAAATTATTTGTTGATTGTAGAATTTAAAATTTTTTAGATTTATGAGCTGAATTTATTTCTTCTTTAAAATAGTAGATTAAATCCTTTAAATTTACACTTAAATCTCTTTAGACAGGCAATGGGTTTGAGAGTGCTCTTGTAGTTACAAATACGATTAGGTTACACTAAAAGTTATTCATGGTGATAATCTTTCGATGCTTAAGTTAACAATGGGTCTATAAGAAAAATGACAATAAAAAAATAGTAATAATATCTCGAGAAATTATTCATAAAAATAAGGAGTCCATGTTCGACCGTAAAGTCTACTAACTGATCAATTTTTGGAAGAAGGAAAACTATATTTCGAGTAAGTTTAATTCAAGTCCTTGAAGTTTATGCATATCCTCCACTTTTCATTAGCTTTCTTAACCATGACCACATTAGCCAACCATTTAAGGTAATGGACCTCTCAAATGAAACTTACTGCTAAGAGTTTAATGACCTCGACCGCTACAGTCTCATTCCTCTTTTGATTAAAAATCATCCTCTTTTGCTTCACAAGTTTGAAAGATGAGTTGACAACCAAGGCGTGAGAGATTAATGAAGGGTATATCGCTAACATGTCTTCATGTGACCAGAGAAAGATATTTAAGAATTCCATTAGCAAAGTGCCCAAGTTATTATTGACTTTTGAATCTAACTTCGAGCTGATCTTCACCATCTTCTTAGGGAGTCTAGGTCTTATCTTGATAAGAAGCATCTTTTCAACTAGTCTTGGGAAGTTTAAATTTTCTTCCTTTGGATTGAGGTTGCGTAGCAACTCTTCATCATCTTTTAATCTCCACAAACTATCAATATTATATCTTTAGCCGAGAATTTTAACTTTAAGTAATGGATAGACATCGCTGCGTTGGAATTTCTCATGAAAGATCACCCCAATAAGATCTTATATAGAAGTGGCTGATCAATCACGATGAAACTCATAATTATAGTTTTCATATAAGCTTCTCTCTTAAGGACACAAGTAAGTTGATAATTCCAAATGGCATAACATAGCCATCGTCGAACCTATATAAAAGGGTCTGCATTCTTTCGATCTTGAAATCTTTAATATCGATGTCATCCGATACTTCCTTAAAAATGATATCCACCAAACTCTTAGGGTCAATAAATACTCAATTGACATCAATACCTTCAACCTAAATTGAGACTATTAGTCCATCATCATGTAGATAAATAATCCCTTAAGCTTCAACCTTGGTAAATATGATAAGAACTGATTGCATTTGGGGTTTTTTGGCAATTGAGGTATTGCATATCATTTAGTGCCCACTATAGAGTATTAGGAATAGTTCTTCCTTTGTCAATTAAAGACTTTGGCCAATGTAGGACCTCTAAAATTTATCATAGCCATCTTGGGTTGAACTGAAAGCTTGAGATCTAAGTTCTTGGTTTGTTAATGTTCTTTTTGCTCTTGGTGGCCCTAAACTCTTTTAAATGCCCATTTCTAATGAGCCAATCTACTTGCTTCCTTAGGTGGTGGAATTAGTTGGTGGTATGGCCATAATCTTAATAGAATTTGAATTTTTTTTATATTTGTTATGCAAAGTTATAAGTGTTTTTATAGTAGACGGCTCTTTCAATAGGCATATTTCTCTGATGGCTTTAAAGAGGATTTCTAGAAGGACATTAAAGGAACATACCTCTCTTCCTAGATCCTTGTCACTTTGAGAGGAGATTTCCTTTCAGTCTTCTTCTTATGGTTGTCTCTATAATGGTACTTCATGATTCTTCGAGGTGTTTGATCCTTTCTTTCCCTAAACACCATTCTTTCAAGAGATCTTAACTCGCTTCCCCAAGCTCTTTCTCGAGTTTTATTATTGTCATCCTCTTTGCTGTTTCTTCTTCCTCGAGCCTTATATACTTAGGTGCTCACTCATAAGCAGTCACATAAGTTGTGATAAAGTTCTCGGCTAAGTAATACTAGAATCAATTCAATTGTAGCCCTGCCCTTAGAGCTTCCAAGGCAATTAATAGATTAAAAGCTCATAGTTGGATCACTTCTTACTGGAACTAACCCATGAAATCTTTCAAGCTTTTTGCCTAACCTTCTTTGAGCTTCTTCAATTGTTGAGGGTTTTTGATCGATTCACAGGCTCTTAAAAAATGGTGAACAAATTTATATGTTAGCTCACTATAAGAGAAAATGCTTCTCTGTTTGAAACTCCGATACTGAAGGAGGACTTATCCTTTCAAGTTCACATAAAATAGGTGACACATCTAGTTCTACCTTAATATTATAATGGACAATAGCTGGTCACTTGGTCTACATAATAGTTTGAGTTAGTTGTCCCTTTACAAATCAGAAGGTTAGGTGATTAAAAGGCCATGTGCAACTTTATCTTCCTAAGCTCGTCGATAAGGGAAGACTTATACTCTTTCTCAGTTGCCTTTGAGGAGAGGAATTTCTCACTTTTCTTTAGCCACCATTAGCTCATGTAGTTGTTCCTTTAGTTTTTTGACTAATTTTTTTTTTAAAGGCACCTCTCCTAATGCCTTACTCATGTGCCTATTTCTTGCGCTTTCCCTAATTTTCTTCTTATTTAGTAATATCTTCTGAGCATCATGCTCATCCAGATCATTCTTGTTCCTTACTTTATTTGAGTTTCTTCTTACTAGCCATGAATCCTTAACTTCTGAGTATGTGGGCTGCTTAGTCATCTCATTGTAATTTACTTTAAAGTCGGCTCTTTGCCCCCAATGATTTGTCTCCTTGTATCCTTTTTTCCTTTTTTTTTTCACTTAAGTAAACTGAGTAAAAAATCTACCATCAAGTGCGATAGGAGGTTTCTAAAGGCTCGATGGGTCTACTCGTCAGTCAATTTTTCTTTGAGGCTCTTGTTGCTCTTTTAGCCTTTTATGCTTCTCCAATAATTCTGCTAATAACTTTTTTAACTCTCCTCTCTCCTTTTTTTTCGCCTCTATTTCTTTTTCCAATTTAACCCATCAGGCAGGAGCAACCTCCTTCTGATGTGTCCTATTATCATCTTATAACTTTATTGATTATTCGTGGTTTTCCTAGTCAGGATTCTTTGTCAATCGTTGATTTTTCTCCTAATTTCAAGCAATTTTTCATTAAGTAACCATCATTTCTATCTTAGAGGAATTACCTTTCATGACTTGTTGCACTGATCACACAAATGGTGTCAAACTATTTATCGTAGAATTTCAATAAATTTGAGCCTACGAAATGAATTTATTTTTTCTTGGGAACAGTAGAGTAGATCCCTTTAAACTGTAGTTAGATGGTCGCTCTTGACATATGCTGGGCCTTGTGCTCTGATGACCAGAAATATAATTACGCCACGCCGAAAGTTATTTTCAACGATGATCCTCTGATGCTTAAATTAGCAATGGTCTATGCGATAAATGACGGTAGGAAAATAGTAATAAAAAGAGAGGTTTTATACTTTCAAGAATATAATTTTTTAGTTCTTTCAAAAACTCAATCCTTTATGTAGTCACTTAGCCTTTTTTTTATATATGCCTTTGTATTTAAGTTATTGAGTCCTAGTGGAATTAAGACATAACTTTGCCTTCTTAATTTGGATCTACTTTGAGATTATAGAAGTATAACTTATATAAAAACATTTGAGATGCTCTGAGATTATTGAGAATAAAGACAATTAGAGTCCTTGGATGTCATATACTCTCTAACTCTATCCTCGAGAATTAAGGGGTTAGCTTAGTTTAAATAAGATATTAAGGATATTAATTGATACTGAGAGCACCTTTGAGGTTGAAGACTATAGACATGACCCAAGGATCTTCTACTGACTAATTGTTAGGCCTTCTTCAATTAGTGGACTTAAGCCTAAGGTGTCTTATTGCAAAGGGTTTTTTTTTAGGGCCTTGAGCAGGATATTCTTCAAAAGTCCGAGCTTATAGGCTATTAATCATTTTGGGTTTCCCTTTGATGAATTGGGCCAAACTCAAAATCTTTAGAGAAAACATTATTAAAATAAAAATTTTATCTATGTTCATCAAAATAATAAAGTAGTATATATAAAAGAGCTTATTAAAAGACAATAATATTCATCATGTTTGTATTAATGATTATAATTAGCAGATAAAACTATATTATGATAGTCAGATAGATTGAGATGTTAGCGTTGATGTTAATTATGATATTGGTAATCATATTAGTTATGATGTCGAGAATGATTATGAAAATGATGATAAAAATGACGATGATTATAAGAATGATGATCATAATAATGATCTTGGTTATATTCTTAATAATAATGATGGAAGTGATGATAATAATGATGATGATGATGATGATTATAGAATGGAAATCAATGGATTAAATGACATACCAGAGGGTGGACTATGTTATGTTTTTAAAAATTCTGCTCATGAGCTGCATGATAAGTACGTTCTATATGCAAGAGAGGATTGGGTTCAAGTAGAAAACCCATTTCAGTTCATGCCTTCCATACCATCATTTAACTAAAACATATCAAAAGAGGTATCATATATTGAAATTGGAGATGTGTTTGTAGAAAAGTTGTATAACAATAAAGACGAAATTCATTAGGCTATAAGCATACTAGCACTTATGGGCAATTGAAGTTTCAAAGTTCATAAGCACACCAAAGATTGTTTTGAGGCAAAATGCGATGATGATCGATGCAAATGGAGATTACATACAATGTCAACAGAAGAACAACAATACTTCACGTAAAGAAAGTAGATGCATATCACACTTGTATTTTGGATCGATTGTGGGATAGTCACTAGCAAGTTGAGAGTTGTATTATTGATAAAGTAATTAAAAATAAGTTTGCATCAGTCAGTAGAAATTATAAACTAAAGAAAATTCAAGTAGATATATATGAAAAATTTGGTGTTAAGATAACATATACTACAATTTAACAAGCTAGGAAGTATGCATTAAGATTGATAAGAGGTGCTTCAAAAAATTCTTTTAGATTGCTTCCTGCATACAACTATGTATTACAACAGTAAAACTCGAATACGGTTACTCATTTAGAAACTGATATCGATAATCACTTTAAGAATTTCTTTATAGCGTTGAGACCCTGCATCAGAGATTTTTAGTCATCTATCCAACCGGTGATTGTAATTGATGAAACATTTTTTAAATGTGTCTATCATGATACAATATTTTTAGCAGTATGTAAAGATAAAAACAATAAGGTATTTTCATTAGCATAGGGATTACTGACTCAAAAAATAATGCTTCCTAAACATAATTTATGGTCAAACTGCAGAAAATCTTTATTTGTGAGTATTAGGTATATTATTCAAAATTCGAGCTCAGCCCGTTAATGATTTTAGGTCTTCCTTTAATGAATTAGGGATAAGTCAAGGTCCTTAGAGAAGACATTACTAAAATAAAAAATTTATCTATGTTCATCAAAATAGTAAAGTATTATATATAAAAGAGCTTATTAAACAGTAATATTAATTGTGTTTGTATTAATGATCATAATTAGCATGTAAAACCTTTTTTCTTTCCTTGATATTCATTTTCTATAGTTTTTTTTTAATAAAGAAATAACATATGCATTTAGAATGTGTTTCAATTTATGTTTATTATTACAAAAACGAATTTTATTGATTTATGCTTCTCTAAACTTAGCGTATAATCTATACATTTGACTAATTATTTTAATATTTCTTTGTTTGTAGTATAAACTAAATATCAACTTCAATAAACTAAATTAATTTTAAAAAATAATCGTAAAATAAACATCTGGTTACTTGTGTAAGAATTTAAGGTTATTTATTACTTAAATATCAACTACTATTTAAAGTGTCCAAAGCTTTGTTTAGCAATAGTATAATATATAAACTAATTTATACAAATTTATTTACACTACTTGATGTGGCATAATATGATTGAAAAGATAAATATAAAAAATGAAATAATAAATTGACCAGATAATATGACAATAACTGAATCAATCCTTATATAACATAAGTAGTATTAGTGAGTTTGTATGACTTAGTTTTTACATGTAATATTATTTATTGTTTAAAGTCTTGTTAAATAATTTTTAATATTTCATTCATATTATAAGTTTTTTTTTAAAAAGTAGTCTTTTAGTATATATCGTCTTTTATCTCCATGTTTTATTCTTAATAATTAATTTTTTTAGTTAATTGTTGATGTCAAGGGGTTTATTTTCATTGAATTTTAAGATATGAATTTTTTTTTCTCTTGACTGGTAATAGTTAATAGAAAAAAAAAATACTTGTTTTCAAGAAAAATATATAAATTATGTATAGAAGACTATTTTCGTTGAATTTTAGGATATGAAAATTAGCTTTTTGATTTTTTTTTTCCCTTGACGGTTCCTAAAAAATTACTTCTAAATTCCTGATTGTTATTTCCTGGGATTATTATTTTTGGATAAGCAAAAAAAATTAAAAAAAAATTGAAGGCTTTCTGTATGTTCACTATGAATGATAATTACAAAAGGTGGTATTTATACATGTATTAAATCTCTAGTTTACATGAAAAGAATTTATACATAAATTATGACTATAATATAATATCTAACACAAAGGAAAATATCATAACTCTATAATACCTAGATAAGAAATTTTTAATATAGTATTAACTTTAACACTCGCCCTCAAACTCAAGATGAATAAAATAATTTAAATTTATAAATTGAACTAAGAAGTAAACAAATAAAAAAATAATTATATAATAAATCTATAATGGCATGTGCGAGAGACAACTGTTGTCTAAGTGAGGCAACCATTATTAAAGATTGATAATATTGTCGGAGAATAACAAGTGTGTTAAAAAAGACAGACATTATCAATGTAGATGTATTAATAAAGAAATTGTAAATAATTATTAGTAGTGCAAGTGCATTAATATAAAAATCACTATTGTGTATTGTAATTGTAAATGAATTATAAAGAGACCAAAGGTTGTAGGCGAGTTGTGAAAAAATTATAAGTAAACTTTTGCCAAATGAAATAAAGTAAATAAAAGAACCAATATTAATCCTAATAAGTTGTAAAACCAAATTTTCATTGAATAGATTCGCACAATAAACTAAAAACCTCTAGAATTTCTCTTGAGTTAAAATAGTAAATTCATCAACCTAAAAATTTTTAAGAAAATTTAATGCCATAGGAAGAAATTGAACTAGAATATCGTATAGCACAAAATTAATAGAAAAGACATAATAATTTTTTTAAAAAATAAATTTATCCCAAAGTGTATTAAAATGTAAATTTGCCCCAATTTTTTTCATAATTAAAAATTCCTTAAATTTACTTGAAATTTCACAAAGGCCCCACATCTATATGAAATTGTGAAATAGCCTAAACAATTTTCAAAATATTAATTTGACTCTAAAAGTTTAGTAAGTTTACAATTTAACCTCAAATTTTTTTTGAATTATTGTAAAAAGGCTTTTTTGAAAAAATAGGTGAGTATATTAGACAAGAGAGTGATATAGGTGAATAGATTGGGGCACAAGAAGAGTTTTGGTGTCAAAGGTGAGTCTTGATGTATCGGTGAATAGCAAAAATCAGTATCAGTCAAAATTGAGTATAAAGAGTTTTGAGTAGTGCGTGCATTGGCTACACGTCTCCGATTAACACAATTTTGATGTGGTTGGATTCGCTAAAATATTTCGAGTCAATTGATGAGGAGAGAAATAAATCATTAGAAATTGACGACAATAAAAGAGAGAATTGATCAAATATATAATCTTTTTATGTAATTTTTAAAACATTTTAAATTCTGAGTCGATTGTTAGGGTAATGAACAGTAAATTATTGAGAATTGATAGTGCCAAGTGAAGGAGAATTGAATCAGAGATGTTAGCTTTTCATGGTGATTGTTGGCTTTTGCCAATAGGTAGATGGTAGCACAAATGTTGCTAGAGATTGTTGAGTCCAACAGTGGTGTGCGATTGGGCTAGCAGTGCGGTGGCACATATCTTTATGCACTGGTCGCTATTGAAGACAGTTGCAAGAGGATAGGAAAAACGGTGATAGTATAACGATGGCAGTCTTATGCATCAGAAAATAAAAATCAGAGGTGATATTTTAAACTATAATCTAAACTCTAATTATTAGAATTTGGTAATTCAACAATCTTATTTGGGCAAGAATTGAGATGAATATCAGGAGGAGAGTCATTATGAAGTCAAGTACGCATTAGATGTACAAAGAATGAGCAAAACGAAAAGCCAAAAGAATGGATATTGTTCATGTGGTGACATTGTTTACGGCTAGCATGCCTACTGCAGGGTACTGTTCACTTATTACTATTCACGCGATAACTCATAGGTATTTCTTATTTTGACTCAATTAACTTCTTTAAGTGGGATTATGACTCGTACACGTAAACACTTTTATTCTAATTAAGTTTAAAATTTCTAAGAGTGTTTTATTCATTATATAAACCTTTCTAAACAAAAGAGAAATATAAGCATCTAAAGTTTTAAAATATAATTATAAGAAAGAATAAAGGAGTTAAGTAGACATTAAGTGCGTGGTGCACTAAAGTGTAACCTTTGGAGAGTGTTTTCTTTTGGTTCTTAAGTGAATAAAAGAAACATCATAAATCTTTTTAACTTAAATGCTCGGGCTATTCTTGTATTCCTTGTAAAAATCTCTTATGAGGAGATACTAAAAAGTCTTGAAAAAATCATGGTGATCAAAAGTAGATTCTTAAAGATCTCTATGGAGATAATATGGTGGTTTATGAGAGATACTTTGGGTATTATGGGATCATTGATGATGTAAGAAGATACTTAGTGATCTATATTAATAATAAGAAGCTGGATTATGGATTCTCCGTGGATGTAGGCAATTTTGAGTTTAACCACGTCTATCTTGTGTCTTTATTGATTCGTTTGTTTTCTTTATCTTTATTAGTGTATTGATCTTATGTGTTCTTATTTATGGTGTAAATTATAATTTTCATTGCGTATAGAGTCAAAATGGTATCAAGGTTGTGACTTAATTAATATCATAGAGGTGTCAAACTTAAGCTTGATATCTGCAACACTAACTGATAATCTAATTTTAATACCATATTAGTAAAAATTGAATTTTTACTATTTTTTATTTTGAATGTTAGTTACAAAAGAGGATTTTTATATAGCCACTAAATCTCTAACTTATATGAAAAGAATTAATATATAAAATTATAATTATAATATAATATCTAATACAAAAGTAAATATCTTAATTTTAGAATATTTAAATATTAATACTTTTATTTTTGGTATACTCATATATTTTTAATGAATTTGTAAAGTCAAAATTATAACATTCAATTAAAAATTTTAACATAATCCAACTCAAATAAAATAGTAAAAATAAGTCACATAGATATAGAAAGGTATATAAGATACACCTATAATATGATATCTAGCACAACGGTAAATATCTTAATTTTAAAATATTAAAATATTTATTTTTAATATAATACCAACTTTAATTTAAAAATAAAAAACTTTTTGACCCCTCGTTTCAACTTAAAAAGCTTTCAATCTTCTATCAAGTTTACGGGCTGCACTAGCTTACTATACCTGACATGATTTGAGTTAACATGATATGTTTGGTAACAAAAGAAAAGGAGAACTTGTTATTCTCCTTTTGTTAGTGATTGCAAGCCAAGCATTTGTTGATTAATTTCTGAGAATGGACGCATGTCTTTGTCGTTCAAGAAGCCATGCAACTTTTTTATTTATTTATTTATTTTTGGGTAATGCAATGGTTATCTGAAAAATGAAACCTATTGCTTATAAGTTGTTGCATGTGTAATGACTCTTTTCTTCATTGTTTTTTTTTTTGTTTTGGTTGTAATTTTAGTAATGAAGTTATTCCTTCTTCTTCAAGTCATAACAAATCAACACTCTTCTTCCACCTTCCAATTAATTTGTTATTTATTTTCTTTTGCCTTTTCCTTTCAAGGGTACATTGAGATGAAGTGATAAACTTTTTAAGTCACAAATTTTTCCATGATCAGGATTTGATCTGACTAATCTTTGCTTAAAATTTCCAGAAATATAGTTTCTATAATCTAATTAAGCTTTCTTTTTTTTTTTTTTTATGATTAGAGCAAAGATCTTAAAGGGTAAATATGTCTATTCAACCAAGTAGACTGAGTGATATGAATTGTACAAAGCATTGAAGGATTTAAATGTATATTAATATTTAAGGGGATAGAAAAAGTCAAAAAAGATACCAGCCCATGGACAGTTGTAGGGATAGATGGGAGCTTTCACTTTCAATTATTTATCTTCAAAAACCTCAATATCATTCCAAGCAAACTCTTTCAAGCAACCTACACTCCCATTCTTTTTCTTTTTTCAATCTCAAAGACTAATCACACTATTAAAACAACCTCCTTCTACTAAATATTTGAAATTTTCTTTCGTCTAAATCTTGCTATCTTTATTCATTTATTTATTTATTTTTAAATCTTTTGTTAAGTTACATCAGTTGTGGGTTACAAGTTTCAAATTAAAAAAATAATAATAAAATGACAAAAAACTTGGTGATTGTATCTTTCTAATTGAATATTCCTGTGTGTTTTCATTGTAAATGGTATAAGAACTCCAAATAGTTTTTGCACAATTTCAAGTATTTTATAAATAAAATCCACTGATGCTTACAAAATTTTATTTTTATAAGTATTCATAGAAAAACAAAAAGAGGTATAAGTTTAAGTTATATAACTAATCTTTACCATATCTTGAACACATACTTGTGCTCTAAATTTATCCAAAGTGATAATAAAGTAATTAGATTTGTATTATTATAATACAATAAGGAATTGAAAAGAAATGTGTAGGAAAAACTAGATGGGTCCCAATTGGACCACTCTCTATTGTCATCTATGTAGAGGATAATAAGCTCTCTATCAAATTCCTCAAAAATTTTGCTTTTGCTTAATGGATTCAATCTCCCATTGAAAGAGCAACAGGACACCATGGTGGTGGCCTTGGCAGCTCTTTCTTATTACTGAATATTCCACAGAAACAAACATACAAAGCCCACCATCCTTGATCCAATAATTCAACCAATCAACAATCCAAAGAAAAAAAATTCCAAGATCCCACTTACAAAAGCTTCTGTTTCAGCCCTCTGATCCATTTCCAGGGGGAAAAAAGAAAATGGATTTTGAAGATGAGTGGGAGTTCCTTCCGGATCAAGGGTTCCTGGATTTCCAGGAAAATCCTGAGAGAAAGATTTTCTCAGGTAAGCGAGGTATTTCCAATCCGAAAAGTGTTTTTGACATGAACTACTTCATGTGTCCATCACCAGAATCCAACAAGGTCATTGAAACATCACAAGGAAGATCCAGGAAAGTGACCAAGCAACTTGTTCCAGTTCCAATTCAGCTGGAGCCAGCAGCAATTGTGAAGGGCAAAGATCCTGAAGATGATCCTAAGCTGACAAAAGAAGTCATCAAAAGACCTCTTGATGTCACTTTTGCAGTCCCTGAGAAGATCAAGGGTTCCAATTTAGGATCCATTGAAGCTGATCAGGATGCAGTTTCCCAAGTTTTCTTCAAGAAAATGAAGGAAAATGAATTTGTCGACATGAAAATGGACTCACCAAAGTCCCCTAGAAATATCATTCCTCAAGTTGATGCTGCAGGAGCATTCAACTTTGAGGATAACAGGGATCAGGCTGCAACCCAAAACATGAATTCTTGTTCTCCCAGGAAGAAGAAAATTGATTTTGATCCTGATAATGAAGAGAATACTAATAGCCTTGGCCTCAATTTATGGAAGTGGAGCTTGACGGGGATTGGAGCTATTTGCTCTTTTGGTGTTGCTGCTGCTACCATTTGTATTATCATATTTGGTAACCAACAAAAGAACAAACATCAGCAACAGAATCAGAAGCGGCGGTTCCAGATTTACACTGATGACAAGGTTTGTATTCTTTGCCCTTGATTATTGTTTTGTAAAATTTTACAAACCCAGTTTTGATATGATGTTTCTCTTTAAATATATAGTGAGATTTTTACATAATAATCACAAATGAGGCATAACTAAATTGCATATTAAACACTTCAAATAGGGAATTCATGATTCCAAATCCAACAATTGTTTTTGCAGAGAATTAAACAAGTGGTGCAGCAAGCAACAAAATTGAATGAAGCAATTTCAGCTGCAAGAGGGGTTCCGATTACAAGAGCTCACATAACATATGGTGGTTACTATGATGCCCTTTAATTAAAGCACTGCATTTGATGAATTTGGAGCCAAATTTTGGAGATGGATTTGCTTTGCTATGCCAAATGCCACAAGTTTCTCCAAGATTTGTGTAGGGTCTCTATATTTTGTAAATAATAAGGATATATTTGAATATGGGATGTGCATACATAGATACTGAATCATGTATGTACTCCAGATTCTATATTATTGTTATAGTATATGTTGCATACACATATTAAGAAACTTATTATTAGAAAGTTGGGTCCATATAATGTAATCTGCTTTTGTATTGAGAAAGTATATTTCAGTGAATGATCTAGTAATCAAGCACTAATCGCCTGGATTAATTATAAGCCAGATTAGCTTTAAATTTTATGTCAAAATTTTCAAGCTCATATTTTGTGCCAAATGTTCCATTGAGACTGTAAAGATGTCAATTTTCTAATTGAATCAATTTTAAAATGCTGGTCTTAGAGAAATTATGATTGTGACAAGTGGCATGCAACAACTTTACTAGAATTGATATGTGCTAGGTGGGCAAGAACCTATTAGTTCATAAAATGCTTGTGAATCTGTTAACTAATTGGTTTTTTTTTATAATTATTGAATTTAATTGATTGATTTAGACCCACCTAATTGGTTTCTTAAACAGAGCAAAACACGCGCCTTAGCCCTGGCAAGTGAGATCTATTTTGCAAATTCTTGAAAGATATTTTAAAGCTTTGTTGAAAGGAAAAGAAACCGACCGATTGCACCACAAGATGAAATTCATTGAGTCATGACCCACTAGAGAAAGTGAGTGTCCTCTTGGTTTCTTGGGGAATTACAGGGTACAAACACTTACACCATGAAACAAACATTTTAATTTGTTATATAAAACAACATACTTGTGATATATAATATAAAATTTTCAGATGTGAAAAATTCTAATACAAGAATTGAAAACTTCAAACACAACATGTATTGTTGACAGTCAATCCCATCCCCATGATGATTTCAAAAGAGTTATTATATGTATTTTTGTAGGATAGAGCTTCTTGTACCATAATAAAACCTAATTTATTGACAAACAATTAGTTGCCCAACAATGGTGACATGGGGTACACTAGAAAATAGTGATGTGACAACCTAAATTAGAATTTTGTGTTGGGTAATATGCGGTGCTTTGTACTCGGTCCACATGTAAAGTTATTTCAATAACAACTTGGCTACTTCAAAAACCTTTCAAATTTTGCTATCTTGATTGAAATTTTTATTTTAGAAAATTGAATTTATTATTAGTTTTACGATAAAATTTGCTCTCTTGAT
Source organism: Ailanthus altissimus (assembly GCA_946807835.1). Lineage (NCBI taxonomy): Eukaryota > Viridiplantae > Streptophyta > Magnoliopsida > Sapindales > Simaroubaceae > Ailanthus > Ailanthus altissimus. The sequence goes on along the minus strand of OX327712.1, from coordinate 13,891,091 downwards.
TGAAATTTTTATTTTGAAAAATTAAATTTATTATTATTTTTTATGATATCATAAAAAATAATAATAAATTCAATTTTGGATCATAAAAAATAATAATAAATTCAATTTTTCAAAATAAAAATTTCAATCAAGAGAATACACAAAAATAAAAAGATCACAAGCATTCTCTCTCTGTCCATTTTTTTTTTAGTGTACAACATACACCTATTTTCATTCGCAACAGGCAGGATCAAATTTTCGACTTAGATGAGTATCAAACGAGGAGCTAACTAATTTGACTAGCACCCTTAACTTTTCTCTCTCTGTCCATTTGATTAACAATGATATATAACTTTATACATTTTGTAACTATTGAGTCTATTTAAAGTAAAAATATTCTTCTTTTTAAGAAAAAAGAAGTTATTATAGATGTTGATATCATATAATTTCATCATTTTTATTTAAATAAAAATTATTTCTAATTTGTGTAAGAAGCTTTGTGATATAAAAAATAATTGTTTTTTAAAGGCTTATATATTACATAATCCGAAATTTATTGGTATCTAGATCTATTAATAACCTGACTTATTTATTTACTCTTAGATAAAGAGAGGACAATCTTTTCTTGTTTTCTTTTTGGTCTTGACCTAAAGGGAGCAAAGTAAAAGTAGGTGTGTACTAAAATGGCCTTCAGAAATCGCTCACCTAGATGATTCTTTTCTTGTTTGTTATTTATAGCATTATTTATTACTCCATTAATACTTGTATCGGCAAGAAGGTAATGATGTGAGCAAAGTAGTTAAATACTTAGTGATGGAGATTAAGAAGATAATCCAAATCTGCAAGACCCTTAAGATTATAAAAATTAAAGAAGAGGTGTTTGAATTTGAAGGCAACTATAAAGAGAATGGTGAAATGACGAGAGCGGGATGCTTGGTGGGGAAGGTATTATCCAATTGAGCATTGAATAAGAAAGCATTCAGAATCACAATGAAACAAGTTTGGAAGTCAGTGGTGTCATGTCCTAGACCTAAAAGATCTGATACATGATATAACTTACACTCATTCAATAATATTTAAACATTCATTTTAATTTCTTTCAGAATTTTAGCAATTGAATTATGACTGGGACAATTAGTAAACCGAAGATACGCAGAGTTTTCTCAGAGATTAACACTCTACTACGTCACCAGTAGCAACTTTGTTACCGGAAGTCCAGAATATATTCATTGCAAATTCTTACTTAAAATCAATCCATAACCACACTTGGTGAAACTTAAACTAAATCCAACCACACACAATAAAATAATACATAAGTATTTATGCAATAGGGACAAAAATATCTTATCCCACGTGTCCCCAAATGAAACACTTAGCAACCTAACAACTTAGGGAACCCAAGGAACAATAGAAGCTTTGCCAAATCCGCTAAGCACATATGTACCTTATTTACCTGAAATCACCATAAACTATAATGAGTATAAAACTCAGTAAGCATACTAATTTTTCATATATCAAATACAAATACATATATGTACACAATGCATATGTATGATATATTTTGATCAATCAAAATCATAATCTTATCAAATCACATGTCATGTAAGCGCTTACATATTCTTTCAAAACATATAATAGAAATACAATCACTCAACTACTACTTAGTAGGACTTTTATATCACATATCACATAATGAGCCAAATGTCACTCGTAGGTGACATTCCGTATGAGAGGAATAGTACAAGTGAGGTTTAAATTACACATATATAATGCTTATGCCCGAAGGTAAGAGCCAAACTCTCACCCTGATCATCGGCGAGTCCTCTCACATGCACCAATACGCCACCACACGAATGTGATGACTCAATCTTCCTTTAGATACCAATAGGATCCTCTCTACATATGAAACACATAACATATACCAATCCTGAAGAAAATGCCACATATAAAGGCTCCATAAATCATATAAGATGCATACTAAGTCAACAGTGAGTTCAAGCATCCTCAAAACACAAAATGTTTCTCATGGACATATTACACTTTAAAGCTTTCTTTGTTAAACACATTTCATTTTGAAAGCTCACTTTCAAAAAACACATGTATATCCATGCTCAATGTCAATGCTCACATTCATAAACATATGTCTTTCAAATTTCATATTAAATATACTTTGGCATAACATAAACATATTTCTAAGCACATTTACAAAATCATACATAGATAATTACTATGCTTATTGTGATTTCAGTAAAAGTCTAGTATACTTACCTCTTAGCACTTTCAGGTACAAGGCTTAATTCTCCTTAACCTATCAGTGGAGATTAATCCTTTCATAAACCTCACATTTCACACAAAATACTTTAAATAGCTTACAAAATTATACACAATGCATTTATCACATCAAATTGGTCTAATTACTCGGTTTCTCAAAACCTGTCATTCTGACCACTTACAGTTAACAAACTTTTCTAATACATCAGAATATATCATTCTTGACTCATATATCTTTCTTATATATGAATATTATATCATAATTCCTACACATTCCATTTCATGAACACCATCGAATTCAAATTATTATTCTGGTGGGATCAAGATATTTACTGAATAGTATTCAGTCTCGTAATTTTATAAAATCAGATACTAACTCAAAAATTACAAAACTACCATATAATTACTCTTGACACATATTTCAACCCATGATAAATATTTCACTTCAAAATCCCTGCCAAAAGTATTTTAAAACTATTTTATTCCATAACTTTAAAAATCTATTAATTAAATACTACAATGAGCCGATACACTTTAGACAATTATAACAATTTAACCACATTGATCTAAATTCTCAATTCTGAGTATATCATATTAGACATATAAGCTTATGATATTTCACAAATTCGTAATTTTTAAAGATCATTCAGTAGGCCAAAAATTGTTTGCCACTGTATCATACTGTTCACACAAGAAATTTTCAAAATTTCAAGGTCATTTTAGTAAATTCACTACAAATTCAATTTCTAGAATCTTCAATCGATTCAAAGTTTCAGATGATCCTAAACATGTCTAATTTCATATACTCAAAATTCAAAACCAGAATCGAATCACAACAATTTATAAAATTCCTGAATCAAGAGATTATCAAGCAGAAATTCTACAACTCATCATGATTTATCAAGCTATCTACATAGATCATCATCAATTCTCACAATATCTTACGAAATACACATCAAATCCTCAATTATACATATTTCCAAAAATTAAAACTTAAAGAAATTAACTTAATTAACACCAATAAATTGAGAAATAGTTGTGATATACCTCTTAAAATCTAAAATTTCAATTTCTTCTTCTTTTTCTTCTTCTTCTTCTTCTTCTCTTTCTCTCCCCTCTATTTCTCTCTTCTCTTTCTCTAAAGGGATAGCTCGACCCAAAAGAGTGAATTAGGGTTTCAAAAGTGTATTTGTATACTAAGAGGCTAATATTTTATATTTACAAATTTGCCCCCAAAACTTTCAAAGTATTACAATTTAATCCCTAAAATAAATCTAAAGTCTTGTAAATAAACCCAATGCTAATAGTATGTCCTTAACCTATACAAACACTACTAATAATAATACATAAATTAAGTATCGTCCACATACAAATAAAAATACGTATATTTATATATATATAAATATTTATTCTTACCGGTTGTGAATACTGGTTACTACAAGTGGAGAGTATAAAAATAAAAAATTTAGGTAGTAACAGGCTTCTTTATCATTTTGAAGCAGTAGAAGATAAAAGAAGAGTAATAGCTGAAGAACCCTGGTATTTCAAAAAAAACTTTAATAGTCCTATCTAAATCTACAGGCGTTGGTGATGTAAATAAAATTCAATTCTCACATATGTCCTTTTAGACCTAAATTCACAACATTCTCATTGTGTGTATGCATGGGAATATGATTAAAATGATAAGAAGGAAAATTGGCTAGATGGAGGAAATGGAAGTGGATGGACAGGGTGAATGTATGTGGAAGTTTATAATGGTAAGGATAAGAATTGACACATTGTTGGTGTATGAATCCTCACTTAGAACACCAAATACAAACAACTTTGGTACTATTAATCCGTTATCAATTGCACAAAGACAATTACGAACACAATAGTAATTACCGAATTGTTTAACCGAAAGCAATACCCAGCATATACATATTAGGAATCAAATTCTATGTCTCAATACCAAATTTGATAGTCAAATACCCAAATACACCAATATATTACAATACACTATAATATACCACAAGTATGAAGTAATCTTATGAATTGAAAGATCAATCACATAGATTATACGTAGAAATACCAACATACTACAACATAAAGTATACGTGGTTCGGCTAAATACACCTACGCCCACGGTGGATCAAATGATCTGAGCCTCTTTCTTGATTCTTGGGATTACAAGTGAATGATTTGGAGTTCAAATGATCAAAATACACATTTGAACAATGTATTTTTTTGTATTTCAGCCCTCTCTTTTCTCTCACTTCTTCTCTTCAAAACCCTAAAAATATATGGGGTATATGTAGACAGCACGGGTGTTGTGGCACTCAAAATGGATGTCGCAGTATGGCAACTTATGCATATCTACAACCAATGTCTCAGCCAATATCGGGGCATTGGCCAACACCTTAGCCAGCGTCGGGACATTGGCCAAGGCATTGGCTAATGCCTTACCAATGTCAGAGCACCTACATCTAGGAATTTTTTCCCTATTTGTTGCACTTTTCATGTACTATTTCATTGAATTTTTGACCCCTTTCAACTATTTTTTTCATCTCTGTTTCAACTCAAAATTTGTCCCCGAATTGGTCTTTGAGTTAATGTCAATCAATACATGATTTTGAATCACCAATTCAACACTCCTTGATTCACAATCCTTAAAAAGACTAATCGGGATCCATCCACCACATCACATGCTTAATTACTTAGTGGTGATCCAGTTAAGTCACTCAGACTTAACTCTTTTATCTTCAGTGATTTAGGCATCCACGAGTATAAATGCTTCAAATATAAGTTAGTTTGATTGTGATCTCTCCAGTAACTCATGACACATAAACCACAATGTCTCGGTGGTTGCAACTTATGCTTGTCAACAACTCCCTTACTAGCCATTCCCTTCCGACCTTTACCATTTCGGTGAGTATTACTAAGATGTTGTCTCTCTCTATGTCCCTCCTCAACAGCAACACATGCAAAGAAGTCAGAATGCAATCTCTCAACAACACATGCTGACTTACTCTCGGACTGCACTGTCCCAACAACACATGTTGAATCTAACTTGACATACTCATTAATAACATATGTTCTTATAGTATTTTCAATAAGCACAAATAGACCATTGCACTTCTCACCTTGTATAACAGTAATCATTCTTCTTGCCACTGTCAATAATTATTTTTCAGCCGTGAATTAACATCCCACATAATCTAACATACCTAAGAAAATCAAGTTCCTCTTAAGATTAGGAACATATCATACATTCTGCACTTTCTTAATTTTTTCATCATGCAATTTCATCCTCACACTTTCAATCCCCATAATCGTACAAGTTATATCATCGTCCACCAATACATTACCATCAATAGAATGATAATAGGCAAACAATGACCTATCATGACAAATGTGGAAAGTACAGCTAGAGTCAAGAATTCACTCACCAGCTATTTTACCATTCGAAGCCATCAATGCCTCCGTAACTTCGTAGTCTAACTCATAGGCTATTACAGCATCAGCTTCTAGTCTTGTATTTTGGCTCCTCTCTCAGGATAGTCCCTTATCAAGTGCCCTTTTTTTGTGTAAAAGTAACACTTCCATGACTTCCATCTATGTTCTAATCCCGAACCTCCTTTCTGTCATGCATTTCTACCAACGATCTTCCCTATTGCAACTAATCCAGTTGCACTACTTGAAGACTCTGATCTTCAAGTCAATTCCTTAGAATTCATTGACGCTTTAACATCTGAAACTGTTAAAATTTCTCTACCATACATGAGTGTATCCATAAAATATTTATAACTCGGAGGTAGTGAACTCAACAAGATTAATGCATTGTCTTCTTCACTGATCTTCACATAAATGGGTCTCAAGATCAATGATAATTTTGTTGAAAATATCATTGTGGTCTTTAATCGAAGTCTCCTCAGCCATAGACAACTGAAATAATCTCTTCTTGATGCATAGACGATTAGTTAACGACTTCGCCATATACAAACTATCAACCTTCTTCCAAATACCAAGAGCAGTTTTCTCTTTACCAACCTCTCTCAACACTTTATCACCCAATGACAGAATTATCTCACTACGAGCTTTGCTATCAATCGTTTACGGATCAAGGTTACTCGAAAATGTTGTAGGCTTATCACTTAGACTAGAGGTATCCTTTAGGGCTGATATAAGTCCTAGACACTCTAACAAAGTCATCATCTTAACCTTCCACAAACTAAAATCATTACACCCAGTAAATTTCTCAACTTCATACTTTTGGGATGCCATAATTATATCAAATTCAACTTCTATACTCTGATACCAGTTTGCTGATATATGAACCCTCACTTAGAACACCAAATGCAAACAACCCTGGTACTATTAATCCGCTATCAATTGCACAAAGACAATTACGAATACAATAACAACTACTAGATTGTTTAAACGGAAGCAATACCCAATATAGTATTAGGAATCAAATACTATATCCTAATACTGAATTTGATAATCAAACACGCAAATACACCAATATATTACAATACACCACAGGTATGAAGTAATCCTACGAATTGAAAGATCAATCACATAGATTATACGTAGAAATAATAGAAATACCAACATACCACAACACAAAGTATACGTGGTTTGGCTAAATATGCCTAAGTCCATAGTGGATCAAAGGATTCGAGTATCTTTATTAATTTTTAGGATTACAAGGATTATAAATGAATGATTTAGAGCTCAAATGATCAAAATACATACTTAAACAGTGTATTTTCTCTGTTTTAGCCCTCTATCTTTTCTCTCACTTCCTCTTTTCAAAACCCTAAAAATATAAAGGATATATATAAACAAAATAGGCATCGTGAAGCTCAAAATGGATGCCATGGTATGGGCAACTTATGCCCATTCTGCAACTAATACTTAGGCTAATGCCAGGGCACCTACACTTGGAAAGTTTTTCCCTGTTTGCTGCACTTTTCATGTACTGTTCTATTGAGTTTTCAACCCATTTCAGTTATTTTTTTCGTCTCTGTTTCAACTCAAAATTTGTCCCTAAATTGGTCATCGGTTCAATGCCAATCAACACATAGTTTTGAATCACTAATCCAATACATATCCAAGCCATTAAGAAAATTTATTATAATGGGGATGAAAAACCTATATGAAGAGGTAGTTTTTCCCATCTCTATGAGAAGTTGTATAACTTCTACTATTACTACCAAAAAATAGGACATTCTCATAGAGAATGTGAGGAATTTAAAAAATTAGTGAAAAAATCAAAAGAAAATGGGGAAAAGACTAAGAAAGTGGATTTGGAAGAAAGGGAATTTACCTATGGTTTGTGGATGAAAGTTAGGGCATTGAAAGGTCAGATGAAGTTTGGTAAAAGTAATAAATGTATAGAAAAAGCCAAACAGAAAATAGATAGCCCATCTAAAGCAAAATCTAAAGTATAAGAGGTATTATTGGCTATGAAAGATAGCGCTAAAAAAGAACTTGAGTGTAGGACTAGGGAGCTAAGGAAAAAAAAAGATCCGATTTCAAAATATGACTTGAATCAGGAAAATGAGACAATCATACCCAAAGTTTTCGAATTGGGTCAAGAAGGGAGAATCTCAAGTGACATTAATGAAGTATATGATGGTATGATAATTGATATGGAGACACGAGGAAAAGGATTTGAGGGAAAAGGCAGCAAGTTAGATATTAATGGTGGAAGTGACATAGGAGGTATCATAGATGGAAAAGAAATACTGTTGAGGATAGTGTTTTTTGGCAAGAAGGTTGGGAGGGAAATAAACATGAGCTTTGCAAGGGGAGATGTAATACAGGCTCAAATAAAAGAAAAGGATAAGCCTAGCCCAAACCGTAGCATTGGGGGAAAAAGAGGTAGAAGCTTAAAGCAAAGGAGTTGGGCTTAGAAACAATTTATTGTGGCCCTATAATAGGGAAAAGAAATAACAAAAGGGTTGAAATAGAGAGCCCAAAAAGAAAGAAGGGAAATTTTTAAGAGAACAAACTACTTTTTGAAATAGATCTTGAGAGGAATAGTTAGGGGGTTAGCGAGGCAATTTTAGAAGGAACAAAAATTCAGATATCGGTGGAGGCTGGGAACTAACCCCGCCAAAAGCTATAAGGATCTTAAATTAGAATGTTTGAGACCTAGGGAACACTCTAACATTTTGAGCCTTTAATAATGTTCTCCAAACATAAGAACCTCGAATTATTGTTTTGTGTGAGACTAAATTGTTATACTTTCAAATGTCTCAAGTTGGAAAGAGATTGAATTTTGCGAATTGCTTTGCTGTGAGTAGAGAAGGAAGAAAATGAGGAGTAGAACTAAATACCTCACTATTATCCTATAGTCGTTGTCATATTGATGTGGTAGTCCATGAAGAGAAGGAAAAAGATGGAAGGTTTTTAGGGATTTATGGGCTACCTGAAATAGATCAAAAGAAGTTTACATGGAAACTCTTTTAGAGATTAACTAAATTATTAGACCTCCCATGAGTTTGTGGTGGAGATTTTAATGAGATCCTTGAAGTAAGAGAGAAAAATTAGAGTCGCCTAAGAATTATTAAAGCCATTAAGAATTTTAGAAATGCAATAAGGGGCAGTGGCTTAACTGATTTGAGTGTTAGTGCATTAAATGGTGCATATATGTGATTGTGTAAATGTTAAAAATTTCAAAATGCATGTTCATACAATTCTTATACTATTTTTGATTCAGTTGTAGTGTGTATATGTTAATTATTTTATTTTATTAAAATAAAATAATTAACATATACACACTACAACTGAATCAAAAATAGTATAGGAATCGTATGCATACCCTTGTAGACGATTTAATGAATATTATTGAACTTTGAAAACATTTGAGCTCACAATAAAGTCTTCACTTGAACAATTCTAAACTCTAATGTTTGGTGGGATTAAAGTAGCTAGAATGGTAGCCTTTGATATATATTCCGTGCAGGAATCAAACTAAGTTCAACAATTGAACTAGTTAAAGTATCAAATACTTAAAGATAAAGTTTAAAGACCAAAATGCAACTTTCTCAAAGTTGCATTTTCTCTCTCAAAGGGTTGAGCGAATTTTGCACTATTCAAATCAAATTCTCTAGCAAATGAAACTCTTTTCACTTGTTTTCTTAAGCATAAGACTTTCATTGTAGACACATATCCATTATGGAGGCAATCTTTGACTATGCAAGCAAAGTATTGCATGAGTGACAAATGTCACTTATGTTATACATGCAAACACTTTGCATAAATAACATTTATCATATGCAATTCCATGCATGCTACCACTTGTCACACAAATGGCTATGTATGGATGCCATGTGTGCAATCTACTTTTTCATGCAATAGGGACTTGTTTGTAATATTTATAAACTATATTTTCTACTTTTCAAATAGGTCCTAAAATGTATTTTGCTTTCTAAAACCTTTCCGTATCGATCCGTACCGCTACCTCAGTGCTCAATAATTATACTTCATATTGTGAGACTCTTTAAGTTCACACCCATTTGTCTTACGAAACACCTCCGCGAGTCTGTGAATAATGCCCTACACATACGTTACAGATATTACAAATGGCTCATTGAACCATACAAGTTGAGGCCAAAAATATCTGTATAATCCCTCCATCACCTATATCCTTGGAAGGATAGAGAGATAGATCATTACCGTCAAATCTCTATATGTTTGACCATGAACTTATCTCTAGATATGTATTTTCGCAAACAATATCCGTAAACTCTTTTACGATATTGTTTAACCCTATGAAAAAACTTTTTTCTGAGGTTTATTGATTGATGTTATATTACCTAAGCGCAAGCGCATACTATCGTATCAAGTAATATAGGATTTTAAGTTTAGATATCGATCCCACAGGGACTATGCAATCTAATTCTATAAATCAAGTACTAATATAATACCTACTTAACTTTTATATAGAAAATCACAATTTGTAATTTAATTAACTGATCTAACTCTATCAATTAAACTAAATAAAAACAAATGATAAAATTCACAAATAAAGATAATCTAGGGTTTTGACTCGTCTCCTAGTATTTCATTGGATTTATTAACCTCTTAGTTAATCAATTAATACCAATTGATTGACTTAGATACTAATCTCATCACAAGCCTGTCAAAGGTCAAGTGACTATATTACACATTCTAACAATTACCTATATGTCTATGGTAATCAAATCATAATTTAATTCATTAGGACCAAGTTTAAATTATACCATACATGTCACCTAGGTATATGTCTATCATAGATGGAACTCATAGTTGTTACCCTATGATCATGCATCAGACTATCTTAGGCTAAACACATAAATCCCTTTGTTAAGTTTATCATGGTTTCTCAATCATTCAAAATACTGATCAAGTATAATGAAAGTATTAAACACAAGATACAATGAATCAATTAAATGTATCAAGTTCATAAACTAAAAATTAACACAATCTAAATCCATATTAGGTTCACATAGTCTAACCCTAGATGAATAATTTAGCCCATCACAAAACCAAAAGTATCAAACCAATTCATAAAGATCAACAAGAATAAGAACATAATAATAAATAATAAAAAATTAATCAAAGCGACTCCTTGATATGCTTCTCACTCAATCTTGACTTGAAGCTTAAATCTTGATCTTGGTTCTTCAATCTTTGGCTTTGATATTTGATTTTGTGTTGTAAATTCTTTCTCTAAGTTTTTGCTTCTTTTCTCTTTTCCTCTCATCTATTTAATTAGGGTTTTTGGCCTTATATTTATAGTTTTATCTCTTTAAATTAGGGTTAAACATCAAATACAAGTCAAAATATGATTACTGTTCACGAGTCATTGGAGTAAAAATATTATTAATGTGTTACTGTTCACCCAGTACTGTTCACCGTCATGTGCACCGCGGCGCTGCGGCACTGAGATACTGTTTTGGACACCGCGGCGCTCATCTCTAGGCACTGCGATGCTGGTAATATAGCTCATCACTATAGTAATTCACTGTTGCAGGCACTGTAGCAATTTGATATTTTTAGCTTATTTTCATTAGAGTTTCGACCCTATTTACTCCATTGACTCCAAACCTACAAAACTAATAATAAAATACACCAGAAGCCAAATAATCTTAATTTCTACAAACAAATATTAAGTTTGAAAGATGAAAATATTAGACTTAATGAACCCTTATCATTTATGCTTGTGACTACAAGACTTTTTGAAATACAATCGCAAAGCATTAGGATATACAACTCACCCATCTGAACTGATAAATCCTTTATCTACGTATATCAAACTGCATGAGCATCGGACCATACCTAGCGACACCCAGCAGTTAGACAATAAAAGGTCTTTGACATGCGTGAAATAAAATATGGTGAATCACTTAAAAGCTCACATTGGCATTCAAGTCAAATATGTAGGGATTTGTGCTCACGTGCCATCTCAAATTGTATAAATATATAATTTTATAATCCTTATACAATGCATATTTTATTAAATCATTTATTACATTAATTAAATGGTAAAATACTTATAATGCTACAGACATTGTATAATCTAAAGGAGTTTAGATCTGGTCTAAATAAATTTAAATCAGCATTAAGATTTAGCATTGCTGAGAATTATAAATGCTAAAGAGTTATCAGGTTATAATAATTAATGAAATTTAAAGAGTTAGAATCTTGTCTGTAATGGAACAAAGACCTAAGAGTATGCTAGTAATAATGTAGCTGCAAAGAGTTGTAATAGGTGCTAAGAAATGTTATTATACAAGTCTATTCTCAAACATAATGTTCCTAGTCTAATTCACCGATACAAGTCTATTGGTAAAACTCTTTATCATAGATCAGTGCATAACTATATCTTAATGGTTCAGATGGTTGTTCTTAGCTGACCATGGGTTTTACGGAAGGTCGTATTGTATACGGTTATTCAGTGAGGACTAAATACTGAACAAACTCAATGAGGACCCCAATAAATATCCCATGAAGCCATCAATGGCAGGTTCTCTCGCGTTGAGTAGTATTCATGGTTCTTTGACCTGAACACCACAGTGAGCTTATGAGTGATCTACCATACTTTGGTTCTACATATGTCAGAGACCTTTCATAGTCTGACAGCAACGTATTACTGGATATGGTCCGATGCTCATGGAATCTGATGTGAGCAGATATAGGATCCGTCAACTCACATGGGTGAGTTGTATATCTAGATACTCTAAGACTATATCTCAGAAAGTCTTATGGAGATAAGCAATTAACCTCGGAAAAGAGTTTCTCACAAAGTTAAACAATATCATAAAAGTGTTTACATATATTGTTTATCAAGATGCATGTCTAAAGGTAAGTTTATGGATAGGCACATGAGGATTTAACGGTGATGATTTATATCTCAGCTCTTCTAATATATAAATGGCGGAAGAATTATACATAAGCGCTATGACCTCAACTTGTATGGTTTAACGCACTAATTTGTAATATCCATGACATGTGCGTAGGGCATTGATCATGGACTCACAAAATAGTTCCGTTTGACAAATCAGGCGTAGATCTAGGGAGTTTTACAATATGAAGTGTACTCGTTATGCACTGGAGCAGCGTACCAGATTGAATAGTTCAATCCAGTAAATTCCAGCAGACCGGACATTTGCTTCAGTATCCCTCAGGATGTACATACGTCATGACTTAAATGTTAAGTACGTCAATCAGTTAACAATAGTTATTAACCAATAGGAGGATGACACGTGACACATTATAGGTCACTTATTATTTGACTTTACAATTGCTAAAATGACCTTACTTGTTGGACAAGTAATATCATTATTTTATTCATAAAATTATTTTTGAATAAATTAATAATAATATATTTTATATTATTATTTTACAAGTCAAACAATAATTATTTATTATATTAAATGGCTTACAATTAATTATGAATAAATAATGCATTTGGCATGTCACGCCTCAGACCCAAAAGATCCGACACACGACATCATTTATATTCATTCAATAATGTGCACTCATAAATAATATTACATAAAATTTTAAACTTTAATTTAACATAGGAATCCTTTGCAAGTTGCTAGTAAGTTCAACACTACAATCAACCCATAACCTAACATATAAACATAAAGTTTTGTTGACAATATTTAAACATTCATTTCAATTTCTTTCAGAATTATAACAATTGAATTATGACTGAGACAATTAGTAAACTGGAGATATGCAAAGTTTTCTCAGAGATTAACACTCTACTACGTCACTAGTAATAACTTTGTTACCGGAAGCCCAAAATACATTCATTGCAAATTCTTACTTAAAATCAACCAATAACCACACTTTGTGAAAATTAAACTAAATCCAACCACACACAATAAAATAATACATAAGTATTTATTCAATAAGGACAAATCAAATAAATTATCCCACGTGTTCCCAAATGAAACACTCAGCAACCTAACAACTTAGGGAACCCAAAGAACAGCAGAAGCCTTGCCAAATTCGTTAAGCACACATGTACCTTATTTACCTGAAATTACTATAAACTATAATAAGTATAAAACGCAGTACACATACTAATTTTTTATATATCAAATACAAAAACATATATATACACAATGCATATGTATGATATATTGTGATAAATCAAAATCATAATCTTATCAAATCACATGTCATGTAAGCGCTTACACATTCTTTCAAAACATATAATAGGAATACCATCACTCAACTACTACTTAGTAGGACTTTCATATCACATATCACATAATAAGCCAAATGTCACTCGTAGGTGACATATCGTAGGAGATGAATAGTACCAGTGAGGTTTTAAATTACATATATATAATGCTCATGCCCGAAAGTAAAAGCCAAACCCTCACCCTGATCATCGGTGAGTCCTCTCACATGCACCAATACGCTACCAAAATCCAATTGCTCCAAATTTTATTATACATCAAATGATGTCCAATTGCTCCAAAATTCGAATATATCTTTCTTAACTCATATATCCTCATTATGTATGAATATTATGTCATAGTTCTTACACAATCCATTTTATAAACACCATCAAATCCAAACTATTATTCTGGCGGGATCAAGATATTTACTGAACAGTATTCAATCTCCCAATTTTATAAAATCATATACTAACTCAAAAATTATAAAAATACCACATAATTACTCTTAACACATATCTCAATCCATAATAAATATTTCACTTCAAAATCACTGCCTAAAACTATTTTATTTTATAGCTTTAAAAATCTGTTAATCAAATACTACAATGAGCTGATACTCTTTAGAAAATCATAGCAATTTAACCACATTGATATAAATTCTTAATTCTGAGTATATCATATTAGACATATAAACTTATCATATTATATAAATTAGTAATTTTTTAAGATCATTCAGCAGATCAAAAATTGTTTGTCTCTGTATCATACTGTTAACACAGGAAATTTCCAGAATTTTAGGGTCCTTTTGGTAAATTTACTACAAATTTAATTTCTGGAATTTTTAATAGATTCAAAGTCCCAAATGATTATAAACATGTCTAATTTCATATACTCAAAATTAAAAATTAGAATCGAATCACAACAATTTATAAAATTCCTGAATCAAGAGACTATCAAGTAAAAATTCTGTAATTCATCATGATTTATCAAGCTATCTTCATAGATCATCATCAATTCTCAAAATATCTTCCAAAATAAACATTAAACCCTCAATTATACATATTTTTAGAAATCAAAACGTAAAGAAATTGACTTAATTAATACCAATAAATTGAGAAATAGTTATGATATACCTCTTAAAACTCTAAATTCTAATTTCTTCTTCTTTTTCTTCTTCTTCTTCTTCTCTTTCTCTCCCCTCTATTTCTCTCTTTTCTCTCTCTAAATGGGTGGCTCGACCCAAAAATGAGTAAATTAGGATTTCAAAAGTGTATTTGTATACTAAGAGGCTAATTTTTAGTATTTATGAATTAGTCCCCCAAACTTTCAAAGTATTACAATTTGGTCCCTAAAATAAATCTAAAGTCTTGCAAATAAATCCAATACTAATAGTATGTCCTTAACCTATACAAACACTACTAATAACAATACATAAATCAAGTATCACCCACATATAAATAAAATATGTATATTTATATTTATATATATATAAATACATATTCTTACCGGTTGTGGATACTAATTACTACATGGCACATGTCTTTTGATTATTTAAATTGTTTAAATAATTGTAAAACATTAGAGCATGGGCAAGGTATTGGTGGGGGCCGAATTTCATTTGTTTCAAATGAGAAATTGTTTCTCATTTGGCCTAATAATCTGCCACATTCATTCACTCCATTTGATACACATGCCTTTGCAATTCTTTAATTTGGTTAAAAAAATTAACAATACAAAAGCAAATGGAAAATTCAAGCATGCCATACCATATGGGACCGTGGCTTTTGTCATGCAATTGTGAAAGCAAATTGTTGCTTATATAATAAACTAATTGTCTCCATTTGTTTTATTTTTATTTTTTAGTTTGGCCACTTAGTGTGTGTGAGAGATTAAAAGTTATTTAGTTAGTTCAAAATGTTTGAACATATTATCTTCTCTATTCTATTCACTTTTGGCCGGCCATAAGAGCATATGGAGTTTGTTTCTAAGACTTCAAGTGTTGAACAATTTAGAATAATTTCATTGCTTAAACAAAAATAGCTTAAGTATTAAGCACTTAGTTTAAGAGTTAAACTAGGGTTTAAAGTGTTAAACCATTGCTGAAATTAAACTGTCATTCTAGCCTACCCAAACCCATCAAGTTCAGTGCCAGAATTGGCAACAAGAGCATTTCAAAGCAGGAACTTCGGCCAAAACGTTCACAAGGCTTGTTAAGGTGATTATTCAATCATTATTATTTCATTTATATGATTAAATGAAAATTTTATTGTGTTTATCAATTTAGAAAATTAGATTTTTGGGTTCCGCTACCATGTATATTGTATAAGATATATATATATAATAATGAACACACGAATCACATGCATGCACTATAAAATAATCATCACTTTACAATTGGTATCAGAGTAATTTTGTGTTCATTTGGGTGTATTTGAGTGTTAAAACTATTGTTGGTGAGGTCCTAGTGTTCAAATGGTGCATTTTAAATTGTTAAAATAGGTATACTGAGATAAGGAACATCGAGACGGTAGGCCTAATTCTGGTGCAGCAACGCTGGTGCTTTCTAGGCTCCAGTGCCACAGCACTGGATGATGAGCGCTACAGCACCGAGAGATTTATCTTCTAGGGCCAAAAGGCTGCCGCTGTGACAGTAAGGGCACTGCTCTATAGCACTGGGAGCTTAGCACTGTGACACAGGTATTGTTCACTCAAAAAAAATTTAAAATTATTTAAAATACTGTTTTAAGCATGTGAGGGTTTATAAGATGCAATGATAAGAGTTATTAGTCTGCATTATAAACCAAGATCATTTTTTTGTGTTGGGAACAACAGGGGCCCTACTGGTGAGGGGTTAGTTGTGTTTGCACAGAAATAAATACTTGATTGAGAATCACCTTCTCATGAGATAGGGACCAAGTCTTTAGAAATTTCTCTTATTCAGATTTAATAGTATCACATCATAAGATAATGTTTTACAATGATCTGTCTTGTCAATATGGTGTTAGCCGAGTCATGTTGGTCTTTTTTCAATATCGTCATAATCTGAGGGATTTGGTCAGTGTGATTTGGATTATATCGATTGATGAACATTTAAATTTACATAATTGTTAAGGATTTTACATCATTATTTTGTATTACTAGTGTCATTAACCTCTCTAACTTAAACATATTTACAATATTGTATCTAATTAGCTTTTAACTGTTTTAAAGTAGATTCGGTAAAATATGTTGGGTGTTGGTAATTCTAGGGTGCTTGCATGTGGGATGTGTTCATCATAAAAAAAAATATACATATCTCATACATATATGTGCACAGCGGAAGATTAAAACAATACAATGAACACATGTTATACATATTTATCAAATAAAAACCGAGATTGAGAAATATAACCCATGAAGCCTTTGGAATAATTTGCTTGAAGTCCACCATGAAATGAAACTTTGATCAATCCTAGCAATCAACAAGGGTGGGATTGATTGTCTAGAATGATAGCATGTTAATCTGGCATTTAGTTTAACTCTTAAACTTGATTCAAAGTTAACTCTTTAACTTAGTTAAATTTGTTTTTCCTTTTATTCAACTCTTGAATAATTAAAACAAATTTATTTTAGTTATTACATTTAATAACCATTTATCTAATTGTTTTGTTGTTCTAACACTTAAAACACAAAACAAAAAATTCCAATTTCTCAAATTGAAATGGCTATCAAAATTGTAAAATCTAAAAACCTAAAACTTATGAATTTTGAATTTCATTTCCCTTTATATACTAATGCATAAATTTCCAACTAATTTGAATTTCATTTGCATTTAATTTAACTTAACCTAACTATAGTTAACATTTAACCTTAATTAGGTTAGTTTAACTTAACCCTTAAGTTAAATAAATATTTAAATATTCTAACCATAGTTAACTAACTTAACTATGGTTAGTTTAACCTTTAACCATAGTGAAGTTAAATCATTTATTTAACAGTTAAATAAATAAATATTTATTTTAATTATTTAACAATTAAATAATCATAAAGTGAAATTACATTTATATCTTTACTAGGTTACCAAGTTAACCTAAAGTGGGTCTCACCATTTAACCATATATTTTAGTTAACTTAACCTTAGTACTTTGTTGAATTATACTGTATTGAATCATTCAATACGGTAAACTGCCCAAGTGCTCAAAGAGTACATTTCATATTGGGACTCTCTAGGTCTATACCCGATTTGTCAAATGAAACTATTCCATAAATCTGTAATCGATGACCCACGCACACGTTATGAATATTACAAATCAAAGCATCAGACCATACAAATTGAGGTCACAACGCATACGTATAATCCTTCCATCATTTATACCCTAGATGTGCGAGGATATAGATCAGCACCGTCAAATCTCCATTTGCTCATCCATTATTTTATCTCCAGATTTGTATCTCGATAAACAATATACGCAAACACTTTTGCTATATTTTTTAACCCTGTGAAAAACTCTTTTTTTGGGTTTATGCTTGTGGTCACAAGACTTTATGAAATACAATCTCGAAGTATCAGATATACAACTTACCTACGTAAGCTGACAGATCCCGTATCTACGCACACCGGACTCCATGAGCATCGGACCATACCCAGCAACACATAGCGGTCAGACCATGAAAAGTCTCTGACATATGTGGAACCAAAGCATGGTGGATCACTCACAAGACTACTGTAGTGCTCAGGTCAAAGGACCACGAATACTACTCAACTCGAGAGGACTTTCCTTTGACGACTTCATAGGATATCTATTGGGGTCCTCGTGAGTCTGTTCAGTATCCAGTCTTGACTGGATAGCTGCATGCCTATACAAGCTCTAAGCTCATGGTTAGCTAAGAACAACCATCTGACCAAATCAGATATAGACATACACTAATCTATATAATGTGAATTCACCGATAAACCCGCATTGGTGATCATAGATCAAGAACATTATGTTTAAAATATACTTACATAATGATATTTCTTAGCACCTATTACAACTCTTTGCAACTATGTCATTACAAGCATACTCTCAGGTTTTTGTCCCATTATAGACAAAGTTCTAACTCTTTAGAGCTTGCTGACTCTTATAACCTGCTAACTCTTAACAGTGCTAACTCTTAGCATTTATAACTCTTAGCTTTGCTAACTATTAGTTCTGGTCTAAACTTATTTAGACCAGATCTGAACTCTTTCAGATCAAACAGTGTCTGTAATGTTACAAGCATTATACCATATAAATATGATATTAACAATTTTTATTCAAAATGTTTATTGTATAAATATTAACAATTAATATTCATACAATATTAGAATGCACGTGAACATCAGCTCCAACATGTGGGGGTTTATAAGATGCAGTGATAAGAGTTATTAGTCTACATTATAAGCCAAGATCATTTTTTTTTTTGTGTTGGTAACAACGTCGGCCCTACTGGTGGGGGATTAGTTGTGTTTGCATAGAAATAAATACTTGATTGAGAATCACCTCCTCGTGAGATAAGGACCAAGTCTTTAAAAATTTCTCTTATTCAGATTGAATAGTATCACATCATGAGATAATGTTTTACAATGATCCGATTGTAAATATGGTGTTAACCGGGTCATGTTGATCTTTTTTCAATATTGCTATAATGTGAGGGATTTGGTCAGTGTGATTTGGATTATATTGGTTGATGAACATTTAAAATTACATATTTGTTAAGGATTTTACATCATTATTTTGTATTACTAGTGTCATTAACCTCCCTAACGTAAGCATGTTTACAATATTGTATCTAATTAGCTTTTAACTGTTTTATAGTAGATTCGGTAAAATAGGCATAATTTTCTACCTAGGAATCCAATTTGCATGATTCTTGATCCCATTAAGATTTGACGCAATGAGCTAAAATATTATATTTCATAAAGAATTTAGAATTCAAGCTTTTAGAGGGTGAAAATAGCCTAGAACAGAATTAATCTGCAGTACAAGCCCACTTCGAATAATCATCAGTATTTGACCTATAACTATAGAAATACGTATCTAATCCGTATAAGACAGCTTAATTTAGAGAGATAAAAGACTTATATACAACTTTTTTTTAGTTAAAGCTAATTCAGATCACATCAATTCTAAATTGGATAATCAAGTGGGTACATTAATAATAATCAATGCAAATTAGTTGCCACTCATTTTAACTTTTATCATCCAAGTGGTTTCCTCTTCATTTGTCTTGATTTACTCATGTTTTTCTATAAATATATGGCATATTTATGCCCAAAGCATGTAATGAGAGAGCTAGATTTTAGTTCAAAACACTTATTTTTTGTATTATCTCTTTGTTATATTACTTCTTTTGTTTACTATTCTAAAGTCATGTTATCTCTTTTTTCAACTCTTTTCTTTTTCTTTAATTTTATTATGTCCAAGTAATTTTCTTTTTGGTAAGGTGAAAGGGTAAAACTCTTGGCAAGGTAATAAGATATATTTAACTCTTATTCATGAATTTAATGTTTCATTCTTAAGTTATACAAATTTATATATGATGTATTTATTTTGTTTCCAATGTTGATACCTTTTCTTGTAAAATGATGTATCTTGATTTATTATAGACAAATTTTATAGTTTGCACAATAAATTCTTGAAATTAATAAATTCTTTAAAGAATGGTGTAGATACCCTTTCTTGTAAAGTGGGAGTCTTGATTTATTATAGACAAATATAAAAATTGGCATAATAAATACTTGAACCCATTTACAAGATTTGGTGTATAATAATTGAAAGAAATAAATACAAATTAATATATAAATGATGATGAATCTTAATTGTTATACGTTTCGATTAGAATTTTCTTTGTGTGAGGATTCCAATTAAGTTATAAAAAGAGTTTAATAAATTTTTATTTCATATGCCAATAGTGGATCCCCCTAACCTTAACATTTATTTTAATTGGTCAATTAAATTATTATTTACAAATATCTTATATTGCTTTATTTGTCTTTGGAGTATTTATAGTTTGAAATTTTAATTTCACTTCCCTGTAGATTGACTCTATTCTCACCGAGATATTTTTATTACTTCGACAATCCTACACTTGGGAATAAACTCTTATATTCTGGACATGTCAAATTTTTGGCGCCGTTACCGGAGAAATGAAATTAACTATTTTTTGTTTGTTTTATTTTCATGGAATGTTAAACCTTCTACTTTTTGTTTACTAACTTTTTATTATCCTAATTTAACATTGACTAATATAGTATTTACTAATCTTAATTCTAACTATTTCTCTAACTTTTATTTTATTATTAGCCTTACCTATTTTATATGCCTTTATTTTATATTTTATTTCTTTCTCTTATTTGTAATATTTATTGTTATCATATTTTATTTTATTTCTTTGTATGAGTGGTTGGTTTCGAGATTCAAATTCTCATCGTTTGGTGAAAGATAATTTCGAAACTTCCTTTGATAATTTGTTGGATTCTCCTTTGTCTTCTCATTCTTCACCAATTAACATTATGACCAATAATCAAATTGAGAGACTCATAGACCCATGGGACAATCAGTCCCAACATAATGACCATAACTGACTTAGGATATTTAGAGACTATATAAACTCCATACAAACCAGTGCACCATCTTGCTTAATTTTTCCTCCAAATGCAACACATTTTAATTTTAAGTTAGTCATTATCCAACTTTTATGTATTTTTTCATGGCTTAGATGCAGAAAATCATTACCTATATCTAAGAGAATTAAAAGAAGTGTGTAATACGTATAATGACCAAAATTATAGCATGAACACAATTCGACTTAAGTTTTTTTCTTTTTCTTTAAAATATAAAGTTAAAACATGGCTACAAAACCTTTATGCCAGGTCTAATTTCTTCATGGGATGAGATGCAACAGTAATTTTTTAAAAAAAAATTTCCTCCCTACAGAACAAATTCTTTTAAAAGAAAAATTACCATTTTTGCCCGAAAACCAGGAGAAACCCTTTACCAATGTTAGGAAAGGTATAACGAATTACTTAATACTTGTCCCCATCATGGCTTTGAAACTTGGAGGTTAGTCTCACTACGAGGGCTTAACACCCTAAGTTAGGCAAATGGTAAAAATGATGTGTAATGGAACATTTGAGGATAAAGACCTTGAAAAGCTAATGAACTATCTAGACTTACTAGTAGAAAAAAGCTCAAAATTAAAACACTGCTAGTATCTGTGAGGCACTTAGCAAAACTCAAACTACTACTTCTAGTGGATTTATTTATCATCTTAAGAAAGACCATGACCTTCAAGCCAAATTAACATCCCTAGTTAGAAAATTCAAAGCCTTAGAAATGAAAAAAAGTGGTCAATTAAAATCTGTTAAAGAAATTGTTTGTCACATATGTAAAAACCATGATCACTTTACCAATGATTGCCTAACTTTGTCTGCATTTAGGGAATGTATCCATGAACAAGCCAATGTTCTAAACACGTTCAGACGGTAAAACAATAACTCATATTCACAAAACTACAATCCTAGTTAGAGAAATCACTCGAATTTCAGTTAGAGGAATGAAACTCAAACACATGCTTCACAAACACCTTTTCAATCACACCAAAATTTTCAAAACCATCAATATTATACACCATATATCCCACCTCCTAAGAAAAATCTTGAAGAATTCTCAAAATGCTCAAACATTTGATGATTTAAAAGATACTTTTGCTAAATTTGCATACACTGAACATTCACAAGAAAGGAAATTTTTCATCTCAACTATAACCAAACCTCAAATGACAACATAACTCAAATGTATGTAGTTTAAAAGCCAACATATGGATCAAATTAAAGTAGTTATCACTCTTCAAAACACATTCATGAACTTCATAAAAATGATGAATCAATCTCTAATGGTAAGAAAAGCGTTGAACCTATACCTGGTGAGGAAAATACCGAATCCTTACCTGCAAAAATGGTTGAATGCTGATTTAAAAGTTAAATCTTACATCCTCGCATCTATGTCTACTGAGCTACAGTGGGAGCATGTTCGAATGGATATTACTAATAACATTATGCTCTATCTAAAGGAGCTCTTTGGTGACTGGCCCTCGATCAAGATTTACAAGTTCCCCAAAGCACTTTTTCAAGCTAGACTCTCTGATGGCAGTCCAGTAAGTCCTTATGTCCTAAAGATGATATGATTAATTGAGAGGCTTAAGTCGATAGAAATTTCTTTGAATAATAACTTGGAGAATAACTTAATTCTCCAATTGCTTCCTAAGTCATTTGCATAGTTCATCATGAACTTTAATATGCAGGGAATGACCCTACATAAGCTAATCTTCATAACATGTTGAAGATAGCAGATGAGGACATGCATAAAAGAGGGCTCGGCTCTCTTTGTAAAGGGTGTTTCATCTTTTACTCCAAAGGCTTCTGAAATGTCCACAGAAAAAAAGAAAAAAAGAAATTGAAGCAGACACCCCTGATGTGTCTTTAGAGGCAATAGATATCCAAGCCTCAAGAGAAGAAGAAGGCAAAAGAAAAGTGTTTCTTTTGCAACGAGGATGGGCACTAGAAGCATAATTGTCCAAAATACTTTGCTACTTTGAAGAAGACTCCCTTGGGTATTTGTTTTCCTATCATTGATATTTCTATAGGATTTCATGCTACTTTAGGCTGGGTGTTAGATACCGCATGTTCTTCTCACATCTATAATATATTGCAAGGTCTGAGAAAAGTTAGATTGTTGCAGTCGGGAGGAAGGGGTACAGCTTCGAGTCGAAAATGGTAAATTTCTGCAGGTTGAGGTTGTTGGACATTTTAATTTGATTCTCTCATGTAATAAAACTGTTGTATTACATAATTACTATTTTGTACCCACCATTATTAGACAAATTATCTCACTTCCTATACTTGACAGTGAAGGGTATCATATGTACATTAGGAACCGTTCCTTATACTTGTATGATATGTATGATGTTTTATTTGCTGAGTGTTAGTTAATTAATGGGGATTATATTTTGGATAAAATTGGAAATGTCATGAATATACAAGTTCATGCTAGTAGTAGTTCAGGAACTTTAAATAAAACAGAATTGTGGCATATGAGATTGGGTCACATAAGTATGAGACACCTAACTCGTCTGGTAAGGATGGTTGAATACCTGATCTAACCATAAAACCTTACCCAGCTTATGAATCTTGTATTCAAGAGAAAATGACCAAATCTCCCTTCATTGGTACACAGTGATGTATGCGGTCCAATGTATCACGCTGCAATTAGTGGATTTCGATATTTTGTAACCTTTATCGATGATTTATCACGATACAAGTATGTGTTTCTTAAAATGCACAAGTCAAAAACCTGTGAAAAGGTTAAAAAATTTAGACTTGAAATAGAGAAATAAATCAATGTACATCAAATCCCTTCGATTAGATCGAGGTAGCAAGTACATGAACAGTGAATTTTTTTTATTATTTAAAGAAGAATGGGATTCTCACTCAGTATAGTCCTCTAGGTACTCTGCAACACAACAATATTTCAGAGATGAGGAATCGGACCTTATTGGATATAATCTGATCGATGATGAGCTTCACCAATTTCCTAGAATATCTGTAGGGATATGCTATTGAAACTGTTGCTCACATATTGAACAGGGTTCCATCAAAAGCTATTCCGACCACTCTGCATGAGATGCTGAAAGAAAGAAAATCGAGTCTTAAATATTTTAATATTTGAGGCTGTTCTGCTTATATAAAAGTTATGCAATTGGATAAACTTGCACCTAGATAATACAAGTATCGATTCATTGGGTATCCTAAGAATTCAATGGGTTACTAATTCTATGATCCAGAGGAATGAAATGTGTTTGTTTCTCGATATGCCACTTTCTTAGAAAAAGGGTTGCTTACAGATTGTGGGGATTATAGAAAGATTGAACTTGATGAAGCTAATCAAAATCAGAATGAACCAACGATAAAACCTCAAGCTGAATCGAGCCGAATACCTTTGATGCACTCTCCACGTATTTAGTAACCACTTATCCAACACCGAAAAGAATAAATATTTATATATATATAATATTCATATTTTATTTGTATGTGAATGATACTTAACTTATGTATTCTTATTAGTATTGTTTGTATACATTACGGACATACTATTAGTATTTGGTTTATTTGTAAGACTTTAGATTTATTTTAAGGATCAAATTGTAATACCTTAAAAGTTTTGGGGGCTAATTCGTAAAAATAAAAAATTAGCCTCTTAGTATAAAAATACATATTTGAAACCCTAATTCACTCATTGTGGTCGAGTCACCTCTTTTAGAGTGAGAAAAAAGAGAAAGAAATGGGAGAAAAATAGAAGAAGAAGAAGAAAATTGGAATTTAAACTTTAAGAGGTATATTATAACCATTTCTTAGTTTCTTGGTGTTAATTTAGTTAATTCTTTTAATTTTTTATTTCTGAAATATGTACAATTGAGGATTTGATATGGATTTCGTAAGATATTGTGAGAATTGATGATGATTATGTAGATAACTTGATAAATCATGATGAATTACTGAATTTCTTCTTGAAAGTCTCTTGATCCAAAAATTTTATAAATTGTTGTGCTTTGATTCTGGCTTTGGACTTTGAATATATGAAATTAGACATGTCTAGAATCATTTGAGACTTTGATTCGATTGAAAATTCCAAAATTTTAATTTTTAGTGAATTTACCAAAATGACCCTGAAATTCTAGAAATTTCCTGTGTTAACAGTATGATACAATGACAAATAATTTTTGATCTACTGAATGATCTTCAAAAATTACGAATTTATGGAATATGATAAATTTATATGTCTAATATGATATATTCAAAATTGAGAATTTAGATCAATGTGGTTAAATTGTTATTATTTTCAAAAAGTATCAGCTCATTTCAGTATTTGATTAACCGATTTTTAAAGCTATGGAATAAAATAGTTTTAAAATACTTTTGGCAATGATTTTGAAGTAAAATATTTATCATGGATTGAAATATGTGTCAAGAGTAATTATGTGATAATTTTATAATGTTTTAGTTAGTATATGATTTTATAAAATTGGGAGACTGAATATTGTTTAGTAAATATTTTGATCCCGCCAGAAGAATAGTTTGGATTTGATGGTGTTTATAAAATAGATTGTGTAAGAATTATGATATAATATTCATAAATAAGGAGGATATATGAGTTAAGAAAGATATATTCGGATTTTGGAGCAATTGGATATCATTTGATGTATAATAAATTTTGTTAAGTGTAAGTGGTCAGAATGACAAGTTTTGAGAAACCAAATAATTAGACCAATTCGATGTGATAAGTGCAATATATGTAATTTTTTAAGCTATTTAAAGTGTTTTGTATGAATGTTGAGGCTTATGAAAGGTTTAATCTCCATTGATAGGTTAAGGAGAATTAAGCTTTGTAACCGAAAGTATTAAGAGGTAAGTATACTAGACTTTTACTGAAATCACAATAAGCATAGTAATTGTCTATGTATGATTTTGTAAATGTGCTTAGAAATATGTTTATGTTATGCCAAAGTATATTTAATATGAAATGTGAAAGATATATGTTTATGAATTTGAGCATTGACATTGAGTATGGACATATATGTGTTTATAAAAGTGAGCTTTTAAAATAAAATGTATTTAACAAACAAAGCTTTTGAAGTAAAACATGTCCATGAGATACGTTTTGTGTTTTGAGGATGCTTGAACTCACTATTTACTTAGTATGCCCCTTATGTGATTTGTGGAGACTTTATCTGTAGTCTTTCCTTCGGGATTAGTATATGTTATGTGTTCCGTATATAGGGAGGATCCTATTGGTACCTAAAGGAAGAGTGAGTCATCACATTCGTTTGGTGGCGTATTGATGAATGTGAGAGGACTCACCGATGATCAGGGTTAGGGTTTGGATTTTACTTTCGGGCATGAGCATTATATATATGTAATTTAAAACCTCACTTGTACTATTCCTCTCCTACGGTATGTCACCTACGAGTGATATTTGGCTTATTATGTGATATGTGATATGAAAGTCCTACTAAGTAGTAGTTGAGTGATGGTATTCCTATTATATGTTTTAAAAGAATGTGTAAGCGCTTACATGACATGTGATTTGATAAGATTATGATTTTGATTTACCACAACATATTATACACATGCATTGGTGTACATATATGTATTTATATTTTGATATATGAAAAAGTAGTATGCTTACTAAGTTTCATACTCGTTATAGTTTATGTTGATTTCAGGTAAATAAGGCACATATGTGCTTAGCGAATTTGGCAAGGCTTCTTCTGTCCTTTGGGTTCCCTAAGTTACTAGGTTGCTAAGTGTTTTATTTGTGGACACATAATTTAAGATATTTGATTT
Source organism: Ailanthus altissimus (assembly GCA_946807835.1). Classification (NCBI taxonomy): domain Eukaryota; kingdom Viridiplantae; phylum Streptophyta; class Magnoliopsida; order Sapindales; family Simaroubaceae; genus Ailanthus; species Ailanthus altissimus. The sequence goes on along the minus strand of OX327712.1, from coordinate 13,863,764 downwards.
GTCTCTATTGAATAAATACTTATGTGTTATTTTATTAGGTGTGGTTGTATTTGGTTTATGTTTCACTAAGTATGGTCATGGGTTGATTTTACATTAAACTTACTAGCAACTTGATAAGGATTTCTATGTTGAATTTAAGTTTAAAATTTTATGCAATATTAATTATGAGTGCACATTATTGAATGAGTGTAAGTTATGTCATATTTCAGATCTTTTGGGTTTATGGCATGACAACGTAAGTCTGAGAGGATGTTAAGACCAACTGTCAAGTATGGTCAAATGCCTGAAGGTGCCATTGGAGTTTTTTTAGTTGAAGAAAATGATCATTTGACCTATAGAGAGACGATGTTGTACATCGACTTGAAAAGAATGGTAAGATGTCATAAAATTTCAAGTTGACTCAATACATCATAATCAAGTCAAAGACTTAGTTGAGCTTCTCAAAGGAATAGTTTCCATTAGTTATAAATGAATTTATAAACGAAAACGTGGGCCTGATGGGAAGGTAGAGACCGTCGAAACCCGACAGGTAGCAAAAGGTTATTCTCAACGATCTGAAATTAATTATGAGGAAACATTTGCACATGTAGCAATGTTAAAGTCGATTCGAATTTTATTGGCAATTGTTGCATATTATGACTTTTAGATATAGTAGATGGATATAAAGCCAGCATTCCTAAATAGATATCTTGAGGAAGAGATATACATGGAACAGCTTGAAGGTTTTACGTCCAGCCTAACTGCTGGTCTAGTATACAAACTAAAAATTTTCATTTATAGATTTAAACAAGCCTCCCGAAATTGAAATCTTTATTTTGATGAGGTAATCAGAGGGTCTGATTTTATTAAAAAAAACAAAGAGGATCCTTATGTGTACAAAAAGATCAGTGGGAGTATCATAGTTTTTTTAGTTCTTTATATGAATGACATACTAATCATTGGAAATGATATCAGTATGTTACAATCAATCAAGAGTTATTTGAGTAAAAATTTCTCCATGAAGGATTTGGGAGAGCCTTCCTATATACTGGGTATAAAACTTTATAGAGATAGAGCTAAGAAGTTGATAGGACTCTCTCAAACATCGTACATTGACAATATCTTAGAAAGGTACAATTTCACTAACTGTAAGATAGCTAATGTACCTTTTAGACATGACATTCATCTTTTAAGGAAAATGTCTCCTTAGACGAAAAATAAAAGAGTTAGAATGTCTAACATGCCATATGCGTTAGTTGTAGGAAGCTTGATATATAATATGATGTGCATTAGACCTAACATTAGTATGGCTGTAAGTGTTACTAGCCGATATCAGTTTGATCCAGGTGACAGCCATTGGATGGCAGTCAACTATGTCCTTAAATACCTTAAGGGTACAAATGACAAATTTTTAATTTATAAAGATAATGACTTGCAAGTTAGAGGATAAACAAATTCAAACTTCTAGTCTAATTTAGATGATAAAAAGTCTACATCTGAATATGTGTTCATCCTCAACGGTACTGTAGTGAGTTGAAAGAGCACTAAACAGGGATCCACAGCTGATTCAACAACAGAAGCGGAATATATCGTTGCCTCTGAGACAGCGAAAGAAAAAGTATTGATATGCAAGTTTGTCGCTAAGCTAGGAGTAGTCTTAAGTTCGATGGATCCTATCTCACAGAAGATAACTTACACACACAAAAAAGTCATTGAAAGCCCAATTTGTAGAAGGTGCCTTCGTGTGCAAGAATCTTGCATTCATGCACTGATTTTTTTGCAAACAAGCAAAAAAAAACTTTGGAGCAGCACTCCCTTTACAGATCTTGTTAATGGAAGGAAGAACACTGACATGTGGAATTTTTATCAGCAAGTTTGCTCTACTACAACTGTGGAAGAAAGGGATAAAACAGTGATGATCCTTTGGGCTAGTTGGTAGATTAGGAATAGTCATTTCATAGCAGGGAAATTAGAGGATCCTGAGAGGTTGTTAGCCAGGTTAAAAGCATGGCTTAAGTCCAGTCAGGAAAAAAGGCAACGAGTTCCAGTGCACAAAGGCAGGATACAAACCAGAGGGCAAGAAAGCAGGGAAGCCATTCTAGAACAGTGCTTCAGAATCAATACTGATGTTATTGTCAGTATGCAGAAAGGAAAAACTGGGCTCGGTGTGGTCATTTTCGATTGGAGGGATAAGCCTCTAACTAGGGTTGCATCTATAACCGATTGTTGGGGAGAGATTGAGTTAGCAGAAGCTCAGGCCATTCAACTGGCCTTACAGACAGCAAAAAGGCTAAACTTCAAGATTTCAGTACTTGAGATTGATGCTCTAAATGTGGCAGAATGGTGTGTGGCACTATGGAGACTTTGAGGGAGATTAAATGGATAATTAGAGATATCCAAAATAGATGTCTAAGCATGAACAAAATTAAATTGAAACATACTTCGAGAATTTGTAATGTGTTGGCTCACAAAATAGCTAAACTAGCTATCAACTTGAACTGTACTCAAATGCAATTGTGTCTGGAAAACTTTCCAGTTTTGGAGGAATGAAAGTACAATTTCTTCTTTTAAAAAAAAAGATAAAGAGGGAACAACTCTGTAAAAGAAAAAAAAAATTATTCCTATATGCATTCAAACCCTACTATTGAAAGGAGGAGAGATACACTTTATCACCCATTCACAATCTTATGATAAAACTAAAAGACCTAAGTTTTCACTTTTATTTGTAAATGGTTTTATAAGCATTAAGTATATATGTATATAATTGATATTGTACAAATGTCACATTAATAAAAATTAATAAGGGATTAATTGTAAAATAAATAATTGTAATTAATTAATAACATATCAGATAAAATAAAAATATATATCTCTAACTTGATAAACTCAATAGTATTTATATTATATATGCAAATTTCTCTCGTACAAAAAAAAAAAGATAATAATAATAATAATAATAATAATCGCCACATGTTTAACAAATTAAGTTTGGGATAATATGATCCTATCAAGTTGTTTGTTTTTATCAACAATTTTTTTTATTATCATCTTTGATAAAATTCCAATCAAACAAGGATACAATTCTAGACGTAGGAATAAGGGAACATACAGGACAAAATAGCTTCTAAATAAAGCTATCCATTTTGTCAAAGTCAAGAGTTACAAGTTTTCTTTCAATTTAAATCACAAGAGTTTACTTTTCCTTTTCAAATTGAATTAAGCCATTAGATTTGCACATTTAATGATTAAACCCACCTAATAATGTTATAAAATTAACAATATAGTTTAATAATGCATTTAGGTTGGCCTTGTTTCAATGAGAAGTGACATTTTAATTAGGACCTACATCTACATCATGCTGCTATAATGGATTATTATTATTAAAATAGAATTCAAAAATATTTTAATATGATTTTGATTGATACGAAAATCTGAAATCCTTTTATTATGTTCACTCGTATGAATATGGTGGACCAATTTATCAAAGTTCATCCGAGTTCTCAATTTTCAACCAAATTGATGAGATGTGGTTTATGAGAGAGGTTCAATGTCTAAATCTGAAATGTACATTAGCAGACAATACCAAACTTTATGTTCAAGCGAAAGAAGAAGAATAATAAAGGGGATGAAATGATGGGGAAAAAAAAAAAGAAGCAAAAGAGTAGCTGCCATGAGCATTCTTTACATACCAACTCATGTTCTTCATCTTCATCTTCATCTTCTGTTGTAACCAAGATTCTTCATCTTCTCCCACCTTTCTACTAGAGATACATTATTTTTTTAGGCAATCATCCAATTACCCATTATACGAGACGACAATATTTGCATTTTAAACAATCTCCTAGCAGCCTTAGCAGTTTAAACAATTTCTTATAATGAAATTTTAGTCAAACTCATGTTCACGAATTAAAATTTTCTTCTAGGTTAAATTTACTTAAATTTTTAAAAAATTTCCAATACATATTAACACTTAAACATGAATAATCAAAATCTATTCTGTTATTATTATTTTTTTTAATCAATAACCAATTACATACTTGTATCTGCTGTGTTCATACCTCGCTAAAAATTTTCTCTTAACTTTGTTACAATATACTTCTACATGCTATATTTATTTATGACATTTATATTATCACTTTCATCGTCTACTAAAACCTTTTTTATCCAGTAATTTATTGTTTCCATTAACGTCCCCAGCGAACCAATATGTAATCTTTACACATCAATTAAAATACTGCTTACTTTTGTTTATATGTTCATTGGGGCGTCTATATTTGAACGGCAATAATCTATGAAACTAAGCACATAAATCAAGTCCTTCAGGAGTTTCATTGAAGAATTACTAGTACTCCTTCATATGTTAAGTCCCTAAGGTCTGGTGAAATATCATTTTCAATGACAGATTTGGGCAAAAACTTTCGTCAACCCCATAGTCGTGGTTGTAATGAGATGTTTTGTTTATACCATAACCATCACTGTACTGTTTTGTGTTTTCAGCAAATGAGGAAGAAGCTGATGTGTGAAGATATGAACTAAAGTTGAAAATTTAAGTTGTAGAATAAAGAGAAACAATACGGAGGCTTTTTTATTTTTTTCTGGTGCTTTGAAATAGTAAAAGAAAGTGAGAGTGCAAATTATCAACAAATCAACCATCACTTTGTCCTTTCACTATAACTCAGATGGTGACATTTCAACCAATCAATTTAGAATATAAACTGACTGACATGACTGATGCCTAATTTCCCCCCTCGTAAATTTGACAATCTAAGCTGCTTGCTTACTGGTGCAGCAAGTAACCGATGCCCAAAATCAAATGTTTTTATACACAGTCCCAAAGTTCAAACAAAAAACTGATTCTATAATGTCAAACTAGCAAACGCAACTTATTATTATTTCCTCTAAGTAAACGTGGAATACCACCTCGACTTTGCTCACCTGGGCGCATAGTTTAAGTTGGAATTCGGCACCGCCCAACTGGAGGTTCTCCGTTGCTTGGGGGCAAACATTTCAAATTTCACTCTAAATACTATAAAATATATATATATATATATATATAAAACAATGATCCCATAAATTCCTAATGTATATATTTATTAATGTTAACTTGAAATTTAGATAACTCTCACATTAATAAGTTGAATTTTTATTATGAGAAACAGAACACGTCATTGTCATTTTTTAGGTTAATTTGTAAAATTAAACACTTCAAAATAAAAATTAAATGATAATCCCATCTATATACTGACAATGAGGACTCTATAATGATTAAATCAACTCAAAACCAAATATGTATTAAAAGAAAAATAATAATGAGGAAAGAATTCAAAACCTATCTTTCATTTTATATACAAAGTCCATTATATACTTGTCTAGATAAGTTTTCTTTTGATAAGTTTTCTTTTAAGAAGGTCATAAGCATTTCTAAATTGAAAGATCTTTAATGCCCATGATTTCCTCTACCATTAATACCCATAACTAAGATATCATAACTACCTATGATTATCTCATTAACTCTCTTGATTTTTGGCATTATAATCTCCTAATTTTATAGAAGAACATGAGTCCACCAATTTTTATTATTAATTTATAAATACTAATAACTCTATTACTGTTTTCAAGTAGACAAATTTTACTCCCACATTTTGGGTTTATCCGGGTGTATTACAAAAGCAAGAGCTTTATGTTTGCTAAAGACGAATGTTCTCATTATAACCCAAGAGCATAATAATTAAATAAGCGAGGGAACCTCTCAATGAGACTCAAGATTCCAAGTGTTATTGCCATGCTAGGGTGCAAAGCCATTTTGTCATGCATAGATTTTTTATATGGGTCAACTCCAACGGGTGGAATGAGGTCTCAATGACTTTCCATTTGGAATCTTCATATGAGCTTTTCGAATCTTTTATAGGGTCTTTCGCACACGGTTTTCAATAGTCCCATGGGAACCGAACCTCCATCACCAATACTTTTAATGTCATTTCCTAGTCTGCATGACCTACGAAATGGCATTTTTTTTTTGTGAAAATTGAACCCTCCCATAAAGCTTTGTTCTTGGTTTGGAGGACCCTTAAAGGTTTTTACCCTGAGTGGTCTTCTAAACCAAGAATAGTTATAAGGGCTTTATGGGTGGGCTTGAAGCTCATAAGGTTATTCCTCCACGGGCTTTGTTATACAGTAAATAAAAGGGCACTCCAACAAGACTATCACTTTATCCCAACCTGTATAGAAAAACCCACAAAAGGACAACCTTACAAGCGTCAAACCCACACTCAATGCCCTTTTAATTATTCCAGGTCCATGAGAGCACTTGAGGTGGAGAATTTTATAAGAGTCAAATCCTCCATAAGGCTATCACTTTACTCCCAACATGCATAACAAAGCCCACGAGGGTGCCATCTTACGAGCATCAAACCCTAATGAGAGATTTTAATGCCCAAAATCATAAGTAAACAAGACAATCATAGGACAATAATGATAGAAGAAATAATGGTAAAGAAAATAATAAACACTAATGATAGAAAAAATCATAAGCATTAATAATCCCTTCATCTATGAAATTATAAATTATAAAATAAATTACATTTATGGCATTCTTTAAAGAAAACCTACCACCACAAGTATATAGAGAAGTTTTGCACCAAATGAAAGAAAGGTTTTGAACTCCTTCACTTTTATTTTTCTCTTACAACATCTCTTAATTTTAGGCTGACTTAAGGACATGCAAAATCAATATTTTTTTAAAATATCATTTAAGTACTATCAAGTAACATATTATGTTAACGTAACTGAATAAAAAATAAATTAATGAAAGTATAATCAATTAAATATAAAAAAGAAAGTCTAAACCTCTAACCTCATGATTAAAAACAAAACATTTTAACCAACTAAACTAGTAACTTTATCTTTATATCCAAGTCTACAAATCTACTAACACATTATTTTCAAGACAATAATGTTTTCAAGTCACCATCCACCACCTCGCACCATGAACTCAAAAGATCAAACTCTCTTTTCAACATTTAATTGAATTTAAACCTTTTTTTTCAGTCAACATTGAGATAAATTACCAATTTTACCCTTTCTCCCCCTAACCTAACAAGAATGTAAATGAAATTTTTTAAAACATTAAAATTTACTTTTCCCTTTTTTAAAACTTTTGTACTTCAAATGTATATTTACCTTAAAAAAACATACACTACACTCTGGAAGGGCAGGTCTAGAATAACCCTGATGCATGGTAAGCTCCTTAAAATGAAGTTCAAGCACCAAGTATTTATTCTCAGCCAATTATGTGAATAAACCCCTTGATAGTCAAGTTATAGTAACTATAACTAAAGGATAAGATCTCGATTCCATCAATCATACCATTTCTAGATTAATTACTTCTTCCCTCCGAAACAATAAAAGACATTAAGCATAAACTCAAAACTAAGCTTAAGTTTTACCTCTTCAAAGATCATGAAACCTTATTCACAATTTCACACCAGGGAAACAAAAAAATGTTTAACTCTTCATTTTGAAGAGTAAATAGAGGCAAATTCATATAAATTTTACTCAAAAACTTGCTCACTGCCAACAAAGAAAAAGGGATCTTTTGCCAGAGAGAATGACCAAAAAGAAGGAAAGAGTGTGAAAAGCAATTAAATCAACTCAAATGTGCTATTTTCAATTTCATCTTATGCTCTGGTTGAGCTCTGTGCAAGCAAATGAAATGAATGGGGCAAAACAATATCTAAGGCTAGATGAGTAAGAAATAATATCTTCAGGCATGACTCTAAATTTCAGCCTCTATTGAACTTAATGGTGTTGCAATTTTTTCCACCTTCCAATTTATCGAAGGCTATCATACCACTCTATAACATCTCAAACAAAATGGAAGTAAAACAAATTCACTCATATCAAAGGAGTCAATAAAGGAAATTAATGGTAGAGTTTTCTAGAACCTCTCAAATTAGAAAACTGAACCAATCTCAGTTTAGCTTGTAAAATAGCAACTAAAGTAAAACGCACTTTAAATAAACAAGTCTTAACATTGTAGTCTCAAGCAACATAAGATTAGTCGTCAGTGGCATAATGCTCTAGGTGAGAATCCAACTTCTACATAGGAAAGTATCCTAATCTTTATAGAAAACAATTTATTAAAGTCAACTGATATACATGAAGTACGAATATACTGGAAGATACAAGATTAATTAAATAGTTGCTACCAGGTACCATCAGAATAGGTGATTGAATGGTAAAGCCTGGATGTGGGGAAACCTCTGGAATGATGCAGTTTGAGCTCAAATCACATAAAAGAATGTCTGAAACCATTCATGGGAAAGGAACCAAGGCGATTCGTTTCTCTCCCTCGAAACTGGGTCAGGAGGAGACCCTCTTGTTTTTAGCCTCTACTGGGACCAGTGGCACTAAGTGTCACCATTTAATATTTGGAGAGGCTGCTCCAACATCTATACATCTATGTGTGACCAAACCAATATAATAAGATCTAATGATCAATTGGTAATTGAATCTTTCAAAACAAACCAAATATCAATCAGATACTTCATCCGCGCAGAAATACTGCTTAGCTTGAAAAATGGAACCAAAATTGAAACTTTCGTACTTATATGGAACTTATGCTCAAAGAACCTAAGACTTTAGTCTCATGCAACTTAAGTTAACCAGACGGTCTATGCCAAAGCCAAATCTCCTAATCTTTATCAAAGAATCCAAACAGGCAAATCGATGGTAAAGCATGAACAAAGGACAAGCTCTAAATTATACATTACTGCTGGAATACTTTGTTATTCCGGCTAAGGTACTTAACATATGAAGACTGTCTGAAACCTTCTATAGGGAAGGAACAGAGGTGACTATTTCCTATCCCTCAAACTGGGTCTGGAGGAGACCCTCTTGTTTGGCGCCTCTATCGGGGCCAAATTGCAAACAACAATTGTCACCATTTGGTCTTTGGAGAGGCTAATCAAACATCCATATTATTATGTATAATGTACAATCACCAACTTCCCCTATAGACTTTAAAATTTTGTCACAGACCTCTCTTACCATTAAAACTTCATACAAAGTACCAACAATAAGAAAAGCTTGTGGCCAAATCTTAAACCGGGAGATAGATAAACTATTGACCAATCTCTCTTTTTTTTATCCTAAAACTCCCAATGTAAATATTTACCAGGTAAATAGATTGAAAAATGACATATCCGAAGCTATAAGGCAAAATCCCATATAACAAGAACATGGGCAGAATAGTTATTACCTTTTTGCTGCGGGGATGATTTTGATTTATGCCTCTGTCTGAACCAAATGGTATGGTTAAAAATTTAAACCTTCTGGTTATTCGAGAGGCATTAACTATTATAAAAATAAAATAAATAAATAAAAATTGTAAGATGTAAAAGGCTGCTTGGGGGAAAATTGATGAAAATGAAAATCAAGAGTCCCCTCAAAATGCCTTTTTAATTCAATCTCTGCCTCCTAACTAAACCAGATATGAAATTTTACATATGTATTCATATGGCTACTCAAAGAGGCAAAATGGGTTTCTGTTTAATCAAACAAAAATGGAGAAATGTTGTGAAAAAAAAAAAAATTGCGTAGTCTCTTGCACAGAGTAATAAGATTAGGGTTTTGGGATGTCGTTTTATAGAGATGACTGCGAGTCAATTACTAGAATGACCTCGCTTAGGGTTTAGTCGTATGTGTGACGTGGCATATTTTTATTGGCATCCTACAACTTGTTTTAATTTATTAAAACTTTCGAGATTCTATTTATTTTTTTCCTCCCCTTTACGTATACGATTTTTGGCAATTTTACTACTAATACTTGATTTTCGAATTCAAATGTTCTGGTACAAAATTAAATAAAAGGAAAAATATATATATACGATTTTAGAAAATGAATATACAAAATTTAATAATTTTAAAATTTTTAATTATACCACGATTAGATAATAAATTTTGTTAATATTTTTAAAAAAAAAACATATCTGAATCTTTAAAATTAAAAAAAAACATATAAACTTCTTACAATTAAAGTTAATAAATTTTATTATTTGATAAGAGTGTAAATAAAAATTTTAAAAATATAAAAAGCTACTTGTCCCTTTTCTCAAACAATAAGGATTCAAGTATCTTTTTATCTTTAATAAATAAATAAATAAATAAATAAATAATTATTATCACTTTGCTTATTTATTTGGGACAAGGAGTACAAGACCCCTAATTTTAAAAAAGGAATTCTAATCAAAATTCAAGAAAAAAAGAATTCCAATCAAAATTCAAGGGATTCATATTTTTGTTTATGGTATCTAAGAATTTACACTCTTACGATAATAGAGAATAAATAAAAAGATTAAGAAAATATGTTTTGTTATAGTTTTACCCACAAAATTTATAGATAAAATTGCTAGAGAAAAGTTTTTAAAATTCTTTTATTTATTTTATAAATTACATAATTTAAATATAATTTTATATTGTAAGTTATTAATAATGACTTATAATTATTACATAGTAGTTGTAATATTTTAAATTAATCATTAAACCTAATTTAAATATATGAGAGTTATAATATTTATATACTATTATTACGTGAGAATTTTTATATATTAAATTATTATAGGAGTTATAATATATTAAATTATTTTTATTAATATTGCACTACTACTACTATATAAAGGGTACTAACGCTTTTTTATTAGTAGAGAGCGAGACTGTAGAAGAGAAAATAAAAATGAGAATATTCTTTATATATACTATTTTAATATTATTTTTTATATTGTGCTTTTTAGCAACTATAACAACGAAAATTTGATATTATCTTTCGGAGATTGTACTCATCAAAAAGAGCAGGTACGAGTATATAGTTGAATTTTAGAGCAACATAGATCAATCAATACTCGCTTGAGGGGAGAACTATTTGACTTTAGAACAGTTCTGTTTAGTATGTCTCTACTATGCTCAATGTCGAATTTTCTCTCTCTCTCTCTCTCTCTCTCTCTCTCTCTCTCTCTCTCTCTCTCTCTCTATATATATATATATATATATATATAATTTTATATTATATATTTATTAATAATTTATATCTTATAAATATTTGACAATATATATTTGAATATATGATTGTATAATTTTTAAAATAAATATGCCCAACAATTCTAAAGTCAAATAGTTTTATTGTTTAATAATAGTAATAATCTTTGTGGAATAAATTTTGTTAGTGTTATTATTTTATGTTCAAGTATATTATAAATTTGGTATATCAATAGAAACATATAGTATGAAAAATATATTCATACCACTTACTTAATAATGATGTCTTTATATCGGTTGATATAATATAAATACATGACTCTTTAGTTTAACTCTATAGTGTGTTTATTTTAATATATTGGATTCTCTTTAAATTTTATCATGAGTTTTATAAATATTATTCTAAGACATTCTCAAATAAGACTTGCGAAGTCTTTTATTAACTCTATTTATTGTGATTTATACACAATGATAATAATTTTTGTTTTATATTTCATTTGAATCATTATAAATATAAAACTACTAATATGTAAGATAAGCAAATAATGATTCTCTAGTTAACATGTGATATTTGGGTGTATTACAAGTTATTATTATTTTATTTTTGTTTTATACCCCAAAATCTATCCTTCAACAAGTGATAGTCCTTACAATGATAGATGAATAGTTCTATTGGTAAAGAACTTTTTGTCATTGAAAAAAATTTCTTATGGTCATTCATTTTATTTAAAAGTTTATTATATATATATTTGTTTCTTATATCAGTAAATAATATATCTTGCAAATTTATTTATTTATTTTTGTATGTTGTTTTTGATGACTTAAACCTATTGTGTAATTGATTTAATTCCTATTATTTTTTTTCTTATTGTCACTAATACTACAATATTATATCAATTAAAAACAAAATCATGAATAGTTAAGACTAGGAAGAAAGAAAAAAAAAAAGAAACATAACCATAATACAACAAATAACCACTTACCATGAGAAACGAAGCTCTCAAAAGAGATCAGGATCCAAAATCGAAGAGCAAGCAACCTTAACCTAGGAAGGATCCGCCGCAGTCTTAGGCATGAAACTCCCTTCCTTAACAATTCCCTTAGAACCCCCAAAACTAGCTCTTTGCCTGCGAAAGGCCTCGTGCTAGCCTTGAAAGTAGTCATTGGTTCTGCTAAAGCCTTCGAAACCATCCTTTTAGCCCTAGATGCCTCATCCGCAATCTCAAGAACCACGCCACCAACAGCAGGCTCAGAGATCTTTTGCCTCTTACTAGAAAATGCCTATGAACCAAGAACCTTAAATAATGATTTTAGTTCGTCTAGAGCAAAGGTTTTTGTTTGCAATTGTTTTGAAGGAAATGAGTGCTAAAGCTAAGGATGGAAGGAAAGAGAGAAAATTAATTTCTTTTTCTTTTTCTTTTCAAATTTAAGAATATGAGGAGATAAATGATGAACAAATATTTAAAAGAAGAAAAAGAAACTTCCCACACATCTGTCTATCAAATAAAAAATATAAGCAAAATTTGAAAGGAATTTGATTGTCGGAAACAATAAAGAGCATGAAGAAAAGTTTTTAAAGGACATATGGCACACGTTGGTTGTAAGTAAAGAAAAATTGCTTGCAAAACTTTTCATTTGAAACGTCACCATTCTTCAATTATGAGAGGACATCTAATTCTTTAATTATGGGTCTTATTATTAATTCTAATGGACATCTAAGTAGTCCAACCAACTTGCATCTACACTAATACTTTAAAGTGATAACTTACATAAGAGAAAGGCCCAATTCCATAAAATAAAGGATTTCAAACATTTGGCTAATTAATTCTATAAAGAAATTAAAAAGATCACGAGAAAGTAAAAATAAATTAAACTTCTAATTTTACTTAAATTTTAATTGATTAATTAAATATTTTAGATTAAAATAGATTTTTCGAACGAATCTCACATAAATCCTACTTTTAATTAGTGACTTGTTAACAAACTTAAAACTCTCATTAAATTGAGATTAATTAAATATAGATGCTCAAGCATACTTTAAAAAATATTAAAACTCATGCACTATAAATAAGAATGATTTTCTTCATGTATTCATTCTTTATTGATTGATTTATCACAAATCTGCCTGTTTTCGCAAATATTCTCCTATACACTAATTGTTTTTTACATAAACACTGATTAAATGTCAGATTTTTTTTTTAACAAAAGAAGAACCTCCTTACGTATGAATTATCATATCCTTTATTTTTATAGAGAAGCGATAATCGGTACCATCTTCAGTATATTTATTAAATTATTCTGCTAAAATAGTCTTATAGATTTAAGGGAAATTTCCACTGTTGAAAAAAAAAAGACAGAAAATAAAACGAAATGATCAATAGTGGAGCAGAATATTCATTAGCCTTGATCAAACAAAGTACATCAATTACACCATAAGTGAAACTAATGACAACAATGCGAATCTCTTTGTTGTTTAAAAATAAATTTGACAAAAAAAAAAAAAACGAGAGAGAAAAGAAAGAAAGGAGGCCCCGAGCCTTTCAACAAGAGGAAGGAAGTCTATACATAAACCCATTTAGAAATTAAAAAGAAAATAAATACACTAAAAACCCCAATTTAAAAAAGGAAGCCAAATGCGAGAACTGCAAGAGAAGCAAAAATGGTGGGCACAAAGACACTGACATCGGAGGAAGGGCTAGGAGTTGGGGCATCAGCATCACCATCAGCTGCTGCAACATTGTGAACTGCTGACACAGCCATGAGCGCAATCACCATAGCCAAAACACAATCTCATCTTCATTACTGCCTCCATTGCTAATCTAACTTTTGCTTTCTGAAAATATTTTTTTGGGAAATTTTAGTTGATATGTGTTGCAATGAGAAGCAATGAGACAGATGAGTCCCAGAAGCTGGCCATTGCAAGCTTATACATGCTTGTTGAAGGACATTAAAAACAATAATATATAAATAAAGCTAGTGGTTAAGGGCAGGCTGGCCTTGGGGTACCCAGTTGGCTCCAACCACATGCATATGGTTTCTTTCATGGTTGTAAAAGAGTGGACATAATGAAGGGGTATTGACATAATTATAGTATGCATAGTTAGAATTATTTCTATAATTTCTAAACATGACCCATCGATAATCATTTTAGAGACTAAGTGGTTGGTAACTCATTTGGGTGGGTTCAGGAATCAAGTCCTCCCATAAACCATGATCCACTAGAGTTTTTAAAAAGTGAGAGTAAATCACCTAAAAAATGATGATAAAATACTGATATTTATAATTAAAAAACTTTCGAGACTAGTTTATTGTATCACAATCCAAAATTTTAAATGTATAAAAGACCTAGTTTATGATTCACAAAGAGCCCTAATTTATTTTCCACAGTAATAGGATGGAAATATTTAGATTTAACAATAATAGGTCATGCATGGCTCAATAGTTAAAGTTTTGTCGTGTATCTATTTTTACTAAAGTAAAGTAAAGGTTTTGAATTTAAATTTCTAATTTTTTTAAAATAAAAAGAAAAATACAATGACAACAACTATGTATTTTACTTTAATTCAAATATCTAGATTTTTGAAATAAAAAGAAAAATACAATGACAACAACTATGTATCATGAATCTTTTTTCTCACATGAGTTTAAAAAAAAAGTGACCGCTAAATTAATGACCTAAGCTCAAATGGACTAGACTTTTTTTTTTTTGTAGGTAAATAAGATGGAGCGAGAAATTTAATAATAAAAAAATATAAATAAAGAAAGATGTAGTATGTTTTATTCTAAAGAATACTCTTGAAATAAGGAGAAAAAATAAGTAAATAAAAATGATGAGAAAACAAACAAGCTCCTCTCACAAACACAAAAAATTAGTGAAATTATAGTTAGGTAATTTATTTGCATTCTTAAATAGCACAAACACAATTTTTCGGAGGAGGCTTTAATCATCACATAAAATTATTAAATTGAAGACCAATGTTTATCAATCTATCTGTAACTGCATTGTTATTTTAATAAGTATGAATAAATTTAAATTATAATTTATTTATATAATCTTTACAACGTTGCCATTAATTATGAAAACTATCAAAGAGGACATAATATAAGAATAAAAAGAAGATCAATGATTAGAATAAATTCACACTCCAAAATAAACTTATACCAACTATGAGTAATAACAATCTTAAGAACTAAGATAATTCCCATAATTTTCGTAAAATAAACAGTTTTAATCTTTAAAAAAAAAAAAATCATTTAAAAAAGAACTTATCTTATCTTTAAAGACTCTATTACAATTTGTCTTTTTTAAATTACCTTCGAAAGACCATTCATATTAAACGAGACTAGACTTTTAAAATGTGTTACAATACAACCACTATGAATCAAGATTCCAAAATATATGATTAAAATGTCAATTGCTTTTTTTTTTGTTAAAAAAAAAAAGGAAGACAAAGAAAGTATAACAAGGCGCCTTCCAAGCTAACTAAGCAGAGAGAGCTCCAGATGCAAGACTTTCTTAATGAGCTGTCTAAGAGTGATGTGATGTCGTATTAATTTTACCCATATTAATATACACATCAATTAAACGAAATTTGAAAGCTGAGAAATAATACCTTTTCAACACAAATTTCTTGTCTCTTTTATTTGAATAATGTTTACAAAATTTGTATCTTGTCTTGCCAAAAAATTTTATGTGTTTAATTATTTATTTTTATCTTTTCAAATTTCTGTGTTTACTTATAATAAATTAATCATTAAGAGATTCTACTAACATGCACCAAATTAATAACGAGCCATATATTATATCTTTATCTTATATTGAATCTAAAAATAACAAGACACTGCATATCAATTGTAATTTAATAGGATTACTACGAGCCAAAAAACAGAAAAAATAATTATCAATAAACGAACAGAGAATTCATTAGTCTCAATCCAAACAAATTACATCAATTATACAACAAATGAAACTAATAGCAACAATGTGAATTTCTTCAGCCAATGGTAAATTTAAAAGGGAAGAAGAGCCTGAGCCCTCGGAGAAGAAAGAAGTCTACACATAATCACATGGAAAATTTAAGAGAACGGAAAATACAAAGAAGATTTGCCGTTTAGGAAAGGAGCCCAAATGCAAGAGCTGCAAGAGAAGCAAGAATGGTGGGCACAAAAGCAGTGGCATCAGAGGTAGGGTTAGGAGCTGGGGCCTCAGCATCAACTGCTGCAACATTTTGGACAGCTGACACAGCCATGAACACAATCACCATAGCCAAGAACAATCTCATCTTCATTACTGCCTCCATTCCTGCAATTAAACTTTGTTTAGCGAATGTGTGTTGCAATAAGATGAAGCGAGACAGGCGAGTAATAGAAGCTGGCCATTGCAGGCTTATATATAGTTGTTAAAAGTTCAAATAAAAGAAACTAGTGGTTAAGGGCAGGCTGGCCTTGGCCCTTGGGGGACCCTTTGCCTTCAACCGCATGCATTTTCTTTCTTTTTTGGTTGTAAAAGAGTGGACATAATCAAGGGGTATTGATGATATGTTTATATAATTATAGCATATTAATAGTTAGCTATTCAAAATGTTAATAGTTTTTATGCTCACCTACATCCAAAACTATAAAGAACCAAGTCTATTTTCTAATAACACTGTCACCCCCCTGAGGTTAGCACAAATTACATTTTAATTGTAACTTTAATTTTAATTATACTGTCACTCTTCTACTTTATTAACAAGACAAAAATATATTCATAATTTTGTTGTATAAATAAGTAAATTATCTTTGAAAGATATGATTATTTTAGTCCTTTTAATTAAGTAAAAGGGTATTATTGTAAATGAAATTAAAGGTGTCATAAAAGTGTAATTTATGTCAAAATCAGGGGGTAAAAGTGTTAATATCCCCTTTGGATGTTGATTGGGAATAATTTAGAGGGCTAACAAAACTAAGCGATGGTTGGAACAGAGTGTTCTAACGGCGAAAGCTGCTGGGTGCCATACAGCTGTTGCCCCCTCTTTTATTTAGCACATTAAAAAATTTAGAAAATTAAAAAAAAAAAAAGTTGCCTGCGAGGACAATTACGACCCCGGAAGGAAGCATGTCCCCAGGCTACATTTTAAGTGAGACGAGGGAGTTTTTGGTCATTTTACCGAGCTCAATATATATTAAAGAATTTCTCCATCTCCCAAGATATTTTCTTATGGGAATGTGGTGGGAGTGGTGAAATGTGCAATCAAACTTGTAATTTTGACAATGCGTTAAACGTATTTCGATAGTAATCCATTCAATGAGTAATTTTTCTTTGATACAGCTGGTGGCTTCGTTTGTATGAATATGGTAGGTAAGAAGACAGCAGCATCAGTAGAATCTCCATGAATAGAATACACAACTTGTGCTTGCAGTCAACATATTCTGCAGAATCCTATTCATGATTCATGACTTGAAACCTGAGAGATGCATGAACATGGACTATGAATGAAGAATACAACATTGGTTTTTTTTATTATTATATTTTGGATATGTTAGATATTTTGTGTTACTTGTGACCAAAAAGTATGTATAATAATTTATATATATATATATATAACATATATTGATGATAGCTCGTATTTATAAAATATTTGATTTATGTATTAAATATACGAAGTTAATATAAAAGATATAAATTATAAATTATTTATAAATTAAATAATATTTACAATTATTAGTGAAAAAGTTATGTTAGAATGTAATTTTTTTCATACTTTTTATAATAAATAATTTATTTTTATTATTGAAATATATATTTTGAATATAAAAATTAATGTATATAATACATTGAACTGGACTAATTTGAATTTTGATATAGTTAACTAAATTTTAATTTATATTAACTTTAGAAAAAACTTTAATAAATTTGATTGACCTTAATTTTAAGTAAGTAAATGAACTTGCATTCATGTGTTGTCTTTTTAAATTATAACGAAGTAAGATCTATATAAATGATTAAAACCTCAATGGCTTGAAGATACAATTTCATGAATCATAGAAACATATACTTACAAAATAGAATTTACTTAGTGATGTTCACCTAAATTGTTTGTAGTGCTTAATCATTTAAATTTATGCCCACGATTTTTTTAATAAATTATTTATTGAATAATAATATTTATTTATAAACTTATTTACAAATATAAATATATTAAAAAATAATCATTACAATATTCAATAATTTGGAGGTAAATAGGTAATTAGGTAGTATATATTTTTTAAAACCTCATATCAATTATAGACATCAATCAATGAGCCAATTAAAAGCTTTAATTATAGGTATCAGTCAAATGATTAATTAAGTTGTTATTATTAATCTAAAATTAAGTTTAATTTAATTAAAAAATTTAATTAAAATAAGCTTTTATTTATTTTATATGAATTACTAAAGTGTTGACTTTAACTTTTAATGGAATAGTTTGTAATTAACTTAAAAAATTGGTTAGTTATGAAATAACTTAGATTGTTTTTTTAAAGTTGAAATTAAAAAGTTTATGAATTTATTTTTCTCTTTATTATCTCATCTTAATCAAACTCTTTATTCTGAGAAAGGTGCCTATATATAAAGGAGATTGGGCATAATAAAAATTTTTTTTTTTTTTTTTTGGTATTTTGTGTTAAGAAAAATAAGCATTAGGCTACTCCTTTCTCTCGGCCTATGTAATTGTCTGAAAAGATTGTCAACACTATAAGTTTGAATATAAAAAATAATAGAAAAGATTGTAGTTAATTAATTCAAAGTTTATAAAGCGATAAATTGAAATAATTTTATATATGTAATTATAAATAAGATGATATAACTTTTATTTAAATTATTTTTATTAAAAAAATCTAACAAGATATTCATCCCAAATTATATTTTAAATTTATCTTGGACAACTTCCCATTAATTATTTAGATGGTAGGCTTTAAATATAAGGAAATTATTAGCTATTTTATAGATTTTTATAATAATCATTTACTTTTTTATATATTTTTTAGTGTCTTATTATCTCTTTGTATGTGCGTGGAGGGTAATTAATTAATAAGAGCATAATAAACTACGAAAAGGTACCAGATAAGTGGTTATTATAAAAATCTATAGACAGAGAATTTGCAATTTCCCTTAAATATGTTAGATAGTAAGTTGATGTGGTATGACTAATCTAACTAATTCATAACAAATTCCTATGAAGAAAAAAAATTCATACTAATTATTGTAATTTGACTTTTTTTATTTTGTAAAAAAACGTAAACTAATTCATTTAAAACAAAATTAACAACGCAAATACTTATTTACAGTTCAAATTAAAATTTGCCTAATTAAAATTTAATAATAATGATTAAAAAGACCAAATATAATCATATTTATCATGAGAAAATTTCTTTTTGCACAAATATATCGACGGGTCAAAGAAACCTTTATTATAAATGTTATACATATACATGAAGGAACTCTTGCCCGACTCGTACACTTGAATATTTAAAATAACACCAACCACTAAAATAATATGATGGTAGGCTTTCATGCTACTATTGAGTTGTGTGAAATCTATGACTTAATATTAGTATCAAAATTTACCGTAAAAAATTAAAGTTCAAATTTTATTCTTAAATTTTAAAAGACTTAATTTTACAAAATTAATTGTCAACCGATAATACTTACATACTTATATAAGAAATCAATTGATTCTTTACATGAAATCATTTGTAACGTAATACGATGGACATCTATCTCTTGAGCACATGTTTAGGTTCGATTTTAATGGGAAAAAAAATAGAACACTTAACAATGTATTTTGATAGATCAAGAATTATGAGATCATTCCTTTCATTTTATTCTAAGGTGATAGATGGATCGTATTAATCGAGCTTTTACACTATTGGATTGAATGATAAAAATATTATTAAAAAAAAGACAATTTTTTTTCGAATAAAATGAAAATTGAATTCATATAATAAGATAAAGGTTTTCTATTACTTAGTCGAAAAAAATATGTGACCATAGAATAGAGATTAAGTGGAATAGAATTAACTATATGGTAGAGTCGTGGAAACAACTCTTTCTTCTATATTTGGATCTTAGCTCTATGGAACAATATCGTCAAGTGAGAATTCGATTCACAAATAGGAGACCTATCTCCACAGCAAGCTCCTCACTTCAATTTGACCTAGTCCATCGCGTTTGGGACATCTTTTAAAACTTTCATCTATCAATTTGTATGGTCTTAAACCATCAATAATGTTTTTTTTTTCGAATTTGAATATTTTATTGATTCATTAACTTTTATTATGTTAATATTAGTCATTGTAGTTGGAATTCTGATTCTTATTTATAAAGATAATTATATGTATCTTGATCAAAGATATTTAAAATTTTTTATTTAAGTTTTTAGTACTTCAATGTTGGGATCAATTACAAGTTCAAATTTTATATAAATTTATATTTTTTTTGAGAATTTATTGTAATGTATTTTTATCTATTAATAGGGTTTTAGTTCACACACCTAATGCGGCATCATTAGATCACTTTTGAATAGGTCAAGGAGTACAACAAAGAAAATAAAAATTCATCTTCAAAGTACTCAAAGACATTCTCTAAGCGCCTTAGAATTCAATAATACCATTGGCAAGGTAAGGAAGTAGGGCTTTCTATGTTATTCCTCTCCATTCATATCTCTTTTTTCAATTTTGGACTCGATCAATTTACAAGATTGAATGACCAATTCTCCTTGGACCTACGATTCAATATTTCAATTATTAAATGTTGAGTCGGGTATATAAGCCATCTATTTTGGAGGAACTTAAAAAAAGGGTTTTCGGTTTTTTGCACCCTATTTTGTTCTTGCAACTATTTAAAATATAAAAGAAATACTTTTTTAAATAATAACAATAATAGAAAAATGGTACATTATATATCATAGAAGTACATAAATCCGTCCCTGATAATTTTGATTCCCAAAGTTTGAGTTTAAAAAAAAAACGTTTTAACATATACATTCCTTTTCATTTTCATATTTAAATTAATTTTTAAGAAAAACCATACATCCTATCTTTATTTGTATTTTTAAAGATACCCTCTAAATTAAAATGCTAAAGTTTCTTTATTTATAACTTTTTTTTTTAATTTATGATTCATCATCTTCACACAATGAATTTGGAGTAGGAGTAGATAAAAGTTAATGAGAAAGAAAAGATATCAATTTAAATAGTGGCATCTATCCAAATTTTATTAACCAAGCCAACAAAAAATTTAAAATATTTCGACTCTCAACTACCCTCCTATTTAGAACAAAACTCTTAAAGGTATCTCTTAGGATTAAAAATACATAATAACAATTGCCAATATAGTAATTTTGATCTAAATAAAAATAGTTTGAATAAAATTATAAGAATGTACATTTTATTTTTTGGGATGTAGTTTAATTGGTCAAAGCACTGCTCCATCAAGGCGTAGGTTGTGAGTTCGAGCCCCCGTCAATGTTGACAAATTTAAATCCAATAAAAGATATATTAATATATCTTGCCACTTTCAATTAAAATAGGTCCAAATATGACGTGATATGATATTATCTAATTTAAGGTTTTTGTATACCTTCTAGCTATCCTTATAAATATACATAAGTGTGAGAAAATTTGTCTTAAAATTGTAGTTTCATATGTGTAATAATTTCAGCTACAAAATGCTGCATTCCTTGGGACTAATATCATAGGCAATAATAATACGTATTATTGCCAAGTAATTTAATTTCATAACAATTTTACTTGGTACCAATATCATAGGCAATAATACGTCACAATCAAATCACAATGAGTTTTAAGTTCGGTTTTGCAATACCGGATCAAACTAAATTTATTCGGGAAAAAATTAATTAATTTTTATATTTTTAATATTGAATTAAATTGCCCGATTCAATCCATTTTAATTTGATATTTTCGATTCAAATTCCTTTTTATTCGTTCCTAATTTCAAGATAACTATTAATATCACTAATCATAGGAACATTTATAGGGTGTCAGATGTAATAAACCAGGATGATGGGTGGAATTTTTCTCTACTAAAAAATTTACTTTGAAAGGTTGATGTGAATATTATTAGCTCTATCCTTATTGGAGGTTTTGGGAAAGACGGCAGTATCTTATGACTTATAACACTTTGGGTTTATTTTTCAGTGTTAGGAATTTTAGTTAAGTCACCTATAATGGAATGACTTACACAATCATTAAAAACAATCATATAATTTGTTGATAAGAATGAATAATTTATTAATTTAAATAAAAATTTTATTAACATAAATGAAGAAATTATTAATTTAAATAGATAATTTATTAACATAAATGAAAAAATTATTAATTTAAATGGACAATTTATTAATATAAATAAAAAATTTATTAACAATAAAAATAATCAAAATAATATTATGAGAGTGTTTATATAAATTAACTTTGTTTTATTATAAATGAGTATAAAAAATATGCAAATAATGTGTATGAAATATTTTTAAAATGAAAAATTAAGAAAGTATATGTACGAATGAGTTAAGAGTTATTGATTAAAAAAAAAAAAAAAGTTCTTGCATGTGAATTGAGAAGATTTTTCGCTTGTGATTGTCCTCTGATCAAAAATAAAGCAGTGACATAAATTTGTTCGTTCTGACTTCAAGCTTTCACATCAAAATCGGATATGTTATTATTTGTTATTTCCTTCGTTCAGTGAAGTCTGCCTACAGTTTGGGACGTGATCTAAGTTACAAAGAATCAAAAGACGCCATGATTGTTGCTTGCATGCGGCAATGGTGGAGGAAATCGTGGGGTCTGAATATTCCCCCAAAGTTTCAGATTTTTGTTTGGAGTGCGGGTGCTTAGTTTGCTACCAACAAATCTCAATCTGAAATCTCGTGGTGTTGATATTCAGGAAGTTTTGTAGTCGTTGTGGAGATGAAACTGAATCAGTCTGCCACGTTTTATTTCGCTGTCCAACCCCTGCATCCATTTGGGAGTTTTCTGCATTCGGTTTCATCATTGTTAATCATCCTGGAAACTCCTTCAATCCACTGTTCTTTGATATGGTTAAGGAGATGAGTGATGAAGACTTGGAATGTTTGTGTATGCTGTTATGGGCATGCTGGTTTACTCAAAATAAATTTCTGTTCCAGGATTAGGATATTCAGCCAAGTGATGTCATGGAGAGGACTGGACTTATTCTTTATGAGTTCCAGGCAATAAGGTTAGCAGTTGCAGTTGATAAGCTGAATGGCAAAGGTGTTGTTATTCATGGTTCGGAACAGGTTTCAGATGCACATTATACAGATTTTTCAAACTCCCTAACTTCGATTCCCCCGACTCGATTGTACCCTCCTCAACGAGGCAAATTGAAAGGAAATGTTGATGCCGCTGTGGACAAGGAGAGAAACGTTATTGAACTGGGTTTAGTGATTCGCAACTCATTGGGGATCGTTTGGTTTGTTTTTACGAAAGACTTTATTTGGGACTTTCACTCCCCTAGCTGCTGAATGTTTAGCTTTGTAGCATGGCAGTAATAAAAGATGTAAGAATATTGATTGAAAATTATTGGGATATAATTTGAAAAGTAAGTTAAGTGTGTAAGATGCGCACGGATTGAAAACGAATGCGAAAGGAGGTAAAAAATGAAGAAGGGTGTACCAGACGTCAGCGCCGCGGCGACTAGGCGTGGGCGCCGCGAGGCCCAATCCAGTAATTGAGCGCAGCGGCGTTAGGCGACGAGCACCGCAGCGCTCAGACGGGCGCGCCAACACCGCGGCGCTGGAGACGGGAACAGTATTTCAAAATAGGAAAACTTCCTTATTTTGTCTCCCACTTGCTCCAGGACTCCCTAATACGACTCTCACACGTATAGGGTAAATTTAGGATGTCCTAAAGGCTATATAAAGGCTATCAATTAGCTTGTAAACACATCCTTTGTGATCATCAATAATCTTTCTGATCAAAGTATAATCTTTGTGATAGGTTGATAAATCTTAGTAATCATCAACAATCTTTGTGGTTCTTTGTGAGAGAAAATCCCTAAAATGAGAGAGAGAGTTTTCTTTGTAATCTTTCTTGTAATAGGTATACTTTGTAAGTGCCTTATGATTCATAATAAGAGAAGAGTGTGATCTTGATCCACCGTGGACGTAGACAAGTTGCCGAACCATGTAATTCTTTGTGTGTTCTTCTTCTACCTTTTCTCTTTATTTCTTAGTAACTTGTTCTGCATTATTATTTGCTTGGGAGTTTTTTGCTTGTTTGTGTGCTTCCGCTTTAACAAATTGGTATCAGAGTTTTTGGTTCTAAGCAGACATGACCACACCCAAGTATGAGGTAGAGAAATTCAACGGTACGAATAACTTCAATCTGTGGAAGAAGAAGGTTAAGGCGTTGTTAGTGAGCCAAAGGCTTGGTTCGGCATTAGAGAAGACTGCAGCTCTATCTAATGATGAAGAGAAGAAGCCAGAGTCATCCAAAGCCGAAGCAGAAAGAAGGGACATTCAAGAAAGAGGTCATAGCACAATCGTTCTGTCATTGAACGATGAAGTACTAAGGGAAGTAGCAAGTGAGACAATGGCGATAGGTCTTTGAAAGAAGCTTGACTTTCTTTATATGAGAAAATCATTGGCCAACAGATTATATATAAAGAAGAAGTTATATTAGCTGTCCATGTCAGAGGGGACGCCGATAAAAGATCATATAGATGCCTTCAATAAAATCATCCTTGATCTTTAGTCTATCAACATCAAGATAGAAGATGAAGATAGAGCAATTATCTTGCTGAGTTCACTCCCCAAAAACTATGAGAGTTTTGTTGATACACTACTTTACGGCAGAGAAAGTTTAACGATGAGTAATGCGAAATCATCATTAAACTCAAAATTATTAGGAAAGTAAATTGAGGGCAATGCAGAAAGCTTATCTGTAAGAAGAAGGCCCTCATATAGAGATGGGAAGAAAAAAAGGCTCCAGGTCGAAGTCTAGGACTCCTAAGAAGTGCTATTGTTGCAAGAAAGAGGGGCACTTCATAAAGGACTGTCCTGAGAAGAAAGCACAAGACAAGAAGAAAGCGGATGCTGCGTTTGCCTATGATGATAGCTATGACAGCGCAGAGACACTCGTCGCTACTGATGGTATGAACTCTAAACAATGGGTTTTAAATTTTAGTTGTACTTTTCTCATGTGCCCGCACAAGTCTTGGTTTACAAATTTCTAGCCCATTAGTGGTGGTAAAGTTTTAATGGGTAATGACGTTGCGTGTCAGATGATGGAAATTGGTAGTGTTAAGCTTAGGCTGCATGATAGACGAGTGAGAGAGTTGACAGATGTTGGGTATGTTTCTGACTTGAAGAGAAACTTGATCTCACTGGGGATTTTAGACCAGAATGGATGTTCCATCAGGATCGACCGAGGGATTTTAAGAGTTTTGAAGGGTTCCCTGGTAGTTTTTAAGAGGAGAAAAGCGCAAAGGTATTTATGTGCTTAAGAGTGAAGTCGTGAGTGGTTCTGCACTATTCTTTATAGATGATGAGAGTATGCAAACCAAGTTGTGGCATCTTAGACTGGCATATCTAGGCAAGAGAAACCTAAAGGAGTTATATAGTCAAAAGGAGTTTAGTGAGGATAAGTTTCAGGCTTTAGAGTTTTGTGAGCATTGTGTGCTTAGGAAAGTACATAGAGTGAGGTTCAATACCGACGAGCACAAGACTAAGGGGACTCTTGACTACATACACTCGAATTTTTGGGGACCAACTCTGACAACTACTTGTGGTGGTGCCAGGTATTTTCTCAATTTGATTGATGACTAGTCAAGGAAGCTATGGGTCTATGTGTTGAAGAGCAAGGATCAAGCATTTGATGTGTTTAAAACTTGGAAGACTCTTGTTGAGAATCAAACTAGCAAAAGAGTGAAGAGGTTGAGGACTGACAACGGCTTCAAATTTTGCAACAAAGAGTTTGATGGATTTTGTGCCAAGCATAAGATTGTAAGGCATAGAACAGTAAGATCAATACCACCGCAGAATGGCGTAACTGAGAGGATGAATAGGACCCTACTTGAAAGGGTTAAATGCATGCTTACTAATGCAAAGATGTCTAAGACATTCTGGGGAGAAGCTGTAGTGACTGCAGCTTACTTAATTAATAGAAGTCCCTCCTTAGCAATTGACTTCAAGATGCCAGAAGAGAAATGGTCTGGCAATCCTCCGAAGTATGACCACCTCAGAATATTTGGTTACCCTGCCTTTGTACAAGTTAAAGAGGGAAAGTTGGAACCTAAAGCTATTAAATGAGTATTCATATGATATCCCGAAAAAGTGAAAGGATATAAGGTGTAGTGTAAAGACTTGACACCACCAAAGAGTATCATAAGCCATGACGTAACATTCGATGCGATGACGATACTGAAAACCTCCCAAAAAGATGAGAAAGAAGAACCTATGCTCAAGGAAGACTTAGCACCCGAGTTAATAAAAGTTGAAGTAGAGCCTGAAAATGGATCTGATATGCCCCTAGATCAATACTTTAACAAGAAGATCCTTGAAGATGAACCAAGAACACCAGCAAGTTCCTCCAAGTCCCCCCAAAAGAAGACTAAAACTCTTAAGTTGGAACTTGAAGAGTACCAGCTTGCTAGAGACAGGCTAAGAAAAATGATAAACCCACCAGTCAGGTATGCACAAACAGATTTAGTTGCTCATGCTTTTGATTATGCTTACACTCTTGAGTCTGATGAGCCTAGGATATATAGTGAGGCTATGAAGAGTGAAAATAAGAAAGAATGGCAGCAGGCATGGAAGAAGAAATTAGTTCTCTTAGGAAGAACAATACCTAGAAGTTGATGAAGAGACCTTAAAATAAGCTAGTCAGGTGCAAGTGGGTGTATAAGTTGAAGGAGGGGATACCGAGGATAGAGCCTACGAGATTCAAGGCTAGGTTAGTTGCACAAGATTTTACTCAGAGAGGGGGAGTTAATTTTCATGAGATATTCTCTCCGGTTGTCAAGCACACATATATTATGATTTTGTTAGCCATGTGAGCAAACTTTAATTTACATCTAAAGCAGATGGATGTAAAGACAGCTTTTTTACATGGAGAACTTGAAGAAACGATATACATGGCACAACCGCAAGGGTTCGAGGAGCTTGGAAAAGAAGATCATGCTTGTTTGCTAAAGAAGTCATTATACGAGTTAAAGCAATCACTTAGACAGTGGTATAGAAGATTTGATGAGTTTTTGATGACTTGTGGTTTTAGTAGGAGCAAGTATGATGGATGCGTGTACTTCAAGAACATAAGTTGTGGGATGATGTATTTGCTTCTATACGTCGATGATATGTTGATCGTATGCAAGAATATGGAAGAAATACAGAAGCTCAAGAAGCATTTGAGTGACGAGTTTGAAATGAAGGATTTGAGAGCAACGAAGAGAATTTTGGGTATGGATATTGTGAGGGAAAGAAGAGATGTTATATTCTTTTCCCAACAGCGATATATAGTCAAATTTTTGGAGAAGTTTGGTATGTCAAACGCGAAGGCTGTCTCTACTCCTTTGACCATGCATTTCAGATTTTCAGCAGCCCAGTCGCTGACATCCGAAGAGGAGAAACTGCAGATGAACAAAGTACTGTATGCAAGCACTGTAGGGAGCATCATGTATGCAATACTTTGCACAAGACCAGATATAGCACAGGCTGTAAGTGTGGTGAGTAGATACATGACAAATCTGGGTAAAAATCACTGGCTTGTAGTAAAGTAGATTCTGAGATATTTTAAGGCAACGTCAAATCACGGGTTGATATATAAGAGGGATGAGGACAACAATGAAATTGTAAGAGGGTACGTAGACTCAGATTATGCAGGTGATTTAGACAAGAGAAGATCGTTGACGGGCTACGTATTCACAGTGTTTGGGTGTAGTGTGTGTTGGAGATCAGTTCTACAATATGTGGTTGCACTCTCTACCACAGAGGCGAAATACATAACTGTTGGTGAAGTTATCAAGGAAGCCGTGTGGTTAAAAGGTATATGTGCAGAGGTATTGGCTAGTAAAGATGTGAACACCGGTGTATATTGTGACAGCCAGAGTGCCATACACCTAAGCAAGCATCAAGTGTTCTATGAGAGGTCGAAACACATTGATGTAAGGCTCCATTACATTCAACAGATTGTCCAAAGTGGTGAAGTTAGTCTAACAAAGATAACGTCATCTAAAAACCCTGCTGATATGTTGACTAAGTCACTGCCCTCGGTTAAGTTCGTCCTATGCAAGGACTTAATCGGAGTCAATAATCTGTGAGGGTGACCAAAGATGCGAAAATGAGAGATCGAGTTGCTTTGTGAATGATTTTGAATCAATGAGAGGATTTGTGAGAGTATTGATTGAAAATCATCACGATATGATTTAGAGAGCAAACTAAGTGTGTAGGGTACACATGGATCAAATACGGACGCGAAAGGAGGCGAAAAACAAAGAAGGGCACACCAGGCGCCAGTGCCGCGGCGCCCAATCCAGTAACTGAGCGCCGCGGCGCTAGGCGATGAGCGCCACAGCGCTCAGACGGGTGCGCCAGCGCTGCGGCGGTGAGATCCCAGCGCCGCGGCGCTGGAGACGAAAATAGTATCCCGAAATAAGAAAACTTTCTTATTTCGTCTCCCACTTGCTCCAAGACTCCCTAATACGACTCTCACACGTATAAGGTAAACCTATGACGTCACAAAACCTATATAAAGGCTATCAATTAACTTGTTAACACATCCTTTGTGATCATCAATAATCTTTGTGATCAAAGTATAATCTTTGTGATAGGTTGATAAATCTTAGTGATCATCAACAATTTTTGTGGTTCTTTGTGAGAAAAAATCTCTAGAGTGAGAGAGAAAGTTTTTTTTGTAATCTTTTTTGTAATAGGCATACTTTATGAGTGTTTTGTGATTCATAATAAGAGAAGAATGTGATCTTGATCCACCGTAGATGTAAACAAGTTACCAAACCACATAATTTTGTATGTGTTCTTCTTCTACCATTTCTCTTTATTTTTTATTAATTTATTCTACATTATTATTTATTTAAGAATTTTTTACTTATTTATGTAATTCTACTTCAACAAAACACAATATGCAAATAGATATCATTAAGTTAGATTGCATCAATGTTATTCATGCGCTTAATAAGCAATCGTTTTTAGGAGTGGAGATCCCATATTCTAATAGATACGAAGAATGTATCTTATCAAGTTTTTCGTAGAAATGGAAACTTGGTTACTCATTTTTTAGTAAAGTATGTTGTAGGTAACTTTGTTGATGTTACATGGATTCATTCCATGTCCAAGATGTTAAGTTATTGTATTCATTATGCGTATGACTTTATTTTTGAATTAATGATACTCTTCTCTAAGAAAAAATCACAATGGGTTTTTATTAAGCAATTCACATAGCTTTAAAAATAATTTAAATCCCATTGTAATTACCTAACAAAAAAAAAAATGAAGTAGTATTTATGTTAACAACTTAATTATAAAGGTTGATAGTATATTTTTACCTTGAAGATTCTTAATTCCAATCCCTTTTTTCATGTAAAAAAAAAAATTGATTGTTAAAAAATATGTAATTGTAAGATGAGGGCTAAAAAAAAGGGAACATCACATGTTTGAAAAATATGTAAAAGTGATATATTAATATTGATTCATTTGTGTTTTTGTCTTCAAAACAAATGTGGGTCTTTTTTGTCTGCTGCCTCTAAGCTTCAATAGTCAAATAAATCTATGTTCTTTCTTATTTTTACACATTTAAATTATAAATAAAAAAAGTAGAAAGGAGCGAGAAATTTCGTTATCTATGACAAAAGCGAGATAAATTCTAACATGTATGATTGTCAATTTATATATAAAGTTTAATCTTTTAATTTGAAGTAACAAAAATTTCCATTATTGAGCAAGTAGAATTATGTCCCACGCATTTGAAGCAATATTCATGTAGAAAATAAAATGGTAAGATTAAGGTAAGTCTAGAAGTGAAAATTTTAT
The DNA here is from genome assembly GCA_946807835.1 of Ailanthus altissimus. Lineage (NCBI taxonomy): Eukaryota > Viridiplantae > Streptophyta > Magnoliopsida > Sapindales > Simaroubaceae > Ailanthus > Ailanthus altissimus. The sequence goes on along the minus strand of OX327712.1, from coordinate 13,833,714 downwards.
GGCTCGTTTAGTTGAATTTTTTAAATTTTAGTTTTTAAAATTAGAGTTTTTAAACTTTAAAAAAAATAAAGTTTTATAAAAAAGTATTGATCATTTAGTTATTAATTAACAAAACTATTTTAAAGTACTAGTACCTTAATTCTATATTGTTAAAAATATTTATTTGTAATTAAAATATCAAAAAGACAAATGAATATCGAATAAATTTATTTATTTAAATTTTAAATAAATTACAATAAAATTAAATTTACTATATATTTTATCAATTCAATCTCTTAAAATACAAGAATCTAATTAAAATTAATATAGAGCAATCAACGAATCAAACAAATTGCGTTTGGTACAAAAATTAAAAATAAAATAAAATAATACTTGTTAAACTAAAGAATTTTAGTAAAGTCTTTGTAGAGATACGATAACTATAAAAATATAGAGATGTGATGGCTTAAAAAAATATTAATTAAATATAATTAATTTTTTATAAATCCTATATATAGATATTAAAGAAAATCTCAAAATATTTTACTCTTAAGAACCTAAAATTTGAACTTTTGTATGTAGAGTTAAAATAATTTTTTATTTTTCAAAAATTTATTTTCAATTACAATTAAATATCATGAAAATATTTAAAAATAACTTTTAATATTAAAAAAATTCTTTTAAATAATAAAAAAGTCAAACTAAATAAGTACTTTGTGAAAAAAAATTGAGAAGCTTTGTTAGCAACAAAGACATCAAATTGCACTTGCTTATATGACAATGATAAAGGGTTTGCAATACATTTTTTTACTAAAATGAAAGCTTCAAATTCAAATTTTCTCTCACTTAAATAAAGAAAAAAAAATAACATCAAATTATTATATGGGCAATACGTAGTGTGCATAAGCACGTAGTATTTAAAAACTCATTATTAGTTTATTATTTAATTTAAAATTTAAAATTAATAGATAAATATTTAATATTAGTATTAAAAATAATTTTAATAATCTCTCTCACGTAAAACATAAATTTGAGTATGTCAAAACTAAATAAATACTCCTATCTCGTAAACTAAAAATTTAATAAATTAATATATGAGAATTCGAATTTAAAATCTTAATTTTGTACTATATTAATTTATCATTCAATACAAAAATTTAAATTAATAAATAAAAATTTAATATTAATATTAAAAATAAATTTTAACACTCATGGTGAATAGATTGAATGCATAAAACAGGATATGCAGTGGGCATAGAGTGGTGTGGATGCATAAGGATCTAAGCTAATGTGTGATGCTCAAATAGAGCCGGGAGAGGTGGCATACTGAACACCAACGGTGGATCTAAGTTGTTTAAGTGGTGGAGTACATAGCATTTTATCTTGTGAGAGACAGAGAAAGGGAGAAAGACATGAATAAGAACTCGTTTCTTTACTCTTAATGTCTCTCAGCAATTCTTGTATCTTGATAAGTGACTAATAATAAAGATAATTGAGCAAGTTTTTATTAGTTGAAGTAAGTCAATTTGATTGAACCATGTTAAATCTTGTTGTGTGCTGCCTATTTTTGTTTCTCTATGGAGTGCTCTTTACAATCTTTCCTTATATTTTGCGCATGTGTTTTCCATTGGCTGGTATTCGTCAAATTAGTTTGGGGTTTTGTGAGTTGTGATTGAGTTATGTGCTCAAAAAATAATATAAGTGTTGAGATTGATGATTTAAAATTATGTAGAATTTGATTTTGAAAATCAATTAAAAGTTGATACGTGTTAAATAGTTTTGAATAAATGAGAAAGGGATAAAAAATTAAAAAGTTAAAAGTTAGGAGTGGCATGAAAGTATGAAAAGATAAATTTTTAAGTGTGATTGCTGAAGTCAGAATACGTAGTGTTGCAATATCAAGTTAGGATCACAAGAATGTCGTGATGCTTATTTTCGAGAAACTTTCGTTTTAAGTAGAATTATATTCTAAAATCAATTTTAGACTTTTTAAACATATCAACTTTTATTCCAACTAAAAAATAGAATTTTATGAACGTTTTAGAGTTTATATAAACTCTTGTAAATCTTTTATATTATTAAGCATCAATAAAAGAGAAAAAAAATAAAGAATTTAAGTAACACTTAAGTGTTTTGTATTTAAGAGAATATTGTATAGATCATTAAGAGCTTTAACTATTAAATATTTATTATAATATTTTGTGAAAAGATCTTTGTAATCTTGAATTCTTTTTAAATTAAATAATAAAAATTAGAATCTTGCAATTTATCATAAACGTAAGCGTTTGTTACTAAACTACATATATTATTTGTGCCTTTTGTGTATATGATTATTTATATCTATAATTATTGTAATCTTTTTTTTTTTTAATTACTTATGAATGAAGTTTTTCACAAAATATTTAAAAGATTTTTTTAAAGTGCATGATAAAAACCTCAATAATAAATATATATATTATTGGTTTTGGGGAGTTAATAATTTTATTTATATATTTTTATTTTCTTTGTACATTGATAAAAGGAATTAAATTCAAAACGTCAACATTATTCAAGAAACATTATCATTATTGAAAATTGGTGCCTTTGAAAGTTCTTAATTTCCAAAAAAAAGTATTTGATCATACATTAATATAGTTATAAAATAATATGAAAAGTACTTTTAATATAAAAAATAAACACTCAAACACACAATATGTCATAGACAAGAAGCACTATGTTGTTTTTTTAATAGGCAATAAAATTTATGAGATAAGGTTTCAAACATATCTTATTAATGTTTGATCTAGTTGAATAAAGATACATATATATATGTCTACCATTTATGTCGGGCGAAAAATCTCCAATTTTAAATGGAATAAAAAAAATTTGATAGAAGAATTCGTATATTTTTGTTAAATACTTAATTTTTTAAAATAATTGTTAGTCAAAATGATACTAAAGTCTTTCTAATAAGTAATTTCTATGACCAAATCGTTAAAATATTTATTTGATGAATTAAATTATATCATAGTATAAGATGAGCTTATATTTAAAATTAATATTTTTTTTAAAGTATATTAATATGTACAATAATTGAGATAATATTACATTACACGCTAATAAATGTCTAAATTAAATAAATATATCATAGAATAGGATAAGCTTATATTTAAATTAATGTTTTTTTAAAGGTATATCAATCTATACAATAATTAAGATAATATCACATTATAGATTAATAAATACTCAAATCAAATAATTTTTATAAATATGAGAATAATTTCCTCACACACAAAAAGAATAACTATTTCACACACAGGAAGAATAATTGTCTCTATGCATAGGGATAACAAATACTCAAATCAAATAACTCTTATAAATAAAGGAATAACAGCCTCACACATAAAGGGAATAACTGTTCCCATAAAAAAAAATACTATTTTAACATTTGTCAATACTCAAATTTTAACCAAAATAAAAAAGATGCACAAAACTTATTATTGAGACAAGCGCTCAAGTATATCTCTAATCAATGTTACATCATTTTTAAAATATGGGAAAAGTTCACAAATAGCTTTTAAATTATTTTATTATTTTATTTTAACCAAATATAAAATGATTATACTTTATTAGCCAAATAATTTAATTTTGAACAAATTTATCCTTATATCAAATTTATAACTTCGTGTTTTTTTAAAGTTTATAGAAACTTTAAAGAAATAGCTTACCGAATATTTTTGAAGTTATTATTCTAAAAATCAAAGGGTTGCTGAGGATCGCTTCGAATCAAATCAAAGAAATAGCTCGGGTAAATTTTCTAAACTTGTTAGAAATTAGATAAATTTACATTTGAAGTTAAAAGTAGTTGTTATTAACCAACTAAATGAGTTAGAATGGTATAAACGGCGTTGAAATCGGGCCAAAAATAAGTTTTGGAGTGTATTTGGCGAAAACCAGACGGCGGTCGCTGCGGTGGCCGTCGATTTGGTCATCGCGGGATACATCTCGGGCCCGAGATGGCCCCGCGGTGCCCACATTGTGTGCATCTCGGGTTCGAGACGTGACCCCGCGATGCACTCAGTGTACGCATCGCGGGGGCACGTCTCGGGCCCGAGACGGCCCCGCGGCGCGCAATCTGTGGGCATCGTGGGGGCACGTCTCGGGCTCGAGATGTGCCCCCGCGATGCGCATTTTTTTTATTTTTAAATATTTTATCGTTTTAAAAAATTTTACTAAATTTTCCATTTGTGAACTTTTCTTAATCTTTTTTGTTTTTTCAGGTCATATGGAGTATGATGCGATAGTTATTTGTTTTGGTGGAAAGTGGGAGAGTTCTAGTGACGGGGAAGAAAGTTATGTTGATTATAATAATTTTGGAATTTCGGTTTCGAAAGATATTAATTTTGAAGATCTTTTAAATGCAGTATGTTATACCTTGGGAGTCGACAATGTGAAGTGTAAGGTGACTTTGAAAATCAAAATTGATGCAACGAGGTATAACCTAAAGCCTATTGAGATTAGAAATGACAATGATGTTCGATTTTTTTTAAGCGCCAATAGAAGATCGTATTGTCCTTTATGTGTAACAGTGGATCCTAGAGCTCCTGTTTATGAAGATAATGTACAGCCCCCCAATCCACCATCAATTCATGGTCATTTTATGTTAGCTAGCGGTAGCAACCAAGTGAGCCATACATCTCTATCAGTTCCAGCAGTGGTTCATGCAAACACAACGAACGAGTATCACAATGTTTATCCTATACCCTTTAATGAAGACCCAGCCTATACACATTACGCTTGTGATGACATTGAAAATGTTGGGGATGTGGAAGAGGACTATGATGATGTTAGAAATGTTGATAATTTAGAAGGGGATGAGTTAGCAGAAGGCGGACGTTGTTATGTTTCGACAAGCTCCCTAAATGTTGAAGCTAGAAGAATAGATTTTTGTGAAGCGGAAAATCCCTTTGCGTTTATGCCTCCAATACCACCATCAGACTTGATCATTTCAGATAAGATATCGAGTAGTGGAATTGACGATGTGTTTGTAGGAAAGTTGTTTGATAGCAAAGATGAACTTCACCAGGCTATTAGTATGGTAGCACTTAAAGGTAATTGGAGCTTTAAAGTGTCAAGGTCGACAAAAGATCGTTTTGAGATCAAATGTGATGATGATAGATGTCGATGGCGATTACGTGCAGTGTCGACAGATGCAAGGAAACATTTTATTGTGCGCAGAATTGATTCAAGTCACGTGTACCAATTAGATCGATTGCGCGATGGTCATCGACAAGCAAAGTCTCGGATTATTGGCAAATTTATAAAAAATAAATTTGCATCTGCGAGTCGACTTTATAGACCGAAGGAAATCCAAGCAGACATACGTGCGGAGTTTGGTGTGGACTTAACTTACCCTACTGCTTGGCGGTCTAAGGAGCATGCATTGGTGTTGATACGTGGTACTCCAGAGGGTTCATATAAATTACTTCCTGCATACTGTCATATATTGGAACAACAGAACCCTGGTACAGTCACACATTTGGAGATTGACGATTGCAAGCACTTTAATATATTTCTTCATGGCTCTTGGACCATGTATTAAAGGGTTCCAGTCTTCTATCCGACCGGTTATTGCAGTTGATGGTACATTTTTAAAAAATGCATACTTGGGAACAATGTTTGTGGCTGTTTGCAAGGATGGAAACAACCAGATTTTTCCACTTGCATGGGGTATTGCTGACTCTGAAAATGATGCTTCATGGAAGTGGTTTATGGAAAAACTCCGAGGAGTTATTGGCGATCTTGCGAACCTTGTATTTATATCTGATCGACATGCTAGTATCGAGAAGGCCATTAAAGAGGTATTTCCTAATGTATATCATGGTGTATGCATCCATTAGATTAAGCAGCTGCAATTCAGGTAATTGTGTTTAAAATTTATTTTGCTTACCATATTATGGCTTTCGTTCTGTTGGAATGAGCATGACTGCCTAAACCACATCATCATTTGCTGCATCTGCTGTGTAAGATCGGTCCGGAGTTGATTAACACTTGTTAAAATTTCATCTTTATCCTTGTCCATTCTTTGTAGAAGTGCAGCTTCAGTATGCTCAATTCTCTTAATCATCTCCTCCCGCAGCTGCTCAATCTGATGTGTTACGCCATGGTCTGCAGATGCACTGTGTTCAGACTATAAGAAACATAATCATAGTTAATGACTTATTTAGAAATATTAGAAATATATTGAAATTTCTCTTTAGTTAATCACGTAAATAAGTAATATACCGTTGCTCCTGCCACTGGTGCTGACATTTGTGGGTTTGTCCATTCATATCCACCCCCCTCCACATCCATAACATTATCGTTAGGGTCGCTAAAATGGGCATAGGTCCTGGGGCGCTTGCTCTCGCTGAAATCAGACATATTTGGTAAGTCCCCAGCATCACTTCCACTTGGAATGTCTACACGTCTAGCCAGGCGCACAATTGCCTCTCTCTTCTCGTGGTCTTTTGGTACTAATTTACGATGTACCGAAAGAACCTATAAATCAACCAACCATATTAAGTTACGCTTAAAACAAAATAAAAGTTATAAACCAATATATATATTTTACATTCATATCAACACATACCAAATCCTTTGCTAACATTGTATCCTGAACCTCATCGAACAATGGAGTCCCTTGAGTCGTCCAATTCAAAATACGAGGGAAGCGATCACCATTATGATAACCAAAAATCTCTCCGCACACTGGAATTGCCTCGAAAATCCATACCTAATATAATTATATTTAAAATATAAGTTTGACGTATACAAACAAAATATATAATTAAGATCAAAAAGTTAAGTACATATGGCGTACCAGAAATGCGTGCGAAAAGTCATATACGTTGTAATTCTCAAACTTCTTCTGTGCAAACCCTTTCCTTTTTATTTTCTCAAGTTTTTGGAATGCAGCCTTCTTAAGTGAGTTATGAAGTACGGTCCATGCAATATTGCCCCATGGATACTTATTAAACTCATCAAGGTCATCCACTAAACATAAAACAAAATTTTGAATTCCACTACGCTCGTCACGTGGAATCAAAACACGATGCACAAAATAAAATAAACTCAACTTTACTGCATCTGTATCGTCCATTTTCTCCAAATTTAGACGTGCGTACCATTGATCAAGAAATATGTAAGATAATTTCTTTACCCCAGAAAAATATGTATCCCATAATCAAGTGCCCAATTTCCTATGCAGCTGCTGGGCGGGAGGGTAATCTCGCATTTGTAGTCCAGTGATTAGTACAAACTCCTGCCGGCTAAAACGGATGCGTTTCCTCCCTATGTAAAACCACATCTCATCATCTACATTAGAGGTATGCACCTCACGCAACAATAACTCGTGCACCAAAATACCAGAGAATGTCAACTCTGACATATCTAAGAAATATCCCATACACGTCTGCCTAAATAATGTTTTCTGACTTGTTGTCAGTTTATCCTTAATGCAATTTAGACCCCACATCTTAACATAAGCCGTCACTGATGCACGAAAAAACATATGCTCTGGAATTCTATATTCTTTCGATATGTTCTCTTTACTGTAACAATAAAAAAAAAATAAAAAAAATACATTAATATTAAAAAAAATAATAATCAGAGAAAGATTATTTACAAAAACAATTAATTTAACATACATAATACATTAAAATAATTAATTACTAACATATTAATCAACATATTATAATAATAAAATCAAACCAAACTTAATAATTAATTTACTAACATATTAATATTAATCAACATTAATTATATATTAAAATCAAAATAATCATATATAATAATAATAATAAAAAATGTTACAAACCAAAATTAACGAGTCATTTAAGCAAATTTTCCTATCTATTAGATCAATATTCTTTCTAAATAGAATTTATGAAATCTTTTATTTAATTTAAATAAAATTACATTTATCTAAATTATTAATGTAAAATATATTTAATTAATTTAAATATAATTAAATTTAATTTAAAAAAAAAAACCTAATTCAAAAAAATTCGCGCCACGTGGCGCGAATTTTGCGGCATCGCGGACGTCCGAGATGCGCCTGTTGAACGCGCATCGTGGGGTCGTCTCGGGTCTGCGTTGTGCGCCCGCGATGCGCGTTAAGGGCGCATCGCGGGCGCGCATCGCGGACCCGAGATGGCCCCGCGATGCGCCTGTTAAACGCGCATCGCGGGGCCGTCTCGGGTCTGCGTTGTGCGCCCTTAACGCGCATCGCGGGGCCATCTCGGGCCCGAGATGGCCCCGAGATTGGCAACGGTGGCCGCTGCCGCTCCGGCCGCCGTCTGCATCGCGAATATGACCCAAAAATCACGATTTTTTGCCCATTTTCAACGTTTCTTACACCATTCAAACCCATTTTTCACATAGAATTTAATAATTTCATCTATTGCTAGCTTTAAATATAAATTCTAATCATGTTATAAACAAATTTAAATTTTTCAAAACTTAAACAAAACTCACCAAAAATCGGCCATTTTCTTTGTTTGAAGTGAGAAATCTGTTGTAAAAGCTCCGATCTATGCAGTGATAACTTCAAATTTTTCGATCTAACGAATTTTGATAATTTTTGCTTTTTTTGATTGATTTTCGGGTGAGTGAAAAGTTAATAGAGAAAATGGGCAAATGTGTCCAAAATGTTTATGTTTAGTTAATAAAGTATATTTAATTTTAAGTTGGTTAAAATATTATAATAAAAAAATAATGAGGCTATTTGTGAACTTTTTCCTTAAAATATTATCGCAAAATAATTTCATATCTAACCTAACCAATTATAAGGTAGGTAGTTGTTATCATGCAAGATAATTGTAAAAAAGCACATTTTTAAAAGTAATTTTTTTATATTTATTCTAACAATTCTTTTTTTTTTTGGAAAGGAGAGCGAATATTTATAAATTTTTTTTAATTAAAGATAAAAGGTATTTGAACTTGGGCCTCGGTAAAAGGTATGATTATCCTTGTGACCACAAAATAACCTTCTTCTAACAATTTATTTATTTATTTTTTATTTTGCAAGGTTAATAATTTAAGTTTTTGTAATTTTTTAGATTAATAAATACATTTAGGAGTGTTTATTTTAAATAAAAGTATATACTTATGCATGTAAAATGATATGAAAAATAATTTTCTCTTAAAAAAATAAATATTCCCACACACTTTTAATTTTTTGTTCAACAATGAAAATTTATTTTCGAACATCAACGAAATTAAGGCCCACAATCAAAACGAAGCCAAGCCCAAATTAGCCCAAAGTAAAGGAGTTGCTGGCTGACTTCCCTCCGTTTCGAGCAGCGGACAGAAAGCCCCATCTAACTGTCCATTGTCCAATCCAACGGTTATAATAAATTTCAGTTATTACCTTTTTGCCATCAAAAGATAAATATAATAACATCTCGATCCTATTTTTTATACTATCTCAAATAAGGACATAATTTATCCTTTTGTGTCATATACGTCCCTCACTCCAACTAATGACCAAAATACCCATTAAAACTAGTACCTTAAAATTACAAGTTATTTCAGTCGTCATAGCGAGTTAGGTACTTGTTTGATACAAATCGATAACTTATGTACTTTAATAGAAGAAAAAAAATATTTAGGGATCTGAATGTTATTACCGCAAAAAATAAATAGGAAAAGAGAGAGGGATTGGAGGAGGGAGAAGGCAGAAGAAAGAAGAGATTTCACAAACAAAGCCATTGAGAGAAACAGAAGGAAAAACAGACTGAGAAACAAAGAGAGCCTCTGCAATAGAGAAGCAACAACAAAAATCAATCAAAATGCTTCTTCTTTTCCCCTCATTGAATCACACAGAGAGAAGATAAGATAATAAGAGCTTATTTTCTTTTCAGACAGGGAGGAGTTGATAAATAGGAGTTCTTGTTATTTGTCAAATTTTCCATGAGAAGCTTTCCATATTTTGTTCTATAACATGTATGTTATCTGTATTTTCATCTCATGTTAAGCTTTTTTTAAAATTATTTTTTATGTTTTTTTTCTTCTTCTGCAACTCTCTCTTTCTCTCTTAAAAGAATAATTTTGGGAAGCAAGGAGTATTTATAGTGATTTTTATGTTTCAGCTGTAGATCTTGTGCTCAGATAAAATCATCTCTGGTTCTGATTTTTTTTTCTTTTCATAAGTATTCATTTTCATCTGGTGAATCCTAGAACTCGAGTTTTAATTTTCTCTAAATTTTCCTTTTCTGATTTATCTGAATTTACAAAGAAAAGAAAAAAATAAATAAAAGAAAGCCCCGATGGGAAAAATTCATATTTATTGTTTTATTCACTTTCAATTTCACCAATCTCCCTGAGAATTTTTTTTTATGAGTTAATGGAGAAAAGTTAATTGGATATGAAAAAATGAGTTTTTTTTTGTGGGATGATTTTTCCGATAGAAGACTTACTGAATTAGCATAAGAATCCAAATGGGTGCCTAAAAAATCCATCTTTCTAGCTCTCTTCGCTTTGTATTTATACATCTCTTAGGTTTTTTCACTTCTGTTTCTTTTTTCTTTTGGAATTAATCAAAGAAAAATCTTTTAGATTTGCAAAAATTTGAACAATTTTCTCTTCTTAACATACTGAATTAGCCAAAGAACTCAAATGGGTATCCCCAAAGTTTGTTGTTTTTGTTTAATTCAGCTTAAATTTCATTATTATTCCGATTTCCACTTCTGGGTCTCCCAAAAAAGCCTACTTTGATGTGAATAAAAGCTCGAAATTTGCCCTTTTTTTGGTAGGAATGGAGAAGGAAGAGAGAAATCAGAGAGCTTGTAAATCATCATCGTTATCAATGGAGCCAGAATTTTTGTTACAGTGGGGAAACAAGAAGAGACTAAGATGCGTGAGAGTCAAGGATCCACAAAAGCTCTCACAGAAGTCCAACGGTTTAAATCGCCGGAAAATCACATCTCGGATTGATCGGTGTTTGGTCACTAACTCTGATAAAGAAACCTCCACTCGTCTTACTAGGTGAGATAAACTCTACATATTTGTATAATTTTGTTATTTGGATTGTTTTGGATTTTCCTTTCCTTTCTTTTTTTTTTCTCGTGCATTTCCTTAAGCTTTTTTTTTGTTCCTTTCCCGTTTGTTTTTTAATCCTTCCGTTTGGTAGAAAACAGGAGAAAGTAGCGCATTTTTTAAGGTTTTTCCCCCTTTCCTGTTTGTTTTTTTTACCCTTCCGTTTGGTTGCTGAGAAAACAGAAGAAAGTAGCGGGAAAATGAAGAAAAGATAAACTAGGTATATTTTTTGGTATTATTATTTTGGGTTTTTTTTAAAAAAAAATGGGGGAGGAGATTTGAACTCGTTACCTCCACCAATGAGAGCAAAAATGTACCGACAATGCTTTATCACTGGCTGTTAACACAAGCACTTTATTATTTTTGTTTGTTTGTTTTTTTTTAATTTTATGAGAATTGAAAGACCAACCAGAATAAGTTGAGCCAATTTTGGATGTTTGGGCTCATTTGAGTGGAGGGTTTTTGTTGTTTTGTCTGAAAGCAATGGATTATATTGTGGTTGAAGATGTCAAATTTTCAATCTTTCATTTTCACCCCTTTCCCTATACCATTTTAATATTTTCTTTTTTCCCTCGTAAAAATTACCAATATAGAACAAGTGGGATTGGAGATATTATTGTTATCTTCTGTTTGGTTGCTGAGAAACATAAAAGAGAAATGAAAGAACAGTAGAAAAAGGATTGTCGATGTGGATGTGTTTATATATGGGTTGAGTTTTAATTTAACAGGGACTAATGAAGGATCCAAAATGATCATCAACCATTCTTATGTGGAAATGGAAAATTAATGTCCTTATGTGTTTGGTTACAGAAATTCCGAGGGCACAATACTCCGATCGGGTTCAAATGATAATCGAAAATCTTCTTCACCGGAGAAGGAAGACAGATACTACCCCACAAGAGGATCAGTGGGTAATTTAGCTGAAGAAAATGGGAAAGGTGCAATGGATGCCAACAATGGAGATGATAAAAAATTGCTTGTTTGGCCTAAACTTTACCTTAGTTTGTCAAACAAAGAGAAAGAAGAAGATTTCTTGGCCATGAAAGGTTGCAAGCCTCCTCAAAGGCCTAAAAAGAGAGCCAAGATCATTCAAAGAAGTTTGCTTGTAAGTTCTGCTAATAATATTTATATCTCGAAAACTTTTGAACAAATTGAATTTGGTTACTGGGTTTGTTAGCTTTTCTTTAATTTTTTTTTTCTTTAACAATGGTTTGTTTTTGGATTTGGTGGGTGATAGTTGGTTAGTCCTGGGGCTTGGTTGACTGATATGTGCCAAGAGAGGTATGAAGTTAGGGAGAAAAAGAGCTCTAAGAAGGTAACATGATTGGTTTCTTAATTTTCAAAATTTCCCCCATTTCTGGGCTTAAGATGAGTAATAGGTTGTATTTTGTTTCCTTTGTTGCCATATAATGCAGAGACCAAGAGGATTAAAGGCAATGGGGAGCATGGAAAGTGACTCAGAATAATGAAAAGATGTTTCTGCAGCAGCAGAAAAACTCTTTTTTTTGGAGAATTGTTGTAATTGAGTGACATAGAGTTAGAGCTTTGTTAGGGATAAAAAAACGAGAGCAGAAAAAAGGCAGAAGTCTTATCTTCTGGGTTTCTTGTATTATGTATAGAAGTAATGTTTCATTTCTGTCAATAAGAAATAAAAAATTAATTTTTCCCTCAATTTATCAATATCTGTATTATCGTTTTCTCAGAATCTGTAATTGTTATTGTTTCTTCGTTGTCTGTCGCTTCATGTTGTCTTGGTGTTCAAAAATCAGAAGTGCTCGACGGCTTTTCTGCATACTGACAGTCTTTGTGCTGTGGGCTCCTTAGATTCCTCTGGCATGCAGCAAATTTAGAGCATGTGACCGGGCTGATGTGCTCAGAATTTTTATCAAATAATATTTTGCTTGTTTTGCCATGGTGTGTGCGCTTTTTGCAGGCAAAAAATGATCAAAATCTGTACAAGTGCAGCATAGCTGCTGTTATTCCAATAATAGAAGCTCAAGATAAAAAATATCATTTCTTTCAATCCAACACAAAGATTCATTACTAAATTTGAAATCAGAAAATTTAGGCTTATTCTTGCATTTCAGAGTATTTTATGGACTGTCCTCACCCTTCACTCCTTACAAGTCTCTGACAAGTGACAATTGTTAATGACATACTAATGATTGTTAATCGTTTCTCTTTAATATTTTATTTTTTGTTATAATAATTTAATTTTTGACTTATAATTATTACTTAAATTTTTATTTCTAATCTCATGCATCTAATAATATAAATTTAAAATAGGCTTCTAATTTTATACTATTAAATTGTAAGAGATTAATAAATAATATATTAAATCATAATTTTTAATTTTTTGTACAAAAAAGTTTAGATAAAAAAATTGTATTCATTAAATACTAATTTTTATTTTTAATTAAATCCACAAAACGTATTGATAACCATTTTTAGCAATGCCTAAACAAAGCATTTGCTTAAATGGCCCAATAATAAAAAATTTATAGTATATATATTTTTTTATTAAAGTAGAGAGGCTTCAAATTCGATTCTCCTCACACCGATGTGCATATGTATATTTATTCTAACAAGTTAAGATTGCTATTGACATAGTAGGATATGTAAAAGGAGGCAATAAAAAATCCACTAAGAAAATCTTGTTTTATCTTTACAAATATAGCTGTGTTTCAAATGTATTGTCTAATTGTCAGTGTAAATTCAATTGAAAAAAAAGCAATACAAGAAGTTTGAATTTCAAATCCTGTTAAGAAGAGAGTTGAGTAGGGCTTAATTTATATTTTATGTAGTAAAAGAAAAAAAAATGATTTGTTTTTTAAAAATCATGTATTATGCAAATTAATTGACATATATGACTTGTATATCAATCCTTCTCTGGAGTTCATTGGATTCCCTAAACAATTCATTTTTACACAACTCATCAGTATCACCAACAGAAGCGAGATTATAACATAGCATTCTGTCAACAGAAACCACCATATAACTTTTATATCAAACAAATTTTTTTCTATACATGATTGTCATTTCTTGTCTATTTAACCATAATCCTTTACAAGTAAAAATTTCGGCGCATGCAACGTCAAAAACCCAGAAGTATCTCCTCACTGATTGTCTTTCTTAAGCAGTTTATCTTTATTTGCAAATCTTTCAAACTCAAATCTGTCCATATCCACTGGAAAGTAATTTTTGATGTGATATAGGAACCTGCACAACAAAGAAAATAACACCCCTGGATGGAGGTCACAATAAAGGTAAAGTTACAGCAGATGATAATCTAATTTGGCACATACATGTACAAGATAATACAATTGAGAGGTTGGATTTCAAAAAGAGAATATTTGGCTTTGAAAATCAGGAATATGTTGTAGCACGGTTAGAAAAATGACAGTAAGAACAAAAATCAGCAGAGCATTTGGAAGTAATTTGGGACACCAAAGAACAATGCTGAATTTGTGGAAAAATCATTGGAATTCAGGAGGAATTCATAAAACTGTTAGTCCATAACAGTAAATAAGTAATTTGGGGGCGGTGCATATACTTCATGTGCTTTTAGACTATGCATTTAAAAGACAATAATTAAACGAGAACAAATGCTGCTAGTTTTACAGACTCAGAAGCTATGCACATATAGTAAGATTTGGTAAGGATGCATTAAAAGTCTTCATGGTGTCAAAGAGAACAAAGTTTTTTATCATTCAAAGGAACAACACATTTCTTGCAAAGTTGAAATAATCAATAGTTGAAGAAAAAGAAATCACAGACAGATTAGATAAGCATACATTTTTTCCTTTTATCATTGTCGGATCAGTTAGTTTGAGATTTAGCAGCTTGAAGCATTTCCACTATGAGGTTCTTCACATCCCTACGGAAACAAAATAAAAATCAACTTAACAAAAACAAAAGAAACATAATAATAAGACAATATAAAATTGAATACAGTCAAACATCATATGCTAGCATGTTTTTGTCCCATCTTTTGGATATCTTCTTTAGGTAATACATTAAAGGATCAAGGCATAAATTCCAACTGGAAGATAAGTCGGCAAATTGCAACGTAAGATCTCTAACTCATCTTTTTTAAAGATTCTCTAGTCAAAGAGAATTAATGAGGCCATGGCAAGGTGTTGTCATCCATTTATCCTTGTGTATTTCAGCAACTTTACTGCAGGAGATGTTTGCCTCTTGTCTATTTCCAACATAAAATGACAAAAGGAACCAGACATCATATATACATTCCTAATATGAACATAGGCTATTTATTACAGCAATACATATCCATCTCAGCAACTTGCCAAACCAACTGCCTCAAGCATTACTTGTGTTCTTATCTCTCACTTTTCATTTCCCAATGCCATATAAAGTGAGTTATTAGGTATGGTGAGACTTGCAGCATAAACTTGGGTAGAGAAAGCTAAAAGAAACCGAAAAGCACATATGAAGGACCAAAGAAAAGCAGCATAAACATTTTCCCCCTTCTGACGGCATAAAAGATGAGAAATCCTCGGAAATGATTTGTCTTACTTTCTATCTTCTGCACGTCTTGGGAAAGGAATTCGGAGCTTGAAAGTATTTCCTTGATAACCAGCCTAAAACAAGAAATAAATGTCAAAATAATTACAAAGGATGATAAAGAGTTAATTTATAGGAATGACACTCAATAGAATGGCAGTCAAAAAACCCTTTCAAGAAGGTGGCTCAATAGTAATCCTGAGCCATACATTCAAAACAAACCAACAAAAATTAAAAAGAAAATAAATCAAACACTCCACTGGATGCCCCACTTAAGCTGAATTCTTAGAAAACATTAGTTAAGGATGAGAGGCTGCCAGAAAAAAATATCAATTAGCAGTACCTTGACATTGAATCCAAGACTATCCAAATCCAGCATGTAAGCAGAGTTGACCTGAAGAAAAAGAAAAAGTCAACTTTCACTAAGCTTATCAATCTCTTTTTTTCAAGATACTGAACCTATCTTAGGAAAACCATTACATAACCAAGCCATTGAAATTTTCTTTATGTTTTATTTATCTATTTATTCAGTATTGGTAGGTGAAATACTGACTACAAGCCGTATGAGCTAATTCGTGTCATTTTCCATCTCAACCAACTGAACCAGTCTGACCACATAGTAATGATTAGATCTCCAATGTCATAGTTGATATGAAAAAACAGTGTTAACTATATCATTCCAGATTACCGGAATTGATGTCGAGTGTTGAACAATGACTCTTGTATCTTCAGTGTGATCTCTGTTCATGTGAGACTGCAAGGAGATAAAAATTCAATTAGAGGAGAGAAATTGCTGATGTAATAATTGAAAAAGAATAATGTAACAAAAAAATTATAAAAGCAGGCAATACAGTAACAGGCTTAGAAAATTGGCTTATTGGATCAACTGTTGCAGCTTGGTATTCTTCCTTGCTGAACTCTGAAAGAAAGCACAAGAAAGATAAATAAGAAATAAATGAAAGACAGTAACAACTACAATAAATAAATTCATTTGAGGTGCTGAAAACCAAACCAGAATGTGTAACAGAATAACAGTGCATATAAGGAAATATCAATGTGTCTAATCTCAAGAGACTGAGAGAGTATCAAACTTTCCCTCTCTCAAGATCAACAGACTTGAGAAAAAATCTTGGAGTATGACTCAATCGAAATTTAATTTAAAAACAATTGCTAAATAGGAAACAAACCTCCGGATCCTAATAAAGCTGTTGCAACACCTGATACATACCGGACAACCTTTGGTTTGATGCGGATAAATTGGAAGTCACCGAAGTCAACCTTTACATGCATAGAGCAGTTTTAGAAGTCCATCAAAAAAGTTAGATCACAATTTACTGTTCAAACTAAGAAAGTATTGTAAAGAATTCAAGGGAACAAGCTACCCAGAATGCATTGGGGTGCTTAGCCAAATAGGCAGCTCGAATGGCAGCTTTATCTTCGTCAGTAACCTGTGTAAGTGATCAAAACAGTAGTTTAAATTCTTATCATCCAAATGATTAAGCTCATTTAAGGGTTAATACATGACTAAAAATATGAATTCACAGGCAGAATCATTTACAGCACTGTGCAACTATTGGAATGAAGTGATAACTTACAGAAATAGCATCCCCATGCAGGGTAATTACTAAATCAGTTCTATCCTCTGGATCTCTAGCAACAAGCAACGAACATTTCGGGTTAGCTAACAGGTCCTGGCAAAGCAGCAAGTTTTCCAATAGTTAATTAAAAGAATTGGAGTAATTGACAAGGAAGAAAAAAAGGCCAGGAAGATCTCATCATATAACCTTGATTAATTGGATGGATGCAGAAAGTTTACGTAAACCAAACATAATGAGATCAATCAATCTTTAGTGCCCAAGCATAATAATTTATAATAGAAGAAATTTAGATGATTTTCCGTTCGTTATCTATAAATTTGATTCTCAAGCTAATAATATAAATCTACAAGTGATGTTACTGATAAGAAATGAAAGAAAAAGAAAAAAAAAAGTTCATACATAAGGGTGATTTCTGAATGTCTCTATCCAAACAATTATCTAGTATATGATTTTTCTTTGACTTTTATGAATGGACAATTTTATGAGTCGAGACATTTAACAAACTTTCCAGGAAAACCTTACCTTTGTATGAACAGAAAGACTGCTAATGGCTAATATTAGAGTGCCATCCGCATCACATGCAAAGTCAACCATTGACCCTGATGGATAACCCTCATACTTCTGCAGAAGAAAAGAGTTACAATGAGATGTGAAAGTTGTGAGCTTAATGCTTAATAGAAAACAACAATCTTATTTGAATGCTTAACAAGCATTAAAACAGAAATCAGATTTCATTATTTTTCTGATTGATTAATTAGTTCAGAACTGTTCATAATCAATAAGATACAAAGCAACAACCTGAGAAAAAGTGGAAAGCATGCCGCGAACATTGCGATCAAGCACAGTTCGAATTTCCTCGACTGGAGGAAGTCGAGCCGCTGCTTCCTGAAATGATAACCCCACATGAACTTCAGCTTTTGTTCTTTTTTCATGTTTCTAATATATGGATGATCTGCTTTGTTCAAATGATACAAAAGCGAAAGGACTAAAATATAATCAACATTTATATTCATATGTTTACATTTAATACTATAGCAAGGATAGTAATTGTGCTCATATTGATATAAGCAAAAACACATAAATGATTCAAATATATGTAAAATACACTCATAAAAATATATACCTGATGCTTTTGAATCAATTGGAAGACATTGGCATCACTATTAACATCCCCAGTTGGTACAGCCTGATCAAAATGAACAACCAATTAATCCAATTTTTTTTTTTTATAAAAACAATTAATCAAGTTCTCAGACCAGTCACTTTCCAGCTTCTTTTAACATCAATAAATCACTCAGTCATCACCTAATCAAAAAAATAAAAAATAAAACCCAAAAATCCTAAATAAAACCAAAAACAAATAAAGCCCAGATAAATAAATGCAAAGACAATTCTATCAACATGAAAATCAAACTTTTCTATCTGGGTTTTCTTGGGAACCAAACCTGAGCCGAAGAAGACTGAGCTGCAGAAGAGGCCATTGAAAGCCGACGAGGAAGAGTGAAAGAGAGAGGAGAGAAGGAAGAAAGTCTAGGGAAGGGGCAGAAGCGTAACATGGTAGAAGAGTGAGGGGTTTTAGTGAAATTTATGCGAGAATATAAAGAATTTGTCCACGGAGCTTCCATAGTCATCGTCTTTCCACGAACAAATTTCACCTTTGGGTCACCAAACTCTCTCTCTCTGTCTTTATATATTTATTTATTACTAATTTAATTTAATTGATCTAATATTTTTCTAGGTCGAGTGAGTGTAGACTGTAGAATGAAGAAGGTTTATCTGTAACTTCAATGGCTGTATGAGGGGTCCAAATATTTTGAAAGAAATCTGCTTTATAACTTTCAATATTTGAGTAATCATTTTTATTTATTCATAATAATATATTATCGGCACAATTTACTGATAAATTTAATTTTAATTTTTAATTTTTATGTTAAGTTTTTAATTTATTTTATTTTATATGTGAAGTTCTACAACGAGTCTCATGCTCTCTCTTCTTTTAAATTTAAATATTATATATATTATTTGAAGTTTGTAAAATAAATTAATAAGTCATAATCTAATTTTTAATAATTAATTTTATTAATTCAAAATTTTATATCAAAAATTTTAAATTCTTTTATTTTAAATATTTATTTATATAAAATATTATACTTCTTTATTATTATTAATATATGAAAAATTATACCTCTTTATTATTATCAATACATAAAAGATTATTCATCAACATTACTATCAATAAATAAAAGGCTATACTTCTTTATTATTATTATTATTTTATGTACATAGAAGATCATACCTCTTAAACATTATTTTTTAATATTTTTGTTTTGTATTATAAATTTATTAAATAATATTTATATTTTATTGTACTAATTTTAATTTTTTTTCTTCTATATCCAAAAGTCATTGAAAATGTCTTTAATAAATTTATAAATTTACAAATTTTCTTATTTGATTTTTTTTATAATTTTTTTTTATCTATTATGAGTATTAGATGCCAAAATGCACTTACAAACCAATGGTTTACAAATTTACAAAAGCCATTGAAAATGTTTTTAATAAATTTACAAGTTTCAGTACTTGATTTTTAAATTTTTTTTTTTTTTTATCTATTATAGATATTGGATACTAAAATGCATCTACAAGCCAATGATTTAGAAAAGATAAATAAAAAAGAAAATAATCTGTCTATGCAAGATAAGTAAAGAGAAATAATTTTTCTTCGTCATCACTTTTATATGAACATAAAAGCTTAATATTTGACGGTTGAAGACTTATAGATCCTCGATAAAAATCTAAAAAAAAGATATAATCACCAAAAAGATGTATTCATCCCAAGAACAAACATGAGTGAATGAATCAAACTATTGTTAAATACAATTATGTTTTGTTCATAATCACATTACAACTGAAATTTGTATTATAAAAAAATTACAAAATAAGACATGTTAGAGAAGACATTCTATACTTTTCATGCCTCCAATGTTGTTTTATAACAATAGTATTGTGAGCATTAATTTTAAAAATACTCAGAATTAATCTCATGTCTTCTGTTTGTTGAATAAAATAATAAACTCTTATTGAGAAATTACGAATCATGTCTAATTGGTTTTTCATTCTCAAAAATGAATGCAAATACTCATAACAAAGTTAAACATGATTGTAGAGAGTGGAGAGGGTGCTATTATCTCCATCGTAGTGGCCATAAATACCAACAACAGAGGAACATTAAACAAGGGTAGAAGCACCAAGACAAAGACAATAGTTGAGAGAATAAATGCCTTAAGTATTATGAAAATACTTAGTATTGATGTGGTGGTGTTAACGTGTTTTAGGGTATGCATGTGATTGTGTACATGTTGAAAAAATTAAATACATGTATTATATACATGAATTTCGTAGCGTAATTAAGTATGTAATCAACATATACACATATAACTTAAATCAATAACAACTTAATAACATGAAAATATATCTTTGAAGACCTTCAGTGAAGATTTTAATTTCAGATTCTTCCTAACTCCAACTTTGAGTTCATCTTGAAGTACACTTTTATTCAATTCTAATTCACAACAATCTGATGAGATTATGAAGTTAGAATAACAGCAATTGAATTTTTAGCAACAAAGTTTTGTGTTTTTAAAAAAAAAATAAGAAGAATTTATTTTTTTATTATTTTCTTTTAATTTTTCTCACAACCCTTTGTTAAAAGAAAAATTCTCAAAAATCAAACCCTCTCTCAATCCCTCTTACTATGCACAATTTTTGTTTCACTCTTTATTAATTAATTATTTAATATAATGTTTAAGTATGTTAAGCGCTTCACAAAGTATTTTCAAAATTATTTAAATGGCCAAAAAACTCAAAAAATAATATTTGGTGGTAATTATACCTAATTAGGTATATGTCTCCCACCTAAACTAAAATAATAAATAATTAAATAAATAATATTATTTATTTAAATAATATTTATTAATTATTCAAAAATTATTTAAATAATTAATTTTTACTTTACTTGATTTTACTAACATAGTTAATAGGTGAATTCATAGTGAAACAATTCATGAAACAAAATTATACCACTTGTCAACATTTAATTAGTTAATAACTCTTGCTAACTAATTAAATGATGTACTTAACATTTAAGTCTAAACAAGTGTTTAATCCGAGGAACCTTGAAATATATTTTCGGTTTGTTAGAATTTCTAGGATGGAACCATTCAATCCATAATGTTGCCCCAGTACATAATGAGTACTCTTCATATTGTGAAACTCTCTAAGTCCACGCCCGAATTGTCATATGAACTTCTCCATATGTCCGTGAACGATGTCCCACACACACGTTATGGATATTATAAAGTGGCGCGTTAGACCATACAAGTTGAGGTTATAACATATTCGTATAATCCCTCAATCATTTATATCCGGGTAGAGCGGAGATATAAATCAACACCGTCAAATCTCCATATGCTCGACTGAAAGCTTATCTCTAGAATTATATTTCAATAAATAATATTCTCAAACACTTTTGTGATATTATTTATTCCTAGGGTTAAACTCTTTTCCCAGGAATTACTGCTTATGGCTATTAAACTTTCTGAAAAATAATCTTAGAGTATTATGATATATTATTCACCAAAATGGGTTAATAGATCTCATATCTATGCACACCGGACTCCATGAGCATCGGACCATACACAACGATACCTAGTGGTCAAAACATGAAAAGTTTCTGATATGTGTGGAATCAAAGTATAGTGGATCATTTAAAAGCCCATCGTAGCACTCAGGTCAAAAGACTATGAATACTACTTAACTTGAAAAATCCTCTATTGACAGCTTTATAGGATGTCTATTGGAAGTCTTTGTGAGTCTGTTTAGTATTCAGCTCTTATTGAATTCTTGTATCTTTATACGAGCTTCTACTAAACTCATGGTTTACTAAGACTAATCATTTAAACCATCTAGATATAGACATACACCGGTCTATATATTTATTAAAGTATTTGCTGACAGACCAACATCAATAAAGATAGATCAGGAACATAATATTTGAGAACATATTTGAATAATGACATTTTCTAGCATTATTTGCAACTTGTTGCAACTTCGTCATTACTATTATATTCTCAAGTTTTTGTCCCATTTCAGACAAATCTCTAATTCTTTAAATATCGCTGACTCTTATAAGCTAATAACTCTTATCAGTGCCAACTCTTAACATTTATAGACCAGATCTGAACTCTTTTAAATCATACAATATCTAAAATGTTACAAATATTTTACCATATATAAAATATAATTAGCAATTTAATGAAACAATAATAGTAATATAAATATTAAATAAATATTCATACATAAAGGATGACATGTAAGCATAAATTCCAATAACTTCCACTTGCTTAAGTGCCATTCACGATGGTATCGAATACCCATTGACTCCACATATCTTTCAAATATTTTTAGAGTTAAAGTTTTAGTAAGTGGGTTCGCTACATTATTTATTGAATCTACTCTACAAACTATTACATTTTCTCTAGCCAAGATTTTTCTAATGATATGGTATTTCCTTTCCACATACTTAGACTTTTGGTGTACACTCGACTCTTTAACTTGTGCAATGGCTCCGTTGTTATTGCAAAACAATAGTATATGATCCATTGCACTTGAAACTATTCTACGTTCAACAACAAATTTTGCGTATTTACACTGCTTCTTTTGCTGTTTTTGAGGCTGCAATATATTCTGCCTCTATTATGGAATCAGCTGTGGACGATTGTTTGTTGCTTTTTTAACTAATTGCAACATTGTTGAAAATGAATACGTATCTAGATGTAGACTTTCTATCATCTAAATTAGACTAAAAGTCTAAATTTATGTATCCTCTCACTTGTAAGTTACTTTCTCTATATATAAAAAAATTGTCCTTAGTACTTTAAGATATTTAAGGATATATTTCATGGCCATCCAATGGCCTTCACCTGTATCAGATTGACACTAACTTGTAACACTTATAGCTATACTAATGTCAGGTCTCGTACACATCATGACATACATCAAGCTTTCTATAGCTGATGCATATAGTATATTAAACATTCTAACATTTTCATCTTCACTTTGAGGACACATCTTCCTCAAAAGATGAACGTTATATCTAAAAGGTATATTAACTGTCTTATAGTTACTGAAATTATACATTTTTAAGACATTATCTATGTACGATGATTAAGAGAGTCCTATAAGACTCCTAACTCTATCTCTATAAAACTTTATGCTTAATATATATAAAGCTTCTCCCAAATCCTTTATGGAGAAATTCTTACTAAGGTAGTTTTAAACTGACTGTAACATACTAATATCATTTTCGATAATGAGTATGCTATCCACATAAAAAACTAAGAAGATTATCATGCTCCCACTGACCTTTGTATACATACAAAAATTTTCTTCGTTCTTAATGAAACCAGACCCTCTGATTACTTCATCAAAATGAAGATTCTAACTTTGGGAAGCCTGCTTAAGTTCATAAATAGACTTCTTCATTTTGGATACTAAATCAGAAGTTTGACTAGATGTAAAACCTTCAGGTTGTTCCATATAGATATCTTCTTCAAGATATCTATTTAAAAACGCCGTTTTTACATTCGTTTGCCAAATTTTATAGTCATAATATGCAATAATTACCAATAAAATTTGAATTGACTTAAGCATCACTACTGGTGAGAAGATTTCCTCATAATCGATCTCAGATCGCTTAATGTAACCTTTCGCCACTAGACGGGCTTTGAAAATCTCCACTTTCCCATTGAGCCTATGTTTCCGCTTATAAATTCATTTACAACTGATAGGAACAATTCATTTAGGAAGCTCAATCAAGTCCCAGACTTAATTTTGATGCATTGAGTCAATCTTAGATTTCATGGCCTCTTGCCATTTTTTTCGAATCGATGTCCAACATCTCATCTTTATAAGTCAAATAATCTTTTTCTTCAATCAAGAAAATACCAAAAGCACCTTCAGGTATTGAACCATACATTTCAGGTGGCTTTGATATCCTTTCTGACCTACGTGGAGGGTGTGTCAAAGGTATTCTACTCAATTGAGCCTGAGATTCCATCGTTGGTTCATTTACATCTTGATTGAATTCATCTAATTCAATCTTTCTACAATCTCCACGATCCATGAGAAACTGTTTCTCTAGAAAAGTAGCATTTCGAGCAATGAACACACTTCGTTCCTTAGGATCATAGAACTGGTACCTCATTGAATTCTTAGGATATCTAATGAATCGATACTTGTATTCTTTAGGTGCAAGTTTATCTTGTTGCGTAACTTTTACGTAAACAGGACAACCCCAAATCTTAACATATTTAAAACTCTATTTCCTTCCATTTCATATCTCATAAGGAGTAAAAGGAATAGCTTTTGATGGAACTCTGTTCAATATATGAGCAACAGTTTCTAGAGCATAGCCCCATAGATATTAAAGGAGATCGATGAAACTCATCATCGATTGGACCATATCCAATAAAGTTCGATTTCTCCTTTCTGAAAAACCATTATGTTGTGGAGTACTTAAAGGACTATACTGAGCAAGAATCTTATTCTTCTTTAAATAATCAAAAATTCACTGCTCATGTATTCACCGCATCGATATGATCGAAGGCATTTGATATACATTCCGGTTTGTTTCTCTACTTCGAAACTCTTTTGAACTTTTTAAAAGTTTTTGACTTGTGTTTAATAAGAAACATGTATCCAAATCGTGATAGATCATTGATAAAGATAACGAAGTATCGAAAGCTACCCACTGTAGTGTGATTCATTGAACCACATACATCACTATGTACAAGTTCTAATAAATCAGCGGCGTGGTGTCTAATACCAATAAATGGAGCTTTGCTCATTTTTTTTCTTGAATATAAAATTCACAAATTGGATAAGGTTCTATGGTCAGATCAAGTATTTGAAAATCATTAACTAGACGGGTTAGACATTTCACACCTATATGACCTAACCTCATATGCCACAATTCTGTATCATTTAAAGTTTTTGAGTTATTATTAGTATTCACCTATACATTCATGACATTTTTTGCTGCATCTAATATATAATTGCCATTAATCAACTAACATTCAGCTAATAAAATATTATCCAAATCATACAAACATAAGGAACGGTTCTATACATACATATGATATCCCTCACTGTCCAATACATGAATGGAAATAATTTTTCGAATAATGTTTGGCATATAATAACAATTATTCAGTACAATAATTTTGTTACATAGAAGAAGTAAATTAAAACGTCCAATAACCTCGACCTTAGAAAATTTCTATTTTCAACACGAAACTGTACTTCTCTAGGCTGTAACAGTCTAACTTCCTTCAGACCCTACAACACATTACAGATATGAGAAGGACAAGCAGTATCTAATACTCAGCCAATATTAGCATCAAATGCTAAAGAAATGTCAATGATAGGCAAGTGCATACTTGTGGGGGTCTTCTTAATCGTGGCAAGGTATTTTGCGCAATTCTACTACCAATGCCCATCCTCACTACAATAGAAACATTTTTCTTTTGATTTGTTCTTATGTTAGGCTTGGACATATGTTGTTTTTGAGGACCCATTTTGGGTGCATATTCTGCTTTCCTTTTATTCTTCCTAGAATTCTTCGGGACAGAAGATGAAACACCTTGAACATAAAGGGCCATGTCCCATTTTGCCATGTTCTCTTGTGCTATTTTCAGTATGTTATGTAGATCAGCATAAGTAGAGGTTAATTCGTGCACGTTAGAGTTCATGATAAACTGTGCAAATGACCCTAGAAGTGATTAGACAATCAAACTGTTCTCCAATGTATTGCCCAGTGAGATATCCATGGTTTTTAACCTCTTAATATGAGATATAATCTTGAGGACATAAGGATTCATTGGACTGCCATCAGGTAGTCTAGCTTGAAAGAGAGATTTAGCAACCCTGTATATTTCAACTTAAGACCGGTCACCAAGTAACTCTTTCAGGTGAAACAGTATACTCCCAGCACTGTCCATATGGACATGCTATCTTTGGAGCTTTTTAGACATTGAGCTGAGGATATATAATTTGAATTTTAAATCGTCATCAACAAATTTTGATATGTCTCCTTTTTTTTTCAGAGAAGCATCATTAGAAACAAATCGGGGCAGGCGCTAATCAATTACATATCCAAACTTCTCAGAATTTAGAACTATTCTAAGATTCATAAGCCAGTCAGCATAATTTTCTGCACCTTTGAGTTAGTGCGCATCAAGGATACGGACTGATGGGTTACTTGAAGCCATTTAATCTTGACAAGACAAGAAAATATGTTAGCAAAATATTTCAATCGCTGATAAATAATGTTTTAGACCGTAGGTATAACAGTTATACATTTTTTAATCTAAAAACCCATTCCCACTATTTTACATAATCCCTCTAATCTCTTAAACGGGAAAACAATAGTTTTAGATCTTTAAACTATACTGTGTGAAGTAGATCTCATTAGCATTTTACTATAGCCTCACGTTGTAGTAATATTGGCCTTTGTAAATGTTGGGTGTTTATCATAGAGTGTGTGATTATACGAGTGTATGCGTAATTTCAAAAATTACCATATGCGCAGCGGAAAGCATGTTAACAAAATACACCCATTTTAACAAATTCAACATATATCACATATATGCATAAGTATAACAATTATACAATTATGAACATGATGAACAACATTGTATTATAACACATAATGTAAAATACTCACCTAATGAAGGTAGCTTTACAAAATCTTCAAGTCTTTCACCAATCCATGTGAAGAGCTCACCTTGAAGTATATGTTGAACAATTCTAGTCCATAACTTTTGGTGGGATTAAGGAGCTAGAATGGTAGCTTAGTGTTTAGAATTTTCAGCACTTGTATTCAAACTCTTTTGAATACAATTTTGTTTCTTAAATGGAGATGGTAAATATTTTCTATACAACTCTTGTATAAATTAAAAATCTTTAACATACAACTCTTGTATATTAATCTTAGAAACAATTTCTACATGATAATTATTTTGAACAACTCTTTGCAAAATAATTATCTTTTTCTCCATTTACATATCATTCATTTTTGGCCATCCATTAAAGAAGGAGATGAAGAGAAGTTTGTTTATTTTTCAACACTTGAAAGAATAAAACTCAAAGAACTCTCTCTTACCTCTCTTCCTTGCTATTGCCAAGTTCTTCTCCAAAAATTGAATGAATGAATTCCATTGTTTTGCCAAAATTTATTTTGTTTATTCAACACTTTGATTAAACAAAATAAACAAAATGAAGTGCTCCACCAATTTTATTGTTGGTCTTCCATTTAGAATTAATTAAACCAAGCACTAGAATAATGGCCACCAAAATTAATCTTTACCTAACAATTACAATTACTTTAATTATAATAGGTAATTAAATGGCCAACATCTAGGCTCCTCATTGTATTAAAATACAATGCCATGATCTATATATATTATAATATTATCTAATAATATAATAATAATATATGATTTAATTATTCAAAACAATTTTGAATAATTACTTTTTACCTTACTAATTTTTACTACCATGGTTAAATGGTAAAAAGGTAAAATCAAATCATGGAATAAATTTTATCATTTGTCAATATTCTATTAATTAACAAGGGTTGTTAATTAATTAAGTGATGTACTTAACAATTAAGTCTTGAAAAATGTACAATCCGAGGGATCCCTAAACAATCGTTCTCTTTTGCTGAAATTTATTGGATCGAACTATTCAATCCAATCCGCTACCCTAGTGCACAACGAGTATACTTCATATTGTGAGACTCTCTAGGTCCACACCTAATTTGTCATATAGAGCTCCTCCATACGTCCGTGAACAATGTCCTACACACACGTTACGGATATTACAAATTAGCATGTTAGACCATACAAGTTGAGGTTATTACATATTCGTATAATCCTTCTATCATTTATATCCTTGAAGAGCAGAGATATAGATCATCACCGTCAAATCTCTATTTGCTCAACCACGAACTTATCTCCAGATTTATATTTCATAAAATAATATCCACAAACACTTTTGTAATATTGTTTATTCCTCCGGAATATCTTTTCCGAGGTTTATGCTTGCGGCCACAAGACTTTCTGAAATACAATCTCGGAGCATTAGGATATACAACCCACTCATATGAGCTGATGGATCCCATATCTACGCACACCGAACTCCATGAGTATCGGACCATACCCAGCGACACCCAGCGGTCAGACCATGAAAGGTTTCTGACATGTGTGGAACCAAAGCATGATGGATCACTCACAAGCCCACCGTGGCGCTCAGGTCAAAGGACCACAAATGCTACTCAACTCGGAAGACCTTCTATTGACGGCTTTATGAGATGTCTATTGGATGTCTTCGTGAGTCTGTTCAATATCCAGTCCTTACTGAATACCTGCATCTCTATACGAGCTTCCTACTAAGCTTATGGTTTGCTAAGACTAACCATCTAGATCATCCAGATATAGACATACACTAATCTATATTAATGGGTTCCACCGATAGACCCACATCGATGAAATTAGATCAGGAACATTATGTTTGAGAACATACTTATATAATGACATTTCCTAGCACTATTTGCAACTCCTTGCAGCTATGTCATTACTAATATATTCTTAGGTCATTGTCCCATTTCAGACAAGGCTCTAACTCCTTAGATTTTGCTAACTCTTAGTATCACTTACTCTTAGTGTTTATAACTATTAGCGTTGCTAACTCTTAGCCCTGGTCTAAACTCTTTTAGACCAAATCTGAACTCCTTCAGATCATACAATGTCTAAAACGTTACAAGCATCTTACCATTTAATAAAAATAATATTAACGATTTTATTAGAAATAATAATTGTATAAATACAATCACTATATATTTATACATTATGGGATGGCACGTAAGCACAAATCCCAACAGTAAACCCAAAAGGTAAATAACTCTTGTCAATTGCATCTCGTGCAACTCTTACCACTGATTCTAAATACACCTTATCCTTACCCTGTAGCAATATTAGATAAGTGTATTTTAGATTAAATATATGCTACCAGTATAACCTTCATGTTATAGTAATATTTGGCAATACATTCGCATATATTTGTCTCATCTCATGTTTAACTAGCATAGCCTGAATCACCCCGAACAATCCCTCACGCTGTAGCAATATTGAAAAAGACTGAAGTGAACCATCTAATACCGTATTGACAAGACGGATAATTATATAATATTATCTCATAATATAATATTATTTAATCTAATTTAGAGAGAGTTTTTAAATTTAATATATATTTTTTAATAATTATTATTACCATTAACAATTATAATAAATTTTCGCATCTCAGACGAATTTAATTTATAATTAGAATATTTGTTTATGCAAACACAACTAACCTCCACCAATAGGGCTTCCATTATGATTAATGGGTATAAATATATACATATATATATATATATATAATTTAATACAATGATATAACAATTATAATTGTATTAAATGAACCTCACATGCAAAATTTTTAAATTAGAGTGTATTGTTTAGAATAATCAGCGTTAAAAGCTGAACATTATAGCATTATACAATATAATGCTCTAAAAAAAAATTTTACTTGTTTTTTTTGTCTTCAACCTTAAGCGGCCTGGGTTTCTGACATATAAACGCCCCGACGTTTAGCACTTGAACGCCTCCGCAATCATCATTAAGAATGCCCAAGCGTTCAACACTTGAACACCCTAATGTTCTGCCTTTCAACGCCTCTATGTTAAGAACTGTAACGCCCAAGCGTTATATAACGAACGTCCCAGTGTTCACCTAAGAACGCCCCTGCATTCACTATTGAACGCCCATGCATTCACTATTGAACGCCCCCGTATTCAGTTCCTAGTGCCATGGTATTTTTTTGACAGAAACTATTTTTTTTTTTACATTTTAAACACTTCAAAATGCAATTTTTACTATTTTCAGGCATTCTAAACACTTCATATAACACTCTAACAACCCAGAAACACAATAAACGTGCTCTGATACCACTTGTTAACATGTTTTAGGTTGTATGCATGTAATTGCGTATATGTTAAAAAAACTAAATACATGTATTATATACACGAATTTCGCAGCGAAATTAAGTATGTAATCAACATATGCACATGTAATTTAAATCATTAACAACTTAAGATTATAAAAACATATCTTTGAAGATATTCGGTGAAGATTTCAATTCCAGATTCTTTTTAGCTTTAACTTTGAGCTCACCTGAAAATGCATTTTTATAAAATTCTAGTTCATAACAATCTAGTGGGATTATCAAAGCTAGAATAGCAACAATTGAATTTTCAACAACAAAGTTTTTTTGTTTCTTGAATTGTTTTTTTTTTCTAGTTTTTCTCACAACCCCTTATTCAAAGAAAAACTCTCAAAAACCAAACTCTCTCTCAATCCCTCTCACTATGCATGATTTTTGCTTCACCCTTTGTTAATTAATTATTTAAAATAATATTTACGTGTGTTAAGTACTTCACAAGAGCTCTTAAAATTAATTAAATGGCCAAAAAAATTTAAAAAAAAAATAATATTTGGTGGCAATTATACCTAATTAGGTATATGTCTCTCACCTAAACCAAAATAATAAATAACTATATAAATATTATTATTTATTTAAATAATATTTATTCAATTATTCAAAAACTATTTGAATAATTAATTTTTACCTTATTTGATTTTACTAACATAGTTAATGAGTGAATTTATGGTAAAAAAATTCTTGAAACAAAATTATGCCACTTTTTAACATTTAATTAGTTAATAACTATTGTCAACTAACTAATTAATTATTCAAAATAATGTTTAGGTGTGTTAAGCACTTTACAAGTGCTCTCAAAATTAATTAAATGGCCAAAAAATTAAAAAATAATATTTTGTGGCAAGTATACTTAATTAGGTATATGTCTCCCACCTAAACTAAAATAATAAATAACTATATAAATATTATTATTTATTTAAATAATATTTATTCAATTATTCAAAAACTATTTGAATAATTAACTTTTACCTTATTTGATTTTATTAATATGGTTAATGGGTGAATTTATGGTGAAACAATTCTTGGAACAAAATTGTGCCACTTTTCAACATTTAATTAGTTAATAACTCTTGTCAACTAATTAAATGATGTACTTAATATTTAAGTCTAGACAAATGTATAATTTGAGGAACCCTGAAATATATTTTTGGTTTGTTGGAATTTTTAGGATGGAACTGTTCAATCCACAATGCTGCTCCAGTGTACAATGAGTACACTTCATATTGCGAGACTCTCTAGGTCCCTGAATTATCATATGAAACTTCTCCATACGTCCGTGAATGATGCCCCACACACACGTTATGGATATTACAAAGCAGCACGTTAGACCATACAAGTTGAGGTTATAACATATTTTTATAATCCATCCATCATTTATATCCGGGTAGAGCGGAGATATAGATCAACACTGTCAAATCTCTATATGCCCAACTGAAAACTTATCTCTAGAATTGTATATCAATAAATAATATTCTCCAACACTTTTGTGATATTATTTATCCCTATAGTTAAACTTTTTTCCTAGAAATTACTACTTATGGTCATAGTACTTTCTAAAATACAATCTTAGAGTATTATGATATATTACTCACTCAAATGAGCTTATAGATCCTATATCTATGCACACTAGACTCCATGAGCATCAAACTATACCCAGCGGTGAGACCATGAAAGATTTTTGACATGTGTGGAACCAAAATATAGTGGATCACTCACAAGCTCACCATGGTACTCAGGTCAAAGGACCACGAATACTTCTCAACTTGAAAGACTCTCCATTGATGACTTATGGGATGTCTATTAGTGATTTTTGTGAGTCTGTTTAGTATTCAGTCCTTATTGAATACTTGTATCTCTATACGAGCTTCCACTAAACTCACAGTCTACTAAGACTAACTATCTAGACCATCCTGATAGGTATTCACACTGATCTATATATTTATTAAGGTATTCACTGACAGACTAGTTTCAGTGAAGATAAATCAAGAACATAATATTTGAGAACATATTTGCATAATGACATTTTCTAACATTATTTGCAACTTTTTGCACTTACGTCATTATTAATATATTCTCAAGTCTTTATCTCATTTCAGACAAAACTCTAACTCTTTAGATATCGATTACTCTTATAACTTGATAACTCTTATCAGTGCTAACTCTTAGCATTTATAACTCTCAGCGTTGCTAATTTTTAGCACTGATCTAAACTCATTTAGACCAGATCTGGACTCTTTTAGATCATACAATGTTTGAAATGTTACAAGCATCTTGCCATATATAAAATATAATTAGCGATTTAATAAAATGATAACACTAGTATAAATATTAAATAAATATTTATACATAAAGGGATGACATGTAAGCACAAATCTCAACAGGTGCATTACAAGGAATTTATCAAGGTTAAGGGAAAGAATACGGAGTCAAATCTTATTGATGACTCAGAACTTTTAGATGTTACTCATATAAATTTCTCTGATTTCTTTGGGGATAAAAAAAGGAACACAACTCATCAAGTTTTAAATAATATCTCCATATTAAATTTTTTTGTATGAAATATAACTTTTGTAATGTATCTTCTTGATATCTACCATGAACTTTATTTAATGTAAAGAATATCTTTTAAAGATGAATTACTCGCTTTAAAAAGAAAAGTTAGGGATGTTGTTTTACTGTTAGTGCAACTACACACACTATCCTTTAAGATAAAAAAATATTTTTCAAAATTAACAATAATTGAAAGAAAAATAATACTAATACTATATCATGTTCTATAAATCTGATTTAAGGCTCTAAAAGAGCAATGATTTTGTTTGAAAATGGACCGCAATTAAATATAAGAGAAGCTTTATACGCAGACAGATCTAGAAGAAATCTGCTTAGTTTTAAAGATATTCATTGAAATTGATATCGAATTGAGACTTTGAGTAAGAATAATGTAGAATATCTCTATATTACTTCCAATGTCTTAGACAAGAAATGCATACCTAAAAAGCTTTATGACTTATCATCTAGTTTGTATCACACAACCATAAATTCAATTGAAAAGCTACGCAATAATAAATCAAAAGTTCAGTGATCTAAATTTTTTTATGCTATGACATGATTGCCTTAGTCATCTAGGATCAACTATGATGCATAAGATCATTAAAAATTTTCATAGATATTTATTAAAGAACTTAAAGATTTTGTTGTCTAATAAGAGTATTTGTACTACCTATTCACAAGTTAAACATATAGTTAGACCATCTCTTTTATGATTGGTCTAAAATTTTTATCATTTTTACAAAAAATTCAAAGAAATATTTGTGGATTAATCTATTCACCAAGTGGATTTCTACGCTATTTTATGATTTTGATTGATACATCTGTATTGTGGTTAATGTTTCTTTATTGTCTACACTAAATGTTGCATTTGTTAGATTATAAGCATAGATCATTAGATTGAGGGCGCGATTCCCAAACTACCTTATTAAAACCATGTGTTTAGATTATGCTAGTGAGTTTATATCTAAAATATTTGATAACTATTGTCATCAGTGAGAATTGATGTAAAACATCTTGTGCCACATGTTTACATAAAAAAATGGATTAGCAAAATATTTAATTAAATAACTATATCACCCCCAAAATGCACTAAAATGGTACCTCAATATCACTTCGGGATTTATGATGATTTTAACTTATCATTAATGATAAGATATCTTAAACTCCAAATGGGTAATCTGTTTACTATACAATTTGCAGATTATCGTTTTGAAACATATTCCCACCACCAGGAGAAAAAAATACTCTTGAAGAAAGACATGAACTTTCTTGGAAAATGATCATCATGTCTTATTTGGATTCTCGTACAAATAAATATGAAAATGAGGTGCGAATAATTGTTCATTTTTAAAATATTGCAAATGAATTACTAGATGCATTTATAGATACATCAAAAGTAACAAAGTCATATAGAACAGCTGCCAATAAATCAACTCAGGTGATTGTTCCTATAAAACAATCTAATCAAAAGGTAGTAAAGAAATGGTTTGTTGCACGCTAGAAGTATGACAGACCATGTAGTTCAAAAGATATTGATCTATAGAAAAAAAAATGAAAAATTAAGATCCTATTGAAAATGATGCTTGAGTCAATAAATCCATAATCTTTAAATTATTAATATTAGAAGAGTTAAAAGTCTTTGAAGAAACACAAGTCCTTGAAGAGACACAAGTCTTTGACATAAGTTCCTAAAGAGACATAAGTTTCTAAAGAAAAACATGTCCTTAAAGAACAAAAGTCCTAAAGTGACAAAATTCTTAAAAAAGACATTAGCTCTAGAAAATGCATGAGAATTTCAAAATGAGAAAATTGGTACACATTATGCTTACACATGATAAATGTGAAAATGTAATAAAATAATTGTCAACAATATGTTCTCATTTATAGTAGCTACTGAAATTATTAATGATGATTTTAAGTAACAAAATTGTTGATGAATGTAGATGAAGACATGACTGGCTCTAATAGAAAGAAGTAATTCAAGCAGAATTGGGTTCTCTAGCCAAACATGAAGTATTTGGACTTGTAGTCCGAACACTTAAAGATGTCAAACTCGTAGACATAAATGGGTTTTTTGTACAAAAACATAACAAAAACAATGAGATCGTCATATATAAAGCAAAACTCATTGATCAAAGTTTCTCACAGAAACCTAGTATTCATTATGATGAATTTTTTTTCTTGTGATAAACACAATTATATTTTGATTTATAATAAACTTGACAGTCTTAGAAAAGCTTGATATACATCTTATAGATGTAGAGATAGCTTATCTTTATGGGTCACTTAACACATGTATTATATGAAAATTCCTGAAGGATTTAACATACCTGAAGCATGTAATTGCAATTTATATTCAATCAAGCTACAAAGATCATTGTATGAATTAAAATAATCTGGGCCTATGTATATTTATAAAAGAAGTTAGAATTTGAGTTTTTCATTGTGGCTGTATATGTGGTTGACATAAATTTGACCATAACTTTTGAACAGCTCCTGAAGACTGCAAAACACTTCAAAAGAAATTTTAAAATGAAAGACTTAAAGATGACTAAATATTGTCTCGGCCTATAGATCGAGCACAAATCAAATAGAATCTTTATCCATCAATATACTCATATTGAAAAGATTATGAGAACATTCAATATGGATAAAGCCTATCAGTTAAATACCCATATAGTTATTTGATTTCTTGATCCAAAAAAGATCCATTTCATCCCAAGGAAGACGATGAAAAAATACTTAGCCTATAAGTACCATATCTCAATGAAATTGGTGCTTTATTATAACTAGCTCAATGCACTAGACCGAACATAGCTTTTGTAGTAAGCTTATTGACAAGATTTAGTTTTATTTTAACTTGACGTCATTGAAATGGTATCAAACATATATTTTGTTATCTTCATGGAATGATAGATTTGAGATTATTTTATTCTAGAAGATTTAGGTCTAACTAATTATGCAGATGTTGGGTATTTATCTAATCCCCATTAAACATGCTCATAAATGAGATGTGTTTTTACTTTACAGTAATCTCATGACAATCCACAAAGCAAATATTTGTTGTCACTTCCTACAATCACTCTAAGATTCTTGCACTATATAAAGCAAGTATAGGATGCATATAGATGCGATTTATCATTCATCACATCTAGAGTACATACAGCCTATCTTCTGCAACAGATATTCTAATTATAATGTAGGAAGACAATGTTGTTGTATTGCTCAAGCTAGACATGGATGCATTAAGGAGATAGAATCAAACATATTTCTCCAAATTTCTTTTATACCAGTGATCTGTAACAAAGCAAGAAGATTAATTATAAACACATATGCTTTATTAACAATTTTGTAGATCTATTCACTAAATCTCTGCCAATATCAACTTTTAAAAAATTGATTTACAAAATTAGCATGCACTGGCTCAATAAATTGACAAATTGATGGATGTTACTATAAGAGAGAATATTTAATCTTGGAGAGTACATTCTTCTAAAAATAAAATCACAACAGTTAAAAATGTGCATTGTACTATTTTTTCATTCGACCAGATTTATCCAATTCAATTTTATTGGTAAGTTTTTAATAAGGTATTTTGAGCACATTCACTATCACTATATACTATACAGTTATATTTATTTGTACTTAAGTTTTGTCCCACTAGATTTTTCGTTAACAATGTAAAATACAATAAAAATGGTAGAATCCACGAGGAATATTACGAGGCATTAGGGCTAGTTAAGTTGATATATTTCACCCCTCTTTTTCATCTATAAATATATAACCTCCCCTTATAATGTATACATACCTTTCAATATTTCAGAAGTATCCTAACAATTTTAGAGGTATTTTAATACTTGAGTTATCATTTTTATTTATTTATAACAGTGTTAAATTTTACTAAGTAGATAGAAAATTATTACTTTTTCTTTAAGATGGTATTGACACTATTGACAATCCCTTTTCAAATTATAAAATTTTATTGACTTATTATTTTTTTTCATTTTTTAAAATTATTAACTTCCCTTAAACTATATCAAGGACCTATTTTATTTTCATATTAACCTTTATTAACTATATCAACAACCTCCTATATAATAATAATGTGTGTGTGTGTGTACGTCTGTGTATATAATTTTAAGGAACATGAGAGGATTTTAAATTTGGTACTTCAATAATAGTCTAAAAATATCATTGTTGGGGAGTAATTATGTTAACACATGGACTGCTCCTAAGAATCCACCTAGCTACTGAGGCCCATCACTGGGCTCAATAAGGATCTAAGCCCATCAGAACTTTATATCTGAATTGTAGGATACATCTGATATGCCTACTTAAAGATCTACACTACCATTGAACGTCATAGTAAGAGGACACATCAGCAAGGGTAAGTATTATCCACGTCACTAGTTAGCCCCACAAGCAAAGGATGCATTAATAAGGCTAAAGCAGTATCCACATCAATACTAAGCCTCACAAGTAAAGGACACATCAGTAAGGTAAGACAAATAGTTTCATACTTTGGAATAATAACATTAATCTTTAGATAGTTTTATTCAGCAAGTGCAACATTGATGCCGTTGTCAATTAGAGAGATGGTAGGAGATGGAGAATCACTAAAATTTATGGGTTGCTTGATATTAATAGCAAGCTGTATACATAGAAGCTACTAGAGAGGTGGCATGATTATTATAGCTCATGTGGATCTGTTGTGGAGACTTCAATAAAGTCTTAAGCAGTGGGGTAATGCACCAAGGACAAAGGCTATTAACGGCTTTAGGAATGCAATTGCAAATTGTAATCTTATAGATATAGGATGGAAAGGTTATCCATTCACGTGGTTAAATAGAAAATTTAGCCCAAACTTGGTGGAAGAAAAGATTGACAAATTTTTTTAGTAATGACGAGTGGAACAGGCTTTTTGGTCAAGTTCAAGTCCATCATGTGGTCTGAACTAGGTCAGATCATTGCCCTGTGATGCTTGAGGCTTGGATAGGTGATATGTGGTTAAAGAAATAAAGGGAATAGGATATGGATTCCACTATGAGAAAATGTGGAACACTTATGCAAGATGTGCAAAAGTTGTTAAGAAGCATTAGAAGAGTGAAGATAACAATGAAAAAACCTTCTTGTTAGGTTCATTGAGCGGATTAAGAAAGTAAAAATAGGATTGAAAGAGCAGACTATAAAAGAGTTTGGTGATCGAAGGAAGAAACTTGAACTGCTAATGTCCAAACTGGAACACTGTAAAGTTGCAACACCAACAATATAAAGCTGATGATGAAATCAAAAGGGTAGAAAAACAAATAGATAATGTGCTCTATGAAGATAAGGTATATTAGAGGCAAAGATCCAAGACAACCTAGATGAGAGAATATGACATGGATTAAATTTCTTCCATGCATTAGCCATAAAAAGAAGAAACGGAAATGAAAATAAAGGTGTTATGAATAAAAAAGGTACTTGGGTGGAGGATGAGCGGGGGATAAAGTAGATTTTTTGTGATTATTTCTCCAACATCTTTACCTCAATAGTGCCATCTAAAGAAACTAGGATGAAAGCTCTTCAAGGATTAAAGGCCAGGGTGACAATATAAATGAAAAAAGAATTGGAAAGACCATTCTTAAGAGAAGTAACTAAAGTAGTATGGCAGTTGAAGCCAATTTAAGCCCTAAGACCAGATGGCATCGTTGCAAGTTTTTATCAAAAACACTGGAAGAGGTAGGAAAAGCCACAATAAATGCTTGCTTGCATGTATTGAATCACCAAGGTGACCCTACTGTTCGAAATCATACTTTAATTGCTTTAATTCCCAAGAAATCTGACCAATAAAAAATCTCTGATTATAGGCCTATAAGTTTACGCAATGTTAATTATAGAATTATAGCTGATGTTATTGCAAATAAATTAAAACATGTGTTGGACAGTGTCATTTCTCCAAATTAGAGTGCTTTCATTCATATGGGGTTGATTAGTGATAATATTATAGTGGGTTATAAGTGTTGCATAAGATTAAGAGCAAAAAAGTTGAAAAAGTTGGTTTATACAGTCTTGAAACTTGATATAAGTAAAGCTTATGATAGGTAAAGTAGAGCTTTCTAAAAGCCATTATGGTAAGGATGAGGTTCTAGGAATAGGTTCATTTGATTATGAGGTGTATCACCACAACATCATTCTCAATTTTGCTCAATAGAGAGGTTAAAGGTGGTTTCCAAGCATCCAAAGGGTTGAGACGGGGGTGTCCATTATCCCTATATTTCTTCTTACTTTTTGCTAAAGCTTTTTTATCACTGTTACACTTAGCAAAGGCTATGAAGCATATATGTGGAATTGAGTTTAGTATTAATCTATCAATATCCCACCTTCTAATAGCTTAATCTATGTAAAGGCTACAAGACAGGGTTGTATCAATTTGAAATAGGTTTTTGATTACTACTCCACAGCATTTGAGTAGCTCTTTAACTTTGAAAAATCCTCCATTTTTGGCATCCCCAACATACTACATTATCAAGCACTAATCGTTCAGAAAATATCCCAGCTAAAGGGAGTATCTGCTCATGAAAGATATTTAGGCTTGCTTAGTTGCTTTTCAATGGTTAGGAAAAACAAAAGACAATTCATCAATGACATTCTGCTAGAGATTTCTAACAAGGTGAAAGGGTGGCAGGAGAAGTTATGTTCAAGTTGTGGTTGAGGGAGGGGGGAGTCTTGCTTCCAAGAGGATTATTTGAGGATATATAGAAGATGATGATTAAATTTTAGTAGGGGAATCAAAAGCATAGAAAAGAAAATTTCATTAGTTGAGTTGAAATAGCCTGTGTAAAGGCAATGTCTATAATATTTAGCTTTCATTATCTTGGGGGAGGGGGGCGATGATTCGCCCTTTCTCATTTGTGTTTTTTCTATTGGGGTTCGAGAAAAGCCATCTTTTTCTCATAATGTCTTTGTCATTTGATACAATAGCATTCCATTAGATAGGAACAGATTTTATAAAAACTGATAACTCTCGGATGGAGTATTAGAACAAAAAATTTATAGGGTGTGTTCTATAGATTTTTCTTGCTTTAATCAATCCTTCATTTATAGGAGAAGTTTACTTTGGGTTAGGCAATTATTATATGTAATGACGAAAAGGTGGATGTTTATAGGAGTAATTAGATCCCAAGAGCATACACCTTCAAGCCACTGTCACCATCTACTCTCCAAGCTGATTGTAGTAAAGTTGATTTTCTGATTAATGAGAACAATAAATGGAAGGAAGAGGTGTTGGAGCAACGTTTCATGGAACCAAATAGAGAAATGATTCAACAAATCCCCTTGCCAGTAACGAAAATAAAGGATACGATCTATTGGCATTATGACAAAAAAGGTGAATACACAGTAAAAGAGTAGCTACGATGTGGCATTGGTAGGAAAAAAGCAAACAGTCCAGAATCCTTAGGCAGCTCTAAGAAACTGTGAAAAAAATGTGGAGCTATTCTGTACCACAGAAGGTTAGAATTTTTTTGTGGAGAGCTTTAAACAATTCTCTCCTTACTAGACTATCTCTGTTCTCCAAGAAGATAATTGATACCCCTATGTGTACAAGACGCCATACAGAAGTTGAAGATAGTGCACGTGCACTGGTTTCATGTAAACTGACCAAGAAAGTGTGGAAATGTACCATATTTGCAGATCTTATGAGTGGAATGCAAGCAATGGATTTGTGGTGTGTTATTCGTCATGTATTCTCATCAACTACCAAAGAGGAAGCAGCAAGGTTCTCAATAGTTTTATGGGCTATATGGAGTAACAGAAACAGGTGTATTATGAAGAGGCTCCAGAGCAGCTTATTTCAAGAGTGGATGCCTATTATGAGCGTACAGCCAATGCAATCTAATAGTGGCGTTGGAGCAGATGTGTAGGATGAAGAAAGGAGCTCCATAACCTATTTTGAGAGGCTGGTATAAAATCAATGTTGATGCAACAATGGATCAAGGTAGATGCTTAATTGAATTGGGAGCAGTTGGTTATTAAAGATGAAGCAGACAGCCTTGGCAATGGTACCTACTCTAAGTGTCTACCACAATGATGTAGAAATTGCAAAAGCTGAAACCATTAAATTTGGTCTCCAAGTAGCTGAAGTGTTGAATTTTTTACAATTGCCAGTTGGAGTCAAATGCGAAAAATGTTGTCAGCCTCATGTTGGGGATGATTTAACTCTTTAAAAGAGATTAGGTGGCTAGTGCATGACATTAGACAAATGATGAGAGAAAGAACAAATACTTTACTTAGGTATGCTTTTAGAAATCAAAATGACTTAAGACTCACGAGTTAACCAAATTGGCTCTTAAGTATTCAAATGTAAGACTTTGGCTGGATTACTTTCGAGTCATTTGATTGCAATGAATTTCCTTTTCAAAAGAAAGAGACAGACATGTGATCTAGCTAATCATATACATTTATGGACTTGCTGTATTGACATTTTTTGACATCATAAAGAGTATTTTCATTGTAACCCAATACATTTTTGCGCAATGTTATTGTTACAACAGCTTTAAGCCTTTTAACATACAAAAAAAAAATTCATCAACCGTGAAATAATTATTTTTCTTGTAAATCCCCAAATGATTCAGTATATTTTGACCGTGCTATTGGCTATTGCTATAAAACAAAGTGCTTCTGCCTAAAAATACACTACCAAACAACCCCTTACAAGTGATTCGGCTTCTGGATTTCTGATCAATTTCCAAAATAGAAATAAAAACAGAAATGAACAGAAAACCCAGATCTTAAACAAACAAAACAAAATTGAAACCAATCTGTACACCAACAGAGTAAACAAAAAAATACTTCAAATCCTCAATTTTCCTAAAATTACTCAACAACGACAACAAAATGAAAACAGAGTCATATAATATTATATTCTCCACCTTAAAATTGGCAACAAATGGAAGTATGCAAAACACCCATCATCAAAATCATACAAAAGAACCGACAACAAGAAGTGGGTATTGTTGAAAACAACACGAGAGACTCAATCCGAGTGAGAGTCGTAGTCGTCGTCGGAGTCGTGATCGGAGGACCAGGAGAAATTGTCGGAGGAAGGGGAATAGCAAAGATAGGTCCAGAAAGAGAGGACGAGGCGGCTGAATTGGCGGAGAGGGAGGCAGCAGAGGAGGTGAAGGACTTGGTCAGCGGGCAACCGCTCGGGATTACAGGCTATGTATTGGCACGCGTTTGCTGATACGTTCGCGATGGTCACCACCACGGAGCTGTTCAACACCATTGCTATCTGCTAATATTGCCTTTTGCTTTGATTCGTCTCTGGTCAATAATATTATTTGTGACTGTTTCTTGTTGCTGTGTTGGGCTGTTTTGTGGAAACGTTTTCTTTTTCTATTTATTTGTTTATTTCTTGTTTATTTGTTCTGTTCTTCTTTTATCTTGTTTAATTAGTGGAAATGGTAAACGAAAAAAAAAGAAGCGAAAAAGTAACTAAATGAGAGAAGGACAATAGCCTAGTAGTTCGCGCGAACGCGCGAGGGACTATCCTTTCCATCGCTTGCGCTTGCTACATCCTTATAGTTTCTTATAATTTTTTTTTTTTTTAAATCTCATTAAAGAAAACAGTCTAATAAGTGTTTGACCTCAATTCTTTGTATGTAAAAGGAATAACAATATCCTTAATTGAGGAAGACTCTTCCTAAGAACGAAGAAGATATAACCCTTATAAAAATAGAGTAAAAAAAACAATTCTCTCATATAAAAAGAGGTTACAAATAATTAATGTAAAGAATATTTATAATTACTTGAGAGTTCAAAAATAATCAACAAATTTCAGATATCCCAATTTCAAGTAATATCCATCATCAAGTACAGGAGACCACCGGTTGGAATTTGGTGTCACCGAAAAATATCTCATTTTGTCTAAAATGGGTCGTGGGTGCAGACCTTACGATTGAAGGCGACGATTGGTTCAAAGAACATGCCAACTGTGGGTGGTACTGAACTATAGTAAGTTCGACCAATCAAAAAAAAGGAGATGCAGTGGCATCTAGTAATAGGTCATCAGAGGTTGTCAAGCTCTATTAGATTCGAGAATCTACAAGATCGGCGACAGTACTTAATTGGCTGAAGGCTGGTAGGTCGAGCCGACATCCGTCGAAGGCCATCTTCTCCTTTGAGCTTTGACTAACGATGGAGCCACGACTCCGTTGTAGTCAAGTCCACCGGATTTCAAAATCAATAAAATATTGCTTGGCCGCCGAATAGAATGATGAGTGGCACCGAACCAGCCATAGAGGGCTTGAACTTTTGCAACAAAAAGAACGAAGAAACAAAATTAAAAAAAAAAACAGAAAACAAAGAAAGAACGAAAGAAAATGAATAGATCAAAAAAAGTTGTCTTGACAACTGGAGAGGGGACCAAGGACCCCTTCTCCGATGGAGATCTGGGTTTTTATAGAGACTTTTGTTCGGCTTTGGTTCGAGAGGGATCCTAAGTATATATTTAATGTTGCGAATCTTGCATTGACCATTTATTTTCTTATAATATTATTTGAACTCTATTTTTAAAATTACCAAAAAAAAAAACTGTCATTAGCAATTAATGCATATTCAATATATTTAATTAAAAATCAAATGCTTAAATCATTACACTATAAACAATTTGTTGACATTAAATTTATTTACTTTCTATATATTCAATACAATAGCTTGAACGTCCGTCGTCTATCATATCTTCATCATTAAACAACAAATAGAGGTACATCACCATTTCTATCTACTAGATTACTAGATGATGATGACGGTGCACTTTCACTCATCATTATTTGATAGTATGGTGATTGATATAGTCGTCATCCTTTTTATATTTAGATTGTTAGATATGGTAGTCGCCACTTTATTTTGAATTTTAACCCTCTTTCAATGTTTCATTGACAAAAATAATCACACTATCATATAAATTTAAAATTTAAAGTCTGATGATATAAATTTTAAATTCATCACCGATGGCAATAACAACAATTACAGGTGACCAATATATAAAAATTTAATTTATTAAACTTATATATTTTTTAATTAATTTATTTTGTTCAAGTTGTTATATTAAATATATAAAAAATAAATAACTTCATATCAATAAAGTGTTTGTAATTTAATATTAAAGTGTTTAACTTCTATTCAAAAGTCTCAGTTTTAAGTCCCATAAAATATGTGTGTTTTTGTCCCTCCATTTTAAAAATAAGAATAAAATAATAATTATGCTCTCTAAACAAAGATAAATAATAATTATACTATTTAAATTGAAATTTTTATTTAATCAGGTGTTAATTTGGGTGTTTTTAAAAAAAGTGACTAATTTATTCATTTAACTAAACTATGAGAATATAATTGCCCTTTTCCAATTATTTATTTCTTTTAGGATAATTGTTTCTTTAATAAGAAATTTTTAAAGTGAGAGAGATGAGAGATCAGATAGTCCCTAAATTTTAGAAAACAGACACAAATCACCTGAGATTAAAAAAAAAATTGTTAACTAGATACAGTTATCACATGACCCTTGAACTTAATTTTTCTTAAGTTTTATTTGT
Organism: Ailanthus altissimus; assembly: GCA_946807835.1. Classification (NCBI taxonomy): domain Eukaryota; kingdom Viridiplantae; phylum Streptophyta; class Magnoliopsida; order Sapindales; family Simaroubaceae; genus Ailanthus; species Ailanthus altissimus. Next base: position 13,789,271 of record OX327712.1, on the reverse strand, counting down.
CATCCTTATTTGTCTGGTAAATTTAGAGGTTTTTGTCAGCTCTACTAAATTTAAAATAATTTTTCATTAATTTGAAAGTGTTAAAAAAAAAAACCCACACTATATTTTTTGCCAAACTATAGGGAGAAAATATAACTCTCCTTCTAAAAGAAAAAATAATAATATTATTCTACATAATTCAATGTAATTGAATTAAGACATGACATGTGAAGTGTCAATTATTATTATTATTATTATTATAAGTTAAAAATCAAGAATTATTTAATAAATATTAGTCGTAATTCTAACTTTATAACACTACTTCATTAAAAAAATGTAAAAAATATGTTTTAAACTTAGATATATTTTTTTATTTTATAGATTTAAAAGTAGATTAAGCTCAAAGGATAGGTCAGATAACATAACTTATTGTAAAAAAATTAATAGCAAACTCAAATACTTTCTTTTTTCTTTCTTGGGCTCTTATAGAGTTTTTTATTTATACAAAATTGTATATTTTTATAAATATTAATATTAAGCATCTCAAATTGTATAAAAAAATGATGTAATATCAAGTGAAATAGTTTAATGAGCGATTTTAAAATTTTCACTATTTTACCATCTAATAGTTATTGTCACATTATTTTTAAGATACAATTTAAAATGTCTAACATTAAATTTCTACAAAAATATTGGTACCTTTTGGTAATAATTCTATTAAAATTTACCAAATACTCTTTTCTTTGCAAGCACTAATAATAGTAAACATACAAATGTTTTATTTTAAGCACAAATTGACATGATACTAAAGTTTTGAATAGACAGAAACATAAAATACTTTAAATCTGTTTTACTACTTCAATCCCTCTGTTTCAATAAAACAGTACCAAATACTCAAAAGAGCATCTCTTACCAAATAAAAATGCTTTTGACAGGATGAAAAACATTCCTAATACCAAATCGCAATCTCCTTAATCAGCACTAGTTATAATCCCTTACTCTATAGACATTCAAGTGCATCAGAGTACCCTTTTACCATAAGACAATGTTACAGCAGTTATGAACTTTAAATTGAGGTATATAAATTAAACTCGTCTTCATAAACTATGAGATTGAAGCATTTCTAGGATATAACTTAAAGCCATTCCAGGTAAAAGGTCTCAGCAAGACAGCACCGTGTACCCAGCAAACACTAACCCTTTGACCTGAAAATCTATAATTATTTGCCAAGAAAAAAAAGTAAACCTATTTCAACATAATCAAATATTGCAGTTTGTAGCTGGTGCATAGTCTCCTACTGAGAAATACTATGAAGCAAAAAAGATTATGAGGCTGTTATTCAAATAAGATCTTGTTGAAGTAGCAAAATGTAAGATACCAAAGGAAAAATGGAAGAGAGCAGATCATTGATATTGCAGAAATCCTTTCTCCTCCAAATAAGACACCACTTCTACTGCCATGGCACTGGGAGAGGGGCAAACACCATCTTTCTGCTTTATTTCAATCTGGACAATTCACAAAACAGTATCCACTTAAGATATACAGTTGATAATGACATAAAAAATGAGTTATAATATTGATGACTTGGGAACAATAACAATTCATACAAAAAATCATGTGCACATGAACGTAATAGTTTGGATGGTAAACTCAATACATACCTCACAATTCAATGGTGGTTCGTAAGGATCATCTATCCCAGTAAAACCTGCAAAAAACAATATAATCGTTTGGGTATGGAACTAAAAGGGCAATAGAAGAAAAGGCTTGGTTGTTCAATTCCATTGTCAAGTGAATTTATAAGATAAGTGTCAAACAAAATAATTAGGAATTTACAAAGGTGCTATAAAATTACCTACTGTTAGTTAATTTCAACAAAGTCTAAAAGTAAGGTCCTTTAGTCTTTGTCAAAAGCTGGATACTGGTTATGTACAAGAAGTAGACTAAAATTTCAACTGTAAAGTCCCAGCACAATTGAAACTTTAGGTATGTGGTCGACAACATAAACAAAGGAACCAAACAATCACAAGATAAATGCAAGCATTAGAGAGATTGAGGTGCTCCAACAGCACCTTCCTATGTCTGATTAGAAGCAAATTTTTGGTATAACATATGCAATATCAAAAGAAGTTGCAACTAAAAGGCATGAGTGTTGATAGTAGAAGGAAAGCAATTAACAACAAAGACAATTAGATAACAAAGAAATGAATCATGTAACCAGAAACAGGTCCTGTGCACTCTCTATGTTTACCACTATATGACAGTGCACCTTTAAATTAAGGAAGAAATGGGCCAATTTTTATTTGACTAAGCAACAGTTGGATATTGCAGTCAGCTGATAAGAGATTTTAGCATAATCATATGCTCTAATGGTTGATAACAACTTTAACAAGCTTTGTGGTGTAGCCTGAAATTGCGATCAGGCACAGTAACATAAATGACACTGTGAGACTCCTCTTCAAACTACCTAGAAAACCCCTCCATGTAATCATGATTTCCCTGGTAATCATAAGCCAGACGACACAAAACTTTTAAAGGTGAGGGAACTGTGCAACCATTTGGTAATCTGAGAACCATACCACTTTTGGCAAAAGATGTAAAATTTATTCCTCATTTCAGCTTAAGAATTTAAAGCAACAAATTTCTCAGCATTAATTTCTCAAAGTTGCAAAAGATATTTTGACAGCACACCTTTGATCTTTCCAGCCCGTGCAAGTTTATAAAGGCCTTTTGCATCTCTTGCCTCACACAACTCCAGAGGCATGTTCATAAAAACCTGTATATATTGTGGTAAGATTGCATTCCCTCTTGAAAATTATGTAAAAGAAGTAGATAACAAACATCCATAAGAAGTCTTGCCTCAATAAAGTTTTTATCTGCCAACATTGCACGACAAGCATCCCTGTCTTTTTTATATGGAGATATCAGACTGGCAATGCAGATTAAACCAGCATCCGCAAACAGCCTTGCTACTTCCCCTGTAGCAGAAAACTATTTTGAATTAACTGAAACCAACCATTACACACAAACCATGTAAAAAGCATGCCTAATGCTCTAGCAAAGAAGAAGCCCAAAACACATGCCTCGTAAATAGGACAAAGTTTAGTCTCACTGTTACTCTGTTTGAAGTTATAATGTTTCAACAGTCATTAAATTTGGATGTCTTGAATTATGTAATTTATCAAAATCTTGGAGCAAAAATGATATCACACCCTTATTTTCTTATTACAGCAACCAGATATAATAATCTAGAATTACAAGTAAAACATACTACAGATAGAATAATTCAGACATGCAAGTAACATTGTAGCAGCTGAATTAGAACAAATTCAGAATTTGCTCCATGATAATAGTTCCATTGATAATGAGACCTACTGTAAGTCAAATGCTGATTAATTAAAACCAATAGACTATTTCAAATCCATGTCAAGGACTTCAATAGAATAATTGGGAACACAGAACCACATCAATCCACAAACAACAGTTTAGATGATAGCCATTCAGGTGGTTAAAGTCCGTCATACAAGATCCTTGACACAAGCACAAAGACAGATATTTTCTATGTACGAGGGCAAAGCAGTTTCATGTGTTGTTGTAGATAAATAATCTCTTAATACACTTTACTGTTAAGTTCACCCAACCCAAACTCAAATCAGAGGTTAATTTATCTATAGAAACATACTTACCAACTCTACGGATATTTTCAGTCCGGTCTTCTGCTTTGAAACCAAGATCTCTGTTTAGTCCATGCCGAAGGTTGTCTCCATCGAGGATGTAAGACAGCTTTCCCTTAGAATACAGTTCTCTATTAACTGTGCATGCCAATGTACTTTTCCCTGAAAGATTTACAAAAATTTCAATAAGGAATATTGCTACAGAGAACAATCTGGATATTACATGGCATTTGAAGCCTTCTATCAATGCATAAACAATTAAGTGCAATTGTTTTTGCCATTCGGCTTTCGAACATACAACATTGTTTCAGTGACTCATTACAAAATTAAAAGATTAGCATGAATTAAAGAGTTGGTTCCTCAACTACCAAATATACTTTATAATTGGAACATTTTAAAATTATATGATAAACAGGAAACAATATGAGTTCCAATGGAAAATTTGAAAGACATTAAACTAGAAAAATCAATATCAAAATCAACCTGATCCGCTAAGACCGGTAATCCAAACAACACATCCCTTTTGGTTAAGTAGCTTCTGCCTTTCAAGCTTCCCAACTGGACATTCTTGCCAAAATATATTTGTTGAATTCCCGATAGTAGACATCAAATTTTATTCTTCACTTCCCCTTCCACAAAAAAAAACTCAGTTCAATCAATGGTTTCAATTCAACCAATCAAAATTTCTTAAGAAACGAAGAACAGAAGTAATCCTACAAAATAACTCAACATATAAGATGATCAAGAACCAAATAATAACAATGTAAAATGATGATATGACCCAAATAAAGATTACACTTTATATATTTTACAAATTTTAATTAAAAAAATCAATGCTTTATTACAAAATATCATGATCTGAAGTTGCAAAATTGAATTATACTCGCATGCAATGAGAGTAATTATTGGAAAACATTATCAAAAAATATACATTTATAAAGATTACAACTTGTTAAACTATAAACTAACATCATATCTGCAAGAGAGTAATTGTTGGAAAACATTATTAAAAAAATGTACATTTATAAAGATTACAACTTGTTAAACTATAAACTAACATCATATCTGCAAGCAATACACAACATAAGCCAGCCAAAATTCATACATAATCTCATACGCATAATACCAACAATTTTTTTTTAAAAAAATAATAATAAAAACACACACACTGGCATTCACAGAGCGAGATCAAATACCTGAAAGCTCTCTGTTCCTGGGTTGTTCTTATAAAAGTGTGAAACAGAAGGGATGTTGATTTTACGTTAATGGAAGCCGAAATAGAGGGGGGTGAAGAGGGTGAAAGCTAATTTGATTAGCAAAATTCTTCCTTTCATATTTTATTGTAGGAAATAGTAGCAGATTTATAGAAATATTTTATCCATTTTTGTTATAATATAATGGTTAATTTCATTCTTACCCCATAAGTATTAACAAACATCAACTTACCCCTATATTTTCGAAGAATCATCAAACCGTCCCCTTTCTATTAACAAATTTCGTTAAACTTACAAGATTTGAGGATAAAATAATCATTTCATAATTTATAATACTAAAGCTATTAATAAAATAAGGATGCAATCCTCAAAAAAAATAAATAAATAAAAATAAAGGTAAGCTTATATTGGTCAAACTTATGGGGATTAGTCAAAATTAACCTTAATATAATTTTCCTTGAACTTCGGAAATTATTTTAAAATTTTGTCACCTATATAAAATATGTCTTGGAGGTACTTACTATAAATAATTTATTTCAATTTTCTATTATAAATAAATGAATTACAATATTGTCATCCTGGAATAGAAAATTAAAATAACAATGAACATTAGAGGTTGGTAGAATTTTTAATTAGTGAGTATTATTATTAAAATGAATTTTATTATTAAATAAAAATAATAATTGACAAATAATTTGTCGTTACATTACATCTAACTCCCAGTTCTTACATTAAATTATTTAAAAGAATTATTGCATGGCATTTTATTTTATTATATTTTTGAGGAATTTTTTTTTCTTGTAGTTGGTTGCCGTAGGTAAGTTTCCATTTACATGTTTTAATTTTTTTTAATTTCTCTTTTTCGTTATTGCAAGAAAAAAAATTACATAGAATAACTTATAATTCCAAGTACTACCTTTAATTTCTTTTTTATCATCAATTTTTTTTTTTTTTTTGCTTTTTGACCCAAATTTATATACTAATATTGAAGATTAATTTCAGAAAAAGTTATTGAAGATTACCTTTAATTTCTTTCTTGTTTTTATCATCAATTTTTTTTATACAAATTAATTTATTTTTTTCATCAAAAAGAGTATGGGAAAAACTCAATTCCTTCTACGGGTTTAATAAAATTTTATTATTAAATTTAATACATATGAATTAATAATTAGAATTTTATATAACAATTTTTTTAATTTTAAAAAAATGATTCAAATTCGAGACCTTTAAAATTTATAATAATTTGTGTAATAATATTTTTTAATATTAGGAGAGAAAAAAATCGAACTTAGAATCTACAAAATTATTGCAAACTTATTAATTATTGGAGCATCATAAATAAGTGTATTTGTGCATTAATTTTTACTAAGTAAAATATTGAAAGTGTTGATAAATGGTATTTTTATTTCTAAAAAGGGGGGGTAAATTTAACAACCCCACTTATTTTCTAATAAAAGAGAAATAAATAAAAATAAACAAATAACAAAAATATCAGTTTCAGTCGTTTTCAATATATATATAATAAATAAATAAATAAAAATAGGAATTGTTGTAAGTTTTAATTGTTAATAGAGAAATGAATCTGGACATGCATGGCTTCCATGTGTGGATTGAGAAAAGCACTTAAAAGTCTTATTTATTGCTTCTGCTCTCAAATTCAACCTCATATTCTTGCTCTGAAAAGTCTTTTAGTTGTCAAATATTTCATTAATATCCTACATTTTTAGATAATATATATATTTTTTAAATGACCGTTAGACTCTTTAATTTGGCCTAATTATTTTAAACACTCTCTTAATTTTAAAATTATCTAAAAATCTCTTTTTGATAATGTTTAAAACATAGAACGCTCCATGAATTTTTCTAAGTACAAAAAAGTTGTCTTTCAAATAATTTTAAAATTAAAGGATTGTTTAAAGCAATTAAGTCAAATTAAGTGAGTTCAGCAGCCCTTTTTTTATTTTATAATCTTAAATATAAAAATTAATTTTTTATAATAAAAAAGATAATTAAACAATTATATCCTTAATTTATGTTTTATCTTTTCACCAAAAGGAACTCTCTCTAAAAAAATACTCTAAAATTAAATTATAAATATGATTAAATTCTGAGTAAGATTAGCATAAGATAGAGTATATGTTGTAATGAAGTTGTTGAGAAAAATAAGATAATTAAAAATAAAATTTTAAAAAAAGTTCTAAAAATTTGAAAATTTTGGGAACTAATACAAAAAGAATAGCCATTTCCTAGGACTATTTCTTGTGCGCGAGAATGATCACGCGAAACATTCTCGTACATGAAAAATGATTGCGCGAAATGGCTATTAAATCGACCATTTAATAAATAATAATAAATTAATTAAATAAATTAGTTTATATATTAATAATATTTTATTATAACTAAATTATTTATTTATTATAATTGAAAATAGCTTAAAAAAGAAATAAAAACTAAGTGTAGGGCATTTTACACGCGTTGGGCGCACGCAGGGGCATTTGCCAAAACTTTTTATTTTTAAAAATTTCGTGCGCATGCAAAAAGAAATTTTTTTTATTTCTTTTCTATTTTTATGAAATATTTCTTTTTAATTAATTTTTAATTAATTTATTTTTTAAAAAAAAGAATAGTCATTTTGCGAGAATTCTTTCACACGTTCATTTCTCGCACGTAAAAAATAGTCTTGATAAATAGTTCTTCGATCCACTAATTCTTAGATTTTTTAGATTTCTCATTTTTTTCTTCAGATTTTCATTCTCATTCATCTTATTTCATTTTACAACTTGTTCTATTCACAATCTAATCATGTTCACAATCTATTTTTAAAGTATTTTTTATAAAGAGAGTTTAAACCTTTTGGTGGAGAAAGAAAATACAAGTCAAAAGTATAATTATCTAATTGTCTATTTCTTAGCTACAAAAGATTAAATTTTACATTTGAGGTTAAAAAAAATATGGCTTAAAAATATAGACTATTAATAAAAACGTGTCACATTAATTGCTAATCACTTAGAGGTGGTTGATATTTTTTTTTTTAAAAAGTGTGAAAGATAAAGTTTAATTTAACTTTGCCATTTGATTTATTAAAAAATATTGCACGTGATGGCTTGAGCGAGTGACTTTAAGTGTGCACATTCTCAGCTATGAGGTTGGAGATTTGTGTCTCGACAGATGTTGAGATTGTGAATTTTTTTTTTTTTGGGAGGGAGGGATCTCTTTTCCCTCATTTATGTGGATTTGTAATTTCTTTTATGAAAGGGTTTCTTCTTTCCTCCTTTACGAGGTTCATATTCCCCTTTTTTATCAATTTTACTTTTCTAATGTGGAGTATACGGTCTTCCATCTTTTATGTAGTCTGTGTATTTAGGCATGCATTAATGTGTAAATGTAATATCTTATCTCAGTAATCCTCTAGTTGTAATATCAGTGGTCCTTTAATGTAACATTAGTATTTCAAAACAATATTTAAAAAAATTGTGTTTATAATTAAAAATTAAGAATTTAGTTGTTATTAAATAAAATTGCTAACAAAGTTAATTAAACACCAAAGTATAAAATATTTGAATAATTTAAGTGTTTTCTCAAAAAAAAAAAATTGATGCAAGACAAGTATTTATGGGCTCGTAGTATCATTCGCGAAGACACAAGTATGTTGATATTGTTCAACAGAGTGCAAATTAGGATTAGCTAAAGACTAATTTAAAACAAAGTTTTATGAATAATATTTGTCTTTTTTTTTTTCCCTCTCATTCCTTATGTATTCATAAAAAACACTTAGGATGCCTAGCATTTATTACAACTTTTCAAAGTGCTACAATTAATGTAAACTAAGACTTTTAAACTTATAACTACTACAAAAATAAAATAAATACAATTGCAAGCTTTCAAAATAAACTTCTTTATTTTCTTCTTAGGCTTCAAATCACATGGGTTAGTTATGGTTAATTAGGCTACTCTTATTTAACAATGCAATGGTTTGATTGTGATGTCCTTCATCATTCTTCTCTACTTGTAAAAAACTCGTCCTTGAGTGATTGCAAAGGTTTTTCTCCAGATAAAAAAGTGATAAGTCTGTAATATTGAATGTCTTGAAAATGTTCATGTTCGTTGAAAGATCTATAATATAAGTATTATCATTGATTTTCTTTAAAATTTGGTAAGAATATATTTTTTTACTTGAGTTTTCCATGAATACTAATCGACATTCTTTCTTTGCATAAATAAAACAAAACTTGGTCACTCATTGGCTGTTTCATAAGGTATTTAACTCAAGTCTATCCCAAATATTCTTCTGTTTCATAAAGCTCCTTAAATTACATAAATCTTGAAATTTCCACGTTAAGAGAAACAAGTAAGGTAGCTCAATGACTCAAGGTATTGGCTACTTAGTTAGAAGCACCATATTTATGTATAATAACATAACTAAACCTCTCAAAGTAGGTTGCCCATCTGGATAATATTCAGTTCATATGTTTCTAATTATTGAAGTATTTTTATGATTAGTGGTCCAAATAGACAATGAACTTATTAGGAAGGAGGTACGCCTCTCATGTCTTGAGAGTTCTAAACATTGCGTAAAGCTTCTGCATGTATGTGGACCACTTCTGTCTCGAATCACTCAATTTTTCACTAAAGAAAGCAAGTGGTCTTCTTTCTTGAGAAAGAACCGCTCCAATACATTCTCCTCTTGCGTCACACTTTAATTTAAAAGTCTTGGTAAAATCTGAAAGTGTGAGGATTAGTGCAGTGGAAAGCTTCTCTTTGATCATTTTGAAGTTTTTGATATGTGGTTTCACTCTAATTAAACCTTTTCTTCTTTAAACATTCAGTCGTGGGAGTTACTATAGTGCTAAAATCCTTAACAAACCTGCGATAAATGATAGCTTAGCCATAGAAACTTTGCACATCAGTGATGGTTTTAAGGGTAGGCCATTCACATATAGCTTTCACCTTCTCCTCACCCATATGGATTCCCTTACTATTAATCACAAATCCCAAAATATATTTGGATGAGGAAACCACACATCTTTAAATTCACAAATAATTTATTTTTTCTCAACACAAACAAGAAGACTTGCCTAAGGTGATTAATATGTTCCATAACATCTTTGTTATAAATTAGAATATCATTAAAATAAATAATTACAGAAGTGAAAATGAATGGTTAAAGTATCTGGGTTATTAGGTGCATAAAGATACTCGGCACATTTGACAACCCAAAGGGCATAACCATCCACCGATATAAACCATCCTTTGTCTTGAATGCAATTTTCACTCATCACCTGGATGTATTCTGATTTGGTGGTGGTCACTCTTCAAGTCTATCTTGGAGAACACCTAGGCGTTACTCAATTGGTTAAGCAAATTATCAAGGCGAAAGATAAGAAAATGATACTTTACGATAATCTTGTTGATGGTATGACTGTCCACATACATTCACCAACTCTCAACCTTTTTTAGGTAAGTAGGACAAGAACGACACAAGAGTTAATACTCTCTCTTACATTTCTTTTGTTTTTTTGGCAACTCTTTCACCTTTTCTTTCAAGATCTCATTCTCTTTTAGAATCATTTAGTAATGTGGCAAACTTTGTAAGTTGGCTCCAAGAATAAAGTCAATGCAATGCTAAATATCTCGTATTTGAGGCAAACTAGTTGGTTCGACTATAAGGTCTTCAAACTCAGCAATCAATCCTTGTATTTCAATATGCATGGGCTGTTTTAGTTACTCTTCCCCTTTTACCACCAGACAAATGTAAGTGTTTGTACTATTCAACTCTTTTATAAATTCATTTTTCTTAAAAGCCACTACAAATAAAGCTTTCTCCTCCACTTTAGGGGTTGCCTTTGTTTGTTGATTGGGTACCATCACTATCCGCGTTTGGTTCCAAGTAAAAAAATAAGTTTTATCCTTCACCTTGTGTACAGCATCCACATCGTATTTCCATGGCCTACCTAACAACACATGACAAGCATCCATTTCGACTACACCACACAAAACATTAGATTTATAGCTCTTACCAATAAAATGAGTCAATCAGCATTGCCTTGTAATCTTAACACTTGGCCCTTTCTTAATCCACTATATATTGTATGGTGATGGATGTAACTGTGTTTGAAGTTTGAGATGATCAACCAAGCTTTGAAACACTAAGTTCTCATAGCTACACAAATAATTCCTTATAGATATATTCGTCTAGTAGGTTTTCTTTGAGTAAATATTCTTTAGACCCATGAGCTGTGAGTATGAAGTTCATGGCAATGATTAAAGTTTTATTTAAAGTAAGCGCCTTTATTGCTTTAGATGTTAGAATTATTTTCAAAAAGTTCACCACTGTCTAACAATTTTTAATGAGTGATAGCTCCTATTTTTTTAATATTGGGTGATGTATTGTCATCTTGGGAAGTTATTTGTTGATCACACAGTTGAGGCACAGGGGTTAAAGGGTCGTGTCTTTAACATCGTTTTCGTCTCATCAAATTTTGTATCGATGACTAATATCTTTCTATCTCTAATAGTATATATAATCTCATGACTTTTTCAAGTTCATACTTTCTTATTTTTCTATTTCATTCTCTAAAGAAAATTTTTTCTTTATGATATTGAAATCTTTCTTTCTCTCGCATCTTGGTGATTTTGAATTCTAAACCTCTTCTTTGATAAGTGTCTTATTTTTTTTGGCTTTTTAAAATCTTTTTTTATATTTCCTTGCATTCTCTCTGTTCCAGTGCTTTTTATGAATCTTTGTCCCTTTAATATTGTTGGAGATAGTGCTTACGTACTATCCAATATTGTATAAATATTAATTATTTAATATTTATACAGTAAATATTTTGAATAAAATCGTTAAATTTGATATATGGTACCAAGATTGTTACGTTTCAGATATTGTAGATTCAAATGAGTTTAGACCGGCACTAAAAGTTAACAATGTTAAGAGTTAGTAATGATAAGAGTTAGTAGTTTTAAAAGTTAGCAAATTCTAAAACTTAGAACCTTGTCTAAAATATGACAACGGCTTGAGAATATATTAGTAATGATATACTTGTAAAGAGTTATAAATTGCGTTAAGAAATGTCATTATATAATATGTTCTCAAAGACCTCATTCCTAATCTATTTTTACTGATGCGGGTCGATCAATGAACTTTTCAAATCGGTGTATGTCTGTGCAAGGAGTTATAAATAGTGCTAGGAAATGTCTTTATACAATATGTTCTTGAAGAACTCATTCATGATCTATCTTTACCAATGCGAGTTGATCGGTGAACTTTTCAGATCAGTGTATGTCTATATTTGGATTGTCCAAACATTTAGTCTTAATAGATCGTGAGTTTAGTGGAAGCTCATGTAAGCATGCAGGTATTCAATGAGGATTGAATACTGAACAAACCTATGTGGATCTCCAATAAACATCTCATAGAGCCATCAATTGAAGTTCATCAATTAAGTAGTATTCGTGATCCTTTGACCTAAGCATCACGGTAGGCATGTAAGTGATCCATTATACTTTGATTCTACCCATGTCAGAAACCTTTCATAGTCTGACCTCTGAGTGTCATTGGATATGGTTCGATGCTCATAGAGTCTAGTATGCATAACTATGGGATTCGTCAGCTCATATGGGTGAGTTGTATATCTTGATACTTCGATATTGTATTTTAAAAATTCTTATGGCCACAAGTATAAACTCCAAAAAAATAATTTTCCATAGGATTAAACAATATTACAAAAGTGTTTAAGCATATTATTTATAAAAATACAAATTTGAAGATAAGTTTATAATCGAGCGAATAGAGATTTAACAGTGATGATCTATATCTTTGCTCTTTTAATATATAGGTGATGGAAGGATTAAACGTATATGTATTAACCTCAATTTATATGGTTTAATGCACTATTTTGTAATGTCCGTAATATATGTATGGTTTAACGCACTGCTTTGTAATTTTCGTAATGTGTGTATGGTTTAATGCACTGCTTTGTAATATTTGTAATGTGTGTATGGAGCATCGTTCCTAGACTTATCGAAGAGTTTTATATGACAAACCAATCGTGAACCTAGGGAATCTCATAATATGAAGTGTATTCCTTGACCACTGGGGTAGCGCACTGGATTGAGTAGTTCGGTTTAGAAAAAATTTTATAAGCCAGAATTTATTTCAAGATTCCTTATGATGCACACTTGTTAAAGTTTAAGTCTTAAGTATATTATTTAATTAGTTAACAAAAGTTGTTAACCAATTAGATGGTGACAAGTGACAAGATTATAAACCTTTATTGTTGACTTTTTATTTCAAATTAGATTACTTGTGACAAGTAAGACCAATTAAATAATACAAATTGTTTTGTATTATTATTGGAGACAAAAGAAATGGCTTAATGAGATTGGCCTTAAAATGGACAAATGATAGAAATTAAAGTATGCATATAATAATGCAAAATGTTTGAATTATTGGAGACAAAAACATAAAGGGTAGGCCGATCATTTAAAAAATAAAAAGTGAAGAAATGTTTTCCTTTTTCTTTCTTGATGAAATTCGGTCATCAAGGAGGCATGAGGCAAATGGGCCATCTATTTTGACTTTTATATATTAAATACAAGGTGTTGCATGTCTAATAGAAGAGATAATTTGGCCATTTAAAAGGTATGAAGAAAAGTTGTCTTCTTCTTTTTATACGTATGATTCGGCCAAGAGATGAGAGAGAGCAAAAGAATTGCATCTTCTTCATCTTCTCCATGTGTGGAATTTCAACCATGGCAAAAATAAAGAAAAATGCAAAGTGTTGTATTTTTTATGATTAGAAATTCAGCCATTGTGAGAAAATAAAGAGAAAATTTTGTTTTTGATTTTGGGGCAAGAGTTATTCCATAAAAGCAAGTGTTGTTCTAAAACACATTTTCCATTGTTGAAACAAAAGGGATTAAAGAGATTAAACATTAAGGCTTGCTGGAAATTAAAGAATAGGTTACCATTCTAGCATTTCAAGTCCACCAAATTGAAGTCTAGAATTACCGATAAGTTCGTTTTTATTGGGATTTGTGCTTACCTGCCATTCCATTATGTATAAATATTTAATTATATTATTTATACAATTATCATCTCTAATAAAGTTTTTAATATTATTAATTATTAAATGATAAGATACTTGTAATATTTTAGATATTATATGATCTGAAAGAGTTCAAATCTGATCTAAAAGAGTTTAGATCAGTGTTAAGAGTTAGCAATACTAAAAGTTATAAGTGTTAAGAGTTAATACATGTCTATATTTGGATGTGGGTTTATAGGTGAAACCTATTAATATAGATTAGTTCATGTTTATATCTGAATGGTCTAGAAGGTTAATCTTAGCAAACCATGATCTTAGTAGAAAATACTCATATAGAGATACAAGTATTCAGTGAGGACTGGATACTGAACAGACTCACGAGAATCTCCAATAAATATCTCATAAAGCCACCAATGAAAAGTCTTCCGAGTTGAGTAATATTCATAGTCCTTTAATCTGAGCACCATGGTGGGCTTGTGAGTGATCCATCATACTTTGGTTTCACACATGTTGAAAATCTTTCATAGTCTGACCGCTAGGTGACGTTGGGTATAGTTTGATGCTTATTAAGTTCGGTGTGTGTAGATATGAGATCTGTCAGCTCATATGAGTGAGTTGTATATCCTAATGCTCTGAGTTTGTATTTCAGGAAGTCTTGTAATCACAAGCATAAATCTTGAAAAATATATTCCGTAGAAATAAACAATATCATAAAAGTGTTTGTAGATATTATTTTTGAAAATATAAATCTGAAGATAAGTTCTCAGTTGAGTAAATAAAGATTTGACGGTGATGATCTATATCTCTACTCCTTCAGGATATAAATAATGGTGAGATTATACGAATGTGCTATAATCTCAACTTGCGTGGTCTAACGTGCTACTTTGTAATATCCGTAACGTGTGTGTGGGATATCATTCACGAACGTATGGATGAGCTCTATATGACAAACTGGGTATGGACCTAGAGAGTCTTACAATATAAAGTTTACTTATTACGCACTACAGTAGCAGACTGAATTGAATAATTAGATCAAGTAAATTCTAATAAAATCGGATAAATATTTCGGGATTTCTTGGGATGTACATTTTTCAAGACTTAATTGTTAAGTACATCACTTAATTAGTTAACAAGAGTTGTTAATCAATGGGATGTTGACAAGTGACACAATTTGGTCAATGAATTATTTTTACCTTGAATTTATCATTTAACTTTAGTAGTAAAAACAAGTAAGGTAAAAGTAATTATTCAAAATTGTTTTGAATAATTAAATAAAATATTATTAGATAATATAATAATAAATGCATTTATGGCAATGGACCATGTGTTGGCTATTTAAAATATTTAAGTAAACTAAATGTTAGGTATTTAAATTTTTGTTGCCAATAAATTAAATAAATTGTTAATTAATTGAAAGAGACACTAACCATTAATTGTAATAGAGCACTTTCTTAATGGCCATCAATTGATTCCATTAAGGCATGATAGTGGTAGGGCATTGAGATAATGGTGTTAGAAAAGTGAAAATTGGATGAATTCATTCATTTATTTTGAAAGAAAGGATTCGGCCAAGTGAATGGGAGAGAGATAGGTTTTAGTTCTTTGGCTTTTCTTAAGTGTTTAAAAAATAAAATGAAACCTCTCTTCTTCTTTTCTCATGGATGTTTATCATAGATCAAAGAAAATGGAGAAAAAAATTAGTTCTAGACAAGAGTTGTTCAAAATAATTATTCTATGAATATTATTTTCAAGACTTATGAATGAATTGCATGAACACTCTATTTTCTTGGATACAAATATTTGTACTCAAAGAATTTGAATACATATTGCTGAAAATTTTAAATCAAAGCTATTATTCTAGCTCTATAATCCCACCAATCCGTTATGGATTAGAATTGTTCGAGAATACACTTCAAGGTAAGCTCTTTACTTAAAAAATTAAAAGACTTGAAGTTTTGTAAAGCTACATTCATTAGGTAAGTGTTCTTCACATGTTATTTTAGCATAATTGTTCATCATATATAAATTTTGTATAATAGTTATACATGTGCATATATGTGATATATGTGTTTAATTTGTATTAATTAAGTGTATTTTGTTAACATGCTTCCGTTGCGTGTTGTAAATTTTAAAATTATATATACACTCTTAAATCACACACTTAACTCAACAGTTTCAATGTGAGCTCAAGTTTGAAAAATAACATCAAAAGGCTTCAAAAGTAATTTCTTGAAATTGTTAGTGCAACAAGATTTAAATTAAGTGTGTGTTTTTGAATAGAAAATTAGATTTCTATTCCACTATGAAATTTTGTGTGTATGACATGCATTGTTATAAATTCAATGAATACTATCACAAGTAAGCAGCCAAAAATTAGCACACATAACAAATGTCTATTGGCGAGTTTTTCTTAGGAAATTCTTGATAAGTTGAATCTTTAAAGTTGTCTATATATAAGGTCATATCTTTGATAGATGAACCCTAGAATGTATTTGGTCAAATTTTAGATTGCTTTAAGGACGTTTGTGATTTTTAAAGTAGCTTAGCCTATAATGTAGTTGATGCGAGTGCTTGAAATTATCGAGAACTTGTTATGTGAAGAGCCCTGCTCGAGGAGGGGATGCTATAAAATGACCAATCGTAATGATTCCAAGTAAAATTCTAGTAATAAGATATTTCAGTGGTTGCTTAGGAGCATAAAAGAATAATTAGCCAGTCTAATAGGTCATAGATAAAAAGAAATCTATTGTTCAAAGTAATAAGGATACTCCTTTTGAGCTGGATTATCCTCACAACCATCATTTTGGTGTGAACGAGGAGGTTTTTCAGGAGTTGAGGAAAAGATTGATAATTCCTAATTCTATCAGCTTAAGGGTCTCTTATGGGAATAAATATGTAAGCGCGCCATAAGAAAAGAATGTGGCCTTAAATTTGAGATTCTTTGAGCTTCGGTTGACACTATTGCTTCAATCATATTTTGTGACATACTGTCTCACTTGAATCTGGCCTCGTGCTAGTTAAACTTGAATGGTTAGAGAGTTTCAATAAGGCTCTATGGCATGTAAAGTAGGGCTAAACTCAAGGGTCCTTATTTCCTTGAACTTCAAAGCCTTAATCAAATTAGGGCAAATTCTACTCAATAGAAAAGTTTTTACTACCTGACTATTTATAATAAGAAGAAAGGGGCTGCTTTATTGAATGACTTACCCTTAAAAAATACTAGGTAGAAGCTCATTTGGTTCTTTATTGGATGAGACTGGGGGCAAGTCTACAAGGGTCCTTATGGTCCTTTGTCATGTCCTCATACTTTTGCTATGAGAGGTTACCCTTCCATTTATCTGTAGAATATATGGATTTATTCCTTTGTACTTCACCTATTAATATGTTCTTTTTCTTTTTCATTTGCTTTTTAATCTTTGAAGCTCAAGCTTTCCAATAATGAGAAGAATCGAGTTAAAGCAACTCATATTCTTAATGGTCCTTGTGAGGAGTTGCTCTCTTAAGATAACTTATTTTTCTGGGTTAATAAAAGACATTCTCAACCTTTCAAATTCTTCTAGGTCTTAGACAGAGGGTAGTTTTTCTTTTTGTTACTTCTGAATGTTTTTTTTTTTTATTATCTTGATGGATGACTGTTGTTTTTGTCTTGTTTATAGCCATTAAGAAGGAGAAGAAGAGGTCTCTTCTGAATGCTAACCTAAGCCTTACAAAGGAGAATAAGCATAAGATTATTTTTAATTTACTCCATATGAAGTAAGGTTTAATGGGGGAGTTCTCGACGAGTGTTGCCATATTAAGAAGGGGTTGGACGAGACCCTAAAAATTTTTTAGGGGAAAGAACCAACCAATATTTTAACCTATGCTCGTGATGGTTTTCTGCCTTTAAGCGCGAACATTCCTCCTTCTCATCATCATCATCATTATACTAGTAGATGAGGTGTTGTTACAAAGGCCCTAAGTGGATCTTCAATTTCGAGGCCTTAGTCGAGGCATGGACTAGGGTCTTTAAATTATTTTGACCTCTCCTTCACAAAGAATAAGAGGTATAAGCACCTGCTCATATTTATTAGGGAGGCAGAATAGGAAATGCCTAGGGGTATTAATTTTGAAATCAAATTATTCCCCCATAATTTAACAATTGGGGAGTCAATGAGTTAAATTTATTTTTTCTAAAGAAGCTTAACTTGGACGGCGAGGAGATGATTAAAAACTGGATTGATGAACTACTTTTCTTTCCTCACAAATATAGCATTTACTGATAATATTACAACAACAAAAAATATGTGTGGCCATGTTGGAAGTTTTTCTAGCGTAAACACTCCAATGCTTAAATTAATAAGAATCTGAAGAAAAAAAAAAGTAAGGCAAGAAAAAAGAAGGAATTGAAAGGCTTTTTTGTAATGAGCTCTCAATATGTTTTTTTTTTAGTATTCTCTCTATATCTATATGTATAAGTGTGTACATTTCTGATCCCTTGTGCTATTTTTCTCTTTTATTTATAAGGTAGGGATATAGATTTTACCTATAGCTTTCAGAATTCTTTTTAATATAAAATTTTCATGAACATTCCCATTTAAGATTCTACTATCAGAGTTTTCTTGAAATTACATTAGATCTTACTTGTTTTAGTAAGATTTATATCATGTTTTTACGAATGTCCTTTGATTTTAAAATTTTTTCTTTAACAAATTTGACTTTATCCACAACTCTCTACGTCTATTGTAAGTTAAGTCTTTTTTAAGAATTTATTTTAATCCTTTGAGGTGATTATATTCTGACATTCCCTTTGAGGTGATCATATTTTGACCAGACCTAAAGGTGGTGAGTTTGATTGAGTAAGGTAGTCGACATTCGACAATTGCTCTAAACAACTCGATAAGAGTATAGTTCTAATTTAGGAGTTTGACTGAATAATGTAGCTGAATTTTAACCATTGTTCTGATCAGCTTAGAGGGTATAAATTTAACTTTTCTCCTTTAGAGTCTAATTGAATAAGGTAACCGAACTTTTGATCATTGTTTTGACCAGCTCAAAAAGGGTGCTCTTAGTTTGAGGACTTTTTATGGGTCAACAATACATTTCTTTTTTAATCCAATGAATTAAGGTTCTCTTTTAACTTTAGTGGGTTGAGGTCTTTGTATCTTATAAGCTCAAAACCATCGGGTCTTGTAAGCCAAAATTCAAGGGAACACAAATAAAATATTTTAAGAAATTTGAATAACCTTAAAAAAAAAATAATTATGATATTTAACAGATGAGTTTGATAAAATAACAAGGAGATTTTAAATAAAACATGTCTTTAATAAGTTGAAAAGGAATTCAAAAAATTTTCAACAGTAGTCGATATTGTTTTACCTCTATATTTTGTGTAATGACACCCAACTTATTAATATACCCTATTAAAAAGTGAAAATATTATAAATAAATTGTGATTATTTCTAAAATATCCTTATTATTTAACATTTTCTTATTATTTTCTTTTTAGGCACACATTTTATATCATTTTTGTTTATTCATTTATGAAACAACATTTTCCAAGAAAAATTCTAGTCTTGCAAAAAAAAATAACATTTAATTTTTTTCTTTTAAGTAATTTTACAATGTATACACCTTTTGCTTTTCATTATTTAAATTATCATATATATTTCAATTCAAAAAAGTACAAAGTGTAGATAAAAAAATTAAATTCATGTGATATAAATATTGTTAATTAATAAAAAAAATAATCATTAAATTATTTTCTTTTTTTCAAATTTCATTTAAAGATAAATTTGTAATTGTAAAAAAAAAATATTAAAAGATAGGGTGTAATTATAAAAAATAAGAAGGGAAATATTATTATTATCGGCATTTTTTTAACTTCATCCCAAAGACAGACCAATCGTAAGCCCATATAGACGTGGGCCTAAATGCAACTACGGGCAAATACAAAAGCAATACAAAATGTTTAATGGACACGAAGGGAAAAAAGAAAAAAGAAATCGAAGTCAAATGCATGAACGATAATGCAGGCGCAGCTCCTGGTGGGACCCATTACTCCCATCAACGGATCCGATGCGTTCTCCACCATCAATCTCATCAAAACTAGTCACCTGATCTCCTCTCCATGCAGCACCAACCGTAGTGCCAACAGAAGAGCCCACCACCGGTTGGTTGTCGCATCGTCGTCGGCGGCTTTGAATGGCGGGAAGGACCACTACGCCGCGCTGGGCGTCTCACGCAGTGCCACGTCAGCAGATATCAAGAGGGCTTATCGCCTCTTGGCTCGTAAGGTAATTATTAGTATCATTTGCTGATATTGGTTATGTTTGGTTGACGAGAAAGTGTAGCAAAATGGGAAAAAAAATCTTTTTTTTTTAATTTAATTTTATTTGAAGTTGAGCATATTACTTGTCACTTGATGCTAATAATGTTAGTGAAAGTAATTAGCCTTTTTTTTCATTATTATTATCTTTGGTGTTTGAATAAATGCCTAAGAGCATGTTTGGATTGAGGTGTAGTGGCTTTGAATCCATAGACAACTAAGAATTGAATCATTAGCTGTTAAGCAAATGTGGCTGTGCTTTCAAAATTAAGCAAAAGCACCACAAGTTACCAACATGCACTAATCTCACCAGAAAAAGGGGCAGAAGACGGACCGGACCAGTATAATAATTTAGGCATAATTTGCAAAGGGGTTCTTTAATTTCAAGAGTTCATCATATCTATTCTTGTTTTATGTTTTAATAATGTGATTCTCTCATATAATGCTATTATGTTTTGGCATTAGCAATGCTTGTGATGGTGTGTGTAAATGACGTAATTACAGTATCATCCTGATGTTAGCAAGGACTCTCGAGCACCTGAAGCGTTCAAGACCATCCATCGTGCATATGAAGTGAGACTTCCTTATTACCTTTCTTGGTCTGTATTTTACTAATAACTGGTTTAACTTTGTTTCAACGTAAAATCTTTTGGCCTGTGGTTTCCTAATAGCTGTTTACTTTCTATTGGAAGGGTGACCAAAATAGTTTGTTGTAGAGGAGAGACTCGAAAATCTGATTTGAATCTGCTATTCGATAATTAGTCATTTGATCCTAGTCCTGAATATACATGGGTAGTGCAAGCAGCGTTTGTTTTGGTATGATCTTGTCTGTCATATTGTTTATTTTGTGTAACACAAAGACTACTGTGCATATGTTGTTATTTATATATGGTGATAGAATTCAATTTTGGGTGTTGGATAGAAGCATTCATTTCTGCACATATTATGACTGGTCTGGTTCAATATGGCAGAATGTGGATAAAATTTTATTGATCCCATCAATCTATTATTGCTTTATGCCGTTTTAACTCCACCAGAACGTATAATTGATCTTCTAACTGAAAATCTTTTAATTCTTTTTTCTTTCTTTGATTTGCATATTGTTTACGGAACCCAAAGGTTGAATTTATAAGTCTTATCCTTCTTTCCAACAGGTATTATCTAATGAAGAAACAAGGACCAAGTATGACCAGGCACTTAAATTTCAAACAGATACTACCAGGTCATATAGAGGAACCTGGAGCTACGGCCCTGAATTTAAAGATGGTATAAGGATCTATAAGTGGGCTGAACTGCGGCGGAAAATGCAATATGAAAAATATTGGAAGCACTATAATTCAAATGAAGAGAATTTTTCCTTCTGTGGTGAATCAATTGATGAGGAAGTTGAAGAAGAAAACCTGGCTCAGGAGAGGGGCTCCTTTAGTGAAGTGCTAAAATCAGCCTTCATCTCTCTGTTCTTGCTGAAGATCTTAGGATCCCAGTTATCCCTCGCCTTTAGTAGCCTGACAGCATTGCTAGACAAAAAGTTGGATGCTGGATACAAGATTGGCTATTTAATTGCATGGATTATGGGCGGAAGAGGTGGAATATTGCTGACTATATGCCTCTCATTTGCAAGTTGGGTTTGTGGAAAAACCAGCAGCGGTGTAGTTGTTCTCATAGTAGTAGCTATGTGGATTGGCTCTAATCTTGCTAGATATGCTCCCCTTCCCCATGGCGCCCTACTAGCTCTCCTGTACATGTCCCTTAAGCTACAAGCTGATTCAAGCTAAAGCTGCTCCGTGCTCCTGTTCTGGTTTCTGATCAACTGCTTCAATATTAGCTTCTGCAATTTTTCTTTTTTTGTGAAAAGTGATTGTACATATCTGTTCCACGGAATATAAACAGTTGATGTCAATGTGTTGAAAAGTAAAATTATTAACGATGGAGAAGAAATATTGAAAACCACTGGTTTGTGGCTGCTCAACTGCTTCAATATTAGCTTCTGCAATTTTTCTTTTTTTGTGAAAAGTGATTGTACATATCCGTTCCGCGGAATATAAACAGTTGATGTCAATGTGTTGAAAAGTAAAATTATTAACGATGGAGAAGAAATATTGAAAATCACTTTGGTTCAAGGCTTGAAATGTTCAAAATTTTGGCTTTAGACATTGTATGCCAGCTGGTAAATGTATTTCTTGACCATACCATCGTATTTCATGGCCTTATTTTTTAGTTCTTCTTGTTAGCACTACCAAAATAAATACTTCTACATTTAGAAACCTGTGCTTCGTTCAAATAAGGTTGTGAAATTTTTCTTTGATTATTCCAAAAGAGATTCTTACAATCTGGAGACGGGTTCTGAATTGACATTTTTACAACTACAGTGAGATATAAGATCTCTGTACTAGAAAGAACAGTTCTTTCTCCTAGATTACAGAAAAATCAATAAGTGTCAATTATCAAAATTCTAATCTTTCTTCATCTCCTTCAGATTCCTCCACAAGTACCTCCCGCTGGCCATGTCGACGAAAACCCAGAAACCATTTAGTACCACCTGCAATTCAACAACATCAAACATCAGGAACAAAGAAACCAAAAAAAAAAAATGCAAAAACAAAAAAGCAAAATCAACATACCCTTTTCAGATTCGATTCTTGTTTCTCATTCAAAGATGTTAATTCACCAGCCGAATCATCGGAAACAACCTTGTCAACTTGAGGAGAAGAACGTACTGTCCTCCAGGCAAAATACCCTGCTAGCACTGCTGAAAAGAACACCAATATAAACCTTAATGGACACATATCTTGTGTAAATTTTTGCAGCAATGCAATGATGAAGATGAGGATATGAACGAGGTTGAAATAAGATTTTTCTGCCAAGTCAAAAAAACCAGAATGTTGTTTATCATTTGCTTCCTGACAACCAAGAAAGAATGATAGCCTTAGCTTTTTTTAAGCATTAGGCATATATATTAAGTAAGAAATGGAGTGGAATATAGGAAAGGAAACCGCGTTATTGTATAAAGAAGTTATAGCTTTTGCTTTTCTTTATTTAGGAGTTGGTGTTATGTCATGAAAGTCTATAGTTTGAGGAGGTCAAATGTTAGTTTCAGCTGCAACTGCTACATCAGCCGTTAGGAAACCCGGACATGGTCAGATATGTACGCAGGCAGACTCTTTTCTTATGAGAATCTTCGTATGATCTCTTAAATCCAACCGTTTAAATTATTTGATCTGGGGTCAACGCTGACCATTGGATTGATGTGAGGGGCTGTCAATTTCCTGTGGATAAAGCCTGATGTTTGATAATGGGAAATTCTCTTGGGTTAAGATTTAAAATATTTTTTTAGTAATACTACACTTGTATGTTTTGTTTTGTATTACAATTCCGCATCCTTATTATGACATTGATAGTCGCAATGCAGTTAATATACTAATAATATAATTAGAAAGTTAATAAATGTTAATACATTATACTTTATAATTAGTGTTACGTTAATTGAAATACAAAATTAAGATACAAAATATATCAATATGGTATTATTATGTTTTTTTTTTTTCCTCTATAAGTATCTGAACAGTTGTAGAATATAACAGTTGAGATTGATTGATCAAAAGGCTAGGTTAGAGAATTAAAGTATATATATATATATACATTTAAAGAATCATTTCATATATATGGAAATTAGAATATTGGTGATAATCTGAAATGTAATTGTTAAAATTAATTGATCATTAAGTCTTAGGCTAAAAAATTAAAATATATAGACAACAATATTTTCTTTATGAGTTAATTATATATTAAGATGTATTATCTTTTATTTATGTATATATATTATTGAGGTCAAATTTAGTAAGAACATGGGCTTAGGAATCCAATTATTTTATAAGCCCAATCATTTTACGAGCCTAAACTAGTAATATTTATTTATTAAAAAACAAAAACAGTTTAATAGAGATTGTTAGAGCTTAAAGGTACATGGTAGTGAATAAAAAAAATTACTTAGAATAGATAGTTTGACTAAATTAGGTTGAATATGGCTATTAAGATTGTGTTTAGGGTCAAATGAGATATTTAGAGAATGAAAAGCTGAAAGAATCTAAAACATATTTTAAAGGCTAAGGGGGATTGAAGATTCATAAAATAGTCAGTAGATAGTTCAAATTAGAATTAAGGTCAAGGAGCTGTCTGGAGGTGATTATAGCAAGCAAAACTCAATAAAACTTATCCGAACTAAACTCACAACTCAATACTATTACAACTAATAAAAAAATATAATACAAATATAATCAACACATAGATTTACATAATTTAACCCAAAGACCTACATCCATGGGTATAATTCATTATCAAAATTCATTATATGAAGAATATATTTTATAGTGAGTCTTGCTAGTAACATAGCAAGACCTGGGTTTTGCTAACGTGTACACCTATTGGTAAGCCTATGATGCGTGGTAGATGTTCGAGCTCTCGTGATGTGTCATTTGACACCACTACTAAGTGGTTATACGCGTCCTAGCTCGGATCATACTAGATAGGCTTTTTGGGATGAGTTATAAAGGTCTAAATATTTGGACTTGAGTTCAATCCTATTGAGATAACTTATTTTTTGGTCAGTCTGCTCATGGTGAGGTATGAGCCTGAGTGTTGGATTGGGCTTCTCTGAGGAATAACAAATAGATCTCTCAAAAAACTAGGCTAAGATGACTACTCATTGATGTTCATTGGGCTTTTATAACTTCAAACTCATTCAAGATCAAACCAAAATAGGATAAACATAAAAGAGAATGTTATAGTTGTTCGATTTAATATGAACTTACATCTACTTTACAAAGCATAATCTACTCATTCAAACACTATATTGAATAATATATTTATATAAAGAGTACAAGAAGGCAATGCCTTTACAAAATCAAGAACCAAAGCAGATATAGCTTTATATTATGGAGCCTTAGGAGTTGTTACGGAGCTGTAGGGATTGTAAAGGAGCCTTAGAGGTTGTAATAGAGCCATCAGAGACCGTAATGGAGTTTTAATTGTAGCTTTTGCCTTTTTTGTCTTAGAAAGAATCGAAGAAGAAAAAGAAGAAGTTTATCCCTTACTTTAAAATTTAGTCTCCTTTTTATAAACGTATGTTATAGAATTTTTGTAAAACTAAACTCAAGACAGGTAGATTCCTGTTAGAATTGAGATTTATAGAGTTCTATCGACTGAAGAGTTTTGTTGGAACTATGAGATCTCTAACTCCGGGATCCTTGATAATAAGTGTAATGTGAGTTCTCAGTCAATGGTGAATATGCATCCTTTTATTTTTTCTTAGAGATTATTCGGTCTTTTAGAGGGGAGCTTATGCATTCAGCCTCTTGGAGGGTTTATGTGATTGAAGAGTTTTTTGCCAAGAGCATTTCTTTTGTGAGTTAATATCTCATGTGCCATGTGATGAGTCTTTTAATGGGTTGCAATAGGCCTTTTTATTGATCTCGGCTAAGGAATTCAAAGGATGTCTGAGCTTGAGGCTTGTGTGTGACATTTGGCCCTTTTAGGGATTAGACTTAGGTTAGAATCCCAAAAGGGAACAAATGCCCCTCAAATTTCTGTGTTGACTTATCAAAATAAAAACTAATTAGTAATTCTCGATCTAGTGACCTTATGGAGTTCTTTGGGTCAATTGTTAGATCCTCAAGAAGAGAAAAATGTTTAATAACTAAAGTCTCATCTATTAAAGTGTTCAAGAATTGGGAGAGATAGTTGTCTCAACTGATCGTCTTGCCTAATTTTTTTGTGTGATGGTAAGAAGGTATTTAAACTTGGCGCCAAAGTGCAATTAATTCTTAGTGACCTTTCAAAAAATGTGCACCGATACTTAGCTATGGAATAATTATGTCTTTTTAAATTTTTGATAACGTAGTCACATCTTATATCGTTGGAACTGGTCTAATGGTTGAGGTTTGCTCTTGAAGAGAAGTAGGCTTTCTAATCACTAAACTTACGTATAAAGAATAGTGCTATTTGGCTCCCTTTTATTTATCACAACAACTCATATTTCTTAATAGACTTTATTAATTTATTTTTTTAAAAAGTAGGATGGAGAAAATCTACTCATAAAAATAATATCAAAAGCAAACAATCATAATAGATCATATTAATACTTTTATTATTAGAGTAGTACTGTATTTATATAATTTAGATACAAGATTTATATTCCAATTGATGTGTTAGTAATCGGTGATTACTACTTGGTAGGTAGTTATTAACTTTTTACTTTTTAGTAATATAGTATTTATTTAATTTAATTAATAATTAACATATTAGATATCATATTAGTTGAAATACTAACTTTGTATTCTAATTTCTTAATTCGGTATGTAATTAGTTACTCTCACTTTGTTGTAATTTTTAAATTTTTTAACATTATATTTTTAAAAACCTAGTTAAAGATACAATTGATTTTGATAATTAATTATATTGGCTACAAAAATCAAATCGTTATTTATCATATCTACGAATTATTTATTTGATAATAAATATTTACGTTTATTATTTTTTTTAAAAAAAATTAATGAAATAAATGGAGTCAAAGAGTAGTACTCAAGCCTAAAATATCAAATCTTGAAGCTTCAACAATTTAATATTTTTTTGGGTTTAGAAGGTTTCAGCCATGGTTAAATATAGATCAGCATAATGATACGGGGCACTTAGAAGTGGGCTGGACTTTAAATCTCTCAACCTAGGGGCATATAAATGAGCCTAAAGTTCATGGATCGGATCATGTCTTCCATGTTACCATGAATCATTTTTTCATAAAACAATTTTATTTTTTATTTTTGTAATTTTTAGTTTTTTGGCTTAACAACATTTTTCAGTCAAATATATTTCAGAAAATTATTTTTTTAAAATAATACTTTTATTATATCACATCCAAAATTATATGTAAATATTATTAAACAAATTTTATTTCTATAATTTGAACAAGTTTACTTTCATTATAAAGAGACTCAAACGTTAACAATTATTTAATTCAAAATAATTAAATTAAGCAAAAATTAAACTTAAAATTTGATATTAACATTTCTAAATACATGTTAATTCAAAAAAATATCAAATATAAAAATTAGGCAGAATAAGATATGTTCACGAAATCCAATAAATTTGAAGACATCAAAGTATGAATAAGTGACACTCTTTATTAGCTAATTATTTGACTAAAAAAATAAAGTAATAAAAAAATGTTCTAACATTAATATTGAAATCTAACAGGTAAGAAATTTGAATATTTGATTCAAGAATCAAAGAATTATTGCTGATAGAATATACTTTTCTATCCTTGAACATAACGCATGGATGAAATACACCAATTTCAACTATCTTTTTGTCTATATTTTTCTTTTTTGGTTTTGTTATGTGTTTTTTTTTTTCATTTTTAATTTTTGTTTTATCTTTGCAAATCTTCGATCGGTGGGAGTCAATGCAAGCTCCCTGACAACTCCGACCTTCGCCATAACTTCCCTTGATGTTACTGGTCTTTGTAGGGCTAGATTCAATGATGCCACCGGCCTCCGCCATGAAAAATCTCTATAGATGTCGTCAATCTCTGTTGTGCAAGCTCCAACGATGACGCCATCCTTCGCTAAGATCTTCCAATCTTGGTTGATCTTTTGCTAGCCTCTCCGCGGCTTTCCAGACCTTGGTTGGACTTTATTAGACTTCACCATGATTCCACTAGACACCACCACCACCACCACCACCACCATATTGTCATCCTGCCAATCCTTGAAGCTCGTCGTCGCTGCCAAACCATTGTTGAGCAATAGTTGTTGCCTTCCGAGCAAAACTGCTCACCAACAGTCAAAGCTCATCCCTAGATTCAATGAGAAAGCGAATCTCGATGACATCCAAGCCTCCTCCATTTGAATGTAATTGTAGTTCTTACTTATTAGTGTTTGATTGTGGTCTTGAATATGTGTACTATTATAAAATGTAGAGGATGTGAAAATACGTAGTAGTGTATTTTATTTTATCCTTTTTAAGTGAAGGTTATTTTGTCTTTCTTATACGAGAGTTATTTTATTTTTTATGTGAAGGTAAGATTTTTTATTAGGGGCGGCAATGATAAGGATAATCTTTTGATATAAAATTTTTATTGAGTCTCTTAAAATAAGAGATTAAGTTCAAGCATATCTCAATAATTTTATTTTATGTAATATTTTGATAATCTTTTAATTTTATATCGAGAATTTCACAATGTAATATTAATGATTTAATAAATAATATTTTAATATTATATTTAATGTTGATAAAAAAAAAAAAAAAAACCTATCCTCTTGTAATTTCAACAAATAAGTTCATTGCTGATAATGGAGTAATAACACCAGTGTCCCTCATTTTTTTTTAGATATTTCTAAATAAGAACATGGTTTATCTATTTGTATCAAATTGGTCATTAACCTCCTGCTATAATAATCAAAGTACTCTTCTAATGTTGAATTTTGACTGTAATGATGAAATAGTGTATAACTCAACACTGAACATTAAAAGGTGTTTCAGTGATTTCAATAAGGGTTAAGCACTTATTTTATGCAGAGACCCAAATATGAACACCTCATGAGGATAATTGGATGCTATAATTGCATGTGCTTTTCCCAACAATAAAGATTGCTAGTGGCTAGTGCTTCATTTTCATTAGGAATAGAAATGGGTATCAAAGTGCTTGTCCTATTAAAGAAGGAATCTATCCTGAAGTTGTGATAGTGGAAGTAATGTTTGTAGATTCTGAGATGGAATTCCATCAAAGATTCCCTCTGAGTGGCAAATTCTATTTTATGTTGGTTTCTCTCATTACAAACATTTTGATCCAATTGCTCTTTCTTTTTGTTAAGGCTCTCTTTTTATTGTGGATTTCAAAGTTATCAAATCAAATTTTTATTCTTGTATTTTGGATTTTAGTTAAGATTTTATTGTTGAAAGGGCAAAAAAAAGAGAAGGCAAAGAAAAAGAAACAATCTTTTTTAGGCAGAAAAAGATTTGTTTACTTTATTCCATCAACTTGTTATTGGGTATTGACCAAATGGAAATGGAATTGTGGAATAAAATTTTTTGGTGCTCACCAGTCACCACCCAAATTGATGGGAACTAAAATGTCAAAATCAACTCTCATTCTTTCCTAACTAGCAAGATAAAGTCATAGAAGTTTATACCTTCAGGAAATCAG
Source organism: Ailanthus altissimus (assembly GCA_946807835.1). NCBI lineage: Eukaryota > Viridiplantae > Streptophyta > Magnoliopsida > Sapindales > Simaroubaceae > Ailanthus > Ailanthus altissimus. Next base: position 13,759,854 of record OX327712.1, on the reverse strand, counting down.
AAAATGAAGAGAGGATGAGTTTGTGTTTGTGATGATTTCTAACAATGAAAAAAAGGGCACTTTGAAATGGTGAAAGTTATATTTTTTTTTTTCCTTTTTTGATTTTTCTTTTATCTCATCCACTTCATACATATTGAGTGCGACATGACATTGAAAGTTATATTTTTCAAACAAAAATTTAGGTTCTAAATTGTAACTTTAAGATTGTAGATAAAAAATACATGAGTCATACATAAGGTACATTGCATGTAAAGGAGAAGCTTTTATGTGAATGGTGGGTGGGGCTTAGTTTAGTGGAAGCATGTTATCTTTTTTCTTTTTTGGGTTTTCCCAAATGGAGGAGGAAAGAAAGCAAAAGCAAAAGCAAGCTGCTTTGCTTGATTAGACAACCACCCATTATCACACAAAATGAATGAAATGAGTAGTTCAATCTTAGTTTCAATATCATCAAACTTGGATCACATTTGTTAGTATAACAATCTCTTTGGATAACATTTTTTAGGTGTGAAGAATTGCCAATTTATACATCCAAACATGGTCCAACAAGGACATGCAAATTCATTTACATGTTAGCTCCACTCCTCCTTGCTTCCCGCAAACAAAGGTGGTGGTGAAGTCATTTGGGATTGTGTGTGTGTAAGGCAACAACCACTCCCATGCTATATAAAATATATGTATTCGAAACCTTAATGGTGGTGGGGTTTACCATCTAGGACTCTTATTTCTCTATCGATAAAGTTATATACATACAAGTTTTTATACACATTATTATTGGTATTACTTAAAATTAGAAGTGACAATTTGTATAAACGAATCGTATTTATATCATGTTAATATAAAGTATTAATAAAAATTTTTGTATTCGTTTACATAAATGAATAGACACTCAAATATAAATTTAATTCGTTTAATATTTAAATTACACGACACGACATAATTAGATATATTTAAATAAATAAATCAAATTTAATTTATTTATACAATTATATATGATTCGATTCGTTTACATTAGATTCGTTTAAACAAATAATAACATAATATTCCATTCATTTACATAAAATATTTGATTTATTTAATACGATTAAACACATTTAAGACATGATTAAAAAATTTAAAATTACATCAAAATTAAAATATTTAATACATCTACTAATAAAATTATTCTAAAATATGAAAAAAAAAATTTATAATTGAATACCTGAATCAATACAAAATCGTTTCTAAACGAATTGCATAATAATTCATTAATTTTTTTAGTTCAACAGTAAATTAAACAATAATATATCTTAAACGAATTTGTGAATCACAAAATTCAAACTCATATTTAACATGATTAATAAACGGATAATATAAATCTGACTCATTTATTAATTATATTAATTTACTTATATCTATATTTATTTAAAACGTGTCAATTTCATATCGTAATCTATGTTATCATCCTTATTTTAAACTATACCGTTGATGTTTTATCAAACTATATAATTGAGATCATCGAAAGACATCACTTTATTGTATACTTACAATTTTATTACATTAAAATTATAACACTCATATATTTATCTAATGAGTTATTGTTATGAATCTCTATTTTAATAGAAGAATGCACTGTAAATTCTTTTAGCAGTGAATATTCAAGCAAAACAAATGCGTATGTACATTAAATTTTAAAACGTCATGTAATATAGTGGTGAAAGTCAATCCTAGTACGATATGTAGGTACTCCCACATTTATAGTAAAATCTTAATAATTATGTATGTATGGTAATCGTTGTGTTTAGGTTGTATAAATATTTATTTAATAAAACATTGTTAGCTATGCATGCATTAATCTTTATTTCTTTTTCTTCTTTTGACTTAGACTTACTCATTAAACTTTATTTCAAAAGAAAAAAGAAAAGTCACTTAAAATGAAGGTGATAGGAGATGATAATACTATATGCTTTTGTTTTAAATAAAGGTGTTAAAAAAGCAAAGTATGAAGGTGATACGAGATGGTAGTACTTATTATGGTGCTTTGCTTATTTGAATATAATGACATGGTGTGTCTTTTTACAAATGTTATATTATGATTAAGATTTAAGATTTAAGATTAAAGATTACTAAGAATATGAGATTATCTTGTAAATTAAAATGTCTCACTCTCACGTCATGTAAAGAGGTGCTTACGTTTGAAGTCATTAATTTTGGGTACTTATCTTGTAAATGAGAAACATTTAAAAAAAAAATCCTACAATTAAACCCACTCCCTCCCCCCAAATTAAAATTTAATTTTACATATTCTCCAACAAATATTAAATTTACTTCCAATCTGATTTTTTTTATTATTTGGAAAAAAAATTCTCACCATCTTTTCTTCTTCTTCTTCTTCTTCTTCTTCCCTCATTTTTTTTCCTTCCCCCCATTTATTTTTTGGAAAAAAAATGAAAAAAATCTATATTGAAGAAAAAGGAAAAAAGTAAAAGAAGAAGTACACGGAACAAAAAGAAGAAGAAAGAAAGAAAAAGAAAGTGTGCATAAAAAATTAAAAAAGATTAGGGGCTAAGTGTCATTTTGCATATTTGTCTGTAAAAAAAAGAGTATCTATTAATGAACGAAAGTCTTTTTAATAGTTTTGAAATCAGGAGAGTGTTTAAAGCCACTCAAGCCAAACTAAGAGAGTCCAACAATCATTTATCCTTTTTTAATATAAAAATATTTTATACTTATAATTCTTTTTTTACATAAAAAATAACTTATCAATTTAACTTATATAAATAATCACAATTATAAAATATTATACATTGGTAATTTATCTTCTCGTTAATTTATGTCAAACTCTTCTTCCTCACTTAAAGTCTAAAAAAAAAATTCTCTAAAAAAAATTGAGAATCTTTTTTATATTTTAAATTTTATTTATATATTAATTAATTTTTTAATATCCTACTATAATAACTTTATAGGTATTTTTTAATGGATCTTGTTCTTTATATTTTTCTTTAAATTTATTAATTTTAAAATATAAAATTATTTTTACTAATAATACAATACATGTATATTGTTTAATATTTTTATTTTTTTTAGTGAGAAAGTTACTTACATGATCAATTTTTTAAAAAATAAAATACTGAAAATTTAGAAATTTATACATCATCATCAATCCATAAGATTATGTTAAAGTTCATCAATTTTAATGATTTGAACTATCTCAAATCTCAAATCCTAATTCTGCTCCTTTAACCATCCAACTATTAGATATTCTATCTTTTGTGACCAAATAATTTAAAATAGATAAAAATACCCTTTTGTACTATTTTAATAGTATCCGCTATAATAAACAATTCCTGCTACAATAATTAGTTACTTACGAACATTCTCCTTAACCTCTTTAACCATGTAATACATGTTTTTAGGATATTGTAAAGGATGTGAGGGACTTATTTATTTTGAATGTATTACATGATATTATACTATTAATATGAGCTCCCATTAAAGAACCTTCCTCATTCTTAATGTTCAATCATCTTCTTGAAAATTATTGCATTTTCATTTCTTTGAGTTGATCATGATTTCATCAAATTACGTCTAACAAAAGAATCACTAAACTTTTTTTAACTCATGCATAAAATTGATACATAAATAAAATAAAATAAACCCAAAACTTATCACAAGCATCAATAGTATTATAGAATATATGATACAAAAAGCAATGAAAAAAGAAAGGCAACTTATGAGTCATTCTCATTCTCCTATATAAATTATAATGCTAATATTCGCACAATAAAAAATATGAATTTAAAATTATACAAATTTGTATAGTTTAATAAATAAAAAAATTTGAAGCAATTTTGAAGTCGAATATTCTAAAACTAGATTTAGTAAATAGATTTTAAAAAAGCTAAAACGTTTTTCACATGATCTTTCAAGTATGAAGTATCCAATTCTATTCAATTTTATCAACCTCTTTTTGTGATCCAATGACTATCAAGAGATATCATGATAAATTACTCTAATTAATCAACAACTGAGACATGTAAAAAAATTTATGTTGGATACAAAATTTGGCCAATATCCCAGTGGCCTGGAACAATTTAACGGTCCCACAATTTCTAAAAACAAACAAAGAAAAGCTCTTTGATCGTTATCTTGTCCTGATTCAGACGAGATAACCCATCTCAGTAATGTCCAATCCCAGAAAAAGGCAACGATTATAATTTTAGAAACTTCAACAATGACGTTAACATCACTCACTCCGTGTATTAATGAAAGGACCCATTATATATTCCAAGCCAAATAAGCCGTATATGCAAGGAAAATGTGTCCAAAGCCTTAAAAGCTCTGTTTTTCAAGCAATGGATGCTGTGTATGCAAATGGGTTTCGTGTAGGATTCACAAACTTGTAAGCCAATTTGTGTCACCAACTTCTTTTTTCTTTTGCGTACCACGTATGATATGCTCATCACTCTGTGTCTGTCTCTCTCCAAAAACACAAACATAAGCATTTAGCTCTATAATATGCTGTCTATTGGGCAAAGCATATATTCTTGTGTGATGTTGATGTATAGGGTCTGTTTACATGTGCAAATATTTTAAGGATTTGGTTGCAGAGGAGATCTTTTTGCGGGGGGTTGGATTCTGAGGAATTGGATTCTGATTCTTGTGGTTTTGGCTATTTATGTGTAAAATCCTAAGTTGAAAACTTGGGGTTGAGTTGCTCTCCTTGGTTGAAACTGCAATCAAGTTCAACTTTCTGGGTTTTGTGTTCAGCTCTCTTCTTTGGTATTTGGTAAGAGCTCTGAAAATTACTCTCTCAACTCTTTTGCTTTTATTTTTTTATTACTTATCTCTTTTACTTTTTTTTTTTTTAAAATTCTGGTCATGATCTTGTTGTTTAAGTTGTTTGATTCAGTTCATTAGAAATAGATTCACTAGTTTTAAGGCCCTTCTCCGGGCTATTTTATAAGCAATAAAGAGCATAGTTTTGGGATTTGTTGCCTTGTGACAATTTATTTATCAGTATGTGCTCATTAATTTAATCTTAAGCGATGACATGCCTTTTCTAATCACTTGCCAGAACAAACAGTGCCCCCACTTGAGTGATGCATTTTCTTTTTTGGGGGTTTATTTTGTGTCTCATGACTTCAAAATGAAGTTATCTGTTCTGGGTTGAGCATTAGATAATAAATATTAAAGCCATCTCGTTGCCTTAACTACCCACTTAGAAAGTCTAATACACACAAACAAACATTACAGCTTTTATTCTCCTTGAAAAGAAGAAACTTTTGTCTTAGCCCACCTCTCTTCAATAATTGTTATCATGTTATGTAATCAATACTCAAATCCAGATTAGACTTCTATATCCCTTGATTTTAGGCCAAAATTTGGATATTGAAAACGTGATATTTGTATATTCTATAAAATATTATACCAACTACGTGATCAAATCAAAACTTCATTTAGCCACATTTCAGACATGTTGGATTTCTCTTTCTTAATATAGTCTTGGTGTGAATCTGGCTGCCATTTTATTATTAGCAACATGGCCACATGTAAACCTTATCAGGACATCAAGACTTGACTTATTGCCATTTGGATTTAGGTAGGTTTTGGTTGATCGCCTCAGTGATATCCTTGGTGCAGGAGAATAAAATTTTCAAAGATATGTCTAGAAATTGCTGTTTAGGGAAAAAAAAGAAAACGGTGTAAGCATAAAAAAGGGGAAATAATCCTGAACAAATGGTTGTATCACATGTTGTTAATTTAAGTAATATTGTTATTGCTTATCATATGCATCAGATATATAAGGGCCTGCTAGAAGTTGACTTTACAGAGTCCGAGGTGGTTATGTGGAGATTAGAAGCAGAGTTGGCAGCTAATCTTGAATATTATAAATTATTGTTAATGCATTGTGAAAAACAAGTGTTCTTAAAAAATATATTTAGTACATTTCATGTGGCCCTGAAAATATCTACTGGGAGATTAGTTCTTCATATGAGACACGAGTTTCTGGATAGACATGTATATATTGACATTGTAATTCAGAAGGTTTGGATGACAACCAACTCCTTGCCTTGCAATTTGCAGATGATAAATTAATTTAAATGATTTGCAATATTCTAAGCATCTCCATTAGGATTGTTGTATGTATATCACATGTGATAATATTCCGTTGTAATATGATAAGATTAAATATATTGACTGGCGTGTTGCTTTCCAATTTATAATATTTCATACTCATTGATGTTGACTTATAGGTGGCTAAAATGGTATAAATAGATTCATCTCCATCATCTTGGATCCATGCCTAGAACTCTAATTTTCTTGTTTTGTAACCATTCAGGCAGTGTTGAGAACAACAATGAATGCATTAGCTGCTACTAACAGAAACTTTAAGCTGGCGGCAAGGCTGCTGGGATTGGACTCTAAGCTTGAGAAAAGTCTACTCATTCCTTTCAGAGAGATCAAGGTGATAATATTTATCGAGAAATCTTGTTAGTTTATTTTTAGGTACATACTTGAGTTTTTCTTTGCCACTTCACTTGCTTATTCATCCATAATTACCATATTATTACTCGATGCTCACATTAATTAAATATCATATTAATTCTGTGTTACTTATGTTGCAATTTTAGTTTATTGTCTGCTCCACTAAAAGAATTTGTATGACATTGCAGGTTGAGTGTACCATACCCAAAGATGATGGCACATTGGCATCTTTTGTTGGGTTCAGGGTTCAGCATGACAATGCCAGAGGACCAATGAAGGGAGGAATCAGATATCATCCAGAGGTAGTTTACATTCTTGTGTCCAAAATCCTTTGGAATGATATTCAAGACTTACTAGCCTGTTTGACATGTTGTTATTCGCCTTTTTTTATTTTTAAATGTTCTCTTATGTTATGTATATAGTTCTAAGGACAAATCTTATTGGAAAAAAATAAAGAAGTGTAGAACAATTGAATAAATTGTCAAACCAAGATTCTGATGAACTTTTTTGCCTAAAAGTAATGACATCTCAACATATTACTAGCCTACTTCGAGTTTCAGTTCTGATGATTTTTTGGATTATATAGGTTGACCCTGATGAAGTGAATGCTTTAGCACAACTCATGACATGGAAGACAGCAGTAGCAAATATCCCATATGGTGGTGCTAAAGGTGGGATAGGATGTAATCCTGGGGAGTTAAGCGTGTCTGAGCTAGAACGGCTGACCAGAGTTTTCACCCAGAAGATCCATGACCTGATTGGAATTCACACAGATGTTCCTGCTCCTGATATGGGGACAGGTCCCCAGGTATGTAAACTTCTCCCCAGCGTATGGATAGCTAACCGTTGGTTTTTTATTCTTTCTATCATCCTTTAGCAAAAGAAAAAGAAATAGAATACAATTGTCTTGAGTTGAAGATACTCATATTTGTCTTGATTGTGATACTGACAACTTGCTTCTTATGCAATTTAACAGACTATGGCATGGATACTGGATGAGTATTCCAAATTTCACGGCTACTCGCCTGCAGTGGTGACTGGAAAACCCATTGTAAGTGCTATGTATATAGAAGATATAACTATGCGTTTGTTTAACAATTCTAGTTTGTACTTGCAATAGCGATATTAAATGTTACTCTGGAGTTATTATTCTAATCATTACTGGTACCTGTTGCTACTCTGTTTTTGATAATTTTTATTAAGTAACAAATAGGTTAAAAAATGATTTTTTTTTTAAAGTTCAAATTGTTGACACTTCAATATTATGTATTGCTTTTTTTTTAATAATATTTTTGAATAAACAAATTCACTGAAGACATGATTTTTTTTTTGTCATAATTGTCACAACATGGACGGATAAGAATTATTATTGAATTTTCCATTCTTAAGTTTATCCTTATCGTTCTGTAGTTATAGTATTGAAATGTTTTTAAAATTAGGATCTAGGTGGATCCCTAGGCAGAGATGCAGCTACAGGACGGGGAGTGCTTTTTGCTACAGAGGCCCTGCTCAATGAGCACAGGAAGACCATTGCTGGACAACGATTTGTCATACAGGTGTGCCATTTTTATGGCATTAGCTTACATAATTTTCTTAAGTTGCTAGAGCAAGCTAACAATTTAGAAAAAAGTGAATAATTTACATATACTTTTGTATCATCCTTAAGAGTCTCTTAAGCTATGCATACATTTCATTTTAGGGTTTTGGAAATGTCGGTTCCTGGGCTGCTCAACTAATCAGTGAACAAGGTGGGAAGATTGTTGCTGTAAGTGACATCACTGGAGCCATAAAGAATTGCGAAGGCATTAATATTCCAAGTCTACTACAGCATGTCAAAGAACATCGCGGTGTCAAAGGATTCCATGGTGGAGATTCCATAGATCCGAATTCAATATTGGTTGAGGACTGTGACATTCTCATCCCAGCAGCTCTTGGCGGTGTCATTAATAGGTATATTGATTTATTAGTATATTTTTTTAATTTGGAAAAATGAAAAACATAAAGGGATTTCCCTTCAAAACTCGAGCAGAAGATTACGAAGATTTTTTTTTATCTCTTTGTTAATTAGCTGATTGTTCTTATCATACCTAATTGTTGTTCTTCACTCTGGCTGAAGGGAAAATGCAAATGACATCAAAGCCAAATTTATTATTGAAGCTGCTAACCATCCAACTGATCCGGAGGCTGATGAGGTTTGCACCAGATTTAAGTTGAAAGAGTTGTGGTGAAAATGAGATTAGTACCATAACTATTACATTTTCTTGCAGATTTTGATGAAGAAAGGTGTGGTTATACTTCCAGACATATATGCTAATTCAGGAGGAGTTACTGTTAGTTACTTTGAGTGGGTGCAGGTATTACAATTTTGCCTTACTCTTCTGCTAGATTTTAGAAAAGCATGTGACTTGTTGCTTGTTTTATATAAGTCTTCGCCTTTTAACTATAATGAAGATCATGTCTACTTGATTTTGCATCACCTGACATATGGGAAAAACGAACTCACTTGCATCCTGTTTTTGACTTTGAAACAATCTTGATTGTATTTTGAATGTTTCCAGAAGAGGAAATCAAATGCACCCCGCAAGCATAATTAGTCAGCATTCTCTTAGAGAACATAAAATAGAATACATTTGGTGCACTAAGCCATTGAGTCTAATTTCATCCCAAACATTTGATGCTCTAGGTGTTTAAATTTCCAGTTTTGTGCTTGCAAGTAATATGTTAAAGAAAAATAAAATTTTGATAGAAGCATGTTTATCAGAACCATTTTAAAATCAGTAATATATTTATCTCAGACATTTCTCATATATTTAACCCATAATCTTCTCCACCCGATTTTCTGCTCCTTTTCCGGCCACAAAATGATAAAGTTGTACTTCAGCTTGGTGCAACGAGGATTAAAATCATTTACATCTTTGTACAAATGCAGAATATCCAGGGGTTCATGTGGGATGAGGAGAAGGTGAACAATGAGCTAAGGAGTTACATGATTAGAGGGTTCAAAGATGTTAAAGAAATGTGCAAAACCCACAATTGTGATCTTCGCATGGGAGCCTTCACTCTTGGCGTTAATCGTGTCGCAAGGGCCACAGTTCTTAGAGGTTGGGAAGCTTAAGAAGTTTGCTATTTCAATAAAAGATTAAGGCTTTCCAATAAGGGCTCTTCATTTTTGCTTCTCATGTATATTGAGAAGTTTTGCCAAGGTTTTGCAATTATGCGTTGCTTTACTGTTTATTACTCGAGTTTTTCTTGTTCTCTGTATTTCTGTGGCTTGTCCAGACAGATCAAAGTCTTAATCTAACCTTAAGAATCATGAATTGATGCGATTTAATGGTTTTTATGCGCATAGCATTGCAATGGTTTTATTTAGTCACTTGCTCCCATCATTAAGTGGTCATTAAAAGATACTACCAAACACTTGATATTAGTCACTTGTTCTCATCAAGTTTTATTTAAGCATTGATGGATGTTTCAACTCCATGAAAATTGATCTTTTCGTCGTTCACAAATATCACTGCTGAATTTTATTGTAGTTACCCTTGGTGATTGAACCACAAAAATGGGCAACATGGCAAAACGAGTCCGATGCAATTTTAATTGCATTACATATCTTGATCCAGTCCATTCTCGGGGAGTGATAATGACATAAATATGAAACAAAAATTAGTACAATAACAACCAGCAGTCAATATTCAAGTCAGAATTCAGTTTTGAATGTGAACATATTGGAACTTGAGATAAAAACACAATGGGGCAAAAGCACTAGTTGCACTACATAGTATTCTAAAACCTCCCTCTGCCCCTAAAGCCACCACCACGACCACCTCTAGGTGGGCCCCCTCTGCCACCTCTTGGAGCACCCCTTCCACGGCCCCCACCTCTACCACCACCTCTGAAGCCACCTCTGCCTCCACCACGGCCACCTCTTGTAGCAGCTTGCTGGCCCCTGCAATAATAGTATATACTTTTATTATTTGATTCAAAAACAAGGACAGCTAAACTTTGGCAGGTAGAGCTCTAACATCTGTTTTGGCCTTACAAGCCTAAATCCAAGACTGCAGGTTGATGCATGCCAAAAAGTCCAAGCCCGCAGGTTTTTAGTTTTCACACTTCAAATCATGACTCAGTTACATGTTTATATTTATTCTTGTGTAAGCCTATGGTTATGTGTGTACTTATCTCATTAGTAAAATTCGTACTTAGATAGATGAATGCAAGGAAGTAAAGGCAGAGAAGGATTCTCCCCGTCACACGAAGTTTGTCTTCTTATCTGGAGGGTGGTTCTCTCAAAGCAACCAACTTTTCTCAAATTCTTTAAGTATGACCAATCACAAATCTGTAGTGACTGCATGGTTTACCCCGAGACAGCAGCCTAGTTGCTCTCTGGGATTAGTAGAAGAACAGTTTAAGAGACACAAAGCCTCTGTTTCATTTCATGCACTCAATAAGCGAGACTAAAACTCCAAATCCCACAATGTCTCCCTCTCAAACTTTGCATTCTTAAGGGCATGGTAAGTGACACATTGGTTTATTAACCAGGAAATATTGAACTATCTAATTCCTAAATGGCATTACTAGTGCTGAAAGAAAAATTTTGCTAAGAAGCATCCCTCAATCTTTCCAGCAGATATATGTATTGGTAGACATTTGACCACGAATCCAACCAGCCACAAAAAAACACTAAAACATTATTCACATTCCTGTATCAGGTGAACTCCTATCTTTATATGGTGAGAAAACTGTTGTTTTCCAATTGAGAAAACAGTATGCTCTGCTAAACAGGCAGTCTAATCCAACAAAGTAACAGCAACATCATGCACAATGTATTGTGCCAGAAAAAACAAAGCAAATGAGCTTGCCCTGTTGGCAACTAATCCTCCATGATCTCCCCAAAAAGGGTACGTTGAACTCTATAGTGGATTCCTAACTCAAATGAACGAAACCAATCAATGCATGTTAAGGATAGAAACTTACTTTGGTTGCGTAAGAAATCTTGCAAGAGGCAAAAGCTTGTTTGGATCAATGAAGAACTTATCACCCGGTAAATAAGAAGTTGCAACAATGCCTTCCATCATTTTGACTGAAAAGTACTGCAATAAAAGTAGATAAAACCCCACCAAAACTAAGTCAAAATGAAGAGTACAACAAACCATTAACACAAAAAGCAGTAAGAGCGCTCACGGATTCATTAATGGGACCAAATATTTCATCAACTTTTCCTATCTGGGTCTTATTTTGCAGATAGATTGGGGCATTAAAGTATGGTATTTTCTCATTGGAGAGCTTGGTCACAGCATCGCCTTCGCACGCATGAAGAAAAGTAGATACCTCTACGCACAACAAAAAGCATTGTCATAAGACAACAATAACCACAAGCACACACAAAGGTATACAAACTTATCATTGATAACTTAACAGAACCGGTCACGGGGTTCCATTGCTCTAGTAGCATTCACAAAGAAATTTCACAAGTAGAAAGTTCATCACTTTTTTTCATATATATCCATCAAAATTAAGCCTTTACAACTTTTTCTCTTCATTCAATAGAACCCATCATTTTTTAATTCGCCATTTGCTAACCTCACTATATTACAAGCATCCATCCAAAACACAAAAAGAAGTAAACTTTCTTTTTCCTCCGTTATCGCAGTAACCAAAGAAGAAAAGAAACTAAACGAAACTTAAGAAAGAAAGAGACACTAACCAACAACTTCGGCGGGAGGCCCTTCGTCACGGAATCCACCACCGCGGCCGCCACGACCGCCTCCACCAAAACGGCCGCCGCCCCTTCCGCCGCCACCACGACCCCCATCTCTTCCCCCCCTGAAACCTCCGCCTCCTCTCGGGGGTCTCATTATTTATCTGGGGTTTTAGGTTGATTTTGAGAAAAGACAACAAAAGCTGGCTTATTGCAAGTTTGCAACTCTGTGCGAGTGTTGTTAGCAAGGCGCCTTTTAGCTTGGGGTTTTAGTTTAGGGTTTTGAAGTAGGTCAATGGTGACTAAATTACCATAATCTCCTCATGTTTTTCTTTGATTTTGGATTTTAATTGCTTTTGTGTTGCCTTTTTCTTAAAGGAAGATAATGAAAAATGAGAATAAATTGTTAAAATGGAATTTAAAAGATTAAAGAAATTGATCTGGACAGAGTTCTACAATTAAATGTAATTCTTTTTATTTATTTAAAAAAAATTGTAAGTCATTAATTTAATAAATTGAAAATGATTTTTATTATAATTATACAAGATAGTATTACATTGTAAGATGATACTATTTAATAATAATTGAAAATATAAGATAGAATGAATAATAATAGGTATAATTAAATCCCTCGTTAGATATTTTTTTGTGGTATAAAATATTTGCATTTCAATTCTTTTATTAATAAATATACTTCAATTCCAAAAAAAAATTCTAATTATTATTATTTCTTTATCATCTTTTTCCCTTGTGTTATGGGTCAAAGATGAATTTTGTAAATATTTTATGTCACTTATAATTATTATTATTATTATTATATATATAGTGATTTAAAATTGTGTTCGAGTTTAAGACGATGATACAAAATTAAAAATATGACGGACAAATGAGTTTAAAACAAAATAAAGAGTCAAAAGTAAGGAGAGACTTGAAATATGCAAGGGGTACCTTTTTAGGCTTTGTGGCCGCAGTCCCAAAGGAGCTAAGCTGCGGCACCGTCCTTGGCAGTAGCTAAGCGTTGTAGTGCTGGCCCATGACATCGTAATTAGGTTTTCTATTTTGTGTGAGTTTTATCTTTTTTGAGTTGAATTTGAACTTTCATACACGGTGACTTATTTTTTAACTAGATATAGAATTTTTAAGGATATTTTAAAATCTATATAAACTTTTCTAAAGTTATTAAGATAGCCGACATTAAAGAAGTATAAAGATAGAGAGAATAGAAAGCTTAAAGCATTTAAGTACTAAGTATGTAAGAGGGTGCTGATGCAAATCCTTAGAGAGCTCATTTTATTAAGTATTTTTTGTAATCTCTTAAGTGATCTTGGTGATAATTAATTATTAATAAAAAAGTTAAGATCACATGATATAAAATTCTTGAAGAGTTCATTTTATTAGGTATTCTTTATAATCTTTTGAGTTATCTTACTGGTCATTAAGTGGTTTGTTAATAATTACTGATTAATAAAAAAATTAAAATCACATAATTCACAATATGAACGTAAGTAAATTATTGAACCACATATATTTTTGTATCTTATGAGTTACAGATAATTATCTTTATTTTTATTTTTTTGAGATATTCTCTATATCTATAAGAGAGGAGGGAATCAAACCCCTAATCTTTGTCAAGAGGGTGCACTTACAAGGGAGCTGTTGCCAATTTGGCCAACCCCATATGCATAATTATCTCTATTATTATGTGTGTTTTTTTTTTATTTTTGAATTGATTTCCGTGCGTAAAATTCCAACATACACTTTATTTATGATCATGCGTAAATATAAGTAACTGCCAGTGGTCACGGGACATGCATAATTCTTAGATTAAATGCTCTATTTATCTGAGATTTTATCTAAGCAAATACAGATAAGTATTTGGTTGTTAATGAAACAGAAAAGTAACATAGGAATTAGTATTAACTAGTAGAAAGTACAAACACGTTTGAAGAGATATCCTCAGTGAGTCTTTGCGCGTTAAGCTCACATGTTTTTCATATGACAAGTTTGCTTGCATTACATTTTTACACACTTCTCCTGTTCTGTTTTATGACCATAATGACGTGCACAATACAAACTCTCAAACTCGAGCACATTAATGATTAATTCCACAATCCCGGAACTTATTGATACTTGAAAGCTTCACCCGAGAAAGTGAAGTTTTTGGCCGTGAAAGTTTAGATTTTGGTACAGGATTGAAGTAACCAATCCCATATATAACAGCAACTGCTGATAAGAATCCAACAGGGTAACCTATAGCTGTTGCTATCCATGAAAACAGACTTGCTTCCTCCTGCTCCATCTCCTCCGAATCAGGTGCGCGCTGAAAGTCTACAGGACAAAGAACCTGGATTTGCACCCCACACAATCCACTGTTGTTGGCATATATGTCAGCATCAACCTGCGTGTCCATTTGAGGGCTCTTAGGAATTCGACCCGAAAGCTTGTTGTTGCTCAAATCCAGTGTGGTCAGTTCCTGGAGCTTGGCAAATGTTTGTGGGATTTTACCAGAAAGTTTGTTATGTGACAAGTCCAGGGTCTCTAATCTCTCCAGGTCGCCAAAAGTTGGCGGAATGTTGCCCTGGACTTCATTGTAAGAAAGGTTAAGTAACTTTAGGCCTTTGAGATTGCCCAAAGAAGATGGAATTTCACCAGATAATTTGTTATTTGACAGGTCCAGAAGAGAATAGATCCCTAGGTTTTGGTTAGAGAGGCCTTGTTTGGACTTTTTCCAGTTTACTATCAAGTCTTGGATTTCAACCGGAAAGGTGAAAAGTTCAGGCAGAGTTGTTAACATATCAGGAGTATCAATCATTCCAGGAAGAGTTCCTAGGCTGGAAGGGATTTTTCCTCTAATTTTATTGTTGGACAGATCAAGTATTTGGAGACTAGTAAGATTTGAAAGATCATCAGTGACTGACCCTTCGAGGGAAAGGTTTCGGAGATTAAGTACTTGAAGAGAAGACAACTGAGAGAGAAATGCTGGAAACTCACCTCTAATATTATTGTCGTGAAGGTCAAGGAGTTGAAGCATGCTCAGATTGCTTAGATTTTGAGGCATCTGCCCAGAGAACTCGTTTTGGCTTACTGACAGCATGATTGTGTCTACCCCAAAAGCTGAAGGAACCTCACCAGAGAATTTATTTGAAGATATATCAACATATGCTAGCAATGCTTCTGGACCAAATGCCGGAAACTTACCAGAGAAGCTATTGTTTGATAAGTCTAACAACAACAATCGATAAATATTGGAGATAGATTTTGGAACTGGCCCAGAAAAATTGTTACCAGACAGCATAAGTATCATAACTGAAGTTTCACCCATTGTTTCTGGCAGTTCCCCTTGAAAGTAGTTTCTTGACAAAGCAAGGACTGATAGATTCCGAGATTCAAACAACTGGGGAGGCAGAGAACCTGTCAATTTGTTATCTGATAAAATGATTGTTCCGAGATTTAGTTCTGCTAGCCATTGCGGGAAAATTCCTTCAAGCTGATTCTCACTCAAGTCCATGAATGTAAGACCTCTTTGATTGGAAAGCCAGGCAGGAATTTGACCTCTAACACCGCAAGATCTCAATGATAACTCAGTTAACATAGACTTAGGAACCAAGGTGACATTGTTGTTCCATGCAAGTTCATTTCCTCCCAGAAGCAAGATCTTCAGCTGCTGAAGATTAAATAACCATATTGGAATCTCACCAGAAAGATGATTATTGTCCAATTGAACTGTTACTAATTTGCTCATGTTTTGGATCGAGTGCGGGATTCCACCAGTCAATGAATTCTTGCTTAAGGCCAGAGTTGCAAGGTTCACCAAGGTCTGTAAATCATTTGGAATCTCCCCGGAAAGCAAGTTTTTTCGCAGGTCCAATATTTCTAGCTCTCTCAGTTGCAAAACTGACAATGGTATTACCCCAGAGAACTTGTTCTGGCGAAGTGACAGCTTGTGCAGCTTCGTGAGGTTTCCAATCTCTGCAGGAATCTCTCCATGGATTAAATTTTCATCCAAGATCAACTGCTTCAAGTTCTTAAGGCTAGAGATATTGCTACTCAGTGTCCCCGCAATGGCATTAGTACTAAGATCAAGGAACTCCAGGTGTCTCAAATTGAACAACTGACTAGGAATGGAACCATTGATGCTATTACTTTTCATGTCAAGATATACTAGTTTTGTTAAATTTGCAAAACCAGTTCCCGGAATTCCACCTTGAAGTGAATTGTAGGAAAGATCTAGCAACATGAGACTTCTTATGCGAAAAAGTGGTGTTAAAACATCTGAATTGACAATGGCATCATAGGCAACAGCTGGAAAAAGTAGATAAAGATTAAGCCCAGTCACCTCTTGTGATGATCCGCGAGAATGGCATCTTACCCTTTTCCATTTACAACAATCTGAACTAGAATTCCATGTCTCCAATCCTCCAAGCGACACATCTGCAGAACTATTTTCTGCTATGTCTCCAACTACCAGACTTTTGAACTCAAGCAGGGCTGCTTTTTGATCCTGGAGGTAGCAAAAACAAGGACTGTAGAAGATACTGAAAACCAAAACCACAATGTTTGTTGCAAGAAGTAATCTTAAGTTGGCCATCTCTTTTGAGCTATGAGCTTTTTATCTTGTAATTGCTTAAGCAGCTTTCATATAGATATAAATGATGCAATGAAGGATTATAATTCATCAAAAGTCAAAGAGTGAATAAGAGTTGTTCAATTAAGAATATTGGTGTAAAGAGCAGAGAAGCTGCATATTGTTTCTCTTTGTCCGGGTGATTGAGTTCGACATTTTAGAATTAAGACGACAGATGATTTGCCAGCATTCTTAAAACTTTGAAAAAGAGACAAGTCATTGTCCCTTGCAGAGTATTTTATACCATGTTTTCTTTGGGCTGAATGAGTCAATGTCTTCCTTCGCTCAAAGTTTCTATTCATTTTCTGCTTGAATTCTTAAAGTTTAATAATAAAGAAATGAACATCTAAATTCTACGACTGCTTATGATATGGACAGGCACCTAACATATACTTATTGACTTGTCTCTTATGTAACTAGTTTTATTGTAAGTCAATATTCCACATCAAAAACTTACTAAAAAGTAAAGGAAAGGTCCAGAGAAGTTCAGTGACATTGATATCTTTTATTTTTGTAGCAACCATGGTTACAACTTATGTCTTCTCTTCCAGGAACTTGTCTTTGCTGAAGAAGAAATTCTTTGAATATATCAAGCAATAAGGAAGAAATTTCTATAAGATAGAAAAAGGTTGTAATTTAAGATTAGGGGAACTGTGAACTCAAGAGTAAGAGTTGTTCTTTGCTGATGAGTTAAAAGTTGATCAAAAGATGTCTTTGTAGGAGTGACTGTTAATGAAGCTTAAACAAGCAAATACTCTATGCTAGGAAACATGATTTCCTTATGTTTTTCCGTCAAATTTGCATCAAAGCTAGTCTTTTTTTTTCTTTTGAATATTGACATTTAACGATTAAATATCTGTCAAAATCTGCCCATCTGATAGTGGTTTGTCAAATATAAATCTAGTTACTGATAGAGAGTTTAAAATATTACCCAATGTTATTCATGGTAACAAATTTTTTATAACTTGAAGCTCAAAATTTACAAACTCAAACACAAAAGTTGAAAGCAAAATTGATGTTTTAATTTGCCAAAAAATGCAATACGCATATTGAAAATCAAGAGTAGCAGGTTAATTTGTTGCAAGAAAGTAATCTTAAGTCGGCCATTTCTTTTGAGTTACAGACCTTTTTCTCTTGTAATTGCTTAGGCAGCTTTCACATAGTTACAATTGATAAAACCAAGGATTATAATTCATCAGAAGTCAAAGAATTAACAGAAATGTTGTTGAATTTGTAATACCCGCATTTTTCTATTTTATTAATATTAGAATATGTGGTCAAAAATATTATTGCATATATATTATTATGGAATATGTGGGGATAATAAAATTTTTGTGTATAATTTATACAAATATATTTATGTGTATAATTATATGAATTATTAAAGGAATCATTAAAGAATTGTTGGATTGCTTCATGATCACATCTTAATCCGAAAATTTTATAAAATGTTATAGTTTGATTTTAGTTTTTATATTTGATAATACTAATTTAGACATGTTTATAGTCATGAAAAAATTTTAGTTGTTTACAAAGTCCATCAATTCGATTTTTAATAAATTTTTTAAAATGACCATAAAATTATGAAAATCTCATGTTTCTGCAGTATGAACAAATAAATAATTAATTTTGATCTATCATATGATTTTATAAAATAATAATTTTATGGAATATTAAACTTATAAATGTCTAGTATAACATATTCAGATCTTATAATTTAATACATTATTTTTGAATTGTTATGATTTTCTAAAGTAAGGTGACCCCATTCTAGGAATTTGCAGACAGATTATGAAATATTTGAAATAAATTTATTTTAAAATGCTTTCTCATTGAAATTTATCTAAAATGATTTATTACAGACTAATATATGTGTTTGAGTAAATTGGAGGTAGTTTTATAATTTTTGAGTAAGTATAAGAATTTATAAAATTCGGACACTAATAGTTGTTTAATGGAAGTTCTAAGTTAGTCCTATCTTGATGATTCACTCATCAATAACTTATATATATATATATATATATATATATATATATATATATATAATTAAGTCTAGTGTTAATCTTATCTTGATGACCTATTCATAACTTATACATATGCTTTAGACAAAGTTATGCCTAGTGATGAATATGCTAACATAAATACTTAATAAACAAGTACTTAATTTGATCATATCTTAATAATCCATTCATTAATAACTTATACATATACTTTAAATAAAACTATGCCTAGTAATGAATATTATCAAACACAAGCACTTAGCAAACAAATACCTAATTGGGTCCTAATTTAATGACTCATTCATAAACATAACATCCACCTTAAGTAAGTGAATTTATCATCATGTACCACTCAAATAAACACTATATATAGATTGTGTCTATGTGAGAAAGAGTGTAGAAATTGATTGAAAAGAACAAAATTAAAGTGTGTATATGAATTAAGAGTGTTGAGTTATAGAACAACTAAATGTTGATGTGAGAAAAGAAGGAGAAGAAGCTAGTTAAGTGCTAATTGATATCTTAATTTAAAATATGTTTTACATTTCTCTATTATAATTTCTTTAGTTATACTTTTCATAATTATGAAAAATTCATACGTAGTTTAACATATTTTTGTTGTGAATTTGCAATAAAATTAGTCTATGAAAATGAGTTTATGTAGAATAAGAATGAGAAAGAGATTATGTAAAGTAGAAATTAAGAGTTGGGTTTGTTATGAGTAATGTATTTGTCATAAGTAAATTAACATTTTGACTAATTATTTTTATAAACCATATTCTTTTACATGAATTATACTTCATAATGGTTGTTTAAAACTTTTAATTTCATCTAGAGTTCCTTATTTTTTTACTTCTGAATATATATGTATATTAAGTAGTTAGTGAGATCTTAGAAAAACAAAGAGTTCAACAATAATGTATAATTCTCTGAATAAATTGTATTGATACATATATAGTTTTATACCAAGATTTTTACCATTTAAAATTTAACATAACAAGGATTCTAGATAATTTTATTTCAGTGAAAATCTTTAAAAATTTATTTTTTTTATAAATTTTTAAAAATAGAGACTGTAATACTAGAAAACATAAATTTCAGCAATAAACTCGAATTTAGAAAATAGTTTTACAGATCAAACGATCTTCAAAAATTCTAAAATTTTATATATTGTCATTTATATATGTCTAGTTATGCCAGTTTTAAATTCATAATTTTTAGACAATTTTAAAATATTTTATGAATTAAATTATAAACTATGTTTGCATCTAAAAACTGTTTGATAAATTCTGTCAAGCATAAATATAAATATATTTTTAATAATTTTGCTAAACCAAAAATACCAAATAAATTATATATTGAATCCTTATATGTCTAAAACATATGGATATAAATTTTGTACTAATCCAATTTATACAATATGATATATGAATTTCGAAATATTTACTATTCGATACTGAAATAGATATTAGAGAGAGAGAGTTATAGGTGGAGAAATATATCTAGTTTAAGAATGATTATAAAATGTAATTAATTGTTATCTTGATTCAAGGGTATTTTGTAGTCTTTAGACATGTAGAGATATTTTTTGAGATATTTAGCTTCTGTCAAGGTAAGTAACTTCATTCATAATGTATCCCTTTTATTTTCAAATAAAAAATATTGTTGTTATGATATTCAAAATATAGAAAATGCTTCAAGAAACTTATGATTTATTGTTACTTCTTAAACTTATTTATAAATTTTTAATTAAATAATTTTTCACTGATTTTGGTTAAAAGTATGAACTTATCTTTAAATTTTACGTATTTTTTTAAGTTTTTAAATAAATAATTTGTTTATAGTTTTAAACATCTTTTAAACAAGATTGAAAAACTATGAAACTCTATATGATAACTCAAAATTACGGATTCTGTTTTGAGTTAATTGAATATTATTTACAAAAATGTTGCAAGCTATATTATTATGAAAGAATTAAAGTTATGGTATTTGAAATAAATTGATTATTGTTGGATGAATCACCCTTCTCCATGTGAGATTAGGTTAAAGCGAAAAATTCTAACTAAGTTCAACCTCAAACCCTAACCTCTTTGCGCAGCGGAATAACCTGTATATCAAGCAAAAATAACAAGAATTCAAACCAGAAAATAAATAGTACAACACAATCATTTATGTGGTTCGGTCAATTGCTTACGTTCATGGTGGATCTAAGGATCCTAACCTCGCTAATTAACTTCTTGGAGATTTTACAAGAAAAACCCAATGAATAACCCTCAAAAAGACTTAATGTTTAGTATACCCTTACTCTACCTTAAATCATGAACACCCAAACGATGGTTCCACCCTAGTGCACACAAGCACTTAATGTCTACCCAGTTCTTCCCTCTTTTAAAGTCTCTCTTAATGCTTGATTTCAACTAAAGGATTTACAAAGGTTTATATAAAGGTTTTTTCGTGGATACTAATCCTAATTCTTATTAGAGTAAGAATTCATTTATTTTGAAAGTTCAAAACTTTCAAAAACTCATAAATCTAAAACAAAAACGGACTCAGCCTGTTCTAGGCTGCGGCGCTGAGTTAGTTGCAGCCAGCACCGCAGCGCTTGGTTTTTTATCTAGGCTCAGCCTTGGGCACCATGACGCTCAACCCACCATCAGCTCTTCGCTTTTTTCACTTCTTCGAGTCCCATTTTGCTTCCCCCTTCGTGTCCCACACTTTCTAAACCTTTCCATACGTGTCTCATAATCTAGACTTCTTGTGACTCTCCTATTTGATATTCATCTCAATTCTTATCCAAACAAGATTGTTGAATCACTAAATCACTAATAATTATTGAATTTGAAACTGAATATTGAATCTGAAATTTAAAAAAAATATTTTAGCTCATTTATAGTCTATGATATTGATCAATTAATATGATATACGATTTCGACCAGTTGGTATTCTTTAAAAATGATTATTGACTAGGTCATCGAAGGTACAGGTGATATTATAAGATTTTAAAATTGACCGAGTCACCTAGGATACAGAAGACATTATAAGATTCTTATATTGGCCGAGTCATCGGGGGTATAAGTGATATTATATGACATGAGCAAGTTTTTTATATGAAAATAAAAAATTGTTATTGAATCGATTTTTGAAATGATTTATAATATTGAAAATTTTTATTTCGATAAATTTAAAATCAAAATCTTTTATTGATATTATTGATTATATTTTTAAATGTTTGTAACTTTTCAAACAGAAACCCTTATATATTATGAATAATTTTACTTACCCAATCGATAACTCATCATTCGTCATTAACCTTTTTGTAAATTAAAATTTAATTTGGTGAGTTATCTTCGAGTTAAGCATTCAAAAAGCTAATTTTTTGTTTAAGAAGATAAAATTATATTCTAATAATTTTAATTCTGTCTTCTTTAAATTATAAATATGATCTAAAAATTAAGATTTTATTTTAAAAATTTATCTTTATTTAAAGACTTTAAAAATCTTTAATCCTATAAATAAAAATTTAACAAATTTTTATAAAAACACAATACTTTATACCTTCATACTATGTTGCCTTAGAGCTGAAAATGAGTTGTCATCCTGCCCTGAAAGTCTTTGTTTATACCTTTTTTGGTTTATCTAGTCAATTTTAATAATAAAGGGAAAGCACATCGAGGTTTTATCATGGATTTATGAGTGCCCACGTAATGATAGTATTGACTTCTTTTCTTTTGTTTTTTGAAGTAATTTGGGTCAAGTCAATACTTCAGCACAAAGTCACCCTTGATCAAGTGGCAAAACGTACAAGGCTGGGATTCTGAATCCAACAACGTGCAGGCTTCTGATAAGAGTTCTTTCTTTCTTCTAGTGCAAGCAATCTTCTACTTTGCTGGGAGAAGTCCTCCCAACACCCCCAAACCCAAGGGCTCAAATGATTTTAGACTTTTAGTTAGTCCTAATAATCTCATATACCTAACCTTGACAAATATATTGCATTGTCTTAAAAGAAAAAAGGAAAAGACTTTGTTTGGGTTTTATGAATTCATCATAAATTGACTCCAAAGCAAAGGAAAAACTTAGAACTACTATTTGCCATTTGAAGAGGTTTACAAGGATCACTAACTGCTGGAAACATTGAAACCAAAAACAATACGAACACAAATACATGATGTGTGTGCGCATGTGCATGCAACTTCTACTTTCCAAGGGCAAGAGGGGAAAAAAACTATTTTGGAAAGAACGGGGCACAAGAGATGCAAACTATTCTGCAATTTACTTAATCTCCATCTGTGATAACTTAAGGCACAACAACAATTCCGAAACATAGCTTGTCTTTGATGGCCAGTTATACAATATAACCATTTGCATATGTATATTTTCAAACAAACAGATGCCCACTAGCTCATTACCGGTTCAGGGCATGTGCTTTTCAACTCCCAATTATATAAATTCTTTTTCTTTGTTTCCCTTTTTAAATCCTTTCCTGTTCCTTTTTACATTGATATATGAGGATTCAGTATGAGAATCCTAAATTTTCTTCAACTTCCATAGGAAAGTTAGCCGACCCATTCCGCAACTAAATATGAAAATATCATCTCAGCCCTTCAAATTTTGGACTTCCAAATTTCGGGGAGATTACTGAATACACGCCGAAATTAGCAAACTGTCCGTCCATAACAAATTGATGCAATGTAGAGATTTTTGGACCATTTTTCCTGCAAAAGAGAAATCCATATATATGGTGAACCTCACTATTTTAGAATAAAGAGAAGTGCTATAGAATGCAAGTTACAGTAAAGCCATGCTATAATCACCAGATCCTCCAAAGCAACACTTGGGGGATGAAATGGTGGAAGTCAAGAAATAAACCGACCATACAGGAGCACGTAAACAACTAATATTGAAGGAGAAGGCAAGAAAGAAACCATGAACCAGAAAGGTGTAACTTTAAATACAACCCTAGATAGACTATGCTCAAAACCTATACTTCTCCAACACCATGAGGAGCAGCTTAAGAGAAAATTTAAATTGTACTTTACCAAGATCCCAAGGGAGGGGGTTAAGAAACCAATACTGCCTACCTTTACATGGGTGCTCGGGAAGGCAGAGGTACGCAGAGTTTCTTGAGTTTCATCCACCATTTTGCGTCTTGGAATGCTCAGTATGAAGGCTGCTTGATCTGCAGTGGCAGCCATGGATGTTATCCTGTAACCACTCTCCCATCGCCGATGTATTCCTTCACTCGGGTACAAAAAGTCCAGCTCCACCACCTTTTATTAGTAAATCAAATAGAAGAGGGGGGAAATCAGCTACTCAACAATAACGGAAAGAGAAAATTTAGATTTTTCGTAAATGCAGAAAAATTTGCAATATGGGTCAACAAGATCACATGCCTGTTCAGAATATCCAGAGTTCCTGGACATTACCACACCCCAGCGATTGCCAGCAGTTGTCATGGATGTGACATGAAAACCTTCTTTCCATTTCTTATTTATCCATTTAAAAGGAAATGATTCACTCACTTTATAGGACTGCTGGGTGTAAGGAGTTCCTAAACATTAGAGAAATTTCATCATCAACATTAGGATTATGTAATTCTATCGCATAAATTCAATCACACAAGCACTGCTTGGCAAAGAAAATAATACTAATAATAATAATAACAGTAATGATAAGGTCCTATTGGAAGCTAAGTTGGTATTGTGTGATCAATGTACACCTAGCATGTATGAAATGTTTTTAAGTTTATGACACAATCTTGACAGCCCCTTCAAGGCCAACTTACACCATTTTCAATATTGTGATCTAATAGAGTGCCAGTTTCTAGAAAAACTTTTCTCTGGTTACCTTGTTATATATATATATATATATATAAAAGAAACAAAGAAGATTGTATTAAAGCGAAAGATAGAAGAAACAAAAGTGAACTAGAGGTCCACAAAGAAAATAAACACAAAAGATTAGGGCCTATTTATAATCAAAAGAACATCCTAAAATAGCCATTTGTGAACAGAAAATATATCCAACCCCACAAAGAAACAAGCTTTTGAAAATCTTTTTAAACCAAAACCCAAAGCGAAGCACAAAAACAAACTCTTTCCCATAGGTTACTTAAGCTTTTTTTGCTATCTTCACCAATAATACGTTCTTATAATTAAAGAAGCAGATACAAATAAGATGTGAAATGTACAAACTGCAGATTGATATAACACAAAATGGGCAGACATTCACAAATAGCATATATTTCAGTGAATATAGTTTCCAACCTTTAGACATAACAACCAAGGAACTTCCATTAGTTGAACCAGCTATTGAACTGATATAATAATTCTTTTCCCATTGTTCCATAATCCAATCCTGATGACCATTCAAGAAATAGATAGTCAATATTTTCAAGTCATAAAAGAAGCCCTTGGAAAAGATTATAGAAAGTTAAAGTTTCAAGTAATAACCTTGTGCAGAAAGAAGGCTGACAATTCATAAACCTGGTGAGTGAAACCCGTTCCAGCATCCATGATTAGGGCCCAGAGATTCGCTGCAGAGGCTACACAGCTTATATATAGACCATCTTCATTACCCTTTTCCACATGCTGGCGCAGCCTTGCGTCTGCGACATTGTAGTGATATCTAAGAGTCCAAAAAGGAAAAAAGGTCCGTTCAATCCTAACCAGAACACTTCATATAATTTAATGCTTAATTCTTCACACAAAAAAACATGTACAATATTTCAAAATATCAAGATCATATTTATATACACTATATCACCTGAGCACCATCAAATTAATCTCAGGTTCACATCATTTTGTAATGTACATAACATAGATTCAACCTGCATGGACCCAGACTCCTTTTCAAGTATTTGTAAATTAACTTAATAAAGTTCATGTTACCATACACACACACACACACACATGCCTGTTGTTTTTCAGAATTACATTGTTACCACATCTAAGTATTTCAGTATATACTAACAAGGGTACATGCAACACAAGTTCTTGATCAGCTCAAAAAAGATACAAGAGCAATCACTAGTAGTTTGCTCCTAAAAATTGATTAATTCAGCAAACATCATTTTCGAAGACCCAACTATTACTTTATACAGTAAATTAGCAAATACTTTTCCCCATTTATAAAATTGTGATTTCAACAGTTAATCATAACTCAAATCTAGTTTTTTATAGAAGAGACTTAGCAAAAGGGACAAGGTAAATGGCATGGTTTTCAATCAACATTACTGTGAGCAAGGTTCATAAATAAAACAACCAGTACTTATTGTACCTATAAGATGAAATAGGCCCCCAACAAATTATATATTTTAAAGAATACATATTTATATAAGTGCTGCTTTTGGTGTAGAGGGGGATACATATCTAAGCCATTTTTGCTTTCGTGTGTGGACATCTGGTACACTTCAGTCATTATTAAACTGTTTTGAAAGAAGAGATCTCTATCTTTAACATCACTCAAAGGTCTCATGCTTCACAATTAGCAATTGGCTCAAGGAAAGTCAAGTGGAAATCACCTAGATTGACTACATGAACCTTAAAATTTAATAATTAAACTTTTGTACTTCGTAAGGTGTGAGCAAAGATTTAAGCAGATCATCAGACCAAAAATTTTCCATAACTTAAAAATCAACATAGTAAAGCATTAAGTCCAAACTATCAAGAGCTGTCAGACAATTTCATAATAATGTCACAGGATATATAGATTGAGGGCAGGTCACCCACTGACTACCATGCAATAAGATTTAAAAGGTCATCGGTTACATTTAGAACAATGAAGCAAATATACACCATTAGGTTGCAGAAAAGTAGTTACATAAGTGGAGGATACAAATAGACAGGATGGGAATACCATGGAAATGAGGTGGCAGTCCAAAGGGAATGAAAATATCAAGTTCATCATGCAACTAGTTTACAGAGTTATCTCTTGAAAAAAAATACGCTGTTTTGGAAACTTCAGATAATAAAATAAAGGGCCAAATAGGAATTGCTATCAAAATCTAGAATCATAATTAGTTCTCCATTTCAGTAGTCTATAATATTTATTGAAACGTGGTAAATCAGATGGCTGGCATCATATAATTTGATATGATTTCCCATCAGACGGCTAACTCTCACTCAGATTATAAAGTTTTGATCTTAAGACTGCAAGCAATGAACACAAAAAAACAAGAGGCTAATTAATGTAGGAACAATAAATGCAAGATTCTCAAGTTCAGTGGCAATAATAGGAACATCTCAATTAAACCTAAAATGTGATAATGCTCCACAAACCAAGAAAAAGATAAGATAAATTGTAAGACCCCATGATACAAGCAAAGAAGAAAGCTAGGAGTCAAACTTAATGAGATACAATTTACCTCTGCTTCATGGGACGACGTGCATTGTAAACTGAAATCCACTGGGTAGCAGGACTACCCAATCGTACTTTTTTCTTCGGTTGCTCATCCTCTTCCAGATTTATCAACAATCTCCCACGCTTTTGCCCAACCTATTTATGCAAAAGTCAGCAGAAAAAAAAAAAAGCAAGATAGAGAATTCTAAACAACTTAAGATTTGGTTGAAACTTCTAAACAAATTAGGCTTAGATTGAAGATTCACAGGCCACCTTGAGAGCTCCGTCGATTCTGATTGGTCTCGATGTGCATGGTTCAATCAGGCTATCAAAAAAAGATATCAGCTTTGCATAATTGGGCTCCTCATCAAATTTCATATTTGTAACAGCTTCTAGAAACTGTTTAAATGGGGCAGGACAAAAGCAACACATCAACTCTGGAGAAGTAGCCA
The DNA here is from genome assembly GCA_946807835.1 of Ailanthus altissimus. Taxonomy (NCBI): domain Eukaryota; kingdom Viridiplantae; phylum Streptophyta; class Magnoliopsida; order Sapindales; family Simaroubaceae; genus Ailanthus; species Ailanthus altissimus. Next base: position 13,732,278 of record OX327712.1, on the reverse strand, counting down.
TCTTCTTTTTACAAACAAGGAAACTTTTGTTATCCCCCTGTGAATTTCAATACATATAAAAGAGTTACCATAACTTTGGTATTGACAAAATCAAGAAGGAGTTTACGTTAACAATGAAAACAAACTAACTAACCTGATACCCCTGCCATGGTAACCTCCCCTTTATAAGAAATACCAACGTGTATGCCAATGACTCAAGATCATCCCTTCTACTGCCGGTTCGACCTAAATGTGCATGAACACTTGCATACCTTATTGTTCCCCTGCCAAAATAGGTATTTCAAACTATAAGATATTAAGCCTGAATTGGAAACTATCCAAACAACAAGAATATCCACAAACCTGAATACATCAGGCCGTTGGTCGTACTCAACATGTTGACCAGATGACACATCTTTCCACCTAGATGCTGAAACAAAAATGTTATGATAGCAAAAGCTATTAACACTACAAGGTAGAGTATTTCCTTCAACTTGCCTAAACCAAATAGCAGAAAAGGAAAAAATAAACAGAAAAAGAAAATTAAATGCATGACATCTGTAATCTCCGCAAGGTTAACTTCAGGTCAAGCGTAGAATAGAAGCAATGGAAAGATTCATAGAGAATAACTTACCCAGACCAAGATCAATAAGGTACAGCTTCTTCTCATCAGCCGTTCCAGGCTGACCAAGTAAAAAGTTTTCTGGTTTCACATCTCCGTGAACAAACCTAATTAGGACAGAGTACAATATTGTAAACAATGACAAATCGTTGTGATTATGTCCGAAGTGCTACAAACGGGAAGGATCGAATATATATAACTGAACTAATGGCATATCAAAAAACTTACCCCTTCATGTGAAGCTTTTCAAGAATCGATATTGCCTCCACTGCAATGCAGGCCACCATGTTTAGGGACATCCTATCACAAATATCAAATTAAATAGGCTAGAATATATCATGGAAGCATGTATTACTGCATGAGTATGGCGTGGAGAGAGAAAGAAGGCCAGAGATTCCATTTCTTACGATTGTCCTGAAGAATTCCAAAGATCCCAAAGACTGGGTCCAAGCATGTCCATGACCTGAAACATATATTTAGTTATTTTCCGGAGAGAAGTAGACACGGAAAACATTTTTCAGGAGCTTTAACTCATATCTTACCAGAATGTAGAAATCTCCTTGACGACCCTTATAATGTACCCAAGGAATTCCATAACATCCATTCAAAGTACTTTTAAATTCAAACAAAGGAAAGGAAAAAAGCCGAATAAGTGAATAAATCGAAAAGCTTGAATGTTCAAACAAATAAAACCCGATATGCAAATGCTGACATTGAAAACACTACTTACTTGTACACTTGCCACTCGTAAGGAGGCCCATAATTGCAACCTTTACTATTTCGGTGCTCAAACTTCAAGGCAACCTGTGAGAAAAATACCCTTAAGCGTCATACTAAAAGTGTTTGCATATAAAAACTGCAGGAATAGGAAATGAGTCTTCAGTCAAACCTCAATTGCATCAGGTCCAGTTCTATCACTGCCACCATGCATCCTTCTGCCAACATAAACTTGACCAAAACCACCCTTACCTAACTTCCTTTCAATCTTGTATACAGGAGAATTACCCACTTGTACCTGCACCAAACAATAGGAACACATTTCCATTAACTCCACTAAGAGATTTCTAAGAGGTAAAAACTAAACAAAGGGACACGTCTTAAGTGGCACTACTAAAAACAAAGGTAACAGCATGTAAAATGATGAAATCAGCCACATCTAATGTGGCATGAAAAAACTCAATTTCATTTCGGAAAATGGCCGTAATCATTTAGTATATACAAAACAGCTGCTCCACATCAGCCACAGTAGTAGAGTAAAATCATAACTCACAGAATTAGCTTTTTTGTAACAAAGAACAATAAAAGGTCATAATCTCAAACTGCTTTGCTAGTTACCAAAAATGGAGAACCAATGTAATTTATATGCTACTCTTTAAGATATAAAAACAGCTCCAAAACGAGTAATAAGCAAATGCATGATACCCTCTCAGGAACAGAAGTTGTGCTTGCTTCTTCTTCAACTCCCATTATTTTGTCCGCACTCCCACCCTCCATTGCAATATCTTTGTCTGCCACCACCTCAACTGGATTATAAACGGGATCAGCAGCCCCCAAAGCAGCAGCCTCAGGAAGAACCTCACAAGGTTCTGGATCTAAATCTATCAACCTAATGCCCCGTCCTCTACCGGCAGCAGTTGGCCTTGTTGGTATTCCCGGCTTTGCTACAGCTGTGGCATTAGCCCTTCCTCTACCACCAACTCTCCTTCTAGTCCTGTTCTGAGCCGGCAGTAACCAATTATCTGCTTGATCAACTGGTTGTGGAGGAGGCTGAAGATCATCAAGGCGTTTCGATCTGCGGGCTCCACTTCTCAACTCTGGCATCGTCAACCCATGCAAATCACATGCCACTCAGTTCCCCGTATATCCCTGCGGATATTCTGTAATCAAAATACAAAACTTTTAACAATGAAGAAAGCAAATTCATTTTAAATGTACAAAATAGAACGCTATTACCAACCAAAAACTTCCAAACAAACAAAAATGAACCTTTCAAAAAATACATAATCAGATAAACCATTTTACCAGGATTTCATAAAATAAATGTATGTCATTGGCAAAAAAACTGAATTACACCATTCCTAGAAAATCATTTTAATCAAACATTCAGAAAATCCCTGTGCAGACAATCACATCATTCAACCTATTTCACCACAAAATTGTAGGTGACTCGACACATTCAGCACATAAATTTCCAGATAGGGAATAAAATTGCTCACAAGACACTCAGTTGCTAACATGTACAAAAGTTGAGTACTCAAAAAGCAGTAACTATAAGAGAGAAAACAGAATTTAGCTAATATACACCAAAATTTCTATTTTTGACACAAACCCAGTAGTTAAGAAAACTGATAACATACAAATAATCCATGCAGTTGTCCTTTCCATTTCGAAATATCACTTTATTCTTCCTCGCAAGATGAAAACTTTAACCAAAACTATGCATATACAAACATCTATAATTGCCTACACACGATAAATATACATATTTAAAGACAGATAGGCAAATTAGAACAGCAAAAACACAATCAATCAACCAAAATATCAATGATATTTAAAACCAACAATGAAAAAAAAAAGATACAAATCTAAAACTTTCCCATGTTGGAGTGGATCATCAGCAACCAAATAAACAAACAATGTCTAATCCGATCATAAAATCAACAAAATTTACAAACAAAAAAAAGAAGAAGAAGAACGAACATCAAACAAACAAGCTTAAAAGTGCAATCCCCACAAAACAAACCCAGAAACAAAAATGAAAAAGAAAAGACATACTCGCAGATCGATCCCCTAATACGATCAAACAAACAAACACGATCGATCGTTCTTAGATCCTAATCCTTGTTCTTCACTAAAAGCATTCTAAAACTTAAGAAGACGAACAAAACAGATGACATTTTTAATATTCTTCTTCTTCTCTTGGTTTTGTTTTCATCAACTAGATGATGTTATATGTTTTGTTTGTAATAAAAAAGAAAACCCACAAATAAAAATAAAAAGAAAAAGCAAAAATGGATTTCGGTTTGAGATTTTGTGGTGTTGTGGGTCTAAAACGAAATGTGTCAATGTGTTGTGTAATAGATATGGCGATGTTGGAGGTGGAGGTGATGCTATTTGTTTACATGTGGATGTGTCTATTTCTCTTTAAAAAAAATTAAATAGATTATAATATATGAATAAAAATAAATAAATGGGATTTTCTTTAATTTCTCCATGGTTTTTTTTTTCTTTTTTAACCTTTATTTTGTAAAAGTAAGAAATTGAGATGATGATGATGATGGTGGTGGTGATGATGATGATGATGGTGTATTTTGGTTTTGGGTTGGTGTTGTTTTTATTATATGAGTGAACATGGGGCATGCAAATGTGGCCTTGTGTTAACCAAAAGGTCTTCTCTTATTTTATACATTTTAAAAGCCCTAGAAGATTTACTTTCTATATTTATCCTATTAATGTCAACATATTTGATTAAATCATTATCATTAGGGTTCCTTTAATATCATTTTTTGAAGCAATTTTTTTTTTTTAAATAACAAGTTAAAAAAGGTTTACAAACATTTGTTTCTAAATAACTAAAATTTTTTCAAGCCTTTTTTTTTCATACTTTTTTTTAAGATTTGGAAAAAACTATAATCAATAGGATTTTTCTACGTTTTTTGTTTTTTTTGTAATTGAAAAAAATACAAAATTTTGGTGGTGCAAATGTACATCCTCTCTGATAAATATTATAGGAGTTATGCTCTCCTCTAATGGAATGGTAGATGTTTATGATAATTTTTAATGTATTAATAATATGGAGTGGTATTGAAAAAAATAAAATTTTAATATCATATGATAACATTTTAGGTTATTAATTCAAAGTTTTATGATATCGTTTGATATTTATATTACCACTGATGTATTATTACTTTTAATATTAATTATAATTTTTTATATAAAAAAATATATTAATTAGAATTCTTCAATATTATTAAAAAAAACCGCCGATTTATTATAATAAGTATGTAACTTTGTGTGGATTGACATCAACGCGGTGATGTGTAAATTAAATTATTTATGTTATGACTTTTATTCTTATGTATTAAAAATACTTTTTTTTAATATCAAAAGTTTGATTTTTTTTCTTTTTTTGTGGTGTTTGGTTGTAAATAAAAAAAAAATAGATTTTAAAATTAATAAAGCTGTTTTATTTATATTAGAAAAAAAGTAAATTTTAAACTTTTGAGAATAGATATTAAGAATTTTTTTTAATATGTTCAATTATTTAAAATTCTCTTTTATTTTTTTATTCTCTTATAGCACAAATTTTAAAAAATTTATTTATTTAAATAATTACATAATTTTTTAAAAAAATTGTGAATAACAACTAAAGGATTAATAATTTTTTTCTTAAAAAATTTATTTATAAAATATTTATTACTACAATCTTTATTTGAAAAGTCGAACCGACCATAGTTGTAAAAATATATATAAAAAACAGAGAATCACCCGTTTAATTTACTGGTTATCATTTAAAAAAATATGTCAAAATAGTTGAAGTATTTTTAAGTGATACATGAGTAGATTTTAGATAGTAAAAAGACAACTAAACCTTTTAAAAGGTTATCATTTAATTTTTACATGTACTCTTTTAAAAGTAAATATATAAAATTACTCTTTTCACCAACTAAATTAACAAAAATTATTGTTTGATACGGGCCTTCCGGTCTCTTCAAAAACATTAAAGGTGTATTAATCTCTTTTACAAAATTTTAAAAGTCCAATTATTCTTTTTTTTTTTTAATATCAATAATGTTAGGTTTACACATTTGGAATATAAATTAATGTGATATTTTATATGTTAATTATTGATTAGTATTATATAACTCTCGTATTAATAAAAATTAAAATATCAATAATTATTTAATAATAAGTAGTTATTGATTAGTGATATAATAGTTAAAATACAAAATTTGTATTATATTTTTGTAAAAATTTAGCACTATTCTTTAGATACTTACGTTAAATAATGACAACCTTAATCTAAACTAATCTCAATAAACTTTTAACTAAGCTTGTTAAAATTTATCTCAAAATTGCTAAATAATATATATAACTAGTGAATGAAATAATAATGTCCATAAACCCTAAGTTTTTATACATTTTTTAAATTATTATTTATCTATTTATACTAAATAAGTCTCCAACCTATATATTAATTAACCAAAATATTCTTATAATTTGAAATTTTAACCCAGTTATAACCCATAAACCCAGTAACAAAGGATTGGTATCAGCTAATTTAACTAATAAAATCTCTTAGTACAATACGACAAATTTAGGTTTGAATATTGTTGACTTTAGAATTTGGGAGACATTTGTAAGAGACTGAAGAAAAAAAAAAATAACAACCTATTGATACAAATGGAAAAATAAATAAAATTTATATCCTTACTTGATAATGTAGACAAATACGAGGACCCATATGTTATTGGGTCATTTGAGGATATTACTAACTTATTAAATGACATTACCTTGAAAAGGGGGGTTGGAATTTATCACGTGGCCCAAGATGGAAGCTGTAAATTCAAATACACGAGGCTCAAAATTTTATCAAAAATAAGGTCGACCGACGGCAGTTTCTCATTTATGTTTTTTTTTTTTTCTTGGGTAGAAAGTAGGTCATATTAATGGGTGGGTCTAACTTTATTTAGCTAACTTTTATCACACGTGATTCATATTCTTGGTTGCTCTAAATTCTTTGTTATGTCAACTCCATCAATTTGGTTTATCAAGTAATATCAGGATGGTGGCATTTGAGAGCTCGTCTCGGTGGCAGTTTCTTTTGTGCACATCTTTATTTTAAATTAGGGATTTGAATCTTAATGAGTGCTAGAATGGTAAAAAATTTATTTTCATAATAATTTTATAATTTAAGTGGGATTTGTTTAATATTGTATATGTTGCTTTTGATAATATAATATAATGTAAATATTAATAATGAGTTTGATGTAATATTAATAGCGTAATTTGATCGTTATAATATTAGTTAATTGATAATATCAATATATCAATTATAAACATATGTGAAGTATATTTAATGTTGTACGTGTCATTTTTGACAGTGTAATTTGTTATAATATTAATAATGAATTTGATGTGATATTAATAATGTAATTTGATCGTTGTAATACCAATTGATTGATAATATCAATAATATAAGTTGTAAAGTGTATTAGAAAAAAAGAGAGAATATATTAAGATGGTGAGAACAATATTTTTCTCCCTTACCACTCATTAATTACAATTTTAAAATTCTATGTTTGATTTTAGAAACAATTGGAGGGGAAAAACTAGTAGAATAATTTTTTCTTTTGCTAAAAAATCCTTATACATTTTATAATTATGAAAAAAATGTCATTTTTAAGTAATGGTAAGTTTAACTTATTTTTCTATGCTTAAAAAAAAAAAAAACTTATTTTGCTAACTTGTATGTATAATATAATGATTCATGCTTTTGGTTTGTCCATTGTTATGTCCAATCAATCTAACTAATGAATTAATAACATATTTTCTGATGTGAACAATTACTTATTGAATTAAATTTCTTAGTATTCGTTGTTTTATCATTTTTAAATTTCGATTTAAAAACAATTGAAGAAACAAATAAAAAGGATAAAGCCTTAATAAAGTTATTATTATTATTTTTTGGGGTAATTTATTTTGATAATTAATTTATGAATGGAAGTTAGGCAGCATAGGCCAAAGCCAAACTACTAACTCGAAAAGTCAATTGAAATATTCAAACAATGCCTCGTGGATTTAAGCTTTAATAATAAAATTTAAAATGCGAAAAACACTATTTTTTAGTTCACCTAATTAATTTGCTACAACTACGTAAATTATTCTTCCATAAAATATTATATTTGATATTTGACGATTATAATCTTAGTTTGTACCTAACATCGGCAAAGGCAGTTTTGAAATATAATATTATATTACTATATCACAAACTCTTAAATAAATATCACCTGATTGCTTATTGTAATCAGAAGTTCAATTTAGTCATCTAAACTTAAGTCAGAAGTTCAATTCTTAGTAATAATTTGTTAGAAAATTGAGGGATGATATAAGATCGTAGTTAAAGTAAAATTAAAAAAAATAATAAAAATAAAAATAAATTAAAATACAAAAATTTACATGATTCGATTTTTATCTTACGTCCATAAGTGAAGACAAAAGAATTTCTTATTATTAAAAATAGAGAATACAAGTATTATAGTGTTTTAACCTTACAATCCAAAATTTCAATACACTCAATTCTCTTAAATCACTTAAAAAATATACAAATTCTCTCAAAATTACATTTTAAAATAAATGCTAATGAATTGCTAAACTCTCCCATTTATAAGGAGAATTTAACATAATAGACAATCAAGATAACCATAAAATAAGTACTGTCACCGTGTGCTTACAATTATGTAACTGATACACGGTGTCAACTACCAACATAATGCAATTTAGTCTTTCTTAAATTATTAGAATGCAGTTTTAGTTAATTATTATATAATTTAATTAATATTTAAATTGTAATGTTAGAAATTTATAATTCAGATGATTATATATGTATTTAATTGATTTGTGAGTTATAATATTAAATTTTATAATTGAAATGTAATTCTTGTATATAAAAAAAATCTTAAAAAAATAAATATGAATATCTTGTTACAAATTTAATGTGAAGTTCATATTTGGATATTTGAAAAAAAAAAAAAAAGTTAAAGCTTGTAAATGGGAGAGAATCTGGAAAGAAACCATTTTGTGGCGAATCAATCAAAGCTAACAAATTTGATAAAAATAAAATAAAAATCAAAGCTAGCAATTGAATATGGCATCACCACCACCATCATCATCATCAACCCAAACAAATGCACGGGGCCCCGAGATCCGGAAAGACCCCGTAAACAACCGCTGGGTGATATTCTCTCCGGCCCGAGCCAAACGCCCCACCGACTTCAAATCCCAATCCCCACAAAACCTCAGCTCCAATTCCAACACCACTTGTCCCTTCTGCATCGGCAACGAGAACCAGTGCGCGCCCGAGATCTTCCGGGTCCCCTCCGACCGGAATTCCCAATGGACGATCCGGGTCATTCAGAATCTGTACCCTGCACTTAGCAGGGACTTCGAGAGCAAAAAAGACGGCGACCCAGATGGGGCAATGAATTGTTTGGGAAATTCGGGTCTAGTTGTAACCGGGTTCGGGTTCCATGATGTGGTGATTGAGGCTCCGTTTCATTCGGTTCAGATGTCGGATTTGGAACCGAGGCAAATTAGGGAAGTGGTGCTTGCCTATAAGAAGAGGATCGAGCAAGTTAAAGAGTTCGATTTGATTAAATACGTTCAGGTGCTTTTTTTTTGTACACACGCTTGATTTTGTTTCAAGTTAAGTTTTTTTTTTAAAAAAAAAATTGTTTTGCAATGGAGATTTATTTGATTTAGTTTGTAATAATATTGTGTTCCAATTAAATATCCGTTTTATCATTTATGTATGCATGTGTTATGCGTATAGATTTCAAATGTTGGCTCATTTTAAGTATTGAACTTTGGTAGCAATTTGAATATTTTGTGTGAAATTTATCAAATAGGTTATTCTAATTTTGAGTTTTAATTCTCCAATCCAATGGATTCGGGTGTTCTTTTTGTTGCTTTGGTTTTTATTAGAAGGTTTTCAAACTATTGTTGATTTTTATGTTTAAGGTATTCAAGAACCATGGTGCTTCAGCTGGAGCATCGATGAGTCATTCTCACAGTCAACTAATGGCACTCCCGGTCATTCCACCCAATGTTTCTACAAGAATTTACAGTATGAAGGAATATTACAATCAGACTGGAAAATGTTGTCTTTGTGAAGTTCAACCAAAGGACCTTGTAATTGATGCCACATCACATTTCATTTCAATTGTTCCTTTTGCCGCCACATATCCTTTTGAGATATGGATTATTCCCCGGGATCACTCTTCACATTTCCATGAACTAGATAGTGAGAAGGTAAGTTTTAGTGCCTCTATATTTTCTGTTCTTGTAGGCATGCCTTTATGAATTGGATTGTGTTTGATTGTTAGATGTAGTAATATAATGGTCACTTGTTTGATTTGAAACACAAGTTCCTGGTCCAGACATCTTTGATTTTCTTTGTTCAGAAAAACAAGTAGCATTATTTGTGTTTTTGCAAAAGAATAAAGCATGTGTTATGGAAATGGTCATTAACGGTTATGCTTGTGGTGCTATGGAGGATTTTCTAGAAACAGTTTCTCCGCAGCTCCATGTGTGCAAAAATCTTATTTACTGACGTTGGTAAACTCTGGGTGGCTTTTTGGTTGTTGGATTTTCTTTTGTGCTGCTAGTAGCTACACTGCCACAGTTGGTCTTGAAGTCACGCAGAAGTAAAAAAATCAAGGTAGGAAGTTGCTGAGTTATGACTGAGAGTTAATGATGAATGATTAGGTTGGCAAGAAAATAGAGTCTACTGTTCTCGAATATATTTGGTAAAAATTAATGTTATATTCTAGATAGAATGAATCAGGAGAACCACTTCTGTGCTTTCTTTATGTGTTCTTAAGGGTCTTATTAGAGATGATTGTGGCATCTTATGATGATCATAATATGGGGAACATTCTGTTATATGTGGTTGTATGGAAGTGCTGACATGTAAGACTATGCCTCATATGCTTAGTAAATTGTTTTCTCATGCAACAAAAATACTGCATGCTGCCGTTATACAACATGACTTCGGATGTTATGCAAATTAGCATTTACTTCTGTTTCTATGTCCACCATTAAAATACATAATTTCAGCTTCATTTTCTTGAGTTCTCACCTATGTTTATGTACAATTCTGTAGGCTGTTGATCTTGGGGGTTTGCTGAAACTTATGCTTAGAAAGATTTCTGTTCAATTGAATAGCCCACCTTTCAATTTTATGATCCAGACTTCTCCACTTCAGGTCACTGACTCTCAGTTAGCATACTCACACTGGTATGTACAAATCGTACCTCAACTAAGTGGTGTAGGGGGCTTTGAACTCGGAACAGGATGTTACATAAATTCTGTTTTCCCTGAGGATGCTGCTAAAGTTATGAGGGAGGTTAATGTTCCAATTTAGCTGTGAACCAATTATAATCAATACCGGCAATGTAAATCCTCTTGATATGAGAAATAAAGTATTATTAGTTAAATAAAGAGTTTTCTGGTGGAGCTACTTGAATTGTGTGAATTCTTTCTAGTATCATATATACATTACCGATTTGGCAATTTTTATGTTGAGGAAAGTTGAAGCATATTCATTCCTCAGAAAGATGCAATGGCAAAAGGTTTCCCATGTGTGCTACAGCTTTGTTTCTTTAATGCAGTCCAATGCATCTAACTTTCAGTTGTGCAATTATGCAGACTTCAACAAGAAGTCACTAAGTTGAAGGACACGAGTCTTTTTTTCAATGCTCTTTGTTTTATCCTCTCTGTAACCTTTTATCATTTTGAATCTTTGATTTTATCGTGTGTAAACAATAGCATCATAATTCAAAAGTGGCTTGGAGCACAAGATGATGCCAATGTATCAGAAACCAAAATTTAATCATGTAAAGTTTATTGGTCGTAATATATTAGTCTTATTTTTCTTTCTTTCATGTGAAAACTTAATTCATGACAAAGAAGAAAATTTTTATCAGAAATATAAGAATTAAAGGAAAAAAATCATTATATATAAAATTCATATTCAAACTATTTTATTAACTCAATTTTTTTATATTTTATTTAAATAGAAATAGAGAGAGAGAGAAAAATGACAATTTAGAGAGAAAAATAATTTTAAACAACTTAAATTATTTTGAGAGAATGTGTTGGAATGCCTTTATAATTTTATTTTTTATATTATTTTAAGATATATTACATAACTTATTGTTCAACTCAGAGAGTAAATGTAAGTTTATAAAGATCGAACCATTATTCTTATATTTTATTTTATTTTTACTGTATGTTATTATTTATTCTTAAATTTTTAATTTTGGATTGGAGTGTAAATTTTTAAAAGCAGTATCAAAGTACATATTTTTTTATAGTAATAATAGAACACAAATTTTCAACCGAATTATTATTATTATTATTATTTTATGTTTCTTCAAATTGGAACATAATTATATGCTTGGAAAACTTAATATTCGATGTCACAATCCTTGATTAAGGGGGATCAAAGAGCGAACAAAAGAAATTGTATGCATGTTTGTCTTGAAAAATTGGTATTGCTCACATTTTTATGATCGTAAAATATGATGTTGATTTCATTTTACCATCAGTATGCTCCTACATCATCAATTGTCGCGGTTAAAGTTAAAAGGGGAAATTAATATAAGGAAACATTATGTATTTCTTTTCTTTCAATGATTTTACTTAACACTTTAACATTTTTTCCCAAATAATGAAATATTCAAATAAATTAAAGAATTGTGTTAGATTTATAAAGTTGCAATATGTCACGATGTATTAGGTAATTATTATTTTTTTAATTTTTTATTAATGTAATAATTATGTAATATTAAGTAATAATAAATACATTAAATACTATGTTAATTACAACACAAAATTTATATCCAATCTTTGTAAATATAATATTATTGTATATTAAATATAATTATCAATTAATGTAAAATATGTTTCTTTAAATACAAATATTGTTCATTACATAACATCACAACGATAATGACAATGACAATGACAACTCACAACATCAAAGGCATGAAAGTCATTTGCATGGTCATAATTGGTTGCGGGGCACAATGATGACTTACATAAAAACTTTGTGTAATTTAACATAAGTAATATTACACATTTAAAATTAATATTTTAATATTTTCATTTCAAGTAATGTGAATGATTCATTTGATGGTAAATATTAATGATTTTTAGATTAATGAATCACACATTCTCACTTTATGATAAATAAGTGAAGCATCACTTGAAATATAAAAAATAAGATATTAATTTGGGACGTATAATATTATTTAATTTGATCATATATTAATTTTAAGAAAATTTTAAAAATAGCCCATATTTTAATGTATTGTTCTTTTTTTAATAAATATATAATTTTTTATAGTCAAAGATTATAAATTGGATTATTTTACCCCTAAAATATATTTACTTTATCTTCTAATTTTTTGAAAAACATTTCTCTCATTAATGATTTATGTTGTAATAAATAATAAATAATAGTAAAACAAGTAGATTATGAAAAAAAATGGTAGATATTGTAAAAAATAGGTGAAAGATAACTTGGAAGTCCAAAAATTCAACAAAAACCGCTGTAACATAGAATTGCCGCGACCAACACTTAAAATCAATGATTTTTCTCTAAATTTTTAAGTCATTTTTGAAAGTGTATTGTATATTGAATGAGCGTATACATTTTTTAATTACACATCACACGTGCATAATTAAGTGCAACAAAAAATGAATAAACATCTTATTACGTTAATGAGATATTAGAGAACTCACCTTTAAAATATACTTTACGCAATTCTAATTTAACACTCAATGAGATCTTTCGAGTTAGAACAGTAGCTTTCACTTCTCGACAGAATTATTATATAAAGCAACACTTGTTTCTTATAATTATTTATCAGTCTTTCTATTTATTTTTATTTTTTGCTATTCTCACTTTTTATTCATCTCATTATTATTGTCCAAACAAAATGAATAAATTAAGACACGTAAATATAACTTATATTGCTGCCACTATGCCAAATTAAAAAAAGGTTGGTGTCTTTAACATTCAAGCATAGAGTGCTAATAATATGAAAGTTAAAACTGCACCTCATGCTCAACTAAAATAAATGGTGGCAAGGTATTAGGTGTGTTGGCCGAATGAAAAGAAGAATTAGTGGAAAAAATATTTATAATTCATCTAATGCTAAATGAAAAGCATGATACATCATTTAAATAAAAGTAATTTATTTTGACTAAATATAATAAAGATGGTGGCTTAATTTTTTGGTCAAGTGAATAATGTATTTTAGTGACCTAAATGGCTGAATACTATTTCAATTTATGGCAAAATGCTTCATTCAATAAATCTATATATTGTCTGTCACCTCATGCTTTTATTATAAATAATTGTTATTTTAATTACCTTAATAATGAATTGACGGAAATAATTTAATGGCTCAATTATCAAATAAAATAATTTTTTTAATTTTTGTAAATTATTAATTAAGCTAATGAAATCATGTCACATATCATACCTTAACAAATTAATAGCATAATATGTTACATCAAATAAAAAGGTAAAAGTGATAAGTTTTATTTGTTGAGATCTCAAATTTAATATTTAAACCTATGATCTTCCTAAGAGACCCTAAAATAATTTTAACTTTTTTGAAAATATTGCAAATTGAACTATTTAATTTGGTGTGTTATCCTAGTGTACAATAAGTACACTTCATATAATGAGATTCTTTAGGTTTACGCTTATTTTGTCTTAGGAAATTTTTTTTAAAGTTCGTAAATATTACCTCTCACACATATTATGGAAATAAAAAAAAAACGTGTTAAACTATACAAGTTGAGATTAATACATATTCATATATATATTTTTCTCACTTATATCCTGTAAGAGCGGATATATAGATCATTACTGTCAAGTCTCCATATGCTCAATATTAGAACTTATCTCCAAATTCGTATTCCGATAAATAATATTTGTAAACACTTTTGCGATATTGTTTCTTACGCTGGAAACATTTTTTATGAGTGTATTGCTTATGATCATAAGACTTTTTGGAACACAACCTTGGAGCATTTGGATATACTATTCATCCATATGAGTTGACAGATTCTATATGTACATACACCAAACTCCATGAGCATCGAACCATATTCAGCAACACTTAGCGGTTAGACTATGAAAGGTCTTTGACATGTGTGGAATCTAAGTATGGTGGATCACTCATAAGCCTACCATGGTGCTCGGGTTTAGAGACTACGAATACTACTCAATTCGAAATGATTATCCATTGACGGCTTTATAAGATGTCTATTAGAGATCCTAATCAAGCTTGTTTAGTAACCAACCCTCACTGAATACCTGCATGTCTATACGAGCTTCCATTAAACTTATAATCAGTTAAGAACAACCATCTATATTATATAGATATAGACATACACTAATTTATATTTAAATAAAGTTCCCACTGATAGACTCGCATTAGTAAAAATAGACTAGAAACATAATATTTAAAAACATATTTGTACAATAACATTTCTTAGTATTTTTGCAACCCTTTGCAAATATGTCATTTTTAGTATACCATCGGGTCTTTGTCCTATTTCAGATAATGCTCTAACTCTTTAAAATTCACTAACTCTTATAACTTGCTAATTCTTAGAATTTATAACTCTCAGCACTGCTAACTCTTAGTTCTGGTCCAAACTCTTTTGAATCAAATTTAAACTCTTTCAGATCATACAATGTCTGAAATGTTATAAGCATCTTATCATATATATTTAATATTAATAATTTTATTAGAAATATTTATTGTATAAATATTAAATAATTACTATTCATACAATATTAGAATGGCACGTAAGTAACAGTTCTAACAATTATTTACCTAATTTTCATAATATTTATATATTTTTCACAATATGTACTCATTTTATTAACATTTATCACATTATAAAATCATTAATTAGAGGAAAAAGTTTCAAAAATAATAAGAGAGTGGAAAATATATTATAGGGGTAAAATGGTCAAATTATAACTCTTTTAGTCATAAAAAAAAAATTCATTTGTGGCTAAAAAAAAATCCATCAAAATTGAGGTTATTTTCAAAAAATTTCCTTAATTTTAATGGAGTGAAATGAAATTAACTCTTAAAATTTATGATCTAAATTATCTTTGACTATCAATCGATCATTAAGTAAAATTATGTAGAGCCTTTTAAAATTCACGAGATAATTAACTCAAATCGACAAATAAAATAAAGGGGAATATTACTCAATTGAACTAGTTACAAAAGATTTGAGGTTGAAATAACAAATAACTTTAAAATAGTTTGAAATATTGAGGTCAAGGGTTTACCGAAATCAACGTGATAAGATACATCAAACTTAAACATGGTATTTTTTTTTTTATGTAAGACGATATTTACTTGTACAATAAAGACAATTTTAATTGTTTGTGAAAATTTTAAACCTACATTTTTATAAAACAAACCATGCCATGGGTTACTTAAAAAAAATCATTTTTTATAATACTTTTTAATTTGTTTGAGGTACATTTATGTAGACATACAATTATCTTATTTGTTTTGTTTTATTTTTTGGGTTCTCTATAATGAGCTTGGTGAGTTGTGAGTCCGTAAATATTATCAACCTCTATTGAGACCTATTGAACTCCATTAAGCTACGATTATGCCGGCTTGGTTGATACGATCCTATGTAGAGATTCGAATCTCCATTGGTTGATGTTGCGATTAATTTTAGTTATGATCCAATTTGATGTTACGATGTGTGTTTTGTATATTATGTAGTTTGTTATGATGTTAGCTTTAGATTGGGTAGCATTAGATTTGTATTGGATGTATAGGAATAATAAGATATTTTATATTTTTTTTTATTGTGTGAGGGTATGATTTTTTATTTTTAATAGAGATAGTAATTTTGTTTAAATGAATAATGATGATTTCTCAATATAAGGTTTATTATGTCTCTTAGGATAAGAAATTATGTTTGAGCGATTATAATTGTTATATCATGTATAGCATTCTAGTAATTTTTTGACACATTATCAATAATTCTATTATATAAAATTAATGTTTTAATCAATAATATTATATTTGATGGTGATTAAAAAATATTTTTTTTTGCATAATATAGGTAAGTTTTATTGGACATAAAAAGACCAAAAAATAAAAAAAGAAGAAAAAAAAGAGATTGAAAATCTTGGGCCCAAAAACAAATTACAAAGCTCAAGCCCAAAAAAGAAACAAATTCAAAACCGAACACCTTGAAAGAGGAATTCCCATACAAGAAGAAACTAGAAAACCTACTATATATATAATTGATAAAAGAAAAAAAATTAATTATAAATTTGATAAAATAATAAAAAAAACATTTCTGATTAAAGAGGTCAGAATAAAACTAAAAACTGATTAAATCAAAAATAAAATCACATAAACAATAATATTATCCTAAAATATTTTGTATTAAATGAACTCAATTATTTGTTATCTAAAATTATTTGTTTTTAATGCTTCATAATATCTAATTAATATTATGATTGAATTAAAAATATTTTGATAAACTCGAGACAGACATCATTGTATTTAAACTTTAATAAGTCAATGTATGATTGTCGATAAATTTATAAATTACAACTTATGATAGAGATATACTTTTGGTATGTATGGTCGTTAAGATTTATTTTTAATAAATCTTTATATTTTGCAATTAGTATAAAGATATAGTTATTTAGTGAATTGATATATATTTATCTAATATTGAGAGAGTTTTGTGAATACATTAATATTTTGATCAATAATAAGAATTGATGAATTTAAATATTAAAAAATAGTATCTTTAAAAAAGCATATTGATGGATAATTATAATCCTATACTTTCTCTATTGCGTAATCTTTAGAATTTACTTAGTTGATATTTTAGTTTATTTACATTCATAAATTTAGATTTTTTTAGTTTTCATTAAAGTATTTATATTGTAGAAAAAAAAAATAAGATGATTAAATTTAATACTCGATTGAAAATATATAATTTTTTATAAGTTCAACATCTGATTTTATAATTTTTTTATTACTTATTACGATAGCGTATATTTACGTGTAATTTTGTGTTTAATTAAAAATAACACAAATATTTTATTATTATTTAATTAAAGTCTTAATCTCCCACATTAATCCTAATATTTTATTACAAGCTAATTAAGATTAAAATCTTACATAGATTTCTAAACATGTATCTTCTAGAATGATTTAATCAATAATATTATATTTGATAATGATTAAAAAAAATACTTTTATGCATAATGTAGTTAAGTTTTATTGGATATAAAAAAAGAAAAAAAAAGGGATTGCAAGTCTTGGGCCCAAAAACAAATCACAAAGCCCAAGCCCATTGAAGAAACAAATTCAAAACCGAACACCGTGAAAGAGACTTCCCCAAACAAGAAGAAACTAGAAAACCTTTTAATTATAATTTTGAGGGTAAACATGACCTATGTCATTTTATTTATTATATTTTTAAAATTATTTATTTTTACTTTATTTTTATAAAATTTTAAATTATTTATTTTTGTAACTTTTTTATTGTCAATTAGTATCATTGATAATTTTTATTTTTATATAATTTTAAAAATAAATAATTTAATAAAAAAATTATAAAAATAAAATAAAAATAAAATGAGTAAATTATCATTTTTATGATAATATAGATTTTAATATTATTTTTATTAAATTTAATAAAATAATAAAAAAACATATCTGATTAAAGAGGTCAGAATAAAACTAAAATTAAAACTGATTAAATAAAAAATAAAATCACGTGAACAATAGTATTATCCGCCGTGGAGCTTTTTGAATCACCGTTTTTGAGTTTTCTTTTTGAAATATGAGCAATAAAATAAAACAATTATCTTCGACAAATAAGATTTATATTAAATAAAAAATAAAATCATATGGTTTCTTAAACCCCAAGAAGTGGGTTTTGGCGGCTACCACCTCTTCTCCAAGCACTCGTTTTCTTTTTACTACACAAAAATCCCCCTCCTTCTTCTAGGGTTTCCCTTTTCTCTCTCTACCCCCACCTTTCTCCCTCTTCATCCAGACCGTTGATTTCAGTCATGGCTACCCTTGCTTCTTCCTCTGATCGTATCCTTACTCAGTTCCCTCATCTGGGTATTACTTTGCTTTTGTTACTATTCACGTACTTTCGTGTAAATACGTATGTATATGCGTCTTTGAGTGTTCGCTTTTTTTTTTTTTTCGTGTGTCAAAGTGATTCAAGATTGATATTTGATTCGTAAATTCTATATTGGATGAGTTTCTTGATATGGATTTTCTGTTGGTATGTGTATATATATATATATATATTACTACTTGTTTGTTTGTTATTTCATTTGTTAGTGATGGAATATTGTTTATTGAATTGCAAGTATGATTTTCTTTACTTATAATTTTATTATTTAAAGTTTACTTTTGTTATATCATGTCTCAAGTGATTGATTTTTTTTTGTTGGGTTTCAAATTGTTTATTGATTCAGTTCATTTAGGTGGGGTTTTGGTAGGGTTTATGTATAACGAGCTTTTTCATATTTGTTTGTTATTTTGTTCATTTTGTGACTCAATACTATTTATTAACTAAATTTTTTTACTGAGCCCATATATGCTAGTTTTTGGCTGTGTTTTGTGTATACACAAGTTTTAAGTATCTGTTTGTCATGTCGTGCGTCAAGAGTGATTTGGTATTGCTTGTTGAATGTACTAGCTTGTGAATTAAGTGGTTTATTTTTGTTTTACCATCACTTCTTCTAAGTGGGGCTTCTAACATAAGAAAACAACTGCCCCTGAAATAATAATTTAGTTTCTTATCACTTTATGCAAGTGGCAATTTTATTTTATTTTTGATGTTTCTGAATTCTTTTTATTTCTTTGGATGCTGAATCATGTATTCTTTAAGATGTACGATTGCTGGTGTGTGGATGCTATTAGAAAATTTGATTTATTATGCGATCATTTTATAAGATTTTGAAAGTAGATTTTTGTGTTTGTTGAGATGTATGTTTGAGTGTTCTTTTACAACTCTGAGAGTCTGGAAGTGAATATTATTGAAATCATTTGTTGTTCTTGTATTCCTTTACTCATAATTGTCACAGAAGCTGCAGATTTGCTGCAGAAGTTGTCGGTGGATTCTGAAACCAAGACAGCTGCAGCTCATGATTACACAAACAAGGTATTGTTTAGATTTTTAATTGATTACATTATTATTTGAACAGTATCATCTTATTACTATTGTATTTCTTTTTATAACAGTTATTATCGTAAAGTACAATGATCAATTGACTCATCGGGTCAATTTGTTGTAATTGCCTTTTGCTGTTAATGCATGGGCCAAGTAATGCCAATGACTTGGTAACTAGTGCAACCAATCTATTCATTTGTTTACAACCCCTTCTAATGTAAACTCAACCACAAGCTATGTCATAATGTGTTTCTGTCAAGTTCACGAAGGTGGGCTGTGATTATACTGTTGTATAAAATTTTCTTTTAAATGTTCTAAAACTGAAGATATAATGGTTCCAATGTTCACAAATGCAGTTTTATGGGTTTTACATAGAAGATTATGTCGGGAAGGTAATGAGTGAAAGGCTTCTCCAGATATGTAATTCTTGATAAGGTTGAGATGGCATATGTCAGTTCTATCATTTACTCAATCATGTGGATGTTATAGTTAGGTTGAAGAAGAAATGAGAATGACTCAATTTTTCTTGCTTCTAATGTTATTGATGCTTTCCGTTTCTTCCAATTTTTTTCCTACTTAAATGTTCATTTAGAGAGTAAAAAATTTATTTTAGTTGTTGCTTATTTGTCAGCAGCAAAGTATTTGTTGAAGCTTTTTAACTGGTTGAATGTTTGAAATTGTGCGAAGAAGCTTAACATATAGCTCTGTTCTTCATAAAAAAATGGGGAGAAAAATCTCTATTGGATTTTACAGAAAATTGAGACTTCCATGAAGTTGCATCCTGACACATCAATAGTTTATAGTGGAGTTTTGACCAAGTGTTTGGAAAGAAATTAGTTGTGTTGCAGGGGATTTGGTAGTTTTTCATTCTTGCTAGGCTTGTGGTTGTGGAAGTTTGTGGATAAAATAAATTTCTATTATCTGAGGATTTCATTTGATGGTTTTGTTATTTATTGATAGGGTATTAATGGTGATAATGGCTCGGTTGTGTACCAAAACTATGGTTATCCGCCATATGGAATATATCCATCAACAGGTGATGGTCAACTGCAAGGGCTGCAGCAGTACCAGTATCCGAGTCCTTACTACCAACCTTATGCTCCTAACAGTGCTCAGCAAGGTGGGGGTTCAACTTCTGTTGCAGCAGACAAAGTGTTTCTTGCTGTTGAAACAAATAAAGAAAATGGTTCTGGTGTGAGTGGAAATAAAGGGTCAAAGTCACTGAGGCCAAATTATCAGTACTCATATTTAGATCCAAACAGTTCCAACAGAAGGGGAGGCTTATCAACAGTGGTTCCTTCACCAAGTTATCAAGATCCAGGATATACTTACGATGGGATTCACTCACCAATCCCTTGGTTAGATACCTCAATATTTGCTGGTGGCCAGTCCAACCATGCAGCAAATGCTGGGTTCAATTCACCAATATCACATTCCAGTAATTTTTCATCTGGAAGGAATCAGAGTCAGCAAGCCTTTCCCCATGTTGCGGTATGTTAAGCTTTATTTCTGAAGTCTGGCTTCTTGCTCCCATTTCTGTGGTGGAGATAAACTGAAATATGTACTGTTTCCATTAGTTTTTCGAGATAAAGTTGTTGATAATTGAGTTTGTCAATTTATGTAGAATCTTCACCACACAAGGCCTGCAGGCGATGTTTTTGATTATATGAATCAGATGTATGCAAACAGCGCAATCTATGGCCATTATGGAAATACATTTCGAGCTGGCCCTGGTTTTGGAACATATGGTTATGATTCCTGGATAAGTGGGCGTGGATGGTATCCTGTTGACAATAAATACAAACCTCGAGGGCGTGGCAATGGTGCTTCTGGCTCTGGCAGAGAAAATGCTGATGGTTTAAACGAGCTGAATAAAGGACCGAGGACCAAGGGTTTTAAGAACCAAGAGGGGTTTGATCCTATTACTGTAGTAGCTAAAGTACAGAATTCTGTATCTACTGGGAGTGCGATAGAGGATAATTTACCTCTTATTCCAGAGAAGGAGAAGTACAGTGGAGAAGATTTTCCTGAGAGTTACTCAGATGCGAAGTTTTTTGTCATAAAATCCTACAGTGAGGATGATGTTCATAAAAGTATTAAGTATAATATATGGACCAGCACACCTAATGGCAATAAGAAGCTTGATGTAGCATATCGTGAAGCCAAGGAGAAGCCTGAGGACTGTCCCGTATTTCTGCTCTTCTCGGTGAGTACAAGTAGTTACTAACATCCGATGAACTCAGTCAGCTACTGCATAAATTAGAATGGTTTTTCTGAATCCTGCATTATCGTTTCTATTTCAGGTAAATGCCAGTGCACAATTTGTTGGTGTAGCAGAGATGGTTGGTCCTGTCGACTTTGACAGAACTGTGGAGTACTGGCAACAGGACAAGTGGGTTGGTTGCTTTCCTTTAAAGTGGCATATTATTAAGGATGTACCAAATAGTTTGTTGAGGCATATTACAATTGAGAATAATGAAAACAAGCCTGTCACTAATAGTAGGGACACTCAGGAGGTAAGTGGGCTTTTATTTATTGTTGTTACTGCATTTTGTTTACTCAAAGGGCTTCTTTTATTAATGTCCTCTTTGTTGGTCGCTGTAGGTTAACTTGGAGCAGGGCATTCAAATTCTCAAAATTTTTAAGTCTCATTCAAGTAACAGATGCATCCTAGATGATTTTGGCTTTTATGAAGCTCGTGAGAGAATAATGCAGCAAAAAAAGGCCAAGCAATACCAGCTACAGAAACAGGCAAGAAATGCCCCTGACTACATTTAGGTCCAAAACTTGGGTTGAGTTGCTTTTTATACTCTATTAAATATGATGGGTATGGACAAGTTTTCTAATTTTTCCTAATTTTTTCACAAAAGTTTGATCTTCCAATTCAGGTATCAGTTGGAAAGTCTAGTGATGTTGTAGTTGACAAAGACACAGACTTTAACGTAGGAAAAGATAAAGTGCAAAAATCGTTAGATGAAACCTCAGTAAGTGGAACAACGCTTGCAATGGCAACAGTACTGGACGAAACAAATGGAGAGACAAAGAAGTTAGAAGAAAGAGGATCAGCTGCAGCAGTTGAAGATGCTGTAAAAGGCGGTAAAATAGCTGTTTCGTCAGGAAATAAGGGTGCTTCAAATGGGGTTGCAAGTGCTTGCTAATTTTTTTTGTCTGTCAATTTTATCTTTTGGGGGAGTTGGTGGTTTAATATTCTTATTAGGATAGAATTCAAGCCTTGTTAGTTTCATGTCATCAAGTTACAAGTTTTAGCTATTCCATAAGGTGTAGGGGATGAAAAGTCTTTTTCAGCTGTCTTATACATAGTTGTTGTGAACTGGAGGATCACTGCTCAAAACCTGAAGATCTACTCAAATGTTCTTTTTTGTTCTGACAGCCGTTTTCGAATCTTGATTAGTTTTTGATGCATTTTTGTTTTGTTTTGTTCTATCTATTTCAGCTTTTCACTTTGTTTTCTCTGCAGAGTTACACAGGTTGAATAATGTAAACAGGCACCCCCAAGACAATGTTCTGCTGTTTCTGTTTGTGTTTCCTTTGATCTATGTCAACTTGCTTCCCTCAATTCTTATGTGTTTTGTACGTTTGGGAACTGGGATGTGTATTTCATTGTTATGGAGTTCAGTAGTCAGGAGGAAATGAAAATTCCCTTTCATGGAACTAATTTCGGATAAAGTTTACGCTAAGCATGATTAGATTTATAAAAAAACTTCAACTAAAATAATTTTGGTGGCTAACATGAAGTTAAAATCGTATCTACCGGCAAAAGGAAGAAAAAACTACAATTTTTGGGACACACGTTATATTTAATTTTAGATTGTTGACAACACAAGTTCTCATCTCATCCACCTATTTTAGTTAAATAATTTCTCAAACTCATTTTTATCATTTAACTTGAGGAATACTAGTTGAGAATTTGTTTTGTGATTTTAAGTCAATAGTTTATGTTATAATATATCTTCTTATTAATGTACAAAAACTTTTTCTTTTAAAGTTTTGTGATTTTAAGTCGATAGTGTATGTTATAATATATCTTCTCAAAACTTTTTCTTTTAAACATTATAAATATAAGCACTTGAGGGCTCGTGGTTGGGGCAAAGTCTTGCCCATCTCTTTGATCGGTTGAGGTTAGAGTTCAAGTTTTGGTAGATGTGAAGGTGAGGTTTGAGCTTTGACGAATGATATTACAGTTATTTTATTATTTTATTTCGTACAAACTCTTAATTTATGTGAAATATTCTTAAAATTGTATATGTTATTTTTGTTTATTTCGGTATTATTATTTGAATAGAGTGTGTTTTAAAATTATACATATTATTCTTAATTTTTTTTTAATAATATAATTTGATTGTAATATAAAATTAATGATCTCTAAAATTCAATATGAAATTTTTTTTATCACTTGAACAAATACAAATTATTCTATCCTACACAAATTATTTGATGGTCGCAATGACAACCCTACCAAAATATCATTGGTAGAATTATGAGCAAGAATTTTATTTAATTTAAATTTACTAATAAAATTCAATATTTTTCAATAAGAGACATATCCCTCACTAAATTATTTTTATGTTTAATATTTAGTCGATTAAGTTCAAAGTGTAATTCACTCGTAATTAAACCTAATCCAAGATATAGAATACGATTAACATATAGAAAATATATTAGTGGATATTAATTCAAATTTTTGACTTAAAATTTTGACACAATTAAGTGATTTCATGTAAACTTTTAGATGAAATTGAAATTAGTGCCAATTTTCAATTATTAATTTATATGGAATCAAATTCAAAATTTTAAAGGGAAAAAAAGGTCTGACGATACTACGCCGTTTAGCATCCCGGGCTGAGAGGCAACCTAAAGGTTCTAGGGCATTCTTTTAAAAGTTTAAACAAACAAAACTCAAAAGAGTCACACTCACTGAAACAAAGAAGAAAACCCATTTGCCTTGTACAATTAGGGTTTCTCTCTGAATCAAAACCGAAGAAAAAAAAAAAGAAGAGAAGGAATAACCAAAAATGGGGTTTTCAATGCAACCATATGGAATACAATCAATGCTAAAAGAAGGGCACAAACATTTGTCAGGTCTCGACGAAGCCGTGCTAAAAAACATCGATGCTTGCAAGCAGCTTTCCACTATCACTCGCACTTCTCTTGGACCCAATGGTACTAACTACAATTGGATCACTTCAATCTCTTTCTTTTCATGTGTCGTGAAGTGGGTACTCTTTTTTTGTTTGTGCTTTTGCTGTTTTCTTTGTTAAAACTTTTGAACTTTCTGTTCTGTGCTCTGGTGTGATGCTTTATGTGTGGATCCATGGTTTTTTTTTGTGCAGTTAGGTTTATTGTGGTGGTGTTGATTTACTGCTGCTTTGAAGTGAAGTAGAGGCTTTAGTTTTTGTATTGAAATACTGGTTTTGATTGACTTAGAACTGAGTAAGCACAGAACTGGTTTGGAATTATGTGCAGAATAATGGCAGTATGTGATGATAGTTCCAACAACTGAACTCGATGAATTACTGTCCTTGTCAAAACAAGTAGTTGTAAAGTGAGATGTATATATATTTAAAGATCTTAATTCTTAAAAATTTCACAGAAAATGTTGACGGATGCTGACAAGTTTTTGTTAAGATATAGAAAATGAAAATTGGTGTTTCCAGTGTGCTGGGAAAATAGGGAGATCACAATGAGATCAGTTGTATATGAAAGGAAGTGGTTTAGGTCTCAATTGTTGTTAGTTCTGTCTTTGCATCATCGTTAAGAATCTGAGTTGTTTTTAGACTCAGCTAGTAGGCAAGCGACTGAAGCAACATTTAGAGCTTTTTATCATCTTCCAGAAAAGTCTGGAAACTTATTAGTTTTAAATTATTATGTTTTTTGGCCTATTATGTTTCTGAACACAAATTTCTTACAGAATGGCATTGCCTTAGGCTGTTCAACTTTTAGGTAATGACATATTTGTCACAATGATTCACTTTCTCTAGTAGCTGTTGAAGTTCAGGTGGCTCCTTTGTCAATAATAGGGAATTCACATCTGGTAAGGGAAATGAATGATGCTAGTAGATGGATTGTGACAGTT
Organism: Ailanthus altissimus; assembly: GCA_946807835.1. Taxonomy (NCBI): domain Eukaryota; kingdom Viridiplantae; phylum Streptophyta; class Magnoliopsida; order Sapindales; family Simaroubaceae; genus Ailanthus; species Ailanthus altissimus. The sequence goes on along the minus strand of OX327712.1, from coordinate 13,706,578 downwards.
AACCAGTCCTTGCACGTTTGAGGGTTGGCATCAGCAAGTCAACAAATAAATTCAATTCTTTGGTTCATTCCATTGCTGGAAAGCTAATTTCTTGTTTACTTTGCAAGACTTATTTTCTTAACATAATTTTTTTTTTGTCACAAATCTTTTAAGAACCCTAGGTCTTTATTAAGTAGCTTATTTTGTTACATACTTTGTGCTCAGGTATGAATAAGATGGTCATTAATCATTTAGACAAGCTCTTTGTGACAAATGATGCTGCAACTATCGTTAATGAACTCGAGGTTCAGCATCCTGCAGCCAAGATTTTGGTCTTAGCTGGCAAAGCTCAACAAGAAGAAATTGGTGATGGAGCTAATTTGACAATCTCGTTTGCTGGGGAGATTCTTCATGGTGCAGAGGAGCTTATCAGGATGGGCCTGCACCCAAGTGAAATTATCAGTGGATACACTAAAGCAATCAACAAGGTTTGAATGCCTTGCCAAGTGGCTTGGATCTCCACTTTTCTTTTATATAATAACTTACTAGTGCACTCTTCTGATTTTTCTTTGTTTTTTTGGTATTGCTTTTCAGACCATTGAAGTCTTAGATGAACTGGTAGAGAAAGGTTCTGAAAACATGGATGTCAGAAACAAGGAGCAAGTTGTTTACCGAATGAAGGCTGCTGTTGCCAGCAAGCAATTTGGACTAGAAGACATTTTATGTTCTCTTATTGCTGATGTAACTATTTTGTGTATTATTATTTAGTTAACCTCTTTTCTTTTTTGTTGTGTGAAAGGTACTTTACCAACTTTTTTGTTGCACTGTAGGCGTGCATCCAAGTGTGCCCCAAGAACCCAGCCAACTTTAATGTTGACAATGTTCGTGTTGCAAAACTTCTGGGAGGAGGTTTGCATAATTCGACAATTGTTCGGGGTATGGTTTTAAAGAGTGATGCTGCGGGAAGTATTAAAAGAGTGGAGAGGGCAAAGGTAGCTCTTATTTTTCTCCTTTTCCTTTTTCTGTTTGGTTTAAGTCTTATCATGAATTCCAGTGAGTGCTGCTTATCTATTTTCTTCCTCATTGCCACTCTCTTTTAAATGTGGTAATTATTATTATTCTTGTTTGTGCTTGGGATTAGAACTGAATTTGGTAGTTGGGTGAGCAGTTGGCCTTTGGCTTGATTTTACCAAGGTGCTACATATCAGGGAGCTCTGGATATTGTCTGAATAGTTTAAGTGGAGATATAAACAAGTGTAGTGAGAAATCATCTGAGATATGTTACCATGACCATTGGTGAACTTGTATAATGAAATTATTTATGATTTATGTAGTAGTGTAAAAATTTGGGGGATGTTGATGTGCTCAAAGTGAGTCTTGGTGGTTTCTGTTCATTATTTAAATCTGCTTCTTTTGTATTTTCTCTATGTTAGTTTTTCAAATTCTGTTTGTATCTGGGTTACTTTTGTATTGGTTTATTGGCTTGTGAAGAGTTTGTTCATATGCTTGATCTTTCTACACAAAAGGCCATAATGTCAAGGTGTAACTGTAAAAGGTGAGACCAGGGTTTTCATATTTGCTTTGGAACTTTTTCAGGTTGCTGTGTTTGCTGGTGGTGTTGATACCTCTGCTACTGAAACTAAAGGAACTGTCCTTATCCACAGTGCTGAGCAGGTAAATATTTTGGAAATTCTCTTTTCATTGCTTTTTGATTCTCTTCTTTCTGACATTCTGTGATATATGTATGTGTACATTTTGCAAGACTATGTCTTTCATGTTGATTATTTTTGGTAGGAAACTATTTATATATGAGTTATTGTAAATGGAAGAAAAGCTTGTAATTATTTTCTTCATAACATGTTTTAAGGAATTGTGGTATATACTAAATCTGTTTAGGTTTATGGCATCTTATATCTTCTTATGATACACCTTAAACTGCTTCCTTGGGTGATAATCAGAAATATTGATAACGGTTTCTTGAGATGTTCCACTGCAACTATTTTTTTCCCCTCAAATTTCAACTTTAAACTTTTGTAGTCATACTTATCTTGGTAATTATGAAGCACAATAATTTCTTCAACTAATTGTCTTTATTCATATGAAACTGCTGTTGCTTATCAGGTTCTAGAAATTCATTTTAAAGCTCCATTTCATGCTACATGCTAAACCATCTCTCCTGGTGTCATTTTTCAGCTAGAGAATTATGCAAAAACTGAAGAAGCTAAAGTAGAAGAACTCATCAAAGCAGTTGCAGATTCAGGTGCTAAAGTAATTGTTAGTGGAGCAGCAGTTGGAGAAATGGCATTACATTTCTGTGAACGTTACAAGTAAATCAAGTGTCCATCTCTTTTTTCAAAACCTTTCTCTTCATCTATCTTTACTAATGTATCGTGTTCCTCATCGCTCTAGTTTGGACCATAATACTATTTAGTACTTTTTCTTCTTGAGTACATAATGCAACTTTTACTTCCAAGATGTTACTCTGGAGATTTGATAAGTTGTCTTATTGTTTCGCATTAATCTTGACTACAGGCTCATGGTTTTGAAAATCAGCTCAAAGTTTGAATTGCGACGATTTTGTCGTACAACAGGCTCTGTTGCTATGGTAAGCATGGAATCACATATTGTCGCATGATTTTGCAAGAAAATGTCTTTTTTTGATTACTAATACTTTTTCCATTCCACCAACAGTTGAAGCTTAGCCAACCAAACCCAGATGATTTGGGATATGTTGATTCTATTTCAGTAGAGGAAGTTGGTGGTGTTAGGGTACGTCTAGGAATTACCATCTTACTTATAGTATTTGCTTTTAACTTTCTTTATCTATTTGTCTTATATTTGTTAATTTTGATAATGTTGCTTATCACCTTCATGAATGATGTTATGTAGGTGACTGTTGTAAGAAACGAAGAAGGTGGAAACTCTGTCTCCACTGTGGTTTTGCGAGGAAGTACTGATAGTATATTAGATGACCTTGAAAGAGCTGTTGATGATGGAGTAAATACATACAAGGTGATTTTTGTAAAATATATTCTTGTTTTTCATGATTCAGTTATCTCAGTATTGTGAGAAATCAGAAATTATGTTTGTTATGTCCTGTTCTTGGAATTGAATTTGAGCATGGTAATACCAGTGCTTTCTTAATACTTCTTTTTTGTTAGGCAATGTGCAGGGACAGTCGCATTGTACCTGGAGCTGCTGCTACGGAAATTGAGTTGGCTAGAAGACTGAAGGAGTTCTCTTTTAAAGAAACAGGGTATTTTTTATTTTTATTTTTCAATTTGTTTCTTTTGTCTGGTTCAGAGTTCTCTTGTTGGATAAAGAATAAAATAGTGAAGAGAAAGACATCTCTCTCTATTATATAAAAAAGAAAGACCTCTCTCTACTTGTTCCTGCTCATTGAATTTAGTATTCTTTTGCTTATGGTAATTTTTTCCGTAGCTATACATCAGCGTATGTCAAATGGTAAAGGGTATTTGGGGGGAAGTATTCTTGTGGGTATTGAATCTGAATCTATATACCCTACAGACATTCTGAAATGAGGGATGTTTTTTTGTTTTAAATGTTGGGAGTCTGTAATGAGGCAGATTTAAGTGTCTATGTGGTAGGTGCTTGACGAAATTTTATTTTTAACTGCCAACTGCTTAAGGTGGTATTTTTTTTATTGAAATTAATTTGGTTTAAGCACTACAAAAGAAGTTATTGATACTTAATTTCGAATGGCTGTGCAGACTGGATCAGTATGCTATTGCTAAATTTGCTGAAAGTTTTGAGCTGGTACCTAAAACTCTTTCTGAAAATGCTGGGCTGAATGCAATGGAGATCATATCTTCTCTATATGCTGAACATGCATCTGGTAATACCAAAGTGGGCATTGACTTGGAGGAAGGTGTTTGTAAGGATGTCTCAACCATGAATGTGTGGGATCTCTATGTCACCAAGTAAGCTGCTCCTTTGTCTTCTGGTTTTTTGTGCGTTTGGGACACTTTTTTTGGGGAAGAAATGGAAAATTATATTGAAGAAGAAATTTTGTGCATTGGGACTTTAGCGTTCTTACTCATATGTGTGATGCCTATTCATTAACTCTTAGAGATTATATGTAAAATGGCTTATATGGCATCCTAAGTTTTCAGGTTTTCTGCTGCTTCATTTAGCACCAGTTTTGGATGCATATCGGAGTGTTTATATGTGTGCTCATGCAAGTGTTTGCTTTCATGTTTACTAGTCTACTCTGATTGGATGTGGTGGATAGTGATCTGTTAATATTCTTCTGTCTCTATTTTTGTTGGAAACCTTGGTTAGATTGGGAATAATTATATGGGTAGCTTGGTGCTGACTAACAATTACAAATTTGAAGTTAGATAGGTAAAATGAACCTGTATGTATGTTATTAGTCCCATGTTTTGTGATTATAAATAAGCTCAGCAAAGCCTTGCCCTACTGTTTGGGCTGGGCTACATGTTTTCTTCTCCTTACCTACTATGGTCTTTTCAGTTCATTATCCACTGCCATAGTTCCATCATAACAAGTGATATTCTTAATGATGACTTGGTGAGCATATTTCACAAAAGGAAAATAAAAGTATAATTATTGTCTGTAAAAACAATTTAAAATTTCCGAATCAAATTGGTTACTTTGGTGGGTTAAGATTCTGATGATTTAGAGTTATCAATATTTTATACCAACCAAACATTGGTCTCATAATAGATGAAAAAGCTCTTAACTGTTTGACCTTGGATTGTTTTACAGGTTCTTTGCTCTCAAATATGCTGCAGATGCTGCATGCACTGTGTTAAGGGTAGACCAGGTACTTGATGATTTAATTATTTATCATGATTGCATGTTACCTTCCTACCACAGAATGATTGCATGTAACCAGTTGCTTGAATTGTTCGGTCTCGTATTTCTGGTAAGGCTTAGTCTTGATTATTTGGGAGACAGTATATAGAGTAGTGTACTTTTCATTCTCTCTTATGATAGAGGGTGCTGGGTCATAAACAAGTGTTTAAAAGACTAATGGCTCAAATGGTAGTTGCTAAGATTTATTGCTTGTGTTGTGAGTTACTTCCTACCAATGCACACACCTTTTAGAAAGGTGCTACAGCATCTGAAATTAAGGCATGTCATGATGAAATCAAAGTAGTTGATAGAGGAATTGAGAAAATGCACATATAGTTGATGAGCAAAAGGATTTGTGAATTCTTCCTCAAAGAGGCAAGCGAATGAATGCTGATGTCTCTCTTTTGTCTCCCTTGTCTTATCATGTGGATGAACCTGTTATGTCTAGGACAGAAAGGTTTGATTGGTTAATCTTGCATGAACTCACTTCTGCTCTTGGTGCCTTATGTGGGTGTTCAGACATTACACTCACATGCATATTCTCATAGCATGTCTGGCTTTAAAAGAATTTTAACGTTATTGTGAATTTGAAACTGAATCTGGTGTGCTGCTTTCATCTACCGCCTTGTTAGCATAAGTTGGCTGACCATGCATCACTATTATTTTTTGCAGATTATAATGGCAAAACCAGCAGGTGGCCCGAGAAGAGATCAGCCTGCAGGGATGGATGAGGACTAGTTCCTTTGGTAGCAATTGATAATTTCTGTACCTTGTGCGATCCCTTTGGGCAGGATTCTGAAACTTGATCAGGGAGCTTTTTGTTGTCTCTGAAATGCCAAAAGTTTGGTTTTAAAAAAGATTTTGTTTAGGGTGGAAGAAATGCTAAGGATGCCTGTATATGCCACTTTTTTCTGTGTGGAGATTGTTGTTGAAGCCTGTCTCTGATTTTTGTTGATTTCTTGTATCAGTTATGTAGTTTTTAATGATGTGTCCTTTGAGGTACTTTCTGCACTAAATTAAATAAATTATTTCCTCTTTATCCTAGGGAATTTTTTTTTCTTTAAAATTTAAAAAAAAAACAGTTATGTTGAATAACTTATTATTAATTTAAAAGCACACTCTGCAGCTTTTTGTTTAATTTTGAAGATATAACAGCTATAAGATTTTGATAAATATTAATAATATATTAAAATTTATAATATTATTCATTTTCACTTTGACAATACATTCTTATTTTCTAGCTGTAGTGATTTTAAAGCTATAAATTTCCAATCCCGACAAAGCTTTGGTCTAAAGTGGAGTTTGTTACGGTGAAAGGAACGCTCGTTACATATAGCATTTGTTAATTCACATCTCCCCATAAGTGGAATATCAAATGTTGCAAACTGGAAAATTTTCTATCGCAATAATATGTGATTAGTGATTACATTGAATGAGAGGTGAAGATGGTGAATAAAAAATTTCTATGGGTCCTTGAAAAGAGAAACTAAGATGAAGATGGTGGTAAATAAAACTTTCAACACAAGAAGTGCCCAGGATTATCCAAAATACATATGCAAACAAAACCTGATGAGAAACTAAAGATGAGATTGATGTTTTCGTGTGGAAGCTGTATTTCTTCCATTTCCATCCACCTATGGCTTCTCTTCTTTCTCTCTCTGTCTAAACCAAGCATAATCAAGGCCACTTCTTCATCAGTTTCTACTGCGACCCCTGCTGTCATTCCAGAGAATCTTGACGAAAAATTTGGAAGAAAAGGTATCAAGTTCTTGGAGTCTAATAACATTCCAGTGGTGGAGTTGACAGTCAGAAATGGAAGTTCTTTAAGGCTTAGTATACCTGATGCCCATGTCACTTCTTACAAGCCGAAAGTCGAATGGAAAGATGATGGTTTTCAGGAAGTTCTTTACACAGTCCCTGCTGCTCTCAAGGCCAAAGGTGGGATTGGTCTAGTCATTAATGATGCTTCTGAAGCTGGCTCTAAAGGGTCTCTTATCTCCGCCTCTGAATGGACTGTCAAGGATGTTGATTCTGATGTCATTGATGCACTTCAGGTATTTTCTTAGTTTGTTATAAATTTTGTTTTAAGTGTATTTTCTTAGTTTGTTATAAATTTCAGAGTATTGCCTAAACCAATTAAACCAATTAAATCCGAAGGAAAAGCATGAGATTCATTTGAGATTACTTCTGCTACTTATAAAGCCCCTCTAATAATCAAAGTGTTAGTACCTAAAGCTACCATTGAAGTGATGCATTTCTTTGTGGGTGTATGCATCATAATGTGATTGATTGTTAAGTTAATTCCCTTGCAAGAGTTGATTTGATTCTTTTTTCTGTCTTTTGTTGCTTTAATGCAGGTTGAATTGAGTTGCACCAGTGGAACTCTTGATATAACTTATGTTGTTTCACTGTATCCATTAAGCATGGCCACAGCAGTTATAGTTAAAAACAATGGCCGCAAGGCTGTGACTCTAACCAGTGCCATTCTCAGCCATTTATTGTTTAAGAAACGAAAAGGGACTGGAATTCAGGGACTTAAGGGCTGCTCTTACTGCAAACACCCTCCTTTATCTTCACCCTTTGAGCTTTTGTCCCCATCTGAAGCAATGAAAACTGAATCATCAGGGTGGTTTGGTTCTGAGCCTGATGAAAAACCAGGTGTATGGAATGTGCAAGATGTTCCCATAACTATACTGAAGGATAGGCTTAGTAGAGTGTATGCTGCTCCGCCTGCAGAGAGATCCAAAGCATTTTATTACACCTCACCTTCAAAATATGAAACCCTTGATCAGGTAACCTATATCACTATATTGGGTTGAAATAAGCAGGCTACTACATTTAGTGTAATTTTAGTGAAAGTTTGGTCTTAGGAATTCGTCAATGCCTTGATTTTTGCAGTTAGGATACTCTTTGAAAAGAGTATCATTAACTTTTCTGAATTTTCGAAATTCATTAGAAACTTTTGTTGGACTTCGTTGTGACCTCTTTCCACATGGAAAGTTCATGATGAATTTGAGAACCGAGCAAGTCATCTTGAAATTAAACTAAACTGAGTGAGGTCAATGATATTAACCAGATTGAAAATGTTGTTGTATTCTAGAGAATAATTAGAGAATTGTTGATCTAACCATTTACTGTACAAAGGTATAGACACTCATGCAAAAACTTTGTATTTCTTCAATTGCATCTTTTGAGAATTATAGTAAATCTTTTCTTATTTCTTGCTGGTTTGGTTCAGGGACGTGAGCTCTTCTTCAGAATGATCCGGATTGGTTTCGAAGACATATACTTGGGCAGCCCTGGTTCTGCCTCAGAGAAGTATGGAAAGGACTATTTTTTATGCACTGGCCCTGCTGCAATGCTAGTGCCTGTGGTTGTGCAACCTGGTGAAAAATGGAAAGGGGCACAAGTTATTGAACATGATAATCTGTAATTACAGCTTTCAACATATAAACCATAATTCTAAAATTTTCTCTAAGAGCAGGTCAATTTTTCTGTTAATTTTCTTTTGTTCTCTTTTTTGGAAATCGATCTTGTAATTACTAAGTTACGTTGTTTATGAAATGCCACATAGAGATATCGGTTGTTCATGCTTGTATAGAGGGTACAAGAGCGTATCTTGGCTTATCAACAAATTCGATTTTCCTCTTTCCAGCCTAGCAACCGGCTTCTTGAAAATAAAAGCCATATTCAATGCAAATAGTAGTAAAGCTTCTCCAAGTTAGCCAACTGATTCATTTTTGAGAAATAGATGAAGTGATCCACAAATTAAGACTAACATATTTTCAAGTTTAAGTCACTTGTAGTATATTGAAACTAAAATAGATGATACTTTAAATGTGCTTGTGAATGAGAAAAGATCAGAATGCTAAAAGTGCACGAACTTATCTGTACAGTCTGAAAAGATAGGTTCAAATTCTTGGCCAACAATTTTGTATTGAGTTACATGAAGGAAGGTGAATTTGCAGAAGAATCCAAAGGGCAGAAGATGGATACTTAAAAATATCTTTCAATGTTTTCATTTATAATATAAGTGGACCCTATCTCTTTCTATCCAAAAATTGTATAGTAGAAAAGTAATTCATCATCTTCCTAACAATATGAAGAAAAAATGAGCATGGCAAGCAGTTCACTTTTCTCACTCAACGTCTGTCTTAATGTCTCCACAAGACAAACTAGACTTCTACTATCTCATCAACCTAATTGTCTAACCTTTGGATCTCTTCAATTCAACAAGAAGAAGAGAGATTTCCCATTACCATCAGTGGCTTCAATCCCATACCAACCTATCAATGTGGATTACTTGGAGGAAGAATTCAGTGGACATGGAGTCACATTTGAAGATATTGGTGGCAGTTGTGTTGCCAAGATGGGTTTAGAGAATGGAAGCACGGCAACCCTGATGCTGCCTAGTGGATTGATCACATCGTATAAGGCTCCCATGTGGCGCGGAGGAGCAGTTGAGTTTCTCCACACAATAGTCTCTGAGAGGGAAGATGGCGGTGCTGCTATACAAGGAGGGGTGTCCCTAGCCTTCAGCTGTGAAACTGATGGTGAATTTTGGTCTCCATGTAACTGGACACTACACAGTATTAGAGGAAATCCTGAAGAATCCATTCAGGTCTGATTATGATTCTGCTGGTTATTAGTGTATGATGGTCATATGTACGAAACTGTTTGAACTACAAAGATTTATTAGCTTTGAATTTATGAGAAAATATATCTAGAAGGGTTTTGTAGGGCTTCTTGTATATAGGATGAGTTAATCATAATGATTGCTGTAGCTCATAGAGAAAGAATGCTATCCCTTTGACATATGACTGTTAAGGTTTTTCATAGGTGACTACAAGTTCTCTAAGTGTTTGAACTGATGAAATTGCAGGTTGAACTAATTAGTACTAATATTGTCACGTCCCAGATATAAAAGATTCAACATACGATATCACTTACATTCATTCAATAATATTTAAACATTCATTTTAATTTTTTTTTCCAGAATTATAACAATTGAATTATGACTGGGACAATTAGTAAACCGGAGATATGCAGAGTTTTCTCAGAGATTAACACTCTACTACGTCACCAGTAACAACCTTATTACCGGAAGCTTAGAATATATTCATTGTAAATTCTTATTTAAAATCAACCAATAACCACGCTTGGTGAAACTTAAACCAAATCTAACCACACACAATAAAATAATACATAAATATTTATTCAACATAGACAAATTAAATATCTTATCCCACGTATCCCCAAATGAAACACTCAGTAACCTAACAATTTAGGAAATCTAAGGAACAACAGAAGCCTTGCCAAATCCGTTAAGCACACATGTACCTTATTTACCTGAAATCACCATAAATTATAATGAGTATAAAACTCAGTAAGCATACTAGTTTTTCATATATCAAATACAAATACATATATGTACACAATGCATATGTATGATATGCTGTGATCAATCAAAATCATAGTCTTATCAAATCACATGTCATGTAAGCGCTTACACATTCTTTCAAAATATATAATAGGAATACCGTCACTCAACTACTATTTAGTAGGACTTACATATCACATATCACATAATGGGCCAAATGTCACTCGTAGGTGACATACCGTATGAGAGGAATAGTACAAGTGAGATCTTTAAATTACACATATATAATGCTCATGCCCGAAAGTAAAATCCAAACCCTCACCTTGATCATTGGTGAGTCCTCTCACATGCACCAATACGCCACCACACGAATGTGATGACTCACTCTTTCTTTAGGTACCAATAGGATCCTCCCTACTTAGTAGGACTTACATATCACATATCATATAATGGGCTAAATGTCACTCGTAGGTGACATACCGTATGAGAGGAATACTACAAGTGAGGTCTTTAAATTACACATATATAATGCTCATGCCCGAAGGTAAAAGCCAAACCCTCACCTTGATCATCGGTGAGTCCTCTCACATGCATCAATACGCCACCACACGAATGTGATGACTCACTCTTCCTTTAGGTACCAATAGGATCCTCCCTACATACGGAACACATAACATATACTAATCCCGAAGGAAAGGCCACACATAAAGGTTCCAAAAATCACATAAAATGCTTACTAAGTAAATAGTGAGTTCAAGCATCCTCAAAACGCAAAACGCATCTCATAGACATTTTCCACTTCAAAAGCTTTCTTTGTTAAACACATTTCATTTTGAAAGCTCACTTTCTTAAATACATGTATGTCCATGCTCAATGTCAATGCTCACATTTAAAAACATATTTCTTTCACATTTTATATCAAATATACTTTGGCATAACATAAACATATTTCTAAGCACATTTTAAAAATCATACATAGACAATTACTATACTTATTGTGATTTCAGTAAAAGTCTAGTATACTTACATCTTAGCACTTTCGGGTACAAGGCTTAATTCTCCTTAACCTATCAATGGAGATTAATCCTTTCATAAGCCTCACAATTCACACAAAACACTTTAAATAGCTTACAAAATTATACATATTGTACTTATCATATCAAATTGGTCTAATTACTTGGTTTCTCAAAACTTGTCATTCTGACCACTTACACTTAACAAAATTTTCTTATATATCAAATGATGTCCAACTACTCCAAAATCAGAATATATCATTCTTAACTCATATATCCTTCTTATATATGAATGTTATATCATAATTCCTACACAATCTATTCCATAAATACCATCAAATCCAAACTACTAACCTGACAGGATCAAGATACTTACTGAACAGTATTCAATCTCTTAATTTTATAAAATCATATACTAACTCAAAAATTATAAAACTACCACAGAAATACTCTTGACACATATCTCAATTCATAATAAATATTTCACTTCAAAATCACTGCTAAAAGTATTTTAAAACTATTTTATTCTATAGCTTTAAAAATCTATTAATCAAATACTGTAATGAGCTGACACTCTTTAGAAAATCATAACAATTTAACCACATTGATCTAAATTCTCAATTATGAGTATATCATATTAGACATATAAAATTATCATATTTCATAAATTCGTAATTTTTTAAGAACATTAAGCAGATCAAAAATTATTTGTCACTGTATCATACTGTTCACATAGGAAATTTTTAGAATTTCAGGGTGAGTTTGGTAAATTAACTATAAATTTAATTTCTAAAATTTCTAATCAATTCAAAGTCTCAGATAATCCTAAAAATGTCTAATTTCATATATTTAAAATTCAAAACCAGAAGCGAATCACAACAATTTATAAAATTTCTGAATTAGGAGATTATCAAGTAGAAATTCTGCAATTCATCATGATTTATCAAGCTATCTACATAGATCATTATCAATTCTCACAATATCTTACGAAATACACATCAAATCCTCAATTATACATATTTCCAAAAATTAAAACTTAAAGGAATCAACTTAATTAACACCAATAAATTGAGAAATAGTTGTGATATACCTCTTAAAATTCAAAATTCTAATTTCTTCTTCTTCTTCTTCTATTTCTCTCCCCTTTATTTCTCTCTTTTCTCTCTTTAAAGGGGTAGCTCGACCCAAAAATGAGTAAATTAGGGTTTCAAAAGTGTATTTTTATACTAAGAGGCTAATTTTTAGTATTTACAAATTTACCCCTAAAACTTTTAAAGTATTATAATTTGGTCCCTAAAATAAATCTAAAGTCTTGCAAATAAACCCAATACTAATAGTATGTCTTTAACCTATATAAACAATACTAATAACAATATATAAATCAAGTATCACCTACATACAAATAAAATATATATATAAATACTTATTTTTACCGATTATGGATACTAGTTACTACAGATACAATGGGCATGGTTGACATAAGATGCATTGTGACACTCGAAGAAGCCGTTATGAGTTCGGAGCTTGTAGTCTCAAATTTTAGATCTTCATCACTTCAACTAACAGGATCTTTTATAAGCCATCTAGCAACAAGCACGCCAGAAGCAGTTTATGTTATTGGATTGGAAGGATCAGATTTTTTCAATATGTCACCAGTTTCATCAGATTTTGTTATAACTCCACCAGACGATGCCCAAGAAAACAAGTTCAGCATTGGCCAACTATGGAGAAATATGAATTTTTTGTCCAACTCCGGTGCAAGAAATGAGAAAGCAGCTGATGAAGCAGACAACAACTTCACAGAAAAAGAAGAAATGCAGGGTGAAAAGAATGATAATTACAAGCAGCTAACAGAGAAAATGAGCAGGATTTATACCAGTGCAGCTACTAACTTAACAATCATTGACCGGGTAATGTGACAGAAACTAAATGTTAATAATCTTCTAAGCTTTGGCAGTCACTAGTAATTGTTTTAACCTGCTTTGCAACAAAGTAGGGAGATCTCTCCTTTGCAGAATGAATTAGATAACTTTGCTTCTTAGAGCATTAAGTGAGCTTTTTTTTCTTAAAAAAACTTTGAGAGCTTTCATCCAAGTCTTTTCATATATCACATACCTGTTTCTAGGATTTTAAGAATGAATGTACATGAATGAATCTATAAAGGCTAGCAGATATCATTTTTGCATTTTTTTTTTCACTTTCTACATGACTATCAAGAAAAAATTGACAAAATTCACTCTGTTTTTCTTCCATTTTGTTAACAGGGCAAAAGAAACTCACTAGTAGCAAGACGAAACGGATTCGAAGAACTGTACATTTTCAGTCCTGGTTCAAGACATGAATTTTATAGCAAGTATGCTTTTATATGTGTAGGTTCATCAGCCATGCTTATATCAATAATCCTGGGACTAGGAGATCTGTAGAAAGGTGGACAGCATTTATACAACCCAAATCTCTAAAACATGTTTTGGTTCATCTTACTTGTATGCGTAAGATTTCCAGAGGGTGCAAGATAAAGCAACTTTAATATTGCTTTACAAGTGATAAAGAAATCATCTTAGCCATTACATATGTAAATGTTGTTCAAAATATTGTCATTACTGAAGAGGCTCTTTACTTTGCAATCTAGATGCATTTCTTGTCTTTGAGAACAAAAGATATGATAACTGTAGCACTATATATCACTTTAACTACCTTTCATAAAACTATATCCCAAAACCTAAATTTGTATCTTAAAACTATATCCCAAAACCTAAATTTGTATCTTAATTTTTTTATTTAAAAATAACTTATATTTGAAACTAGAAGGTTACACTGGAAAAGAGCTTAGCCATGTCTTGGCTGTTACGAAGTTAAGAGCTTGGATAACTTGTGCGCCAAACCATTCTTAGATCTAAGGACATTTGTGTCACTACTTATCCCTATCATTTACAATGTTGCTGATATCTTTAATAATCCATCTCACCTCAGTTAATGAGGCAATTTCACCATTCACCAGCTTGACTACATTGTTGGAATTTGACTTAACTTTCAATCTCTACAAATTTAGATCAGCTGCAACCTAGAGTCCAAACCTCAATGCTTTTGCTTCTGCTTCTGCCATCTCCACATCTGTCTAGAAAGAGCAAGGGGCAACTACCATGGCAATTGGAAGTCCTTCCTCACTGCAAATAACAATTCATATCACGCCTTAAGTGTTTTTACGTATTTCCTCAAATACTTAGTGTGTGACAAAGTCTCGTAGAGGTTATATGGTCCGTTGGAGTGGTTCGCGGGTCATAGTTTCTAGAAGACCTGCTGTAGTAACCAGTATCCACGACTGGTAAGAATAAGTATTTATAAATGTATAAATATACGTATTTTATTTGTATATTGGTGATACTTGATTTATATATTGTTATTAGTAGTGTTTGTATAGGTTAAGGTGATACTATTAGCATTGGGTTTAATTGCAAGACTTTAGATTTATTTTAGGGACCAAATTGTAATACTTTGAAAGTTTTAGGGGTAAATTCGTAAATACTAAAACTTAGCCACTTAGTATAAAAATACACTTTTAAAACCCTAATTATCTCATTTTGGTCGAGCTACCTCTTTTAGAGAGAGAGAAGAGAGAAAAAGAGGGGAGAGAAAGAGAAGAAGGAGAAGAAAAAGAAGAAGAAATTGGAATTTTAAATTTTAAGAGGTATATTACAACTATTTCTCAATTTATTGGTGTTAATTATATTAATTTCTTTAATTTTTGATTTCTGGAAATATGTATAATTGAGTATTTGATGTGTATTTCGTATGATATTTTGAGAATTGATAATGATCTATAAGATAGCTTGATAAATCATGATGGATTGTAGAATTTCTGATTGATAGTCTCTTGATCTAGGAATTTTATAAATTATTGTGATTCGATTATGGTTTTGAATTTTGAGTATATGAAATTATACATGTTTCGGATCATCTGAAACTTTGAATCGATTACAAATTCTGGAAATTGAATTTTTAGTGAATTTACCAAAATGACCCTGAAATTCTGGAAATTTCCTATGTAAACAGTATGATACAGTGACGAACAATGTTTGTCCTACTGAATGATCTGAAAAAATTACGAATTTGTGGAATATGATAAGTTTATATGTCTAATATGATATACTCGGAATTGAGAATTTAGATCAATGTGGTTGAAATGTTATGATTTTCTAAAGTGTATCCGCTCATTACAGTATTTGATTAACAGAGTTTTAAAGCTATAGAATAAAATAGTTTTAAAATACTTTTGGCAGTGATTTGGAAGTGAAATATTTATCATGGATTGAGATATATGTTAAGAGTAATTATGTGGTAGTTTTATAATTTTTGAGTTAGTATATGATTTTATAAAATTAGGAGATTGAATACTGTTCAGTAAGTATCTTGATCCTGTCAGGTTAGTAGTTTGGATTCGATGGTATGTATAGAATGGCTTGTGTAGAAACTTTGATATAATATTCATATATAAGAAGGATATATGAGTCAAGAATGGTATATTTTGATTTTGGAGTAATTGGACATCATTTGATCTATTAGAAAATTTTGTTAAGTGTAAGTGATCAGAATGACAGGTTTTGAGAAACCAAGTATTTAGACCAATTTGATGTGATAAATGCATTGTGTATAATTTTGTAAGCTATTTAAAGTATTTTGTGTGAATTGTGAGGCTTATGAAAGGATTAATCTCCATTGATAGGTTAAGGAGATTTAAGCCTTATAGCTGAAAGTGTTAAGAGGTAAGTATACTAGACTTTTTACTGGAATCACAATAAACATAGTAAGTGTTATGAATGATTTTGTAAATGTGGTTAAGAATATGTTTATGCTATGTCAAAGTATATTTTGATATGAAATGTGAATATATGTTTATAAATGTGAGCATTGACATTGAGCATGGACATATATGTATTTTTGAAAGTGAGCTTTCAAAATAAGATGCGTTTAATAAAGAAAGCTTTTGAAGTGTAATATGTCCATGAGAAATATTTTGTGTTTTGAGGGTACTTGAACTCACTGTTAACTTAGTAGGCATTTTATGTGATTTGTGGAGCCTTTATGTGTGGCCTTTCCTTCGGGATTGGTATATGTTATGTGTTCTGTATGTAGGGATGATCCTATTGGTACTTAAAGGAAGTGTGAGTCATCACATTCGTGTGGTGGCGTATTGGTGCATGTGAGAGGACTCACCGATAATCAGGGTGAGGGTTTGGCTTTTACCTTCGGGCATGAGCATTATATATGTGTAATTTCAAGACCTCACTTGTACTATTCCTCTCATACGGTATGTCACCTACGAGTGACATTTGGCTCATTATGTGATATGTGATATGTAAGTCCTACTAAGTAGTAGTTGAGTGATGGCATTCCTATTATGTGTTTTGAAAGAATGTGTAAGCGCTTACATGATATGTGATTTGATAAGATTATAATTTTGATTGATCACAGCATATCATACATATGCATTGTGTACATATATGTATTTGTATTTGATATATGAAAAACTAGTATGGTTACTGAGTTGTATACTCATTATAGTTTATGGTGATTTCAGGTAAATAAGGTACATGTGTGCTTAGCGGATTTGGCAAGACTTCTGCTGTTCCTTGGGTTCCCTAAGTTGTTAGGTTGCTAAGTGTTTCATTTGGAGACACGTGGAATAAGATATTTGATTTGTCCCTATTGAATAAATACTTATGTATTATTTTATTGTGTGTGGTTGGATTAGTTTAAGTTTCACCAAGTGTAGTAATGGATTGATTTTAAGTAAGAATTTGCAATGAATATATTCTGGGCTTCTGGTAACAAAGTTGCTACTGGTGACGTAGTAGAGTGTTAATCTCTGAGAAAACTCTGCGTATCTCTGGTTTACTAATTGTCTCAGTCATAATTCAACTGCTATAATTCTGAAAGAAATTAAAAAGAATGTTTAAGTATTATTGAATGAATGTAAGTGATGTCATGTGTCAGATCTTTTGGGTCTGGGGCGTGACACCTGCTGACATGGGTGAAGATTCGAGCTAAACCCACGACTTATTAAGGTTGTAAATCCCTATTTGGAAGGAGAATATTCTATAGCATATGTGATGACATTTAAAAATATTTTATGGCATATTATTCTATCTTGTATGTACATCGTTAGATTATTTAGATCTCAGCCGTCGATTGTATAGGGATGTTAGTATATAAGGGGGAGAACCTCAATTGTACAAAGTATAATCTCATAGTTTGTATAACAATATAGAGAGCTTTTTCTCAAATATCTTGTGTACGTATTTTCTCCTCTCTTCTTTGTGTGAAGTTTTTTAGGCTGCTTAGCATACAACGCATCTAAGGCCACATGGTTCTCGAAAGGTCCGTGACATTTGGTATCAGAGCGAGTTCAAAAAAGATGGTGAAAGACACAGCAACAACGTCAGAGTTGACTAAAGAGGGGTAGGGACTCCAAAGCTAAGAGGCACGACAATGTACCTCGTGATAAGTCTGTTGATCTAGGCCATAATCTGGGGAACATGGTAAAAATGCTTGATGGCACTGTAGGAAAGGCGTCCCTTTGAGTGTCGAGTCCCACCTCGAGCTTTTCAACTTGCTTTTCCAACTCCCCAAGATGAGCTACGCTCCTTCATCGATTTATCCATTGAGAGTTACATTGATTGGCAGCGTGACTGAATCAAGACTTTTCAAGAGAAGGTATATACCATCATAGACAAAGTTCAAGCCCAAGTAGATGAGTTGCGTAGAGGGTTTGATGTTGTTAAGGAGGATGTGGTGTTATGCAAGCGAGTGGTAGTGAATGAGGTTGTTACTACTAAAGGGATGCTGAGAGTAAAGGCTTCTAAGCCAAAGGAGTTCAACTGCAAGCGGAACGCTAAGGAACTTGATAACTACTTTTGGCAAATGAAAAGATACTTTGATGCCATGGGCATGCGGGGTGAAGACAAGGTAAATACCACGACCCTATATCTTTCTGATCATGCAATTTTATGGTGGCGTAAGAAAAGCGAAGAGATATGTAAGGGTACCTGCACTATTAACACTTAGGTAGAATTGCAATGGAAGTTGAAGCGTTAGTTTTATTTAGAGAATGTAGCGCACGATGCACGAAAGCGGTTAAAGAAATTGAAGCAAACCAAGTCCATTAGCGAGTACATGGAGGAGTACTCCATGTTAATACTCTAAATCCCTAACATGAGTGAGGAGGACTTATTGTTCAATTTCTTAGACGGGTTACAAACATGGGTGTCCAATGAATTAAAGGCGAGGTGATGAGAATATCTGACGATCTTACATTGGCAGAAACGCTTATGGATTACTGCAAGGGTGACTTGGGAAAGTCCAAAAATTCAAGACCCAATCATAGCAAAAGTGGGAGTGCCAAAGAATTTCATCATTCGGAGAATGAGGAGGAGAAAAGTAAGTCGCCTAAGTGGAAAATACAGAAGCGCAACGGTCATAAAGGTAATGAACCGAAGATAAACTGCTTCTTTTGCGATAGGGATCAATGGGCCAATGACTGTCTGAAGAAAAAGGCTCTCAATGTAATGGTGTTGGCACACGAGGCTTATGAGCAGGGTCAAATGAGTGTTTGCAGTTGCTCAACATGATGAAAGCAAACAGAGTGGCAGCGCATTAAGAAAGCACTCATGTATGTTGAAGCCTACATCAACTATATAAAACTCAAGTGTTGATAGATACAAATGCGACACACAACTTTATTAAGCGTGCAGAGGCGAAGTGCTTAGGGTTTTATGTGGAGAAAGAGGAAGGATTCCTCAAATTAGTAAACGTTGCAGCCAAACCATTGGATATGGTGGTTTGAAATGTCGATATCCACCTAGAAAAATAGCGCGATGAGGTAAATTTTTCAATAACACCTCTTGATGATTTTGATGTGGTGTTAGGTATGGAGTTCTTGAGGCAGTACAACGCAATACCGCTTTCTTGACACGATTATGTATGCATCATGAATGAGGGACTTTACATGATACTGATGGTAGACAAGCCCAAGCGTGGGCAATCTTATCCAAAAGCCAACACTCAGATTCTTTTCGCCATTCAACTAATAAGAGTTGCTGAGCATAAAAGAGAAGCACATCCAACCATATTTGGGAAAATGGATGATGAGGCAACAAGGGACGAGGATAAGCTACCAACAGAGGCTGCGAAAGTACTCGAGGAGCACAGAGGGGTTATACCAACTGTCATACCACAGAAGCAACCACAAAGGTGTGAAATTAAGCATAAGAAAAAGTTGAAGTTGGGATTTATGCTTGCAACTACAGCGCAGATGCCTCAACCAAAATTAGATGAGTTGTGGGGGCAGCTTATGGAGTTGTCAGGTGCGAGTATCATTCAACAACTCGGGGCATCACATAGTGTGCACTTTTAGCATAAGAAGTGAGGTAGAGATAAGTAGCGATATGTCAAGCATCGTGCAAAGAACTTGGTGATGGAGACGATACTTCTACCACAACATAGATAACTTATAGAGTTATCGGGTGCGAGTATCATTCAACAACTCAAGATGTCATATGGTGTGCACTTTCAGCATAAGAAATAGGGTAGAGACAAGTAGTGACATGTCAAGCATCATGTAAAGGACTTAGTGATGGGGACGATACTTCCACTACAGCACAAGACAGCACGCTCACTTTACAAGGGCCTTGATTGTGGGGACGGGGACCATTTTCTATTGGCAAGAAGGTTGGCAACGTCTCGCATAAGATGGGGATACCTTTGAGACAACAGCTGCATCCAGTGTTTCCCGAGAGCTGTTTGAAGCTATCCCGATGGGGTATAGAAGACATGGAGCAAAAACGGGGACCTTTAGAAATTTTTACGTGGGACGACAAAGGGGCAAAACTCATTCATGACGGATGGATGGTGTGGAAGAAAGATCCACCTCCAAGACGTGAGTACTTTGTCAAGCGAAAAAGGTTGTTTGATATTGGAGTACGCTGGAATATGAGAGCACACAATTGTAAATTGAAGAATAAGGTGCGCAAGTTTCAGCGAAGACACGACGAGGGCGTCGTGTGAATTTGGTGGGAGAGAATGTCACACCCCAAGTGTTCTTAAGCATTTCTTCGAACACTTGGTGTACGACAAAGCCTCCTAGAGGCTATATGGGCCGATGGAGTGTGTAGTAATCAGTATCCACGACTGGTAAGAATAAGTATTTATATATGTATAAATATACGTATTTTATTTGTATGTTAGTGATATTTAATTTATATATTGTTATTAGTAGTGTTTGTATATGTTAAGGTCATACTATTAGCATTGAGTTTAATTGCAAGACTTTAGATTTATTTTAGGGACCAAATTGTAATACTTTGAAAGTTTTGGGGGTAAATTTGTAAATACCAAAAATTAGCCACTTAGTATAAAAATACACTTTTAAAACCCTAATTCTCTCATTTTGGTCGAGCTACCTCTTTTAGAGAGAGAGAAGAGAGAAAAAGAGGGGAGAGAAAGAGAAGAAGGAGAAGAAAAAGAAGAAGAAATTGAAATTTTGGATTTTAAGAGGTATATCACAATTATTTCTCAATTTATTGGTGTTAATTATGTTAATTTCTTTAAGTTTTGATTTCTGGAAATATGTATAATTGAGTATTTGATGTGTATATAAGATAGCTTGATAAATCATGATGGATTGTAGAGTTTCTGATTGATAGTCTCTTGATTCAAGAATTTTATAAATTGTTGTGATTCGATTCTGGTTTTGAATTTTGAGTATATAAAATTAGACATGTTTAATATCATCTGAGACTTTGAATCGATTCAAAATTCCAGAAATTGAATTTGTTGTGAATTTACCAAAATAACCCTGAAATTCTGGAAATTTCCTATGTGAACAGTATAATACAGTGACGAACAATGTTTGTCCTACTGAATGATCTGAAAAAATTACGAATTTGTGGAATATGATAAGTTTATATGTCTAATATGATATACTCGGAATTGAGAATTTAGATCAATGTGGTTGAAATGTTATGATTTTCTAAAGTATATCCGCTCATTACAGTATTTGATTAACAGATTTTTAAAGCTATGGAATAAAATAGTTTTAAAATATTTTTGGCAGTGATTTGAAAGTGAAATATTTATCATGGATTGAGATATGTGTTAAGAGTAATTATGTGATATTTTTATAATTTTTAAGTTAGTATATGATTTTATAAAATTGGGAGATTGAATACTGTTCAGTAAGTATCTTGATCTTGTCAGGTTAGTAGTTTGGATTCGATGGTATGTATGGAATGGATTGTGTAGGAATTTTAATATAATATTCATATATAAGAAGGATATATGAGTCAAGAATGATATATTCTGATTTTGGAGTACTTGGACATCATTTGATCTATTAGAAAATTTTGTAAGTGTAAGTGATCAGAATGACAGGTTTTGAGAAACCAAGTATTTAGACCAATTTGATGTGATAAATGCATTGTGTATAATTTTGTAAGCTATTTAAAGTATTTTGTGTGAATTTTGAGGCTTATAAAAGGATTAATCTCCATTGATAGGTTAAGGAGATTTAAGCCTTGTAGCTGAAAGTGCTAAGAGGTAAGTATACTAGACTTTTTACTGGAATCACAATAAACATAGTAAGTGTTATGAATGATTTTGTAAATGTGGTTAAGAATATGTTTATGTTATGTCAAAGTATATTTTGATATGAAATGTGAATATATGTTTATGAATATGAGCATTGACATTGAGCATGGACATACATGTGTTTTTTGAAAGTGAGCTTTCAAAATAAGATATGTTTAACAAAGAAAGCTTTTGAAGTGTAATATGTCCATGAGAAATATTTTGTGTTTTGAGGGTACTTGAACTCACTGTTGACTTAGTAGGCATTTTATGTGATTTGTGGAGCCTTTATGTGTGGCCTTTCCTTCGGGATTGGTATATGTTATGTGTTCCGTATGTAGGGAGGATCTTATTGGTACCTAAAGGAAGAGTGAGTCATCACATTCGTGTGGTGGCGTATTGGTACATGTGAGAGGACTCACCGATGATCAGGGTGAGGGTTTGGCTTTTACCTTCGGGCATGAGTATTATATATGTGTGATTTAAAGGCCTCACTTGTACTATTCCTCTCATACGGTATATCACCTACGAGTGACATTTGGCTCATTATGTGATATGTGATATGTAATTCCTACTAAGTAGTAGTTGAGTGATGGTATTCCTATTATGTGTTTTGAAAGAATGTGTAAGCGCTTACATGATATGTGATTTGATAAGATTATGATTTTGATTGATCACAGCATATCATACATATGCATTGTGTACATATATGTATTTGTATTTGATATATGAAAAACTAGTATGGTTACTGAGTTTTATACTCATTATAGTTTATGGTGATTTCAGGTAAATAAGGTACATGTGTGCTTAGCGGATTTGGCAAGGCTTCTACTGTTCCTTGGGTTTCCTAAGTTGTTAGGTTGCTAAGTGTTTCATTTGGGGACACGTGGGATAAGATATTTGATTTGTCCCTAGTGAATAAATACCTATGTATTATTTTATTGTGTGTGGTTGGATTTAGTTTAAGTTTCACCAAGTGTAGTAATGGATTGATTTTAAGTAAGAATTTGCAATGAATATATTCTGGGCTTCCGGTAACAAAGTTGCTACTGGTGACGTAGTAGAGTGTTAATCTCTGAGAAAACTCTGCGTATCTTCGGTTTACTAATTGTCCCAGTCATAATTCAACTGCTATAATTCTGAAAGAAATTAAAATGAATGTTTAAGTATTATTGAATGAATGTAAGTGATGTCGTGTGTCAGATCTTTTGGGTCTCGGACGTGACAGAGTGGTTCGTGGGTTGGAGCTTTTAAAAGACCCGCTGATATAAGTGAAGATCCGAGTCAAGTCCGCGACTTATTAGGGTTGTAAACCTCTATTTGGAAGGGGAATATTCCATAGCAAATGTGATAACATCTAAGAATATTCTATGATATATTATTTTATCTTGTTTGTACACCGTTAGATTATTTAGATCTCAGCCGCCGATTTTATAGGGCTGTTAATATATAAAGGGGAGAACCTTAGTTGTACAAAGCATATTCTCATAACTTGTATTCTCTTCAGCAATATAGATAGTTTTTTCTCAAACACCTTGTGTACGTGTTTTCTCATCTCTTCTTTGTGTGAAGTTTTCTAGGTTGCTTAGTGCACAACGTGTCTAAGGTCGCACGGTTCTCGAAATATCTATGACATTAGGCTGGTTTTATGGTTTTTTTGATCCAATGCTGCATCCATATTGAGAGTCATGCAGTCCTTTTGCGTTGGATTTTGCAAGGCCACAACTGATACTATATCATTTTTTTCAAGGCCTTGCAAATTCTATGGTTGGTTGAAAAAAGAATCATAATAGACCTGGATTAAAATTACCAAGTGATCTGGGTAGTCTTTATTCCCCTGCATCACAAAGTGGTTCCTGTCCTTCCAAATTGCCTAGAAAAGCATAAAAAGTGTTGCAGTTTCTTTGCTTGTTGAGGAAGAGAGGATGGCTTACACTAATCCCCATAAATCGGCTTCTTTAATTCTTTAATCATTTAGTAAAAACGGGTGCATTTCCAAGCTAATTTTGCCTTTTTGTAGGAGATCATGTTAGAAAAATGAATATTCGAAGGAATATTCGATTGAGATTCCTTGTTATATAAGTAGAATTTCTTGTATAGATAGTATATCTTGTATATAAGTAAGATATCTTGCATATAAGCTATATTCCTTATAGGTCATATAGACATATTCCTTATATAGGTAATATAGACATATTTCATATATAGGTCATATTTTCTACGTAAAGTAGATTTGTAGCATGTAATATATTTTCTAAAAGTGAAATATACAATTGCTCAATATACATATTCCTCTCATTCTTCTGTCGAATTTTTGTTTCGGTTACTGTTCAACAGGACCATAACTGTTCATCTCCATTCGATACTGTTTAGCCACTGTTGATGACAGGAAATTTCACTAAAATTCTATTTTTTCTCTCTATTTTTTTTTGTTTTTTTAAACCATAGCCTTCTATAATGTCTGAATCCAAACCTCCTGAAAATCATACTCCCAACCCCGACTTCTACTCTATTCAAATAACCATTATTCGTCTTCATGGAGATTTTTTTTTCGTTGGTCTCAATCCATGCATATGTATATTCGAGGGAGAGGAAAAATCAAAGACTTGACTGGTGATACAAAGGCACTGGATTCTAAAGAAAAAACTTATGCCATTTGGGATGCAGAAAATTTCATGGTTATAGATTGGCTTGTCAACTCCTTGGAGGAAGACATCACCTCCAACTATATGTGCTATTTGACTGCCAAGGAACTGTGGATAATATTCACTAAATGTATTTTGACCTTGGAAATCAATTCCAAGTGTATGAACTGCAACTACTCATTGAAAAGATTCGACAAGGAGGAGATAGTGTTACAAGGTATTTCAATATTTTGAAAAGGCTATGGTAGGATTTAGATGCATTCAATGACTATGAGTGAAAATCTCTTACTGATTTCAATCACCACACAAAGATAATGGAAAATAATCGCATCTACAAATTTCTCGCTGGCCTAAATATAGAATTTAATGAAGTTAGGGGAAGGATCATTAGCTGTGGTCCTCTTCCTTCCCTTGGAGAGTTGTTTGCTGAATTCTAAAGAGAAGAAAGTTACCGTAATGTTATGGTTGAAAAAAAAATGAGGTTGTTACACAAATTAAAAATTCTGATCTAGTTGCTGTTGAAGCAAACGTGAGTAGAACTTCAAATAGTCAGTGCAGAATCGAGGACAAGCCTCGGGTATAGTGTAATTTCTGCAACAAACCTCGTCATACATGCAAGACGTGCTAGAAGATTCATGGTAAACCTGCCAACTGGAAGAGCAATAAGCCTGAAAATAGATCTGCTTGTGCAAATGAGGCGAATGCTAGTCCTTTCAATAAAGAGCACATAAATCAACTTCTGAAGCTATTGAAATCCAACCAAGAGTCTGGTATTCCTAATGTTTCTTTGGCTCAAACATATAGCAATTCTAATGCTCTCTCGTGTCATTCTAATCCTTTACTTTAGATCATTGATTATGGTGCCTTTGATCACATAACTAATCTCTCACATATTTTTCATTCCCATTTACTTTGTTCTGGTAATAAAAAAGTCAGAATTGCAAATGAAAAATTTTCATCTATTATAGGAAAAGGTTCCATCAATTTTTTTGAAAAAATCACCATAAAATCTGTCCTTCATGTCCCTAATCTTATATGCAATCTCTTATCTATGAGTTCACTCTCAAAAGATTCTAATTGTCATTACTTTTTTTTTATTTGCACTGTAAGTTTCAAGATTTGAGCATGGGGATGATGATTGGTAATGCTAAAATGATGGATGGTCTTTATTACTTTGATGACAACATCCTTCAAAATAAAGAAGCTTAAGGACTTAGTACTAGTATTACTTTTCTCTCTATTTGTGAACAAATAATGACTTGGCATCTTAAACGCAAGTGCACGTTATCGCAACAAGTAATATATGATAAGTAGAGTGTCGATCCCACGGGGAATTGTTATTACTACTTGCTAAGTACTAAAATTATATTCTCCTATTCTTATTAAAGCTATTGGCAATTTAATGGTTTTAATATCTAAACTAACTAAACAAGAAATAATAATAATTACAAGAATTGAGCAAAGAGAACAATTGTGATAACACAAATACTCAAATGCCTAGGATTACAATAATCCCTCAATACTTCACTTGAATCCAACTACTCCTCTTAGAACTATCAATATGAATGTCAACCAAGAACTCTAATATCCTCACAAGCCTCTTTTGCAGGTCAAATGAGTATATCTCATTCAATTAACTATCTATATGTCTATGATAATCAAATTGAAATAAGATTCATTAAGTTCAAATTCTCTAAATGGTCATATATGTCTATCTCATATGAAACTCATGCTTTTACACAATGATCATACATCAATTTATCCATGGCCAACACAAAATTCCCTTTGTCAAGTTCATTAAGGTTTCCTAATCAATCTAATACATTGTCATGTAATTAGAAGCATTAAGTATAGAACAAATTGAACAATTCCATACCAATATGATAAATAAGGAAAAATAATCAATCCAAGCTACATATTGAGTTCACATTGTAATCCTAGCAATAAAACTTAGTTCATAATTGAAAACATAAGTTTAGAGCATCTAACAACATTATTATACATGTTGGAATCGACAACAAATACGAATTTGAAGAGAATAAGAAATTTCCCTTGATGCAATGGTGACATTCTTCCTCCAAAATGCAGAAATTCTTCTTCTTCCTCTTGATTTTTGTCTCTTGTTGTTGATTCTTGCTTCCAAGACCCAAATGAAGTGTTTATTTTCGTGCTCTCTACTGCCCCCTCTTTCTTGGCTCAACAATGGGTGTTTATATAGGTAGGGTTGCAAAAAGAGGACAAAAATGCCCTTAAAGAGTGCCCAGAATTCAGTGCCGCGGCATTCGGGTTCAATGCCGCGGCGTTGCACTGTTCATGCACCATAGAAATTTCACTGTTCACATTTTGAGCATTTTAGTCCCTTCTCGGATTTTCATCTCAAATAGCTTCATTTGCATCCGATTTTCAGTATTTTTGCTCCAATAGTGCTTAAACCTATAAAACAACATTAATATGCATAAATAGCCAAATTACTGAGATAAATTGAACAAATATCAAGTTAGGAAGATAAAATAGTTTATACAATTACGCCTTATCAAATATCCCCAAACTTAAATACTTGCTCGTCCTCGAATAAGAAGGCACACACACCACACTAACAATGAAAACAAACAATAAAAAGATATAAAACATTGGGTCGGCAAAAAATTAGTAATTTGTCTCAAAAATTTCTCATTCTACTATCCTAAAGGAAATTCTAAATATCATAACCGTTCAACATGTTAATCCAACACTTATTCAAACCCACAAGTGACCTACTTGGTGTGTGTGTGAATAGCTAAAATTATTAGTCGCATGCACTCAGATTAGTTTATGCACATAAGAAATGAAATGGTTTTTATGAGATTTTTGCTTTTATTTAACACTCCATATGCTTGTTTTTCGCATCACTCTCCATTAATGTAGGCACACATATAATCAAGGATCAAATAGGACTTTAGTTAGCTTGTAATGCATGGCTAGGGTGAGGGTAAGATAAAATAGATCAATTTCGGCTCAACTTACACCATAAACATACATTCCTCTTGAGGTTACACAAACCCAACCATTATTTTTCACCCGATTTTCCCCAAACTTATTTCTTTGATTCTCTAGCTATTTTGTTGCTCTTCTTTTCTTTTCATTTAAGTTAGAGGTATAGCAAACTCAATTTTTCTTTTCGTTTTTTTCTTTTTTTGTTTTTTTTTTCTCTTTGAATTTTTTTTTTTAACATATAAGTCACTATACCCCCAAACTTAAGCTTTTCATATTTGAACAACCAACATTTATAACTAAACCCATAGCTCTTTTTTAATTCACCCCTTCATTTATAAAAGTTCACACAAGTCTTTAAAAGAAGTGCTATACTTATGGCGTGATGGGTACTATAAAGGATAATAAAAGTAAAGGCTAGGGTAGTGATATGGTTAGCAAGAAAAAATGAGTAATTAGGCTCAACGAGGGTGACTACAGTTAAAATTATACTTAGGTTGGCTTGAAAGGCTCAATCGGTCCAAAAATAGCCTAAAATCATATCCCTAATTCTGTATGCCCTAGGATTTCGCCTTGAGTGATGCTCAAACAAGTTCTAGCGTGTTTTTGACCATAATTATTCTTGTTGTGCATAAAAGTCTTCTAAGTAAGCATAAAACTAAATAATTCTAACTATGTGCTCGAAATATCAAGTGGTCACAAAATAAAGCTGAACTTGTCCTAGATTACCAAGCAAACAATCACAACATTCATTGTTTCCAAAAGAACATAGCATTTGAAATTATGTTTCTATTTCATATCATTGACTACTAATCATTCAACCAACCCAAAACTAAACACTAAAATGAAAGAAAACAAACAAATTGTAAAACAAACAACTTTGTAAAACAAACAACTAAAAACAACAATCGTAATAACGTAAGCATGATCAACATGGAAAAAGAATATTTTCCTCCCCCAAACTTAAAGTTGACATTGTCTACAATGGAAAAACTAGAAGTGAGTAAGAGAAACTCCCTTTGTAGATAATAGCTTGATGCTCAATTCAAGGTGGAAGTTGTTGCTAGAGTTGGTGCCCAAAACCCTAAATTTTCTTGACTTTTATTTTGAGCTCCATTGGGTTGCATCATGTTGGCTCTTGTTTTCGATTCTTTTCCATGCATTTATGATTTCCTAATTGTTGTTTTAGCACACTGGAAGAAAGAAAAATAAACATTAAAATCAAAAATTAAAATGCACTTGGGTTGTCTCTCAAGAAGCGCTTGATTTATTGTCTCTAGCTAGACTTCTTCATTTTTGGATCATAGTGGATCAAATTGCATATCTGAAGAATCTCGCCTATGGAACTTCGGTCGACGCCTATAAGTAATGATATTCTTTTTCTTCGACTTCTATAGTTCCATGAGAAAACTTTTAAGGAATACCCCCGACCACCTTGCTTTAAGCTTTACCGGAAAGATTTTAATCTTAGACCGGATGATTGAACCTCGTTGGCCAGTATCTATTGGCTGCTCCTTGATGAGCTTGTTTCGCCACTTTTTGGTTTTTAATTTATGCAACGGTATCTCTTCATACGCATGATCCATGATGGCTTCTAATACTTGCTGTTTTGGAGATGGGTGAGCATCATCTGGAATAACCATATCGATCTTGAAGCAATGGGAAAATTTCTCATCCATGTGCTGAATCTCTTTTGATTTGGTTATTTCATTGGCTGCATGTTGCTCAACCTCACTCTCTATAATGATTCCATTGCAGTCTTCAACATTTTTCATTGAAACAATTTCAGTATTGTTTGGCAAAGCATCTTGAAGATGATTGTGGCCAGTATTTGTCAATTGTTCCACATGCATTTCTAACATTTGCAGAGATAAAGATTGGCTATGTAACAACTCAGCTGTCCTTCTTACATGTTGGAACATATCTTCTAATGAGGATTCCATCTCAAGTTACTGTTGTTGCAGAATTTCTGGTGGTGTTACAAGAGGATTTAATTGCAGCGGAGTTTCCTCTTGTTTGTTATTCCAAGACGCATGGTTTACACATTCTGGATAATAGGCACTGAAATTGTGATTGTGCTGCTGCTGGTAACCAATTTTTGGATAATCTGTAGGTTCTTCACATAGTTCATTTAGATGGTTACCACCACAAAAATCACAAGTGATTTGTACAACGCTCTCAATGATCTTGCATGGAGCAACATAGTTAGCTGTCCATTGAGAGTTGTTGAAGGCCATCACTTCCAGCAATTCATATGCATCATCAACAAACAAATTCATAAATGCACCTCCTGCTGCAGCGTCAATTATCATCCTCATATATCTAACTACACCATTGTAAAAAATTTGCATAAGTAACCATTTTGGGATGTTATGGTGTGGACATATCCTCTGCATTTCCTTAAATCTTTCCCATGCTTCATGTAAAGACTCATCATCATTCTGCACAAATGAAGTTATGGCATTTCTCATCATCGTTGTCTTTGCCGGTGGGAAGAATTTGGTTAGGAATTTCTGCGCTAACTCATCCCACGTTGTTATGGATCCCAGTGGTAGTGACCTCAACCAATTCTTTGCTCTATCTCGGAGTGAAAATGTGAATAGGCGAAGCCGAATTGCATCATCCGAGACTCCATTGTATTTGCAAAGGTCACATATTTCTAAAAAATTTCCAATATGCTCATTAGGATCATCATTTGGCAACCCACTAAACTGTACTGAAGCTTTCAATAACTGAATCATCTCCGGTTGGATTTCAAAGTAATCGACATCAATTACAGGTATTTGAATGCTTGACTGGATGTCGCTTACTCTTGGTACTGCAAAATTCCTCAACAAACTTAATGTTCCAGCCATCATATATTACTCCACAATAATTGAAAAACAAAAGAATGAACTAATGACAGTAAAATGTACAAATGACAGCAAAATATACAATGACAGAAAAATGCTTAAACTAAGAATAAGATGAATTGGTATTAGTATCAACAAGAATAATAAATAATTCTCCGGCAACGGCGCCAAAAACTTGTTGTGTGATTTCTATAACACAAATTAACGCAAGTGCACATTATCGCAACAAGTAATATATGATAAGTAGAGTGTCGATCCCACGGGAAATTGTTATTACTACTTGCTAAGTACTAAAATTATGTTCTCCTATTCTTATTAAAGCTATTGGCAATTTAATGGTTTTAATATCTAAACTAACTAAACAAGAAATAATAATAATTATAAGAATTGAGCAAAGAGAACAATTGTGATAGCACAAATACTCAAATGCCTAGGATTACAATAATCCCTCAATACTTCACTTGAATCCAACTACTCCTCTTAGAACTATCAATATGAATGTCAACCAAGAACTCTAATATCCTCACAAGCCTCTTTTGCAGGTCAAATGAGTATATCTCATTCAATTAACTATCTATATGTCTATGATAATCAAATTGAAATAAGATTCATTAAGTTCAAATTCTCTAAATGGTCATATATGTCTATCTCATATGAAACTCATGCTTTTACACAATGATCATACATCAATTTATCCATGGCCAACACAAAATTCCCTTTGTCAAGTTCATTAAGGTTTCCTAATCAATCTAATACATTGTCATGTAATTAGAAGCATTAAGCATAGAACAAATTGAACAATTCCATACCAATATGATAAATAAGGAAAAATAATCAATCCAAGCTACATATTGAGTTCACATTGTAATCCTAGCAATAAAACTTAGTTCATAATTGAAAACATAAGTTTAGAGCATCTAACAACATCATTATACATGTTGGAATCAACAACAAATACGAATTTGAAGAGAATAAGAAATTTTTCTTGATGCAATGGTGATGTTCTTCCTCCAAAATGCAGAAATTCTTTTTCTTCCTCTTGATTTTTGTCTATTGTTGTTGATTCTTGCTTCCAAGACCCAAATGAAGTGTTTATTTTCGTGCTCTCTACTGCCCCCTCTTTCTTGGCTCAACAATGGGTGTTTATATAGGTAGGGTTGCAAAAAGATGACAAAAATGCCCTTAAAGAGTGCCCAGAATTCAGTGTCGCGGCGCTCACTCTTTGGAAGTGGCGCCCCGGCATTGAATGCCGCGGTGCTCAACTGAATGCCCCGGTGCTACACTGTTCATGCACCATAGAAATTTCACTGTTCACTTTTACTGTTCACATTTTGAGCATTTTAGTCCCTTCTCGGATTTTCATCTCAAATAGCTTCATTTGCATCCGATTTCCAGTATTTTTACTCCGATAGTGCTTAAACCTATAAAAAAACATTAATATGCATAAATAGCTAAATTACTGAGATAAATTGAACAAATATCAAGTTAGGAAGATAAAATAGTTTATACAATTACGCCTTATCAATGACAGATCTTGACAATTCTTCTTTTAATAGTCAAGAAATTGATAGCCAAAATAAAGAAGAAGAAAAATGGAAAATACTAGTCTACCATTGCCAAACTTAGGTGACTCACAAACAGGGGGAGAAATACTAATGCAGGATCACATTAATCCTACCTCAGAGCTTCGTGTTTACACTCGAAGGAATACTTATCAACAAAATAAAGACACACCTTACAACTCTAGCACAAAACTGATCACTTTCTCCGAGCAATGGTTCTTTTATTACTTCATGTATCTCTAATCATTTTCTATCAAATTCCATTCCTAGTATTTGTGATCTAGATATACCTATAGCACTTAGAAAGGGATTCCAAACTTGTATAGAACATCATATCTCCAAATATTTTTCTTACCATAGACTTTCTAAGTCACATAAAGTCTTTACCTCTAAAATCTTCAACCTGTTTATCTCAAGAACTATTTAGGAAGCCCTAGATAATCTAGATTAAAAATGAGCAGTTTTGGAAGAGATGAATGGTCTAAAAAGGAATAAGACTTAGAAAATAGTTAACTTAACAAAGGAGAAAAAGATAGTATATGTAAATAGGTGTTTACAGTTAAGTGTAGAGGTGATGAAAGTATATAAAGGTACAATAGGCATTTGGTAGCAAAAGGATTTACACAGACACACGATATTGATTTTCAGGAGACATTTGCTTTAGTCGCAAATATTAATTCAATCCCTATCTTACTATCCTTAGCAGTTAATCTTGACTGGTCCTTACACTAGCTAGATGTAAAAAAATGCATTTTTAAATAGAGATTTGGAGGAGAAAATTTTTATAAGCCTACCACCTGGGTTTGAAGAACATTTAGGTGTAGAAAAAGTATGTAGATTAAGAAAATCCTTACATGGCTTCAAAAAATCTCCCAGAGTATACTTTAAACGATTTGGAAAAATTGTACAAGGTCATGGATATATTCAAAGTCAAGCTGATCATATTTTATTTTATAAGCACTCGAAAGAATGAAAGATTGCTATTTTAATTGTGTATGTTGATGATATAATACAGGTGATGATCATATTGAGCTCAAAAAATTCAAAAATGTTCTTGCTAGTAACTTTGAGATTAAAGACTTAGGAGCCTTAAGTACTTCCTCAGAATGGAGTTTGCTAGGTCAAAAGGGGCATCTTCGTAGCTTAAGGAAAATATGTACTTAATCTCCTTGGAGAGACAGGTCTACTCAGTTGCAAGGCAACAGAGATACCAATTGAACTTAATTTGAAACTCTAATTTGCCAAACCTGAAGATGTAAAGAACAAGGAACAATTTCAATGACTTGTTGGTAAGATGATTTATCTGTCCACCCTGATATTGCATTTGTAGTAAGCATGGTAAGTCAATTTATGCACTCATCAGGTCCAGAACACTTTGAGGCAGCATATAGAATCCTAAGGTACTTAAAGAGATCACCAAGGAAGGGTCTGTTGTTTGAAAAGCACAGTCATCTACAAATTAAAATTTATACAGATGTAGATTAGGTTGGGAGTACAACAGATAGAATGTCAACTTTTGGCTATTGTATGTTTGTTGGAGGAAACCTTGTTACCTGACATAGTAAAAAAAACAGAACGTGGTGGCAAGAAGTAGTGCAAAAACTGAATTTAGGTTAGTTGCCTATGGATTTTGTGAGGTATTATAGATTAAAAGAATCTTAGATGAATTGATGGTCTCATGTCTATCTATGATAAAAGCATACTGTGATAGCAAAGCAGCAATCTTAATAACACATAATCATGTACTTCATAATAGAACCAAGCACATTGAGGTAGACAAGTAATCTGTTCATCAAAGAAAAAATAGAAAGTGGCCAAATATGTATGACCTATATACCTACTTATAAACAGATTGTGATGTTTTTACAAAAGGATTGTCCAAGAAATGATTTGAGAAACTGATGGGCAAGCTGGCTATGGAAGATATCTTCAAACCAGCTTGAAGGGAGGTGTTGGAAAAAGGAATAATTGAAAGAATATTCAATTGAGATTCCTTTTTATATAAATAGAATTTCTTGCATAGATAGTATATCTTGTATATAAGTAAGATATCCTGCATATAAGCTATATTCCTTATAGGTCATATAGACACATTTCTTATATAGATAATATAGACATATTTCTTATATAGGTAATATTTTCTATATAAAGTGGATTTGTAGCCAATATAAAGGCCTCTTCTTGTAATATATCTTCTAAGAGTGAAATATACAATTGCTCAATATTCATCAATTTATCATTGCATGGCTATCAATCTTAGGCTTCTTGAAACATTTAGGGTAAGATGAATTGGTAAGGGATTTTTTCTTAGTTAAGGCTAAACTGGTAAGCAGTAAGTTATTAAGGGCTTTCTAAACAAAGATCTTCACCTTAAAGAGGAATGTGACAGCTCCATATTCCTTTTCACCAATGCTTAACTCTACTGAAAAGCTCAGCAGAATCAGACTTATTGTCTTGGAAAGCTACATAATAGCCATTTCTTACACTGTAATCCATTCTTTTGCTGTAGTGCTAGCACCAAGTGTCTTCCACACCAGATTTTAGGATAAAAATATGCTTCTAATAATTCAGAAGTCCTTGTTTATGAAATAATCTCTTAGGAGCTCCTTATTCCAGGTTTACCCCTCATTTATCAAGGCTTTTCTTTGCTATTGAGAGCATGAATGAGGAGCTAGGTTTGAAGGTAGTGGCACTAAGAATTCTAATGCTTTGATAGATTTCAGCCTTCTGACCATTGTCAATGACCCATCTGAGCCATTTGCTAAGTGCTGCCTTCCCCACGGGATACTTTTCTAGATGTAAGAAGGGTTGCTCCCTATCTTGGCTTCTATGAAATTTCCATGTTTTAAGTATCTAGATTTTAGGATCCTTACTGTTAAGTAGTCCGGATCTTTGATAATCCTCTAGCCTTGCTTCATAAGCAAGGCCTGGTTTAAGCAGGACAGATATCTGAATCCGAAGCCACCATTTCATTTGCTTTAATTCATTATGGACCAGCTAGCCCAATGAATTTTTGTTCCCCCTGCATCTGATCCCTACCAGAATTTTGAGAGGATTTTGTGAACTGTATTGCAAAGTGCAGTAAGCAGCTTGAAGACCCCTATTATATAAGTTGGAATAGCCAAGGCAACAACTTTTATGAGCACCTCCTTTCAATCGCTTGAGAAATATCTTTCCTGTCAGTTGTTGATCTTGCTTGCTATCTTTAAGGGAATTTCATTAAAGAAAGCTTTTTTTTTTGTTTTTGCCTATCATTGATGGAAGGCCAAGATATTTGTCATAGATGGACATTTTTTTTAGCTGGAAAACATCGTGTAGAACTTTGGATTTGTTACCTGAAACATTTGGGCTGACAAACATGGAAGACTTGTCAAAATAAAAAAATTTCCCTGATGCTTTAGCATATAAGTCAAGCAGGTGCTTCAAGTTGTTGCAATCTTGAATATCATCCCTAATAAAGAATAAATTGTCATCAGCAAATAGGAGATGGGAAATAGACAGGTTCTTGCCGAATCTGATTCCCCTGATGTGCATCCTTACTTCTACATGGTTTAACAAAACTGAGAAAGCCTCTACACACAATAAGAAGAGGTATAGGGATAAAGGACATCCATGTCTAAGGCCTCGGTTAGCTGTGAATTTCCCTTTAATCTCCCTGTTGATAATGACAGACAAAAAAGTTATGGAGATGCATCTCATCATTAGGTTTATCCATCCATCCAGAAAGCCAAACTTTTTTTTATTACATCTCTAAAAAAATCCCACTCCACTTTATCGAAAGCTTTACTAATGTCCAATTTTAGAGCTACAAATCCTCCATTCCCCCCCTTTTTTTTACATATTATTTTGTGGAGACATTTATACCCAACAACTATGTTATCATCAATTAATCTATTAGTGATGAATGCACACTGGTTGGGGGATATTGCAGATGCTAGTACATGCTTCAATCTATTTGCTATTACTTTGGCTACAATCTTGTAATTGACACTACATAAACTTATTGTGTAGTAACTAGTATCCTCAACCGGTAAGAATATGTATTTATATATATATATATATATATAAATATACATATTTTATTTGTATGTGGGTGATACTTGATTTATGTATTGTTATTAGTAGTGTTTGTATAGGTTAAGGACATACTATTAGTATTGAGTTTATTTGCAGGACTTTAGATTTATTTTAGGGATCAAATTGTAATACTTTGAAAGTTTTGGGGGCAAATTTATAAATACCAAAAATTAGCTTCTTAGTATAAAAATACACTTTTGAAACCCTAATTCAATCATTTTGGTCGAGTTACCTCTTTTAGAGTGAGAAAAGAGAGAAAGAAAGGGGAGAGAAAGAGAAGAAGAAGAAGAAAGTTGGAATTTAAGCTTTAAGAGGTATATTATAACCCTTTCTTAGTTTCTTGGTGTTAAATTAGTTAATTCCTTTAAGTTTTGATTTCTGAAAATATGTACAATTGAGGATTTGATGTGTATTTCGTAAGATATTGTGAAAATTGATGATGATCTATGTAGATAACTTGATAAATCATGATGAATTGTAGAATTTCTACTTGATAGTCTCTTGATCCAAAAATTTTATAAATTGTTTTGATTCGATTCTGGTTTTAAATTTTGAGTATATGAAATTAGACATGTTTAGGATCATCTGAGACTTTGAATCGATTGAAAATTTTAAAAATTGAATTTTTAGTGAATTTACCAAAATGACCCTGAAATTCTGAAAATTTCCTGTGTTAACAGTATGATACAATGACAAAGAATTTTTGATCTGTTGTATGATCTTTAAAAATTATGAATTGATGAAATATGATAGTTTTATATGTCTAATATGATATACTCAGAATTGAGAATTTAGATTAATGTGGTTAAATTGTTATGATTTTCTAAATAGTGTCAGCTCATTGTAGTATTTAATTTACAGATTTTTAAATCTATAGAATAAAATAGTTTTAAAATACTTTCGGTAGTGATTTTAAAGTAAAATATTTATCATGGATTGAGATATGTATTAAGAGTAATTCTATAGTATTTTTATACTTTTTGAGTTAGTATATGATTTTATAAAATTGGGAGATTGAATACTGTTCAGTAAATATCTTGATCCTGACAGGTTAGTAGTGTAGATTCGATGGTGTTTATGGAATGGATTGAGTAGGAATTCTGATATAATATTCATATATAAGAAGGATATATGAGTCAAGAATGATATATTCTGATTTTGAAGTAATTGGACATCATTTGATGTATAAGAAAATTTTGTTAAATGTAAGTGGTCATAATGACAGATTTTGAGAAACCAAGTAATTAGATCAATTCGATGTGATAAGTGCAATATGTGTAATTTTGCAAGCTATTTAAAGTGTTTTGGATGAATGTTGAGGCTCATGAAAGGATTAATCTCCATTGATAGGTTAAGAAAATTTAAGTCTTATAGCTGAAAGTGCTAAGAGGTAAGTATACTAGACTTTTTACTGAAATCACAATAAACATAGTAATTGTTATGTATGATTTTATAAATGTACTTAGAAATATGTTTATGTTATGCCAAAGTATATTTGATATAAAATGTGAAAGAAATATGTTTATGAATGTGAGTATTGACATTGAGCATGGACATACATGTATTTAAGAAAGTGAGCTTTCAAAATGAAATGTGTTTAACAAAGAAAGCTTTTGAAGTGGAAAATGTCCATGAGATGCGTTTTGTGTTTTGAGGATGCTTGAACTCACTATTTACTTAGTAAGCATTTTATGTGATTTTTAGAACCTTTATGTGTGGCCTTTCCTTCGGGATTGGTATATGTTATGTGTTCCGTATGTAGGGAGGATTCTATTGGTACCTAAAGGAAGAGTGAGTCATCACATTCGTATGGTGGCGTATTAGTGTATGTGAGAGGACTCACCGATGATCAGGGTGAGGGTTTGGCTTTTACCTTCGGGCATAAGCATTATATATGTGTAATTTAAAGACCTCACTTGTACTATTCCTCTCATACGGTATGTCACCTACGAGTGACATTTGACTTATTATGTGATATGTGATATGTAAGTCCTACTAAATAGTAGTTGAGTGACGGTATTTCTATTATATATTTTGAAAGAATGTGTAAGCGCTTACATGACATGTGATTTGATAAAATTATGATTTTGATTGATCACAGCATATCATACATATGCATTGTGTACATATATGTATTTGTATTTGATATATGAAAAACTAATATACTTACTGAGTTTTATACTCATTATAGTTTATGGTGATTTCAGGTAAATAAGGTACATGTGTGCTTAGCGAATTTGGCAAGGCTTCTGCTGTTCCTTGGGTTTCCTAAGTTGTTAGGTTGCTAAGTGTTTCATTTGGAGACACGTGGGATAAGATATTTGATTTGTCCCTAGTGAATAAATACCTATGTATTATTTTATTGTGTGTGGTTGGATTTAGTTTAAGTTTCACCAAGTGTAGTAATGGATTGATTTTAAGTAAGAATTTGCAATGAATATATTCTGGGCTTCCGGTAACAAAGTTGCTACTGGTGACGTAGTAGAGTGTTAATCTCTGAGAAAACTCTGCGTATCTCCGGTTTACTAATTGTCTCAGTCATAATTTAATTGTTATAATTCTGAAAATGAAAAAAAATTGAAATGAATATTTAAATATTGTTAATAGAAGTTTATGTTTATATGTTAGGTTATGGGTTGATTTTAATGTTGAACTTACTAGCAACTTGTTAAGGATTCTTATATTGAATTAAACTTTAAAATTTTGTGTAATATTATTTATAAGTGCACATTATTGAAAGAATGTAAGTGATGTTTGTGGGTTGTGGACTTTTGAAATTAAAGAAATAAGGGTGTCATTTATAGCAGTGAGGTTACCTTGTTTGTTCAAGATATTCAGGTATAACTGGATGGTGTCCTCACCCACTTCCTGCCAGTGATTTTGGTAAAAGCTTGCTAACTTCCTGAGCTTTCAAGGGGTTCATCTGCAAAAGTGCTTAAGACACCTCTTCTCTGGTGAAGGCCTTTATAAGGGCTTTACATTCATTTCATCTGAGGCTTTCTTTTTCATGGCCCGCAAAACCTGATTCCTCGGCACTTTTATCAGATTTTATAGAATTGAAGATGTCTTGAAAGTAGTTATAGAAAACATTGGTAATTCCCTGTTCATCACAATCTATTCTCCTTCATCATTGAGAATACTGTTGATTTTATTATTCCTTCTTCTTTTGAAAGCAACCACATGGAAAAATTGAGTTCATATCTCCCTCTTTCATCGACATTATTTTGGATCTTTGTTTCCAGATTATCTCATCTTCATAGAGGATGGTATCGATTTATTTTTCAAGCTGTAGAAGTTCATTCTTGTTGGCTTGTAGTTGAGGATTCTCCTTACATTTAGCCAGCTTGGCAATCAAGTTATTGAAGAGTTGCTTCCTTCCTCTAAATTCTTTTTTATTCCATTGCTTAAGCTCTTGCTTCACACTGCTACTACTTTGGCCACAAAGCCTTCGATTGGATTCCCCCACAGATTAGAACTTCCTTGCCAACAATCTTCGACCACCGCAGCACATCCACTATAGAGCCCCCATATTTGCTCATTGTGGAATCTAGGTTATTTCCTAATTCTTCCGTTGATCCAACCATTGTCCTTTCAGGCTTCTAGAACAATTAGGCAATGGTCCGAACTAGTGAAAACTATGTGCTTGACCTGGTATCTGCAGAAGACACCTTTCCATTCTTCATTACACAAGCATCTATCTAATCTTTCTTCTACACAGAATTGACCATTGCGCTTATTTGACTAGGTAAACGGATATCCTTCCCACCCTATATTCGTTAGCTTGCATTTCTCTATAGCAGCTTTGAATTCCAGCATTGCTTCAGTACTTCTTAGTAAACCACCCAACTTCTCTTCATAGCTCATAATCTCGTTGAAATCGCTCATGCATACCCAGGGACCTGCAGAGACATCTACTAATCTCTCTAATAGTTCCCAGGCATACTTTTTGTTTGTAGCTTCAGGTAAACCATAAATGCATGAGTCTCACTTTTTTGGATCCCATCCAAGATTCTGACATCAAAATGGTTCCTGCTTTGAGACAGAATTTGAACGCTTATATTGTCTCCACATATAAGCATAATTCCCTCAACACCTAAGGCTTTCTCTATCGACAACAAGGCAATTATTGTAATGAAGTCTAACCCCAGTATGCCATATTTGATCCTTGGTCATCTTTGTCTCACACAAAAAATCTACATTTTGCTTTACTACTAGGAGAATTTTATTTGAAGCCCTAAATGTCCGGGGGTTCCCCAAACCCCGGACATTCCAACTTACTAGCCTCATGGTGATCAGTAGGGCTGGTCAGTAGCCACTGTCGTTTTGAACATCCAGTCATCCTCTTCAGTCATGAATCCATAATTTCTAACTAGCCGTTGAATCTCAATTGAGTTTGGGAGCTTTTTGAAACGTTTCACGTGTGGGCCTGTTTCTTCCTCTTTGTGTCTTTTCCTCAAAATAGGCATCCATCAGGTTGCTTTGCTGTTTCCGGATCATTTTCCATTTGCTTCAAATCACCCTGCAGCTTAGGGTCTCCCTGAAAATAATCCTCCCTTCTATCCGTGGCTTTTACTTGAGGCCTTAAACCGAATTTTCCTTAACTATTTTTTGAAGGTTTGGGCTGCTTGACAGAATCACCAAGGGGACCTGCTCTCATCCATACACCAAAGGCAAAGTTCTCGTGTTCAGTT
This sequence comes from Ailanthus altissimus, assembly GCA_946807835.1. Taxonomy (NCBI): domain Eukaryota; kingdom Viridiplantae; phylum Streptophyta; class Magnoliopsida; order Sapindales; family Simaroubaceae; genus Ailanthus; species Ailanthus altissimus. Next base: position 13,665,950 of record OX327712.1, on the reverse strand, counting down.
GAGTCTTTTTGTTCTGTCCCAACCTTGCCTTCCTTCTCTTGCTTCTTCTGAATAAGTTCTAGATACTCTTTATGGGTGTGCCCAATCCGACTACAGTAATAGCAAAAGTCTGGCAACTTTTCATATTGGATCGGAAGGATAATTTCCTCCTCCTCCTGGACACCTACCTTTGATAAAACCTTCGTAAAGGCTTAGTGACATCTACTCTAACTCTGGCTCTTGCAAACCTTCCAACGCAACACCCCCTGTCATCTAATTCAACTTCCTCCACTTGGCCTACCTTACCTCCTATCATTTTAACCATTTCCTTGTGCATACATAACATCGACAACTTATGTATTTGAATCCAAAAGGAGGTAAACTGAAAGTTCATTTTGTTCAGTTCTTCCAAGCCTGTTATCTTGTTTAGTACAATGAGAGCTTTGTTAAAGTGCACGGTTCTTGCGACAAGACATTCCTCGTGTCCATTATGCTCTCAAAATGACAACAAATCAGTTTCCACCCACGCTTTCAATAAAGACTCTTTCTATCGGCCTCCAAATCTGCAGCATAGTGGTCTTGAAAGCTTATCTGTTGACTGCTTTGTTGGACAGGATTTTTGCTATCAAGCTTCCTTTAATCATCTCCTCTCCCTTCTTAATAACACCACCTGGAATACCCAAGACTTCTGCTTCTTCTGAAATTGCTAACTGTACATTTTAATTAAAGTTTCTGTTTCCATTTCACCTACCTCTGATTTATTGTTGGATAGTAAATGCGTAGTGTTTAGAGCGATAAAACTATTAAGGACAGTGAACTATTAATGGGACCTTCTACACTCAGTTTGAGTGAGAAAAAGCCACAAAGGCTTTGTCTACTCCTACTTGTCTCCACTGAGCATAAGCTGCAGAGAGAAAGAGGAACATGGGAATACCATTTTCGCCTTTCCTATCACAAACCAGATAGATCACCAGATGCTCGCAAATAGGAACATGGGAACTAATACTTTTTACAACTCGTCATTTAAAGATTTTGATAATTTATAATGGAAAACAAATTAATACCAATATCAAAATTGCAAGGCCAGACAGACAACATTCTTTCCTATCCCAGTAAAGAAATCAAGAATCTCTTTAAAACTGTAATGACAATAATGCATGCTACAGAATACCTCATTCTCTAGCACAAGTTCAACAGACAAATACACAAGTAATCATGCTGTAACAAGTGATCATGGTAGTGAAGAGGCAATCTTCTCAAAAAGGCAAAAATTCACTATTTTCATCCGGGCTAAACATTCAACTCAAGGTTGGAATCGTTGAATACTAAATGTTGCTACAGATAACAGACAAGATAGTCACTGTGAACATTTTGAGAGGTCTATCCAATAATCTTAATCCTACTTCATTACAATTAAAAGATTTTGACACAAATTAGGTAGGAACAAGATGACAGCCATCATCTGGACCATCAATCCACAATAGTGAAGTGAAAACTGCAAGTAGAATAAAAGAGAGGCCAAAGACCAATTTAGAAGCACTCTTTGGAAGTGTATCCTTAACACTAAACTTCTGCAATTCAGTCTTATTTTCAGGAACCACCTCTTGAGCTACGTGCATATCAGCATCAGTAGGACCATCATCTGTTGATGAAACTGATTCTGAGACAGCTTGAGATTGCTCACCTCCATTGCATAAGTTCCCATCCCCTTTGACATCATAGAACACCTCTCGTGAAAAGCCATTTCTTCTTGGAGTCAGGGTCTGCTCAAATTTGATGGAAGATGGACTTTTGAACCTTCTGCTCCGTTTCTCAGAGAAGTCTGAGTTCACATCATTGGTATCCTGAAGTGAGTGAATGAGCTTTCTTGGAGTTATAAAGAGGCTAACATTGTCAACATTAAAGTGAGAACGTGACCTCTGAAGCACAAAAAAGGGGTTACATCAGTGTTTATACAAATAAACAAATATCCACTTAGAAATTAACATATTTTGAGATTCTTGAAGCTACAACTGACAGCCAAAACAAGAAGAGAAAATAACAACATTAATAACAATGTGAAAAATCAATTATTAAAACTAAGCATCTTGAAGCTCCAAGATCATGCAAAAGTAGGCATAGATACTCTATGAAGTTCCGTGAAGATATTGCAGCTAATGGAAATACATAAAAAAATTCTTCAGAATTCCTCTTCCAGAACCACTGTTTCCATTTTGCTTTAGAGAATAGTGCCAGTAAGTTTACCAGTTCTTGTTATTTACCTTATTTAAATTTAAAATTAGAATATATATATATATATACACATACATAGAGTCCTTCTCTCCTGCAGACATCCACTGGACTTTAGTTAAAAACAACTTTTCAAATAAGTCCAGTGCTGAACTTTACTTAAAAAAATAGACGTCCGCACCTAAGAACCACTATATATATATGGGTAAGAAGTTCAAAAATGTGTGAGCATTTGACCTGAAGACTGGGAGTAGCGCTCCTAGTTGCTCTGCTTTGAGGACTTCTCTCAAGGAATCCTGCAAATTCATCTGTACAATCTCCACCACTATCATTGAATTCGAGATGACCAGAATATGAATTACTGCAGATGGGACTTCCCTGAACCATCTCTGAAAACAAACCATCCTTAAGAGATACATCCACACCACCATTCTCAAAGCTACAGTGCTTCCTATTCACACTCCTACAATCATATTCTGTGTCATAAGAAAGATGAGTCGTGGAAATTGGTGACTCAATGAAAGAATCATATCCAACAAAGGAATCAACAGTCTGCGATTCGGGTGACATGGATATAGGAGACCTACCACTTGCATTCCTTAGATTTCTCCTCCGGTAACAGTCTTTGCCAAAATTTGACCCAGTAACTGAACCAGAACCTTTCTCAAACTTTGGCCCATTTTCTGCAGCTATTCTCTTTGCAGTTTGCAAAGCTTCAAGAGAAGCCCCTCTAACATAAGCCATCTGGTCAGACTGACACTTTTCCATCCCCTCAATAATCAACTCCAGTTCTGAGAATATGCTCCTGGGATCTAGACTCTTCATTAAGAAATTCAACATTTGTATAGCTAACAATCGCTTCTGAGAATTAGCCTCTCTAGCATTCAGTATTCTCAATCCAGACTGTATTAACAATCTTGCATATGCTTCAACAATTTGAGGATTATGCTTAGCCAGAGCCATAACCAAGCCCATATGTGAGTTGCTCTGAGTTGCCTTCTCCTCTAAAGCACCAGCAACATTTTGACAAACCTTATTCACCATCTCGTTTGAAGCAAAACGCCAATTATCTGAGTCCACAAGAGCCTTCAAGCAAAGGGCAGCACCTGCAGTTAGGCCCTCTTGTGAACCCAAGAGAGAATCTGAAAGAGGCTTGCAAAGACAGTGAATGATGTGTCTCTTTTTGTCTTCTGGGGTAGTTAGGTCAATTCCATATCTTGCAATTGCTGGCACCACCCTTGAGCATGCCTGCTGAAGAGGGAAAGACCCTGCGCTTGAAGCCAATGTCTTGATAATAGTTTCCATGATGCTATCTATCTGAGGAACAATATTGCCACCATGAACACGGGCAAGAACTTCATAGAGCGAAATTGTGTATTCCCCAGACACTGATCCATTTTCTTTGGTTTCAGAAACTTGGGCAAGAAATAGTGGAATTGCCTTGGAATCCAAGTCTTTCACATACAATTTCAGTGCTTTCATGGCTGTTTTACGACTATCAGCATCTTTATCAAGATTTGCCAATTCTCGACGGACAATTGGACTAAGACATCTACCCATTTTTACCTAAAACCAATCAACAAAATGGTTAATTGATAAAATATCACATTTACTATATCTTTTGAATGACTGAAGTAAATGCAGGTCCTTCCATCAATTGTTAAATCCCATAAAAATTATATATAAAAAAACACATCTTTAACTGAGTGAAAGAACTTAAATTTGAACTGTCTATCTACGAACAAACAAATAAGACTTGAAAAATAAAAAAGCAAACTTTTTTCTTTTCTTTCATACATTTTCTGAGAAACCAAACAGAAAAGAACGCCTTCTTGAAGTAGAAAACAAGAAAGGATTCTCCTTCTATGAGAAAAACTCATAACAATTCAAAACACCAAATGGATATCTCAGATTTTTCCCTAATACAACACACCTAAATCAAAACACGCATTAGCTACAACAAGAACTCAACAGGGTTTTCCTTTCACAGAATCTAACACACGAACAAGAACCAACAACACAATTCGCAAACAGTAACTCGAACCCAATAAAAAAAAAAGGTAAGCTTTTTGCAAGTGAAATCACAAACAAGAACTAAAAACACAAAATGGGTATCTCAGATCCTCTACTAAAACATCAAGAAGAACAACAAATCAACATATAAGATCGCCAAAATAAAATAATAATAAGCCCACCTATTCAGAGACCCTCTTTCTTCAACTCCACTTGTGCTGACACTTCACTCTTGACTGTAGATCAAAAGAAACAAAAAAAAAAAAAAGATTCTTCTACTTCCTAATACAAGAAAACAATTATAAAAAAACCAAGACCGAAGGAAAGTGAATTTATATAAGTAGAAGAAGAAGGTGGGTAGTTGAAATTGTTTTTTAGGGTTTCTGAATTTTTTTCCCCTCTCTCTCTATCTGTGTATTTAAGGTTTTTGGTGATTTTTGCATCATTTAATGTTGATTTCCATATATTTCGCTTTTCTTGTCCGACGATTTTTTTTTTCCTTTATCTGACTTTTTTTTTATATTATTATTATTATTATTAGACAAATTATTCAAAGTTACGTTGAAATTCAAATCTTTGTATAAAATTCCACCGCTATCCCTCCAATGTGGTAGTGTCACTGTTAATTATCCAGCTGGACGATAATACCCTTCTCAATTTAAGATATAAAATTTATTCTATTTTTTTTATAATAATTTCTGCTTATACAAGGTCACTTTAATTTTTTTTTAATAAAAATCACTTTTTTTGGGGGGTTAATTATTCAATCGTAATGGGTTCTAATTATGAGAATTATATCTATAAAACTGAGTTAAAATGGTGGACATCTCACTTGATTTCTTCTTTCTTTATTTATTTTTTTTAATTTCTAAAATTAGTTAAAAGCATGTACAAAACCAAATTGATTATACATGATTACTATAATTATGGTGTCTAATGAAAGCATGGATGATGGACCCCAATATTGCAGATTAAACCATTCAAGCAATTAGATTTATTTTATTATTGTAAGAGAATAATTATTCTATTCACCAATCAAATTAATTAGACCGAGTTTCAATTTAGAGATGAATTCAATCCCATCAACAATTACATCAAATTTACAAGTTTAATGAAATGATTCACTTTCAATTATTATTCGAATGGCATTTTCATTTATTTTACTTATATATTTTGAGAGAATTTTACATGAAGAAAAGGACAAATATAAAATTATGAATTAAAAAATTAATTTTAGATAGGGTTAGGACTTAGGACAAAAATCTTGAAAGAGGGTCAGTCATTGCATCGTGTGCAAATACACATTTGGAAATATGTAACTCAAAACAAACCGGGCAGACTAGATTATGGAACGAGGGTAATTTGGTCATTCAGAAGATTTTCGTTTCCCAACGTTGGTACTTTTAAGGAGGGAAATGATTCCCGCCCTCTTTTGGGTTTGAAAGAGAACATACAACTACAAGTCAAATAATTCAAATTGACTTCCTATCCCCATCATTCTTGAGCCAAGGCCCAGCGGCCCAAAACATTAAAGCCTAGAAAAAGTGTGTCCGTTTGTTAAAAAATAATAATAATAATAATTTTGATTTATAAATTAAAAACAGTATCATAGAATATTTGAAAAATAAAAAAAATAATAATAATTTCCTGAGTAAAAAGAAAAAATGTGAGACCTTTTAAAACGTTTTAAAAGATATGATCAGAAAACACATAATATTCCTTTTTCAATATACATTTTTATTATCAAAGAATTACTCTCAATATTTGAAGGTTCAAGAACAATTTTGCAAAATGTTATGGTATGGCCACTTAAAACTTTCTGATAACAGGATTATATAATAGAAGTCATTTGATGATGGTAATGGAAATGCTCATCTACCAATCTTATGGCAGAACATAACAAAAAAAAAATTGATGTATTTGGTACAACACTCTTTATTTCACAGGCACATTCAAACAAGATTTCATTTGTTCTAATCAGATTCAAATAATAATAATAATAATAATGCATACACAAGGGGCACTCTAATAAGACAGGTCATAATGGACAATGATAAAGAGCAGTTCATTTGGTAGCACATGATGAATTTACATTACAACAACAAAAGCAAAAAAATGGAATCTGACTGCCAAAGGAAAAGATAAGGTTGCTCTCAGATCAGCTAATGTTGCAGCAGTGGAATTCCATGAATCAAAATTTGAAAGCAGAACTCAAAACCTACCTTTCTATTATCATTAATCTAACCATTCTCTTTCCACCTTTCCTTTTACTTTTCTTTCTTTTTATAATAAATTAATTTTGAATTGTGGGTGTCAATTAATTCATCTAATAAAATCTCCTGAGGTGGTACAAGAGGTTCGAGATTCAAATCCTTCTCACGTCAAAGCTGGGTAGGGGTTTGGTTTATTTACATATAATAATAAAAAGAAAATTACTGGAGGAGAATGAGCCAGCTCAGTTAATGACAAATTTGTCGCAACAAACTTAATTCTATTGATCAAACTACACAGATTAATTTTCCTTACCCTCTTCTCCGTGAATGATATAATGGAACAACAAAAGAAATAATTCACTTGAGCAATTTAATTTGTGCAATATATAGGATCATTGACATTGGGGTAAATGTATGCAGGTTGGACAATACCACTTTCCTTTGAATCTTGTTTCCGGTGTCAGTCCAACACATGCATAATGGAACCATTCGCCTCCTTGGCACTGTTAAAAATAAACAAGAATGTAATTAGAAGGGAAACAAGAATCCAATCCAAAAGTGTAATAAATAAATCAACGTTTAACATGAACTGTCCTTTTTCATTTTCATGAGACAATTACAAAGCTAGTTTATTTATACACTGATAGAATATGAGAAAAACATAAACCTGTTTTAACTTCTTCCGCTAAAACATGCACGCATTCAAGCAAGAAGAGCGTTTTTGAAAGACAATTTAATGGTAGTTCACAGTGATGTTTCGAGACTCCGATTAATATTAGTTTCTTTAGATAGGCATGACTCACTATAAACATATCCTGCCAGTAACCTTGATGTGCAAATAAATGTAATATCTACAGCTCTATATATCCAATGAATTGCATCAAGTATCCATGTCCACTTGCTATGCACACACATTGCATTACTACTCCACCAACCCCAAGATAGTCAGCAAAAATTTCTTGCACCCTAGTGCTAAGTACTATAACTTCCGAATCTAATCCATAGATGCTTACTAAATGCAAGAACCCGAGTAAGAAATCCCAGCTAGATAACAGAAAGGGATAAAAAAAGAAGGCGGAGGAAGAGGAACTTACATTTTCATTGTCACAAGCAATCATATCTCCAAATGACACCTAAGCAATCATCGTAGTGCAATAATTCAGTAATGTTCCAGAAAATTGAAATTTAACTCAACAAAAATGTCAAATAATGCAAAATATTTACTAGAATTTTGAAATGTAACAAGAGCAGAAGAAATCAAACCTGGTGACAGACACAATAGGTAGGTTCATTTGGATCGATGGGTTGATCAACATCCATGGGTGCAGTGATCTCCTTCTTATGGCTCCCTGGAGGTGGCATGAGTTCAAAATCCCTATCACGCTCTCGATCCCAATCCCTATTGAAGTCAAGCCTTTTCGATTGAGGCGTCCCATAAGAGGACTTGCGCTTTTCAATCCTAGGCATTATGGGCAAAGGTGGAAGGATTGCTGGCTCATCCGCTGCTATTTTACCCTCTAATAAGGTTGGACAAACAAAGATACAAAGAAGATGAGCTCAAGCATCAGTGCCTTCAATGAAGTACTAGATTACCTACTCTATTGCTGCCTGATGATATTGATTTAGCCCATAAATTCAGAATGATAAAAATCAGGTCCTAGAATAATACAGCACTAGCACTCTGTGAACTTTCAATATTTTGATACAACACAGGAAATAAGAAATAGTGTTGAATGTCCCAGATGTATACATGATACCATACCTTGCTTTAGATCTTCTGCAAAGTTGTTCAGATCCTCGTCAAGTCGTTTTATATGACTATCTATCTGAAACAACGTTAGATACATGAAATTCCATTAGCTCCAAATATGATAGGTTGGTTTCTCTATACCTGACAGCATGTGAAGCTGCAAACAGTGAAGAACCAACAACAATAGCTCTAGACTAAAATGCATCTGCAGACATCCTTGAGCTGTCATCAGATCAGTGGTTTGACATTTGATTGGTCTACTAGACAGGAATGTGTTTTTAAATTTAGGGTATGAAATAAGGTTTACTGGTTCCAAATAAATCAAACTTCTTAAAGAAACCATGATTTTCTTTCATGGTTTGAACTGAATTCCTGACTGTCTCAAGTCAAAATATTAATCCCTACCATTAATCTTGAATCCTAAAAACAAAAATGGGCCAAATTACAGCCTTGCATTTTCTGTCCTACGTTACCAGTTGATGTTTGGCATAAGCAATTATATCTTTGTTTGATTTCAGTGTAATTCGAATTGTTTGTGCATACGATTTGATGTGCTGCTTTATATAAATGATTACAATGAACTAAAGATACACAAAGTTTGTAAAAAAGCATATTTACCATAGATTATGACCTACGCTTTAAATACAAAAGATCCGTTACTGTCGCATCAATACATATCACCTAGAAAACTCCCAGAATTGACATAAAATCGAAGAAATTTCATATAATTTAGGATAATGTATACAAATGCCATATGAACCAGCGATTAAAAAGAAGCTTACAATGTCATAAGCTTGCCGTGCCAACAAAAACTTCTCCGTGCATAAACTCAATGCATTATCCTGATTCACCTCAATTTCTTTTCGCACTTTCTCTGTCTCATCTTCTTCATTACCATTACCATTACCATTCCCTTTCTTGGTGCCCTGTGATGCCAGTCCCAAGCAGTACTTCGTCTGTTGCCTTGTCTGGTTTATCATTGCTTCCACCCCAAGAAATAACCAACCAATCAATTAACACCCAATAACTAAAGAAAAAAGAACTAAAAGGCACACTAATGTCAATACATAGACATACATATATATCTACATCCAAGCAAATTAATGCACGCACATACACACACAAATATACACACATGCACGCATGTGAACATAATTATCAGCCCACCAAATACTATTTTCTTAGTTTTCTCATTCTTTTTTTTTTTTTTCAGCAGATTGCAAACATTTCAGAACGTGCAAACTTTGCATATACAAATATACATATTATATGATAAATACTTTATTTCCCAACTTCAGTGCCATATTTTCATCCCATGTGACATGGAATCTAATTTGATAATATACATCAATGACCAGCACATCATCATCCGCATGATATATGAAATCAAACATCACATCACTTCCTATGAAAAGTTTGAATATAAGTTGGCAAAATAGCATAACTCTAATAGTTTTGTTTTTTTCATACTCCGGTATTTATATACGCTTGTACATTGGAACTATCCCAAGAAGAATCATATATACATGAAACTAGTTTAAATTAAATACATAATTTTATTGAAAAAAAGGTCTGAAATTCAAAAATCCACCCCACACAAAAGAACACATTACACACATCTGTATATCTCCACATATTTGTTTTTTGCATATTTTACATTTGCTTCTATTTTGCACAAAATTGTGCGCAAATTTGTCTACATTTATGTTTCACAAACTATACATGAGGTGAAAACATATGAACTAAACAAACAAACAAATTTTCACGACACATGTATATACATACATGAATACATGCATGCACACATCTTTCCAAATATACGTGTAAAGGTTAAAACTTTTGAAAAAGGGCCTTACATTGGGACCGTTCATCGAGTTCTCTGATTGTATTAAGAAGTCTTTGAAGCTCAGCTGGCAATGTACTAGCATCTGTAATGGAAATCAAAATTAAGCTCAAATTAAATCCAAAAAAAAATAAAAATTGGAATTGTAGAGAAACTTACACTCCAAATAGTCGTCAACGTACACTCCGGTTCGCGCAATTGCCATCTTGAATTGGGGAGATTTTGTGTTTAGGGTTTTGGTGAGATTTTTTTTTTGGGGTCTTCTTTAAGCGAGAGGGAAGAGCCGGGACGTTGTCGTTTTATGAGTCTCCTCTGCCTAAGGTTAAGTCTTTACCTTGGGGAGTTTTTGACCGTTGAGGTTGAGGCCACGGCCGGGAAGTTAATGCCTTAATGGTGAAATCATTATCTAACTTTTTTTACGGAGAATGTTTTTAAAAAAAAATTGAGATGAATTTATTTATCACACTAAAATGAAGCTTGAATTTTTTTTTTTTAGATTTATGAATATCTTTAAAATACAACTTAATTTTAATATTATTCATTAATTTAAAAAATATATAGTAATGATTACTTATTAAAGAATATTTTATTAAAATTACATAAAAATTTTAAATTATCCTTTAAATTTGAAAAATTATGAAACTACAAATTTACTCTTGCACAATAAATGAAGCACAAATTTTTATAAAAAATTTGATTTTTTAATAATAAAAAATAATATATATTTTTTATTTTAGTTTTTTTAAATTAACAATATAATAATTACATTTTTATTTTCAAACAAAATTTTGTTGGAAAATTTTACCATCTCATGCATCATCATCATCATCTCCTCACCATCTCACTCGTGCATCATTTCAAAAACAAAAATAAACCCCACTGGGATAGCACCAAATGGATTTTCCTTTCCCTTGTTTGGTTACCAACAATAATTGTTTTTGGTGGCACTTAAAAAAAGCACAATTAGCACCAATCCATTTTTTTTTTTTTTTCAGGATAAAGAGGGTAAAGAACATATAAATCTTTGAAGTTTGACGAAATAGGCTAAAAGACCTTTAAAATTTTAAAAGGACCATAAAAATTTAACTTAAATGACGAAAATTATTTAAGTTAATTATTAAATGAGTTAAAAGTGTCAAATACTCGTGTATATATTTTTAAATAAAATGATAAAAATAAAGAATAATGAACTTGGTAAGATTTAAACCCAAGATCTTTGGGTAAAAAGATAGCACTTTAATCATTACGATATAACACTTTATTAACATTAAATGTCAATATCTTTTACATATACAATAAAATAAATTAATTAAAAACAGGCCTAGCCAATTGTCATTTGAAAATATTGACTGGCTACCTTTTCTCAGCGATGGTAGAGCATTAAAAATGTTAAATTTTATATTATTAATTTTTTTTATTTATTTATGTAATGGTGGGGTCATTTTTGACCCAAAAAATAATAGTGGTGATTGAGGGTGACCACTGCTAACTGTTGTCAAACCAGCAACGAGTGACTTGCAATGCCTTCACCTATAGACAGATCGGCCGCGCAATTGATTGTGGTGAGAGGTAGTGGTACTATAATTTTTTGTCATCTTTTAATTTTTTTGGGGTCAAAAATCATCTTAGCATTATGTAAATTAAGAAAAATAAAGTTCAATGATAGAAAATATAACACTTTTTTAGTGTCCCACTGTTGCCTAAATATGGCAGATAACCTTTTAGTGATGGTGGGCTAGTTTTATTTTTAATTATTTATTTTATTTTAAAAATATAAACTAATTACATAATAACAAGTGTTATATATAAATCAATTACACGAGTATTTTTGTACTTTACGCATTTTATCCAGTTGATCATTAACTTTAACGATTTTCATCATCTAACATGAGTCTCTATGACCATTTTTAAACTTCAAGAGTTTTTTAATCCCTTTTTGTAAACTTTAAGATTATTCAAAAGACGATTAAACACAATCCTAAACCCAATTGTAAAATGATATTTTTGTCCTTATTTATTAAGTTAGATGATTAAAGTGGCAGGATAAATTAATAAATTTTAATAATTTAATAAAAAATATTATTTTAATTTTTTTGGCACTATGAATTATATTATAAATTTTATCTTAAAAATAAAAATAAAAATTTAATAATTTAAAAAATATAAAATTTCTTCACAAAAAATCATAAATTCATCTTTAATTACCTAACATCTCCATCATCATTTATCAAAGGCATATACACTGCGACCACCTGAGGTTTGCACAATTTACACTGTAATGACAGTTATTGTATTAATTGCACTGTGACCCCCTTTTATCAGCCCTCCGTTATCTTCTTGTAACACCGTTTAGGCATTTAAGTAATACACAAATTGTGTTGAGGTGACTTTTTTGGCCTCCATTTTCTTTCATTAACTCTCATTTTACTTATGTAAGGCATAATGAATTGTCACATCGAATGATTGAAATGCCAAAATAAAAAAAAGATTTTGTTTGAAATCTTTACATTGTTACCTTTGAGACTTTATTTGCATTATTAAAAAGTTATCCCACAACTCAAATGTTAATTTCATTTTCGTGTATCTCTGATTTCTCTCTGCACTATTACTTTAAAACTTGCAAATAAGAAAGCAAGAAGAATTAGAGATGTGAAGCAAGTTAAAAAATGATGAATTAGCATAATGAGTAGGCAGCCTGGAATTCGTAGTTGGTAAGATTATTCCTTCATTGAAAATATTGATAAAAAGTTAAAAATTGATACTAGAATGTTGTTATTATAGTGAACTGATTTATAATGAAAGGAAGTATTATAGATGAAAGTTCATAATGAATATTATAACACTGTAATTTCATTATGCATAATTTTGTCTCTTATATGTGGTTAGAGTTTCAATCATATTAACGTGTTTTGGATAATTGTTGTTAATATTAATGAAATGAAGCTGTTTGTATACTTCGTAATTACATCCCTTACTTTTCAAAAGAAAAACTAAAGTAATGTGAGCATTTTAAGCATGTCTATGTATTGAGATATAAAAAATAATCCTTACTTTTGTGTCACTTTTAAATATAAATGAATAGAAAATAATAACAAATAAGGAATTAGTAATTTCAATGTTACCATAAATTGAAACCGAATTATTGTCAATTTAATGTTCTTAACAGAATTTAAATTTGAGATAATAAATGATGACACAAGTTTGTTGTTAACTTGAAAAAATGAAATTTTTATAAACTGAACCGTCATGTATGTGTTTTGTAGGATAAATATTACACACTTGATATTTTGTGGGCAGATATTAGACGTGTTTGTGTGGGTTTTCCTATTAAAGATGCACTTGGCATTAAAGTAAAAATTCAATACCCCTGGTCCAATAAGGAGGAGGTGTTGAGAAATGATGATGACTTATACAAGGCTTTTCAACAGCTCCATGACAAATCTTTTGACTATGTAAAGTTCATTATCTTGATAATACACAATCGCTCTGACGTCACTCGTGTTGTTGAACCAGAAACTGAAGATAATTCACATGTTGATGGGATTCTAAACATGAATCAGTCAGCTGAAGTATCAGAAGAATTAATTGTGCCTGATAGTGGTGATGAACTAGAGTTTAAATGGAGTAATCTAGGAGTTGATGGCCTTGATGGCGATGATGAAATTGATATAACAATAGAGTTTGAAAGAACAGATTTAAATAGTGTAGCATAACAAATAGCTTTGCAAGTGCAAAATAATAGCGTTACTAATAAAGATGATGATTTATTCCAATCTTTATTAGAGATACCAATTGTTTATGTGGACTCCAGTGATGGTAAGGATCTTTTATAAGCTGAAAATCATAATGATAGTGATAAGCAACTACCAAAATATAGTGGAACTGATAATATTGATTTAGTGGATTATTAATCTAGTGATGATAGTGATATTCCAATTGATGAAGTTGATGATTCCCCTTGCAACATCTATGAAAAGACCTTTGGTGGCTTTGAGTTCAGTGAAGATGGTGAATGTAAGATTGTGTTAAAGGTAGGTCAAATATTCAATGATGTTGATGAATACAAAAAAGTATTGAAAGTATTTGCAATCAAGAATGGTTTCAGGCTGTGTAAGGTGAAAAATGAAAGGACAAGAGTTACTTGTGAGTATGCATCCTTGAATTGTGATTGGAGAATCAATGCAATTCCTTCATGAGACAAATGTGGATTCCAAATCAAGACATTTCAACCAAATCACACATGTGACAGGGTCCTTAACAATTATAAGACAAATTCAACTTGGATTGCCGCAACATATTTGTATTTGTTTCATGCTAATCCTGATCTTAATATTAAGGTCATTGCAAGTGAATTAAAATAGACTTATGGTGTTGAATACCACCCTATCAGGTTGTATAGAGCCAAGGAGAAAGCACTAAAAATGTTAGGAAAAGATCACAAGAGCGAGTATAGCAAACTCTATAAATACACTATTTTTCTTATGCATACTAATCCTGGATCAGTGGTATGTCTAGAGAAAGATTAGGTTTGGGGTGCTCAAAATCTAAACTTTAAAAGTCTTTTTGTCAATTTTGCTGCACAAAGAAGGGGATTCTTCTCTGGTTGCAGCCCATTTATTAGAGTTTATGATTGTCATTTAAAAGGATATTACAAAGGTGTCTTATTATCAACTGTTAGTATAGATGCTAACAATGGAATATATCACTTGGCCATGTGTGTGGTAGAGATTGAAAGCATTGATTCATGGTATTTTCTCATGGACAAATTATATCAACAGATTAGTGTTAATGAAGGTGTGGGCCTATGTTTTATGAGTGATAGGCAAAAAGGGGTTCTTGCTGCTCTTGAAAAGTACTTTCTAAATGCATCAAAAATGTACTGTTGCGGGCATATATCTGCTAATTTCAAGTCTAAATTTCCAAGTCATGTGCTAAAAAAATATTTTTAGAGAGCATGCGGGGCATTTAATGAAGCAAAGTTCATAAAAAATATAGAAGAAATAAAAAAGAGAAATATTGCAAGATATGATTGGTTGATAAAGATTTCTATTACATGTTAGACTAAGCAAAAGTTTCCAAAATGGATGAAATGCTCTCAGTCACAAACAATATAAGTGAGTTATATAAAAATTGGATTGGCGTATATAGAGAGCTTCTTATACTAAGTTTATTTGAAGATATAAGGAGAAAGACAATGACACTTATTAATCAAAGGTATACGAAAGCATTAAAGTGGAGTGAGGATTTGACTTCTATGGTAAAAAAACAAATTGTTAAGGCAAGAGTTGATTCAATGAGTCTCAATGTGATATTTGGCTCTTGAAAATCAATTGAGGTGCTAGAATATGGTTCAGATGTTCACATTGTTGACTTGGACCAAAAGATATGTGATTGTGAGGAATGACAAATCTCAAGTGTGCCTTGCACACATGCAATGGCTTGTAATAAGAGACAAAGTGGACAAATATGTACACTCTTTACTAAAGAAGGATGCCTATCTTGTTACAAACGAGAATCAAATCAAGCCAATTCCTATTGAGAATAGATGGCCATTGGTGTTGGGTGATGATTTATAACCATCTGTACATAAAAGAGCATTGGACAGGCCCCAAACTAAAAGAAGATTAAAACCTGATGAACCTTAAACAATGAAGAGGGGTTCAGGCTTAAGATGTGGAAATTGTTCTGTAATGAGACATAACAAGAAAGCCTGTCCTAAACTTTATCCCCAAGCAATAAGGAGAAAGGCTTCAAGAAGACAAAGAATTAAAAGGGTACATATTTACATATAACTAACTTTTTTTTTCTTTAATGTGAAAAAAAAGTTTGAAACTTTTTTAGTATAAACTATAAATTCATGTTGGCTTTATAATAGATCCAGTAATTAAATTGATTTGTTTTTCAATCTCAAGGAGTTCTTCATGACGTCAGCTCAAACCAACAACAATTGACAGTTGATAACAACCAGCCTTTTATTCATGGTAGAAGTTTAAAATAGCAACATTTCAGAATTGGCAATTCTCAGCACTTTGTTCGTGGTGGTAGCTTATGTTGGGTTATGGGTTGTACAAATTAACTAGGGTGCTTGCATGTGGGTTGTGTTCATCATACATACAATATACATATCTCATACATACATGTGCACAGCAGAAGATTAAACACAATGAACACAGAAAATAACATTTGATTAAACTGAAATTCGAGATTGAGAAAATATCACCAATGAAGCCTTTGGGTTAATTTTCTTTGAAGTCCACCATGAAATGAATCTTTGATCAATCCTAGCAATCAACAAGGGTGGGTTTGATTGTCTAGAATGGCAGCATCTTAATCCAGCATATATGCTTAACTCTTAAACATAATTCAAAGTTAAACTATTTAACTTAATTAAATTTGTTTTTCCTTTTATTCAACTCTTGAATAAATAAAACAAATCTTATTTTTAGTTATTACATTTAGTAACCATTTATCTAATTTGTTTTGTTGTTCTAACACTTAAAACACAAAACAAACAATTTCAATTTCTCAAATTGAATTGGCTCCCAAAATGCAAAACCTAAAAACTAAAATAATTTCAAAACCTAATGATTTTCAATTTCATTTCACTTTATATAATAATGCATAAATTTCAAACTAATTTGCATTTCATTTGGCTTAACCTAACCTTAGTTAACATTTAACCATAGTTAGATTATTTTAACTTAACCTTTAAGTTAATAAATATTTAATTAATTTAACTATAGTTAACTAACTTAACCATGGTTAGGTTAATCTTTACTTAACCTTTAAGTAAAGTTAACTTAACTTAACTATTTGATTAACTTTTAACCTTAGTTAAGTTAAATCATTTATTTAACAATTAAATAAATAAATATTTATTTTAATTATTTAACAATTAAATAATTATAAAGTGAAATTACTTTTATATCCTTACTAGGTTACCAAGTTAACCTAAAGTGGGTCCCACCATTTAACCATATACTTTAGTTAACATAACCTTAGTAATTGCTGAATTATACTGTATTGAACAATTCAATACGGTAAACTGCCCAAGTGCTCAAAGAGTACATTTCATATTGGGACTCTCTAGGTTCACACCCGATTTGTCAAATGGAACTATTCAATTAATCCGTAATCGATGCCCCACGCACACGTTACGAATATTACAAATCAGCGTGTCAGACCATACAAGTTGAGGTCATAACGTATACGTATAATCCTTCCATCATTTATATCCTGGATGTGCGGGGATATAGACCAACACCATCAAATCCCCATTTGCTCATCCAATAATCTTATCTCCAGATTCGTATCTCGATAAACAATATACGCAAACACTTTTGCTATATTGTTTAACCCTGTGGGAAACTCTTTTTTCGGGTTTATGCTTGTGGCCACAAGACTTTATAAAATACAATCTCGGAGCATCGGATATACAACTTACCTACGTAAGCTGATGGATCCCTTATCTACGCACACCGGACTCCATGAACATCGGACCATACCCAGCGACACATAGCGGTCAGACCATGAAAGGTCTCTGACATATATGGAACCAAAGCATGATGGATCACTCACAAGACCACCGTGGCGCTCAGGTCAAAGGACCACGATTACTACTCAACTCGAGAGGACCTTCATTTGACGGTTTCATAGGATATCTATTGGGGTCCTCATGAGTCTGTTTAGTATCCAGTCCTGACTGGATACCCGCATGCCTATACAAGCTCTAAGCTCATGGTCAGCTAAGAACAACCATCTGAACTAGTCAGATATAGATATACACTAATCTATATATTGTGAATTCACCGATAGACCTGTATTGGTGATCATAGATCAGAAATATTATCTTTGAGACACACTTGCATAATGATATTTCTTAACACCTATTGCAACTCTTTGCAACTATATCATTACAAGTATACTCTCAGGTCTTTGTCCCATTATAGACAAGGTTCTAACTCTTTAGACATCGCCGACTCTTATAACCTACTAACTCTTAACAGTGCTAACTCTTAGCATTTATAACTCTCAACTTTGATAACTATTAGTTTTGATCTAAACTCCTTTAGATCAAATCTGAACTCTTTCAGATCAAACAATGTTTGTAATGTTACAAGCATTCTACCATATTAATATAATATTAACAATCTTTATTCGAAATATTTATTGTATAAATATTAACAATTAATATTCATACAATATTAGAATGGCACGTGAGCACCAGCTCCAACAGCTCAAACCAACACCATTTTTGAGTTAGTAAGTTTCAGCTCTTTGATAACTCTTAACCATTTAATTAGCATATAAATAACTAGTTTATTACATTTATATGTCCCAGCATTAGAATGACTTCACTTAAATTCATTTCAATAATCTTCAAGTTTACAATCATTGTATGAACAGCCACACAATGACTCTTTTTTTTTTTTTTATCAATACAACTAAGTTATATAATTTTAAGGTGATGATGCAACATTTGTTGCTAATCGGAGAGAAAGATGATGCATCATCTCTTTTACTATTTGTGAATTTGAATTCTATAAGTATGTAAGGTTTTGAAATTATTATATGGAACTTTATAAATCAACTTGTAATATTGATATTCTCATAAACTTTGTAGATATGCCATTTTTTAATAGTTTTATTGTGTTGTATTGATTGCATTATTTAATTAAATGTTGCTGGAATACTTTTTTTTTTTGTATACTTTCATTTTTTTTATTTTCTTGTGTCAATTTAATTTTTGGATACTTTTGGTGCTATTTAAAATAACTTTAAAGTAGTTTATTTAAAATTTCAGTTGTAAATATAAATGTACATTAATAAATAGATAAAGTTTAGTTAGTATATGATAGAGATATCATTTATCAATAATTTTATTATATTGTATTGACTGCATTGCTTAATTAAATGTTGCTGGAATACTTTTTTTTATTTTATACTTTCATTTTTTACTTCCTTGTGTCAATTTAATTTTTGAGTACTTTTGGTGCTATTTAAAATAATTTTAAGTTGTAAATATAAATGTACATTAATAAATAGATAAAGTTTAGTTAGTATACGGTAGTTTATGTTCTTCCGGTAAATAATTTTTTAATTATTTATAAATTTAACAAATTTAGAGAAAGTTCAAATATTTATTAATTTTAAATTAAATGTGTCTATAATGATAATACCTATCAAATAGAGAAAAATTTGATGGTAAATTTAAAATTTTAGTAAATGAATAATTTTTTGTTGTTGGATCCAATAGTTATATATAATTTTTATTTGCAAACAAAGTCAATAAAATATATTTTATTTTATCTTTTTTTTAGCTTGTAATTTTTTCAACATTCATCTGTTTTTTTTATTAAATTGGTTTAAATACTTTAACTCAAACAGAAGAGTCAGATGTTGTAGCAAGCTTTAGCAAGGGTGTTTTTGCCTTTTTCTTTCCTTCTAACAGTCAACTAATAGCAACAATTAACGGAAAGTTGGTAAAAGAGATTATAGTGCAATTAACTTAATAATCGCAATTACAGTATAAATTGTGTAAACATCAGGGGGGTGACAGTGTTAATACCCCCAATATCATCGTCCATCAAAATCAAATTACTCTTTCTACATCATCATCATCTCAGAATCATCCCAGTCTCGCAGTCGCTTTTGTTGGCTGACAATAAGGATTCTTTGGTAACAAAAGGTGGGTTAACACGATGGGGAAAAAGTTCAGCAAAGTGGCTAAAAGGATGATGGCGGAGTGTGCAGCAGTGAGTTGCTGCTGCCTGTGGCAACAAAGCATATGCAAGATTGTCAAAAACTTAACCCTAATAGGATTGTAAGGCTAGGCCAGGCTGATATTGGGGAGTATTTGAGGATGGAGGATGAGATCTAAAGAAAATTTTAGAAATTTGGAAAAAGGGTTTGTGTTTGTTTGGAAAAATTTGTAACTAATATTAGTTTAAATTATGTGAATTGTTTTTTGTTGAATTATTAAGAGTTGGATTCTCATATTAGTGTAAATTAGTGGTAGACAGAGAGTATGAATAAAAAGAAGAAGAAGAAGACAAAAGCAAGAGACCAAATAAAGTACGAATAAATTCAATTTAAGTTTTAAATTTTATTTTAATTAAAATTATTACATTTTGTGGGCTAATTTATGATTAATATGTGGATATGACATGATATGTTACATATTAAATTACATCTCACTCAATAATTTTTATCAGTTTATTTTATTATTGAGTTACGAATTTTATTTTTAATCTATCAAAATAAATGATAACAGATTAAACTACTAGAACTAATAATAATAATAATAATATCAAAATTATTATTATTAAAGAAAAAATTAAATAATATGTAAAAAGGTTTAATTTATGTTAAATTTTATTGGTATCACCCAAAATTAGAATCAACATTAAAGATAAAATTAATTGTCAAAATCAAATTTTGAAAAGCAATCTTCACTTTTCGCACACGGGGGCTTAGCCAAAGTGGCAAGCCCCCCTTGTAGGTGCACCCCCCTGACCTTTGGTCAGGGATTTGAATCCCCCCTCTCCCATGTTGTAATAGTATAATATACACTAAAAAAAAAAAAAAAAAAGCAATCTTCACTTTTCAAAATTTGTTGTAAAAAGGGTACATTCACGTGAAACAAAATGAAAAATTGTCAAATTTTTTGTTAATTTAACTAGGGATATTTATACCCTTACTGTTGCAAATAGAAAACAAAACACAAAAAGTAAACATAAATGGAAATTAGAAACAAAAAAACAGAAAACAGAAAAAAGAAAGTAATAGCACATACAGATGATCTAGGCAAATATTTGAAAAAGAAAAGCATAACAAGAAAAATAAAATAAGAATAGAAAAAAATGGAAAATATAAAATAGTAAATAAAGAAATGACATAACAACAATCTTCTATAACTATTGCAGGGGCAATATAGTATTTATATGAAAGTCAATCAATCATTAAAATTGACAGAGAATTAAAATAATAGTTCACAATATATATATATATATATATATATGTATTTGGGTTTTAATCATAAATAGTTTTTAATAATTAGTTAAAAAGGGTTTTAATCATAAAATAGTTAAAAATTGTCAAAAATCAGTCATTAGTTAAAAAGGGTTTTAATTATTTTAACCATGCCTCTCCATTTCTTATTAGTTTAGCCAAAAAGGAGATTGCGAAGACAAAAATGTCTTCTTAGATAACTTTATTTATATTAAATAAACCTCATTAATCTATACAGCAAACTAACTCAAAACAAAACAAACACACTAAAAGAATTTTTGTATATCTAAAACAAAGCAAACACTTGAAAAATTAATTATCTATAAGAAAATATATAGATTGAACATTTGAGAAAAAATAAGGTAAATTTTTCATAATTTGTTTATTTCACTTTAAATATTATAACTTATTAGTTGTTCGCGAGTCTTTTTAATAGTGTTTTTTGAATGATAAAAGATGGAAAACAACATTTACATGTAATGTAGTATATGAGACCTAATTGAGTTCTGATTTTGTAAATCTTGTTGTTGAATGAAGTTAAAAAAAATTAATTTCATATAAGTGCAAATTATGCTTCACGACGCTCGATAAAAATTGTCAAGCATAAGAAATTGGCTCGATAATTAAATATTTCTTGTGCTCGACAATTAAATATTTAAGTGTCTTTGTCCTTACTTGACAAATTTTTTCAAGCACGATATTAGTGCTTGACAAATTTTTTCAAGCACCATATTAGTGCTTGGCAAAAGCACTTAAATATTTAATTGTCAAGAACAACTTTAAGATGCTCAATAATGCATATTTGATTGCTTTTGTCAAGCATCTAAAAAATGTTGGACAAAAGTTTTTGAGCACGGCTATACATTCTTTCAATGCTTTTGTCGAGCACCATTGTCATGCTCAAGAAAATTTGTCAAGCAAAGCTTCTGGTGCTCGATAAAAGCACTTAAATAGAATCAATTTGTCTGAAATTGATTTTTTTACTTATAATTTAAAAAAATTAAAACATCATAAAATAATAGAAAAATATTTTTTAATTATCCAACTTATTTTAAATTTTCTTTTCTTTTTTTTAGATAAAATAAAATAAGTGTTGCTTATGCTTTATTTTAGTAGAAAGAGTATAGCTATTATAGTTCAATTAGATATTACATATAAATTATTTTATGATAAGGTATGCGATCTTGTTGTTACCTTGACTAGGTTATACTTCAAAGATGAAAATATATATTGTTGAGAATGAATGCACAAAAGTAACAATAGATACGTGAATTTTTGTTAGATGTAAATGGAGATCATGTGATGAAAGGTACGTTTTTACTACTCTATGCATTGTAATAAATGGTAGAGTTCTTACACACCTTTAATAGTATCACATGAAATTGTTTTGCCGACCATACCATCATTCGAATAACATTACTATTAGCCACACGTTATAATGAAGACCCAAATTGTAATTACTATAACAATTAATCTAATTTTAATGATCTTGACAGAAAGAAAGGTGAGAATGATAAATATGAGATTGATGTAAATAATGATATGGTAAATAAACTAAAAGATATAAATGGGGGGATGATTTGCATGGAAGAGAATGTCAAAAGTCACTCTCATCTATGTGTCACGCCTTTGGTCGGTCATAACTATAATTCACTTGAATTTTTATCTCTAATTTCACCATCAAATTCTTGCCTTTCATTTTCGTTACCCAAAGTTAGTTCGGGTGAATTTTTTTTTTACCCTTTATTTAATGATATTAAGCTTAAATGTTAAAAAAAAAAAATGTTTTATATTAGCGGTGAAGAGCAGTGCTGGAATTCTCAAATCTTATGTACGTGAAGATGCAGCTTCCTATAGAAAGCTATTATTTGTTAATTCAGAGCCTTGGACACTTCAATTTTATTATGTCATGGCATATGTAAAAGATTCCTCTTATATGCATTACCCTTCAGCTATAAATACAGCAGCCACTAAACCCCTTTTAGATCCTGATAAAGTCTGTATTCTCATCAGTATTCCCATACTAATTGTAATTGAATTATCATCAATGGCGGAGGAAAGTAGCAAGGTGCAAGGCTTGTCCTCTCATTCCCTCAATGGCCGAGTAGCAATAGTAACTGGTGCTTCGCGTGGTATTGGCAAGGCCATAGCCATTCACCTTCACTCCCTTGGTGCAAGAGTTGCTCTCAATTATGTTTCAAACTCAACTGAAGGAGACTTCCTAGCATCCGAGCTCAATGCATCGGGTACCTCTTCTCAACCCCGAGCAATTGCTATCAGAGCAGATATTTCAGACCCTGATCAGGTCAATCTCCTCTTCGATAAAGCCGAACAAGAATTCGGGTCAAAAGTTCATATCCTAATAAACAGTGGTGGGGTGATGGATCCAAAGTATCCAACTTTGGTCAATACAACAGTAGACGACTGGGATACGACATTCAACGTGAACACCAGAGGAGCTTTCTTGTGTTCCAAGGAAGCAGCTAATCGGCTGGCACGCGGAGGCGGTGGAAGAATCATACTGATATCAACATCTGTGGTTGGTGCACTCCTGACAGGATATGCAGCTTATGCCTCTTCAAAGGCAGCCGTTGAAACCATGGCAAAGATTTTGGCAAAGGAGCTAAAGGGTACTGGAATCACCGTAAATTGTGTTGCTCCAGGGCCTGTAGCAACAGAAATGTTCTTTGCCGGTAAAACCGAGGAAATTATCAACAGGGTGATTGATGCTTGCCCTCTGGGGCGGCTTGGAGAGACAAAGGATGTGAGCAAGGTTGTTGTATTTTTAGCAAGTGATGATGGAGAGTGGATCAATGGCCAGGTCATCAGAGCTAATGGTGGATTTATCATTTGAACACGAGTATTTCCATTATGTTCTTTTAATAATACAAGTGCGGTCTTTTGTTTGACTATTCAAGTCTTGAATTGTCATGGCTGACATGATCACTCTTTTTGCTTTTTCTACATTATAATAGACACTGATATCAAAATTTTGAATTTTTGACCTGTAATTGGACATGATACAATGACACTATTCCAAAAGCATATTCCAATATATATGAAAATGGAGGCCTCTTGTTTCTTTCTCTTCCACTTGAAAACAACAATTTCTTGTTCACTTTAAATTGAACCATTAACAATAACATTGTTTCTGCAAAACTCTTCACAAGTTCAAAGCTGTAGAAACCACTGTTAACGACAGCTCAATTTACAGCACAAGGTCGCTTAAACTTGTTCTTCAATGGCGATGGAGCATCAATGTTTGGGGGTAGAAACTAGAGACATGTTTCACTGCAAGCTTACTAGTGCCTAACGATCAATCAGAAGTAGAACGCAATCTCATTGAATCTTAATCTAATGCAAGAGTTGCTGTTCTATGAATAAGAACAAAAATCCAGCCACTTCAGTGTGAGAAGTGATAAAGGGATTCATGACGAGAGAGGGCAGATAGTTACCAATTTAATTGTGTATGCTGGCGCTTTGAAAATTTTCAAATTTAGCATTGAGTTAGCAACTGCTACCAATAAATGGATATATAATTGTATTTGGATGTCGTAGAAAAAAGAATAATATTATACTTATTTATGTTGAATCATAAGTTTATATTTTAATTAATATGACACTAAATTAGGACTATCGTGTTTCAATATTTATTAATTTTATTACTATACTTAAAGTAATTTTGCGTTACCTATCAACACGGATACCAATCAAAGAATTTTTTATACCGACCTTTACTAATTTTTATTATTTTATTATTAATATTATATTTTTATTAAACAATATTGGAGATTTAGTGATTCAACAATCTTATTTAAATAAGAATTGAGAAGAATATTAAAGAGGAGAGTCACAATAAATTTAAAACGTGTAAGATACGCATGAGAAAGTCTAAGATATGTGGGACATGAAGGAGGAAGCAAAATAGAACTCGAAGGCACGAAGGAAGCAAGAAGAGTACAAAGCTGATAATATGGTTGTTGGACGCTGCAACACCCAGATCAGTATGTCAACGCAATAGCACCGGGTTCCCAGCGTTGTGACGCTAGGTCCTCAGCACCGTGGTGCCAGAACGGGCAAAGTCAGTTTTAAATTCGGATTTTTGAGTTTTGAAAAATTTTGAATTTTCAAAACAAGTGAACTCTTACTCTAATAAAGATTATAATTAATAGACATGAAATAACCTCTATATAAACCCTTTAGTTGAGATTAAGCATTAAGAAAGACTCTAAGAGAGAGAAGAATTAGGTAGACACTAAGTGCTTGTATGCACTAGGATGAAACTATTGTTTGAGTGTTCACTGTTCGTGGGAGAGTAAGGATACACTAAACATTAGATCATTTTGAGGATTTTTCGTTGGGTTTTCCTTATAAATTCTCTAGATAGTTAATAAGAGAGGCTAAGATTCTTGGGTCCACCGTAGACATAAGCAATTTGGCCGAACCACATAAGTGATTGTATTGTGCTCTTTATTATCTGCTTTGAGTTATTGCTATTTTGCTTGATATCTAAGTTATTCCGCTGCGCAAAGAAATTAAAGTTCAAAGTTGAACTTAATTAAAATTCTTCACTTTAACATAATCTCACGAGGAAAAGGGTGATTCTTCTAACTAGCAGAATAGAGAAAGATTTCAAACTATACAAATATTCTTAAAAAAGATTTTGTTGGGTTTAAAAATGATCATAGCCCTAAACATTAAAAATCCTTTAAAATGGGACTAGTTTGAGTTTTGTGGGTTGGACAATGTCAAAAAATGTATTTCGACTGTCCTACATGTGGTGGAAAATGAGGCGTAGAGCTGAGAATAACTAAGGATGTAGTTGAGCATAGAAAACACTCAATCAGAGGCAGACGCTGACGGGGTGGCCCGTGACGATCCCCCGATGCTCAAATTAAGTGGCAATTTTAGTAATTATTGCCTCCTTATGATTTTTGCACTTGAGAGAGTTGGAGAAGAGGGAGAAAATTATTGCTCTTACTTGTCAAGTGTACTAAGTTACCTATTTTTGTGTTTGAAATTTTGATGAATATACGGTGAGCATTTGAGGGACAAGTGGCTTGGAGAATGCCCCTTAGGGCGACATGTGGCAACAAACTATTGTAGGGCCTCTATTTAACTAGGGCACTTTAGAGAAACATTGAGATCATGAGCTTTTGGTAATTAAGCTTTCTGGTCAATGAAATATTAAGTTTCCTCTGATTAGGTGCTTTTATGTGGTAATCAGGTGTGAAAATAGCCTAATAGCATATGCTTTTCAATGCTGATGTTTAGAGTTACAAACTGGTGCAAGCTTACCTCACCTAGTTTCAAATAATGCTTAGTCTTCTGCTCATTAAGAGATAGAGTGTTGAGCAAGGTTGACATGTCAACATGCCAATGGCCACTATAGGATTACACTTCTACTCTGGTCCTTTACCCTTTATCTAGTTATCTTGCAGTAGAGTTTACTTGGCAAGTTTTAGTGGGACTTGATGATGACATAGAGGTTGATGTGGATGCTATATCAGCTTTGCTAATGTGCACTCTAATTATGGGGCTAGCGCTAACGTAGACGTGCTCTAGTCCAACTGACGCATATCCCTCTTGTGATTTAATATTGACGTAGAGTTTTAGGTGGATCACTTTGAACACGGCAAATAACTAAGGAATAGTATGTAACTAGATTATAACCATTGCTCAATCAATTAATATATCTCTCCTTTAAACTGGATTGTTCTATAGCCATTGAGTGAACTCAGAGCAGCCCACATGTTTCACAAATACCCCCTAACAGAATTCATCAATTATTAGATTTAGCTACCAAATTACCTCAATATTAATGTTCAAACCGAGAATTATGGTAATATATTTATTAGAGTTTAGTATCTTATTTAATCATGATCAATTAAAGATATCTTTCAATTTAGGATGTAGAATATCTCTTAATTTAGAGTATTTCCCACTCTATCATCTTTCGTATCATAGTTATAGTTTATATACATATTAATTTTGTTCTAAATAGGTTA
This sequence comes from Ailanthus altissimus, assembly GCA_946807835.1. Taxonomy (NCBI): domain Eukaryota; kingdom Viridiplantae; phylum Streptophyta; class Magnoliopsida; order Sapindales; family Simaroubaceae; genus Ailanthus; species Ailanthus altissimus. The sequence goes on along the minus strand of OX327712.1, from coordinate 13,638,905 downwards.
GGAATTTAATGCTTACATAAAGGCTATCTTTTATAGTTAATATTTAGAGTAAAAATAGAGAGACTCTAATTTATTTGACATATATCAAAGATCCAATTTTAAATTTATCTAACATGATATCAGAACCAGATAATCAATTAAAACCTGTTTAAAATTAACGATTATTAACAAATCAAGTTATTTCATAACTTAACTTTATTTTTTGATCTTTTTTATATCTTTATTTCTTTCCTGTCTTCGACATCCAAATCCAATGCTGCCACTGTTACAATTGCAATCCACAGTTTGCAACAGCGTGCTGCCCATCGCCACTGTCCACTGCTAACATCAGTCATCCAACCGGTAAAGTAGAACTACCATTTAACTCAAAACACGCCAGTTGTAGTAATCACTTATTCACAACCGATAAGAATAAGTATTTACATATATATATAATATTCACATTTTCTTTTGTATGTGGATGATACTTAATTTATGTATTATTATTAGTACTTTTTTATATAGATTAAGGACTTACTATTAGTATTGAGTTTATTTGCAAGACTTTAGATTTATTTTAGGGACCAAATTATAATACTTTAAAAGTTTTTTAGTATAAAAATACACATTATAAACCCTAATTCACTCATTTTTGATCGAATTACTCATTTTAGAGAGAGAAAATAGAGAAATATAGGGGAGAGAAAGAGAAGAAGAAGAAGAAAAAGAAAAAGAAAAAGAAAAAGAATTGAAATTTTAGACTTTAAGAGGTACATCATAACTCTTTATCATTTTATTGGTGTTAATTAAGTTAATTTATTTAAGTTTTTATTTCTGAAAATATGTAAAATTGAGGACTTGGTGTGAATTTTGTAAGATATATTGAGAATTAACTATGATTATATAGATAACTTGATAAATCATGATGAATTTACAGAATTTTTACTTGATAGTCTCTTGATTCGAGAATTTTATAAATGTTTGTACCTCAATTATGGTTTTGAATTTTGAAAATATGAAACTATACATGTCTAGAATCATTTGAGACTTTGAATCGATTAAAAATTACAGAAATTAAATTTTAATGAATTTACAAAAATGACCCTGAAATTGTAAAAATTTTATGTATTAACAGTATACTATAGTGATAAATAATTTTTGATCTGCTGAATGATCTTCAAAAATTACAAATTTCTACAATATGATAAATTTATATGTTTAATATGATATACTCAAAATTGAGAATTTAGATTAATGTAGTTAAATTGTTATGATTTTTTAAAGTGTATCAGCTCATTACAGTATTTGATTAACAGATTTTTAAAGATATGGAATAAAATAGTTTTAAATTACTTTTGGCAGGGATTTTGAAGTAAAACATTTATCATGAATTGAGATATGTGTCCAGAGTAATTCTGTGATATTTTTATAATTTTTAAGTTAGTATATGATTTTATAAAATTAGGAGATTAAATACTATTCAATAAATATCTTGATCCTGTCAGGATAATAGTTTGGATTTGATGGTATTTATAAAATAGATTGTGTAGGAATTATGGTATAATATTTAAATATAAGAATGATATATGAGTAAAGAATGATATATTCTGATTTTGGAGTAATTGGACATCATTTGATGTATAAGAAAATTTTGTTAAGTGTAAGTGGTTAGAATGACAGATTTTGAGAAACTAAGTCATTAGACCAATTCGATGTGTTAAGTGAAATATGTGTAATTTTGTAAGCTATTTAAAGTTGTTTGTGTGAATGGTGAGGCTTATGAAAGGATTAATCTCCATTGATAGGTTAAGAAGAATTAAGCCTTGTAACCGAAAGTGTTAAGAGGTAAGTATACTAGACTTTTACTGAAATCACAACTAACATAGTAATTGTTTATGTATGATTTTGTAAATGTGTTTGGAAATATGTTTGGAAATATGTTTATATTATGTTATGCCAAAGTATATTTGATATGAAATGTGAAAGACATATTTTTATGAATGTGAGCATTGATATTGAGCATGGACATACATGTTTTTATGAAAGTGAGCTTTTAAAATGAAATGTGTTTAACAAAGAAAGCTTTTAAGAATATTTGAACTCACTATTTACTTAGTAAGCATGTTATGTGATTTGTGGAGCCTTTATGTGTGGCCTTTCCTTCTGGATTGGTATGTGTTATATGTTTCGTATGTAGGGAGGATCCTATTAGTACCTAAGGGAATAGTGAGTCATCACATTCGTGTAGTGGCGTATTGGTGCATGTGAGAGGACTCACCGATGATCAGGGTGAGGGTTTGGCACTTACCTTTGGGCATGAGCGTTATATATGTTGAGTGTTGATTATTCTAAGATGCTTGCATGTGGGATGTGTTCATCATACAACAAATATACATATCTTATATATATATATATATATATATATATATATATGTGCACAGCGAAAGATTAAAACAATACAATGAACACATGTAATACATATTTATTAAATGAAAAACGAGATTGAGAAATATAACCTATGAAGCCTTCGGATTAATTTGCTTGAAGTCCACCATAAAATAAATTTTTGATCAATCCTAGCAATCAATAAGGGTGGGTTTGATTGTCTAGAATAGCAGTATATTAATCCAGCATTTTGTTTAACTCTTAAACTTGATTCAAAGTTAAACTCTTTAACTTGATTCAAAGTTAAACTCTTTAACTTAGTTAAATTTATTTTTCCTTTTATTCAACTCTTGAATAAAAATAAATTTAATTAATTTGTTTTATTTTTTGTTCAACTCTTGAACAATTAAAACAAATCTATTTTATTTATTACAATTAGTAACCATTTATATATTTATTTTGTTGTTCTAACATTTAAAACACAAAACAAAGAATTCTAATTTGTCAAATTAAAATGGCTCCAAAAAATGCAAAATCTAAAAACTTAAAAGTTTTGAATTTTGAATTTCATTTCTTTTTATATACTAATGCATAAATTTCAAACTAATTTGAATTTTATTTGCATTTAATTTAACTTAACTTAACCTTAGTCAACATTTAACCTTAGTTAGGTTAGTTTAACTTAACCTTTAAGTTAATAAATATTTAAATATTCTAACCATGATTAAGTTAACTTTTACTTAACCATTAAGTAAGGTTAACTTAACTTAACCATATAATTAACCTTTAACCTTAGTTAAGTTAAATCATTTATTTAATAATTAAATAAATAATATTTATTTTAATTATTTAACAATTAAATAATCATAAAGTAAAATTATTTTTATATTCTTATTAGGTTACCAAGTTAACCTAAAGTGGGTCCTACTATTTAACCATATACTTTAGTTAACTTAATCTTAGTAATTTACTGAATTATACTGTATTGAAAAATTCAATACGATAAACTGTTCAAGTGCTCAAAGAGTACATTTCATATTAGGACTCTTTAGGTCTACACCCGATTTGTCAAATGGAACTATTTCATAAATCCTTAATCGATGCCCCACGCACACGTTACAAATATTACAAATCAACGTGTTAGACCATAAAAGTTGAGGTCACAACGTATACGTATAATCATTTCATCATTTATACCCTGGATGTGCGGGGATATAGATCAGCACCGTCAAATCCCCATTTACTCATCCATAATCTTATCTCTAGATTCGTATCTCGATAAGCAATATACGCAAACACTTTTGCTATATTGTTTAACCCCGTGAAAAACTTTTTTTTCGGGTTTAGCTTGTGGCCACAAGATTTTATGAAATACAATCTTGGAGTATCGGATATATAACTTACCTACGTAAGCTGACGGATCTCATATCTACGCACACCGAACTCCATGAGCATCGGACCATACCCAGCGACACATAGCGGTTAGACCATGAAAGGTCTCTGACATATGTGAAACCAAAGCATGGTAGATCACTCACAAGACTACCGTGACGCTCAGGTCAAAGGACCACAAATACTAATCAACTCGAGAGGACCTTCCTTTGACGGCTTTATAGGATATCTATTGGGGTCCTCGTGAGTCTGTTCAGTATCCAGTCCTGACTGGATACCCGCATGCCTATACAAGCTCTAAGCTCATAGTCAGCTAAGAACAACCATCTGAACCAGTCAGATATATGCATACACTAATCTATATAATATAAATTCACCGATAAATCCACATTGGTGATCATAGATCAGGAACATTATATTTGAGACATACTTACATAATGATATTTCTTAGCAGTTATTGCAACTCTTTGCAACTATATCATTACAAGTATACTCTCAGGTCTTTGTCCCATTATAGATAAGATTATAACTCTTTATACCTCGCTGACTCTTATAAACTGTAAACTCTTAGCATTTATAAATCTCAGCTTTGTTAATTATTAGTTCTGATCTAAACTCCTTTAGACTAGATCTGAACTTCTTCAGATCAAATAATATCTGTAATGTTACAAGCATTATACCATATATTTATGATATTAACAATTTTTATTCGAAATGTTTATTATATAAATATTAACAATTAATATTCATACAATATTAGAATGGCACGTAAGCACCAGCTCCAATAATATATGTGTAATTTAAATCTCACTTGTACTATTTCTCTCATACAGTATGTCATCGACGAGTGACATTTAGCTCATTATGTGATATGTGATATGAAAGTTCTACTAAGTAGTAGTTGAGTAATGGTATTCCTATTATATGTTTTAAAAGAATGTGTAAGCGCTTACCTGACATGTGATTTGATAAGATTATGATTTTGATTTATCACAGCATATTATACACATGTATTGTGTACATATATGTATTTGTATTTTGATATATGAAAAACTAGTATGCTAACTGAGTTTTATACTCATTATAGTTTATGGTAATTTTAGATAAATAAGGTACATGTATGCTTAGCAAAATTTGGTAAGGCTTTTGCTGTCTCTTGGGTTTCCTAAGTTGCTAGGTTGCTAAGTGTTTCATTTTTGGACATTTAGTTTAAGATATTTGATTTGTCCGTATTGAATAAATACTTATATATTATTTTATTAAGTGTGGTTGTATTTGATTTATATTTCACCAAGTATGGTCATGGGTTAATTTTTGTGATGAACCTACTAGCAATTTACTAAGGATTCCTATATAGAATACAAATTTGAAAATTTATACAATATTAATTATGAGTGCACATTATTAAATAAGTATAAGTTATGTCGTTTGTTAGATCTTTTGAATCTTGGGGCGTGACACCAGTGATCTCATTCCTGCTCTCTATATCCCTTCACGCATCGTTAGTAAACATAAAATGATAGTTTACTTGAATTAGCCTTCTTTCTCACCGCTGCTATTTTTCGACAAGTGAGAGTACACGAGCCCATTGAACTCAAACTTGACCGAAGATCTCAATAGCACCCAAATCATTGCGATCACACTCCAAACACTCCCTTACACGTCATTGAACCACATTGCCATTCATTGCCGCTATCTTAAATCTCGACCGTTTTTCAGTGCATTCATCCTCACCGCTAACACCATTCGATTTCCTGTCGTTGGATTTACCAATTTACTTCACCACCTTGCTATATCTACTTATTGAAATTTCATAAGGTTCTCTTTGTATATATTTCACAACTTTTGGGGTCATTCTTAATTTACAAAATTTTTAGTATTTTTTTGTAATTTTTGAAAAATTATAAGGTCATTCGAAATTTTTTCAATTTCTTTAAGTTCTTTTGTAATTTACTAATAGATTTGAGGCCTTCTTAAAATTTCATATAACTTTAGAGTTGAAAATAAAATTTTAAATAATTAAGGGCAGATTTAATTAGGAGTACTTTTTTTAGTATTTTCTGTGTCATGCTAAATTCAAATTCGATTTCTTCTTGTGCCATTGAATTTTGTTAAAGATTTTTGAATTGATTTTAAAAAAATTTAATTTATTGGACAAAGTTACTCGATGAAAATTTTGGTGTTGTAACTCATCAAAAATTTTTATCTACGGTAATTTTTTGTCTCTCTATTGTTCACATATGGACTCTTGACAACACCGACAATATTTTTTTTTATAATTTTTTGCACTTTTTAATCGTAATTCTCGCATCAACGCACTTGCACTCGTAATAATTATTTCTAATTTCTTTAACAATGCATTTGCACTTACAGTTATTGACTTTGTCAATGCACTTGTCATTCTACGACAATATTATCTCTCTCTAATAATAATTGCATCTCAATAATGGTTACGTTCATTCGACAATAATTGTCTTCTTCAATGGCGGTTTTCTCTTATGCATACCATTGTCAATTTTTATTCGATTATTTTATTATTGTCTTTTTAGTTTACTTCTTAATTTAATTTGTAAATTCAAATTATTTTTTTCACTTTGAGTTTGAGAGAGAGTATTAAAATTTAGTATCTTATTTAATTATTATTTTTTTAAGATATCTCACAATTTAGGATATAGGATATTTTTTAATTTAATTTTTTTTTATTTGGTCATTTTTTGTGTCGTAGTTATAATTTTTATTTATTAATTCTTTTTATATATTTTAAAATTTTAATACCGATATAAAAGTCACTTTTTATAATTATTATTTAAAAAATACAAAAATTCCAATTTCTCTAACAATATCAATTCTCATGATGGTTTATGTAAGATAAGATGTCAATTTACAGTGATAACCTTGACTTATAACAACCATATTTTAAGTCTTTTGATTCATATTATAGATCGTGATTTGTCATGATAGTTTATCAATATATTAAATTTTAAATATTTTGTAAATTTGTATACAAAATCCAAAGTTTTTATTATTGTTGTTTTTGTGTGATGCTGACGAATGGATAAATGTATTATTAAGTAGGTAATTTTATTATTAATTATTCTACACTTGGCTCCCATTTTTCTCAGATATTTGGATCAGCTCAATGGCTACCGACGCCCACACCGACACCCAGTCACTTCCACTCAAAGACCGAGTTGCAATAGTCACCGGTTCATCTCGGGGAATCGGCCGAGAAATCGCGATTCACCTGTCTCAACTCGGCGCCAAACTCGTCATCAACTACTCTTCCAATTCGGCTCAAGCCGAGCTCGTAGCCGCCGAGATTAACTCCTCCGCTTCATCCGCCACTAGCCCACGAGCCATTATCGTCAAAGCCGACGTTTCGGACCCAGCCCAGGTTAAGTCTCTCTTTGACTCGGCTGAGCGGGCGTTTGACTCGCCGGTTCATGTGCTGGTTAACTCAGCTGGGGTGCTTGATCCTAAGTACCCCACTATCGCTAACACTTCATTGGAGGATTTTGATCGTATTTTCAGGTAATTAATGATCAAATTACCCAGTACCGTTCAGTTTTGTGATTATCCAAATTATGCTGTTCATAGTCACTGGTTTTGTTGTGGTACTAGTTGATTCAATTTGATCAAATCTCTTGAGTAGTACGAGAGAACCTAGATTCAATTCGGCCCACTCAGGATTGGTGAAGGATTCGGTTTAATTTTGTTTTATAGTAAAAGAAAAGGATTTTTTTTTAAAAAAGAAGAAGTGTGTTTTTGTAATATTATCATATATTTGTAGACATGATAAGAAATTTAACCCAAGATTAGGTAAGCAATTGGGTATCACGAGTTTCTTTTGGAGCATGATTGAGGGTTCGGCAATAGTCTCAATATCGAACGTGATGAACAGATAGAAACAATTCTGGGTTAATTGGTTTTTTGGTGTTAGGAATTTGCTTAGACTAATGAAGCTCTGAACCAAATTTTTGTCATCTTGGATAGCATGGGAAATAGTGAACTAGAAAGCTTGGGATGTGGCTGGTTTATGAAATTTATTTTGGTAAATATGAATATCTAAAATTTGTGTTTGGTTGGCTGGAAGTGTGAATACTTACTGAGAAAATATAATGATAAATTAACTGAATTAGTTTTTCAATATAGATATTTGTCCCTTGTTTGTTGGTATATTTGATTTATTTATGTAAATAACATATGAAATTGTTTTCTACAACTGAGACAAATTCTCAAACAGATGGCTTTGCTGAATCTTGATTATTTTTTTAATCATTTTCTTGCTGTAAGAAACTTTCTCTTGTTAAATAATGTTCTTATGGAATGGTCTACCAGTTTCAAGTCAAAGTAGGTATTATTTAGAAGTTAAGAATCTAAAATATTTAGTGATGTATGATTTGACTGAACTGGTTTTGCATATAAATAGTCTAATGTTAGAACGTTGCCTTGACATATAACGATTAACAAGTGCCATCATAAATCATTTCTCGTCAAGCATTTAATTCTGCAATGGCTCTGCATATATACGTTGTATTATCATTCTGATTAAGGGTGCCTTTGAAAATCATTTGTCTGTGACTTTGAAACTGCAATGCTGTCTTCAAAATTTACTTTAGATTTGTGGTACAGGATATGCAGATGTTCATTTATATTTGTCTTTGGGAGCAAAATCTTTAGTTGCATTCTAGCTGTCAACTTTCATGTTCAATCTGTACATATATTTTGCAGTGTCAATGCAAGGGGTGCATTCATATGTTGCAAAGAGGCAACAACTAGGCTAAAACGTGGTGGCGGAGGCCGGATTATACTCTTATCATCATCACTGGTTAGTGCATTGAGGCCTGGGTTTGGTGCATACACTGCATCCAAGGCAGCGGTGGAGACAATGGTGAAGATACTGGCAAAGGAACTCAAGGGAACCAGGATAACGGCGAATTGTGTGGCTCCAGGGCCAATTGCGACTGAGATGTTCTTTGATGGGAAGACTGAGGCAATGGTGCAGAAAGTGATTGAAGAGTGCCCACATAATCGGCTTGGCCAGACCAAGGATGTTGCTCCCGTTGTTGGATTCTTGGCCACTGATGCTAGTGAGTGGGTTAATGGGCAAGTAATTCGTGTTAATGGTGGTTATGTTTAGGATTTAATGAAGAGATTGGAATTAATCTCCAAATGCGAGTCTTTCTTTATTTACAGAAAGGAAATAACTTATGTGGTTTTATGGTTTTATCCCTTGTCAAGCACCAGTTGCTTTTTTGATATATATTTTAGTACATCAAAATTCAAAAGCAGTCAGATTTTTTTTTTTTTAATTTTTAATTTTATGATAATCAACAACGAACTCCATGTAGTGCCTTATTATCTAAACTTTATATATGAGTTTAGATTGGGTTATATATCCAGGAAATATTGTTGGGTTTTTAAAAGAATTTATTTTAAAGAAAAAAAAAACATTTGGAATTTTAAGGAAAGAGATATACAAATTTTTAAAATTTTAAAATTTTTATTTACAATGTACCAGAATTTGTTAATTTTAATTGAAAATTTGTTAAAATTAATGAATTATTATGCCCCCATTATAACTGAGAGGTCTAACTTCTTGCACATAAGAATTTTAGGTAACCTGTAGATGTTTGTTAATTGCAAAATATTTTCTGTGTACATAAGATGGTCAAGTGATTTTAAAAAATAAGAAGATTTTTTTGACTTAAAATATATTCTGTGTCAAAAATTCTAGAGAATATTTTTCAGCTTATCTTCTTCATTTTCATCATCATGAACAGTGTCTAATGACTGATTCTACTTTCTATTCTATGCTCAATTTAAGCAACTCTTCTTCTTTACCTTCATTTTATTCTTCAATCACTTTGTTGCCTCCGCTCAATGCTGGCAAGACATTTGTTTTCTTTATTAGTTGGAGAGCAAATTTAGCCATAAATCAAGCATTCAATCCTACTTTTTGTTTTTTGAAGCAACAGAAGAAAAAATAAAATAAAAATATTTTTAAAAAGATCAAATTTGTCCATATTAATCTAACAAAGTTTGCTCATCACATAATTATTTTGTTTGAACAAACTTTTATGATTTACTTTATTGAGGAGCACGATTCTGTCTTATGTCACAATTTTTTTTCCCCTTAGAATTAGAATTTTAAAGAAGAAGAAATGCAATAACTCAATAGACATTTCTTTCAAAGACAAAATTAGAGCAAAAACAGTTAACGAAGCAAAAACTTCAGTAACAAATCTAAAGGAGCTTCTTCCTCTCAAAAATTTTCTTCAGATGTCCTCTCAAAAAAAACTTTCAGATGCCACAATTGTAATCCGACAACCAATAAGCAACACAATATGTGAAAGAACTCTAAGACTGGCCATTCTGGGTTTTTTGGGTTCTATTGAGTTGTTGCATTTCTTCCTCTATATACAAGAAAGAAAAATATTACATATAATAATAAGACAGAATCGTTCTCCTCAATAAAGTAAATCAAAAAAGTTTGTTCAAGAAAAATTACTGTATGATGAGCAAACTTTATTAGATTTACATGGGCAAATCTGATCTTTTTTTATAAGTCTTTTTATTTGATTCTTTCTTATGTTGCTTCAGAAAACTAAAAAAAGGGGATTAAATGCCTGATTTATGGTTAAATTTGCTCCAACCAATAAAGGAAACAAATGCCTTACCAGCATTGAGCGGATGCGACAAAGTGATCAAAGAATAAAACAGAGGCAAAGAATAAAAGTTGCTTAAATTGAGCATGGAATGGAAAGAAAAGGTAGAATTAGTCATCGGCCATTGATAAAGATAAGCTGAAAAATATTCTCTAGATTTTTTTTACACATAATATGTTTTAAGTCAAAAAAAATCTTCTTATTTTCTAAAATCACTTGATCATATGAAAAATAATTGACAATAAAATAAATATCTATCGGTTACTAGAATATCTTATGTGCAAGAAGTTATACCTCTCGTAAAGATAATGTTGGTTGGTAGTAAATAAAAAAAATTTATTTAATAAAATAAATGTAATAAAAGTCAAATTATTTTATTTATAATTATATATATAGGGATAGAAGATTATCTCAATTTTTTGTTATAGTAGATTTTGAATTGATTGGCTGCAATCTTCTCTACTATCCTCAACCTTCAAACTCAACGCACGTGCACATGTGAATTTTTTCTTAATCTCTAAAATTACTAATATTCAAATTTGAGAGAATGATAATAACTAAATTCTTTTTTTAAGTAAGAATACATAAAAAGAATTTTTATGATTATAGTTATTGTAATTATTTTTTTTTTATTACTATTTCATACCTCTCATATATATAAGAATCTCCCTTGGGTAATTATAATTAGATTATGATTAAAAAATTAAAATTTGATTAGGATTTGAGTTAGTAGAGAGACTGCAAGACTCATGGGCTTCCTAACTACAACTTAAAAGGCATAGTCCTTATTATCTCATAATACACAAATTCTTCTAAGTTAACCTTAGGCTATTCTAGTAAAAACCGATGGCTATACTCTAGTAACTCATGTTATTAAGTAAATGCTCATTTAATTAAAACTCTATTTAATTAAATTAGTCTTGGTCTTTAGACCAATAATAACTATTTAATTAACTCTAATTGATATCCATAATTAAAGGTAGGTCATGCAAAAAATTGTCTTGTCTCTTTAATTATTTATTTGCCTTTAAGTCACTAAATGCTCCAATTATCACTTTTCATATATCTATAATTGTAAATAAATTTATAAATAAATATTATTATTTAATAGAATTTATTAAATAAACTGTGACCACAGATTCTAATGATCAAGTATTGCAAACAGTTTAGGTGAACATATTTATTAAATTTCATCTTACAAATATATGTTCCTACAACCTATAAAATTATATCTTAAAATATCGAGGTTTTGACCGTTTATATAGATCTCACTTCGTTATAACTCAAAAGATATAACGCATGAATATAAGTTTATTATTTGCTCAGGATTAAGATCAACCATACTTATCAAAGCTTTTGTGAATTAAGATCTACGACATTTAGTTAATCAAATCGAAATTTACAGTAGTCCTGTTCAATGTAAAGCATACACTAGTTTTTCTACTCGAAATCTTTATTTCGACGATTAAGGTAAATCGTCCACTATAAGAAGTAAAAAAACTATAACTTTATATAATCAAATGCATTTTTCATTAATGGTTGTGAATATGATTTAATTTATAAAAGAATTGTGATCTATACCATCTATATTAGCATTATATGCCTAATACATAGATAATATACTTTATAAATATGAGCTTATCAATGTATGTTTAATTATATGTATGAATAAATTTTTATTAATCAAATAAAATATTATTTCATATGCTTTAGGAGTATAAAATAATATTACATGTTGAGTAACTATTGAACTTTTATATTATTCATATTACTTTCAAAAACTCTTAGTTAGCAATGACTTAGGTTAATGGATCCACTAGATTATCGCTTACGCAATCTTAGATATTATAACCTCACCATTTTACATAAAACTCCCTTACTAAACATTATTTTCTCTCAATGTATTTTTCTTTTCTTGTGGTATTTGGTTCCTTAAACTGTGCTACTACCCTGCTATTATCTTAATAAAGAACAATAGGCATTTAAGCACTAAGTACCACTTTAAGTTTCATAAGGAACTTTCAGAGCCATACAACCTTTTTTGCAACTTTTGATGCAGCTATATATTTAGCTTCCATGGAAGAGTCGGCGATGCATGATTGCTTTACACTCCTCTAACTTATAGCCTCACCACCTAAAGTAATTACATATCTAGAGGTAGATCTCCAGGCATCTTTATCTGCTTGAAAATCTAAATATTAGGTATAAGATCCTTATTGAAATATACAAGCATATAATCTTTCGTTCTCCAAAAGTACTTAAATATATGCTTTACTGCAATTCAGTGTTCTAGTCTTATATTAGATTGATATCTGCTGACCATACCGACTACATAACAAATATCTGGTCGAGTACATAATATTGCATATATGAGACTTCTACTGCTGATGCATAAGAAATTCTTCTTATGTGATCTATCTCTTCAGGAGTTTTAGGACACTGATTCTTGGATAGATTAATTTCATGTCTAAAAAAGAAGTGATCCCTTTTTGAATTCATATATAACAAAGCTAACTAGAATTTTGTTTACATACATAGTTTGGGATAAGCCTAATATCTTTAACTTGATATCCTTTAATACTTTGATCTCAAGGATGTTACTAGCTTCTTCTAAATCATTTATATCAAAATAGTTAGATAACCATATTTTATTTGATGATAACACTTCTACATCATTCTCAATGAGTAGTATATCATCTCAATACAAGACTTTAAAAAAAATCACCAATTGTATATCTATCTTCTTTTAAACACAAAGTTCATCAGCATTTTAATCAAAACCAAATGATTTGATAGCTTGATTAAATTTGATGTTCCAAGATCTAGATAGATTTTTTCACTTTATAAACCATATGATCTCGGCTTGTAGCTATAAAACCATTTGGTTGTATCATATAGATACTTTCTTCAAGATTGTCATTAAGAAAGGCAGTATTGACATCTACCAAATCTCATAATCAAGATTTGCTGTAATGGATAATAGAATTTTAAGACTTAAGCAAAGCTACCAGTAAAAAGTTCTCCTTATAATTGATACATTCTTTCTGAGTATACCATTTGCAACAAGCCTAGTTTTGAAGGTTTTCACCTTTTCGTTTATCTATCTTTTTCTCTTGTAGACCATTTACACCCTATGGATTTTATCCCTTCAGGTTTCTTTACAAGTTCCCAGATTTTATTAGAATACATTCTAATAAAATTGATACAATATTCTAATAAAATTGATACATTCTTTCTGAGTATACCATTTGCAACAAGCCTAACTTTGAAGGTTTTCACCTTCCCATCTATCAATATATTTTCTCTTGTAGACCATTTACACCCCATGGATTTTATCCCTTCATGTTTCTTTATAAGTTCCTAGATTTTATTAGAATACATGAAATTTATTTCTGATTTCATAGCTTTATGCCAATAGTCTGCATCTTTATCAACTTTTACTTTAACATAGCTAGTGGAATCTAGTTCATGTTAATTAGAAACTACCTGTAAAGACTCTCTAATTAATATGCACTTTGTTATATGTCAAATAATCCTCCCATTACAATAAAGTACTAATGGTTGTCACTTTTACAATTAGCTCTATAAGTCATTGCTTTATCATAGCAAGTGGGACTAGTTCGTATTTATTAAAAACTGTCTGTAAACACTCTCTAATTAACAAGCATCTAGTTGGACGTCTAATAATTCTTCCAATATGGCGAAGTATCAGTGGTTGTTATTCTGCAATTGGCTCTGGTTGGTTATTATGATATAGATCGAGAATTAACTTATTGACTATATCAGGCACAATATTAGAGTTCCTTGATAACTTAACAAGAATTATCTTACTTTTAGGTTTAAAGTCTTTCATATAGTCTTTTTCAAGAAAGATTACATTAGTGCTAACTAATACTTTCTTATCTTGAGAACTATAAAAAAGATTTCCTCTTGTTCTTTTAGGATAATCAATAAACAGACAAACTTCTAATTGAGATTTCAACTTGTCTGTCTTCCCTTTTAACACATGAGCTAGATAACCCCATATATATATATATATATATATATGTGACGTAAACTTGATTTACTTCTTATCCACATTTTCAGAGGTATTGTAAGGACTTACTTTGATAGAATTAAGTTAAAAATATACATGGTTGTTTCTAAGGTATAACCTCAGAACGAGATGGATAAATTTGAATAACTTATCATTGACTTCACTATTTTAAAAAGAGTTCTATTTCTCTTTTCTACTACACTATTTTGCTAGGGTGACCCTGGAGCAATCAACTGGGATAATATCTTATTGTCTAACAAATAGGTTCTAAACTCACATTAGAGGTATTCATTACCTCGTTCAGATCGAAGTGCCTTTATGTGTTTTCCTAAAATACCTTTTCACTTTTATTTGAAACTCCTTGAATTTATCAAACGCCTTAGACTTGTGGCATATTAGGTACATATAATCAAATTTAGAATGATCATCAATGAAAGTGATGAAATATTCATAACCTCCTCTAACTTATGTGCTCATAGGCCCATACACGTCAGAGTGCACTAATTCTAACATTTCAATAGCTCTATTATCTTTAACATTAAAGGGTCTTCTTGTCATTTTACCTTCTAATGAACTCAAAGGTCCATTTTTGACCAGTCTTTGGATCCTATCTAAACTAATATGATTAAGACGTAAATGTCATAAATACGTTTGATTAGTGAAAATTACTTTAATCCTCTTATGGTGATTAAATTTATTATTCAATTTGGTGTCATGCAGTGAGTTAATTTTAGGATATATAAACATATAAATGAATTATTTTTTTTGATCACCACAGTTGAGTTAAAATAACCAAATTTATTTAAATAACTAACTAAAATTAAATTGCATTTGAGTTCTGGTACCAACAAACAATCATCTAATACTAAAATCCTAAAATTATTAAAATAAAGTTAAACAAATCTCATTGCCTTGGCTGTAATAGTTGTGTCAATTCCTAGTTTAAGACTAATATCTCATTCATTGAGTGATTTAGTTTTCTAAAACTCTTGCAATGAATTGCAAATATGATTAGTGGCCTCAAAATCCATTATCAAGGAATCTATAAGCCAACCACTAAACATGTCTTAATGAAAAGAATAGTACCAAAAGATGAAGCTATCTTTTTAGTTATTGAAAACTTAACTAAATGACATTTTCTCTTCCAATGTTCTTTAATGTCATATTGAAAACACTTTTCTTTGGGCCTTACTACATTTTTATGAATTTGTACAAATCTTGAATTAGATGCTTTCTTTGACTTCTTCTTCTTCTTGTTATTACTCTTTTCCTTAAGATTGAGACCAAAAGAAGAAGATGCACAATTTAGTCAAGTGACTATTATAAGCATCTATTTCATATTGTGGTGCATTTTTATTAGATTTTAGAAGGCATTTATCAGTCAAAACATATCTATGCTTTTCAGTTGTGAGTACAATATCTAAGTTTTTTTTTTCAATCCACATAATCATTCCTGGTTAACAAGTTTTAATTTAGGATTAATATTAGTAGGCTGAATAAAGACATAATTCTGAAAAATAATTTATACATGAGCATATATTATCTAATAGCATATGTAACTTTTGCATGAATGATTTAAATGCATTTATGTAGAACTCTTTAACTACATTATACATCGGTAATCTAACTTTCATTCAGAATACACCTCCGTAAAGTGATTGTATCCGTCATAAATCAAACTAGTACCATACTAATTTATTATTATTATCTAGATTTCTCATATCAAATAATAATAAACTACCGATTCTTTAGTCCTTAGATTTAATTGATAAAAACTCCATAGGGGGGGATATTAATCAACCTAAGTTAAGTGTACAACTATTATTTTAATCCTTATATTTCTCAATTAAAAAAATCATCATAGGGTAATCAGTTTCGCATAAGTCCTATATTGGATCTTATCATTTAAAAAAGTCTTATTTAGTAACTAGTTCTGATTAATACCCTCTATAAGGAGCTCAAAAGGTTTAAGACAATGCATTAATCTACCTTACTATAGGACCAATAATAGAGGCCATGAGCTTTATGCCTAAAGCCCTCTCTCACTTAATGTTTTAATTCTTAGAGTTTTATAATTTTTAATATACCAATAAATTTATAAAATGATGTTAAACTCATTAATATCTAATTTTATCTTCATAAAATAATTAATAAGGCCATGTCAAATAATAAATTAATATAATATTAAAAATATGATAATAATCTTATCATGATCTCATTATAACATTAATGTCATACAAAATGATATATTTTATGCATGGACATATGAATGTGGCACCCTTAATTTATGTGACATGTTATTCATCTAATCAATTAACAAAATAAATAAATAAATATCCATAATTCATGACTATTCCTAAGAAGAAAAATATTAAAACTAAGTCTAATTATCCAAAGTCTTTTTTAAAGTCAACTTGCACTCTTCTATAATATTATCTCATCTTACTTGTCTCCTTTTATTGACATGAATTTTTGGTCTTTTAATTTTTTTTTGATCCATTTATTTTTTAAAAATAAATTAGGCATATTTTAGGCTTAAAATTTCTATTGGGCATTCTTAAAACAATTAAAAATATATATATTTTAGACCTAATAATTTTAATAAAATAATTTAAATAAAATATTATAAAATTAGACCAAAATTAAAAGGAGTTTGGGTTAACTTTAAATTTACAGATATTCAAAAAATTAGTCCAAAATAAATTTGGGTTAAATTTAGGATTTATATAAAAAAAATTTAAAGTTTTTAATTAAACTATAATTCATAAAATTAGAGGGGGTTAGAAGAGAATAACCAACTACGTAGGACCTATCTGCACACTTTAATATTTTAAAGTTTAATCTGTAAAATATATAAAATATATTGACCAACATATAATTAGTGAAACTTACAAGGGTTTAGATGATATTTTTTTTGGATTAATACCCTAATTCATCTTTTCCCTTTCCAGCTGCAGCCGGTTTTTTTTTTTTTTTAACGTTTTGCTTTTCTAATTCCTTTTTTTACAATAAAAAATAAAAAAAAAAGAAACATATTTGATATTTTAAATTTACCAAAAAAAAATCACACCCCAAATAATTGACTTTAAAAGAAAAACCTTAAAGAACCGCCCAAAATTAACGAAGAGGGAAAATTATGATATCATGCTATCACCCTCTTTTGTTATAATTTAAAAAAAAATATAAAAAAATATCTAATTATAAATTATTTATCACATAATTAATAAAAATAATAAATATAAATTAATATATAATTAGTGCCACAATAAATAATTATTATCATACACAAAATAAATTATACATGTAATATAAAACAATACAATTCTGATATCAATTGTTGATAGTAAATAATTTTTTTTTTAATAATAAAATAAACGCAGTGAAAGATAGATTGTTTTATTCATAATTACATTTATAGGGATAGAATATTACCTCAATTTTTCGTTATTACAGATCTTAAATTGATTAGCTGCAATCTTCTTTATTATTCTCAACCTTTAAACTCAATACATGTGAGCATGTGAATTTTTTCTTAATCTTTAAAATCACTAATACCAAAATTTGAGAGAATGATAATAACCAAATTCTTTTTTCACGTAAGAATATGTAAAAAAAAATTATGGTTATGGTTGTTGTAATTATTTTTTTAATTACTACGTTATACCTCTCATATATATAAGAATCTCCATTAAATAATTCGAATTAAAAAAAATTAGAATTTGAGCTAGTAGATGGACTACAAGACCTATAGGCTTCTTAGCTCCAACTTAAAAAGTCTAGTCCTTATTATCTCATAATACACTAATTCTTCTAAGTTAACACCAGGCTATTCCATTAAAAGCAATGACTACACTCTAGTAACCCGTATTATTAAGTAAAGGCTCATTTAATTAAAAATTATTTAAATTAAATTGAACTTAGTTTTTAGATCAATAATAACTACTTAATTGACCATCAAATTAATGTCTATAATTAAAGTTAGGTCATGAAAAAAAAATGTCTTACCTCTTTAATTATTTATTTGCCATTAAGTCATTAAATGCTCTAACGATTACTTTTAATATGTTTATATTTGTAAATAGATTTATAAATAAATATTATTATTCAATAAATAATTTATTGAACAAACTGTGGGCATAAATTCTGATGATAAAGTACTACAAACAGCTTAGGTAAACATATTTATTAATTTCATCTTGTAAATATATATTCCTACGACCTATGAAATTATATATATAAGATATTGGAGTTTTGACCGTTTATGTGAATCTCACTCCATGATAACTCAAAAGATATAACGCATGAATATAAATTCATTATTTGCTCATAATTAAGATCAATCAAATTTATCAAAACTTTTGTGAATTAAGATTTACGATATTTAGTTAACCAGATTGAAATTCACAATAGTCTCATTCAATGTAATACATACACTAATTTTTCTACTCGAAGTTTCTACTTCGATGATCAAGATAAATTGTCCACTATAAGAAGCAAAAAAATTACAACCTTACATAATGAAATACTCTTTTTATTAATGATTATGAACATAATTTAATTTATAAAAAATTTGTAATTTATACCCTCTATATTAGTATCATATGTCTAATACATAGATCACATACTTTATAAATATAAGCTTATCAATGTATGCTTAATTATATATATGAATAAATTTTTATTAATCAAATAAAATATTATTTTACATACTTCAAAAACATAAAATAACATTACACACCTAACAGATAAACCATCCCTTTGTGAATAGATGTAACAATGTTGAACAACTTATTTTTAACTCCAATTTCCTTAACCAACACAATTGTGTTTTGTGTAAGAAAATGAAGAGTTTAGAAGAAAAGAAGAAAGAGAAAAATTAAGACAATAAAAAAAAGTATAGGCATGCAAGAGAAAGAATTAACCATTTAATTGAGTGGTGGGTCTATTCTTAATTAAATATTATTAAAAAAAATGTCACATCACCTCAAATCATGGCCATTAAATAAAAAATAATTGTGAAAAGTTGTGTAAAAAAAAGTGCCATAAATTAATTTATATAAGTTTTTAGTCATTAAATCACATTTTATTTAATAACTAATATTAAATCTAATGTGTATTATTTTATTTAAGAAAAACTATTTAACTATTAATGTACTCCATCATAATAATATTATTATTATCTACTTTTTTCTATTTTATTTTTCTTGCTTATCTCATCTAATTTATTTTTTTTTCATATTAATGATTTACTTATTTATTGTATATAAATATTATATTTAATTAATTTTAATAACTTTACCTTTTTAAATTGAATTTATAAATTTTTTAAATTATATATGACTCAGCTTTCAAGTTATTATAAATTTTTAAATATATTTAAATTTATAAATACCATGCGCAAGTGACAAATAACTTCCATTTTATTAAACCTAACATGTGAAGCCTTTTAGCTAGTATTATTTTCTCACATTTAATTTTCCTTTATAACTATAAATACCCGGTCAACATCAATAATTCTCTTCATCACCATAACCTTGTTTCTTCATTTTCAGCTCGTAACCAAATAGAAAAATAGCAACCCTAGCTAGCTACCTTTTCCAATTCTAATTCTCTTTAATCTTTTAATTGTTCTTAATTTCTTTTTGAAAAAATAATATCCAAATTTTACTTATGCATGGTTTTAATTTATAAATATAAATAATTTAAAAAATTGAAAATAATTTAAAAACTAAGTCATATATAATCTATCATATTTATAAAATTAATTTAAAAAAAAAAGTGAAGTTGTTAAACTTAATTGAATATGATATTTGTATACAATAAGGGAGTAAAGCATTAATATAAGAGAGAAAAAATGAGTTGGATGAGATAAGAAATAACAATAAAAGAAGAGAGAAAAATAATATTATTATTATTATGGTGGGTTTATTAGTAATTAAATAACTTTTAAAATATAACAATTACACATTAATTTTAATCTTAACCACTAAATGAAAGGTGATTTAATGTCTAAATATTTATGTAAAAAAAGAGGTGACATTAATTCTTTTCCATATATATATAAATATATATGTGTGTGTGCGTGTGTAAAAAAAGAGGTGCCATTGATCCTACCCTATATGTGTGTGTGTGCGTGTGTAAAAAAAGAGGTGCCATTGATCCTACCCTATGTGTGTGTGTGTGTGTGTGTGTACGCGTGTGTAGGGTACTCAGGTCGGATTATAGTTTTATAATTATGATCCAAATTTGACTATAAAAATTTGAGTAAATTTTACTCAAATTAATTTTAATTATTTTTTAATTTTACTCAACCCAATTTTAAATTTTTTTTTTAAAGTTAAATTGAATGTTTGACTCAATCGGATTGAGAACCTGTAGAAACATAGTCCAAATGAGTCAACTCAAATTAAAATTGCACAAAGTGCTCACGGAGAAAATTCTTTTGGATTCTACTATAATTAGCAGCACTTGTATTTGGCTAGATAAGTTGCAGTTAGTGAATAATCTCTCTCATACGTCAAAGATGAAAGATATGAAAAAAATTATGAAAAGGTATGTTCAACTCAATTGGGCTCATGTTCCAAGAAATATTGTTAAAAATGATATTTTTATCACATATCATCAAATTAAAGAAAAAAATATTTGATAAAATCTCACAATCTAAAACAGTGTTTGTTGTTACTTTTGATTATTAGACGGGTACCAATGATTTGTGGTATATTTAAGTTACATTATATTAAATTGATAATGATTAATTTTTGTAAAACAAAATTATCGCTTTCTATAAATTAGACATCCACACATAACTAAAGTTATTTTTAATTCTTTAATGAATATTTTTAGAGAATTTTAAATTGTTGATCAACTTATTAGTACTACTTTTAATAATGCAAATGAAAATATTGTTGTATAAATTTGTTTTTAGTTCAATTAATACCTCCGTGTGGTTCAAGTTTTTTTTATTTGAGGTATTTTTTTGTCGTATTCTTATTTAATTATTTAAGATGGTTTGAATATAATTAATTCTCAGATTAAAAAAATAGAGAAGTAATAAAATATATTTCTTCATCATCTTTTAGACAACAAGAATTTAAAATTGTGTTGAATAATTGTGAAATAAACAGTAAAATGTTCAAACTTAATGTGAAAACTCGTTAGAATGCCACATATATGATGATAAAATCTTATGTAAGTTTTAGTGATTATATTCTATATTTTTATAATGATAAAATAAAAGACACTATACTAATTAATAATGATTGAAAAAATTACATTTTACGACTATATGTATTTTTTGGAAGTATTTAATAATATCACATTAGTATGTTCATGTGTGTATTAGACTTTATATTCTATTGCTTTGACTCATATATATAATATTAGTAATAGTTTTATCAAATATATAGATAATCCAATATTTATTGATATATATACTGTTATGGAGATTAAATTAAAAAATATTAAAGAAAAATTCATATATTATTTATTTGTATAATCATAATAGATTTCATAATTAATTGGTCTGGTGTAAAAGTTTTAATTGTTGGGATCTCAGAAAATTTAAATTCTGGACTTTCTTATGAGTTTGACCAAATTTTTAAATTTATCACACAATTATTTATTTTTTTAAAAAAAAATTTGAATTAGTTGTAACTGTAGAAAAAACAAACGAGCAATTTGTTTACGATCATACTACTTGGACTGTTTTGTTAAAAAATAACAAAAATGTTGGTTCTAGTTCTAATATTTTTACTACATGTAAATTGAAAAACATTATTGTTACCGACTACTATTTTATATTGAGTACACAACATCAAAGATAATTTGATATTTTATCATAGTAAAAATCAAATGAAATGGTTTATCATATATTATTTATCATGGCTCAAGATCTACTAATACCTTCGATATCTATTATAGCATCAGAATATACTTTTAGTGTAAGGGGTAGGATATTAAATAAAAAAACGATCAAGATTGACATAAGAAACTTTGGAGGTTTTAATGTGTGTAAAAGATTTGAAAGATGTAAATGACCAAAAGCAAAATTGATAAGAGACATGATCAAAGATTTTCAGTACTTTGACATTTGATCGTAAGAATTTAGAAATAGAAATATGTAATTTATTAAAAACAATGATTGAATTTGTAAAAAATAGATAGTTTAATAGATGCCAACTTAGTTGGGATGTAAATTTAATCCTTTATTTTTGTATTTGTATTCAATAATTTTATATTTGTAAAATACCTCTAAATTTTTATCTTTAATGGTATTGCAATTTCAATTATGAATTATGATTATAACAAAATTCCAATCCAATTTAATCTTAATTGTTGTCACAATTATTAATTTTAATTGTTATTACAATATTAAAATTATAATTAAAATATTATAAAAAAAATAATTAAAATATCTAAATAAATTTTTTTTAAAATAAGCACAACCCACGAGCCATATCGTTCTAACATAATACACTAGGCCGTAGATTGCGACCTAGCATGATACAACTCTTTAGGCTATTTCGGATCATAATATGCTATTGTACCATGTCGTACGGCTCATTTGTCACTTTACCTAAATCTCTCATGGTTATTGTTTTAGCCAAAAATCATCCTATAATAACAGAGAGTAGGGCAATATCACAATAAAGTCTATTTTTTCTCTCTTTGACTATTTTTTATATCCATTTTTTAAAATATCTAATCATTTTTCACTAAATTTATTAAGCATTTTTATGAGAAAGGAGAAAATTAAAGAAAATTAGAGTTAAAGCAAAACGATCAAAATTTGACTTTTTTTTTACTATAAAAAATTAAAAATTTGATGTGTGACTAAAAAAAAAATACCTTATAAAATTAGAGTCATTTAAAAAATTCCTCTTTATAAAATGTGATACGATTTACATGACATCTTTAGACTTACTAATGCAAATTAGTAGAATTAATTATAGATGTAACAATGTTGTCTTATAAACAAATTCTTGTATAAAATGATCCAAGGTCAACATAGAAGGAACAATCTGATATTGTAAACAAGCAGCAAAAAGGCTCAAAAGATGAGGTGGGGGCAAGAAGATGCTGAGGTGATAGTAAAGATTCACCTTCCATTAGCCGGTGAGGAAGACTCGATCTGCTGGCATTATGATAAAAATGGGGCTTTCTTTGTGAAAAGTGGCTATCATTTAGCTCACCAAATGAAGTATGCAGATGTACTAGAATCATCTAATAAAACCAATCAGGTCTGAAGCAGCATATGAGAGTGCCCTATCCCTCAAAAGGTCAAAATCTTTGTATGGAGAGCTTTGAACAATCTGATTCTTACTCGCCTTTCCCTTGCCAATAGGAAAATCATTGATAACCCTATGTGTGCAAGGTGTCATTGTAAGGTTGAAAGCACTGCTCACGCTTTGTTGTGGTGTAAGAAGGCCAAGAAAATTTAGAAGTGTACCAAATTTGCAGAGTTATTTGTAAACGTGCAGAGGAAGGATTTGTGACAGCTAGTGTAATCTGTATTTGAGAATAACACAAAAAGAGAGGTAGTAAGTTGTGTTCTATTCTTATGGGCTATCTGGAGTAACAGAAACAACTTCATAATGAACAAAAAAGAAGAACCCCTACACCAACTAATGAATGGTATTGAGGCTGTCTTTGAGTCATACAGCTCAATAATGAGACTTCATCATCAGTTCCTATTTCAAATGGCTGGATCAGAGTCAACACTGATGCTATTATGAATCAAAATAGAAACATAATTGGTTTTAGTGTTGTTATAAAAGATTATAGTGTTTGAATGTTGCCTTAAAAGCATGATTATTTGTATTTAGATACTACTTAATATAATTAATGGAGGTTATTCTTAAATATTATATTTGTAATTATGATTGTTTTTATTCAAATATCATAAAATTATTTGATTATTATATATAATCTTAAATTTAATATATAATAGTTATATACGAGACGATTAAGTTTAAACGTAATAATCTAAACTTATTCTTAGTCTAAATGAAGACAGAAATTTTATTTTGATTAACTATAAATGTAGTCAATTTGTATATTATATATAATAGTTTTATCCGAATTATTCTATGTGGTGACATAGAAAATGATTACACTTTGTATAATATTGATTATATAGAATTAGATCACGATAAAATTAATTCTTTATTAATCTCCGTTAGTAAAGAGAATTTATTTTATTATAATATAATCATATATAAATTAATCTTAATTTTGAGTGATTAGATAACTCTTATTCATTGAGTTATATTTATTAATTTACAAGAGAAAGACTGTAAAAGATTTTCAATCAATTATTAAATATTTTATAAATATAATAAAATAGATGGTTGGGAACATTTCTCACAGATATGGAATTCACTTCTTCTAATAAAGAAGTTAGATAAGTTGTTCCCTTGATAATTGATTCTGATCTTGAACATAATAAACGCTCAATTTTCTTAAAGTGTTAAAATAATAATAAATTTGTGAATTTCACAAATTAAATATTCAAAAGAGAATCAATGTGAATTAAGAACAAAGATGTAATTAGAAAGGTTAACGGACACTCGACCTAACTCTAATTATGAACACTTGTGGAAGATTGATCTATATAAAATGATTACTGAATGGATGAATATATTTTTTTTGTTTTATAATTCATCTACAAAATTAAGAGTTCAACTTTATATTTTTAATGGAGTAATACAAAGTTAATAAATAAAATCATATTAACTAAAGAGTTTAATCAAATAATTTAATTTATTGAAACTTAATTTTTTAGTTCCTTCAAGTCCATGTGCTAGCTACTATAAATACTAAAATTGATTATTGAATTAATTATTGAATCTAAAATATTAATTAGTCGAAGTTTAATTTGATTAAACTTATCATGACTAATTAATTAATTTTATTGGCCCATATTTAATTTAATTAAATTTATTGGACTCAATTAATTATTGGCTCAATCCATAATAGCTATGAAATAAATAAATAAATATTTATTTAAATTAATAATTAGATTATTTAATTAAATTATATAATTATGAGTTATTTAAATTATTTAAATTAAAGATAATATTAGATATTATATTATTCTTTTAATTATCTAAATTAAAATAATATCTCTATATTATTTTATCATAATTTTGATATAATTAAGAGTTTAGATAAAATAAGGACTCTTGTACTATAAAATGATTATTAGAATCACTTTTGTGTTTTTTTTATTAGTGTTTCTTTTGAATAAGAAAAAATTTAGATTTTTTAAAATTTATCAACTCGCTCACATAAGTAGTCCATTGGTGAAAGATACAATGTAAAAGATTTATTGGTGTTAACAGCAAAATATTTGTAAAAAATTTACGATTAAAGTATTTTTCTTATACTATTTTATTATTAAATTAAAATAGATATAAAAAATTTTTAAAATCAATCCTGCATATGGTGGCAACCCAATTGCTATGGCAATTTGATTATGCATTTTTAGGGGTGATATTGAAGTGGTTGAAGTAGAAGCCATTAGTTTTGGTATGGAAGTAATCAAAAACCTAAATGTCAGTCTAATTAGATTCGAGTCTGATGTAAAAACTGTAATTAGCTTGGTGAGGAGGGCTGATCACCTCATTAAAGGAAATTAAATGGGCGATCAAAACCATCAAGGAAGCTATGATTTGTTTAGACCATATGAATTTTCAATTTGTTCCAAGAGCTCAGAATGTTAAGGTTCATCTGTTAGTTAAGCTAGCTTTGTAATCCCAAAGAGATAAGCTTTGGCTTGTCAATTTCCCTATCCTTTGCTAGTTATAAAATCTCTGTTACTTCCCAAAAAAAAAAATCCTTTTGGACCAATAGAAGCACGCCACTTGTACATTATCTCAAAGTTATAAAGAAACTACCATGAAACAGAGCATATAATAGTGTCCCACTCGAAGTCAACATATGCCGATCAAGTCCACATACAAAGACTGCTAGCTGAACTGCTAATTTGAAAGATCAACAATTGGGAATAATTAACTCCGATGAAATAGTTGAAATGGAATTTGAGGCCAGATACATTTCTTACTTTTTGACACTCATCTCAAATTCACTCACTCATAAAATACAAAAATCAAAAACACACTTTAATTACAGTCACATTGCAAATTCTCTTTAAACATAACTAACACATTTTTTTTAATGTTCATTTCAATTTTCTTCCAAAACTTTATCAACCTATAATTTTGGGCATGAGAGAATTTTCTTCAAGTACAAGGAGTTAAGTTTTTAGTCCAAGAAAAATATAAATGAAAAACAAAAAGTTATTTTAAAGATTTCATCCTTAATGTTTATTTATGATAACTTCAACTATCACTAACACCATGCTAAATGTGTCAAAAAAGAAAAACAAACAAACAAAGCGTGTTCAAAAGTAAACCAATCCCTTGAATTATTGTTATGAAAAAAACTATTCAATTTTAAAGTAGTTTGATTTAATTTAAAATTTTCACTTAATTGAGCACGTCTAGTATAGTTTTTGTGGGCTTAGTAAAGCCAAATTTTACATCATAAACAGGATGAAAGGAAGTAGTTTAGTTGAGGCAATGGCAAAAATACTAGCAAAAGAGCTCAAAGGAAGTGGAATTATTGTGTAATGTGTGGCTTGTTTCAACAGAGAGGTTCTTTAATGGGAGGAAGCAGATTTTTATTAACATGGTGATTGAAGATTGCCCAGGCCATTGGGGAGATTGGGTGACCCTATAGATGTGGCTTAAGTTGTTGGGTTCTTCGCTGGTCAGATAGGATAAGGGGAAGTCAAATGAGTTAATGGTGGCTTAGTTAATATCAATGTTTATTTAATAAAATATATTCATATATTTTTAAAATATTTTTCATATATATTAATACCCAAAAGAATATCTTGTAATATAATAAAAGATTTAAGGTTGTTTAGGATTATTTTATCAGGGTGTGTTTTGTTTTTTTCAAATCTAAATCTTAGAAAAAAAATAAAGTACTGATATAAGTGTTTTTGATATGTCTGTTATTAATTAGTGTTGAATAATTACTATATTAATAAAAAATAAAAAATTAATAACTATCTAATAAGTGATAACAATTAATTGGTGACACATCAAGTAAAATATAAAATATTTATTTTAATAATTTTTTTATATAAAAATAGCCCTTTAATTTTATAAAATAAAATTTTAACCATCTTTCAATTGGCTAATTTTTATTAGATAAAAATAAAAAAATTGGACAATTATATCCCAACCCCAAAAATAATTTTAAAAAAATACATGCTCTCTCTCTCAAATCAACAGTCTCTCTCTTAATGCAAAACTATCTCAAAAAAAAAAAAAATCAAAATAAAGATTTGGAAGTTGATATTGTGTAGATTAAGCCTTGCACAATATATTCACCATTTGAAATTTTGAAAATGACTAATTCTTGATAAGTTTTTTTGAATTAAAAAATAATAATTTATGTTAGAAATGAGTTAGAATTTACATTTGAGGCTACAAATAGATAAATTATACGTAAAAAAAGTGAAGAAAGTTTGAAAATCTAGCCAAAATTGTTTTTTTTTTGCGAGAAACCCGAACGCAAACAACGATCGACCACCGTCTGTGTTCCGAGAGTTTAGTTGGGGTGTTTCTTGAAACACTCCAGCAAAATATTTCATTGGCTATGAAACGCCTCCGCGAAAGCCCTGACATATGCATTGTTTCACAGACCTTGGGTTTGTGGTGCCACGTCCCCGTGAAAGAAAGGCATGTGCATTTGCGAATCATGTCCATAATATGGATATATGCACACCACGTGGCGCACCCACAGGATGCCACGTGGTGCACACACTGAATTTTTTTTTAAGAATAGCAAAAAAATTATAAAATATTTAAAATATCACTAAATCCATAATATTCATCAATTAATTTTTTTAAATTAAGATAATTATTTGTTCATTATAATAATTAATAAAATAAATAATTATATAAACTAAATTAAATCTATATTTTAAAGAATATTAATTATTTAATTATTTAATAAAAATGATATAATAATATATATGAGTTATGTTAATATAAATGTTTGTTATTTGTTAACAATTACTTCAGTTGTATTTTTGGTGTATTTAAAAGGAAAAATAACATCTCCATATGGTATGGAATTTCAAAAAATAATTTCTTTCATACATCAACTACTTCATATTCAAAGATGTGGACTCTGAATTGTATAAGAGAAAAACTGGCACTTAATCAAAAGGAGTTGTTTAGCGGACTTGTATGGGGCATTTTTTAAATATTCTCAATATTTCTTTTTCTAGTATGTTGGTGCATGAGATATTGATGCGTAAGGTACAGACTTCCAATTTGTATGAGGAGATGTGATTTTACATTAATAAGAAGCACATCTGATTCACCTAGAAGAAGTTTGTATTAATTATTGGGTTAAAAATAAGAGATTACCCACCCATCCAAGAGCTAAATAAAAAATTGGATAATCGATTGTGGGATAAGTACTTTTCAGGCCAAAGGAAGCTGACCTACACCTTTGTTGATTCTTGGTACAAATTTCTTTACTTACCAAAATTAGACAATGAAGATGTAGTGAATTTAAGTTTATTTGATTTTGTTTATCATATTTTGTTCATGTGCGACGAATGTAGTAGGATTCAAAATTTTGTTTCAAGTACAGTGGATGACCTTAATGAGTTTAATAAGTATCCATGGGACAACATTATATGAAGCATACTCACGCCTCAATCAACAAGGTTGCATTCCAGAAATTGAACAAAATAAGAAAAAACCTATAGTGAAGGGGATGGATTAGTATAACGTGTATAAATTTGCGCATGCGTGCTAGGTGTGTAATAATGTTGTATTCATCATTTTCATATTAATTATTCATTTTTTACTTACAATAATTTGATATTTTTAAATTATTTTAGATATAGATTTAGGAGGCCATTGTGATCTACGGAGAGGTTTTTGGTGTTTGCTATGATGACCGCTTCCCATGTATTTCGAATTGAATGAGCAGAGGAACTCCACCATTCACGAATGTTATAAAGAAACTTTTGGCTAAAGTTTTGGTATGCTTTAAATTCATTCACATTTAATTATATAAATCTTGTTCCGTAATATTTGTAGATTCTTTCGATACAATGTAAATTAGTACAAAAAAATTACAAGAATAAAGAGGAGGTCATCCGATTGATTAGATATTTAGGAATTCCTGACAAGAGCTACGTTAGGGAAGTATCACTTATATGTGGTTTTGTACAGATCAAGTGCCAAATGGCATTTGTTCATTTCACTGAACCCAGTGATGATGATATGGATGTCGCAGAGGACAGTCATGAAGGAGCATACCTAATATCTGGAGTAAACCCACAAATACATGAAGCAATAGTATATGTTATTTTTATCTGATTAACTAAAATAGTATAATGATAAAAATTATTAAGAGAATCTTTTCTTGTAGTTTGAAAATAATACAATTGCATACCATGACGTTGCACATCAGATTGAGTAACTATGAGAAGAGATGGTGAAGAGACTTGATCGTACTAAAGATACAATGATACAGAGATTGATCATACTAAAGATGCATTGATGCGGAGACGTGATCATACTAATGCTACATTGATGCAAATGATACAGTACTTTTAACAATCATTCTCCTTCCAACATAACAAAAGTCAGAATATAGTGAGGAAATTAAAATTAAAATTGCTTAATGTAACTTAATTTAAGGTATATGACACTTTTCTACATGTATTGACTGAATTTTAGTTTGGCGAGAATGTAGCGGTCCTCGCATCTTCTTAATTTGCTCTTAAAAGTCAATTAGACGATACACCTTCATAACAACAAAATAGAAAGGTAAGTATCCCTTTTTTTATCTTCTTTTTTTTCTAATGGTATGTTGTATCTTGTGTATAAATTGTCTTTCAAGTAATAGATGCATACCCCATGATATGCATTAGGAAATACCTTTTGAATGGACTTCTTAATATTAACATGTCAATTAGATACAAACACAATATTCTCAAGATCACTAAAAATTATTATTACGAAGTATCATTTTTAAAATCAGCATTACCCCGTGCCAGTAAAATTTTTTGATTTTTTTCATTCTTACAAATTGCCACATTGTACCTAGGCATGCACATTTTAAAAATATACCATCAACTACAATAATTGATTGGATTGATGATTAGAATCCTCTAATGCATGACTCAAGTAACATAAAGAAATATTTAAAGTGATTGCAGTTATCAATTTTTAAATGAGTAACCATTTGAAGTAATCTAAAAAAAGCATTTAAAGTACCTTGTATCAACCTCAATGCCCGCTCTTTAACTCGTCAAGCAGTAGGGTAAGCTATCTCTATACTGAACTCCTTGCATATGTCTATTCAGATCTACTTCAGTATGTAAAAACAATTTATAGATGCAAAACTTATTCTTTATAAATTTTCAATAATCCAACTTTTTGTTTGTCGGTGACCATTGTGCAATCGGTCCAACTAGAATATGTGATGTGCATGTAACACCCCGAAATATTTATTTATTAGAAATAATTTATTTATTTATTAGGATTAATTTTTTTATTTATTAGGATTAAATTTATTTGTTAAAGGAAATTGAAGAATTTAATTGGTTGAAAAAGTGTTGGTATGTTATAAATGGATTCATAGAATTAAAACCTTGACCATTTAAACTTTTCCAACACTTAATCATAAACCAATAGCAATTAGCCACCAAATGAATTAGAAAGTAATAGAATTGGTTAGTTTTTTACTAGATTTTAACTAGTTTAGTTAGTGAATAGTTAATTGAATTTTTGGACCAATCAAATGCTACTATTTCTAACCAATGACATTTTTATAGCTTTGAATTTAGTTGAGGGCAAATTTGACAAGAAAAATGATGAGTATATAAAGAGGAATAGTGTGGGAAAATACTCTTTTTTGCAAAGAGCATTGTCGTCCCCCTTTTTTACCTTTTCTCTCTATTTTTCTTTTATTTTTCTTTAAATTCAACAATTATAAATACTTCCCTTAGTAAATCAAGCCCTCAAACCCTTAATTAAACCTATTTTCATCAAGTTTCAAGGATTTTGTTTAGGTAGAAAGGTGAATTTCAAGGTGAGTTATTAGAAAATTTTTAATTGAATGTGGATTTGGGGTTTAAAGGGTTTGTAATTTCAATTGCCATTTAGAATTATGAGTTTTTGCATTTTAGTGGGATTAATTAAAATTTTATTAATTATTTGTGTATTCTTGATATTAAGGTGAAAACTTGGTAAAGGAAAGGAGAAAAAAAAAAAGTGAATGCCATTTGGAGGGTGTTTAAGGTTTGGTGTACATTTAATTTGAACTTAATTTTTTTTTAGGGCATTAGTGTATAATTATGTAATTAAATTATTTGATGGATAATTGAATGTAAATAGTGTGTTTAATTAATTTTTATGTTGGTTCTAAGTGAATTAAATGTGTTTTTAATACTGGATAAAATTTGGGGTTATATGTAAATTTGAGAAAAATTTGGGCCTATATGTGAAATTGAATAAAATTTGAACTTATATGTGAAATTGGATAAAATTTGAACTTATATGTGAAATTGGATAAAATTTGGACCTATAAGTAAAATTGTGTAAAAATTCAGACTCAAATATAAATTAATGAAAAATTGGACTTATATGTGAAATTTTGAAAAAATATTGAAACCTATTATTGAAATTAGAAGCTTTTTGGGCTTAGCTGGTTATTATAGACGATTTATGAAGGGGTTCTCCTCAATCAGCTCCGTTGACTAAGTTACTCCAAAAGAATATTAAGTTTGAATGGGATGCGAAATGTCAAGTAAGTTTTGAGAAACTTAAGACAATGTTGGTTGAAGCTCCAGTTTTAACTCAGCCAATATCTGGTAAGGATTTTGTAATCTACAATGATGCCTCGCATAATGGAATTGGTTATGTATTGATGTAAGAGGGAAATGTGGTTACTTATACTTCCAGACAGCTCAAGACTCACGAGATGAATTATCCGACACATGATCTGAAACTAGCAGCCATAGTCTTTGCTTTGAAGATATTGAGACATTACTTGTAAGGGAAAAATGTTATATTTATACCGACCATAAGAGCCTTAAGTATTTATACACTCAGAAATAGCTTAATTTGAGATAGAGAAGGTGGATGAAGTTGCTTAAAGATTATGATTGTATCATTGACTACCATTCGACGAAAGCGAATATGGTAGTCGATGCTTTGAGTAGTAAATCTTTAGTTACTATAAGAGTTTTGAATGCTTCTTTGAAGATGGCAGAGGATGGTGCAATAATAGCAGAATTGAAAGTCAAACCCAACTTGTTTCAACAGATACAGGAAAAGAAAAAACAAGATGGAAAGTTAATGATCATTCATAGACGAGTCCAAGAGGGAAAGGAAGTCGATTTCGTAATAAAAGAGGATGATAGTTTGTACTTTAGAGAAAGGTTATGTGTGCCAGATGATGATGAATTAAAGAAGACCATTCTGAATGAAGCACACAGCAACCTCTATGCTATGCACCCAGGTAGCACGAAGATGTACAAAGACTTGAAGACTCATTATTGGTGGTTTGGTATGAAGAGGGATGTAGCAGATTATGTGACCAAGTGTATGACGTGTCAATAGGTGAAAGCTGAACATCAGGTTCCATCGGGTTTACTACAACCAATCTCTATACCGGAATGAAAGTGAGATCGTATTACTATAGATTTTGTCACCGGTTTACCTCTCACTCGAAGTAGAGATAATGTCGTTTGGGTGATTGTGGATAAGTTAACTAAGTTAGCACATTTCCTACCAATTAGGACTGAGTACTCACTATATAGATTGGTAGAATTGTATATTAAGGAAATAGTCAGGTTACATAGAGTACCTGTTTCCATTATATAAGATAAAGACCTGAGGTTTACCTCTAGATTTTGGATGAAATTACAGGAAGCCTTGGGCACTCGATTAAGTTTTAGTACTTCTTTCCACCCACGAATAGATGGAAATCAGAGAAGGTGATTCAAGTGCTAGAGGATATGCTCAGAAGCTGTGTGATTGACTTTGAAGGGAGTTAGGCTGACCATTTTCCATTGGTAGAATTTGCTTATAATAACAGCTATCAGGCAAGCATTGACATAGCACCTTACGAAGCATTGTATAGAAAGAGATGCATGACACCTCTGTGTTGGATAGAACTCAGTGAGAATAAGCTAGTAGGACCAGACTTGATAAGGCAGACTGAAGAGAAGGTGAAGATGATTAAGAAAAAACTAAAAGCCGCATTTTTATGACAGAAAGTTTATGTGGACTTAAAAAGGAAAAACATTGAGTATGAAGTTGAGGATAAAGTCTTTTTGAAGGTATCTTTGTGGAAGAAAGTATTGAGATTCGAGGCAAAGCGTAAGTTAATTCCTAGGTTAATCGGCCTATATGAGATTATTAAGTGTGTGGGTCCGATAGCCTATAGACTAGCTTTACCACCTGAATTAAATAAGATACATAATATTTTTCATGTATCAATGTTGAGGAGATATCGATCGGATCCTTCTCATATCGTAGCGACCGACACCATTAATGTGCAGCCTGATTTGACATAGGAAGAGAAACTAGTAAAAATACTAGATCGAGAAATCAAGGAATTATAGAATAAAAAAATTTCACTGGTTAAGGTACAATAGAGAAATCATAAGGTTGAAGAGGTTACTTGAGAAAGTGAGGAAGTAATGCGACAACAGTACCCTCAACTTTTTGAATTAGGTAAATTTTGAGGATAAAATTTTTTAAGAGGGGAAGAATTGTAACACCCCGGAATATTTATTTATTAGAATTAATTAATTAATTTATTTATTAGGATTAAATTTATTTTTTAAAGGAAATTGAAGAATTTGATTGGTTAAAAAAGTATTTGTATGGTATAAATGGATTCATGAAATTAAAATCTTGGTCATTTACACTTTTTCAACACTTAATCATGAACTAATAGCAATTAGCCACCAAATGAATTGGAAAGTGATAGAATTGATTAGTTTTTGACTAGATTTTAACTAGTTAGATTAGTGAATAATTATTTAAATTTTTGGACCAATCAAATGCCATAATTTCTGACCAATGGTATTTTTGTAGTTTTAGATTTAGTTGAGGGCAAATTTGACAAGAAAATTTATGAGTATATAAAAAGGAATAGTGTAGGAAAATACCTATTTTTGCAAAGAGCATTGCCTGTCTCCCCCCCTCCCTCTCTTTTTTGCCTTTTCTCTCTATTTTTTTTATTCTCCTTTAAATTCAATAATTATACATACTTCTCTTAGTAAATCAAGCCCTCAAACCCTTAATTAAACCAATTTTTATCAAGTTTCAATGATTATTTTTAAGTGGAAAGGTGAATTTCAATGTGAGTTATTGGGAAAATTTTAATTAAATATGGATTTGGAGTTTAAAGGGTTTGTAATTTCAATTGCCATTTAGAATTAGGGGTTTTTGCATTTTAGTGGGATTAATTGAATTTTTATTGATTATTTATGTATTCTTGATATTAAGGTGAAGCCTTGGCAAAGGAGAGCAAAGGAAGGGAGAAAGAGAAGAAGTAAATGCCATTTGGAGGGTGTTTAAGGTTTGGTGTATATTTAAGTTGAACTTAAATTTTTATTTTAAGGCATTAGTGTATAATTATGTAATTAAATTATTTGATGGATACTTGAATGCAAATAATATGTTTAATTAATTATTATATTAGTTCTAAGTGAATTAAATGTGTTTTTAATATTGGATAAAATTTGGGCATATATGTAAATTTAAAAAAAAAATTAGACCTATATGTAAAATTGGATAAATTTTAGACTTATATGTAAAATTGGATAAAATTTAGACCTATAAATAAAATTGTGTAAAAATTCGGACTCAAATGTGAATTAATAAAAAATTAGACTTATATATGAAAATTTGAAAATACATTGAAACTTGTATGTAAATTTTTGAAAGTTTCAGATCTATATGTTAATATTGAAAACTTTTGGGTCTAATTATGAATATTAAAAAAAATAGTTTAATAATTATGATTATTATATTATTAATGAGCCTTGGGTAAACTTGAACATTGATAGGTAAGGATTGGTAGTTGGCATGCCAAGGGTTTTATAGTAGTATTGCACTGTTCTATATCTCTGGTGATTCTGATCTGTATCTCTGATCTGACATATACTCTGATTTGATCTGAATCTAGCGGGTAGTCACTGAGTGACCAATGTCGAATCACCATCTGATAGCCCGTTGGCCAATCCATGGTATCATATTAATGTTTATTTTGGGTGCCTATTGAGATCACATGTAATTGTTTAATCACGTATATGATAAATTAAATTTTAATTTAAAATATGTATTATGTCTTGATTAATTGATTTAAATATTTTGATAAATTTTAACATGTCCTATCAACGTTGTGGTAAGTGATAGTAATTGATTTTGTTATTTGTACTTTGTTTGAATAAATAAATTATATTATTCAACTTTTGTGTACACCCACTAAGCAATTTTTTTTTTTAAGCGTGTTGAATTTACCATGCGCATGTAGTAGAGTTGCCAATAATGAAGACTGAAGAGAGAAACCATATCTGCAGCAACTCAGATTAGTCACATCCTCTGTGTATATAGTTTGGGTAGATATTTCGTTTGTATTCAAAATATTTGTATAACAAATTGTATGGACATCTACTATATGTACATGTGTATAATCAAGAATTATTTTTGTGTTGTAAACGATAAATTATATATATTGTTTCGATTTTACGTTGTATCTAATTACATTGGGTGATTGATTGACCTCAATGAGTTAAAATTTGTATGATGGGTCTATAGTTAAGTAACAAGAGTGAAGTTGAGAAACATAATAATTGTGAGTATTTTTCTTTGTAACAGGTGATGGGAAGTTCAATTTTTAGAGGAGACTTTGTCCATTTGGTTTTAAAATAAAGAAATAAAGAAATAATTTTAATATTAAGGTTTTGAAAGAAAATGATGGCATTCTTTGATCTAGTTTTAAGAAAAGGCGGGTGAGGAGGGTATTACAGTG
Organism: Ailanthus altissimus; assembly: GCA_946807835.1. Classification (NCBI taxonomy): domain Eukaryota; kingdom Viridiplantae; phylum Streptophyta; class Magnoliopsida; order Sapindales; family Simaroubaceae; genus Ailanthus; species Ailanthus altissimus. Next base: position 13,602,350 of record OX327712.1, on the reverse strand, counting down.
CATCAATTTTGCAAACAATGAAATAATTTCTTAAATCTATTAATAACTCACGTAATTGCCATTTGCATATACCATCATCACATTTTACCTCAAAACAATCTTTTGTCAACTTTAAGATTCTGAAGCTTCAATTACCCTTAAGTGCTAGCACACTAATAACCTGGTGAAATTCATCTTTATCACAAAATAATTTTCTTATAAATACATCTTTAATTCAACTATATGAGATTTTATCGGAAATACCCAAGTCTGATGGTGACATAACAACATCCACTTTTTGGTAAATCATCAAAACCGACACATTCTTCTATATTACCAATATTTTCAATACCATAAACATCTCCATCCATCCCATTATTATAGTGTATAAAAGCTAGGTCTTTGTTGAACTTTATAAAAAAGAATTGATGATAGTTATCCAATGAGTTTGAGAGAACCACTAGTGATATTATTAAGGTTGTGTAGCTCACTTGATTGTTACCACTTGTCAACGTGAAATGAGTATGATTAAGTGGTGGGTTCGAAATAGAGGGTTGTTCATCCTTTACACATATGGGTGCTCTAGCATTTACTATTACACATAGATGACAAAATAATCTTTTATTAGCCTAAAAAAAGAATTGAACATTATTATCATTTCTATTCTTAATCGATTTCAACTTATACCCCGTTGCATCAAATTTAATTTTAGAATTATCTTATACTCTATAATATCAACTTCAATGGCACAATATATAATGCTTAAAAGATCTTCATATTTAACATATTTTAAAATTGAAATAATTGACTCATACTCTATGGGACCTGAAACAAAAAAGAAATTATTAAAAAAAATTTTACACTGTTCAAAAAACGTAATCCTAGAAAAGACTGTAAAATTACAAGTTTAGACGCGAAACATGCGAGATGCTCAGAGATGGTTGCGTTGCGAACTAATTCGTAAACTTGCAAATGTGCCCCATGAATTAGTTCGCGGCTCATTACGGCCCATGAATATTGTCCCATGAAGCAACTCTTAGTCCATTTTTTGCAAATATTCCTCCCCCATCACCTCATTTTTTCATTCACATCATTTTTCTTCAAAACTTTACCATTATACATTCGAACTATATTCTAATGTATTTATTTCAAAATAAACACAACTTTAAATAAATCTAACATTCTGAATATATATATATATATACACACACGAGAAAATTTAGAATATAAAACATGTCTTACCTTTATAGATATTTTATAACTTTAAATTTATTTATTCTAAATGTTGAAGTGTTTTTTAAGATGAATTAGTTCAAATCAAATTCGCTTTTGTGTTTGGCATTCAAATATTTTGTTTTTCATTATACATATATATTATGTATATGGGGTAAATATGTTCATTTAGAGTTAATTTGGTAAATAAAGATTAAGTCATTGAAATGTGACAAAAAAAATAATTGGTTACAATATTAGCCAATTTTGACAAGTTTCTTATTCCATTTTTTGTAAGTCTCACACTACTCTTTTAAAAAATAATATAAAAACTAGCAAGTGTTGTTTTAATTTCTAAAATGTTTAAAATTTACTTGTACTCCTTTCGCCATTTTTCTGAAAATGATTGTCTCTCTATCTAAACTCTTTTTAGAAAGAATAAGGAAAATTATCACTTTTCTCCTTGTAAATTTTATATTAACTAATTTTCTTTTTAATTCTTCTATTTTGTTCAATTTCCTCTTGTTGCGAAAGAAAATAGACTCTTTTAAGAAATGCTAATCTTTTAAAGTGTTATTTTATATTTTAAATTTAACTTCAATAAAGTACTTTAAAAGATGTGTATTTTTTTTTTGTCTTTTAGTGTATTTTAGCTTTTCTAATATAAAAGCTACAAACGTGTAATTATTAACACTTGAAACCTGATATATATATTTTTTCTAAAATTTAATACATAAAAAAAATATATATTATTAGATAAAAAATTTACCTGTGTCATTTATTACTATTTTTTTTGAAAGTTTGTCATATATTATTTTTAATAAACTTATATATATATATATACTTACAAAAATAATCTAATAGACATTATTACTCTTCAGTCGATAACAAGTCACTGTAAGACACTATTTTTTACTATTTATATTATTAAATATGTTAAAATAATATTAAATAATAAAAATAGTGTCGCACAGTGACCTATCGCCCATTAGATCAGCCTTATATATATATCAATGACTTAAAACATATTAAATGAATATTAAAATCTAGAAATTCTAATAAATGATGAGTCCATAGCTCTTAATTAAGATTAAATTTAAATAAAACAACAAATTAAAAATCTATGCTTGGTAAAAGCACATTATAAGTATAATTATTTTATAGATTAATTTCAAAAATAATAAAAATATTATTATATTCATACTAAAATTATTTTTATATTTAATATAATTACTAAATTATTAAAAGTTATATATTCTTATGTTTTTATATTTTGGGATACCAAGTATGTGTTATATATGAGCATAAGGGTTCAATCAAGTTGGCTGACTTCTCTACAGCCTTATATTTTTACCTAAGTTCGAATTCCCCTCCCTTCCTAAGTGGTGCTAAATATAATATATATATATATATATGTAACCCCTAAAATAAAAGATGTGCTATATATTCATAGGGGTATAAATTATATATTAATTTTTAAATCTCATTACACATTTCTATTTTTTATTTTTTCTAGCATCAAATCTCATTACACATTAAAGGTAAAATAGTTATAATAATAATAACAACAGAACATACTCTTTTTAGCAATATGAGGCAATTGCCTAATGTAAAAAATTAGTGGGTAAATGGTTAATATAAAAAATAATAGGAGAAAAGTGTAATTTTTTAAAGAATAATGTTATACTTTTTAACTTTGATCCCAACATTTCTTGTGTCAAGTGTCATGAGTCGAGCACTTATCATTGATTTAAAAGATTAGTATGATAAATAATGTTGTTTATTTGTTTATATATACTCAAAATCTACTCAATTTTTATTCAATATGAGATATTATATGTGAAATTCTCCTATACTCAATCACATGACGCTTTCTTCACGATCTAGCCTAAATTCAAGGTCAAACTAACCCGTATTGTCATCCTTTTAAGCAATGAGATCCACTACCTGCATGACAATTTCTATTAGGGTTTAAGATACATAATTTTTAATGTTCACTTGGCCCATATTACCCATCTCTCAAGAGTATAGGGGACTTATATCTTACGTGATAATTTTTATTGGGGCAATTTTAAGGCCTCAAATGTAAATGAAAATTTTGGTCTACTCTAATACCACTTGTTACAGGTCAGACACTTGCAATTGACCAAAAATATTAACTTATTAGATAATACTGCCTACCCCAAATATATACACAAGATTCACCTAATTTTTATTCGATGTGAGACATAACATAAATAATGTGTCAAGAAACAAAGAGTGATAAAATAATATAATAAGTGATTTTAAAAATTACAAAAATTAATTATTCAATAAATACTTGACTCATCACTTTTAAAAATAAAATTATAATTCTTAATTATTTAATGGTATTGTGATGCTATTTGCTTTTGCTTTATTTATTTAAATATTAAGCTCATATATTTATTTCTAATATGATATTTAAACAATGTAGCATATTTTTTCTTATTTTCTTTTACTTTTTAAATTTAACAATATTAAAATTCTCTAAAAAAAATATTGAAATTAAGTTATTTAACAAATATTTAAATTAAAATATTCAAGTTTAATTTTTTTTCTTTGGAAAATATAATATTTACTAAATTTACTAATAGGAGTGTTAACTTTACATGATATTTAGATAATGAAATTTATTGAGAAATAGTTTGCAAAATATTTCTTTTAACTGTTAATTCAATTTAGTTTGAATCATTTAAAATTAGCAATAGATAAAATTTATGTTTAAGAGATCGTTAAGCACAACTTCACTAGTATAATATTAAATTATTATTATTATTTTGTTAATAATATACATATTTTATAAGTTTCATAATATTTTCTCATATAAAATGCATTTGTCTTTGATGAATAAATTCTTTTTTTCTGTTAAAATTTATGAAATTATGTTAAAAAAATAACCTAGTAAAAAAAAATATTTTTTGTTACTTCCTGTTTATATGTTTGCACAATAAGATGCTAGAGAGATGTTTGTTTGTGGTTGAATGTCAAACATAAAGAAATAGAGTGGTGTTGGTTTATAATATTAAAAAAAATAAAAAAATAAATATTAAAAGATGAAAGCATATTGGTTTTTCAAAGCCCCAAGACAAATTTTAGTAACTACACTTTGATCTTAGTCAAAAGGCCAAGAAAGGTATTAGTATGTATTTTTATGGTTATTATCTTGTGTTATTTGGTTTGTAACAATTATTATTATAATATTTATTATCTTATTTTGTGCGAGAGTTATTTATTTTATTATTAAGGTAAATTTTTTTTCTTCTTTCGAAGGAATCTCTAATTGAGAATATTTTTTTTTTCAATTTAAAAAAATTGGGTCGGGTACTTATTAATATAAAAATATATTATTAGGTCCCGTTAAATTTTTTGATATTTTATTAGAAGGCTCTATTTCTATATCTTTATTAGTTTCTATAATAGAATTCCGTATATTTTTTTTTAAAAAAAAAGAGACAAATTTTAATCCTGATTTTTTTCATACAAAATGACGTTATATTAAAGTAATGAAAGAATAAAAAAATGAAAATAAAAAGGTCATATTTTGAGTGAAAAAAAAGAGACAAAAGTAAAATAAAGACTGAGATATATGCCAATATTATAATACTACCAAGCCAGTTTGTATAGGGTAATATTAGTTCTTTTCGTCTTATATCTATTTTCTTTTTGAATTCTTTGTCACAAACTAACTTGTTTCGAAGTTCTAATGATATAATTGTCCAACAATTGATTTTTAAATAGCAATAATATTATATATACAAATTAATCATATAAATTTATTTATATTATTAATGTATTATAATATAATTAGAATGATAAATATAAATTAATAAAACAATAAATATATAATAAATAATGTGATAATAAGGAATCGATCATATAATACTATGTCAGGTAGTATAAGTAAGTTTATATATCTGAAATTATTCTTTTTAGCAAAGTTTTAACTTAGAAGTTTTTTCAAAAATAACTTAAAATTTTAGACAATTAACTTTTTTAATCACAAACTAATACTTTAATTTTTATTAGCTAAAATTAGAATAAATTAGCACAATTATCCTTATTTATAAAATATAATAATAAATAAAATACTTTAAAATAAATATATAAAAATCGACTAACATTCTCAAAATTAATTTTAAAATACACGTTATAATTTTGTATAAAAAAACTCAATCGTGTAATGTGATGAAAATTTAATTCGCCAAATTAATCGTTGATATAGTGTTTACCGTATATTACTATTGTTAACAAGTTGATTGTAGCTTAGCACACTTTTTTTTTTATTTTTTGCGAATATTTTTCTTGGGCCATTTTAAAAAATTTTCCTTTAATTTAGATGAAATTAAAGGCTGATACCTTATAGCTAAAAATTTACAAACTCCATTCTTATTTGTTTTTCAGAAACAAATTAAGGATTCGGATGTTATTATCCCGTTTTGAAATGAACTCTGATTAAGAATGATTTGTTGTCATTTGGGATTTTTATTAGGCTAGCTATTAGGTAACATTTATAAACACGATTTTAAAGTTATTTGGTAACAGCTGAAAGACTATGTAGCTTTTTGATTTGACACGTGTTAATTTAAAATACACATTTAAATAAAATGATTTTATTACTTATTATTATGTTAACTTCTATGGTGAATTTTTAATAGTTGGGTATTTATATATATTTTGTTAAAAAATAAAATATTAATGTTGATTTTTAAAATTTTAAGTATCGGTGATATTAGCCAATACTTTAGGGTATCGATGATAATATCCTCTTTAAATTATTAAAATCGCAGGAAATGATTTTATCTTATGCTTATGCCCTCTGATAGCACTTTCCCCATTATAGCCTCCAGGTCAACCAAACCTAATATATCGTCTGAGGCTATAATAGTACATTCATATACAGCTCAAGGAATATCACCGATCGTATATAAACACACTCCCAATTCTGCCCTTCCAGAAACTTGTACCAAAACGCACGTACAAACAAACCGGAAACACCCGGTAACCGCAACAACATTACCGGCTCTCCGTTGTCCTACCCGGTAATATCTATAAATAACCCTTACTAGGGTACAAAAGCTCAGCCTATCACCAACCGCCTCCCTCTCTTTATCTCTCTCTCTCTCTTTCAGACCAAACACAAACCTCAAATCCATCGATCCTCAAATTCAAAGCACTCTTAACAAATCCTTAAGATCAAAACCTATAAAACACTTGTGTCTTCAAAAATTTTCCCTCTTAAAAGGGTCGGATCTGATCTATTTTCCCTCCAAGTCCTGGGTTTTTCCTTTTCTCGGCAACTTTAATAACCCTAGATTCGTCGAAATTTAATTACTTAGATCGATCTTCAATCTAAGATTGTAAATTTTTGTGGGGTTTTTGGTTTCTTAGCTGTGAAAAGGAAAACCCAGAAAGCGATTTTCGGATTCTCGTTGTCTTTTGACTTGAATCGAGTTGTATAATTTTTGAAAAGGAGAAAAAAAAAACCCATAAAAGATTTTGTACAAAGGAGTAAAAAGATAATTTTTTTCAAAGAATAATTTAGGGATATTATTGATCAGTGAGGAACAAGAGCAGAAATGGCTGAACAAGGTGGCTTGGAAGGGAGCCAGCCTGTGGATCTTTCCAAGCACCCATCCGGCATTGTTCCCACTCTTCAGTAAGTCCCTTTTGATCTGCTTATTAAAAATTTAATGTATTTTAGTTGTATGTGTGTAAATACATGTATGTTTGTGCATCTGTTTGTTGTTCTTGGTGATTTGGTGGATGAGCGGTCTGTGGATCTCGGGTTTGTTGGTATTTATAGATGGTGTAAATTATAAAAAAAGGAGAACGTTTGAAGAGGCGGATTTAGTGTACTGGTGCTATGTATTGATACCAAATTGCTGGGTTTGATTTTTCTCTGGATTTGTTTATTGAAGTTTGGTTTTAATTGTTTTATGGAATAGGTGGATTGTTGGGATGCAGGAAATTTTTAAAGGGAAAAAAATAAATTGAAGATGTGGTGCAGGTCAGTTGTGTATATATTTCAGTTCAAGTGATTTTGTTGATGGGGGAGTTTTGGATGTTAAGTTTGTCAATTGGATTTGTAGACATGAGAAGGAATGAAGTTGGGTCTCACTGGTTTGAGGTTGAACTATTAGTTGGAATATGAAAATTACAGAAGTGTTTTTTCTTGCGGATTATGATTCCACTCAACTTGCTTTTGAATCTTGGTTATGAAATAAGTGTGATTTAGATGTAGTTGAAGTCTTGTATGGATGTAGAATTCAAATTTTGTAAATTTTTGAGAATTTTGTTGATGGATGTGTAAATTGCAAATGAATTTGTACATCTGGCAAAGTGTGTATATTTGTAACTCTTTATTGAATCATTTTGGCTAGTGCAAAATTTTTGTTTGCTGAGTATATCTTTCCAATTTGGAAAAAGAGTGAGAGAAATTCTTGGTGATAGTATGCTCCACAAGAAGCAAAGTTGAGTAGAACCTGTTTAAACTTGATGCAATGTAGCTTGTATGGAATGATTGATTGTGTATAAAAATTAAAAAAAAGAATTTTTTAATGGTGAAATGACTTAGTAAGACCATTCCGTTCAGAGACAGAAAGGCAAAGATGCCACTAGCTTCTCTTAATGGCTAGATAAATTCTTGGGTATGACTGGTACAAGTTCTGTTTTGCAACATGCTTTGTTAGACAGGGTGGATAACATAGGCTTTGCCTTTGATGAGATATTAAGCTTGTAGTTAGAACTCATTATTGACATGATCCTTCTTCATTATCGATAAGCACTTCATGAAATGGCCCCCTCCATGACCTAGAAGATTAAGTTTGTCAAAAGCAACATTTTAGGCACTTAACAAGTTCAATGGGCTTTGTCAATATCCTTCTAGGTATGACAGAAATTGGTGTAGTTGTATGTTGTCTAATATTGAGGTGATTTTATAAAGCCAGGATGCTTGATTGTTGCTATGTGCTGCAAGTCCATTAAGATTTAGCTATCTTTTGTTGTATATTTACTGTGATGTTATCTAGTTGTGCACCAGCAGTTGTTTCACTAGATTTGTTATTGACTGGTGAGGTATGATCACTGTTTGGTCCCAATCAATTTGAAAGTGTGATGATGATGAAAACTAGATTTTTCATTACTTAGTAAAGCATCTTCATTCTTATGTTTATTTGTCACAACTCTTTAAAAGTCTGTTTCAGTTGTTGCCTCTCATTTGATTACAACACACTCATTTGATTAAGTTGTATTAGGTGCTGTCTGCTATGGAGTGGTATCATTATGTGATTTTCGTAATAATTGTGATAATTATAATTTAAATTGCCCTAAACCGGGAGTTTTGTCTTTTTCATATCTTATTTTGATCTTAAATTAGTTCCTCAGAAATTTGATTGTTTATTCCAAATATGAAACCTTACTGCTATTTCAATTGGCTATTGTTTTCTAGAAACATTGTATCAACAGTCAACTTGGATTGCAAGTTGGATCTTAAACAAATTGCGTTACAAGCTCGTAATGCAGAATACAACCCTAAGGTACGATGGAATTTGACAGTAGTACTCATTTCATTATACTGTTACCCACACAGGATCTTGCTTCTGTTGTCGCAGACCATGACACCAAGCATGAAGCATCCCTCTTTATCATGCTTGTGTGTGTGTATAATTTGGAGTGAATTGATTGGTTGCAAAATTCCCATTATCATGAAGAACTTCTGTCTTTTATAATTGTGGTGCATTTTGTTCTCCATGTTTTTGATCTCCAACTTTTATTTTAAATTGGTCCTACAGCGTTTTGCTGCTGTTATAATGAGGATAAGGGAACCCAAAACCACGGCTTTGATTTTTGCTTCTGGAAAGATGGTTAGTCTTCTTTACAGTCCTAAATCAAATGACACCAACAATTTACTTTTCCTGTTATTATAGTTTAATTAGTAGCTAGGACTCTTCTTGCTCCTTTTTTCATTTCTTCCATTCTTATTAATCAACATGTATATGAAGGCTTCACTTTTAAGGGAAGTAATACATTTGCTTTGCATTTTGGCTGATAGAGTTACCTCTCTTTTTTCAGGTTTGCACAGGTGCCAAGAGTGAACAGCAGTCAAAACTGGCTGCAAGAAAGGTATTTGTTTTCCCTGTGGATTGCTCATAGCTTGTAATTATGTTTGTCATATGAGTGCCAGATGCAATTCTTCTTAGAACAAAATCGAGACAGAAAAGGAAAAAAGTTTTGCATCAATTTACACAAGTTTTAAAGATTCTTCATTGATAGTGCTGAAGAGTTGTCTATGAGTGCCAGATGTAATTCTTCTTAGAACAAAATCAAGACAGAAAGGGGAAAAAAGTTTTGCATCAATTTACATAAGTTTAATTCATTGATAGTGGTGAAGAGTTGTCTATGGTGTTAGATGATCACAAACTTCCCTCCTTATGGTCTTTAAGTTATCACCTAAGAAGATTTGGCTAAATTGATCCTTTAATTAGTAGGGGCATACTTCTATAGTGACTTTAGCATGATATATTGAATTTGTATTTTTCAGTATGCTCGAATCATCCAGAAGCTAGGATTTCCGGCAAAGTTCAAGGTAATCTCTCTCTCTCTCTCTCTCTTTCTGATAAAATGTTTGTAGACGTGTAGCACATTACTTCTATGCTATTATCTCGTTTGGGATTTATATTTATATGTTTTGTCTGCCTTGTTATTCTGATGCAGGATTTTAAGATTCAGAATATTGTTGGCTCCTGTGATGTTAAATTCCCCATCAGACTTGAAGGTCTTGCATACTCTCACGGTGCCTTTTCAAGTGTGAGTGATACTATCTTTCATTAAATTTCGTCTGTGGTCACATAACTGATTTAAGTGCAGCCTTTTGGTTTTAACTTTGAGTTGTGTACTGATGTCTGATTCATTGGATTATTGATTCCCGCTAAGCATTAGTCTCTGCTAGATGTGTATGTTTGTGGTGACTTGACATATTCTGCGTGTGCCAATGTTCTTTGTATGGATACGCAAACTCCATGTATATTAAAAGTTTTCTTATTGCTATATGTAACTGACGTTTCCAAGGATGACAACTTATCACCTGTCTATTTTGGTGCAGTATGAACCAGAACTTTTTCCTGGGCTTATATACCGCATGAAACAGCCTAAAATTGTGCTCCTTATTTTTGTGTCTGGAAAAATTGTGATCACAGGAGCCAAGGTACATCGGTTTTCCTGTCTTTGGTCTATCCAATTTATGTGTTTTCTTATGGAGTTGTGGAATGAGATCACAATTTTCTGTCTGATTTTTTCTTTAGGTAAGAGATGAGACCTACACAGCCTTCGAGAACATATACCCTGTGCTTACAGAGTTCAGGAAGGTCCAACAGTGGTATGGCATAAGTTCTCTCACTCTCTCTGCGTGTCTCCACATGTGCACACGCATTTTAAGTTGGTTGCTGATGCTCTACTCTTGAGTATCTTTCCATTGGTAACCCTTTTATCATTTTCCAAATGAAGAAGTTATAAAAAATTGTAAGTAATTTTACATACTAAGTGATGTGGCATTCATCTTGCGAATGGTGAATCATCTTAATGTTCTGGTGATTAATCATGCACTTGGGTCAATTTTACCATCACTTGGCACATCTTCTGGAATGAAAATATTTAATTCTTATTGGGATGAGTTGTTAAAAAAATTCCCAAGTGTGAAAATTTTCTGATTGCTTGTTAGGAAGAATGGGATTTTGGCTGATGTTTATTATGTGATTTGGTTGCAGACTGTGCCAAGGTGATATACATTTGAATGGGGGCTTCAACTCTGTTGTGGAATGTGGATAAATAAGCATTTCGAGGAAGTGCTTTCTTTGTTTGTGGCTTGAGGTTGAGGAAGGGGGGAATTCAAATGTGAATATGTGGAAGCATGGACTTGGCAGCTTGGAATTAGGCTGCCATTAGGGTCTCTTCTTTAAATCTGGACCTGGTCTCTTAACCCACCAAAAAGATGATGAGAGCTTCAAGTGTCTCAGTGTAATTAGTTTTTATTTGGTTGAAGAGACTAGAAGGGCATAGAATGAAGGAACATCTTTGTTTCATGATTTATTTAATGTGAAAACAGTTTTGGTGGGTGGATTTTGGTAATAACAACGCTTTTCCCAATTTTGACAAACATGGATCATCCATCTTAGAGTTGTGATATCATGTAACATTACCATTATCTCGGTTGGATATAAGGGGTTGTGGGTACGAGTGTGGAGAAGAATTTGGTTTCTATTAATGTATTACTTGAAAATTAATTATAGAAGTATAAAAACTATTGTTGTCATCCACCACACTGAATACTTTTCTGCTTGTTATGCTTCTGAAATTAATAATAAAAATTGGATTAAATAAGTTGGTTGAAAATTTCAACTTGATGGATTCTGTTCAGTGAAAGTTAGAATTTAATTTGATCAGAGTTTCGAAAGAGTGCATCTTATCCCACTCCTGCTTAATCAAAGCTTTGTTAATTGTTCATATTTCTTCGTTTCTTTCTCGATCTCACAAAACCAGATGAATTGGTTTTTATAATTTATGATGAGGATTTGGAAATTTTATGAATTTATCACATTAGAAATTGAAACTGACTTTTGATGAAGAAAATATCATAATCAAAACAAAATAATCTCATTTGAATTTGGGATTTTCGTTAAAAGAAAATGACAACAGTGATCACATTTGTTCCGAGAAAAAGAAAAGAGAAAATAATGACGCGGCGACTGCGTCATATCAACTGCAACCGAAAGAAGATATTCCGAAAGCATATATATGAAAACATGTGGCAACGGTTTTTTTAACGTGAAAGGCTTTCAAGTTTCTTTCTTTCACTTCAAGAACAACAATCTCTTCTTCACTTTGCTCTCTTCAAATCAAACAAAACACAAACTTGTTGTAAACAAATAAATATCTTTCTTGAGTTCCGACATAACCACCAAAATATAAGTACTTTACTTCGATTAACAGTTTGTAAGAACTTCCTGTGGATGATGGCTCAATTTACAGCACAAGGTGGCTTAAAGTTGCTCCTCAATGGTGATGGAGCATCATTTGGGGTGGAAACTAGAGAATGTTTTCATTACAAGCATGGTGGTGGTGGTCTAAGATCATTACACGTTCACAAGAGAAAGCTAACGGGGTCTCGCACAAGAGTTTGGTCCTCTTTGAACAAGAGGAAATCCAGTCAGTTCAGTGTGGAGGCAAGTCTCAATGTGATTGATAAGGGGATTCATGATGAGAGCGAAGAGTATGAATATGATAGTGACGAGGATGACTTGGCTTGCTTCAGAGGCCTGGTTTTGGATATCTCCTACAGGCAAGTTACTTCTGTAGTTGTTCAGGTTTTGTGGACAAGTTGGGTTACTGGTTAAGACTTTCCAGCTTTATTTAGACTTGTAGTTGTTCAGGTTTTGTAATGGTTTAATTTCAACTGGATTTTAGGTAATTCAGTAATTTGTGTGCATCTGATGTTGAATCAGTTCTCTAGAATGCCCTCTTCAGCAATTATGTCAATACATGAAATTTTAGAAAGAGCAATATTGAAAATGATTGGATACTAGACCTGATCTGATGGCAAATTGGTTATTTTTGTAAGCGTTCAAAGACTCGTATTTCTATTAAGACATTAATAAAAGTTGACTAGTAGAAATAATGCTTTCTTTTCCTCCTAAATTGAGTATTAAAAACTTGTCAAGTATTATGTGCAGTTGAGTCAGAGTGCTGAAGTTTGTAAACTTGGACCAAAAGCACAAGTTTTTGTCACAATGATCAATTTGCGAGATAGAAGATCAATGTGGTACATAATGTGGTTTCAATTTGCACAGCTTTAAGGCTTTTATGAGTTGGCCATAAACATTTCTCGCATAATTATGTTACTTCTAGAAGCCAATGTGTGAACCTTATCAGATATGATAATTTGGAATGCGTTGTCTCACCTTGTCATGAATATTCTTTGGCTCAGTTGCACTCTCTAATTGTGTACTAATTATTGTTTTGGGACAATAATTATTGCCAAAATGATCTCAGCGGTATTATGATTATGTGATAGATGAAGTCCAACTTATGAAGTCTACCTTCCCTTTCTACTAATACTTATTACTTAAAATGGGTTCCTCTAATTATCCATTCATTTTCTTAATGTCAGAACAATATAACAAATACCCAAATCATCACTTATAAAGATGAAGGGGAAAGTTGAATTCTCAGTTCTTGGTTTGCATACATACACAGTTCACATAGCTTCAAGTGCTCAAATTAGTTCTCTTTTTTTTTTTTGTCACTTTCTGTCTAATCTTCTGCCATATAGTAGATAGACTTGCCTGTATCTGGAACTGATTATTGGTTGACTTCCTTCAGGCCTGTCAATGTTGTCTGCTGGAAACGTGCTATTTGTTTGGAGTTCACGGAAAAGGTTGGATAAATGTGACTTCACTTAGATGTTTGGATGGTAGTAACAAGCATATAAGATTCTAGGTTTATAATTTTGTCATCTACATTATTCAGACAGTTTTAATCATAAATTGAAAAATAATTGAAATTCCTGGAAGTTGCATAGCATTTGTGGAGAACATATTGTAGACTGGAGTTGATACATGATATTGTATTAGTGACTGATATCAATCTTGGACACTACGGTTGCTTTGCCTTGGCATAAAAACATACAAGCTTTTCTAGTTTACAAATTCAAACGCACATAGTTCAATTTAATTTTAAGTTTCTTGACATTGCTTCTATCCAGGCCGATGTTCTGGAATATTATGATCAGACTGTAAACTCCGTAAATGGATCCTTCTATATACCAGCTGTGTTAAGGGTATGTAACTACTGAGCATTTACAGTTCATTGTGTTGTTGGACTTCTTCATCCCAACTCCTCTGTGATTGTTATTTCATCCTTCACCTTGTTATTTATTGAAAGCATTCCTGCCTTTCTGACTAAATTTTTTATTATCTTTACTGTATTCTAATTCACCAATCATATCCTTCTCTTCTTCTAGGTTCCACATCTACTGCAGGTTGTTAAGAGGAGACGAATCAAAACCAGCCTTAGTCGTAAGAATATACTATATCGGGACAACTACTCATGTCAGTAAGTACTTTCATGAAGCTGAACTTCTTGATCATTGCTTCAACAAGTAGACACCTAGTAATAATTGTAAGTCCATGTGATGATTTAGGTTAAGCAGTTCTTTTCAGGAAGCTCTAAGTGTTGGTAGAACTCTGGTAGGCTTTATCTTATCCAAAAAAGAAGGGAATCCTCTGCTAGGCTTTTTAGATCCAATAGTATCAAGGAATGTGATTCTTTTGTCAATGTGGTTTCTTGTTTCTTGAATTTGAGGATCTATTGTTTAAATTTCAATTGGTGTACTTCTCTATATGTCATTAGCACCAAGTACAAAAGTAGTTGTTTGTTTGCAAAAAAAACATCTCGAGAGACCACTGTGTTGACCACATGGAGTCAAGGTTCAAAAATTTCTATTCAAGTCTGAAAGCCTTGGTTCTTATATGATGCAAATTCCTTGCAATGAAGCTGCACAAGAGGTGTGGGATTCAAATCCTACTCATATCAGGGTTGAATAGGGGTTTAGTCTTCATTTATGTAATACTTAAAAAGAAAAAGAAAATTATTATAAAAAAAAAGTTAATGACAGTAAATTTTCATTGTCTTCTGAGTATGCTTTTCACATTTAGTGCTTATTGACTAACCTAATGTTTCCTTTATAAATAGGTATTGTTCTTCACATGAGAACTTGACTATTGACCACGTTGTGCCGGCTTCAAGAGGAGGAGAATGGAAGTGGGAAAATCTGGTACGAAAATTTTGTCTGGTTATATCTCTAATTGAAATTTGTTAATTTGCTTCCACTTTTGGCTATTGCTCTCATTTTCTTTGAATATGTTTCATCACATATAAATATTATTTGTAAAAAAAGCAGAAGGGATGATAAGAGAGGGGAAGAGACTCTTTTGAAACATAAAATGCAGAAGTCAAACATATCAGAACAATAGGATGTTTTTTTCCCTTTCTTCAAGTGACTTACCTTTTCAATTTGTTTGGTAAAGCTTTTTGAGTTGAGTGGAGTTCCACTACATGTAGTTAGTTATTTCTGATATTTTACCATTTTGGAGTAATTATGCCTACAGGCATGTGTATGAGATTGTTCACTTCCATTTTCAAAAATTTCCCTTTTACTGGCAGCTTCTTTCTGTTATGTACATGATCCAACATCTGAGCGATGCTAACTTAGATGATTAATTTTCCAAATCTTAATATGAGATGCATGTGAGTGAGATAGATGGACTTAGTCCTTAGAAGTACAAGGAACACAATATATGAAATTAAATTAGCATTTTAACACCCTTTCACTTACACAATTAACCGTGGAATGACTGAAAACCTCAATGAACGATGATACCAACAAATTTAAGTGTTAGTTTGTGACGTTATGTTTCACCATTGAACGGCATCATTGATCTTTCCAGAGACTTATTTTCCGAATGTGGGAAACATGGAAACTCTTGCGAGGGATGGTATTCTTTACTATGGATTTAACCATTGTTTGTTCTGAACTATTGTAATTCTTTCAACAGGTTGCAGCATGCATCAAATGCAACTCAAAGAAAGGTAAAAAGACTCCGGAGGAAGCAAATATGAAGCTCAGTAGGGTTCCCAAGGTATTAATTGGATACCTTTACCATGTTGCTCTTCTGGGTTGGACTCAGCTTTTCAAGCTTTGCTTTGTACACTTAAAAATATTATGTTCAGCTATCAAAAGCATAAGCCATTAGCTAGGCTGTTGTCTTTCCAGCCATGGACGAGCATTAAGATAACTTCAGCAGTACTAAAAATTTCAGCCTCGACTTGTAGTTAGTTTCATTTAAATGGGAATAAGAAATATGATTTATGTTCCTTCGTCCTGCAGGCACCCAAAGATTATGACTTGGTTGCCATACCGCTAACAAATGCAGCAATAAAAATGCTTAGGATAAGAAAGGGGACTCCAGAAGAATGGCGTCAATATCTATCCTCAGAATCATGAACATCCCTTATTTACACCATTGTACATTCCTGTAATTCGTACATATCCTACCTATGCTCACTCCTTGTGTCCAAGCCTTCTGCAAGCGCCTTGAAATGTATGTAATTCTCGACATATTGATATAAATTTTTCTTTCTCTTTCCCTCTGAACACAATAAATTCATGTCTGGTAAATGCTTAACATTAAAATAAAATGTAGATATCTGTATGGTCTCAACCATTCCCATTGGTAGTACTTTCCTCTTGATGCTTCTCAAAGGAACCAGTTACTCTGAAGTTTCTGACTTGTATATTAATGGATGAGTCTACATATTCTAATTTATTCTTGCCCGGAAACAAATATTTATAATTTGTGATAAAGGCTGATGAGAGAATCAATCTATCCTGTGCATATATGACTGCAAATCAATGTGTGCATGACATCTAGACTCCTTTACACAACTGAACTGAGTTATGTCAGCTACCCTCGAAACACTAAACATGGCATATTCGCTTTTCTCAGTTCCTGCTAAATAATCTGAGTAGGAATCTTATCGTTCCTCTCTGTTCACTGATTCAGCCTTCTAGTAATAAGTTTCTTAAATGAACCAAAATCTCCTTTCCACATACTTTACAGAGAGAAAACTACCCACTTTCTCATTTGTGGCGAGTGCTAAAAATATTAGTTTATTAAATAATATTTTTTATCTACTTATTTATATATTAGATAAATTTATTTTTATTCTATATAAGACCTAATTTTTCATTTCTAAACATACCAACCATCTTATGATTGGCCGCTTCGGCTTTCATTCGGCATTGCCATACTTTTGTTTAATTTTAAAAACACATAACCTAAAGTTTTTATTAAATAATTTTAGTTTTATTTTCAAATTTAAGTTTATTTTGTTCCATAACCACTTGATAAAAAATTTTATATTATTCTTACTTTAAAAGGAGTTAAATTTTATATCATTAAATATTCATTCACTTCCATTAGAATTTCAATAAATTAAAATACTTAATACTAAGAAAATATATTAATTAAGTAAATATTAATAATCAATTAATTAACAAATTATAAATTTATAAAGATCTCTTTTTTTTAAAAAAAATATGTAAAAATTATAAAAACCACACATGATGTTGGACAAATTTTTTATTAGAAAATTTCTAATTAAGTTAATTTGGATTTTTCGTATTTTAGTAGTACTAGTATTCTTAAAATAGGATAATAATTTTATTTGGGCTCTTCTTTAGTTTTTTATATTTTAAATTGAACTTATTCAGTTATTTTGCCCATATTTTATTCTAGTAATATTATGAGTTATTTTATGAATTAGCATTTCCTATTTGGTTAGAAATCATCATAGATACCTAAATATATTATATGGATTTAGTTTATTATTTATTTATGTAGTAAGTAGGTCTTATATGCAACCATAAGATTTTTCTATAATGTATTATGTTATGAATTTATAAAATTATTAATTTAATATGTTGGCCCTAAAGTACTGTCAAAAAATATTATTTAATCGATGATATTATCAATTTATTGAAGTTTTATTGCATCTTTATTTTTTTAGTAATTACGACTTCAAAACAATAACAACCCATTCTAATTGAAGTTTTAATCATTTATTGCTTGAAGGAAATTTATGAAGTTTTAATTATTTATTAATAACTATTTGGTTGGGAATCAATATAGATAATTAAATATATCATATGAATTTAGTTTATTATTAATTTATATAGTAAGTCTTATATGCAACCATAAAATTTTTTTATAATGTATTATGTTATAAATTTATAAAATTATTAATTTAACACGCCGGTCCTAAGTTGAGACCGACAAAAAAATATTATTTAATCAACATTTATCAATTTATCAAAATAAATTATTAATTTAATACGTTAATCTTAAATTAGCATTGATAAAAAATATTATTTAATCGATATTGTCAATTTATTAAAGTTTTACTGTATTTTTATTATTTTTTTAGTAATTATGACTTCAAAACTATAGCCACCACAATTCTAAATGAAGTTTTAATCATTTATCTTGCTTGAGTGGAAATTTATGCAGTTGAGAACAAGTTACTTAAATCATTCATTGAACTCATTATGGCCATGTGATTTCACCTTTGAAGGTCTTTCCAAATTCCAGTTTTCACCTTTGAATTCATCATACTTGTAGGCATATATATATTCAAAAAAAAATTCTAAGCTATAAAATTTTCTGCTTTTATTATGTGAAAGTTTTATGATGTATGTGGACTTATTTTAAATCATAGCTGGATGGAATCATAGTCATGGGCACATTTTTCCAACTTCATACATTATTAATTCATATTCTCTCACCCCCCATTTTCTCTGAACAATAATTGCTTACATTGTCTCCATCTACATTGCTTGGAATTGCATGAGATGAGACTGTCCCCAGCTCACCCACTATTCCTTTTACAGAAAATGCAGCACTGTCCACTCTCACATGTTATCATGAATAAACACCTTATTTGTTTTGTGGGTTGTTCTTTTTTTTCTTTTTTCTTTCAAACTTTTACTTAATTATGCTATGCGAGCTCTTGTAATTTTCTGATCAAGTTCCATCAAACTGGGTATAGAAAATGAACTCTTCCAATCACCATCAACACATTAACTAGGTTCATGTGTTTTTACATTTTGGGTAGCAGGTACAAGATTAGCTTAAATTCATAACTCCTTGCCGGTTGTTCATTCGTTACTAAACCATTTATTTGGGTTTGTTGTTTGATTTCATTTTTTTTGTTTTTGGTTTTTTTAATCTATTATAAAGGAAACTCAATTTGAGAAGAAGTAGGTTATGAAAGTTGATCAACTCATAAATCATATAAACTTACATGAGTTTTGGTTGGTATATATAAATCAGGATTGGCTAATATAGAGTTACAATCGCCTGAGACAAAAACTTAAAATCTCTTGTATAAAAATTTAAAATTTGATGCAAGCAAGAACATGGATAGGTATCAAGTTTGGAATATGATGGTGGGAAATGATAATTCATGCAGGGATAGTGATGATGATGATCCATATTTGATATTTGAGTTGAGTATATGATAAATGTTATGAAGTAGATATATATTTCAAGGTTACTGATTGTCAGATCCTTATGATTTACCTGTTTTATTTAATATAATTTTTTTTTTAAAAAAAATGTTTCAAATATTATTTTGCCTGTGAACATTAGTTGCAATTGGCTTTTTAATTTTATGTAATTATTATTAAAAACCCTATAGACAGACTATATTGTGAGGACAAAGTAAAGTTCAATTAAGTACGGTCCAAAGTTATCACATCCATAACCACAAGCATAAGGCAATGTCCTGCCACTTTGTACTCGTATAGACAGAATGTAGTCAAACCAAATCATCCCTCACCTCCTCACTCCTACTAGTACTAGTACTAATACTGCCATTACCAGTAGGAGTATGTTAGTATATAGTTTTATAACTGGTATAAAACTGTCTTTTCATGAAATTTGTTAAAAATGTTATCAACCCATTTAAAAATCTGCACATAGAAGTTAAGAGTTTGGAATCAAATTAAGACAATTTCCAAGAAATAACTGGAATTCAAGCTAATCGGATAAAGATTTTTAGTTACTTACCTTGTTTCTGGCCGTCTTGGATTTTGATCCTTTTAAAACTTTTGAGAAGTTATAAGTGAGAGAATTGATTATTGTATGACTACTTTCTAAGCAAGAGGAGAATGATTTTATATCCATCAGTTATGTTATGGTTTGGTGGTTTATGATTGTGTATGGTTAATGGTAGCTGCTCAATTTGATGAACACAACTTGAACATTCATGCTTAGACAACAATCCCAATTCCCTATTTCTCCTTGTTTTTTTTGCTTTTTCTACACCACTAATAATTTCAATTCACCCAAAAGATTTAAATCTGCAAACCATTTAAAAATCAAACTGATAAAAGCTGGTTTTCAAGTGAGTTTCAATCTAGAGAATCCAGGCAGAGGCAGAGGTAAGCCAAAGGTAAAGCAAAAGCTACTTAATTGGTTTGTCCCCCCCAAAAGTTCACTCTCTCATACTCATTATTTCCCTTTTTTTAATCTTTTTACAGAGAGAAAGAAAAAGATTGAAGTGATTTTACCGCAGAGGCCAGAAAGCAGACACAGGCCTCAGATTTTTGTCCCCACTCATAACTTCTTCACCTCACACCTCTTCCCCCCACTCCCCTTTTCTCAACTTATATTATCTTTCTTTTTTTCTTTTTTCTTTTTTCTTGTTTTTTTAATCTTTTTTTAATCTTTTTACTTAAAGCATTTGAGTTTTTGACCTTCACCTAAACTAAAAATAAAACAAATTTAATCAAAATATTATAAATTTAAACTCAACTATGTCATGTTCTCCCAATAACCAAAATATAGAAAATACATATTTAAGAGGTAAAATAATAAATATCACACTATTAAATTAAAAATTTTTATAAACACAACACTTAAGCATTAATGTAAGTCTGCTCTAAATGTTATGTCATAAACACAAAATTTAAAAACTTTTAACATAATTAAAACTTATAACTTAAAAATTAAAATGTGTCTCAAAAACTTTAACAAAACAAATAAAAATTTGTAAAAAAAATTGAAATATGTAACATAAAACTTAAAATATTTAATAAATTATATTTTTGTTCAAATTAACCCATTTTAAAAAGAATTTTGAACTTTGTCGAGAGAATTAATTTTATGGTTGTCACCAATCAATTTCAATTAGAGTTAGAAGTTTTGAAAATTCAAGTGTACATAAATATTGTTTAGTAAAAAACAAATTTCTCTTTCTTTAAAAGTACAAACATCTCATTGAAAATAAAATATTTAAGCTACTCTAGATTTTGCGCTCTATCAAAAATGTAATGTTATATTTTTTAACATTTTAAATAATATTTTAAATTTTAAATTAAAATATAAAATAATTATTAGATAGTGAAATATTATAAATTTTAAAATTATTTATTATATTATTTTACCATCTAATAATTATTTCACACATTATTTTTAAAAAATTTAGAATACTAGAAAAATGTAGCATTATTGAGAGAAAATGATTAAAAATCATGATGTAAAATAAGTTAGAGTCGAGCCAATGAGAAAGGACATGGAGTAAAAGTGTGAAGACATTTTAAGCGAGCGAATGCTGCAGCGAAAATTCTAGTAAGTAACTAGAAAAGTGGTCATGAGAACGCCCTAGTATTCTAGCCAAATGACCTAGTGTCCTCAACACCCCATCGTTAATGCTACCTATTTCGAAAATAAGAAGACTCCTAAGTTTGTTAAAATACTTTATTTGATTCCAACTTAAAATGTATATAGCTATATAAAGGTATTAGAGAATAACAGTTAGCATAACAATTAGCCTCAGTTAGTCTTATCAAATAAGTCAAGAAGATCAACATTATTGGATTATTTCAAGTGATAAAGTTGGATAAAGAATCAATACCAGTGATAGCTAAAATTGAAATACTTAATTGCTAATTGTATCTTATCATATGGTTTTGTATTTGAGTTATACATGAGATAAAAATGATCTCTTACTAAACTTGTAAAGTATCGTGTTTATATATTCACTACTTATATGCAAAGTAATAAAAGAAGCGAGATTAACTCTCTGCATTGCAATCAATCATTTTTCTATCTTAATATCGGAGCAAACAATCGATTCTGTTGACATGGCCACCACAGAATTTTCTAACACTTCTTAACAAACCCCTATTTCCAAAATTCAAAATGTAGGATCCACCAATCAAGCCAATTGTCTCATTATCCATTAGCTTCAATACTTTGAAATTGGACAGACAAAACCTTTTGACCTAAAAATTTCAAGAGCTTCTTACCATTCGAGGGCATGACCTTGAACAATTTATTAATGGCACAAAGAAAAGGCCAGACTCAATATATGTTGCAATAGATAAAAATGACAATACTATCATAATCCTAAATTCTTATTATGTAACGTAGATGAAGTAAGATCAACTATTGCTTAGTTGGCTCCTGTTTATTATGACAGAGAACATCCTTGGCACAGTGGTAAATTGTGCTATCTTATATAAATTACAGACAACCATAAAAAGGTTATTTTCATTTCAATCTAAAGTAAGAGTGTTTTATTTTTGAACACAACTTCAAACTGCCAAAAAAAGGATGAATGTCTATAAGTGACTACTTTGCTAAAATGAAAATAATTGTTGATTACTTAGTTACTGTAAGAAACTCAGTCAATGATGATGATTTGATCTTGTACATATTGGCTAGATTTGGCTCTAATTTTGACTTTATAGTAGTCAATATAATATTTAGAAATGAATTACCTACCTTGCAATAAGTATATATTATGCTTCTCAAACAAGAAAGCAAAAATGATTAGTTCAATGCACAAACAAATCTTGATTTTTTAGCCAACGTTGTTAAAAACAACAACAATGATTATTTCACTTAGACACATGGCAAAGAAGAAACAATAGAGGAAGAGAAAACTTTAATCGAGGCAGAGGAAGAGGAAACCAACATTTAACAAAAATGTCTTCAACAACTCTTAACAAAAATCCAACAATAATCCCAAAGATATCTACCAAATATGTGGCAAGACAGGCTATATAGTTGCAAAGTTCTAGCACAAATTTGATGATAGTGACACAAGACCACCATCAACTAATTATGTCACACCATCAGCTTACATCACTGCTTCGAATGACTAAGCAGATCAAATTTGGTATGTGGACAATGGTGCTACAAATCACCTTGAAACCTTAGTTCTAAAAGTGAGTGCAAAGGGAATGAAAAATTTACAATAGGAAATGGTAGTAAGTTATCTATTTCTCATATTAGCAAAAGTAAAATCTTATTACTTGCCACCAAACTCACACAAAAAAATCTTGTTTTACATAACACTCTTTTTATTCCCTCAATCTAAAAAAATCTCATTAGTCTTTTAAAGTTAGTAACAAATAATTTTGTCTTTATTGAAATTTATAAAAATTGCTAATTTGTTAAGGACAAGAAGTAATGAGTGATTTTGCTACAATGTTATGCTAAAGATGAGCTATATCAATTGCCAGTCAAGAGTTCTTATATCAAAGGTGCACTATAATAATCTAATTTTCCTTTCAGCTGAGTCAATAAAGAAACATCTCATCAAGATGATTCAAAGTTTAATTCTTAAGTTAGGGTCAGAATTAGGAAAGAATAAAACACTCAATTATTTCAACTTAGTTCATATTAAATTGGGACATCCTAATACCAATGTAATGAAACAAGTTGTAAAAGACTATCATAGTCTTCCTCATTTCAATAAAATAAAATGTAATTCATTTCTAAATCTAAAGTTCTATTCTCACTGTCAATTTAGAAAAGCTCACAAGCTTCACTATTATGTTTCCACATCTAAGACTCAACAACCACTAAAATTAATCTAAATGGATTTATGGGGTCTTGTTGCACTAAAATTAACCTAAGGCTATGCGTTTTAAGTTAGTTTTCTAGATGAATTAACTAGGTACACTTGGTATATCATCTGGTTGCCAAGTCAGATACCTATCAAATGTTTTTACAATTTAAGAGTTTGGTCAAGAAATAATTTGATAAATCCATTGAAATGATTTAATCTGACTAGGGTGGTGAATTCAGACCACTCTACAATATCTTAAACAACAAGGCGTTGTATTTAGGCACCCTTGTCCCCACACACGATCAAAATGGTAAAATTGAGTAGAAACATATGTATCTCATTGAAACAACACTTATATTACTCTCACAAGCTGGCATGTGAGTTAAATTTTGATGGGAAGCCATTGAGACAGCCATATACCTTATCAACAGACTCCCAACTCTAGTTCTACATCATGAATCACCATTTCAAAGACTATATAATATTAAACATGATTATACATTCCTTAAAGACTTTGGCTGCACATGTTTTCCATTTTTTAGACCCTATAATCACATCAAACTGTAATTTTGCAGAAGCAAGTGTGTATTTATAGGATACATGTAACACCTCGAAATATGTATTCATTAAATTAATTTTTTTATTTATTATAATTATTTTTTTATTATGATTAAATTTATTTGTTATAGAAAATGGAAGAATTTGATTGGTTGAAAAAGTGTTGGTATGGTAAAAATAGATTCATGGAATTAAAACCTTGACCATTTACACTTTTTCAACACTTAATCATGAACCAATAGCAATTAGCCACCAAATGAATTGGAAAGTGATATAATTAGTTAGTTTTTAACTAGATTTTTATTTAGTCTAGTTATGAATAGTTCTTGAAATTTTTGAACCAATCAAATGTCACCATTTCTAAGCAATGGCATTTTTGTAATTTTGAATCTAGTTGGGGTATTTTTGGAAAGAAAAATGAAGGCTATAAAAGGAGGAATAATATTAAAAAATTACACAATTCTAAACCCTTTGCCCTCTCCCCCCCCCCCCCCCCCCCCCATGCATTTTCTCTCAAATTTTCTTTTATCCCCCTTTTAAATTCAACAATTCTCAATACTTTCATTAGTAAATTAAGCCCTCAAACCCTTAATTAAACCCCTCTTCATCAAGTTTCAAGGATCAATTTCAAGATATAAGGTTTTATTCAAGGTGAGTTGATGCTAAAATTTTTATTGAATATGAATTTGGGGTTTTAAGGGTTAATAGGTGAAATAACCGTGTAGAATTAGTGAATTGTGCATTTAATTTGGTAAATTAGAATTTTATTCATTATTTATGTATTTGGCTTATTAAGGTGAAAGCTTGGCCAAGGATAGCCAAGGGAAGGGGAAGGAGAGGAAGTGAGTTACAAGTGGATGAATTAAGCTTATAAGGTTGGTGTGCACTTTAGTTGAGATTTATATTTTTACTTTAGGGAATTTAGTATATATTTATGTGATTTAATAATATGATGGATGAGTATGTTGAATTGTAGCATTGAATTGATAATTTATATTATTTTTAAATGTATTAATTATGTTTTGAGTATTGGATATTAATTGGCGGTTAAAATTAAAAAGAAAAGAAAATTTGGGCATAAATATGAATTTTGAGAAAAATAGGACTTCTATGAGAATTTTAAAAAAAATATGGACTAATTTATAAATATTTGAAAATTTTAGGTCTTTATGTGAATTATTATAGAATTAGAACTTATATATGACTTTTTGAAGAAATTAGGGCTTAATTACAAAATTTTAGAAATTTAGGCCTATAAGTGGAAAATTAGAAAATTGTGGGCTTAATTGTTAAATCTGAAAATTTTGAAACTTATTTGGGTATTTTTGAATGTTTTGGACCTATATGGAAACTTTTAGAATATTTGAGTTTATGTGTAAAATTTTGAAAAAATTTGAGCATAAAGGTTAATAGTAAAAAAATTTGGGCCTATTTGCAATAATAGAAAAATATTTGTGTCTAAATATGAATAATAAAAAAAATTGAGTAAATGTGAATTTGTATAATAATAATAATAAATTTGTGTTAAAAGTTTTTTAAAGGAAAATAATGTATTAATAATATTACTGAGACGCCCTAAATAAACTTGAACATTGGTAGGGGCGGATTGGTAATTGGCATGCTAATAGGGTATTATAGCAATACTGCACCATTTGCTTGTCTAATGACACTGCTCTGTGTATCTGATCTGTTATCTATTCTGATTTGTTCTGGATCCGATAGATATTCACCGAGTGACTGATGTCGAATCACTATTTAATATCTGTTAGTCCATTAGCCAATTCATGGTATCGTATCAGTGTTTATTTTGGGCGCCTACTTAGATTAATTGTAATTTATTAAAATATTTAATAAATAAATAAATTATAAATATGATATGTGTATATATATATGTATTTGATCAATTGAAATGAGGAATTAAATAATGTTTTAATTTAATGAATTGATTAATTGATAAATTTTGATTTATTTTTGTTATATGGCGCATTGATCAATTGAAATGAGAAATTAAATAATATTTTAGTTTAATGAATTGATTAATTGATAAATTTTGAATTATTTTTATTATACGGCGCATTGGTTATTATTGAAATGTTCATTATTTATATATATGGTTTATTTGCAATAAGAATAACAAAATATTATTATATTGTTTCAACTTTTGTATACACCCACTAAACCGTTGTGCTTAGTGCGTTGGATTTACCATACGCAGGTAGTAGAGTTGTCATTCCTAAAGACTGAAGAGTGAATCTATTTGCAGCAACTCAGAGTCGCTCACATCCTCCATATACTTATAATTATATTTGGTAGATATTTTATTTGTCTATAAACTGTTGTATATTATATTATGAACATTAATTGTATGTACGTGTATATATATATTTCTTCAGAATTGTTTTCTTTAAAACTATGATGGTATATGATATTTGTTTTAATAATATGTTGCATTTGAAATAGTTTGGTGAAGGTTTGATGTATTAGATTGCAATATGAGTTGTGGATAATTGTTGAAAAAATGAAAGTTGGTTGAGAATTGATATTGAAATTTGGGAGTGTTTTCTTTTGTCATAAGTAGTGTAAAGTTCAATATTTAAGGGAAACTCTGTCAGTTTTTCTTCGTAAATGTTTATAAAAAAAATTAATTATAATGTGTTTTTGATAAGTTTGAATAAAATTTTATTATTGTTTGTGTTCGATGCTATCGTAGCATCCCCTAATCTTGTTTCTCGATGAGAGGCGAGTGAAGAAAGTGTTACAATACAGTTCACATCATAAAAGATATAGGTGTCTAAGTGAGTCTAACAGGTTTATATTGCAAGAAATGTAATTTTTCATGAAAAAGACTTCCTTTTTCATTCTAATCCTAACTTTTGTAATAAATTATTAACCAAATTTGTTACTAATATGTCATATCAATCTCTTTTCCTTGAGCTAGTGCACAAAGCAGATGAGGATTCATTGCCAATTAATCTTAAAAACTATTTAAAAAAAATTGGCTCACTAGGTACACCACACTCAATCTTTTTAACACAGCATGCCTCATTTGAGTTATCTTCATTTTCCTGCACACCTTCTCAAATTCATCAAAGACTATTCACTAGTACAAATATTTCCCATACACAATTCCCAGACTTTAAACAATTTAGCACCAAACAACCTTGAACAAAAATCTAATTTAGAACTTACTCATCATGTGATAACCAGTGCCAAAGCAGGAATTTTCAAGCCTAAAAGTTTTCCTCATACTATTTTGGCATAACATACTTTAACTAATGAACTTTTTACTTCTATTAAGCAAGCAATGTCAAATAAAAGATGGTTGCATACTATGAAGGCTGAATAATAACTATTATGAAAAGAAACACTTGGGAGCTAGTTCCTTACACCAATCAAAAAATTATTGGAAACAAGCGGGTGTTCAAAATCAATTATCAACGTAATGGTACCAAAGAAAAGTTCAAGGCTAGGTTAATGGCCAAGGGATTTCATCAAATTGTTGGAATATATTACTTTGAAACCTACAGTCTAGTGGCGAAGACACCAACAATAAGAGTCATTTTGAGTTTGGCTATGATGAAAGGACGAGGAGTAAGACAAATAGAGATAAATAATGCATTCTTGAATGTGGATCTACATAAAGATGTTTATATGTCTTAATTAGAAGGATTTGTTAATCCTAATAAACCATTTCATTTCTGCAAGTTGAGGAGAGTTTTGTATAACTTAAAATAAGCTTCTAAAGCTTGGTTTGAGAAACTCAAATGAGCTTTACTGAGTTAGAATTTTCAAAATGCTAAGTCTGATCCTACTTTATTTATTCAACATCAACAAACACATAATTTATGTTCTAGTCTATGTGAATGATATTCTTGTTACAAGAGATGACACAACAACAGTTCAACAAGTTATCTTTGATCCAAATAAGAACTTTACCTTGAAAGACTTGGGACCCCTGCACTATTTCATTGGTGTTAAGTTAATCGAGATAATCATAGTATGAAGCTCTCACAAACTAAGTACATTAGTGATCTCTTACACAAAACCAATCTCAGTGAGTCCAACAACTGTAGAAATTAAACAAAGACACAGGTGATGCATTCTCAGATTTCAAGCTATATAAAAGCATAATTTGAGCACTTTAATATCTCACAATTACTAGACCAAAAATGCACTTGCTGTTAATAAATTAATTCAATTCATGAAAAATCCATCAGTTATTATTTGGCAGGCATATAATAAGCTTCTTAGATACCTCAAAGGCACCATAGATTATGGCTTAATATTCACAACTTCTAGAGAATTCAAACTAACATTATATAGTGATGCTGATGGGGGGTGTGATACAATAGATAAGAAGTCAATAGAAGGTTATTGTATTTTTTGGTAATAATTTAATCTTATGGTCATCAAAGAAATAAAGTGTGGTAAGTAGATCAGTTGTGAGTCAGAATATAAAGCTTTTGCTCATACAATAGTTGGGATTTACTGGTTGTAGAGTTTACTTATAGAGATAAAAATTCATTTAAGTTTATCACCATTCATACTTTGTGACAACTCTAGTGCAGCTGCATTGACAACCAATCCAATCCAATCCATTATAGTCGAATAAAGCATGTGTAAATTAACTTATATTTTATTAGGTACAGAGTATCTAACAAAGAAATTATCATCAAATATCAACCTTCAAAAGAACAAGTAGCTGATATTTTTACCAAATCTTTTTCTAGAAATAAGTTTTATTACTTTAAACAAAAGCTAAAAATTTATGTCTCCATTTATAGCTTGAGGGGGAATGTTTGAGAATAACTGTTGGCACCAATTAGCCTTAGTTAGTCTTCTTGGATAAATAAAAAAGATCAACATTATTGGATTACTTAAAGTGATAAAGTTGGATAAAGAACCAATACCAGTAAAGGATAAATTAAAACACTCAATTGCTAATTGTATCTTATCATATACTTTTGTATTTGGGTTATACATGAGATAAAATTTATCTCTTACTAAACTTGTAAAGTATCGTGTATATATTCATTGCTTACACAAAGGAATATAAGAAGTGAGATTAACTATTTGCATTGAAATCAATCTTTTTTATATTTAAAGGAATTTATTTTGACTTGAATATGTATCATATTTATATTTATTTTTGCATAATATAGATCAACGCATAGAGTAATTGATAGAGTAATTATTGTAATCACTTTTAAAAAAAATATTTTTTTTGATAGAGAATTATTTATAAGTTTTTATTGATTAAATAAAAAAAATAAAATTTTAATTCGTTGTAAATAATTATCGAATCACATATATTATTATATATATTTTTGTACGTATTTTTTTATATTCTTAATTATTTTAATATTATACTTGTGTTAAACGTTTTCCTTAATGATTATTCCTATCAAAATTGGTTGTTGCACATCTTGTACGAGTTATGAAGGCTAAACACAATAAAAATATGTTGAGAGAGAACATACAGTAGTTCTCTCATCATTTTACGAAGATTAAAAATTTATTTAATATTAATTATAATATTTATGTTAACAACTAAAGATAAATAACTGACAATATATTTAATTTCACTTTAATAGAGGTAGAATTCAAATTCTCATTCATTTCAGATAAAAAAAACTCAGTTAATATAAATGACAAATTAATAAACTCAGTTAATATTTAAACTAAATCTCAAGTTACAACTCAATAATTACTCTTCCATCACTTTCAACAACTGCCTACAAATTGGTCTTCTGTTCTCACAAGAAACGAACAATGAAAGTAGTAAACAATGCAAACTTTTGCTAAACCCAAGAAAGTCAGGCGAAAAAAAAAAGTATCATAAAGAAAAAGAAAAATGAGGCTGTGGGTAAACAGATAAATTACACAGAGAGAGAGAGAGAGAGAGAGACACGGGCTCTTGCTATTTTCCTTTGGAGTTTTGAATTTTTTTATACAGTAATTTTGAATTTTTGATTGTTTGATTAACTTGTTTTTTTATTTTTTAGCTTTACTATAATTTATCTGCCGACACGAAACAAAAGGCCACAAAGGGCTATCACAAACACAACAATAAAACTAAGACAGATTGGGATACCCTAGCCAATACCAATAAGCTTTAAGGTTCAACAGTTTATCCATTTCCATTTCTTCTCTCTCGCTCTCTCCTCTTTGCTTGGCTTGTTAAGTTTTTTTTTAAACCATGGATTTTTTCCGGAATGTGTCTGTTCCGGGTGAGCAGTACCAGCAAGAGCAAGTTCTTTCGACCCCTCCTTGCTCCAAGCTTTGTTCTCTTGATGACCTTTTCCCTGCTCAAGACACGGTCTGTTTCTGCTCCAAGCTCGGTGCTTTCAACAAGTTACTTTGTTTCTTTGTACCCTTTTGAGTTTTTATGCTTCTCTTTTTGGTCCCTGGTTTGGTTTTCCTTTCTTTTTGCCAGTGAAGGGACTGAAATGCAAAGATGGAAAAATCATGACTGGGGGTTATTTCATTAAGTGCTTTGTTCTCGTTATATTATGTGTTGTTTTGCTTACTTGTTGAGTTGTTTTATGATAAAAAGGTCTCATTTTTCATCAATTTTTGACTTTGGGTTTTACTGATTCTTTGGTTTCTGTAACTGAAAATTAAAAATTTGCAGGAAGTTGATGTTAGCTTGGAATGGCTGTCAATATTTGTAGAGGATTGTTTGTCAAGCAGAGGAATTTGTCTGCCGGTTGCTGAAACACACAACACAAATGTTCAAAATGCAAGCACAGCACCGCCAAAATCTCCAAAACCCTTGCAAAATAATAAAACCCAACAACAACAGCAAGAGAAAACAACCCCACCTTCCCTGGAGAAATTTGTTGTTCCAGGAAAGGCCAGAAGCAAGAGAAAAAGAGCCACAAGTACAAGAACCGCTGAAGCCGGTTGGACTCATCATTTGAACACACAAAGCCAACTCCTTGATTTAACCAGCTCTGACCCTCCTTTGCTTCAGCAAGCCTACTGGCTTGCTGACAGCGAACTCATTTTGCCCAAAAAAGAAGACAGAGACACCAACATCAACAACAAACTGAAAGCTAGTGATGAGAAAAGTGAGCAAACAAAGGAAAATGATCAGGAGGAAGGTGAGGGATTGGAGAAGGATGTGATTGAGAGCAAGGAGGTGGGGCAGCAGCAGCAGCAGCCAAGGAGGTGCACGCATTGTCTGGCTCAAAGGACACCACAGTGGAGGGCAGGGCCATTGGGTCCAAAGACACTGTGCAATGCATGTGGGGTGAGGTACAAGTCAGGGAGGTTATTGCCCGAGTATAGGCCAGCAAAGAGTCCAACTTTCGTTAGCTATTTGCACTCCAATTCTCACAAGAAAGTCATGGAGATGAGAATGGCTGTGATGTCTTCCCTTCCCAAGTGAAGGTGATGAATAGAGGAGACCCTTTATTCTGAATTGGACTTCCATGTAAAAACAATCAAGGTTTAGTCTAGTTTAATTAGATAGAAAAAAAATAGGCAGAAATTTTCAGCCGTTATTCGTACTGCTGTAGTATTAGTAGTAAGTAGTAAGTAGTAAGTTACCTGGGATTTCTTGCGATTTAAATTTATGGGTATTAATTAGTGAAAGTTTAGAACTTTTTAAGAGCTTAATGTTTGTTCTTCCATTCTCGAACTTCCCTTCTTATAGCATCAACTGGGTAAGTAATGAGCTTAACTTGTCATCCTCAAGAAAGTTTCTGTTTCGGATTTTTTTGGGAACCAAACCAAAGCAAAGGCAGTGAAACTGATGATGAGATTATTTTGAGTTTGATATTTCTGTTACTATGCAAAGAATATTTTGACCCGGAAAGGGAAAATGAAAAAATAAAAGAAGCTTTTTTGTTTCCTTAGCGGCTAAATTGAGAAAAATAGGCCCAAATGTCAATAAAAGGAACTAACATTGTCATTTGTGATTAGATTGCACACATATATAAATAATATATATTGGCATTTGGGAGCAGATAGAATTGGAGATAAGTTGATGGATTCCAGGCAGGCACGTGAGCATTTCACTATCCCTTGTACCAATGGATTCTCCTGAAAATGGGTTACAGATTGAACAGATTCTCTGTCCTTTCTTCTTCTTCTACAGGTTTTCTTTTTTTTTTTTGGTCACTCTTTTTTGTTTTTACATTTTCTCTCCTCACCAGAAAACCCTAGGTTCTGTTTTCACCCAGTATCACATGCCCTTCTAAGCTCTAACTGGAATAATAACATTTGGCCCCCAAGTTTTTTATAAAAAAATTTCTAAATTAAGTACATACTCTTTTTTATAATTGACGTGTGTGCAATGAAAATGCGTAAAAATTTTCAATTCATTTGATCTTTTATTACAGAATCATTTGATTCAAGTAGAGGTCAATGGGTGAAACTTAGAAATTTTGAATATGTTATGGGGGGAAACCAAAACATTCAATCAACGTTAGGTTTCGTGCAAGCACAAGTTGTGTTGTTGGGACGAATCCTTGACTTTAGTATATGTATGAAAGACAAATGCATATAATAAAATGCAATTAGATGACAAAACTCAATTGGGTCATCAACACTAAATAACATTTCTTGCAAGAATAAAGGAATAGACTGCATCCTCTAATTGACAAAGTATTTAGATAGATTAGTTAGGTCTTCTTTCTGAGTATAAGAAGTAATTACACCATGATGTTGATCATTTCACCCCATACATACTCGACCTTCTCATGAAACATGAAATCCTCTAAAACTAGCTAAAAGTACATACATGTCTACAATGGGAAAACTTTTGCTTCCTAAATTGCTTTGTTGTTGTTGTTGTTGTTGTGTTACTTGGCCCAAATTGAATTAAAATCTCTCTTTTGTGAGAATAAAGCATCATGTTCAAATGGCATTTATGCTTGAATACACTGCATGGCAGGCAGGCAGGCCGAGGCAAATCATATCTTTTCCCTTTTTCCCTTCTTTAGAAAAATCTCCAATTTCCCAACTTCTCAAGTTTGAATCACTTCACTTCCCTATTAAAAAAAGTTTGAAGTTATAGGTCATCTAATTTTAGGTGGCGGTGGGTGGTTATGTTTTTATACCACTCTTTATGGCCCTCAACGCCAACGGTCCCTTATATATAAATAAATAAATATATCTATATATATAAAAGAGTTTCGAACTTTAAATCTTTATTTTAATGAAGAAATAATGTATTACAAATGTTTTATCACTGAACCATTCAAGCAAGTACAACGGTTTCTTTCTTCTTAGTTCTTTATTTTGATAACTACATCCCCATCTTTAATTAATGTATATTCATACTATTAAGTATGCATATCATATATATACTTATACTTATACATAATATGTGTACATATGAACGAATGATATAATAAGTGAATTTGCTTATATTATAACAAACGACATTGATCATACTATCATATGATATTATCTATTTAATCCACAACTACAAATCTATTAACAAAATACTACAAGATTATAATATACGTGAAATTGTTCATCTTATAATAAACGGCATTATTACCAAATCAATTTTTGCTACAAATCTATGTGGATATTAAAGCATGTAAATTTTTTTAAATAAAAGGATAAAGCTCTTAAGTTTTAATTTGTATAATGACTAAGCCTAAGAATTAAATCTAAGATTTAAAACTCTTAAAGAATAATGGTTATACATTCTTTTCAAGTTAATATTGATAATGAATATTTCATATGAAATTTAACAAATTATATCACTTTATTATAAAATAAAGGTTAGAATTTAGTGATTCAAATCAAATAAAATTTATTTTGAGTTTGAGATCAAAGATGAGTCGATATGTGGTCAAGAATACAATGATCAAATAAAAGAGGTGCGAAACAAAAAAATTAGATGTAAGGAGGAGCTTGGAAACACAAGTGAGAAATTTTCGAATGAAGAATGCCGCGGCGTTGGTTGCTTAACGTGGTAGTGAATATTCCAAGAAGCCTAACGCTGTAGCGTTGGCTCGAAATTGCATCACCCCAACATTGGACCTTGTACGGCAAAAATTTTATTTTAATTTTACTTGCGTGTTTAAATCGATTTTGAATTTCTTAAACACGTGAATTCTTATTCCAACTAGATTTAGAATTTTTAAGGCCAATATTAACATTATATAAATTCTTATAACTTATTATAATCCATTAAACATCAAAGTATCAATAAGAGAGAGAATAAAAAAATTAAGTTACATTTGAGTACATAGGATAACGTGGCACAGATTTTTGAAAGTTTTTGGGTATTTAAATATTCCTTATATTTCTTGTGAAGGTTCTTTGTGTATAAAGTAACAAAATAAAAAAAGTTAAAATTTTGAAATCTACCATAAACTTAAACAATTATTGTTGAACTAAGTAAATTTTTTACACCTTCTTTGGTGTGTGATTGTTTGATCTTTATTATTCTTGATTGTTCGTTAGTAAAAAACTTTCGCAGGTCGTTAAAGATTCTTAGAATGCACGTTAAAAATTCTGCAACAATAAATAATATGATAATATATAAAATTAAATACTATTACAAAAAGGAAAAAAAAAACACCCGCCTAAATTCAAATATGCAATCTGCTATATTATTTTCTTCTAGTTTTTGGTTTTTCTTTATATACTAAAAGAACAAATAGGTTATGGTTGCCGACAATACAAATTTGGTTTGTGTGGATACTATGGAATGCTTTTCACTTGGGATTTTATTTGATTGATGACAAAAGTAATTTGTTTAGATATGGGACATAAAAATTAAACACAAGCTCGACCAAAATGCAAGGTGGAGAAATTGAATGGGACTAAATTATACATGACGCTATCGCTCAATTATTGTTTTTTTTTTTCTTTTTTGTGTTCATTTTCTTAAATTAAAATTATGTTCACAATTTTTTAGCTGATTAATTAATAAAATCTAGCGGAAATTTTACATTATGTAATGTTAAAACTTACCAACAATAATTCGTTCGAAATTTTATCCAACTTAGCTTTTCTATCGTCTCAATAAAATTCAAGATGTATAAAATAAAGAACAAACTCTTTCTAATCATTTGGATACTCCCCGCCAGTTGGTTTTTAAATGATGTCTTCACGGGAATGACTATAAAAATATAGGATTATACAAATAATAATTGAAGTTGTGCACATAAAGTGTAAAATATTAATCAAAGGTTGATGAAAGAGAAACAAAGGAACAACAAGTGAAAAAAAGGGCAGTTTTAAAATTTTGATTGAAATTGTTTTAATATTGTATTATTAGGGAGAAATGCTAAGGGAGGTAGAGTAGATAGGAATAATAGAAAGATGGGTGGGGTTGATGGGTGGGAATAATGAATATGATATCACATCCAAAGAGCAAGAAAGAAGAATAAGAAGAAGAAGGGCAAGCCAAGTGTTGATAATTGTGTTGTGTTGGTAGGGTTTTGAGACTTTTTCAGATAGCTATCAGTATCATGTTAATGTTTTGTCTCCCTCGCCCTCTCCCTCCATCAAAATGCCTTCATCAATCCTTTTTTATTTTATTTTTAAGTGGGAGAGGAATCGAAGTTATCGGAATGTACTACAAATCCTTTATTATTATCAAGTTATTTGAGAAAGTGACACAACTTTTTAAATTTTAATACCCATCCTTTATTTTATAAAAATTTTAAAAAAAAATTATTTATTTATTTATTTTTGAAAGAACAAAGCATTTATGTATCATGATATATAGTAAAAGAGCCAAAAAGAAATTACAAAAAGAAGAAAATCATAAAAAGGCCTAAAGAGTGAGAGAGAGCAGAAGAAAGCAATGTTCGTTGGGCCGAAAAAGCCTGAGTGAAATGTTAGTTGGGTCAATCATATTTTTTATTTCTCTGATGTGGTACTGTGAACATAGACAAAATTAAATAAGAACATTGTGCAAGAAGATCCCAAAAGATGGATTAATTTGATCACAAAACCATCATCGCCAAACTAAAAACTAACAGTTACCTGCTGGGAAGCTAACAACAAATCAGTGTGAATCAAATGTAATTTTATTGAATAATCAATTGAAATAAATATGGCTCAAGAAAGCTGTAACATACAAGAAGCTGTCGAAAAAGGAAAAAGTACATCCAGAAAAATCATTCTACAGCATCATCAATGTTAATAATACCATGAAAAATGCTAAACCCACAAGTGAGGGGCTTGAAGAAGGAGAAGAAGACATAGCACCAGGGGCAAGAGAAGCAGCAGCTATTTGAATGGGGAAACTACATTGCCCTTGTGAGAGATTCTGTGTTGTAACCATGGCCAGACCTTGAAAACCACAGGCCAAGTCATCCTGATTCTTTATTTGGTAGTACATATTGAATGCATACGAAGCATTCCCATTAGCATCCAAGCTATTGCAAGAGGAGCCATATCCAAGTGTTGTGCAATCTCCATTGCTGCATGCGAAGTCTATGTTGTCTGCAAGTTTGCTCAAATCCTTGGCATTTGGATTAAACATGCACCATTTGTTAGGAAGATATTTCACATCCTTTGCACCAATAAGGAGATTGTTTTGACCCTGACCAGAAAGATCCAGTGCGAATTTTGGCTGCCCATCATACTTAAAGATTCCCCAATGACGCTCAAATTTTCCAGGCTCAATGCTCTTTGCGTCCTCATCAAGTAAACCAAACAAATAAACCTCAATATATCCTGGCCGAAGTGGGGTGCCTTTGTTCGCAGCAAGTCTTGGTAAAAGCCCATTATAAAATCTATAAGCATTACCAACATTAGCATTCTTGTCTCCATCTGTTGGCCAACCTGCCTCTCCTACAATAATTGGGATGTCTCCTTGGCCAACAGCTTTCAGAGCCGAAACCAAAGTATCAAAGTTGGCATCAAATACATTTGTGTACTGAATCCCAGTAGCGCTATCAACAATTGGAGTACCCCCATCAAAGAAAGCATAGTTAAAAGGGAAGTCATCATTTCCATAAAGACTTAGGAAAGGATAGATGTTCACAGTGAAAGGTGCTTTGTTCTTAGCCAGAAACTCGACAATCTGAGTCATTTGTCCAAGGATATCAGTTCGGAATCTTCCAGCAGATGGATTAGGATTGCCGTCCGGGCCTTCATAGACATCAGCATTCAAGGGCACAGTGGCCTTTATGGAGTCTCCAACCCCGGCTTCATTGAGAGCATTTTGAATGTTCTGAAGTGCTGGGAAGGTAATGTTTATGAATGAACCATTGTATGATTTTAAGAAAGGCTCGTTCCCAACTGCTACATATCTGTGATAAGATCGAAAAGATTAGAAGATAGAAAAGTGGGGAAAAAAGATTCTGCACTTAATTGCTGACCACCACTGAAGATAGAAATTAACTAGCAATAACAAAAAAAAAAAAAGGAAAAAAAAACATGAATTGATTGATAAATAAAAACTTCTCTACCAGTTGTCTTTAAAATAAGGGCAACATGGTTATAACCATTTCATACTCAAGCGTATTCCTTATTTTACAAGTAAATCATAACTAAAATATTTTACAGCATTACCATCTTTTAGTAACCAGCACTTCAGAAGACAAGCCTGGAATCTTGTTCCATTCACCATCGACAAGAAAGGTTTACCTAAATTCTTCAACAAATTATTTTTGATTACACGATGGATAAGAATCAGATTCTTCATTTAACTTAGAATTAAAGAGAATTTAGTAGAGAAGCTTCCTTTTTATGTGTGTAATATTTTCATGTTACATAGAAAATATCATAGTTCGTGTTTAGCAAGATACACAACCTTTCTTATACATGATCAGTTTTCCCATCAAAAAGTATCAAACAACTCAAAGATTGAGGTCCAATAAACCAAAAACAAATAAAAAATTATAACTAAGATTTCTATGAAAGGACCCGAGTAAAAGAAACATAGGCTGAGTTATAAAACTCTTTAATATATATCACTCCTTAGTATGAAGATTAGAAAGGTTCATTAACCATTTCACACTTCTAACTGAATTACATCATTCGGCTTCTAAGACAATGCACACAAATTATTTTGTTTCCCAACCGAAGTTATCAGCAGTCTGCTATTGCAGTGACCAATAATTCCACTTACTATCATTCCTTTGTCTTTACAGAAAAAAGGACCCTTAGAAAAGCTTCGGTAAAAGAATCTAGTACCCCAATTGGCAGCTGAGTACTTAAAAGAGAAGGAATTTAAAAAGTTGGTACATAAAGCAAGTTGGAATTTGTTTCTCTGAGATTCTACATTTCCTTTTCCTTCTTTTCTTAAAAGTCATCATGATGTGCTACTATTTTATAGAACTTAATTTGAAATTAGAGTTGCTGAAACAAGGGAAGGTGGGTACAAAATCAATAATCTTTTTCTCCTAAAAAATAAACATAAATCAAATTGCAAAGTCACAACATCTATTAAATGCAAACCAGATCAACAATTAATTCTACTAGTAAACAATTCTTAACTGCCATCTAATATCAGATTCATAAACTAAGTCAGCTGATACAAAACTCCTACTTGCTTATAAAAAAATTATTACACATTAATTCTGCAGTTAATTTGCCAGGCAGAGGTTGTCTATGATTCCATGAATGAGTCTCATGTGCAAAAGAAGTGGAATGTCAGAAGTTCCAAAAGAATGGAACCCTGATAATGTGACTTCTCAAACTATAACAAAGGAACTGTCTAAATTTCTGATGCAACATGAGACATCGGCATCTTTTCCCGTTAAGTATTGGCTAAAAGCTAGAAAATCTGGCAATATCAATTAAAAACTAAACTGATCTTATAGTTAATTTTTTATTTAAAAAAAGCTAGTATTTGAATAAAAGAGAAGTATCATACTTTGTGTCAACTCTGCTAGAACTAATAGATTCTTATATGAAGACATTGGAATTATGAAAATTCAAGCATGTATATGATACCAAAAACAAAATTTGAGCAATAACACTTGAAAACCAAAAATTCCCAATTTGTTTATTCAACAGAAACAACTATTAAAAAATTATTATGCAACTAAAAAAAATTACAACACATAGATTAAAAGCAAACACAAACCATAGCAAAAACAAAGAAAAAGAGAAAATTGACTTACTTAATGTTAACACCACCTTTGAAGTTGTATCTAGCGACACTCTTCTTAACCCACTCTTTGGCTTTACTATAATCATTGATAGAAGCAAGTTGCTTATTAGGAATGGCAACCATGACCTCAATGTCAGTCCCAGCAAGTGCAGTTAATGTGTTTTGATCTGCATCAAAAAGCTTCACTTTTGTTATCCCATTATCCTTTAACAACTGCACTACTATCTTTGGATGCAGTGGATGTGTAGCCTGATTTCCCCAGTTGACACCAAGGCCATAAACACAAGATCCCATTAGGCAAAAGAGCAATAACAACTTGAAAAACCATGAAGTACCCATTATTTGTGATTGTTTCCCGGGGAAAAAATTCGGTTTTTTTTTTTTTAACGAAACTAATGGGGTTTTTTCTCTCTGGGTTGAAAGGAAAAGGTTTTAACAAAAGCGAGGGAAAAAGCAACGGTTTTCGATAAGTGGGTACGAAAGATCAGCGAAAATCATGAGATCTTAAAAACAGAGGAGAAAAGAAAATAGGAAACAGAATCTAATAAAAAATCAAATAACATGAACAAAAAAGAATAAACCCAAATTTAGAATACATAGATATAAATTTTCTGGTATCTATCACTAAGACTAAAGATTGGAGAGAGAAATATAAAATGTTTGGAGTTGTTCAACGTAATAAAAGTTAAGCCAGACAAGAAACAGAAACTGAAACAGAGGTGACTAACACGAACACATAAAAAACTGAAAATTTTATTGGTTTTGGAAAAAAAATTGCGAAACAACTATGATAACGATGAGTTTTGAATCAAGAATCAAAATATGTGAATGGTGGGCAAAAGATTGAAGAGAAGATGAAGGAGCGTATTTTTGTTAAAAAAAAAACAGGGGAGATTGATTAAATGTGAAACCCTGAAACACAGAAGTGAGATTTGCGTGCTTTTATTTATTCAATTTTCCAAAAAGGGAGTTGGATTTGAGTTGAGAATGATGTGAAGGGGAGACAAAGCTACAAAAATGAAGAAAGTAAATCTGTATGCAAGCCAATGATTAAATGACAAAATCACCAAAAGGATTCGGTTCGGCGGAAGAATGAGCCGAATTGTCAAAAACAGAGGATTGAGAGGGGCTTTAACGGCTAGATTTTGAGAAATTGTTCAATTGTTCAGATGGCCAAAAGTTTGATGATTTCAAGAGACACCAAGCAAATATAATAATGTCAAATAACGCGTACTTGTTAATTAAGAATAAAGTTAATATATATTAAATTATTTATAAAGTAAAGGGATAATAACATCTGGGGTCCCTATTTTTAAGTTTTTATGAATAAAGATATAGTTTATCTCTTTGTATCAAATAGGTCCCCCCCATTTCCCTATCGAAGTGACCAATGCACCCTCACGATATTGAATTCTGACCACAAAAGTGTTAGTAGTATGTAATTTACAACAAACGGGTATTTCAAGATGTTTTATTAGGAGTCTGGGCCTTGTTAATTAATAATTAATAAAAAAATTAACAATCTTTATAAATAACGGCTCCTTTTCTCTTATTTAAAAATAAGATATTCGCACCTTACCTTTTTTAAATTGACACAAATTATATTTAGATGGTGGTATTAAATTTTAATTATATTATTATTATTTTTATTTATTTAAAAAAATAAAAAATTTAAAGATATTTTAATTCTTTACATAATAAAATTATAAAAATATTTTCGTTTTTTTAATTAAATAAAATAAGTAATAATATAATTAAAATTAAAATTATCATTAAAATATAATTTATATAAACATCAGGGCGTGGCGGTGTTAATATCCCATTTGGAAATTAATCTTGAACTGACAATTCTGTTTGATTCTTTTCTTTTCTTTTTTAAATTTGTTTTTATATATCTTTTTTAAGTATTACTCAATACACATAAATGAAAAAAAAAAATGAGATCCTTTATTAGATGGGGTGATGACGTGGTCCACTTCTGACACCCACACGTTGTTTAAGCGCAATGGTCTATGTTAAATCACAGGTGGGTATTATTGTCTTTTGGGTATTTTTTAATTTTATTTTTCCCTTTTATATAAAGTTTTTTTTGGGCTTCGCTTTTTTGTTACGTTTTCTTTCTTCCCACTTTTCGAGTGGTCGGTCACCGACGGGTTGAGTGGGGATAATTGGATTGGATCGGTTTTTGAAGAGTTAAATTTATAACAAATATATTATATAAATTTGGTGTTTTAGATTATCAATTTTGGATTTTTATGCACTGAGATATTTGTGTTAATAGCAAAATTTGTGTATCGCTGATTTCAGTCAAGACCTAGTGAAGATCAAGAAACTTTATTTCTCTAACTGTTAGAAGATTGTTATTGATAGTTGTAGTTATTTGAATAATTATTGTAATTTTTTTATATATAAAATTTATTTTTAAAAAAATTAGATTTTTATGTATTTAGATTACGGGTGACAGAATTTCTTTGGTTAAATAGAGAGTAATTTTAATTATATTTTATATATTTTTTTGGGGATAGAACGGATTTAGATATAACAATTTAAATTTAAAATAAATTCAAGTTGAATTTTAGAATGAAGTGATTTTCTCTAAACTCACTCCCATTATTCGATTTAAATAAAATATAAAAGAAAATTTAGTATAGAAAATTTATATTTATTTATACAAATCAAAGTTAACTATATATTAAATCTGGAAGTATAAAATTTACTTACATTATGTTTTTAAAATTTTGATTTTGATTTTAATTTTTAATTAATTAATTTATTTTTTTAATTAAATTTAATATTAGATACTTGATTTTAATTTAGAGTGAATTTATTTATTGAGGAAGAAACAGAATATGAAGAAAAACAAATAAAAGAGATAAATGAATTTATTACCGTTCTTAATTTTTAGTAATCACTCATTTAATTCAAAATTTCTTTTACTTTATGTTATAAGTTTGCAAAAAATTATAATAGAGACTTGATGTTTGGATTATAAATGAAACATAATAATTTAGATGCCAAATTTTAAAGAAAGCATTAATTTTGTAATTTTAAAATTTTATTTTTTATTATTAATTTTTAAAATTAGTAGTTGAAGACTTAAAGACTTGAAGATTTAGTATATTTTATATTTTCATTTGATGTTTATAATTTTTTAAGTATATTATAATTATACGGGATGAAAGATTATTTTATAAAATTAAATCGGTACAAATAAAAAAATATTTAAAAA
This sequence comes from Ailanthus altissimus, assembly GCA_946807835.1. Taxonomy (NCBI): domain Eukaryota; kingdom Viridiplantae; phylum Streptophyta; class Magnoliopsida; order Sapindales; family Simaroubaceae; genus Ailanthus; species Ailanthus altissimus. The sequence goes on along the minus strand of OX327712.1, from coordinate 13,559,832 downwards.
ATAAATAAAAATTTAAGTTTTACTACTTTAAATTTGAATTACATATATCAAGTATGTAGTAGGTATAAAAATTCGCACATCATTGTATAAGGTCGAAATTGTGATCCCCCGCCCAATTTGTCTTATTACTAGTGTTTTTTATATTCAAAATTCTTATTTTAGTCTATAATAGTTTTCATATTTATCGTACAATATTTAATTTAAGTGTGTAGAAACATATGTTAATGTGGTATGCAAGCATTAGTTGAATGGACATAAAAATTAAGTAAAGAAAGTAAAATGAATAATGTGAGCTTCACTTGGGTTGTACAACAATTTTGTATGTATAATAAATATTACTCGTCGATAAATAGGATTAATTAATTGTGACGCAACTCAAAAAGTAAGTGTTGTGTTGGTGTCATGTGTCGTGTGTCAGTTGTCAAACGCGGCTGCATCCATTTACTCGTTTTGAGAATCAAAATGAGTCCGCCATGGGCAATATTTGGGAAACTGCATCTCACTTTCTCGAGAATATACAAATTGAAAATTTCATTTAGGAACGTTGGGGTATTAACATTGTCACCCCCTGATGTTGGCATAAATTATGTTTTGATGGTTGCTTTGGTTTCAATTATATTATTACCTCCTTTATTTAATTAAAAAGATGAAAATATTTTCTAACTTTTAAGAATGTTTTAATTATTTATATGACAATATTACAACGAGGTTTTTATCTTTTTAATTAAGTGAAGAGAATAATTAAATAATTTAAACTAAAAATGCTATTAAAGTGTAATTTATCCTAACCTCAGGGGATGACAGTGTTAATATCCCCCCAAAAAAAAAGTATGTTTGTGACTGTGGGTGCCCAATTCCCAAATCCATTGAGGCCAAGAAAGATGAAAATATTTTGGACGTTCATAGTAGGGGTTTTTCATTAATTAATTATACCATTCTTTATTCTGATGTTTGAATAAGTTGGTTTTTGACTGGATGCCATGTCTGCTTCCAACGCCAAGTTATATAAATCAAATCTTTTTTTCAATATTACAATTCTTACCAGGTTAATAACATTTAGGTCCCTGAATTTTTAGGTATTTTCAAATAAGGACATAAATTTATACGTTGTATTAAATAGGCCGCTAATCCCTAAAGGTGAAAATTCATATAAATAAATCTTATTCGTATTATATCAATATATGGTATTAATAATTTTTTTATCATATTTATATACGATTTATTTATTAAACTAATCAGACACTTAAATATAGATTCGATTTGTTTAATATGCAATAACAAAACACGATATAATTTAAATAAATAGATCAAATTTAATTCGTTTGTAATTATATTCATTTACGATTTGATTCATTTATATGATTATACACGATTCGATTCATTTACGATTATATTTATTGAAACAAACAATAAAACTTAATTTTAATTCGTTTAAAACACGTTTAAGCTAATTAATAAAATTTACATAAAAACTCAAATATTTAATGCATTTAATAATAAAATTATTCTAACACAATTAAAAAATTAAAATTCATCCAACATAATTAAAGATATAATTCATCATATTTCAATTCCACTAAAAAAAAAAATCAAACTAATATAACAAAATAAACACATACAAAATAAGCGATGATCTACAATCAAATAAATAAAGCTAATTGTCAAGTTTAGTCAAATTAAGAGAACAAATTTTTAAGTCCCAACTCCAAGTAATGAATCTATAAAATGTATTTTAAATTAGCACAAGTATTTAACTCTTTAAAAAATACTATTACAATATGAAGCCTATCATGATTTATGAACAATTACTCACAATTAAGAGTAGTAGCGCTTTTTGTAGATAGAATACTATTGTTAATATTTAAGTTTAAGATATCTTAAGTAAGATTATTCAATTTATCATTATCAGTTGATGTAACTGTAAAACAAAAATAAAAACATAATGAATATCACAATAAAATTAATATAGCATAAAAATGATAAATAAAAGTAATAAGTGAATTACTATGTTGTCTTAACAACTAGTCTCTTGAGTAAAGTAATACCTCAATAATATTGGGCTTAAGTGAACTTCAAAATTGATCAAAGACTTTACCATCGATATTGAAAGCTAATTTAGATGCAACATTAGATATGAGAATGTTCAAGATATCACGAGTTATAGAAGCAAGATTAGGATAATAAAATTTATATCATTTCTAAAAAAATCAAAATGTCCAAGTTAACACTATCTACTCATAGTTAATGCAAATAAAACTCCAATGCAAATTTTTTTTATTACAATCATTATTTCTATCATCAAATTGCTAAAAATAATAACAAAAACAACGTCATAATAACAATTTAATAGCCAAAACAACAGTAAAGAAAAGCCAAACAACACTAAAAATAGCCTAAATAGCAGCAAATTAACAGTCAAAACAACAGCAAAAAATGCAAAATAATAAAAAAAAATTATAAAAATAATAGCCAAAACAGCACAAAAAAAGCCAAAACAACAACAAAATGTAACAGCCAAAATAACAGTAAGTTAATAACAAAACTACTCATCACAACAATTAAAAAAAAAAACATGAAAATACCAGCAAAATAACAATTTAACAGTAGCCAAACAAACACTATTAATATAAGAAAAAAGAACTGTTCGACCCCTTAATTTGGTCTAAATACTTTAAATACTAATTTAAAACAATTTGAAAGACTCCCATCTATTAGTGACTATCTTTTTTTATTTTTTTTTATTTTTTACAGATAAATAGGTAAAATATTACCTAGCCATTGTGTTCACTTTTTGTAATTTGTCATTGACTTTTATTATGTCAATTGTTAATAATTTAATTTTTTTTTTAACTTTTCATGCACTTCTTCTTCTTCTTAAACTTCACCATTATGGTACATGCAAGCATAATTAAACTTCTTCTTAAATTTCAGCATTATGGCACATGCAAGCTCAATTAAAAAAAAATTAAAAACTTGTCGAGTTGTTGTTTGGCTTCTTAAAAAAATGTGAAAAAGAGAGAAAAACTTATTGAAATAATTGAGTTTTGAAGCAGAATAAAAGACTCATTGCAATTTTATTTCACACCGGCCAACACAATGAGATTATCAGGTTATTTTCATAATTTTCCAATCTTCGCCAACTCTCTCCTTCACATAATTTCATGTCCTTGTAAACAAATATTAATAAATTTCCATTATGGCCCATTTTTTTTTCTCTAGAAAAAAGAAATAGTCTCTTCTTCTTCTTAAACTTCACCATTATGATCCAATTTTTTTTGAAAAAAAATAAAAATATATGATTAAATATTTTCTAAAAAAATATTCCAAGAAATGGTATCTTCTTCTTCTTTTTTTTGCACAAAAAAAAAAAAAAAAAAAGCCATAGCAGCCATTTTTTAATTATTTCCTAAAAATGGGCATAATTAATTAATTAGCATAATTACAGGGTAATTATTATATTTTTAAAACATATTAGTAATTAAATTAATTCATCAAAGAACTATTTTTTTATAAACAAAATGAAGAGATAGAGGTAAAACCATAACTTTGTATTGTCAAATATAGCAGCCATTTTTTTTCTTCTTAAAAATGGGCATAATTAATTAATTAGCATAATTACAGGGTAATTATTATATTTTTAAAATATATTAGTAATTAAATTAATTCATTAAAAAACTATTTTTTTATAAATAAAATGAAGAGATAGAGGTAAAACCATATCTTTGTATTGTCAAATAAAGATTTCATCAAAATAAATAGAAAATATTAATGGACGAAAGTCTTTCGGACTATTTTAAAATTAGAGAGTGTTGAAAGCACTTAAGTTAAATTAAGGGGTCCAATAATTATTTTTTCTTAATATAAAAACTTAGAGACCTAAATGTTATTGCCTCGTCTATCATATATCAAATAAATTAAGAGTATATGAATATTGTTAAGACATTCTCACCAGACATTATAAATAATATCCTCGAGGTAAAATCAATTATCAATGATACTTATAAATTTTAAAATAAGCATTAATATTCTATCACTAATTTTTATTTTTACTTTTTAATAAAAAAATAATAATCAAAGTGTAAGAAAATTATTAAGAAAATTTTATAAATAACCTTCATAATTTTTTATTATTCTTTTTTAACCAAATGCAAATTGATTATATTTTATTAACATAAAATTTCATTTATGGACATTTTTGTCCTAAAATAAAAAATTCAAACTATTTTCACACTCTTTACCGAAAATCACCAAAAATTTTGAAGTTTAACAAATTACATTAGGTCGGAAATTTTAAAGTTATTATTCTATAGATCAAGGCTTATACAATATATTTTTCACTTCAAACAAAGAAAATGAGTGATGTTTAGTAAATTTTTTGAACTTTTAAAATTTTTTAAATGTTTATAGAAAATTATTAGAATTTACATTTGAAGTTAGAAATAGGTGAAATTATTAAATTATATGTGAAAAATGGGTTAGAATGGTAAAAAAAATGTTAAAAGTGGACAAAAAATGAGAGTTTTGGATGTAATATACAAATGCAGATGGTGGCTGAAACAGTGGTCGACCGCTGCTTTTTTGAAAGCCAATCTTGGGGCTATCTTGGGTTCGAGATACGCCTTAAGGGCGCATCTCGGGAGTGCATCTCGGGCTGAGCTCTTAAGGCGCATCACAATACAACATCGCGGACGTTAGGCGTTCGCGATGCTGCACCGTAGCGCCATGTGGCGCTTGCATAGGCTGTCACGTGGCTTAAAATATAAATTTTTTATTTCTTTTTAAATTTAATTTAATTTAAATGAAATAAATTTAATTTAATGATATTAAATTAAATTCTATTTTTTAAAATTTAAAATTAAATGTAATTTTATTTTAATTAAATAAAATCTAATTTAGAAGGAATAGATCTATTAAGCAATTAATTAATATTAATTAATAAGTTGGTTAAATGACTCATTACTTTTAATTTGTAACATTATTTATATGATTAATTTTATTTTAATATATAATTAATTATGTATTATAATATGTTGATTAATATGTTAGTAATTAACTTCTCTTTCTCTTTTATGTCTATTAAATTAATTATTTGTGAATTTCTTTTTAGTAAATCATATTGTATGTTATTTAAAATATATGTATGCTTGTTATTATTTTCTCTAATATTAATTTATTAATTTAATTTATTTTCTTAATTGTTACAGGAAAGATAACGTATCGAAAAAATATATGTTCATAGACTTTCACAACATATATTTTTTCGTGCATCAGTGATGGCTTATGCGAAGATATGGGATCTAAATTATATATAAAAAAAGCTGATAAAATCAGAAAATATTATTTAGGCAGACGTGTATGGGCAATTCTTAGATATGTCAGATTTGACGTTCTCTGGTACTTTAGTGTACGAATTATTGTTGCGTGAGGTGCATACATCTAATTTAGAAGATGAAATGTGATTTTACATAGAGAGGAAACGCATCCGATTTAGCCGGCAGGAGTTTATATTAATCACTGGACTACAAATGCGAGATTACCCTTCTGCCTAGCAGCTGAATAGAAAATTGGGCACTCAATTATGAGATATATATTTTTTAGAGGTAAAAAACTTATCGTACATATTTCTTAATAATTGGTATGGACGTCTGAATTTGAAAGATATGGATGATGAAAATGCAATAAAGTTGAGTTTATTTTATTTTGTACATCATGTTTTGATCCCACGTGACGAGCGTAGTGGGATTCAAAATTTTGTACTATATTTAATGGACGACCTTGATGAGTTTAATAAGTATCCATGTGACAATATTGTATGAACCATACTTCATAACTCACTTAAGAAGACCGCATTCTAAACACTTGAGAAAATAAAGAAGAAAGGGTTTGTATAGCATAAGTTTGAGAGTTACAACATGTATGAATTTTCGCATGCATTTTTAGTATGTCATAATTTTTTATACTTAACTTTTTGATCTTAATTATTTATTTATTTGTGTATACGCTAAACTTATATTTTAAAAATAATTATATTAGGTATGAATTTTCGAGAAAATTTCAGTGTGCGGAGAGGTTTTTGGTATTCATTATAGTGATCGTTTCCCTCATATTTTGAATTGGATGACTCGAGAGACTCCATAGTTCAATGACGTTAAGAATATAATATTAGGGAATGATTTGGTATGTGTTGATATTAATGAAAAATATATATTTATAACTTTTATTTTGTTTTAAGCATAACTTAATTTTATATTTATAGGTTCTTTTGGTACATCGTAAATTAGTACCAAAAGATTATGAGAAGAAAGAGGTAGTTATGCAAATGGTTAGACGTGTAGGTATTCCAAGCAAAAACTATGATGGGGACTTACCAAATATGTATGATTATAGCGGGAGCAAGAGTAAGCACCCGAGGGCCTATGCCCATTTCAGCAACCCTAACAATAATGATATAGATGTGGAAGGGAATGGATATGAATGGGCAAACCCACAAATGTCAGCACCAGTGCTAAGAGCAATGGTATATTACTTATTTACGTAATTAACTAAAGAAAAATTTTCATATATTTTTAAATAAGTCATTAACTATGGTTATATTTTTTGTAGTCTGAATATAGTGCATCTGCAGACCATGGCATTACACATCAGATTGAGCAACTGCGAAAGGAGATGATTAAGAGATTTGAGCGTACTGAAGCTGTACTTCTGCAGAGAATGGACAAGGATAGAGATGATATACTTTAAGCAGTCATGCTCTTTTCAATAGAACGAAAGTCATAATATGGTAAGAAAAATAAATTTAAAATTGCAATAATTTTTTCTTACCTTAATTAGAATTTGATTTATTTTAATATATACATATATTTTAGTTTGGAGAAAACACACCGGCAAGCTGTCAATATGGTTTTCAAACCCTAGCTACTGGTCATGACATACTGCCTCAACCACTGATTGACAGTCCTGCAAGTGTTGAGATCTTACCTGCCCCGTATAAGGAAGTGAGTCAGTTTGGGAGACCGTATAGGCCTGCATAGTATTTACACACCCCATATACAAATCTATTTCTACAAAGGATATATGAGAAAAATAAAATTAAAATTGAAGTATAACCTCAACAGACATGAATCCATTGCAGCAGATAGACTCGACTATCTTAGTTGAGTTTCAGGCATGGATGGACAAGGATGAGGGTGTAGTTATCTTACCTGGCCTTGAGGCTAACCCGGCATAGTTTCAGGAATTGCTACACAGTTAACTGGATGACTTTGTAAGTAAAATTTATTTTATTTATTCAAATTTACACATTGACTTGACGGTAATTTTATTAAATTTTTTGAAATATATTCAATAATTTTTTCTCATTTTAATTATTTATTAATGCAACATATTAATGAGTATTTGAAGGTGATCTGATTTAGGCAAAACTATTACATTAATGCATTGTCACAATTGTCGACTTTTGTAGATTCGTACTTCTTTGTGAGTATTGAATTAAATTAATTATTTTTTCTTATTTAATCTTTATTGATTATTCAATGGCCCTGCATTTTTAGGAGACTTTTTTATGAGAAACACAAAAACGATATTTCAAGCATTGCATGGAGTGATGAAGTGATGACATATGGCCAAGGTGCGAAAGAAGATTTATTCGGTGTATGGATGTGGATTGAGGTTAACAAAGTAAAATATAATATTTTGTATGAATGTTGTTATTTTTGTTTATAACTTGTAGTACTATTTGTGAGACTTATTTGAATTTTATGTAGGTTTATATTCCTGTCAACTACAATCAACAATATTGAGTTACGGCTAAGGTGGACATGTTGCATCAGTAAATAGTGATCTACGATTCTAGCATCAATAGATTTGCCAATGGCGCGATTGAGAATCATGTCGTGCCATAATCTACGTTGTTACCTTACTACCTAGATGCTTGTAGATTTTATAAGCACTGACAAATTACACCTGACTTAACCCATTTTCATGTAATTAGATTAAAGAAGGGAGTGTCACAGCAGATAGTAAATAATGGAGATTGTGGGGTTTATGTTTGTATGTTTATAAAGTTTTTGATGTTGTGTCATCCTCTACATTTTGGTCCTGATCATAGGTCATTTTTTAGGTCCAAAATGGTGATTGATTTATGGAAAGGTACAAAACAATAATAAAGAAAAATTATATGTTTGTATGTTTATAAAGTTTTTTTTTTCATGTATTTTATACATATCATAGAAAATGTATAATTAGTCAATGCATGCATTATTAACGACAATTGAAAAAAAAAAAGAAACATAACACATGTATCAGTTAAACACAATGATAATAAAGTACAATTAACTAGTTAAATAAGCCTACAACTACATGACTTAAAAATAGAAATATAACTCATAAAGAACACATCAACTACCATGTAATGCAATTGGGTTTCGACAAATTTGTCGATTATGTTCATGTTGCTTACAGCGGCTGTATACATTCTTCGTAGGAGCCTCACTTTACAATAGAATTTGATTCTTTTGACGTCTTTCTGATTGTCGGTGTACTATAAGAGGCTGGATATTAGCAGCTCTCAACTCCTTTGGACCAATCGGATTTACTGGTTCACTGTATGCATGAAATATAGACTTAGTTGTGTAATATCGTGAACAAATAGTCTAGTACTGAAATCTGACCTGCCTGCATACTGCAAGTGCATGAGCACACAGTAGCTGCCGCAGATTAAACTTTCGATAACTATATGACTTCATTGGGATGTCCATTATTCTATTTCTTTTTTCGTCCTTAACGAAAAAGTGAAATTGATCTATTGCATGCACTGTCATACGAGTTGAATCATTATTGTGTTTCAAATCTTGTTATAGGCCTAATTTGTCAAAAAGTTTGACATATTTTCTGCAGCCTCACGTCTCTCAACAAACTACCTTTGCATTAACTTTCTAATCCACTTAATTAAAGTAGTCACCGTCATGCCACGTGTTTTTTTTGCAACAGCATTAATGCTCTCTGTAATGTTGGTGGTCATGATGTCATATCTTCTAAATGCTCCCATTGATCGAGCCTATTTTGAAAAACCAACCATCTCCTCCAAGTATCTCGTTGCCTCTGGTTTCATTTCTTGCATCTTATTAATTTCCCTTTGAAAGTCAGCTATACGATACGCCTTCACAGTAACAAAATAGGAAGCCAAATATCCCCTTCATTTTGTTGTCTCTGACGGTATTTTATATCGTGCTACTAAATTACACTTCAAGTGATAGATGCATATCCCATGATATACATTAAAAAATACCTCTCTAATGGCCTTCTCTATACTAGCATGTCGATCAGATATAAATACAAGGTTCTCAAGATCACCAATGACTTATCAAATTTTTTTTCATAAACCACTTCCATGAAGCATCATTTTTAGAGCCAGCAATACTCCATGCAAGTAAAAAAATTTGGTTGTTTTCATCCTTACAAATAGCCACAAACATTGTTCCCAAGTATGCATTTTTCAAAAATGTACCATCAGCTGTAATAACCGGTCAATTGGAAGACTGAAATCTTCTAATACATGGTCCAAGAGCCATGAAAAAATATTTGAAGTTCTTATAATCGTCAATCTCCAAATGCGTGATTGTACTTGGGTTCTGTTGTTCTAATATATGATAGTATGCAGGAAGTAATTTATATGAAGCCTTTAGAGTACCACGTATCAACACCAATGCATGCTTTTTAGATCGCTAAATGGTAGGATAAGTTATATCCACACCAAACTCCTCACGTATGTCTGCTTCGATTTTCTTCGGTCTATAAAGTCAACTCACAGATGCAAACTTATTTTTTTTATGAATTTGCCAATAATTTGAGACTTTGCTTGTCGATGACCATCGCACAATCAATCTAATTGGCACACGTGACTTGAATCAAGTTTGCGTACAATAAAATATTTCCTTGCATTTGTCGACACTGCACGTAATCTCCATCGATATCTATCATCGTCACATTTTATCTCAAAAAAATCTTTTGTCGACCTTGAGATTTTAAAGCTCCAATTACCTTTAAGTGCTAGTATACTAATAGCCTGGTGAAGTTCGTCTTTGCTATCAAATAACTTTTCTACAAACACATCGTCAATTTCACTACTCGATATCTTATCCGATATATCTAAGTTTGATGGTGGTATTGGAGGCATAAACGCAAATGAGTTTTCAGCTTCACAAAAATATATTTTTCTAGCTTTAATATTTAGGGAGCTTGTTGAAATATAACAACGTTCACCTTCTGCTAAATCATCCCCTTCTAAATTATCAATATTTCTAACATTATCACAGTCCCCTTCTACATTTCTAACATTTTCAATGTCATCACAAGTGTAATGTGTATAGTCTGGGTCTTCATTGAATGGTATAGGAGAAACATTGTGATACTTATTCGTTGTGTTTGAGGGAACCACTGCTGGAATTGATGGATATGTATGGCTCACTTGATTGCTACCGCTAACTGACATAAAATGAGTATGAATCGATGGTGGGTTTTGATTGTAGGGTTGCACATCATATTCATAAACGAGAACTTTAAGATCTACTGTTACACATAAAGGATAGTACGATCTTCTGTTGGTGCTAAAAAAGAATCGAACATCATTGTCGTTTCTAATCTCAATAGATTTTAACTTATACCTCGTTGCATCAATTTTGATTTTCAAAGTCACCTTACAGTTCACATTGTCGACTCCTAAAGTATAACATACTGCATTTAAAAGATCTTCAAAATTAATATCTTTCAAAATCGAAATCCCAAAATTACTGTAATCAACATAACTTTCTTCCCCACCACTAGAACTCTCACACTTTCCTCCAAAACAAATAACAATTGCATCATACTCTATAGGACCTAAACAAAAATGAAAAATTTTAAAATTATTTAAAAATAAACAAACATAGAAAATAAAATAAAAAAATTAATCAAAACAGTGTAGCATCGTAAACTTATCCGCGATGCCGCAACGAGATGCGTATGATGTGAGCATCTTGGGGCATTATGTATACCTCCGGGCCATCTTGGGCTTGAGATGTGCCCCGAGATGCGCACATTACCTAGATGTGGTAGCTGTTAGGACTTTTAAGTCACTTCTCTATTCTAGTAAAAATATTATGTTGTATAGTTGTTATTTTGTACCAAAAATAATTAAGAAAAATATATCACTCTTTGTGTTAGACAGAGAAGATTATTATACATACATTAAGAATAATTTCTCATGTTTATATGATAATGATAATGTTTTGCTAACTGTGCGAGTTAATAAATGACCATTATATTTTACATACAATAAGAAATGTATAAAAATGTCTAGGTGAATAGAACTAATAGTAATTCAAAAAATTTGAATAATAATGAATTATGACATTAATGATTAGGTCATTTACTAGTGAAACGACTATCCCGTCTGGTTGAGGATGGTCAAATAATTGATCTGACCATAGAACCTTGTCTAGTTTATGAATCCTATATTCAAGAGAATTTGACCAAATCCTTTTGTAGGTGTTAAACACCGAACCATTGATTTATTAAAATTAATACATAGTGATGTATATTGTCATGCCCCAAACTCAAAAGATCTGAAACATAACATAACTTACACTCATTCAATAATGTGCACTCATAATTAATATTGTATAAAATTTCAAACTTGAATTCAACATAGGAATCTTTATCAAGTTGCTAGTAAGTTTAATACAAAATCAACCCATGACCATACTTGGTGAAATATAAATCAAATACAACCAAATCTAATAAAATAACACATAAGTATTTATTCAATAGGGACAAATTAAATATCTTAAACTATGTGTCCACAAATAAAACACTTAGCAACTTAGGGAACCCAAGAGACAGCAGAAACCTTGCCAAATTCACTAAACACACATATACCTTATTTACCTGAAATCACCATAAACTATAATGAGTATGAAACTCAGTAAGCATACTAGTTTTTCATATATCAAAATACAAATACATATATGTACACAATGCATGTGTATGCTATGCTGTGATAAATCAAAATTATAATCTTATCAAATTATATGTTAGGTAAACGCTTACACATTCTTTCAAAATATATAATAGGAATACCATCACTCAACTACTACTTAAAAGGAATTCCATATCACATATCATATAATAAGTCAAATGTCACTCGTAGGTGACATATCGTATGAGAAGAATAGTACAAGTGAGGTTTAAATTACACATATATAATGCTCATGTCTGAAGGTAAGGGCCAAACCCTCACCCTGATCATTGGTGAGTTCTCTCACATGCACCAATACGCCACCATACGAATGTGATGACTCAATCTTCCTTTAGGTACCAATAGGATCCTCCCTACATACGGAACACATAACATATACCAATCTCGAAGGAAATGCCACACATAAAGACTCCACAAATTACATAAGGTGCCTACTAAGTAAATAGTAAGTTCAAGCATCCTCAAAACACAAAATGCATCTCATGGACATTTTTCACTTCAAAAGCTTTCTTTGTTAAACACATTTCATTTTGAAAGCTCACTTTCATAAACATATGTATGTCCATACTCAATGTCAATGCTCACATTCATAAACATATGTCTTTCACATTTCATATCAAATATACTTTGGCATAACATAAATATATTTCTAAGCACATTTACAAAATCATACATAGACAATTACTATGCTTATTATGATTTCAATAAGAGTCTAGTATATTTACCTCTTAGCACTTTCGGCTACAAGACTTAATTCTTCTTAACCTATCAATAGAGATTAATCCTTTCATAAGCCTCAATATTCACAAAAAATACTTTAAATAGCTTACAAAGTTACACATATTGCACTTATCACATCGAATTTGTCTAGTTACTTGATTTTTCAAAACTTGTCATTCCGACTACTTATACTTAACAAAATTTTCTTATACATCAAATGATGTCCAATTGCTCTAAAATCAGAATATATCTTTCTTAACTCATATATACTCTTTATGTATGAATATTATATCATAATTCCTACACAATCCATTTCATAAACACTATCAAATCCAAACTATTATTCTGGCGGGATCAAGATATTTATTGAACATTATTCAGTCTCCTAATTTTGTAAAATCATATACTAACTCAAAAATTATAAAACTATCACATAATTATTCTTGACACATATTTTAATTCATGATAAATATTTCACTTCAAAATCCCTGCCAAAAGTATTTTAAAACTATTTTATTCCATAACTTTAAAACTCTAGTAATCAAATATTGTAATGAGCTCATACGTTTTAAAAAATCATAACAATTTAACCACATTGATATAAATTTTAAATTTTGAATATATAATATTAGACATATAAATTTATCATATTTCAGAAATTTGTAATTTTTGAAGATCATTCAGTAGATCAAAAATTGTTTGTCACTGTGTCATACTGTTAACATAGGAAATTTCCAAAATTTTAGGGTCATTTTGGTAAATTCACTACAAATTCAATTTCTGAAATTTTTAATCGATTCAAAGTTTTAAATGATTCTATACATGTCTAGTTTTATAGTCTTAAAATACAAAATTAGAATTAAAGCACAATAATAAATAAAATTTTCGGATCAAGAGACTCCCAAGTAGAAATTTTTTAATTTATCATGATTTATCAAGCTATTTACATAATTATCATCAATTCTCAATATATCTTACAAAATTCACATCAAATCCCCAAATTTTCATTTGTAACGAAATCAAAACTTAAAGGAATTAACTTAATTAACACCAATAAATTGAGAAATAGTTATGATATACCTCTTAAAACTCTAAATTTCAATATCTTCTTCTTCTTCTTCTCTTTCTCTCCCCTTTATTTCTCTCTTTTTTCTCTCTAAAGGGATGACTTGACCCAAAAATGAGTAAATTAGAGTTTAAAATGTGTATTTTTATACTAAGAGGCTAACTTTTAGTATTTATAAATTAACCCCTAAAACTTTCAAAGTATTCAATTTGGTCCCTAAAATAAATCTAAAGTCTTGCAAATAAATCCAATACTAATAGTATGTCCTTAATCTATACAAATAATACTAATAACAATACATAAATTAAGTATCATCCACACACAAATAAAATATTAATATTATACATATATAAATATTTATTCTTTTCGGTGTTGGATAAATGGTTACTGTATATATGATCTAATGAATCATATAGTCATTGGTAAATTTCAATACTTCATTGTCTTTATCGTGATTTGTCACGATACGGACAAGTGTTTCTAGAAAATATAGGTCGATAATTTTTGAAGTATTTAAAGAATTTCGATCAAAAGTAAAGAAACAAACAATATATTGAATACCTTTGATTAGATTGAGGCTGTTTATACAAAAGCAGTAAATTCACGGATTATGTAAAGTTGAATGAGATTCTAACTCAATATAGTTCTCCAGGTATTTCTCAACAAAAAAGTGTTGCAGTGGAGAAACCAGTCTTTGTTAGATATAATGCAATCAATGTTGAGCTTCATCAATCTTTTAAAATCTCTAAAAGGGTTATACTTTAGAAACTGCTACTCACTTATTGAACAAAGTTCCATAATAAATTGTTCATTCTACTACATATGAGATATAGACGGGAAAGAAACAAAATCTTATGTATGTTAAGATTTAGAGTTATTCTACTTGCATAAGAGTTGCGTAATAGGTTATACTTGGACCTGAGGGGTACAAGTATCGGTTTATAGAATATTCCAAATATTCCATGAGATATCAGTTCTATAATCGAAAGGAATAAAACTTGTTCATTGTTAGTAATACCACTTTCTAGAGAAATAGTTTCTCATGAATCATGAGAATTGTAGAAAGATTGAACTTTATAAATTCAATTAGGATGAAAATAACTGACAATGGAACTTAAAAATTAATTGAATGAAATACCTTTAACACACTTTTTCGTAGGTAAAAAAGATATGAAGGCTTCTTGTTAGGTATGTTTCATACCTGAAAGGTGCTTTTGGTATTTTTTTAGTTGAGGAAAATGATGTTAGATATCGTTTAGAAAAATTGACAAGATGCCAAGAAATTTAAAATTAACTTTAAGCATAACAACAAGTTCGGGACTTGTTTTTGCTTAATTTAGGAATTATTCTTATTAATTGTAAATGAGTTTACGCATTAGAAGTGTAGGCCCAAAATGAGATAGAAACATTCAAAAGCCCAATTGGTATAAAAAGTTACACTCAGTGGTCTAGAATCGATTATGAGAAAACATTTTCACCAATACACATGCTAAAGTTAATTCAAAATTTGTTGGATGTTGTAGTATACTAAACTCTTCATTTTGATGAGGTAATCAGAGAATCTGATTTCATTAAGAAAGAAGAGAAATCATGTGTGTTTAGAAAGGGTAGTGAGAGCTTAAATTATCTTTCTAATTCTCTATATGAATAACATACTCATCGTAAAAAATGACAATGGTATGTTACAAGTCAGCCAGTTAAGAGTTATTTGAGTAATAACTTCTTCATAAAAGATTTAGCAGAGGCTTCCTATATACTAGGTATAAAGCTTTATATAGATAGAGTTAGGAAGTGGATATAACTCTCCAAATCTTCGTACATAGAGTAAGTCCTAAAAATGTGCAATTTTAATAATTATAAGATAGTTAATATATCTTTCAGACATGACATTCATTTTTCTAAGAGGAAGTGTCATTAAGTAGAAAATGAACGAGTTAGAGCATTTAACATAAAATATACATCAGCTAGAGGTAGCTTAATGTATACCATGTTATGTACGAGACCTGGATCTTGATGGCTATAAGTGTTATGAGCTGACATCAGTCTGATCTGATAACGACCATTGACTAGCTGTGAAATATATCCAGTATTACCTAAAAGGTATCAAGGATAAGTTTCTAACTTATGAAGAAAGCTACTTACAAATGAGAGAATACAAAGAATTAGACTTTCAATTTGATCCGGATGATAGACAATCTACATATGATTGTATATTTCTTCTTTATGGTACCACAGTTAGTAGAATGAGTGCAATTCAAATGTTCATATTTGGTTTTACCTTAGAGGCAGAATATGTTGCAGCATGAAAAGCCAGTAAAGAAATCTCTTTGGATGCTCAAGTCAGTTGTAGAGCTTAGAATAAATTCAAGCTCTATAAATCCTATCCCATTAAAATGCAATAATAACGGGGTAATTGCTCAAGTTGAGAAACCATAAAACACATCAAATTTCTAATTACGTGGATTCTAATACCACATAATTGGAAGTATTTTGGCTAATGGAGATGTAAAAGTATCTAGAAAACTTCATTTAAAATTATAGCGGATCCATTTTCTAAAACTTTAACTCTTAAAGTGTTTGAAAATATGTAGAGTCAATGGATAATAAATACCATCATTAATGGCACTAAAGTAAGTGGAAGTTGTTGGGATTTATACAATTATCATTTTTAATTAAATATTTAATATTATTAATTATTAAATGGTGAGTTGCTTGTTACGTTTCAAACATTGTATGATCTGAAGAAGTTCATATTTGGTTTAAAGGAGTTTAGATTAAATCTAAGAGTTAGCAAAGCTAATGGTGATAAGTACTAAGAGTTAGTAGTGCTAAGAGTTAACGAAATCTAAGGAATTAGAGCTTTATCTGAAATGGGACAAAGACCTGAGATATTAGTAAGGATGTAACTGTAAAGAGTTATAGATGGTGCTACAAAATGTCATTATGCAAGTATGTTCTCAAATACTATGCTCTTGATCTAATTTCATCGATGTGGGTTTATCGGTGGAACCTATTAATATAGATTAATATATGTCTATATTTGGATGGTCTAGATGGTTAGTCTTAGCAAACCATGAGTTTAGTAAAAGTTTGTATAGAAATACAGGTATACAATAAGAATTGAATACTGAACAGACTCACGAGAACCTTCAATAGACATCTCAAAAAGTCGTCAATGTAAGGTCTTCCAAGTTGAGTAGTATTTATGGTCCTTTAACTTGAGTGTCACAGTGGGCTTGTGAGTGATCCACTATACTTTGGTTCCACACATGTCAGAAACATTTTATGATCTGACCACTAGGTATGATCTGTTGCTCATGAAGTCTGTTGTGCATAGATATGAGATCTATCAGCTCATATGAGTGAGTTGTATATCCTGATGCTCTGAGATTATATTTCAGGAAGTCTTTTGGCCACAAGCGTAAACCTTAGAAAATATATTTCGAAGGGATAAACAATATCACAAAAGTGTTTGTAGATATTGTTATAAATCTTGAAATAAGTTTATGGTTGAGCAAATAAAGATTTGACGGTGATGATCTATATCTCTGCTCTTCCAGGATATAAATGAGAGAAGGATTATATGAATATGCTATAACATCAACTTGTATAGTCTAATGCGCCACTTTATAATATTTGTAACATGTGTGTGGAGCATCATTCATGAATGTATGGAGGAGCTCCATATGACAAATCGGGGGTGGACTTAAAAAATCTTACAATATGAAGTGTATTCATTACGCTCTAGGGTAGCGGACTGGATTGTATAATTCGATTTAATAAATTTCAGCAAAATAGAACAATTATTTTGAAATTTCTCGGGATGTGCATTTGTCAAGACTTAATTGTTAAATACATTACTTAGTTAGTAACAAAATTTATTAATTAATAAATTATTGACAAGTGGCACAATTTGATCCATTAATTACTTTACCTTAAATTTATCATTTAACTTTAATAGTAAAAACAAGTAAGGTAAAAATAATTATTCAAAATTATTTTAAATAATTAAATTATATATTATTATATAATATTATAATATATTATTTATGACAATAGATCATATGTTGGCTATTCAAAATATTTAAATAATTTAAATATTAGGTATTTGTTGACCATTATATTAAATAAATTATTTATTAATTAAAAAGATATACCAATCATTAATTATTGTAGAGCACTTTATTAATGGGCCATCAATTATTTTCCTTATACATGATAATAGTAGGTGCATTATAATGACAATATTTGAAAAGCAAAATAATTCATTCATTCATTCATTTTTTGTTATGACACATTTGGTCAAAGAATTGAATGTGATAAAGGAAATTATTTTTCTCTCAAATGTTAAAAGAATCAACACATCTTCATCTTCCATTTTCTCTCATGAATGACAAAAACTTGCTTAAAAGAAAAATGGATAAAGAAAAATTGAATTTGAATATGAGTTGTTTAAAATTATTTTTTTTTTATAAAAATTATTTCTAAGTTTTATGTAAGAGTTGCATGAATATTTTATTTTTCTTGACAACAAATATTTGTATTCATAAAATTTTAATATATGTTGCTAAAAATTTTAAATTAAAACTACCATTCTAATTTCATAATATCATTAATTCGTTATAAATTAAAAATATTTAAAAATATACTTTAAAGTAAACTATTTACTTAAATTATTGAAGGATTTAAAAATTTTATAAAATTACTTTCATTAGATAAGTATCTTTTACATATTATTATAGCACAATTATTCATCACATATAAATTTTATATAATAATTATACATCAATGTATATGTAATATATATATTTAATTTATTAAATTAAATATATTTTATTAATATATTTTTATTAAATATAATAAAATTTTAAAATTATACGTAAACTCATATTTTATAATAATTTAACACAAAGAAGGTGACATCGAAGTTGTCGTGGGATTTGTACGAAATGAGAATCAGGCTTAATCTTTGAGATCCGTGCATCGATGGGGATTTTATAGTGGGTGACAACAGTTCGAATTTAGTTGTCGAAAAAGGTGACGTAAAAGAAGTTGAGATTCGTATGAAAAGGGAATTGAGGGAGTTTTTGGTTGTTAAACCCACGAGTTTAGGGATGAGATCATTGATAGTGAAGGCGAGGACTGGTTTTGAATCGACAATTTGGTTGGCAAATTTTTGAGATATGCACGTGTGAGAGCAAAAAAGAGAGGGGGGAGGAGGGATCTAGGCCGGACACATGGGTCTCAAGAGTTTTTATTTTTGAAGTAAAAGAAAATTTATTTTAAAAAAAGAGTAAATTATTAATCAACACTTTTAGTACTACTTGTTTAATTAATTTGACATGTGTTAAATAAAGTTAGATATAAAATTAAAATAATTTTTTTTATTTTTTTATTAACTTTAATAAAATATTTTATAATGATTAAATAATACTACAATTTTTTGTTTTAAATTTATGAATATTACTAAAATTAAGTCATTTTTTAAGAATATTTAAAATGCTATCCTAATAAAATATAAGACTCTGATTATCACGAGAAAGAGAGAGAGAGAGGCTTAATGTGAAAATGAGATAACTTTTGGTATCAATAATCTTTGACACGCAAATTCTTTGAGAAGGTTCGCCACTCATTATCATTATCAAATCTTTTTACACATTTGTTATGCATGACGATATGTATGAAATTAAATTAATAGTCCTTTTGCCTATGGCCTTAGGGTGGCTTTTTTTTTTGTTGTTTTTTTAAATTTTTTTAAAAATTATGATTTTTGTAATAATTAAATTAGATTAATATTCAAGAATGGGCCCAAAAGAAGGGTGTCTAAAGCCTTTCTCTTCATAGAAAATTCTAATTTTCAAATTACAACCTCATGTCACTCTTTAATAGTCTTGAGGTTAGACTTTGTCAAATTTTTAATTGATTTTTTTTCCTCTATTTTAAATAAAGTTGTACATATAGAGCTAATAGGTTACCTTAACGCGGCATTTTGAAGAGTCCTAGCTACATCTTAAAAATATATTAAATTCTTTAAATACTTAAATAAAACATTTAATTAATCTAGTATCAAGTGTTTCGTTTAATTTTGACATTTATGAGTTTGATTAATTAATTAGATTCATTGACAACTTGTCGTATTTGTTAGACTTTTTTTTTTTTTTTTATATGAGCTCACATATTAATAATAATGATATATTATGCACTATCTTAAATAAGGGTTAATTTAAGAGATTCATTTGAACTATTTTTTTATTAGACTCAAGAGATATTTAATTTTATATGAACTTATTATATTTAGAAACTTAATACTTGTTGGACTATGAGCGATGAGATTATATTTTAATCTAGTATATAAAGACATTTTTTAAGGTTGTTGTCTCTAAGTCAAATTAATATTGTTGGGTGTCGATTATTTTAGAGTATATGCATGTGGTGTATGTATTCATTATACATACATACATATATCATACATATACATACACAACAGAATTTTAAAAATTAAACAATGAATACATATTTATTCAATTAATCAAATTAATTACAGAATTGAGAAATTTCACCCATGAAAACTTTGAATTAATTTGTTTGGAGTACACATAAAATGAACTTGTTGATGATTCTAGTAATCAACTTGGGTGAGTTTGATTAACTAGAATAGCAGTATAATCCAGTACTAATTTAACTCTTTAAATTATTTAGATTAATACATAATCTAATAAAAAATTAATTAATTATATATTTTATTTAACTCTTGAACAATTAAAAACAAATCAATTAGTTATAACAATTAATAGCATTTGTTTTTACTTTGATATTTTAACACTTAAAATATAAAAATAATAATTCAAATTCCGATTCTTTCAAATGAAAATGGCCACTAAAAATTGTAAAAACTTGTTAATTTTGAATTTCATTTCACTTTATATATTAATGCACAAATTTCAAATAAATTTGAATTTCATTTGCATTTAATTTATCTATTCACTTAACCAATATTAACATTTAATCTTAGTTGAGTTAAATTAACTTAACCCTTAAGTTAGCAAATATCCAACTAACCTAATCATAGAGTTAACTATTAGCCCTAGTTAAGTTAATATTTATTTAATAATAAAAATAAAATATCTAGATATTTATTTACCTAACCATAATTAACAATTAACCATACTTTAGTTAAGCACAAATATCTATTAACCTAATCCTATAGTTAATTTTTAACCATAGTTAAGTTAAATATTTATTTAAATAAATATCTTAATTATTTAATAATTAAATAATCAATAAAATGAAATTATCGTTATACCCTTACTAGTTACCAAGTTAACTCAAAGTGCGTCTTACTATAACCATATATTTTAGTTAATTTAACTACAATAATTTATTATATTTTTATACTGTATTAAACTATTCAATACGATATACTGTCAAAGTGTATAACGAATACATTTCATATTGGGACTCCCTAAGTCCACACTCGGTTTATCAAATGAAACTATTCTATGAGTTCATGAATAATGCCCTACGCACATGTCATGAATATTATAAATTACCCTATTAGACCATGCAAGTTGAGGTAAAAAAGCATAAGTATTATCCTTTCATCATTATACATTGGATGTGAGGGGATATCGGTTAGCACCGTTAAATTTCTATTTGTAAATAATGAACTTATCTTCAGATTCATATCTCGATCAATAATATACGCAAAGACTTTTACAATATTGTTTAACCCTAAAGGAAATTACTTTTCTGAGGTTATTACTCACGATTATAAGATTTTCTGAGATACAATCTCGAACTATCAGATATACAACTTACCTATGTAAGTTGATGGATCGCGTATTGACGTACACCAAACTCCACGAGTATTGGACCACATCCAACGACACATAGTAGTCAGATCATAAAAGGTCTTTGATATATATAGAACCAAAGTATGATGAATCACTCATAAGCCCACCGTGACACTCAGGTCAAAGAACTACAAATACTACTCAACTCAAGAGAACCTTCCTTTGACGGTTTCATAAGATATCTATTGAGGTCCATATGAGTCTACTCGCATGCCTATATAAGCTCTAAGCTAAGGGTCGGTTAAGAACAACCATCTGCACCAAGTAGATATAGACATACACTGATCTATGTTAAAGGAATTCACCGATAGATCCACATCAGTGAAAATAGATCAGAAACTAATATTTGAGAATATACTTTCATAATGACATTTCTTAACTCCTAGTGCAACTCTTTGTAACTATATAATTACTAGTGTATTTCTATTGTTCCATTTCAGACAAAATTTCTAACTTTTAGAATTTTGCTGACTCTTATAACTTGTTAACTCTTAATAGTGCTAACTCTTAGCATTTATAACTTTCAGTGTTTTTAACTTTTAGCCTTGGTCTAAACGTTTTTAGACCAGATCTGAACTTCTTCAGATATTACAATGTCTGTAACATTACAAGCTTAGTATCATATAATATTTAATATTAATGATTTTATTTGAAATATTTATTGTATAAATATTAAACAATTAATATTCATACAATATGGGAGTGACACATAAGCACAAAATCCAACAAATATACGTAGAACTCTTCTCATTTTTTATATCACAGAGAGAACTCTATTGTGTCTATATAGATTTTATTGTAGAAGACTATTATACTCTTGGTTATTATTCAAGGATGATAATCTTCAAGTTCTAATTATCATAGATTTCTTAAGCATATTTTTCTCAACATCCATCTTGATAATTTGATATGATAGATTTTGGATTATTTCATATGGGTATGAATCTAATTTATGGTTATGTCTAGCAAGTAGTACCAGAGTGAAAATCATGTTAAATTATTAGGATTGTTAATACATATATTCATGTTTTGAATATTATTTTCCCATATGGTTATTTAGGGTAAAGATATTATATGTATGAAATTTTTATGATTTTGTTGAGGAAAAATATTAGATTTATAGTTTTTATTGTGATTTAAGAGTTTAAATATGATTAAAGGTTATTGATTTTAAGAATTAAGGATGAAAATATCAAAATTATATATATATATTTTTACAATATAGAATTTTTTAATTATTATTTATTATTAGAAAAAAAGAAAAAGGAAGTGGGAGGCAGCTGCCACGTGAGAAAAGAAATGATTAGGTTCTTTGTAAAATATCAAAGAGGCCATTTTTAATTTTAGTTAAATATATGTTGGCTATAAAATTTTAGAAAATTTGTAAATAGGTCTTAATTTTGACCCAATTTTATTTGTGGTATATTTTTGTGTATTTTCAAATTCAAAGTTAACAACTTTAGGGTTAAAATTTATGGGGTTTAAAATTATTTTTGAGAGAATTCGGTCCATCCGACCCAGTGATCCAGTCCAAAATTCGACCTATTTAGATTTGACTTGACAATCATTAACACTGTTTTGGACTATTACCAGTGTTGTAACCACAACGACCTTGGCATTAGCACCCTTCTAATGTATAAGAAAAACTTAAATTTTCTATTTGTAGACATTTTGGTTGTTTTTCTTTGACTATTTGTCTTATATTTTGAAATAAATTGATTAAAATAACATGTTCTAAAGTAGCATTTGTTGTGTAAATTTATTTATTTTGAGATATTAAGATGAATATATTTATTATTTATGCAGAAAATAATCAACTCAAAGGAAGATTATATTTTGGCCAAATAATAGGCATATTGTGATAAAAAAATGTCTGATAATTGTCAAGTTTTTCATGCATACAACAAGTCAGTCCAAAGAAAGGCTTATTGTTGGCATGATTTACTATCAATATCTGTTACTGCATTGAGAGTACCATTTATAGCTGATATTTTTGTCTAAAGATTAAACATTAATGTTGTGCTAGGTATCTTGTGTGGGGTCTATCTTTATATGTTTATTTATATTATACATATATATGCTTAAATTAATGACATGATTGTGAGCTTGTTGTTTTATTATATGTTCTTTGTAAGTTTTATCTGCCTTTACTATATTTGCCAATATAAATTTTATTTCTATATTTACGACATTATTTCTTAAAAAGGAAAATGCTAAGAAATTTCTTGAGAAAATTGAACAATGCTTTGCAAAAAATGAAAAGACTGAAATAAGTACACTACTAGCTAACATTATTTCAATAAGGAATAATAACAAAGGGAATATAAGAGAGTACATCATACAGTTGTCTAATCTCTCTTTAAAACTAAAGACACTAAAGGTAGAGCTGTTTAATGACTTACTCATGCATCTGGTTTTGATATCTCTTTATGCACACTACTATCAATTTAAAGTAAGTTACAACACTCAAAAGATTAAATGGACTCTTAATAAGCTTATTTCACATTTTGTGAAAAAAGAAAATAGAATGAAGTAAGAAAAGACTGAAAGTGCTCAATTAACAAGTACTTATCGGGATAAGGTTACCAAAAAGAAAAGAAAAATGAATAAAGAAAAAAAAAACTGCAATGGAGAATCCCATAATAAAGTACAAAAGAAACAAGATTCGGTCATTACTTATTTCTTCTACAAAAAGACTAGTCATATGAAAAAGGATTAGTCAAAATACACCAAATGGCTTGTTAAGAAAGATACACTTCTCAACTTTGTTTGTTATAAAGTTAATCTAGTTTCTATATCCAAACACACTTGATGGATAAATAAAGGTATAACTACTTATATAAGTGTTACTCTGTAGGGTTACTTGAGGAGCTGGTTGCTAATTAATATTGAAAGATGCATTTATGTGAAAAAAAATAACGTGGCTCCTGTAGAGGCTATAGGACTATTTAGATTACAATTAGAGTTTGGATATTTTTTGAGTTTAGATGAGACATATTATGTACCATCATTTAGATAGAACATAATTTCTATTTTTAGTTTGGACAAATTAAGATATTATTTTTCATTCGAAAACAGTTAGTTTAGTCTCTATCAAAATTCAAATCTTATTAGTATTGGTTCTATAATTAATAATATTTTCAAATTGGATGATTATGCATATTTTAACGAATCCTTGCACGTTAATAAATATGGTACAAAGTGAATGTTAACTGATGAGAATTTTTCTATATTATGATACAAGCATTTAGGACATATCTTTAAATAGAAAATAGAAAGACTTGTGTCTGATAAAATTCTTGATTCCCTTAATTTAACAGATTTTAAAGTTTATATTGAATATATTAAGGGAGAACAAACAAATAATAGAAATTTAAGGGCCCAACATGAGTAATAACGTCTTAAAACTAATAAATACTCATATTTATGACATATTCCCTGGCTTCTTGGAATGACTAATAGTATTTTATTATGTTCCATTAACAATTATTCTCATTTTTTGGTACCTTTACTTAATTTATGAGAAGTTTCAATCTCTGGACGTGTTTAAGATATTTAAAGCCGAGGTTGAAAAATCAACGTGGTAAGAAAGTTAAAGTTGTCAAATCTAACTGTAGTGGTGAATACTATGAAAGAAACAATAGATAAGGGGAACAACATCTTGGACCTTGTTTTAAATTCCTAAAGGAGTATGGCATTGTCTCACAATACACAATGCTTAGGAAACCAAGCATGAATGTTGTTACTGAGATGAAACCGAATACTTAAAGATATGGTGAGAAGTATGATTAGTTATTTTTCTTTACGTGAATCACTATGAAGAGAAGCATTAAAGGTTGTACTTTATATCTTTAATAGAGTTCCAAGTAAAATAGTGTCTAAAACTTTGTATGAGTGGCAAAAATCCTAGTATTAGACACTTGCATATTTGTGGTTGTTCACCTTAGGCTAGACCATGCAAGCCTAATGAAAAGAAACTGGACAAAAGAATAATCAATTGCTATTTTGTTGAATACTTTTAAAAAAACAAGGGGTTTCAAGTTTTTGATTCCTTAAATAAATTATTTTTCGAGATGCGGAATGTTAAGTTTCTTTAGGTTGTTGAGTTTGGGGAGAGATAAGGTTAAAGATATTGTCTTTGAAAAGAAATTTATTTCTTTTTCTATAGCTACTATTGATAATGGCCAAAGGTCTTTTGCTTGACAATATTCAAGAAGCAAATCTAAAAATATAAGACAATATATAAGGATTGTGAATCCAAAATGAAGAATTCTTCTGTTCATGAAAAGTAACCTCAAGAACAAGTGCCATTGAGAGGATTCACTTGAAAAAAAAGAAGTACAATTACAGATGATTATGTCGTCTATCTCTAAGAACATAAGTTTGATATATGAATAAAAAATGAACTAATCAATTTCAGTTTAGCCAAACAAAGTTTTAATTATCATAAGTGGATTGAAGCCATAGAGGACAAGATAAAATTCATAAAAAAATAATGAAATTTAAGATCTTGTTGAGTTGCCTAAAATTGTAAAATTCATTAATTGCAAATGAATATTTAAGACTAAGAGGGATTCAAAAGGCAACATTGTAAGATATAAAGCACGTTTTATTGTCAAGGGTTTTACGCAGAAGGAAGGCATTGATTATAAAGAGACTTTTTTTCGGTATCAACGAAAGACTCTTTTAGAATCATTATGACACTTGTAGCTCATTTTAATTTGGAGCTACATTAAATGGATGTAAAGACTGCGTTTCTCAATAGTGATATTAAGGAAACGATATATATAGTGTAACTAGCATACTTTCTATTTAAAGACCTAAAAAATATGGTCCATAAATTAAAAAAGTCTATCTACGGTCTCAAGCAAGCATCCCGTCAATGGTGTCATAAGTCAAGCGATTATCTCATTTAGTTTTGAGGAAAATATAATCGATGAATGTATATATCCCAAGTTTAATAGGAGTAAGTTTATCTTCCTAATTTTATATGTCGATGACATATTGTTAACAAGCAATGATATAGGCTTATTGTATGAAACCAAGTCAAGGAATTTTGAGATGAAAGATCTTGGGAATACATCTTTTGTATTAGAAATTCAGGTACATCGAGATCGCACTTAAGGTATACTTAGGTTATCACAAAAGAACTATATCGATAAGGTGCTTAGTAAGTATGCCATGAAAGATTGTGCTCCAGGAGATACGACTATTACTAAATGTGATAAATTCAGTTTTAGTTAATGCCCTAAGAATGAAAAGATGCAAAAATTTTCTTATGTGTTAGCAGTAGAAAGTCTCATGTATGCTCAAGTATATATACATTTAGATATTGCGTATATTGTTAGAATGTTAGGCAGATATTTAAGTAGCCCTAGGATGGATCATTGAAAAGCAACCAAACTAGTTATACGGTATTTACAGAGAATAAAATATTACATGCTCATATATATAAGATTGGATAAATTGAAAATCATAGGGTATTCCAACTTCAAATTTGTTGATGCCTAGATAGTAAGAGATTTATATTTGGTTGTTGATTGATGCTTTAATAGCTAAGTGCAAGCGCTTGCTATCGTATCAAGTAATATAGGATTTTAAGTTCGAGTATCGATCCCACAGGGACTATGTGATCTAATTCTATAAATCAAGTACTAAAATTGTACATACTTAACTTTTATTCAGAAAACTAAAATTTAAAATTTATTTAACTAATCTAATTCTCTCAATTAACTAAATAAAAGCAAAGAGTAGAATTCACAAATAAAGATAATCTAGGGTTTTGACTTGTCCCTTAGTATTTCATTGGACTCATTAACCACTTAGTTAATCCTTTAATACCAATTGATTGGCTTAGACACTAATCTCATCACAAGCCTCTGTCGATGGTCAAGTGATTATATTACACATTCTAACAATCACCTATATGTCTATGGTAATCAAATCAGAATGTAATTCATTAAGATCAAGTTTAAATTAGACCATACATGCCACCTAGGTATATGTCTATCCTAGATGGAACTCATAGTTGTTATCCTATGATCATGTATCAAACTATCTTAGGCTAAACACATGAATCCCTCTGTTAAGTTCATCATGATTTCTCAATCATTCAAAATATTGATCAGGTATAATGAAAGCATTATACAGAAGATAGAATGAATAAATTGAATGTATTAAATTCATAAATTAAAAATTAACACAATTCAAATTCATACTAGGTTTATATAGTCTAACTCTAGATGAACAATTTAGCCCATCACAAAATCAAAAGTATCAAACCAATTCATAAAGATCAACAAGAACAAGAATATAATGATAAATAAAGAGAAGAAAAACTAATCAAAGTGACTCTTTGATGTGTTTTTCGCTTAATCTTGATTTAAAGCTTGAATCTTGATTTTGAATCTTGATTTCTTGACTTTTATAATTGATTTTGTGCTGTGAATTCTTTCTATACATTTTTGCCTCTTCAAAGTCTGTGTATTTGACCTCAAAATTTTTGTTTTATTGGTATGGAAAACCCTAAGTGTCACGCCCCAGACCCAAAAGATCCGACACACGACATCACTTACATTCATTCAATGTATGTGCACTCATAAATAATATTACACAAAATTTCAATCTTTAATCCAACATAGGAATCCTTAGCAAGTGGCTAGTAAGTTCAACACTAAAATCAACACATAACCTAACATAAAAACATAAACTTCTATTGACAATATTTAAACATTCATTTCAATTTCTTTCAAAATTATAACAATTGAATTATGACTGGGACAATTAGTAAACCGGAGATACGCAGAGTTTTCTCAGAGATTAACATTCTACTACGTCACCAATAGCAACTTTGTTACCGGAAGCCCAGAATATATTCATTGCAAATTCTTATTTAAAATCATCCAATAATCACACTTGATGAAACTTAAACCAAATCCAACCACACACAATAAAACAATACATAAGTATTTATTCAATAGGGACAAATCAAATATCATATCCCACGTGTCCCCAAATGAAACACTCAGCAACCTAGCAACTTAGGAAACCCAAGGAATAGCAGAAGCCTTGCCAAATCCGCTAAGCACACATGTACCTTATTTACCTGAAATCACTATAAACTATAATGAGTATAAAACTCAGTAAGTATACTAGTTTTTCATATATCAAATACAAATATATATATATATATATATATATATATGTACACAATGCATGTGTATGATATACTGTGATAAATCAAAATCATAATCTTATCAAATCACATGTCATGTAAGCGCTTACACATTCTTTCAAAACATATAATAGGAATACCATCACTCAACTACTACTTAGTAGGACTTACATATCACATATCACATAATGAGCCAAATGTCACTCGTAGGTGACATACCGTATGAGAGGAATAGTATAAGTGAGGTTTTTAAATTACACATATATAGTGCTCATGCTCAAAGGTAAAAACCAAACCCTCACCCTAATTATCGGTGAGTTCTCTCACATGCACCAATATGCCACCACACGAATGTGATGACTCATTCTTCCTTTAGGTACCAATAGGATCCTCCCTACATACGAAACACATAACATATACCAATTCCAAAGGAAATGTCACACATAAAGGCTCCACAAATCACATAAAATGCCTACTAAGTTAACAGTAAGTTCAAGCATCCTTAAAACACAAAATATTTCTCATGGACATATTACACTTCAAACGCTCTCTTTGTTAAACACATTTCACTTTGAAAGCTTACTTTTAAAAACACATATATGTCATGTATGCCCATGCTCACATTCATAAATACATATCTTCACATTTCATATCAAAATATACTTTGACATAACATAAACATATTTCTAACCACATTTACAAAATCATACAAAATAATTACTATGTTTATTGTGATTTCAGTAAAAAAATCTAGTATACTTACCTCTTAGTACTTTCAACTACAAGGCTTAAATCTCCTTAACCTATCAATGGAGATTAATCCTTTCATAAGCCTCACAATTTACACAAAATACTTTAAATAGCTTACAAAATTATACACAATGCATTTATCACATCAAATTGGTCTAAATACTTAGTTTATCAAAATATGTCATTCTGACCACTTACACTTAACAAAATTTTCTAATACATCAAATGATGTCCAATTACTCCAAAATCAGAATATATCATTCTTGACTCATATATCCTTCTTATATATGAATATTATATCAAAATTCCTACAAAATTCATTCCATACACACCATCGAATCCAAACTACTAACCTGACAGGATCGAAGATATTTACTAAACAGTATTCAATCTCTCAATTTTATAAAATCATATACTAATTTAAAAATTATAAAAATACCACATAGTTACTCTTAACATATATCTAAATCCATGATAAATATTTTACTTCAAAATCACTGCCAAAAGTAACTGAAAACTATTTTATTCTATAGCTTTAAAAATCTGTTAATTAAATATTGCAATGAGCTGATACACTTTAGAAAATTATAACAATTTAACCACATTGATCTAAATTCTTAATTCTGAGTATATAATATTAGACATATAAACTTATCATATTTCACAAATTCATAATTTTTGAAGATAATTCAGCAGGCCAAAAATTGTTTTCCACTGTATCATACTGTTCACACAGGAAATTTCTAAAATTTCAAGGTCATTTTGGTAAATTCACCACAAATACAATTTCTGGAATTTTCAATTGATTCAAAGTCTCAGATGATTTAAAACATGTCTAATTTCATATACTCAAAATTTAAAATCAGAATCGAATCACAATAATTTATAAAATTCTTGGATTAAGAGACTATCAAGCAGAAATTCTACAATTCATCATGATTTATCAAGCTATCTACATAGATCATCATCAATTCTCACAAGATCTTATGAAATACACATCAAATCCTCAATTATACATATTTCTATAAATCAAAACTTAAAGGAATTAACTTAATTAACACCAATAAATTGAGAAATAGTTATGATATACCTCTTAAAATCTAAAATTTCACTTTCTTCTTCTTTTGCTTCTTTTTCTTCTCTTTCTCTCCCCTCTATTTCTCTCTTCTCTCTCTCTAAAGGGATAGCTCGACCCAAAAATGAGTAAATTAGGGTTTCAAAAGTGTATTTTTATACTAAGAGGCTAATTTTTGGTATTTACAAATTTGCCCCCAAAACTTTTAAAGTATTACAATTTGGTCCCTAAAATAAATCTAAAATCTTACAAATAAACCCAATACTAATAGCATGTCCTTAACCTATACAAACACTACTAATAACAATATATAAATTAAGTATCAACCACATATAAATAAAATATTTATATTTATATATATAAATACATATTCTTATCGGTTGAGGATACTGATTACTACACTAAGGGCGAGGAGCTTCGAATCCAAGTTGAAATAGGAGAGTTGAAAGGGGATTTTATATGTTGCATTGGGAGTTGCGGCGCTAGGGGCTTGGCGCCAAAACTTGAAAAGACAACTTTAGTAAGCCTCACCGGGCATCACAGCGCTGGGTTGTGGGCGTCTCTGCGCTCAACTATGGACCTAGGTGCCCCAACGCTCAATCATGGGCACTGCGGCGCCCAACCCTAGTACTCATTTCATCTTTTGAGCGTAACTTCTTTGTTTAACGTCCGATTCGCCTTTCGTTTATTTCAATACGTCATATTTTCTATTGTACATCTATTTATGGTAAAAAAACACAATTAAATAGCCAAATATTTATTATTTAGAGCAAAATACAAAAGTTGGGTACAAATCATACTAGTGCTTTTACGCCTATATCAATTGTATATATATACTTGGCCAAATGAGCTATTTCCTAAAGGAGTGCTAAACTAACACTCGTAGCTTCTTCTACTATAGAGGCCGACATCATAGCTTGTTTTTGAGGCATAATATAATGGGATATAGTTGTGGAATTTATTACAGGGCTGTGGATTGTTAATAGTTGAAAGACCATTGAAAATTTATTATGATAATAAAGTCGCAGTAATGTATTTCTATAAAAACTAAAGCTCTTCAAAGTATAAGTACATAGATTTCAAGTTCTAGTTGTTAAAGAAAGAGTTCAGAGTCAATAAGTATTGATAGAATATATTGGAACAAACTCTATGATTGTGGATGCCCTCACTAAAGGGTTATCGCCCAAAGTGTTTCATGAGAATATTGCTCGAATGAGTGTTGTATTATTTGATGATGTGCTTGAATAGTGGAAGTTTATTATTTGATGTTCATTTGGTTAAAGACATACTTATGGTATATCCACAATAGAATAAAGTTTGATAGAGTATTTGTTGAAACTCTTTAATAAGGTTGCATTTTTTTTTTACTGTGGATTTGCATAAAGTTTAGAAAGTATTTAACTCATTGAGTTATAAAGTAGGACCAATTGAAAATAGACATATTTAAGATCACATTTCATATAATTTTCATGCTATACATCCATATTTGATCTATGTCATCAGTTATGTTAGTATGATGATCATTAATAGGTCTAATTGCGAATATGTGCAGTGAAGGTTGCTAAATCCCATATTAATATAATAAATGGACTAGATTGTATTTTAAAAGATGTTTCAAGATAAGATAGAATTTATTGTGCAAACTAAAGTTTATAATGTGTAATTATTTTTAGATGACATGTGGCCTAAGTGAGAGATTGTTAGATTTTATTATTTTCTTTTACATAGGCTCTTATATTAACAATAATTATAAATTATGAGATATCTTAAATAAAGATCAATTTAAGTGATCTATTTGGACTATTTTTTATTGGGCTATAGAGATATCTAATTTGATATGAACTTATTATGTATAAAAATATAATACTAGTTGGATTATTAGTGATGTAATTATTATTTAACATAGTCTATAAAGACATCTTTTAGGGTTGTGGTCCTCAAGTCAAATCAATATATGTAGAATCTTTCTCCTCATTTTCATCATAGAAAGAATCCTATTAAGCCTATATAGATTTGATTATATAAGGCCATTATACTTTTGAATCTTATTGATGTGATATTTTTATATCTTAAAATTAAGTGCAAGTATACACTATCTTAACAAGTAATAAAAGGATTTATAAAGTCGGATGTCGAACCCATAGAGATAATTTTTATTTGTTATCAAGTACTAAAATTATATCTTTCTTATAATTATTTAGAAAAATAAAATCTTAATATTGCAATAAATTTAAGTAAAATAAAAATGCAAAAAATAAATGACACAACTCAAATAAAATAAAAAATAGCAATATAAAGAAAGCTTAAGGTTAATTACTATCCTTCAATATATTTTCTAAAGATTAATCCTTTTAATATTTATATCCCTTAATTCTTATTATTGGTCAAGACACTAATGTATTCACAATCCTCTTCTAAGATCATGCAAGTATAACTTAATTTACCAAATATCTATATTTCTATGGTACTTGTAATAAATAATAATTCATTAAGAATAAGTCTTATTGACCATACATGCCAATTAGGTATATTCCTATTCTAATTTGAAACTTACATATGCAACATTGAATGTTGCTCTACAATTATGCATCAAATTATTTAGGTCTAAATACAATGATGCGTCTTCCGAGTTTATCAAAGTATTATCAATTCAATCACAATATTGATTAGATATAATGAAGCATTAAGAACAAATAATGTGAATAATGAAGAATTGATTTCAAATATATATAAAAAAGATCTAATAATTAAGCTCACATATTGAGTTCAAGTAATAACCCTAGAAAATAAATTTAACTCATGATAACAAGAGAATTATGGCTGAAAAATAAAATAAACATGATACAACCAAAAGCAAATCAATATAGACATCAATTCGCAGTTTGTTGAAACGCCAAAGATTCGCCAATAATATCTTGCTTCCTTGAATTGCCCTTGCTTCTCTCTATAAAAATTGCTCTTCTTCAATTATTGTGGCTCTAAGAGCCCTAAGTTGTGTTTTCTTTTAGGTCTGAAATAAGAGTCATTTATATAGGGATTGATTGGAGTATTTGAGTTGTATTTCATTTTTACCGTAGCGAAATCATTATTCATAATAATGTAGCAATCACTGTAGCATTTAAAATTTTGCCTTGTTTTTATAGATTTTCATCCTCAATTGTTCCATTGACTCAAAACCTATAAAATAATAATAAAATACATAAAAAGCTTAATATTCTTATTAAAATGAGTAATTAATCAAGTTAAGGGAGTGAAAATAATATATATAATTTACGTTTATCACTTATTCAAGGCTGTTAAATATTTAAGTTTTAATCACCATAAATTCCTCAAATATATATATATTTTCAATATCCATTCTAATAATTTAACATAATAGATCTTGAGTTATATTTATCACTTATTCAAGGCTATTAAATCTTTAAGTTTTAATCACCATAAATTCCTCAAATATTTTTTTTTTCAATATCCATTCGATAATTTAATATAATAAATCTTGAGTTATATTTATATGTATATAAATCCAATTTATAGTTATGTTTAATAGTATTCTTATTCTTATAGGTCAATATTGAATGTGCAAGTTGTTAGGTGCCAATTAATTCATGGGTGCATGTGATTTATGTGTTCATTATATAAATATACATATCTCATACATACATATATATATATATATATATAGTGGAGGTCTAAAATTAAACAATAAATATAATTTTATACATCAAATTAATACAAATTGAGAATATATCACCATTGAAGTCCTTGGATTAAATTTGTTTGGAGTCTACAAAAAATGAACTTATTGACAATTTTAACCATCAATTGAGGTGGGTTTAGCTAGAATAATAGCTTATAATACAGCACCAGTTAACAATTAAACCATTTAAATTAACTCTTAATCTAATGAAATTAATTTATTTATACCATTGATCAACACTTGAACAATTAAAAACAAGTCCATTTAGTTATTACAATGAATAGCCTTAGTGAAAATAAAAGAATAATTATTAATTTCAACCTTTAAAATAATAAAACAAGAAACAATATCTTTTCTTCTCTTTCTCTCCAAAATGGCCTGCTAATTCACAAATGTAAAACTTAGCTTCGAAATTTAATTTCGTTTAACAATATATACAAATGCATTTAATTTTAAATACATTTAAATTTTATTTAGGTTTAATTTCACTTTAACCTAATCCTAAGGTTAATAATTAATTTAGGTTAAGTTAATTTCAATTAACAATTAATTAAAATAAAATATCTTGATTTTAACTTAACCTTAAAGTTAACAATTAACCTAGGTTAAATTAAATACAAAATATCTTTTAACCTAACCCTTTAGTTAATAATTAATCATAGTTAAGTTAAAATTTATTTAATAATTTAATAAATAAATATCTTCCTAACCTAATCCTAGTTAACTATGATTAGATTAACCTTTACTTAACCCTTAAATATGATTAAAATATCTATTAACCTAACTATTTAGTTAACTTTTAGTTATATTTAAATTAAATATTTATTTAACTATTAAATAAATAAATATTTTAATTATTTAATAATTAAATAATCAATTAAGTAAAATTACTCTTAAATCCTTTATTAACTCAAAATAGGTTCCATCTAACCCTACACTTGAGTTAATTTAATTAAAGATTCACTATACGTCACGTGTCAATATTTAATTAGTCAAAATAATTGTTCAATAATCAATATACTTAACTCTTAAGTCTTGACACGCGCATATCCCAAGAGATCCTGAAAAAAATATTCAATTTTGTTGAATTTTACTAAATTGAACTATTTAATCCAGTACGCTGCCTCAGTGCATAACGAATACACTTCATATTGTAGGATTCCCTCGGTCCACGCCGATTCATCAAATAAAACTATTCCATGAGTTCGTGATTGATGCCCTACGCACACATTACGTATATTACAAATTAGCGTGTTATACTATACAAGTTGAGGTCAGAATATATACATATAATTATTCTGTCATAAATATCCTAGATGTGCGGGGATATAGATCACACCGTTAAATTTCTATAAGCCCATTCTTGAACTTATCTTCAGATGTGTATCTTAATAAATAATATACGCAAACATTTTTGGGATATTATTTAACCTTAAAGAAAATTATTTTATCGAGTTTATTACTTATAGCCATAGAATTTTTTAAGATACAATCACGGAGCAACGAATATATAATTTAAATATGTAACCTAACAAATCCGCATTTGCACCCACTGGATTCTATGAGTATCGAACCATACCCAACGACTCGCAGTAGTTAGAAAATAAAAGTTCTTTGATGTATGTGAAACTAAAGTATGTTAGATCATTCACAAGCCTACCATGACGCTCAGGTCAAAGGACCATAAATACAACTCAACTCGAGAGGACTTATTATTGACGGTTGTATAAGGTATCTATTAATGTCTTTGTGAGTCTGTTTAATACTAATCTAGTCCTGACTGGATACTTATATGCTTTTACAAACTCTAAGTTCATAGTCAGCTAAGAATAATTATCTGTACTATGCAGATATATACATAAATTAATCTATATAAAAAGGATTCACCTATAGACTTACATCGGTGAAAATAAATTATGAACTAATGTTTGAGAACATACTTGCATAATGATATTTTTTTACCTATTGCAATTTTTTACAACTATGTCATTATTAACGTATTTGCAGGTCATTGTCCAAATTCAGAAAAGGTTTCTAACTCTTAGAATTTTACTGACTCTTATAACTTACTAATTCTTAGCAGTATTAACTCTTAACACTTATAACTTTTAGTGTTGCTAATTCTTAATTCTAATCTAAACTTCTTTATACTAGATCTGAACGCTTTCAGATCATACAATATTTATAACATTATAAATATTATTTCATATATATATTTAATATTAACGATTTTATTTAAAATATTTATTATATAAATATTAAATAATTAATATTCATATAATATTAAAATAATATGTAAGTATCGACTCCAAAACAAATAGCCTAATTTTAATTTTTTTTTTATTCTTATAAAGTTCCAATTCTCAAAAGAATCAAGAAATCACACGTTTTATGACTATGTCCTCAAACCATTTTAAGTTTCACTTTGTTGTTAGAGGAGGAGGGCACGAATGAATTTTATGCTTCAAAGTTCAAACAAAGGCTTATATATATATATATATATAATTAACAATTAATGTGTTTTCAAGAGTCAAATTTCTTGAAATTTCTTACTAGAAGGGTTCATGGTAGACAAAGAAGAATTCTGATTTTTGAGAAATAAAAACCCTTTGACTTAGAGTTTGTCATCAAAGAATGTCGATCAAAGTCGGTGACAAATGTTTTATGCTTAATTTTAATTTTTACGAGAGAATAATGTTATTTTTAATCGGGTTCATCAGTATATATTATTTAAATTTCCGTTTTAATTTATTTATATTTATTAATATTAAGACTTTTACTTATTAATTTAAGTTTTTATATTGAATAATTTAATTAATATTTAAAAAAAATCTATAATTTAACAATTTTGTTTTGTTTTATTTTTTTTGACATTTCATTATATTTATGAATTTATTTAGATTTATAATTAGAAACTATTAGGATGAATTTAGATTAAGCTTATTGTAGTATAATATGAGAATTTTGAAAACTGTGTATCTCCGCGGTAAGATGCGATCCGAAAGGAAGGAACCGAATTCGAAACATTGGATATGCCAATGATTCAGAATTTCCATTAGTAATAATAATAAGCGTCTTTTTTTTGTTCCTTTGCCAAAGAGGGGTCTAGGCCTTCTTTGACGAATGAAATTTCTTCCTCTTCTCCCCATTCTTAACATAGCAGATCTACCTCTTACTCTTTTCTTTTTGGTTTGGTTTCTTTATTGTCCTTTTATTTTTTTATTTTTCAGTTTTGTTTTGTTTCTCTGGCGGTGTCATGCGGGAGTTTTTTCTTATATGAGTGCTGCCATTTCAGAAGTTGCTGAAGTCGCTGCGCCATCAACTGCCGCCAACCTTCTCAGCTTGTTCCGAGCGATTACGCTCTAGTCGGCTCATTTCGAACTCCATTGAGTCTCTCTGAAGGTTCATCCTCGTCCATAGTCCTCGATGTTATTCCGACTAGCCTTAGCTAAGGAGTGACCCTGCCGTCCTAGTCGGATCGGAACCAACTGTCGCCGCCCGTTGCTTGCCCTTACCTCTTGTTGATCCAGGCGCTACTCCCTAAGTCCGGCCACAGTTGATCCTTTCTTCCGGTCTTTGTTAGTTTTTGTTGTGGTCTTATTAGTTTAGGGGTGGTTTTGAGCAATTATTGTATAGTAGGGTACTTTTATAATAATCTTCTTATGCAGGGATGTTTTTGTTGTATTTTTCTCCTGCATGAAATAGATATTTTTATTGTGAGATTATGAAATTCTTTTTGCGTATCCTCAGTTGGAATAGAAGAATTCATCTATAAATAATTTTTAATAATAGAGTTATTATTTTTTTTTTATAAAAAAAGCTTTAAGTTCAAATGTTAATTAATAAATACGTATTTATATTGTCTTAATAATTTTTTATTTTATAATAATAATTTTTGTAATATTTTAATTTTATTAATGATATTAAAATATTTAAAAAAACATAAAAATATTTATACTTAAAATGAACAAAATTTTTGCTCACATTTGTTGAAAGAAAAAAAAAAAAAGTCTTGAAATCAAGATTGAACCTCACTAGTCACCACCCTGTCGTTCATGTGGTGCTTCAAGTAAAATA
This sequence comes from Ailanthus altissimus, assembly GCA_946807835.1. Taxonomy (NCBI): domain Eukaryota; kingdom Viridiplantae; phylum Streptophyta; class Magnoliopsida; order Sapindales; family Simaroubaceae; genus Ailanthus; species Ailanthus altissimus. The sequence goes on along the minus strand of OX327712.1, from coordinate 13,521,407 downwards.
TCTTCAGGTTTAGATAGATGTGTATAGAGAAGAAATAAAACAAAAAGGTATGTAAAGTTTAATATTTTTTTTTAAAAAAGGGATATAAATTTAATAATTTTAAAAATTTTATCATCGCATTTATTAAATAATGGTTTCAATCTTTTTAACGAAAAAAAAAGATATTTAAACTTTTAAAATTTTAAGAAAAGAGATATGTAGATTTTTTTTATTATTAAAATAAACAAAAAAAATGTTACCTAACAAGGATATTGATAAAAATTTTGAAATTATTGGGCTTTATATGTATCTTTTCTAAAATGTTAGAGGTTTGGATATTATTTTTAAATTTTTTTTTAACTTTTTTAAGCTTATATTTATTCAAAGAAAACAAATCTTATGTAGATGTATATGCTCATGTTATGTATTATTTTACTACTTAACATAAAAATTTAAATTAATAAATAAAAATTTAATATTAATAATAAAAATAAATTTTAATGATCCTAATCATATAAAATATAAATTCAAATAGATGTGAGTTAGATCTTTTATCTCGTAAACTATATAAAAAAAAGGACACTCGAATTTGAAAAAGTGAAAAGGCATGATAATAATTGACATGTCAATTTTCTCATGAAAATAAGATGGAAAACTCACTTCACTTGAGGAAAAAAGCAAATGAATAAACCCCTCTTAAAGTGCTAACTAATCTTGTTGAAAAATTGGTGATTCAATAATTTTGGTTAGACAAAAATTGAGATAAATACTAAAGTGAAGAGTTACAAGAAGTCAAGAACGTGTAGGACACGTATGAAGAAATTTAGGACATGTGGGACACGAAAGAAGAAGTGAAACGGGACTCAAAGACGCGAAGGAAAAGAAGAAATTGTGGGAAGCTGACCAGCGCCGCGGCGCCCAGGGATGAGCGCTGCGGCACTCAACATAGAAGACCAGCGCCGAAGCGCTGGACGCGAGAAGGGCCAGCGCCGTGGCGCCCATGGACAAGCGCCGCAGCGCTAGAACGTGTGAAAAAGTCCGTTTTGGTTCGGGATTTCGAGTTTTGAGAAGTTTTGGACATCCAAAACAAGTGGACTTTTACTCCAACAAATAATAGGGTTTGTAGACACTAAATACACCATATATAAACACTTGTAAACCCTTGTTTAAGATTAAGTATCTAAGGTTTCAAGATATAACCATAAGAGAAAATAGAGGAGCTAGGTAGGCACTAAGTGCGTGATGCACTAGGGTGTAACCTTTGGGGGTGTTTTCTTTTTTAGGTTCTTTGAGTGAATAAAAGAGAAATACCATAAATCCTTTTGACTTAGATGCTCGGGCTATTCTTGTATTTCTTATAAAAATCTCTTATGAGGAGATACGAAGAGGTCTTAGGGAGTCATAATGATCAATGGTAGATATTTAGAGGTCTCTATAGTTGATACTAAGGGGTTTTGTGGGATCATTGATGATGTAAGAAGATACTTTGTGATCTATTTCAATAGTAAGAAGTCTGATCATGGATCCTCCGTGGACATAGGCAATTTGGGTCGAACCACGTATATCTTGTATCTTGTGATTGATTTGTTTTCTTTATTTTTATTGGTGTGTTAATCTTATATGTTCTTATTTATGGTGTGAGTTATGATTTTTCACTGCGCATAGGGTATCAAGGTTGTGGTTTAATTAATGCCATTGAGGTGTCAAATTAAAGTGCATGTCTTGATATCCTCAACAAATCCAAACACGTAAAATTCGTTTCTTATATCTTCATCTTATTATGCCTCCTCACCACCGCTAACTTTGTAATTTTTCCTCTATTAGTAATTATTTATTTAATAAAATTTACTTTTTCTTGGTCAATTGAGTTTTGAAGCTTATGATCTTTAACAGTTATTATTATTTATTGCTGGTATTAGTTAGATATTTTCTTTTAAAAAATAATACAAAGGTTTTTTGGGTTAAAAAAAAATATGAAAAAAATGTTGAGATTAAAATTTTGCTCAAAATTGAAGTTTTGTTTATTAAAATTTATAAATAGTTTTATTATTTTCTCAAATGGGTTTTCTTCAAATTCTTGATATCCTCCCTTTATTAAAAAAAAAGTACATATTATTTCAAGGAGTAAAGTTGGGAATTTGGATTCTTCTTTCCTGAATTAATAATGATATTTTGTCACATGTTTGAGAGTAGTTTATGACTGGATCCCACATCAACATTCACAGAATCATATTTGTGCACAATAAATTAAATTAAAGCACACCTTTTTGAAAAAGTTTGTCAAAAATTGTTAATCAAATAGGGAGCAACATTCTGATTTTGTTGGATTATTCAATATTTTTCTTGGAATGTGAAACTTATGATGTCAAATGCGAGAATTTTAATTACACGACTCTTATATCAAGCCAACTATTTTCTGTTGAATGATTGATAATTTGGGAATGGATGTTTGAATCCTTTATATTTATATACATATAATACTTTAGGTCTCAATAATGTCTAGTTACCAAATAAGAAAATAAAGTGTTCTCTTGATTTTGGTATACAAGGCAAGGTCTCGGCTTAAAAGCATAAATATTTTAACTCATAAAAGTTAAAAAAGGACCTCAATAAGTTGATATATAAGATCTAAAAAAAAGTATTAACTTACAAAATATTTTTAAATTAAAAGTATATTTTATGATTAAAGTTTGACTATTTTATTCGATCAGATTCTTAAAAGAAAAAAGATAAATTTATACATTTTTAAATTAGTCAGAACAATAATCAAAGTTTGGCTACTCTACTCGATTGGACTTTTAAAAGAGAACTAAGATTTCTTTGAGTTGGTCAAAGTAATGGTTGAAGCCTAACTACCCTATCAGTCAGACTCACCATTCATAGAGTTAGACAAAACAATAGTCGAAACTCAATTACCCTTTTTAATCAGACTTCTAAAAGAGAAAAAGATAAATCTACACCTTCTGAGCTAGTTAGAAAAATGGTCTAAATTTGGTTACCCTATTCGATTAGATTTCCAAAGAATAACTACAATCTCTTCGTGCTAGTTAGAACAATGGTCGAAACTCAATTGCCTTTAGTGTCCCCTCTAGTCAAGAATTAGGGCGTCACAATCACTAGCCAATATGCTTTTCTCACATACCCTGCTTGATTAAACTCACTATTTATAAAGCCAGATAGAACAATAGGCGAATACTAGCTATCTCGTTTGACCAACCCTCGAATGAGAAGAAATAAATCTTGTTTACATCGGGTAGAGAAAGGTTGAAATACAACCACATCGAATAAACAAAAGTAGTTCTTAAAAGAACTTAACAAACAAGAGATGTAAAAAGTCGTAGATAAAGTTAAGTTTATCAAAGAAAAAGCTTTAAAATAACGGGATATTCTTAAAAACATAATACAAATCTTATTAAGACAAGTAAGATCGAATGCAATTTCAAAAACTTTAATAGTAAAATCTAATAAGGAAAAGTCTATAAAGGCACCTATATTAAATAGAATTTTAAAAGTTATAGGTAAAATTTATGTCTACCCCTATAAATAGAGAAGAAAATTAGCATTAGAGATCGTCTAGAAAGATACACATCTATATCTACATCTTGAGAATTAAGATGAAAAATTGAGATAAAAATTAATATTCTCATAAAAAAAGTATCATACAGATACATATATACATAGAGCAATCCGCTCATTTTCTTTTATTTTCTCGTCTTATTATCTTTTTTTTTTTGAATTTTTACTAACTTAAATATCAGAGTGCTTATGTCAAAAAAATCTTTAGTACGGCTTCACATATTCTCTAGTTGTAAGATCCTTATTAGACACTATATTTGTGAGGATAAAAGTAATCTTGTTGATCCAGTTTTTTTAGTCATATTCTTGCTATTCAAATTAAACTTCTTTAAAGAAACAAATTTAACTCGTTGACTTCAGAATTACTAAATTTTGAGACTAACATAAAAAATTTAAAAACTTTAATTTTTTTTAAAAACAAATTAGAGTCCAATTATATATTTATAATATTTCAGGTTATAAATTTTATATTCCATGTTATAATATGAGGGTGAAGCATGCATTTTGAGATTTTATTTATTTATTATTATTACTATTATAAATATTTAGGTATCTGATAAATGACAGGAAATAAGGGAAATTTTAACAATGTTTTATGGGTAATGTTTGACACGTGAAAGCTTTGAAAGGGTAGTTGGGTTGAAATTTTATGCAATTAATTGATATTTTCATATTTTTTTTTTTTTTTGAAATTAATTAGTTGCGGTGTTTGTTGTTGGATGGTGGCTTCTCTTTTATCCATATTTAGGCTGGCTATTTTTAAATGCTTTTAAATAAAAAAGAAGAAACCAGAACATAATTATATCAATAATCACAATTAAATTAAGATTTTAAGAATGCATATGCATTCAACAACAACATTCAAAACAAGAGTCTAAAGCGAAGCTCTTCTAAGAACATTCATAGCTTTCAATTTTAATCATCTTAATGAATTTTTAGAAGTCTGTCTAGATTCACCTAGACAAATAAAAATAAAAAATTTAAAATTTAAATTCTCATTAATAAAGAGATCAATCATACAAGTATTTAGTAAAATTTTATCAAGTTTTGGGAAGACATGTAATGTAAGAAGCTTTGTGATTGAAGGATGTCGTTTAAAGATGTAACAAGTTTTGTTTATTGTTTGAAGAGAAAAGTAAATTTATGAGATTTTGAAGGTCAATTAGTTGGACATAATATTAAACTTTTGTTTTAATAGCTATATATCTATACTTGTTTCGAAAATATTATTCACTTTTATAAGCATGCTAATGGCAATGGCACTTTCCAAATTTAAGCTTACATAAACATAATGAGGAATATTTTGTGCACAATCTTCAAACATAAGGTTTTATCTCAAGTTTAGTCAATAAGCAAAAAGAAAAGAACACAAATATTGAGTAAACATTAGTTGATTTAATTGATAATATAGGTTATTCAATTATCAAGAGTTGAAAAAGAGAGGGGTGATGTGAACTCAAAGCATCTTGTTTTCAACTTCAATAAGGTGCAACATTACATGAAAGAAAAGCTATATGAAATATATAAATTGGGAAAATTTATTATGCCCATTGCATTTGTATGCGTATAGAGAAGTTCATAGATGAAAAAAATAATATATATGAGAAAGAGTCGGGGCATTTAAAATTATAAATCAAACTTGATGGCTGTGCATTCTGACTTGAGAAAGCATAAAAAAATTCTAATCCAATCCAATTTCACATGGTAATGTCCATTTTCATTCACCTATTTCAGTAGAAGTAATGTGTTAAAATTCTCTCATTATCTTGTTAGTTGAGCAACTTGTTTCTTCATTGGTTTAATTATTACAAGCTCTGAAATGAGCAACGAGACTTTGTCTTAATTAGGAAGAAACATCAACAATTTGTTCTTTATAACAACTTTCCTACCAAAAGAGAAGAAAAGAAAATGGATGTCCTACAAACTTGGCCCCAGTTGTTTGCTACATCATTTCCAGTTGACAAATTAACGAACTACAATCAATTGTTTCCCATGAGCCATTACTTTTTTTTTTTTTTTTTAAAAAAAAATGTGAGAACTCCCACCTGAAAATAAGCTAGGATAGAATAAACCCCAATTTTTTTTTTTTCTAGTTTTTACACTAATAAATTTATCAAATTGTGATTTATAGATTGTTCAACTTTTTCTCTTCACCCGTTTGAATATTCATTCAGATTTTTTAAATGATGTATAGAAGATTACATTTTAGTACTATATTCAATTTTACAAGGCTCTTTTTTATTCAGAGCGCAGTACAATTTCCATGCATGCAGAACCAGAGGCAAGCAAATATTCTTGTGTGAGAAAACGGGGAAACTTCCTTCACTAATATTGTAAGGACTATCGATTAAAAGCAGTGCAAAAGCTGGATATTAAAACACAGCCTAACAATTCATATATATGAAGCAAGAGTGTTGTCAAAACAAATTGTATAGCTGCAGATTCCAATTTCTAGGCACAGTTAAATCTCTTTGCATCTTCTCTTCTGCACAGTCGCTATACAATCAGTTCGTCTTCAAGATAGTTATACTCGAATGTGAACTCAGTTTTGATCCTTTGACACCTGCAAACCAACAAGACAGATGATGATCAAGTGAAAAAGATTTCCTACAGTAACTTGTAAAAGAATCAAGTCCATGATTAACGATAATTCACATATTAAAAGACTGAACAGCATAGCAACGTGGAAGATCATAACTGTAGCACCAAAAGGAGATGAAACTTGAAAAACTTTTTGTTCCTCCATATAGACATATGTAATTAAACTCATAAGCATAACCAAGTTATATAAATCAACAAAGAAAAATCACTCATTAACTGGGAACACTTGCTATTCCCTTACAGAACCACACCTCCCAAGATAGCGGATCAGAGGCATGGTAGACAGAAGCGTAAACAAACATAGTTCTTAAATACGAAAGGTGGGATTGCACCATACCTCCCCATTCATGAAAAGAAAGCAACTTATATGCGTCCAGTTATTACAGCTTAGTTCACAAACTAAACTTCATGCATGCAAGTAAAAGAATTTAGCAGGGGTTGAAAACTGAGCGAAAAATTAATACCAAATTTAACTTACCATCCATGTTGGAGATCATCATTGGCAATATGAAAGTCAAAATACACATAAGTCCCCTGTTCAAATTCATCATTGGCAACTTTTGGCTCCTCGTGCCGTTGGAACCATGTGTTATATTTTCTGTGGTATCTCCAAGATTGCTTCTTTAGCTCTTTTGCAGCTAAATATTGTTGGTAAGTGTTCTGCAGAAAAATAGCTGACTTGAGAACAAGCTATACTGAAGTCAAATCATAGAGAAATGCATTGCATAATAGGAATAATATAAATGCATAATATAGTAAAAGGAGCCAGTAAAATCACCTGTTGATAGTAAAATGCAAAGAACAGTGTGTCAGTTCCATAACTGTCAAGAGATAACCGTTCCCAGAAGGCAGGATTACTAACAACTGGGGCCTGAACTTGAGGATAGCTAGGAGGTGTTACTGCAGGGTGCCTCTGCAAAAGACCAGCAAATGATAATATTATTCGAACACATACTAAAAGTCCAAAGTCGAGAGGGGCAATAAACTGAACATATCATGGATCCATACAGGAATGTAGCTCCTGGCACGTTCTGAGTCCTTTGGTTGTGGGAGTTTATAAAATGCAGACTCAAGCATCTGCATATTGTACATCTGATCATGCATTCCACCAGAGTTCACAGTTGTCCCACTCAGGCTATCACCAATGGCACCAAGATCAGAAACACTTCTCCGGCCAATAACACCAAGGCCACCAGAAGGCTGACTAGATTGTAAGGGTTGTCCAGGAGATAGATCAATATCTCTACCTACTTGTGCAGGTTCTGTCAATGAGCCAGAAACTCCCATCTGCAGTAAGAATGTTTTTACAAGTAACTTGGATCATGTCACTTTGATAAGTTTTATATAAAACCCATCACCTAATACAATCAACTCTGATAATCATATTTATATTAAGTAAAGACATAAACAGGTAGACAATGATTAAATGTTATTCAACATACAGAAGAATCGATTGCATATGGAGCTTTCAGATCATCCTCATTCATGAGATTCTTGCTGCGCCCAGGACTAGGAGCAGATTCTGGAGTTGACTCCTCAGGTAAATTCTGCTGCTGTTGCTGCTCCTCGGCTTTTAAATGGCCAACATCTACATCATAGAAAAGCAAATTTAAGCATCTCATGTATTATTGGTGAATTTAGGATATCATATTTGTCCATTCTAATCCACATTTTCTATAAACCTTTCATATTCCCTCATAAACTAAAATTTAGGCAAAATGGATTAATAATATGAAACCTCCTGATGATGCTTTACCATTTCTCAACAAATACATATTTTTGTACTGTAGCAACTCCTCAATTCATGTCAACTTCATGCACACCTTATGAACATGTCAAAATTCTATAGAAATGTCAATGTTAAATGAAGATTAATTGTTAAAGCTAAATAAAACTAGGTATTTGAAAAAATTAGTAAATATAATTGAATGTACACATATAGAGGGGATGTTACAACTACAAAATTCTTCCAGTTAACTTCTAGATGATGAATACAGAATGTCCATCGTAAATTTAAGTCCAGAAGGAAAGGTTTATTTTTTATTTTAAAAAGGGAAATGAAAAAAAAGATAAAGATAAGCAGAAGAAATTAAAAAGAAAAAGTACCGGCATCTTTTGGGCCACTTGACATCAATGCCTGTTGACTAGATTGTTGGTGGATAGCATTTGGCTGCTGTTGCAAACCGGCAGATGTAACAGTATTCAGACTTGGTGCCTGAACCCCAAGTCCCAAACCAGATTGAGGAGAGATGGATGAGCTTTGAGAATTAAACTGCACAATTACAATGTTTCCAAACAAAATGAGAAACTAACCCCTCAGGAAAAAAATAACAAAACAAAAAGTGTGTATCAATAGACAAACATAAATAACATAAAATCCAAACCATTGGCATCATACAACTAAGCGAGACAGGCATCATCCATTTAACTGAAAATGTGAACTTAAAAGACTTTAAATTACAAAACTGCCTCCAAGCATTAACTAAGTAGTTAGATCTGTGGCATTAGAGCAAGCGGTCAAAAGGATCAATCCCCCCACAAGCATTTGGTAGGGTGAGATTGGGTTACATTTAATTCATGACTGGGTAGTGGGATGGGGTGGAATGTCTGGTATTGAAAAATTGGAAGTACAAACCATAAAAGGGAAGCTAAAATCAAAGTCCGCTTGTTGGAAGGTAGAACCACGTGCCCTAAAACATATTGAATAATGCATATGGAGTATCATAAGGAAATCACAAATGGATAAAGTTAATCACCATGGCTTCACTTCCCAGAATGTTTTAAAATTAAAAAAGAGAGTAGACCAATATGTAAAACACATGCCTAATAAGTACCAAAATATTTGGGTTATACTTAAATGAATACATATTGAGGACAAGTTGAGGTTTCAGGCTTCTTCCTATGAAGAAAGATTTTAGCAGTCTGTTAAGATGGATAAAAATAATTTCCCAGTAACTTACTCAAATTATTCAAAAAAGAATGAAAGAGGAAGACTTTTACCAATGCATTAACATTGCAACAGGTACAGATCTATGCTATTTTAAAAGTAAAATAGTATGTTATCCACACAGCCGTACTACCAATGCTGATAAGCAGCAAGGTTTGCATGTTGAAGATGGTTGTTTTATTTCAGGTCTATTACTTACAGCGCCATGTCACATAGAAGAAACTAGCAGTGAAAACCATTGCAGCTTCACAACAGCTTGCAATAATAAATAACAGGCATAGTATGAACTGATGACTCATCAAGGTTTCCTTTAAAGCTTGAATTAACATAATAGATTGCAATCCAAAAATTCTACTTGAAATCACATTTTTCTTTAGTTGACTGTCAAAAGAAAGCAGGGAAAGAACTAAACATCTCTAGCACGAAAGAGCACCTGTTGCAAGAGTGGGTTTTGTTGTTGGGAAGAAAATTGCTTATGGTTTCCTCCAAGAGAAGGCATGCCAAGAAGGTTGCTGTGACCTTGTTGCTGCACTTGTTGAAGCCGTTGTAAAAACTTCTCCCTCTGATCAGGAGCAATTTCAGTTCTCCCACGGAACTGCCCCTGAAGATTAGTTCCAATAACCAAACGGCATCTTCAGTTCTCATTGTTTCATTTTAGTATAAGTTTGCTTGTTCTTTTGACAATGACGATGATTATTAGCATTATTACTAAAAGAGCATGAAAGTAGCAATGCATAATTTCACAGAAAAGCCTAATTATGTATCCAAGTATGCAAAAAGCAAAAAAGGTCCAAACTTTATAACCGGCAGACACTTTATATTCCAAAATATGATGGGCATTGTCCGCAACATTCAAATGTGAAACACATTCACCTTCCAAATTTGGCTTTAAATTATTGTCAATTAACTTTATTAACATGTTGTTTGTGTTATGTGTTAAGATCTTACAACAGCTTAATGAAATACAATGCCTTTTCAGGAAAGTTTTAACTGAGGCACGGTGGTTCATGAAAGCCATAACCAAACAACTTCCAGATCAACATCATCCAAAACAACTTGTTAGGTTGGGCACTTATTCAGCTAATAGTACACCAAAATAAATTGCTATACATGTACTTCATTTATTTCAACACAATCCTCAAAATGTCAGCTTTTTGTTTTCTGAATTTATTCTTTTTCTTAGACAGAGGAATACTCAATACGATACACAACACCATACAAAGACTTGACAAGTATAACTCCACTTAATTCTACAAGACCTTGGCAGCCTGCCAACTTACTGTTACACTCATACTTCAATGAGTATCATTTCACCTTTTTTTTACATATTGTGTTGAAGTAAATGAAACACCAGAGTATCATGAACTCAAATCCTACAGAGTTCAAAGATTCCTGAATAATTGGAAGAAATGTTCTACCTTTAAATAACAGATATGGATACACACATAGATGTACTAGCACGACCAGGAGAGCATATAAAAGCATGAAAAATAACAGAAAAAGTTTACAAACCGGTTCATTCTGGTTTTGAAAGGAATTTCCAGTCCTCCATTGCATGCCCATAGATGGGGTAAAAACCCTGCCGGCCATTGCCACACCCTCTCCTGCATTACCAGAATCAACTGAACTCGTTCCATCATTAACTTTGGCAGTCTGAGACAAGATCATCCGGTTACTGAGTGGGGAAACCAGAGACTGTGCCACGGCACTACTCCCAAGTCTCTCATCAGCTCCTAAAATATTTCTCTTCGCCACATCTGAGGTTGAAGGAACTGCACCAATATTGCCATTGCTAGAAACAGCACTGGCAGAACTTAGAGGAATGCTGGATGCTGGTTGGCTCGAGAGGCCACCTCTACCAATGCTCCTCACATCAGCGAGAGATGGAGACGATCTATGGCCAAGGAAGTTAACAATATCTTCTTCCTTTGTAGATGATCTATGGCCAAGGAAGTTAACAATATCTTCTTCCTTTGTAGAACTTGCCAGATTTACAGGAGGTGAAGAACTAATGGAAACTGTATTATCCAAGACACCTCTAACAGAACTTGAAACTGGAAGGACTGCTGAAGCATTTGAAACACTGGACAAATTCTGAGCTGGAACATTGATGGAAATAGGAGTTGCTTGACCAGCAGCTGGTGTTGATGGAGTAGAACCAATGCCACTGCTTTTTGCAGGTGGAGTTCTAGCAACTGAATCTAAATTAGTATCCTGCGAAGCTGTATCTTCACCTTGCTCCTGGGCAGCAGTCTGCTGATGTGTGGAAGTGACAGTAGCCTATAAGCAAATACCATACTTACACATAATAGCAACATAAAAGGACAAAACAGAAAAGGGGGTAAAACAACATGCAGTAAAGACACTAAATCCATCAGTTTAAGCCAAAGGGTAAAAGAAGAAGTGCCAGGAAAAAATTCAATTCATCATATTAAATCTCTTCATAATTCATATAAAAACAAAGTAAAGAGACACCAAAAATAAAATTGAACCAGATGAATATTATACTTCCTGAAACTAAATTACAAAACAGCCAAAAGGTGCCTTAAAATGTAATAGAACACGCCAAAAACAAAATAACATATAGATAATAATATATATAAACCTAACAACTCTACAGCCTACTAATTGACAAGACAACTGCACTAATCTCTTCTGGTAATAAGTCAGATAATACCCAATCAAGAGAAGGGTCTCTTTAACTCAATCTCATTTAAGAACATTAACATCTAAGCTTGATTTCATCAAACCTCTAAGTTTAATAACAGTGGCTTATCCTACAACCAAATAAGTGACCCGGAGGACAAGCTTCAACATAAGCCAGAGTCACTCGGGAATAAACTCATTATTTGGGTAATAGCGAGCATCAGCAATTTATTCGGGATCATTTAATAAGAAAAAGGAGATAGCTTTTAAATCACATCAAACAGATATGAGACTACAGCAAGATATTTTATCTTTTTCAATATCTGTAACAGATCCAAAGTTCATCACACAATTCACTATCATAATGCTGATTTGAATAGAACAGAAAAAACTATAATGAAAGAAAACGAAAACTACGGGCATTTGAGATGCTGATGCTGCCAAGGAAGCCTTCAAGCTAAGAGCTGGTGCACCCTGCCAACAAAATTAAATTTTCTTGCTAAGAATTTTCATATAAATCTAATATGATACTTGTGCTTTATCTCATGGGAAGATGAAAGCATCATATATGTATATACAAAATATTTTTTGTGCTCTCCATCTGAACTATTATCTAGCCACAGCAAGCCTAGTGATAAACCTTATAGGCATCATTGAATCAAAGTAGCTCACTACATTATATACATTCTATGGCCAATAAGTTAAATTAGTCATGAACAAGCCACAAACCACAAGAAAGAGAATTCTTGGTGCTCCATTGTCACTGTCAAGATCTCAAACATCCCACAGTATAAGAAATAAAGCATCAAAGATGCAATAGAAATATTATCAAAATATGATACTAGACGGTAATAATCAAAGCATGATAATGCACAGAGTAATAATAGCAAGAACAGACAAAGCAAAAAACATCTTTGTAGTTTAGCATTTTCTACTAGGAAATTGCCACTTTTAAGAATTCCCAATTGAGCGAAAACTTGATTCACCTCAAAATAATGTTCTTCAAGCAGGCACTGTGATAAGATATGTCATTGAGAGTTGAATAAAAAAATGAATCAGTAGAATTGGCATTAATAAAGTGAAGACTATGACAGGCCACCTCTACCAACAAGGTCAAAATGCACCCCAGGTTTCAAAACTTTTACCACATACCTATGAAAAATCTTTATATTCCAATAATTACAAACTCTTTTCAACTACTGACATAATACAAGAACCAGAAAGCATACATGACATGAAAGAAAAACTTCACCTTGACAAGACCAGGAGGACCAATAGTAACCAAATCTTCAAGAGATTCCACCTTGTCCAAGGGTAACATTTGGTAAAGCTCATCAACATCACTAAATTCTTCAAAATCCTCCTACAGAAAGTATAAATAGAAAGTAAAAAGCTTCTATAAGTGACCCAAAGCGAGCACATAAGATAAAGTAGTCCCTCAATCAAATAAATCAACAGTAAAGGATAAAGGAGGTAATGGGTAGATCCTCTCAACAGTCTTTCATCTAAATGTTGCTGCTTACACTAAGCAAAGTAAAAACAATCAGTTCTAGAGTGATCTAAACCTGATTGCGTTCCACATAATCTTCCAATAAGTCTTTGACATCATTGACCTGCTCAGGACTCAATTCATCATTGTCCAGTAGCCTCAATATCAACTCTAACTTCATAATGTGAGCCTTGTGCCGAGTAATAGAAGTCTCTAAATGTGTCTGAAGAACAAAGAATAGTAACAGTTTTAATTAATCAATGAACACTAAAGAGCATCAATTTAATGGATATGATTTTCCATTCTGTCTAACCAGTCTTGGTGGCCTTGTCTTTCCTTTCTTCACAGTTAGTCCTTCAAGTTCTGCTTCAAAATTATCAATCTGAGATTCCAACTCCCCAACCTACTCAAGGAAAGAATGTGTTATACATCTAACTATGAAAAACAACTCATATACTTAGATGTACAAGAAAAGTTCCTTTTGAAATAAAATAAATAAATAAGAAAGTATACAAGGTTAATCCAGTCAAGTAAAATGTAATCACAATATCCAAACACCAACAAATGCACCAAACAATGATATGATAGCCTTGAAATTAAAAATGAAACAAAAACAAAAACAAAAACAAAAACAAAAAAGAGGTGCCTCTGAGTAAATATTTTGACCATCAACCTACTCAATATCTTTTTCATTCTTTCATTTTTTTTTTCCAAATTGATAATGTATAAAGCGTATTAAAAAATAAAAAAAAGACAAGAAATTCAGTTAATCCCTAAATGCAGTACATGGAAGAGGCAGAAGTTAATTTCTATGCAAACTCAATGTGGATGCATGAAAAATAATTTGTACTACCAACTCAAAGCAAAATTTGGAATTTGCAACAGCACCAAGTTACAGCCTATCAAGCACAGAAGCAAGAGACATAAAGTAGAGCAAAAGAGCCAGTTCCATACCATATTGTTCAGCCAATCCCTTGTCTCCGATTTAGCCTTCTCCTTTGGATCCTTGATAAATCATGGAAGAGATTACACAACAAATGATTGGTGTGATCAGTAATTTGTTTTGAGATGTATTATAAAATGAAAGCCTAAACTAAAAAGCATACCCTAATAAAGTAAATTATCAATTTCATTTTAAGGTGCCAGATATACATGGTGTGCAAGATGACAATGAAGAATAACAAAAAATAAAAATAAAATAAAATAAAAACGAGTGGAATTTCCATGCAGAGCTGTCACCAGCCATAACATGATATAAAGGAAAGACAGAACTCTAAGAGTTCAAAAATACAGGTTCTAGCTGAATAACAGTTTTCTATATTAACTCCTTCAAAATGGTGTAAGCATGAAACAGAAATCTAACAATTCATCCTACATATGCTATCAAAAGCAGCATAGCCAGTATTTTCTTCTAGTAGATGCAGCAAGTAGAAGCTAAGATTCACTGCAGTAGTAACAGGCATGGAAGAAAGACCATCTTATTTCAAACTGGGACCATGCACTCTTTACCAAAAGTTTCAGAGGGTGCAGATGCAAAAGCCTTAGTAACACAGACACCAGAATTTCTCATTTTTTGGGGCAGTTCCATAACATAAATCTGCCAATGGCTTTCTCTACATGAACTTCTTAGAAAAGGGAAGGAAAAGATGAAAGAATCGTGGATTCATGGCATGCAACACTTACCGTTTTAGGTTGTTGTCCCAACCCTTCTTTTGAAAATGCTTTAGTCTTAGTCTCCTTTTCACATATCTTGAACCTTTCCATTTCACGCTCAATAAGTTTCCGAGCATCCACCAATGCCTGCTCATAGGCGGCACTGACCTATGTCAACATATACCAAAAGAACAAAGATTAACTGCCAGCCCCAACACCAAGAGATACAAATCCAAAACTTCATAAAAAGATTTTGCATCACTTTAATCAAAGTAAAATAAAAACAATAAAATAATTAAGATAATCGACACAACTATTAGTGAAAACTGAAACATGTGGCAGAAATCCAAAATCAGACGTGTAAACATGCATGCACTTTGGTATATATACAAAAAGGAATCCAGCCAAGGTAAAAATTGAACAGGAATGAAGGAAAATGCCATCATCATAAACATGCATGCACTTGGTAAAGCATGCACCTTAAGTGTGCTTTATGTATTTTTTTAAATTTTTTTTAAAATTATAATTAATTATACTAATATTTAAAATAATTTAAATAAAAATAAATATTTATTTTTTAAAAAATTTATAAATTATAAAATTATTTAATTTAAAAAAAATTATTGTAAAAATTAAAATAAAGGGAAAAACAACGCAAAGTGCGGGCTTTGCGCTACAGCGCTTGTAGTGCGGCACCATGTGGCATTTAAAACAAAAATTATTTTTATTTTTTGTCATTAATTTATTAAGTTTTATTTCATTTATTACTTAATTTTTGTATTGTATATATTATTCAATATTTTGTATTGTTTTTAATTTTATATAATTATACTAAACTAATAAGTTACCTTGGTATGGATGCATATCTTTTTAAAGCTTGCATTTTCTTCTTTATAGGAATATCCTTTCAAAAGCACCCAGTTCTCTCTAGTCAAGCACTTGAATGCAACAAATCTAACTTGACCAAGATGCTTAGGTACTACAAGACAATGGCAGTAAGGAGTTTCTCAAAACCAAAGATTTCATTTCCAGCTCTTTACAGGTGAGAGAGAAATTTCATTTCATTACCACTTCAGCCTACCCTATGTATATTTTCTGTATAATTTTGAAAGCCTCAATCCACCTCATAAAGCTTTAAAGTAACAATAAAGCAGTATAAAGCACAATGATAAATTAGTAAACCATAGACAAATGTAAAACAAAGCAAACCTATAGATTTCAGTAACATAAAATAAATCAACTTGTGGAATCACAAAAACAATGCTTAATAGTTTCTATAACTAATATACTTTCATGACCAATCTCCTCATGGACTACCCTAATGCATAAATCTGAGCAAAGTACAAAAATGCACAAGGCAAAACATGATATGTTACACATGATTTTTTTCTTTAATTTTGGAATAGGTTCCAGGTTATCATATCCCACTCAGACATCTAATAACTACACAAATTTGCAGTTTAACTGCTAGTTAAACACAAGGTTATCATCTCCATGGGAAGTTCAAGGAAATTATCAATTGGGTTTTTTAGTTTGTTTGCAGTTATATACATTTGGAGGTCAACACCAAGTGTATATATAGTGCATCAGTCGAAAGTGCCGAACATCTTAAAGTATCCAAGAAAATGAATTTAATTAAATAAGCACGAGCTAAATTTAGGCAAGTCTAAACAATTCAAATTAACAGTTTGCAAACAATAGGATGTGTCTTAATCTCAATTATTCATAAACATAAAGAGCAAATAACGAAATGATTATGAAAAATATTGAGACTAACTTTCTTGTCCTTGATTTCACTGGACTGAATCCATGTCTTGATCTGGTCTCGATACCTCTGCAGCTTCTTAATTTCCTTCTTCAAGTCAGCCTCAAACTTCTCTTTCTGATTGGCATTGTCTGTATCATATACCTAAAACAAAAAAACGCCAATCATACACTAACAAAGAAACAGAATACATTGAATATAGGAAATTACCAACGACTCTAATCTTGTAATTGCCAAAAAGAAATCTTAAGAAAAAGTGAAGAAACAATTACCAATCTATTTAAACCACAATCAATTGTAAAAAGAAATTCAGAAATAGGAAAGTAAAAAAAAAAAAGAATGAATACTTCAATTCTTATAATTATCCTGAAAGACAATTACAAGGTCAAAACAAAAAGAATTGTATCGAGTTGCACCAAGAAGTTATTGCAGATTGAAGACAGGTATGTATAAATCCCAAAACATTTATGAATGTACAAGCTCTAACTCTTTTATAAGCATTAAAGAATAGGTAAATGCCTATAACCATTACAGAAGCACTTAGTCCTTTAAGGCTCTGTTTGTACAGACAAGTAATTACAATCAAGTGTATCACTACTTTAGGCGTAAATATACAAGATATGCATACCTATACATGTAAACAAATGCCTATGAAAAAACCAGCAAAGTATTTAGATTTAAAAAAGAGAGAGGTAGAGAAAGAAAAGTACAAATTTAACACTGCATTTGATAAGAGCAGGTCTAGGAGTGCTTTTGTAAAAAGCCTTCACAGGGCTTGAGAAAAAGTGCTCTTACCAAAAAAATAAATATTGTCAAGTGTTTCTCCCCAAAACACACCCTTATAAATATTGAAACAAGCATCAGGCAAAATTTAGAAAAATTGAAACAAGAACGCTCTTTACCTGTGTCAAATGTTTTTAACAATGTGAAAACTACACCCAAAATACAGTGTATAGGCAAATTATTGTACAGGCTTAAATGTACCAATAAAATGATTAACAATTCAAGTTTCTTCCTTCATTTATTTATCTTGTAGTACTTATTCATCCGTCTTTACAAATTAACAAACAATATATACATATACATTATAAACTCCAACATAAAAATAAACACTCAAACTAAGGGAATTGTACAGACAAGTCAAATTTATAGAAACAACATATAAATCAAATTAACACAACACACAAAGCAGTTAAGACAGTTAATTCGACTTAGCAAAACAACTACAAGATGCTCGATTATATACATCACGACTTAGCAAAACAATGAAATGCATACGCATTATCTATAAATTCTGAAATTAAACATAAACGCCGCTCAAATTGAACAAAGACGGACAAGTGATTTAATTGTTTAATAAATTCGTAGCTGCTTTCATTTCATGTTTGTGTATTTTGATACGTATAAGTTCTGCGTATTATGGAGGTTAGGTTATAAAATACCTTGTTCCAGATGCTATCGAAGACATCGACGCCTTCTTGGACTTTCTTCAACACTCGATCGATCTCGCCTTGCAGCTTGCGACTGGCGCCCATTTTGATAATAGAAACGAATGGCCGTGAAAGTCAGAAATGTTTACAAGGGAATTTTATCATTCAGTTTTGAGAAAAAAAGGGACCTAGGGTTTGATTTTAATGAGGTTTGAATTGAGTAGATCAGTTACTGGATTTGACTGGGAAACAAAGAGATGGGGACGGACGTGGAGGATAGATCACAGAGTTTGTTAGGGTTCGTTATTGGGCTGGGCTTCTATATTGTCTCTCTAAGCCCAAGTTAAGGTCAGTGGGTATATCACAAGAATGAATCTATTATCTCAAATATTTTTTCTTTTATTATTTTTAAAGGATTTCAAATAATTTTTTTTTTCAATGCATTAAAATGTGAAAGGATCTAGAACATTGCTAAAATAACACAATTTATGATACAAACATTTAATTAGTAATATAATTTAAAACTTATTTATATATTTTTTTCCCCCAAAAAGAATTTTATTATATACTATTATTATAAAATATATAAAGTTCATTACATAGAGAGTTCAACTCTTTATACAAAGAAATGCATAATAAATATATGGGAATTCACTATTTTTTTTGTCGTTTAATAACTGATTTGCCTTTGCCCAAAATATTTAATAAAATGTGAATGTCAAAGAATTTTTATAAAAAAATAAATATATACAGTATAAGAATAATTATTTACATTAAAATAAATTTGTTACTTGTTATTAGTATACCTAAAGGTTATAACTATTATTTGAATAAAACTCATAAGCCCCTTAATTATAAACAGAAGGTTTATTGGGCACAAAAGATATATTTTTTATTTATATAAAAATCATTATCTTTTTAATAACAAATAATGTTACACATTTTAAATTATTAAATGTAATAAATAATTTTATAATTTACATTATTTCATCAACTAATGATTATTTGATATATTCTAACTTGAAATGCAACTTGAATATAACTTGAGATGTATAATATTATTTTTTTTAATAACATAACTATTATTTTCTCTCATCTTTTTTTACCAATCTTCTTGGTTTCATGAATCATAGAGACTTTAATCCTCTATAAGGTGCTGATTGTAAGTTGTTGATTTCAATTTTCTCAACGATCTCGAACTATTTTATAAGAAGATTCATAAGTTTTCAAGTTTAGATTGGTAATTTCATAATTTTTCATAAAATTTCATAATCTATTTTAGTTTCGTTTGCATCATCCTTTCTTTACTGGTTTTGTTCGATATCACAATCACAAATCATTCATTATTGATTTTGATGGAATTTAGACCTGATCTTATTTCTTGCTAGATCGCACGATTTTAATCTCATTTAATCTTGATTTGGTTG
Source organism: Ailanthus altissimus (assembly GCA_946807835.1). Taxonomy (NCBI): domain Eukaryota; kingdom Viridiplantae; phylum Streptophyta; class Magnoliopsida; order Sapindales; family Simaroubaceae; genus Ailanthus; species Ailanthus altissimus. The sequence goes on along the minus strand of OX327712.1, from coordinate 13,501,894 downwards.
TGATCTCATCTGTTCAACTTTTAAAGAATTGATATCTCTTATTTGCACTTGAATCAAACACGAAAGTCATTATGCATTTGATCTAATTGCATGGAATTAATAAAAACTCTCATGATTATATCTTTCACTCATGCATTGAATTAAATATACAATATTCTTATATCAGTTCTTCCACTTAAAAGTTTGCAGAAATAATGTATTCTTTTGATCTAATGGTTGGTTTTGAATTCATCACAAGCCACTTGATTGGCTAATGATTCACTCACTTGGATTTTTTATTTTTAATTCTTGGATAGATTGTAATTAGTGGCTAGATTTGCTCATAATCTTAGTGGTTATTACATGCTAAAAATATTGTTGCGGATATTAAGTCATGCACTTCAATTTGACACTTCTATGGCATCAATTAAGTCACAACCTTGATATCCCTTTTACTCTATGCGCAATGAAAAATCATAACTCACACCATAAGTAAGAACATATATGATCAACACACCAATAAAGATAAAGAAAATAAATCAATCAACAAGACACAAGATATACGTGGTTCGGCCTAAAATTACCTACGTCCACGGAGGATCTATGATCCAACTTCTTATTATTGAAACAGATCACTAAGTATCTTTTTACATCATTAATAATCCTACAAGACCCCTTAATATCTCCCATAGAGACCTCTAAGTATCTATCCTTGATCACCATGACTCTTTAAGACCTCTAAATATCTCTTCATAAGAGATTTTTACAAGGAACACAAGAATAACCCAAGCATTTAAGCTAAAAAAGATCTATAATGTTTCTTTTGTTCACTTAAGAACAAAAAAAAAACACTCCCCAAAGGTTACAGCATAGTGCACTACGCACTTAGTGCCTACCTAGCTCCTCTATTCTCTCTTATGGTTACATCTTGAAACCTTAGATGTTTAATCTTAAACAAAAGGGTTTACAAGTGTTTATATAGGGTGTATTTCGTGCCTACTAACTCTATTCCTTGTTGGAGTAAGAGTCAACTTATTTTTGAAGTCCAAAACTGTTGGGATTTGTGCTTACGTGCCATTCCTTTTGTGTATAAATATTTGCTTTATGTTTATACAATGATGATTTCAATATATCACTAATTATTTTATATACATATGGTAAGATGCTTGTAACATTTTAGACATTGTATGATCTGAAAGAGTTTAGATCTGATCTAAAAGAGTTTAGATTAGAATTAAGAGTTAGTAATGCTAAAAAGATATAAATGCTAAAAGTTAGCACTGATAAGAGCTATTAGGTTATAAGAGTTAGTGAAATCTAAAGAGTTAGAGCCTTGTCTGAAATGGAATAAAGACCTAAGAATATATTAGTAATGACGTAGTTGCAATGAGTTACAAATGGTGCTAGGAAATGTTGTTATGCAAATATGTTCTTAAACTTAATGTTTCTGATCTATCTTCACTAATACAGGTTTGTTAGTGAAGACCTTAATATATATAGATCAGTGTATGTCTATGTCTAGATAGTCCAGATAGTTAGTCTTAACAGACCATGAGTTTAGTGAAAACTCGTATAGAAATACAAGTATTCAGCAATGACTGAATATTGAACAGACTCACAAAGATCTCCAATAGACATCCCATAAAGTTGTCAATAGAGGATCTTTCGAGTTGAGTAGTATTCGTGGTCTTTAGACCTGAGTGCCACAGTGGACTTGTGAGTAATTCATCATACTTTGGTTCCACACATGTCAGATACCTTTCATGGTCTGACCACTGGGTGTTACTGGGTATGGTCCGATGCTCATGGAGTCCGGTGTGTACAGATATGGGATCCATCAACTCAATTGGGTGAGTAAAATATTCTGAAACTCCAAGATTGTATTTCAGAAAGTCTTATGGCCATAAGCAGACATATCCGAGAATTAGTTTTATCCTCGGGAAAATAATATCGTAAAAGAGTTTATGGATATTATTTATTGAAATACAAATCTAGAGATAAGTTTATGGTTGAGCCCATGGAGACTTGACGGTGTTGATCTATATCTCTGCTCTTCTAGGATATATATGATGGAAGGATTATACGAATATGTTATAACCTCAACTTATATGGTCTAATGCGCCATTTTGTAATATCCGTAACATGTGTGTGGGACATTGTTCGCGGACGTGTGAAATAGTTTCATATGACAAATCGGGCATGGACCTAAAGAGTCTCACAATACGAAGTGTACTCGTTGTGCACTGGGGCAGTGAATTGGATTGAACATTTAATCCAACAATTTTCAACAAAGTGAAATATGTTTCAAGGTTCCTTATATTATTCACTTGTCAATAATTGAATGTAAAATACATTATTGGTTTACAAGAGTTGTTAACTAATAAGAAATTGACAAGTGGCACAATCTTGCTCCATAAATGATTTACCATGTATTTACCTATTTACCTTACTTAGTAAATACATATAAGGTAAATGTAAATATTCAAAATAGTTTTGCATTATTAATATTTTATATATTAATAAAATTATTATTATTAATTGGAATAAGTAGCAAACACCATTTAGTAATGGAGAATGCACTTGTTATTAATAATAAGGAATGTTGGCCACTTAGAAATACTTAAATGATGCACTAAGGAAGTGGTGAAACCGCTTAGCATTGTTTAATTACCATTTACTCTCTAGCAATTGATTCATATGGATGAATCAATTTGTTGAGTGAAATATATGTTTGATTAATGTTTGTAATGGTAAACATAGCTAAGTGGTGATGGAGCACTAAGAGAAGTAATCATTCTTTGCGCTAAACCAAAAATTGAAAGAGTGCAATTTGTGTGTGAGAGAATGCAAGATTCGGCTAAGAGAGTGTAGAGATAATTGAGAGTATTTCCTAAGTGTGTTTCTCAAAGTGTTGAGAGAATTTACAAAGACTTACTAAGATTCATAACAATGAGTTGTAAGGAACTAAAAGAAAACACTTAATTCTTCTCATCTCTTGCTAATAATAAATCATAAGGACAAATTGTTTTAAGTGTTAAAACAACCATTTGCTGGAAATTGAAGGCTACCATTCCAACTTCACAATCTCATCGGATTTAGTTGTGAACTAGAATTGTGCAAGGGAACACTTCAAAGTAAGCTTAACAAATTGAAGATCTTGAAGAATTGTAAAGCTACCTTCAAAACCGGGTAGGTTATTTATTTACAATTTATTTTATATCATGCATGTAAAAATATATATGAGATATATATGTGCTTGAATGATCATACATGAGATTATATGCTTGAGTATGTTATATAGTGTATAACATGTATGTATACTTCCGCTACGTATTTTATTTTTGAAATTATACGTATTATACACATCACACACTATATCACAACAAAAACTTCCCAAAACTCGAAATCCCAAACCAAAACGGACATCCTGATGCATCTGGGCGCCGTGGTGCTCAGCCCTGGTGGCACCCTCCCGCGTTTTTTTCTCTTCCTTCGCGTCTTCGAGTCCCGTTTCACTTTTCCCTTCATGTCTTACACTTCCTAGACTTCTCCATACATGTCCCACACGTTCTAGATTTTTTGTAACTCTCTACTTTGGTATTCATCTCAATTCTTGTCCAACCAAGATTGTTGAATCACCAATTTTCCAACAAATATGATAACCTTCGTTTTTGCTTTTGTTTTATGAATTGCGACATTGAATTGAGCACATGGTGATGTCACATGATCATGATGGCTTAATTGTTTACTATCAGTCTCAATGATCTAGCGATGATCTTCACCATAGCTAAATTTGATGTTGATCTTTACCACAACCAGATCTTAATTGTTGATCAAAACCATCATTTAGTCCTTACCATAGCTAAATTACCGGCCATTTGATTATATGGTGGACCATTTGATCACAATGATCTGATCATGATCTTTCATTATGGTCAGATTGTGATGATAGATCAATCATAAGTTAATGATTGAATCTTTATCATAATTTAATATATTTTATGTGATCATTTTAGATCGGACAGTGTGTAGCCATTTTGAATGTGATCCAAATTTGTTTTGTTTATTTTGTTTCGTCTCTACTAATTAATTCCATTTACATTATAAGTGGTTTTGTTGGCAGATCAACATGAGATTATTCATGAGATGTTAATCGATCGATATGACATTATTGATAAGATTATTCAGTTTTCATTTTGTTCCCTAAAAAATGGCCACAAGGCCAAATTCTTACAAGTCCAAGAAGTTTAGCCTTTGAAGAAAGTCCTTTATGGGCCAACTTCAAGGGTTCAAGTCTAAGATAACCGAGGTGACCGGGAGATGCTTGAACCAAACCTGAGGATGGACTTCCAACAAGACACCTACTCGGTTGCTTGAACCAAGTTCAGTCCTAGACATTTGCATGTTAGCCCTACATATTTTTGACTGAGCTAACTAGGATCAGAGAAGACCACTTGACTTAAAAGAATAAGGAAACCAGCTTGGTAGAAGTTTCAGGTCAAACACATGCCGAACAACCTATACATTCTGACTAGGTACTACTACGGGAACAGAAACAAAACTTAGACCAGTAAAGATGAAGTATATTATAAGGAGACCAACTCGGTAAGAGATGTCGAACTGTTGTGACGGCAGAAGTATAGCCAGACCATTATCAAGTCGAATAGAGAGTAATTAGGCTTATGACAGATCGCTTTTAAAGAGGAAACCAGTGTTATAAAGGAAATAAAGTTATAGGAAGAGAAGAACTACAATGTCTGTAGGAAAGAATCCCTCAAATCACGCCAAGAGATTAATATAATCCAAAATTAGCAAGACTTACCCAACTCAACCACAACACCGGTAAAGATAAGTACAAGGAATATTCCCTAAAAATTGATGCTATAAATATGTAAGAAAACCACAACAGAGGGGAGTTTAGAGAGTTCTTCTGGCACTAAATTCTTTATTCTAGCTTTAATGCATTTTTGCATTGAATATATTTTTGACCTTTTTCTTATTGCTCTCCCAAAACAACTTTTGTCTGACTTAAGCATTGGAGAGTCTTCGCCAGAATCCACCCCAGCAAGATCTTATGATAATTTGACCTTTGTCTCAAATGTTTTGTAGGTGTTTAACTATCATTAATAGAGAGAGAAAGATTAAGATTTCAACCTTCAAACCAAGTAAGATAAAGCCCAGCATGCTAATTCTCGTAACAAAATAAATTCAAAGCTCATTGGCTTAAAAAACTATTTTTTTGGGTCAATAATTTTTGGCACTGTCTGTGGGAATCAGGACTAAAAGTTTTGTTCAAAAGATGTTTTCATCACCCAAGTACGATCAACATTGCAAAACCATCATTTACTAGTCGGAATCCAATCATCGGAGAATGAGCACTAAGCTTGGACAAGAATGGTGGCCGTGGAAACCTGCCTACCTATCAAATAAGGAGCTCATTGCCGACTGAAATCTAATAAGAATTAAGGATGCTGAGACAAGAAAATGAAGAATTAAAACAGCTTATAATTGAGTTGATCAGAAACAGAAAAGAAGGAGAAGAAGCAAGTAACAGTGGTAGAAGAGAATCTTAAGCTGTAGAGGTCCAAATTTATGAGCGACTGGAGTAAAGAGACAGGTTAAAAACTCCGCGCGACCTGGTCGAGGTGACCAAGTATAATCAAGCACCTCTTGAGAGATAGGCATCATAAATTAGAGAGTCTAATTAGATGATGAGAAAGAACCGCCAATCAAACAATATAATAATGCCAAACCACATTTAAAAGACAAGGTTCGTGATCTGGAGCAAAAGTTAAAAGGCTTTTAGAAGAGAATGAAAAGAAAGAATAACCTCCTCTAAAAAAGACAAAAAGAGAAAGGAGATCTTTATTGACAGACGAGCTAAGGGACATAGAGCTCCCGAGTGGGTTTTAACTTTCGAGCCTTTCAATCTACTAGGGAGTTATTGACCCTAACTATCATATAGACTAGGTTACCGACCTGCTATCAATTGTAGGGTTGAGATATAATCAAATGTGTAGGCTCTTTCACATGAATTTAAAGGGATTAGCTCTTCTTTGGTATAAGGATTTGAAGCAGCACAACATTTCATCTAACCATGAGCTGACCAAAAAGTTCTCTAAACACTTTTGGGACTCTTGTGAGGTGGGTAAGGATATGAAGTAGTTGAAGCAGGTTAAATAGGGTCGGAATGAGAGCTTAAAATATTTGTTAGAAGGTTTCATAAGGAAGTGATAACGCTAAGAGCTTTTGACCATCCCATTGTCTTAGAGGTTCTCAAGTTAGGACTAAAGCTAAACAGGTTCTGGTATTACCTGTCCGAGAGCAACATTTTGAATTATGCGACAGCATACAACAGGGCATAAAATTATATTGCCATAGAAGAAGATGAGGAAGCAAAGAGATCCTTTTTCGATCCCCTTAGAGGACAAGTCAGATTAAGGGAGAATGAATGATATGAAAAAAATGAGAAACCTTTACCCCTCCTAAAAAATACCAAAGAGCAAGTAATGACTACCAACCTCATAAAATGAGAAACTTCTCAAATTAGCACAATGCACCCAACAATTAGAGAAATAATGGGCCAAATAGGTCTTACCTATATAAAACCCCTGAGTGGCCTAGAAGCCCTAAAAATCCCAAAAACTACTTTACAGAAGAAAAAAGGGTGGCTCGGATGGAAAATTTTCTCCCTTTGGAAGTATCGCTAAAATATTTTTACGAAGCCATTAAAAACAGGGGCTTGCTCAATAGAAATTTCAAGGGAAAAGAGGTAGAACAACGGATAAATCCAAAGAGCTGGTGTGATCTATATAGGAATGCAGGGTATGCCACAGAAGAGTGTTTGAAGATGAAAAAGCAAGTGGATGCTCTGATAAGGATGGTTATCTGGGAGAATTCGAGCCGAGAGGTAGCATAATTCGCCCACTAACTGGCCCAGTGGGTCGAATTCTAATCCCATCATAATCATATCTGGTAGACCTATGCTAGCAGGAGATTCCAACAGGCAGAGGAAGAACTACTCTAAGTACTCAATGATAGTGCATAAGGTTATATGTAATATTCCTTTAGCTAAGAAACCAAGATTGCAGTAGGAAATACTGACTATGTTTACTGAAGAGGATGCATAAGGAGTCAATTATCCTTATGATGATGTACTTGTGATAGAAGTGCAATTGGCTGGCGAAAGAATAAACTGAGTATTCATTGATATGGGTAGCTCGGTTGACATTATTTTCAAAGAAACTATAGATGAGCTGAAAATCAAGAACCTGTATAAAGAGAAGACCCAAACACCACTAAAAGAGTTCGAAGAAAGCTATATAGTGCCAATTAGGGTAATGGCCCTTCCCCTAACAATAGGATAGAAACCGTATGAGAAAATAGTGATGACTAAGTTTGTAGTGGTCGACCAGCTCTTCCCATATAGAGTCCTCTTCCGGTAACCCTTTATGAGAAATACAAACACGGCTCTGTCCATCCATTATTTGAAACTCAAATTCTTAGCTGAGGAAGGTATAGGGGTAGTGTCGAGAGATCAAAAGATGGCTAGAAGTTGTTATGCATTTTCTGCAAAGAAGGCTTTTTATATTTCCACTGTCGATCTGAGGGAAGAAGGCATCAGGTCTCCATAACAAGTAAAAGAACTACAGACAATGCAAGTTAAAATTAAGGAATAGGAGAAGACGATTAAAATCGGGTCCTAGTTAGAACAAGGAGTTAGAGAGTGGCTAATCAAACTAGTTCAGGAGTTTTCAGATATTTTTGCTTGGTCTCATAAAGATATGCCTGGAATGGATCTGGTTCTTGCCTCTCATAAGCTAGTTATCGACCCTACATTTCGCCCAATCAAACAAAAAAGAAAAATATTCAAACAAGAGTGGAATGAGACTATAATAATAGAGGTGAAAAAATTGTTGACATCAAGCTTTATCAAAGAAGTCCACTATTCTGACTGGCTAGCAAATATAGTAATGGTAAAGAAGGCCAATGGGAAGTGAAGAATATGTGTAGACTTTACCGATCTGAATAAAGCATGCCCGAAGGATAGCTTCGCTCTTCAAAGATTGACAGACTCGTGGATGCTACAGCCGGGCATAAGCTGTTCAATTTTATAGACGTTTTTTCTAGCTATAATTAGATCCTAATGTTTCCTTAAGACCAGGAGAAAACATCTTTCATCACTTATTAGGGGACGTACTATTACAAAGTAATATCGTTTGGGTTAAAAAATACAGAGGCTACTTATCAGAGGTTGGTGAACAAACTCTTTAAGAACCTAATCGGCAGAGATATAGAGGTGTACGTTGATGACATGATAGCCACGCCCATGAGAACTGAGGATTATGGGCAAGACTTGAGAGAAGTCTTTGAAATATTAAGAAAGAACAGAATGAAGCTAAACCCAAAAAAATTTGCTTTTAGGGTAAAATTAGGAAAATGTTTAGGTTTTATGGTCAGCAAGAGAGAAATAGAGGCCAACCCAAACAAAGTCTGAGCTATTTTAAAAATGAAGTCTCTAAGAACAGTTAAGGAGATTCAATGACTCACAGAAAGAGTTACAGCTCTGAACATATTCATCTTCTAAGCCACAGATAAATGCTTCAAGTTCTTCTAAGTAATAAAAATGAAGGATAAGAACCGATGGACTGCAGAATGCGAGCAGGCCTTTCAGCAGTTGAAGGCTTACATTTTTTAACTAGTTCACCTTGCTATCCCAGTCTATGGTGATGAGCTAATACTTTACTTAGGAGTCTTAGATTAGGCAGTAAGCTCAATACTGGTCAAAGAAGAGGAAATGGTTCAACGACCAATATACTACGTCAATAAAGTTTTCACTAATCCGAAGAGTTGGTATCCATCCTCAGAAAAATTGGCTTTGGCCTTAATTGTATCAGGAAGAAAGCTACGGCCTTACTTCTAAGCCCACATAATAATCGTTCTAACCAACTAACTGTTAAGATAAATCTTACACAAACCAGATTTATCTGGTTAATTGATCAAGTGGGCCGTAGAACTGAGCGAGTTTGATATGCAGTATAAGTCTTGAACAGCATTAAAGGGCAGGCCTTAGTCGATTTCATAACTGAATGTACCCATGGTTCTATAGAAGTTGAAGAACCAAATCCACAAGCTCTAGTCCAGCAAACTTCAGATAAATAAGTATCATGGTTGCTCTATATAAATGAGGTATCTAATCTTCAAGGAAGTAAAGTAGAGATTGTTCTTATTAGCCCGGAGAGAGATAAAGTCAGTTATGTTGTTCGCTTGGGATTTAAAGTTTTTAACAACGAAGTAAAATATAAAGCTCTGCTAGCCAGATTGAGAGTGCTCGGGCACTAGCAGCAAAGAAAATACTAGTAAAAAACGACTTACAGTTGATAGTAAACCAGGTGAACGACAGTTTTGAAGCCAGAGAAGAGAAAATGACCGCTTACTTAGCTAAAGTAAGAAATTGGATCGGCTAATTTAATAAGTTTAAAGTAGAGTTAATCCCAAGAAGTGAGAACCACTGAGCAGATGTCATAGCACGGATGGTTTCAAATGAAGGAGCTCGGTTACCCTGAATAGTTTCTGTTAAATTTATTGCCTAACTCAGCATATAAGAAGAAGATCAAGTTATGCAAATATAATCAAGTCTTAGCTGGATCGATCCAATAAGAAATTACATTCAAAACGGGACAATCTCTACTGATAAATAAGAAACTCGTAGGATTAAATATCGAGTAGCTAGATACTTAGTGATAGAAGGAGTATTATACAGGCGAGGCTTCTCTCACCCTTACATGAGATGCTTAGGACGATAAAAGACAGATCAAATTCTTAAAAAAATTTATGAAGAGAGTTGTGGCAACCATTCGGGGACAAAAGCTTTGACTCACAAAATGTTCAGAATTGGCTACTATTGGCTAACTGCTCTTCAAGATGCTAGAAACTTGGTCAGACACTGCGATGCTTGACAAAGATTTGCTAATAAGATTCAAGCACCTACTGAGGAGCTAACCAGAATGAGTAGACCCTAGCCATTCACTCAATGAGGTCTTAATTTAATAGGGCCTTTACCTCGAGGAAAGGGATCTTGTAAGTATATAGTCGTAATGGTAGACTACTTTACTAAATGGATCAAAGATGAACTACTATCAAAGATAATCGAGAAGTGCATGCGGGATTTTATCTAGAGAAATATAATGTATCGGTATGGAATCCCCCACATTATCATCACTAATAATGGGAAACAAATCGACAACAACAGCTTCAAGAGCTTTTGTAAATAGTTAGGAGTACAACTACGGTTAGCATTGCCAGCTCATCCCAAGATAAATGGACAGGTAGAATCCTCCAATAAAGTAGTCAAGAAGCCGCTCAAGAAAACGTTGACCAAAAGAAAGCGATGATGGGTAGAAGAGCTTTTAGAAGTACTATAGGCATTGCGGACGACCAGCAAGACTGCAACTGAAAAACACAATTCTTACTGACTTTTAGATGTGAAGCAGTGATTCCCATTAAGATTAAAACTTTGATGCATAGAGTACTGCACTTTTTGAGATGACAAATAACGAGCTGATCAAGAGATAACTGGATTCAATCAAATAGTTGAGAGAGAATACCCAGATTTGAGTAGCTGTCTACCAACAAAAGGTCGTCAAATACTATAACAAGAGAGTCAAGATAAGAGAATTTAGGGAAGACGATCTAGTGCTAAGAAAAGTTATGCTGAATACCAAGAACCTGTAGATAAAGTCCTCAAACTGACCTGGGAAGGCCCGTACAAGGTCATCATATTCATCATAAGAGCCTATGAGCTCAAAGGAGCAAATGGATAGGTTGTGAGAAACTGTGGAATGCTGAACTACTGAAGAAATATTATTCTTAACTTCTTACCTTTTATGTAATACTTGTTATGTAAAAACATCATTTTTAATAAAATTGTAATTTTCTTGTATGTACCTCTATGTGAATAATTGCTCAAAATCTGGGACTAAGTAATCATAAACATCTGTAAATTAAACAATGGAAAACTACTTCCAAACTTACATGTCATATGGGGATGGCACTCACAAGATTATCCACAGACCACCAGATAGGGTAAAGCTTAGTGAGGTATACTATATGGATTGCAGCATATAGTTCGTAGGGGGCGACATTCATAAAATTACCCACAGACCACCGGATGGGGTAAAGCTCTATAAGGTGTACTCTATAAATATACAGCTCTGAAGACATTAAAGACTTACACGCCATAGAGACGACACTCATAAGATTACTTACAAACCACCAGATAAGGTAAGGCTCAATGAGGTGTACCTTATAGATGGGCAACGTATAGTTCGTAGGAGGCGGCACTTATGAGGTTACCTATAGACCACTGGACAAGGTAAGGCTCTATGAGAAGTACCCTATGAATATACAACTTTGAAGACAGTGAAGACACATTTCTATAAGGGGACGGTACTCATGAGATAACCCATAGACTACCAGACAAGGTAACGCTTAGTGAGGTGTACCTTATGAACATACAACGTATAGTCATAAGGGGGCGGCACTTATGAGATTACCCAAAAACTACTTGATAGGGTAAGGCTCTATGAGGTGTTCCCTATGAATATATAGCCTTAAAGACATTGAAGACACACGCCATAAAGGGATGGCACTCATGAGGTTACCCATAGATCATCAGATAGGGTAAGGCTCTATGAGGTGTACCCTATAGATGTACAGTACCTAAAGAGGGACTGATCATAAAAAAATGACCAGGTACCTATAACAATCTAAAAAAACAACCAAGTGTTGAAAAAAGGTATATGTTGGTCGACTCAATGATAATCTCATCAGTACAGTTTCATGTTAATGTATGTTAAAATTTATTAACTCATACTTTGATTTTCTTCATGATTTATGAATCATCTAGCTCTACTCGAATTTGATATATTGACTTGCCATAAAGAGATTATTATTTGATATTGACTAATACAATTTTTCTTTAAGTGTTGGACGTTATTACAGGCTACTTGCTTATATTACATTCTTATGCCGAATAGAATATTACCTTATGTTATGAATTATTATAGAAGAGCATATCTACATCAACATTTAAGGAAAATATAAAATGAGCAGGTTTGCAAAGAAATTTCCACACAAATTATAAAGGAAAACCTACTTATATTCATTGATAAAAGAAACTTAAAAAAGTTCAGAAGAAAAAGAAAAAAGTACAAGAACAAAAACAAAAAAAAAACAGTGGCTCATGTTGCTGGAGCTGCCTCAATTGCCTTTAAATCTGCTATAATGGCTGCCCTAAGATTGGCATCGAATGGAGGATGATTGACCAGGGTAGGAAGATCAGCCAGGGCAACATTATTAGGTTCTATAGACTGAGCAGGAGTAGCAGTAATAGGGCCAGCATCGACTCTAGCAGTAAAGGCAGCATCAGCCCTAACAGCAACAAGGGCAGCTTCAGCCCCAACAGTGGGGGTAGCTTCAGTAGGAGCAACATCACCAACAGCAAGCTCAGACACCTAAGCAAAATTCTGAGCTCCACAAGTCTCCCATTCATAGAATGACCCCTCAGTGGCCAGATTTTATATCCATTGGAGGTCAACCTCATGGTAGTTCTCCTTAAAAAGGGCAATTGTCGTCTAGAAGCCCTCTACTGCCCTTAGACGGAAACCTTCCTCATGACCAATAGATTAGGAATTCCACTGATTTTTCAGTTGGGTAGCCAGATTATTCCTAGTTTGCTTGACTAGCTCCCTCTTCTTTTGAGCCACCGCGAGCTGCCTCTCAAGCTTGTAATTTTGGTTCATCAGCTCAGCGGCATGGTTCTTTGCCACTGTTAAAACGTTAGCTATCTCCTGCTCGACCAGCCTCTTCTGGTGCTCTATCTCATCCTTATTATCATATTCTTGGGTAACCACCCTTCTGGCCATAGAACTTCAGCTCTCGATCATGCGAGGCTCTCATCAGCTTGGTAGGTTCAAGCCACCATATCTAATATCTCGGTCCTGAACTGAGATAATAGATATATAGACTGCACAACAAAAGAAGATGGTCAGAATGGAAGAATAAAGAAATAAATAAATAAAAAATTGAAGATAAAGAACTTACATCCAGTGTAGATCATACTGCAGCATGGAACCCCACGATGGGGTCCAAAGATAAAACCTAACCCACGTAGGTTGGGGTCAAGTACCTCTTGATAAGGGCGTAAAAGTATTAATATGATTTGTACCCAACTTTTGTATTTTACTCCAAATTATAAATACTTGGTTATTTAATTATGTTTTCTAATTATAAATAGATGCATGACGAAAAATGTGACGCATAGAAACAAACGGAAGGCAAATCGAATGTCAAACGAAGAAATTACGCTCAAAATACGAAAGCGATGCCAATGATGGGTGCCACAGCGCCCAGGTCAGTAGTTGAGCACTGAAGAAAAGGAATTTATAACACAAATCAATGATCAAAGTCAAATATTGAAGAACCAAGATCAAGATTCAAGTTTCAAATTAAGACTGAGGGAGAAGTACATCAAGGAGTCACTTTGATTAGTTTTTCTTCTATTTCTTTATCATTATGTTTTTATTCTTGTTGATCTTTATGAATTGTTTAGATACTTTTGGTTTTGTGATGAGCTAAATTGTTCATCTAGGGGTAGACTATAAAAACCTAGTATGGATTTAGATTGTGTTACTTTTTAGTTTATGAACTTGATGCATTCAATTGATTCATTCTATCTTGTGTTTAATGCTTTCATTATACCTAATTAATATTTTGAATGATTAAGGAAACATGATGAACTCGATGGAGGGATTCATATGTTTAGCCTAGGATAGTTTGATGTATGATCATAAGGTAACAGCTATGAGTTTCATCTAGGATAGACATATACCTAGGTGGCATATATGGTATAATTTAGACTTGATCTTAATGAATTACATTCTAATTTGATTACCATAGACATATAGGTAATTATTAGAATGTGTAATATAGTCACTTGACCCTTAACAGAGGCTTGTGATGAGATTAGCGTCTAAGCCAATCAAGGTATTAAGGGATTAACTAAAGTGGTTAATGAGTCCAATGAAATATTAGGGGACGAGTCAAAACCCTAGATTATTTTTATTTATGAATTCTACTCTTTGCTTTTGTTTAGTTTAATTGATAGAGTTAAATTAGTTGAAAAAATTCAAGATTTTAGTTTTCTGAATAAAAGTTAAGTAGATACAATTTTATTATTTGAATTATAGAATTAGATCATATAGTCTTTGTGGGATCGATATCTGAACTTAAAATCCTATATTACTTGATATGATAGCGTGCATTTGCGTTTAACTATTAAAGCAGTCAATCACGTTTTTGGCACCGTTGTTGGGGACTAGTTTTATATATTCTTTAGATCAATATTAATACTAAGCTATTTACTTTTAATTCAGATTTTTTTTATCTTTTTTTTTTACTTTGATTTTCTTTTTATTTTACTTTGACAGTTTATACCATGGAGAGAAACAACGATCACATCAATAATTCTATGTTTGAGCCTATGATACCACACAGAGCTTTAAAATAATATGTTATCCCAACTACAAGTGGTGTTTAGTCTAGTATTCGACGACCAACCGTTAACGCTAATAACTTTGAGATCAAGCCGAATATTATTCAGATGCTGAAAGAAACTGTACAATTCAGTAGAGCTTCCAATGACGATCCTAATATGCATATTGTAAATTTCTTAGAAATTTGTGATACCTTCAAATATAACGAAGTCTCTGACAAGGCTATCAGATTAAGATTATTCCCTTTCTCCTTAAGGGATAGAGCTAAGAGTTGGTTGATATCATTGTTGTCAGAATCTATATCGATATGGGAAGATTTAGCTTAGAAATTCTTACCCAAGTTCTTTCTACCAGCAAAGATGAGAAATGACATAATCTCATTTAGTCAAATTAATGGAGAGTTATTGTATGAGGCATCGAAGCGCTTCAAGGACATGTTGAGGAAGTGTCCTCATTATGGAGTCCCTAGATGGCTATTAGTCCAAACGTTCTATAATGGATTAATATGTCATTTGAGGATTATTATAGATGCTACTACTAGAGGAGCTTTAATGAATAAGTCTATAGATGAGGCTTATAATCTATTAGAAGAGATGTCAAACAGTTACCAATGGCCAGCAGAGAGAGTTACACCAAAGAGAGTTGCCGGTATATATGAAATTAATGCATTCAATGCATTGATAGCTCAAATCAATATTTTATCTAAGAAGTTTAATGTATTGAATGATGTCAAAACTCGACAAGGGACATGCGACTTTTGTGGTGATAACTATATGAATGGGCGGTGTATGGAAGCAATAAATTATATGGGCAATTTTAACCGACAACCACCTAACCCACAATTTAACTTCTTTAGTCCAGGATGGAGAGATCATCCAAACTTCTATTAGCATTATAATCAAGAGGAGCCATCTAGACCAATGAATCCCCCAGGATTTTTGCCACCACAAGAAAAGAAGTCGACATTAGAAGACATGTTTGTACAATATATGAAGTTCAATGATGCCATCCTACAGAATCATTCAGCATCCTTAAAGAATTTAGAGGTTCAAATGGGACAACTTGATGCTGCAATTAATAGAAGACCTCAGGGCACTTTACCAATCGATCCTAAGACAAATCCAAAAGAGAATGTAGAGTTATGCCAAACCATCAACTTGAGGAGTGGTGAGATCTTACAAGAAAATACATCCACACCACTACCAACAAGTATAAAGGAGAAGGAAGTGCTAAAAAATAAAGTGCAACTATATAGACCACCGATTCCTTTTCTTCAAGGGCTACAGAGGTGTCAAACAAGTGTTGAAATAGAAAATCAGCAGCATACTAGTCCAGAAAATAGTGCAAAATCTCAGAAAAGTGCAAAATTCTCAACAATAAAACGTGCAAAAATTGGTATTAAAGTGCAACAACATTTTAAGGTTCAGAAAAGTGACAACACAGTAGAAAATACTAGCAACAAAAAATAGAATCATCATATGCGTACTATATTACTTGACTGTTGCAGCATTAATGTAGTGTCATCAAATGCCAAAGAGCTCAAAGACATGGAGGTATTGAATCCTCATATAAAAAAGAAAGTGTTAAGGCATCAAAAGAGAAGAAAGAAGAAGAATAAAAAGAATAAGAAGAAGCAGTATGATAATAGGATCAAAGAGAAGGGCACAAAAGAAACACTTCACTAGTATAAGATTTAAGTCTTTCTGGAGAAACACGAGGAGAAAGAGGAACAAGTTACTACTCAAGATCTAAAAAAGAAGATGTGAAAGCCGAAAGAAAGGAAGCTTAACAAGCTTACATATAAAGATACTTCCACCATTGACTTTGATTCTCCATAAGAGTAGAAAGAGCCTCACCAAGCCAACAACATTAAATTAAGTAAAATTTTATTTTTATCAGCTTATTTTCTGTTTTAGTTATGTTAGTTTCTTTGTTTCTTTTAGGAATAAAATTAGCAAGTTAAGCATTCAAGGAAGCAGCATGAGCAAGTGCAAGAGTTGGAAGTAAAGGGAACCATATTCATATTCATCAGAATATAACGCTGTACTACTTCAACCTCAGTTACCAAAGGAGTTTTTCTTACTTTTAAATTTATTTTTCGACATTAAGGACAATGTCTAGTTTAAGTTTGGGGGTGGGAAACACAATTTCTTGTGTTTATTTTGCTGCTTATATTGGTTGGTTGTCTTGTGGAGTATTGTTTTTTTAGGTTGTCTAGTTTTGGTTGAGAATATGATCATTAGTCCATGATATGAAATTAAATATTGGCATGAATTTATTTTCACAAGTCTTTAGGAAATAATAGATGCTTGAGATAACTCTTATATCATGATTTTTGGATTGAATTCAAACTTATTTTTGATCACTTATTCTTGAGCACAATGAAATAAACATGTATTAGTTGAATTTTTTGCTTAGAGTTATTCATGCTTAAGTAGTACACCACAGTCTCAAAGACCAATACTTTAGAACTTGCTTGATTACTACTTGAGGTGAAATCCTAGAATTCACATGCTTAGGAAAATGACATTACGCCATCTTTAGATTGTTTGAGCCTTTTCAAGCCTACCTTATATCTATATTTATCCCTAGTCACCCCGTTTGAGCCTAATTATTCTTTTTTTTTTGTTTAACCACATTACAAGCCTAAAGACTTTGAGTTTATTTATCCTAAAATCTACCAGTAGCACCATAAACATTGAGTTTACTTAGAAAGAATATTAAAATAAAAAAGGATGTGGATATATAAAAGAAGGGTACTGCAATGAAAAGCAATAAGTCTTAAAGGTGCATATCAATCTAAGTTTAGGGGTGTATAAAAAAAAGAGAGAGAAAATGTTTAAATGCATAAGACCCTCAGTTTAAGAAAAAGAAGAAATTCTTTATAAATGTGATTAAAAGAAATATGAGAATAGCATAATTTTAGGGGAAGAGATGAATAATCAAGTTGGAGAAAGAATTAAGAGATTTCTAAGTAAGTCTAAGTGTTCATGGTGTGATTTGAGCTTCATATTTATATCTTTATAACCCACATTGACCCTAGCCTTATATTACAAGCTAAATAAAAGTCTTAAATAGATCCATAGACATGTGTATTTCTACATTAGTGGAGAGTAGTACGAAAAGCAAGCTTATGGTAGTGTTAGAATTGAAAATATGCCAGGATATCATCTTCATGTATTTCTTAAGTATTGAGTAAATCTATGTTCTATTTAGCTAATTACTTGTTTATTACACACACGTACAAGTGATCATTTATAAGGGAGAATGAAGTATTTGATCAATGGTATAAGGATTATTGAAAGTTGTTTATTGATTTCTGAAGAGCCTTGTGCTATTTTTCGCAGTCTTTGAGACAACGATATTGATTGTCTAATTAATCGAAACTTTTTTTTTTCAGTTTTTAGTTTCTATTTAGAGTCATGAATAAGATGCACGATGAAAAATGTGGCGTATAGGAATAAACGGGAGGCGAATCGGACGTCAAATGAAGACATTACGCTTAAAATACGAAAGCAATGCTAGGGCTGGGTGCCGCAATGCCCATGACTGAAAGCCGCGGTGCCCAGGTCAGTAGCTGAGCACCGCAGCGCCCACAACCTAGTGTCGCGACACTCGTGGGGGGAACAGTACTGTGGTGAACAGTATTTTGTTACAGTAACTTGTAAACAGTAATTTGAAGAAATAAACCTATAAATAAAAGGCCAAAAAACCTTAAGAGGAGAGGGGAGAAAAATAGAAAAAAAGGCAAAAACCTAGAGAATGAATTTACAACATAAATCAAAGATCAAAGTCAAAGATTGAAGAACCAAGATCAAAATTCAAGCTTCAAGTTAAGATTGAGGGAGAAGCACATCAAAAAGCCACTTTGATTAATTTTTCTTCTTTTTTTTTTATCATTATGTTCTTATTCTTGTTGAACTTTATGAATTGTTTAGATACTTTTGATTTTGTGATGAGCTAAATCATTTATCTAGAGTTAGACTATATAAACCTAGTATGGATTTGGATTGTGTTACTTTTTAGTTTATGAACTTAATGCATTCAATTGATTCATTCTATATTGTGTTTAATGCTTTCATTATTCCTGATCAATATTTTGAATGATTAAGGAACCATGATAAACTTAACGGAGGGATTCATGTGTTTAGCCTAGGATAGTTTGATGTATAATCATAAGGTAACAACTATAAGTTCCATCTAGGATAGAAATTTATCTAGGTGGCATGTATGATATAATTTAGACTTGATCTTAATGAATTACATTCTGATTTGATTACCATTGACATATAGATGATTGTTAGAATGTGTAATATAGTCATTTGACCATCGACTGAGGCTTGTGATGAGATTAGTGTCTAAGCCAATCAATTGATATTAAGGGATTAACTAAAGTGGTTAATGAGTCCAATAAAATATTAGGGGATGAGTCAAAATTCTAAATTATCTTTATTTGTGAATTCTACTATTTACTTTTGTTTAGTTTAATTGATAGAGTTAAATTAGTTGAAAAAATTTCAAGTTTTTAGTTTTCTGAATAAAAGTTAAATAGGTACAATTTTAGTATTTGATTTAAGGAATTAGATCATATAGTCCCTGTGGGATTGATATCTGAACTTAAATTATATATTACTTGGTACGATAGCGTGCACTTGCGCTTAACTATTAAAGTAGTCCATCACCTCTCCATTTCTTGCATCATGAGCAACAGAAAGGCCAGGTCTTCCCTCCTCTCAGGTACCAGTACAGAGGGGGATACACGAAGAAGGGGCCCATCCCTTATTACAATTCCCTATCGGCTTCTGGAACTAGACACCCTCACAGTTCGGTTAGAAAGGGGCATCTGCGTTAAAGCCCGAATTGGTGAGCCCCGCCCCCTACCTTGTACCTGGGGAGATCGAGAACCTTGCACTTGACGGGAGGGCTGGGTAATTTGTCATCTCCTTTGAGAACCATTGATATGACCCAGCCTGAGACCCTCTATAGTGGATCCCAGTGGCCCTGCTGGTACCCCGACAGAAGTTCCTCAGAATATAACTAGGTAAGTTAAGAAAGTCTACTAAGTGAACCCCTTTTTCGTTCTTACTATTATTAAGAAAATCTTGGCATATACATGAAAATGACATCTTAATTTTTAAAAAAATAGACAGAGTTTTTCCTATTTTTCGGAGAATCTAATATAAAACTTGCAAAAAAATTGCACTTCTGATTCAAATACTTCTCAATATTACCAAATAGGACCTCCCGTCCTTTTTAAACCAAATCCAACTTAACTCAACAATTTCATTATGATCATAAAACTGGAATACTGATAGAAAAGTAAAACGATCATCAAAATATCAAAATATCTTTTTGGTTATCTAAAATATATGTACAATGTACAATTCTAGAACTACTATGCTGAAAGAAAAAGAGTGCTACAAGCACATTTACATATACAAAATGATCTTCAGATTTGGCCCACTAATCAACAATAGGAGAATTAGCAGCTTGCGTACCGAGACTAGAACCTGGGAAGGGGGTTTAGAAAACATAAAACACAAAATGAGTGAGCTAAAGGAGCTTAGTGAGTGCATTTAAGATTTTAAATAAAATAATATTATGCATAGATAGTAAATTCTAAAAGACATGCATAAATCATGCTTCTAAAACTGATGTAAAGATGTAAAACGGTTTCTAACATCATATGTTGATGAAATCTTGCCGAGCGAGTTTTATCTACATCTTTGAAAAATAATATTCAAAATCTGTATAACACAATAACTGCCATGTGCATATAAATGCATAAAATGCTATCAGTAGATCGAAAACTAGTAAAGTCTTCACCCAGCCATTTTCTTTCTAAACTGTACCAATAGTCATGTGCATATAAATGCATAAAATGCTATCAGTAGATCGAAAACTAGTAAAGTCCTTACTCAGCCATTTTCTTTCTAAACTGTACCAATAGTAACCCTAAAGCTCTATACTTAGTGACTCAACTAGCACCGCACACGTGAGTAGGTCACGGAGCACCTCAACTAGCAGCACTCACAATGACATCTCAAGACATCTCACTGGCTATGCAGTGGAATCCTACATCGCATATATATAGCGAGATAATACCCCGTACACATAGAGCGACTTATATGACTCGACATCCCGATTTTCCAAAGTTAGTGACACCCCCTATAACCTGTCTATGTGTACGGGATATACCGGCCAGGTCTAATACAATTACCACCATTATAATCTGAGGGTACCAATGGCCTTTAAAACAGATGCAGTAATTTTAAAATTGTTTCTTAAACCAAACATGTAAAAGCATATCTATGGATATATATCAAGTTCATAAATCATGTTTATGCATTGAAAGCTCATAAAACATACATTTTCATTATGTGAAAACATAATAAACGAAAGATAAAAGAAATGACAGATTTTTACTCACAACCGCTCCGAACTTAATTTCGCTTCGGATTTCTACTCCATTTACCGCTCTCAGTTTTCTTCACCTACGCGCCATAAATGACATTTAGAACTAATTCAAACACTAGAATCTCATCTAACTACTAAACGCTGTAATCGGTATACAAAGCTCAGATGGATACTACTTTTCGATTTTCATTTAGGGAGTCATTTTATCTAATTTAACTCACTATCTTGCGCCTTGAAAATTATTAAATACCTTATAATTTGGTTGGACATAATTGCCCTTCACCTATCCAAAATGGACAATTATGTCCCATTTTCTTCATTTTTAATTTTTCCATCAACCAAATACATTCAATTTATATAAGGCACTATTTATACACCACAATTCAACTAAAACACAACTCAATCCCTGATTGGTGTGCTATAGTAGCTAAGCGCAAGTGCACACTATCGTATCAAGTAATATAGGATTTTAAGTCCAAATATTGATCCCACAGAGACTATGCAATCTAATTCTATAAATCAAGTACTAAAATTATGCATACTTAACTTTTGTTCAGAAAACCAAAATCTGGAATTTATGTAACTAATCTAGTTTTATCAATTAACTAAACAAAAGTAAAGAGTAAAATTCACAAATAAAGATAATCTAGGTTTTGACTCGTCCCCTAGTACTTCATTGGATTCATTAACCACTTAGTTAATCCATTAATACCAATTGATTGGCTTAGACACTATATTACGCATTTTAACAATCACCTATATGTCTATGATAATCAAATCAGAATGTAATTCATTAAGATCAAGTCTAAATTATACCATACATGCCACCTAAGTAAATTTCTATCCTAGATGGAACTTATAGTTGTTACCTTATAATTATACATCAAACTATCCTAGGCTAAACACATGAATCCCTCTGTTGAGTTCATCATGGTTCCTTAATCATTCAAAATATTGATCAGGAATAATGAAAGCATTAAACACAATATAGAATGAATCAATTGAATTTATCAAGTTCATAAACTAAGAATCAATGAAATCCAACTACATACTAGGTTTACATAGTCTAACCCTAGAATAACAATTTAGCCCATCACAAAACCAAAAGTATCAAACCAATCCATGAAGATCAACAAGAACAAGAACATAACTAATCAAAGTGACTCCTTGATGTGCTTCTCCCTCAATCTTGACTTGAAGCTTGAATCTTGATCTTGGTTCTTCAATCTTTGGCTTTGATATTTGATTTGTGTTGTGAATTCTCTCTCTAAGTTTTTGCCTCTTTTCTCCCTTTTTCTCTTCTCCCTCCTAGGATTTTTGGCTTTCTATTTATAGGTTTTTATCTTTTAAATACTGTTTACGAGTACTATAGCAAAATACTGTTCATGAGTACTGTAGCAAATACTATTTTTTTTGGTACTGTTTACCGCCTCGAGTGCCGCAGCGCTGAGATGTGGGCGCCGCGGCGCTTAGTCGTTGGCCTGGTGCCCATTTTGTATTTTGAGCGTAACTTCTTTGTTTGATGTCCGATTTGTCTTTCATTTGTTCCTATGCGTCACATTTTCCATCGTGCATCTATTTATGATCAAAAACAACAATTAAATAACCAAATATGTATGATTTGGAGCAAAATATAAATGTTGGGTATAAATAATGATAGTACTTTTACGCCCCTATCAATCCCTAACGTCCCTAAAGTGACAGAATTTCACCCTAGGTTCCAATACATTTATTTTCTCAATTTCTTGTTCCAATTACATCAAAATAAAGACAATTTCATTCTAATGCCCTAATTACAACCAATTGAAGTCTCTACATTCAAATCACCAAAAACCCTAATTCTTACCTTACCAATTTCTTCAAATTGATGACTCCTTCAAGCTCCACACTAAAATTTTACTCAATTTAAATCAAGAATACCCACAAGAACATCAATTGAAGCAATCTTGAAAGGTCACTTATAAATCTCACAAAACAATGCTTTTCTTACCTCTTGTTCTTGGATTTCCACTAATGAAGGCTTCAATTGAGCTTAGGAATTAGTATATAACCTTATTTTAGCTTGATTAAGCATGAAAAATCATGAAAAAAAATTGAAATTTCACTGTAGCAGCACCCCCTTCACCTTGGCCGAATTTTTCTTCTCTTGCTCTAAAATGTTTGCTTTTGATCACTTGAAATTTCTACACACTTCTGTCATATTTATAGTACTCCCTCAATTTTTCAATTTGCCCCTCAACTTACTCTAAATTTCTAAATTGCCATTAGTTAGAAACTAAGTATGTAATTAGTTTCTTTGTAACTATCTAGTTAGAATAGTCCAATGAACTAACTAGAATTTTCAACTTGGCAATCCATGAGATTGTTTCTAATTAGTCCATTCTCTAATATATGAATTGTGTTTCTCAACAAAGGCTTGTTCCATACATAACCCTTAAATGAAAAATTATGTAGTAGATTACTAAAAATATTCTAGAGTCGTCCGACGCTCCGATCGAGTGTGAAATTATCAAATTAGGTCTAATATATCTCACGCGCACCATAAAAATATATTTCTAATAGGGTTAGAATTGGGTAACCCTACAGTGTCTTTATTACTCTATACTAAAATTTAGGCGCCAATACTACTAATAGAGATTGGATATTACAATCACTTTGAACTTGCCCTTTCCCCAAGGCAGGTGGACTTGTCACTCTCATTTCTTGGGGGCTCTGTTTGCTGCCAGTTTAGCTGGTTAGCCTTCATCCATGACTAGGATCCCTGATACCGCTCCTCTTGTTGGAACCGAATAGCATTCCCATTACATTGTTGGGGTTGAGGGAGCCCCAACATTTATGGGCCACTGACGTTGAAATTTATGAAGCCAGACTTGCTCAGATCACTACGGCCCTTGAGCATATTTGTCTTATTCATGACCTACTTTCACCAACCAATCTTATTCAGTCCGGCTTGTTGGAACCGAATAGCATTCCCATTACATTGTTGGGGTTGAGGGAGCCCCAATCTTCAGAGGATAAGTCAGAGTTTTCTATGCGGCTCCTCTTCCTCTTTTTGCCTCCTTTTTGTTCAGACATTCCTGTACAATATATATAAAGTGATCAGCAAAGAAGTGAAGAATGAAAAAAAAATAAGTTTTAAGGGAAAAATGGTACTTACTGCGATCATGAGGCTCACGCGAGGCAAAAGTCACTAAGCCGGACTGAATAAGATTGGTTGGTGAAAGTAGGTCATGAATAAGACAAATATGCTCAAGGGCCGTAGTGATCTGAGCAAGTCTGGCTTCATAAATTTCAACGTCAGTGGCCCAAGTCATTGCAATACACTAGGAAGTTTGACGAACAAAAAAAGAAAAAAGAAAAAAAGAAAGAAAATGAATGAAAAGAAAACCTGCACTCAAAGAGAAGTTTACGGGAACGACCTACTTTCCTTTGTTCCTCTTAGGGATTGTTTGACTCCATTCTCTCCCAGCAAAAAAATCATTCCCCTTTTCAAACCTTGACAAAAGAGGGAAGACCAGGGATTGGATTTTTGAGGCTATGGAAAGAGAGATAGTAAAAGCCTCTCTGGCTTCTAACATTACTCTTAAAGTGATATAGGCAGCACAGCTTTTGAAAGTGGGTGGGGATATCCCTACCCTTTCCCAAAGGACATCAGGCTAGCCAAAACCCTTTAAGAATTTGGACCTAGTTGAAAGGGAGTTACTTTTAGACGGGCCAGCATTCTGGTGAAATACTACTGTATAGGAAGCCTGAAGCCCAACCTCAAAAACTTGACGTGAATGGCCACTTCGCCCTCTATAGGGTTGCTAAATAAAACATCAAGGGATGGTAGCCTAAGTGTAACTGACTGAGGGATGTTATATGTTGACCTAATAGACTTCAGGTTAGCCTCGTTCAAACTGGACATGCGGTATCTCACATCCAGCTCAAACTTTACAGCCTCTACATTATGATCAGGATCCTTAGGGTCATTTCTTTGGTCTTCCCTAATAATGAAGACTGACTCGACCTCAATAATAAAAGCTAAAGAGGAGGAGGGCACGTCACCTGTTGAGGTGGATGCCTCTCAACTACCTTTGGTCCTACTAGTCCTCTTGACCAGTGAAACCTCTAGGCTTACTTCTTTTTTTTCCTCAGCCATATTAATGGCTGAGAAACCTAGGTTTCTTTTAAACGCCAATGGAATAAAGGTTTTTCCTTAAATTCTAAAGGTGACACATAGCGACAAGGATAAAATAATCATGCCCAGAAAATAAGAAACAATAGCAAAAAACTCAGAAATGACAAACAGAAACAAGAAAAGCATGCTCGTGTACGGTAAAGTTTACACTAAAGATGCAAGAATAAAGAAAACCAAAGCAGAAGATCAAGAAAAAGAAGAACTCACCCGAAGGAAGTGTAGAAATCAGATAAAAATAGCAAAAACGACAGCAACAATCACCAATAAGAGTACTTGCACTAAGACGATAAGAGAAAAACGAGAGAAAATGCAAAGTAAAGATGAAAATAGAAGTGAAATGTGGCTTTTTTTTATAGCCAACAAAGGTAAGGAATCATAGCCGTTTAGATCAAATGAACGAACAAGATCATCAAAAGCCCAATAAATACCTCATTTAAACAGAACGACGCAATGCCTTAGGTTCCTAAAACATTAAATGCACATTTCTTTAAAATTATTCATTTGGACCATCGAAGTTTAAAATTTCAATGGACCAGATCATCTCAGTTACCTAAACATCACATAGAAATAAAAGAGATGCGACGTTCTGATTTTAACTACCCCCAACTATACGATCAAAAAAGGGATCAACGGCTACAATCAATTCTCGCACTTAAGATGTCTTTTCACATGGATCGAGGATGATGTTTTAAAATATCTATCATCATTATTTGAAAAAAATCAAAATTCGAGGAATATTTTCAACTGTAGCAGATCTTAAGAAAAACCTAGAAAGTAACTATCAGCTCGATACTCTAGAAAGTAGCTGCAATAGTAGAACCAAACAGAGCCACTCAGCATAGTATCATACATCAAGATCAAGATATCAGAAAATCCTGTTCAGACTTGCTCACTCAGAATGCTAGTATAAGCCAAAATACACTCAAAAATAAAGATTTCGAGTAGGTATGAGAAGTGAAGAACTGAACAGGTATCAGAAGCGAAGACCTGAGCAAGTATAACAAAAAATAGTTTCCAGTTTTGAATAAATAAAAACTAGAAACTAGTGGACTTTTGTTCCCTCTAGAAAATTATTACAAGGCCCAACCCTTATAAGCCCAAGAAGCTTAGCCCTTTAAGAAAGTCCTTTGTAGGCCAACCTTGAGAGCTCAAGTCCAAGATAGGGGCTACCAAGAGATGTCAAAATCAAGCCTAAGGATGAACTTCTAGCAAGGAACCTGCTCGATCACTTTAATTAGGTTCAGTTCAAGATACTTGCATGTCAGCCCTGCATATTTTCAACTGAGCTGACTAGGACCAGAGAAGACCACTTGACTTAGAAGAACAAAAAAACTGTCTCGGTAGAAGTACCAAGTCAAACACATGTCAAACAGCCTATACATTTCGATCAGGTACTATTGTGGAAACTAAAATAAGACTTAGACCAGTAAGGATGAAGTATGTTATAAAGAGATCAACTTGATAGGAGATGTCGAACTACTGTGATGGTAGAAGTATAGTTAGACCACTAACGGACTGAACAGGGAGTAATCAAGCTTATTACATAAAAGAGTTTAAAGAGAAAACTAGTGTTATAAAAAAAATAGAGTTATAAGAAAAAAGAACTGTAATGTCTTTAGGAAAGAATCCCTCAAATCATGTCAAGAGATCAGGATAACCCAAAATTAGCAAGACTTACCCAACTTAATCACAACACTGGTAAAGATAAGCACAAAACATATTCCTTGAAGACCGATGCTATAAATAGGTGAGAAAACCACAACAATGGGGAGTTCAGAGAGTTCTTTTAGTACTGAATTCTTTATTATGACTTTAATGCATTTTTGCATTGAATATATTTTCGACCTTTTTCTTATTACTCTTTCAAACCTCACCAAAACAACCTTTATCTGACTTAAGCATTGGAAAGTCTTGCCGGAACCCACCCCGGTGAGGCCTTAATGATAGTCTCAAGTGTTTTGCAGGTGTTTAATTATCATCAACAGAGAGAGGAAGATCAAGATTTCAACCTTCAAGCCTAATAAGACGAAGTCTAGTTTGCTGATTCTCGCACCAAAATAAATTCAAAGCTCATTGACCCGAAAAACTATTTTTTTCAGTTAACACATTTATTGATAAATAAAATGAATTAATACATCATCATGATTTCCATCAAGGTCAGATCATAATTTTTTATCACACATTATACTTCATTAGCTAAAACATTTTGATCAACCATATAAATAAACCATATGATCAAAACTGAATCATGATGAACCACATGATCATGGTTCAATCAACCAATTTTGTTGACTTTTATCAACTTTTGCTCTAACATATTTGTTGTATATGATCAAAATAAATGATCATACTATGAGTAAAAATAAGCTTATTTCCTTCATTATTTAATTGAGCATTATATAATAAATCATTGGCTTTTGATCTAGCTCTTAATTTACATGATGTTACTTTTAATTTATAATCATCAAGGATGGAAATATTAGATTTTGATTATTTATGGTTGATCTTATATTCGATCATGTTAGAGTTTGTGCTTACATGCTATTCAAATTATTGTATAAATATTTATTTATTTAATATTTATGTAATAAATATTTCAAATAAATCATTAATAATTAATTATATGTACCAAGCTTATTTTTCTTTTCAGACATTGTAAATTTAAAGGAGTTTAAATTAGTGCTAAGAGTTAGAATTCTAAGGAGTTATAACCTTATCTACAATAAGGATAAAGACCTGAGAATATATTAGTAATAACATAATTGCAAAGAGTTTTAAATGGTGATAAGAAATGCCATTATGCAGTATGTTCTTGAAAATATCGTTCCTAATCTATAGTTGTCGACATGGGTCGATTAGTATTCTTTCTGAATCAGTATGTGTCCATATTTAAATTGTTCAGAAGGTTAGTCTTAGCAAATCGTAGGCTTAGTGAAAGCTCATATAAGCATGTAGGTATTCAGTAAGGACTGGGTATTGAATAGATTCGCGAGAACCTCTAATAGACATCTCATAAAGTCATCAATGAGGGTCTTCTCGAGTTGAGTAGTATTCAGAGACTTTTGACTCTAGCATCACCATAGGCTTGTAAGTGATCCACCATACTTTGATTCTATGCATGTTAGAGACCTTTTATAGTCTGACCTCTAGGTGTCATTGGGTATCGTTCGATGCTCATGGAGTTCAGTGTGTGTAGATATGGGATCTGTCTGCTCAAATGGATAAGTTGTATATCCTAATGCTCCGAGATTGTATTTCAGAAAGTCTTGTGGCCATAAGTAAAAACCTTAGAAAAGAGTTTTTCGTAGGGTTAAAACAATATTGTAAAAGTATTTGTTGATATTATTTACAAAAATATAAATCTAGAGATAAGTTCATGACCGAGCATATAGAGATTTGACAGTGATGATATGTGTCTCTGCTCTTCAATGATATATGACAGATGAATTATACAGATATGGTTGACTTTAACTTGTATGGTTTGA
Source organism: Ailanthus altissimus (assembly GCA_946807835.1). Lineage (NCBI taxonomy): Eukaryota > Viridiplantae > Streptophyta > Magnoliopsida > Sapindales > Simaroubaceae > Ailanthus > Ailanthus altissimus. Next base: position 13,473,278 of record OX327712.1, on the reverse strand, counting down.
CCATCATTCTGTAATATCTGTAATGTATGTATAGTACATCATTCACGGACTTGCAGAAGAGTTTTGTAAGATAAATAAGTGTGAACCTAGAAAGTCTCATAATATAAAATGTACTCATTGAGCACTGGGGTAACAGACTGGGTCAAATGGTTCGATCTGGGAGAATTTTGAAAAGTAGAAGTTGTTTAAGGATCTTTTTAAAAACATCATTCACGGACTTGCAGAAAAGTTTTCTAAGATCAATAAGTGTGAACCTAGGAATTCTCATAATATGAAATGTACTCATTGAGCACTGGGGCAGTAGACTGGGTCAAATGGTTCGATTTGGAAGAATTTTGAAAAGCATAAGTTGTTTAAAGATCTCTCTAAAAATAGGGAATATAATTTGCAAAGGTTGTAAATATGTCCTTTTATATGGAAAAGGGAAATTTTCACACATGGCCACTTTAATGGACAAATGTCCTTCATACATGGTATTTGTGAGACAAATGCCCTTCATGCATAGACTTAAGGGACACATGTCCAATTGAGAATAAAAATAGGAAATGAAAGAGTTTCATTCGGCCAAGGTGGACAACATTTTGAAATGTTTACATTTTAGTCCTTTTTTGCATGTCTTTTAACTAGGAAAAGAAAGTGTGGCATTTTTTATCTAGACCCAAAAGAAATTCAGCCAAGTTTTCAAGAGAGAATTGAAAAATCTTGCTAGAAATTAAAAAACAAAGCTACATTCTAGTACTTTAATCCCACTAGTTCATTGAAGTCTAGAATTTCATAACGAATCACTTTCGTGTGAGCTCTGATTTAGAAATCTTCACTTAGGTTCTTTATAGATATAATCTCTGTAACTTATATTGTTGATTAATTTGATTTAGTGTGTGATTTGTTGATTAATTGTGTAATAACCAGTATCTACAACCGATAAGAATATGTATTTATATATATAAATATATATTTTATTTGTATGTGGGTGATCCTTGATTTTTATATTGTTATTAGTAGTGTTTTTATAAGGTAAGGACATACTATTAGTATTGAGTTTATTTGTAAGACTTTAGATTTATTTTAGAGACCAAATTGTAATACTTTAAAGTTTTGGGGGCAAATTCATAAATACCAAAAATTTACCTCTTAGTATAAAAATACACTTTTGAAACCCTAATTTGCTCATTTTAGGTCGAGCTATCCCTTTAGAGAGAGAGAAGAGAGAAATAGAGAGGAGAGAAAAAGAAGAAGAAGAAGAAAAAGAAGAAGAAATTGAAAATTTGAATTTTAAGAGGTATATCACACCTATTTCTCAATTTATTGGTATTAATTAAGTTAATTCCTTTAGGTTTTTATTTTTGGAAATATGTATAATTGAGGAATTGATGTGTATTTCATAATATCTTGTGAGAATTGATGATGATCTATGAGATAGCTTGATAAATCATATTGAATTGTGGAATTTGTACTTGATAGTCTCTTGATCCAGTAATTTTATAAATTGTTGTGATTCGATTCTAGTTTTGAATTTTAAATATATGAAATTAGACATATTTAGGATCATCTGAGACTTTGAATCAATTCAAAATTCCAGAAATTGAAGATTTTGTGAATTTACCAAAATAACCCTAAAATTCTAGCAATTTCCTGTGTGAACAGTATGATACAGTGGCAAACAATTTTTTTCCTACTGAATGATCTTCAAAAATTACGAATTTGTGGAATATGATAATCTTATATGTCTAATATGATATACTTGGAATTGAGAATTTAGATCAATGTGGTTGAAGTGTTATGATTTTCTAAAGTGTATTAGCTCATTGCAGTATTTGATTAACAGATTTTTAAAGCTATAGAATAAAATAGTTTTAAAATACTTTTGGCAGTTATTTTGAAGTGAAATATTTATCATAAATTGATATATGTGTCAAGAGTATTTCTGTGATAGTTTTATAATTTTTGAGTTAGTATATGATTTTATAAAAGTAGGCGATTAAATACTGTTCAATAAGTATCTTGATCCTGTCAAGTTAGTAGTTTGGATTTGATGGTGTGTATGGAATGGATTGTGTAGGAATTTTAATATAATATTCATATATAAGAAGGATATATGAGTTAAGAATGATATATTCTGATTTTGGAGTAATCGAACATCATTTGATGTATTAGAAAATTTTGTTAAGTGTGAGTGGTCAGAATGACAGGTTTTGTGGAAACCAAGTATTTAGACAAATGTGATGTGATAAATGTATTGTGTATAATTTTGTAAGCTATTTAAAGTATTTTGTGTGAATTGTGAGGCTTATGAAAGGATTAATCTCCATTGATAGGTTAAGGAGATTTAAGCCTTGTAGCTGTAAGTGCTAAAAGGTAAGTATACTAGACTTTTTGCTGAAATCACAATAAACATAGTAATTATTTTGTATGATTTTGTAAATGGGGTTAAGAATATGTTTATGTTATGTCAAAGTATATTTTGATATGAAATGTGAATATATGTTTATGAATGTGAGCATTGACATTGAGCATAGACATACATGTATTTTTGAAAGTGAGCTTTCAAAATAAGATATGTTTAACAAAGAAAGCTTTTGAAGTGTAATATGTCCATGAGAAATATTTTGTGTTTTGAGGGTACTTGAACTCACTGTTAACTTAGTAGGCATTTTATGTGATTTGTGGAGCCTTTATGCGTGGCCTTTCCTTTGGGATTGGTATATGTTATGTGTTCCGTATATAGGGAGGATCCTATTAGTACCTAAAGGAAGAGTAAGTCATCACATTCGTGTGGTGACGTATTGGTACATGTGTAATTTAAAACCTCACTTGTACTATTCTTCTCACACGGTATATCACCTACGAGTGACATTTGACTCATTATGTGATATGTTATATATAAGTCCGTTGAGTGATGGTATTCCTATTATATGTTTTGAAAGAATGTGTAAGCGCTTACATGACATATGATTTGATAAGATTATGATTTTGATTGATCACAACATATTATACATATGCATTGTGTACATATATGTATTTGTATTTGATATATGAAAAACTAGTATGCTTACTGAGTTTTATACTCATTATAGTTTATGATAATTTCAGGTAAATAAGGTACATGTGTGCTTAGCGGATTTGGTAAGGCTTCTGCTATTTCTTGGGTTCCCTAAGTTGTTAGATTGCTGAGTGTTTCATTTAAGGACACATGGGATATGATATTTGATTTGTCCCTATTAAATAAATACTTATGTATTATTTTATGGTGTGTGGATTGGATTTGGTTTAAATTTTATAAAGTGTGGTTATTGAATGATTTTAAGTAGGAATTTGCAATGAATATATTCTGGGCGTCCGGTAACAGAGTTGCTACTGGTGACGTAGTAGAGTATTAATCTCTGAGAAAACTCTGCGTATCTCCAGGTTAATAATTGTCCTAGTCATAATTCAATTGCTATAATTCTGAAAGAAATTGAAATGAATGTTTAAATATGTTCAATAGAAGATTATGCATATATATTAGATTATGAGTTGATTTTTAGTGTTGAATACTATTTATGAGTGCACATTTTTGAATGAATGCAAGTGATGTCTTGTGTCGGATCTTTTGGGTCTGGGGCGTGACAAATTGTGTATAATTCTACTGTGCATTGTGTGTTTGACATGCATTTTTCAAATTAATCAATATGTACACAATCATATGTATATATATGATTTAATCATGATTTTCATTTTTTTGTATGCTGATTTTCATTTTAAAAGTCTAATTACTTAATTATACTTTGATCGTGATTTACGATGATTTAAATTTATCATAGCATTAATTTCAATCGATGACAATAATGCTAATATATGGTGCATGTTGGTTTAAGGTGCATGCTGATTTATAATATATATATATACCATATATATATATATGGTATTTCAAGAACCTTAATGCTTACTTATAAAATGATTTCACAATTTTAGTTTTATTATTAATATTCATTATACATTTTGATATGATATGCATATACCATTCATTATTTCATTTATTAAATGTCAAATTTAATATAATAAAATAAGTCTTTACTTACTGCATGCAATAATTAATTGATTTATATTTAGTATGGTTCACATCTTAATTATAAATTCAAAATACTCACACTTACATAACATTATTGCCATTGTTAATTACTATATATGTTTAAAATTACATCATTTACTTTAAATATTGAATTGATTAATTACATCAAATTAATACTTGATTTTTACCATGCGTTAATGTTCAAGTCTTGATTTTTATCATTTTAATACAAGTATTTTTTATTTTGATAAAGGATATATTAAACTCTCAATTTAGATATTTTTCTTTCAATATTCTTTGACTATTTGTTCACAAGATAATGGATAAACGTTAAACTCGCATCTCTTTCAAGACCAACGATATATCCTTCCAGCGGCATGACTAAACACTCGAGTCTCGAGATGACACTTACAATTTGTAAGTCGTTGTACCTCAAGGCACAATACCACAAGCAACTTCACAACAAGTTGCTGATTGAATTTTAACTATGCAACAAAAACTTGATGCATAAGCTCAGCAAATGGAACAATTCAACAAAGCCTTTGCTTAACAACAAAGTTATTTACAATAAGTCCTTAAGTAGAATGAAAAATTGCGAGTTCGGCTGGCATAACATCGCGAGTCCCCTAAAAGTGTCAACATTCTTTGTGATGATAACTTGACTCTACATTTATATGTACCATTGCAAGTTGTGCTTCCACAGACAGTCCCACTACCACTGATGCATCCAAGTCTAAATTTTCATACAACACAACAACCTCAAGTGCATTTCTCCAAGAAATCACTAGTGTATAATACTTCTCCCAAGTTCTTTCAGCTGCTGTTACTCATACTGTCCCTATTCCATCAACCGCTAAGTTGTCTCCCGCAGTATGTTTGCCAGAAAAGGCATTAACATCTCACATGCAAGAAATATTAGACAAGTGGCTACAGAGTCATCAACTTTAAATTCCTAATGCCTTTTAATCCTTTATTGCATGGATGCTGCAGGAATCTTCATTCACAGACAAGATTAAAAGCAAAAAAAAACCACCCAATTTTCACAAGCCCTACTTCAAAACCTTTGATGGTAATTATAATCTAATAAGCCATGTTTACTTCTTCAAGCAACTCACATCTTTTGAGGATTATAGTGACACCCTCAAATGCAAGTTATTCCTTCCAACCCTGACTTTCGATAATTTTTACGAGTTATTTCTCAGCTATTTTTAGATAACTTATCAGTAACAACATAATGTGTTCGATCTAGCTAATGTGTAGTAGAGACCAAAAGAAACCTTAAAGGACTATGTGTGACACTTTTAAGATATGTATATATAGATAAAGAATCTAGATTATGCTTCACCTCCAATCACATTTTTTTAAGGGATTATTACCTGGCACCCAAATATATGAAGATATCTTGTGACAACCTTTCAAATGTATAGAAGTGTCTTTACAACGTGTGAAAATTTTCATTTGCATCGAAGAAAATCGATTAAATAAAAGTCACAAAACATCTATAAAAACCATCATTCAGTCAATTCCTTTTGAAATCAAGATCAATAGGCTAATAATAGAATAAATTACAGAAGAAGGGCACGATCTCCTCACTCTCTTAAAGATCACAAAAAAAGATTAGGTTTCAATACTTCTTAAACACCTAAACTCCCTTTGAATACCTCAGTGGAGAAAATATGGATAAACAACAAATATAGAGGGCTTTTTTGTGATCCTCCGCCATAAAAACTCCAACCGATTAGTGAGATAAAACCAAGAAATACCTATATCATATAACCATAGACAAAATGCAAGCGAGTGTCGAACATTAAGGAGGCAGATTGAAGATTTAGCATGAAGATGTGTTTTAGCCAAATATATCTTCAAGAATAATATGTCTCCTCCATCATCAAATAGCAACAATAAGTGGCAGACCATCTTTACTTCTAATTTTGCTCATAAAAAAGCTAAAATCATAGCTCTACCATAAATAAACATATTGTACATACATGGTCAACCTGACAATAATGGTGATGATAACCAAAATAGTAGTCACAGTAAAGATTTCAAAAGACAAAATAATGATGACATTCTAGAAGAAGTGCTTGAAACATAAAAAAAAAATAGTCTTAACCAACATGTGAGTTTTCTCCTAAAGTAGTTTTAAAGATGCGGTAGATAAAGCCTTTAACTTTACTACTAATGGTTGATTAGATGATGAAAGCCTTAACAAAAATGAGAGGAGACATGAGGAGAGAAAGTTTGCCCAAGCTAAGTAAGTAAACAAGGCATTATCATCAGTAGCCACTGTTATGACTATCCTCTAATCAGTAAGGAATGACTCCAATTATATTGGATTTTTAGATGAAGATATAATTGACATCATATATCTGCACAATAATCCTTTAGTCATCACTCTGCAAATATCTAACTACTCAATCTTGAAAGTTCTAATTGATGGTGAAAGCCTTGCAAACATTAAATTTTGGAGCATTTTTCACAAAATAGGCATAAAAGAGATAGAGATTATCATAAGCAAGTCCCCTGTAGTCGTCTTTAACCACATTGAGGCAGTATCAATAGGGGTTAATTTGTTTGCAAGTTACTATGTCTTAAAGAATTTTAACTATAAATTTCTTAATAGTGGATGCTTCATCAAGATATTATGTCGTTATGGGTAAAATCTAGATTCATCGAATGCATGGGGTAGTATCTAGTTTACATCAAATTATGAGATGTAAAGCTAAGAATGCCATGGAAACTATTACCATTAAAGGAGACTAACAAGTTGCTAAAAGATGTTATTAAGTAAATTTAGAAGAAGAGAGGGACATGCTAAAAAATACCTAACCAAAAGAATATGAGCTTAGCATGAAGACATTTGCATTGTCGTCTGCATCAATTAAGATGTAAAATATTTCCAAATAGTAATTACAACCAGTTTCAGAGAGTTTCATAAAGAGAAAGAGGAGATATGTGAAGAGATAGAGAAAAGCAAAAAGATAGATGATCAATGTGAATGAAGTTGCAGAATCGCGAGTTGAGGATTTTGCTCATAAAAACAAAGAAGAACTCTTTAAGTCCAAAAAAAAACATGAACCTACTCAAGAAGTGCCCTTAGACCCTCTAAACTAGATTACAAGGCTTTCATAGGAACTATGTTATAAAAAGAATATGCAGAAAGGTTAATAAAGATATTGTAAAAGAATGATGATATATTTGCTTGGAGCCACGAAGATATGCCAGGAGTGGACCCAAAAATTGCTTGCCATTCCCTAAATATGGATTTAAGAGTTACTCTAGTAAAACAGAAGTAGTAATGTTTCATCTTGAGAGGAATAAAGTCATAGATGAAGAAGTTAAAAGGTTAGCAATCGTTAAGTTCATCGGGGAAATCTATTACCTTGAATGGTTGTCAAATGTAGTCGTCGTGAAAAAAAAGAATGAAAAATGGAGAGTTTGCATTGACTTCACATATTTGAATAGAGCTTTCCCCAAAGGCTCTTTCCCTCTAAAAAAAAAAGAACAAATGGTTAATGCAACTGCTGGATATGATATGATATGATGACTTTTCTTGATGCATACTCTGGATACAATTAAATACCCATAAATTATGCCGATGATGAGAAAATAGCTTTCATTGAACATAGGATATATTACTATCGAGTCATGCCTTTTGGATTAAAGAATGTTAGAGCAATATACTAGCGGTCAATGATATAGATATTTAAAAAAAAATATTGGGGTAAATAGCCGAAGTATACATTGACGTTATGGTCATCAAAAGCAAAAGAAAAGAAGATCATTTCCAACACTTGCAGAAAGTGTATGACATTTTAAGAAACTACAAGATGAGACTATATACTATAAAATGTGTATTTGGCATGACTTTAAGAACTTTTCTAAGGCATATAGTTAGCCAACATAAAATTAAAGTCAGTCTAACTCAAATCAAAGCTCTGCAAAAAAATGAAAGAATCCACAATTACTAAAAGCCCAGATATTGGCCGGCGAGTCACGGCATTAAATAGGTTCATTTTCAGAATGTTAGATTGGTGCAAACATTTCTTTAACATCATAAAAAATCTTCTAATAGAGAATGAGGACTTGAGCAATCAGAAGCTTATCGAGACTTTAAAAGATATCTAGTAGCCCTTCCAATATTAGTTGCACTGAAACATAAAGAATCACTCTTTCTTTATATGGCAATATCTGATGTCGCGATGAGTGCTATCCTATTTGTTGAGAGGAAAGGCCAACAATACCCAGTCTACTACGTCAACAAAAATTTAGTAGGTGTTGAAACTCGCTACACCAGAATTGAAAAGATAATACTAGCTTTATCCTACATTCGAGAAAAGTTGAGACATTATTTTGAGGCTCTTAAAGTAATTGCTAGACATTTTATCCAATTAGAACAGTCTTGTTGTAGCTAGACTTGATTAGGCGAGTAACTAAATAGACAATGCAGTTGAACACCTTTGATCTAGAATACAGGCCAAGAATAAAGAAATGAGAAGTTGTTATTGATTTTTTTACTAAAATTAGAACCTAGTCACAAGGAGTAATAGATTTAAGTAAAGAAGATTCTAAACTTGATCATGTCCTATGGCAAGTCTTTGTTGATGGTTGATAAGGCGTGTTTGTATAAAATATTTTATCCTCCTAAACTTAATGTTTGTTCAATTTATCCCAATAATTTGGATATTTATGCATATTAATATTGTTTTATAGGTTTAAGCACTATCAGAGTAGAAATACTAGAAATCGGATGCAAACAGAGTTATTTGATATGAGAATCCGAGAAGGGACTAAAATGTAAAAAATGTAAACAGTGTCATAAATAGTGTCAATAAACAGTACGAGTGAACAATGATATTGCTACAGTACATGACAGGGCATTGGCTGGGGCATTCAAGTCAGAAGCTCCAACACCACGACATTGAATCCGAATGCCTCGACACTAGATGCTGGGCACTTTTTAAAGGGCATTTTTGTCCTATTTTTGAAACCCTAAACTATATAACGCCTATTATTGAGCCAAGAAGAGGTTGGGTAGCAGAGAGCATGAAATTAACACTTCATTTGAGTCTTGGAAGCAAGAATCAACAACAAGAAGAAGAAATTCTGCATATTAGAGGAAGAACATCACTATTGCATCAAGGAAAATTTTTTCTTCTCTTCAATTTCATATTTTTGTTGATTTTAGTATGTATAATGATGTTGTTAGATGCTCTGAACTTATGTTTTCAATTATAACCTAAGTTTTATTGCTAGGATTACAATGTAAACTCAATATGTAGCTTGGATTGATTATTTTCCCTTACTCATCATATTGGTATTGAATTGTTCAATTTGTTCTATGCTTAATGCTTCTAATTATATGATAATGTATTAGATTAATTTTGAAATCTCAATGAACTTGGAAAAGGAAATTTTGTGTTGGCCATGAATAGATTGATGTATGATCATTGTGTAAAAGCATGAGTTCCATATGAGATAGGAATATACTCATATGGAATATATGACCATTTAGAGAACTTGAACTTAATGAATTTGATTTCAATTTGATTATCATAGGAATATTGATAATTGATTGAATGAGATATACTCACTTGACCATCGAAAGAGACTTGTAAAGATATTAGAGTTCTTGGTTAACATTCATATTGATAGTTCTAAAGGGAGTAATTGGATTCAAGTGAAGTATTGAGGGATTATTGTAATCCTAAGCATTGGAGTATTGGTGCTAACACATTTGCTCTCTTTGCTTAATTCTTGTAATTATTCTTTTTGTTTAGTTAGTTTAGATATTAAAACCATTAAATTGCCAATAGCTTGAATAATAGTAGGATGCACAATTTTAGTACTTAGCAAGTAGTAATAACAATTTTTTATGGGATCGATACTCTACTAATCATATATTACTTGTTGCGATAACGTATACTTGTGTTAGTTTGTGTTATACTAAATACACAATAATAGTCATCAAATTAATTTTGCACTAGAATCGATATTCAAATAATAACACTTAAGAGACTTGTGTTAGAAGAGGCCTTGTGACTTGAGTACCAAGCATCAAATAATAAAGTAGAATATGAAGTCGTGATTAATGGAATGTTGCTAGCACTAAAACTGCATGTTAAAAAGATCTAGCTTATGACAGATTCCCAATTGGTGGTGAAACAATTCTTTTGGAGAGTATGAATCCAAAGATGAAAGAATAAAGCTATACTTGGAGAAAATGCAAGAACTCAGGGGAAAGGTTTCAATACTTTAGCCTATCCCAAATTCCACGATAAGTAATATGAATGAAGAAGAAACTCACGAAGTTAAGATCGAATTGTTATATAATCCAAGTATTGAAAATCAAATTGATGTTTTCGTAATTGAGGAGATAAAGACACATGAATAACTATTTTCATCAAATACTTGGTTTTGCATGAGTTACCACGAGATACTAATGAAGCTCATAAGATAAAAATTCGAGCTTTGAGATTCTTATTGATAGATGGATAGTTAAACAAAAATTCATTGAATAGACCTTATTTAAGGTTTGTTGGCCCAAGACAAGCAAAAGCAATTCTAGAATAAATGCACAAAGGTATATGCGAAAATTATGCAGATGGAAGATCTATAGTTCATAAAATAATGTCACAAGGATATTTTTAGCCATATATGGTTGTAGATTCAGAGGCATTTATCAAAAGATGTCACCAATGCTAGATACATGAATATACCTTACATTAGTCGATAGAAGAATTATATTCAATCATAAGCTTTTGGCCTTTCGTATAATAGGGATTGAATATTATGAGACCATTACCCAAAGCCAAAGATGAGAAATAATATGTGTTACTTGCCACAGACTATTTTATAAAATAGGTAGAGGTAGTTGCATACATAAATGTCACTAAAAAAGAAGTAGAAAAGTTTATTTATTATAACATCATTTATAGGTTTGGTGTCTCTTGAGTAATTGTGTCGGATAATGAAAAATAACTGTCAAGGATATTTTTAGCCATATATGGTTGTAGATTCGGAGGCATTTATCAAAAGACGTCACTAATGCTAGATACATGAATATACCTTACATTAGTAGATAGGAGAATTATATTCAATCATAAGCTTTTGGCATTTCGCACAATGAGGATTGGATATTATGAGATCATTACCCAAAGCCAAAGGTGGGGAATAATATGTGTTATTTGCCACAGACTATTTCACAAAATAGGTAGAGGTAGTTGCATACATAAATGTCACTAAAAAAGAAGTAGAAAAGTTTATTTATTATAACATCATTTATCTGTTTGGTGTCTCTTGAGTAATTATGTCGGATAATGAAAATTAATTTGACAATTAGTTGATGAAGGAATTATAGTACAGGATGAAGATTACCCATAAGTTCTCTTCTAGTAGATATCTACAAAGAAACGGTTAGGTAGAGTCAACTAATAAAAACATTTTCTCTATCTTAAAAAAAAAAAGTTATAGGGAAATAAAAGAGAATGGTTAGAAGAACTTCCAATGGTTTTGTGGGCCTACTGAATAACTAAGAAAAAAGATGCAATGACCTATGGAAGTAAAACAATAATCCCTATGGAAGTAGGACTACTTACCCTAAGGTAAAAAATTGTTGAAGATCAAGCTCGAAATGAATAACAGTTGGCTGTAAATGGAGTTTTGACTGATGAAATTTGGGAAGTCGTGGTGATCAAAATCATAGCCTACCAACAATAACTTCATAAGCAAAGATATAAGTCTACGAGTTTGAGACACTTTAATTAAGGTGGCTGGGTCATAAAAAAAGTAATAGATAACACCAAATAACTCAATGTTGACAAATTTGCTTCAAACTGGTAAGGACCGTGTCAAATCAAAGCGGTAGTAGGAAAATGTGCTTACAGACTGGTTAGCATCGAAGGAAAAGAAGTGCCTAAGCCATGGAATGCCATCCAACCTAAGAAATATTCCATGTGATGTCTATATGAAAGTAAAACTATAATCTTTTTCTTTTAGAAGCTTTTGTCCTTATCTTTTCTTACAAAATAAAAGAATCTTATGTTTCAGTTCTATAAAAATATATAATATAGCTATTTTAATGCAAAATATCAAAGCATACGAGTTATCAAATCTTGCCAATTATCGAATCGTGCAAGTTGTTAAAACTTGTGAGTTACCAAATCATGCGAGTTGTCAAATCTTGCTAGTTGCTGTCTATTAAAGTCTTGCAAATTACTTATTTATGGAATCTTTCAAAATTAAAGTTATTAGCAAAATTATTTACAAAAAATGCAAGCTATTTTCTTTACAATCTTATCATGACAATAAAATTTTGCAGTTAAAAGCAAATAATGAAAGATGATTAAATAAGTCACACGATTGAAAGACAACTAAATAAGTCGCACGATTAAAAGATGACTAATTATGTTGTATGATCAAAACTAAAAGACGACTAATCTTATCACACACTCATAAACAAAAGATGACTAATTATCTCACATGATTATAAAGATGACTAAATAAATCCAACAATTGAAAGATGACTAATCATGTCACATATTCATAGTAAAAAGGCGATTAGTCTTGTTGCACATGTAAAGCCAAAATACGACTAGTCATGTCGCATATTCAAAGTTGAAAAATGATTGATTAAAACCTCACAATCAAAAAGCGATCAAATTATACTACATACACAATTAAGAAGACAATAAATCATATTATACGTTCAAGAAGATGAAGAGCAATTAAATTTAATCAACAAGCAACTAAATAAATCACATGGACAAGAAAGCAAATAATCGTATCACATGATCAAAAAAGAAAAGAAGTGAAGTAAAATTTTTTTACTATTTACTTACACTTATAATACATTTTCAATCTCAAATATAATAACTGACACAAAATCATCAAATTGCATTCATCCAATACAAAATAATATATAAAGTATGCCTAGTATTCATATTTTAATATATATATATATATCTCTCTCTCTATAAAAAAGACCAAAAATAAGCAACAACTTAAAAAAACCCTTTGAATACTTCCTAAAAAGGAAAATGAGGGTTATGTATACGATTAACACTCAATATACATCTCTAAATATATCCAAAGTGACATTTGATATACATCAAGTATATTCTTACTGAGCCAAGTATGAAATCATCTAAATATATTATACAAACATATCCCAAAATATACTTCAAACCAAACTAAAAAGTATGACATCTAAAAGAATCTCAAAACACGTTCATTAAACATTTACTTGCTAGGAGGAGTATTATCAAACCTAGAAGTTACAAAGTTTGAAATTAAGAAATACAAAAGGGGAGACAAATGAAAGATCTAAGCATATTTTAGTGGGGCATTTTCAACAGGCACATTTTGTTGAGGACAAAATTTCCCCCTTGATTTCTAAGCTCCTAAAAAGAATATAAGAAAAGGAAGGAAGAATAAAGTTATTTATAAATAAATAGATAAATATAAATAAATATAAACTTTAAAAAAAAGGAAAAAGTACTAACCATTGCCTTTGGAGGAGGAATATTAAGATCAACCTTCGCTTGACCAGGTGAATCATCACCATCATCAAACTCCAAATCCTAGTCTTCTATCATATCATTATCCAAATTATTATCATTAAAGGACAATTGAGTCCTATAATGAAATTTGCCCTACAAATCAAAATCCTGATCCCGAACCTTTTAACATTTTTTGTATCCCTTAAAAGAAACGTGGGCTATAATGCATGTATATGGCTCTAAGGAAAGATTTGTGGCAACAAGAAAAAAAGGAATGGATAAAATAAGGAAATAATGAAATTGATTAAAGAAAGAGAAGAAAAGAGTATTAAGCCACACATGGCCTTTGATTGCTTTGTTTAAGTGATAAGTGGCTAAATAGTTAATAAAATAAGACATGTAGTTATTGTCAAATTGAATTTGATTAGTTCTCAAGGGCAGTCAATTCAACTTATATATAACATGTTTTTGTTTCATTGTTGTTGCTTATTTAAAATCGAGAGAGACAGAAGCAAATGAAAAGAAGAAAGAAAACGAAGAAAAAGTGAGAAAAAAGTCGAGAAAGAAGAAACGCAAGAATAAAGAAAAAGAAACAGAGCCGAGACAAAAAATAAGAAAGAAATAAAAAGGGAAATACGGGAAATACATTTGGGCAGTTAGATTGGTATCTAATGATTCAATGGGTAATAGTTTTATACTACGTATCAATACAATGATATATTTTTACATCATATGATATAGGAGGAGTACCGATAGTTGATAGACTTCATGATCAAGATCCAGTTCATGATTAGCGTAGTTTTGTGAGTGAATAACTATAAATATATATATTTTATGTTTAAATACAATAGTTTATTATTTAATTACACGTTATTAGGTTTATTCATAATTTATTTTTAGACAGATAAATATTTATGCTAATTAGTATATTCGTAAATGTTTAAGAATTTATTATAGTATAACTTATAATTACATTCAGTATAAAAAATATTTATTTCAGAATAATTATATCTCATCGATATTATAGTAGTAGTTTTTGAACCACCAAATATGTATTCTCCCCTTTAATGTAGCTGATCTGCATATGCATTAGACCAATTTAGTTTACTCTATCAGAGTGATGCAGTATTCCATCAGATTAGACTAGTTTAGATCCCCCGCTCTACCTGTACGTAAGTTGCTTTGCTAGGATAAATTAACTTTTTTCCGGGTACAAGTTTGGTATAGTTTTCAATATGTATGTAGTACATATTTCTAGAGCTACATTATATATATTCAGCTTCAGAATAAATTTTATGATAGTTTACACTTTTAGATTTTTAGATCCCCAGCATTATATTACGATTTCAATTTTAGCACAAATTTTATGACAACTCATTTTTCAATACAAGTTTATTGATTACTTAATTTACAGTTTCATACTTAGTTTATATTACAGATTTATACGTATATATTACATATTGTATTATTTATTATTAAGAAACTATTATTAACCATACATATAAATTATATAATATTTTTAGATTATATCTACTCATTGAGTTACATGCTCACAATTTTCTTATTTTTTTTCCTATTTTTTTAGGATGTCGCAAGAAATTGTGCTATGTGATACAATCTTCATATTTTGAGGTTAGCTCATGACACTCATAGTTGCATGGGTTATTATGTTTTATAATTTATGTACACGTGTACATTTTATTGAGACATGTAGCTTTATTGTATAAAATAAAATGAGTAAAAAATTTAACAATCTACAGTTTTTCACATGATCTGCTTTGATTTCCAAAAAAAGGTTGGATCAAGTCCTGTCAAGGGCAAAACGATGATATTGATCAACCTCCCTAAGAAGACAATCTTTCAGCTGATGTACTTAAGCCTTTTTCTATCATGCAACTGATAATATTTTTGCTTCAACTTCGAAAACTTTAGTTGAAGATCTGATAGTTCTTCCCGACTTGTGACAAGTTCAAAATCCTTAACAACAAAATTAGCAAGTTGCTGAAACACTAAATCATCAACCAAATTCTTTTCCTCAGCTAGTGTAGCAGCATTAACAAAAATAGTGGATAACTCACAATGATAAGAAATTAGATCAACATTCAAACCATCAGCAAGGGCATTTTTCTCCTTAAACAAAACATCATTCTAATCAACAGCAAGTTGAGTAAATGCAAGTTTTGACTCAAGATCAATAACTTTTTGATTCAATAAGCAAATAGATTCATTAGAAGAAGTCTCAGCAATTTTTTGTCTCTGACAAAACCTCTTAGAGAAGTAAAACATTCTACAAAATAATAATAATAATAACTACAAAAAAAGATAAAAGATAAAAGATAAAATCCCTAAAAATCACAGCCACTTAACTTGAACTGATTTAGCAAGAGCATGATAAGTAAGTCATGGTAAGACAACAAAGATAATTTTGTCATATCGGCAAGAGTACGAAAGGCATAAGCCACAATTAAACTAACTTGCCCATAAAAGAAAATTGATTCGTTTACTCTAATAAGACTCGAATCCGTTTTGACAAAAGGACTCCACGTGTACCTCAATAAAGTATCATTAAGTAAAATGTGTGTTGCAGAATCTTACTCATTAGAAATAGGATAACTAAAATTAGCTCATAAGCTTACGGTTTTACTAGCACTTGCAGTGGGAACATTGTCAACATTAAGCACGGACTTTTTCAGAGAACATTTATCTAAATTGCAACAAAAAAAAAAAAGAGTAAGTAAATAAAATAACATAATAATAAAAGAAAGAAAAACAACAAAGAGAATAAATAGACTTACCAAGACCTTGAGCTAGGCCTTGAACACAATCTCTATCATTAGAAACATTTTTTAATTTCACCTATATGAAAGAATCAGGCAAACAAAAGAATGTACGCTCAAGTTTCTTCTTAGCAGACAAAAGAAATTAGCAAAGGAGGAACATGCGGTAACTTTCTCTTTAAAGATGTTTTCTCAAAAATATTTTCTGTAAAATCAAAACAAAATAAATGCAAAAGTGTATAAATAAAAATAATACTAATAATGCATAAAAAGAAAAGGGGTGAGTAGTAAAATACTTGGTGAAGCTAATGTCCCAGTACCAATATCAGTAGCCAACATTCTGGATACCACATCAAAAATAAGGGATATTACTTCAGTTACTGGAATACCACTCATGTTGGATGTCGGTTTAACCTTTGAACCAACCGCCTCAAATTTAGAAAGTGTTTGCGAAATTATACACACACAAATTATAACTGTAAGTTTATGGGTTGTGATTAAGTAATAAAATGACGAATGTATATCATCCCACAAAGATTGGCATTTTAAATTAATGCTAAATACTACGACGTTAACAACCTAACTTTATCTAAACTAAATTAAAGATTACGTTGAATTATAAAATTAAAAATATTTAAAACTAAATAATGTGATAAATTAAAGAGGGGAGAAAACTATGATGATGGGTTCGAGGGACTTGAGTTCACTCTTATCATTCCTATGTTCTTTATCATTAGTGATTAACAACTAATTTGGCATTTTAAATTAATGCTAAATACTCCGACGTTAACAACCTAACTTTATCTAAACTAAATTAAAGATTACGTTGAATTATAAAATTAAAAATGTTTAAAACTAAATAATGTGGTAAATTAAAGAAGGGAGAAAACTATGATGATGGGTTCGAGGGACTTGAGTTCACTCTTATCATTCCTATGTTCTTTATCATTAGTGATTAACAACTAATTTTATGTATTAATTAATCAAAGATTAGCATTAATCTCATTATTTCTCACGAGTGTCAAATAAGATTCTATGCATACACAACTAAGTTGATATCTCTATCTAACTTATTATGCATACATGCATTAAGCTATCCTTAAGTGATTACCCTAAGTTTATTATGTTAGAATTGTGCCTACGTACCATCCCAATTTTGTATAAATATTTGATATTTATATAAAGTATATTTTGTTATATTTTTAATTATTTCTTAATAATATGGTTTAATACTTGTTACACTACAGACTTTGTATTATCTGAAAGAGTTAAGATACGGTCTAAAGGAGTTTAGATCGATGTTAAGAGTTAGCAATTCCAAGAGTTGGAACATTATCCATAACGAGACAAAGACCTCAGAATATGCTTATAATGATATAGTTGTAAGAGTTGTAATAGGTTGCTAGGATGTGTCATTGTGTAAGCATGTTCTCAAATATATTGTTCTTGATCTATTTCTATTAACACAGGTCTGTTGGTAAATCCTATTAATTCATATAGATCAGTGTATGTCTATATCTATAGGGTATAGTTAGTTGTTCCTAGCTGACTAGGATTTTGGAGATTGTATAGGCATATGGGTATTCAGTTAAGACTGAGTATTGAATAGACTTATGAGGACCCCAATAGACATCCTATGTTGCCATTAATGGAAGGTCCTCTGAAGTTGAGTAGTATACGTGGTCCTCTGACCTGAGCACCACAGTTGACTTGTGAGTGATCTACCATGTTTTAGTTTCACGTATGTTAGAGACTTTTCATAGTCTGACCGCTAGGTGTCGCTGGGTATGATCCAATGCTCATGGAGTTCGGTGTATGCAAATATGATATCCATCAACTATCATATGGAGTGATATATCTATATGCTCCAAGATAGTATCTTAAGAAAGTCTTATGACTATAAACAGTTAACCCGAAAAGGTGTTTGCACAGGGTTAAAATAATATGACAAAGAGTTTGCTTATATTGTTCAATGAGATACCATTCTGGAGATAGGTTTATGAATGAGTACATAGGGATTTGACGGTATTGATCTATGTCCCTGCACATCTTAGATATATCTAATAGAAGGACTATACGTATGCATTTTAACCTCAACTTGTATGGTTTAACACGCTGATTTGTAATATTCGTGACGTGTGCGTAGGGCATTGCTCATGGACTTATGGAATAGTTTCATTTGATGAATCGAGCATGGACCTAGGGAGTCCCACGATATGGAGTGTACTCATTGTGCACTGGGGCAGAGTACTGGATTAAATTATTTAATCCAGTAATATCCAGCACTACCACAGGAATGCGTGCATATCTATATTTGAGTGTTAAATGCAACAATTAGTTAATAATTGTTATTCACTAATTGTAAAATGATACGTGGCACATTGTGATCCCTTGGTTGAGTTTATTCAGGTGTGGAATTTGGTGGGACCTGCTAAAGGGTAGACTTGACAACTATTAATGAGAGGTAAAATAGTTATTTCACACTATAATTATTTAATGTTAAATAATCATTATATCTCTAATAAAATATAATATTTTATAATATTATATTATTAATAATATAATATATATAATACATGATAGTTGGCATCATTATATATATAAAATATTATTATTTTTATTGTTTATTAGTATATTTTTCAATAATGGCTATTTTATTAATATTATTTTATAATATTATTATTTTAATGCAAAATGAGATATATTTGTGTGAAAGGAAACGAAAAAGAAGAGAGGAATTTGAGAGAATGAAAAATAAGTGTTATTTTTCCCTTTTTGTTTCTGTTTTGCTCATATAACCTTAGAGAAGCAATTGTTGCTTTTTTTCCTTTCATTGAACTGTGAGAGAGAAAGAGAAAAAAATATTGAACCGGCCATTTAGGGGTTAAGGGTTAATTTCGTGTTGGAGAAAGGAGCTGCTGTTCTAGTTTATCAAGCCCATTAAGTTGGTAACTAGAACTGACAACGAGTGAGACTCCAAGCGAACTCTAAAGTAATACGTGTAAAACGCTACATGTACTGGTAATTTTTCAATTTTACTATTGATATATTAATTTGATTAGTATATATTTATGTGTTTATTGTATGTTTTAAATATTTTGTTGCGTTAAATATGTATTAAATACATATTTTTGCAATAAACACAATTGCACATGCATACACCTGTATATATTTGATCCCCAACATATTAGTCTTCTAACTCAATAAACTCAAAGTATGCTTTTTAAAACTAATGCATGGGTTAAACTCCCTCAAGCACCTAACCCACAAGTTTAAAATATTTAATCAATTTTCTAATCAAATTAGAAGCATTAAGCTCATAAAAGGCATATATGAATAAACATAAGATAGTCATTAATCATATAATAAATCAAAACATAGTACTAAGTAGAGCTACATCAAACCCTAGAACATGTAATCTAGCTATCCATAGTAAAATACTCAATTGCATTAATCCAAATGTTCATAAGAGTAATCATGTTCAAACAATACAAATTACAAATACAAACTTAACACAAATGTAAATGAGGTAGAGAGAAAGAGGGAACTAGTTAGAGAAGTCCTTAAAAGCCTTCAATCTTCAATGGTCTCATACAATTCAAGCTCTAAATGTGTTTCTCTCTCTATTTCATGCTCTCCTCCTCTTAAATGAGGCATTTGATATTCTATTTATAAGTCTTCCCAAAAACACCTTTAGAAAATTAGGCCAAAAGGGGAAAAAAAGGACAAAATATAAGTGCAAATGGTGGGATCACAGCCTCAAGAAGTCGGGGTGGCAGCCCTGAGTTTCTATCATAGTGAGGTTGTTGATAAGGCGTATTATATAAAATATTTATCCTCCTAAACTTATCATTTACTCAATTTACCCTCATAATTTAGCAATTTATACATGTTAATATTATTTTATAAGTTTAAAAACTATCTGCACGAGAATACTGAAAACCGGACGCAAATGGATCTGTTTGGGATAAAAATCTGAAAAAGGACAAAAATACTCAAAATGTAAACAATGATTTATGAATAGTACCAATTAATCAGTGCTCATAAATAGTACTTTAGATACTATTTATACATAAAACCAGGCCCTGGCACCGCAATACCCAAAATGCAGACCTGCGACACCTAAATATGAAAAATTTTCGGTTTTGATGAACAGTGCCAAATAGTCTGTATAAACAGTACTGATGAATAGTATTTATAAATAGTACATATGAACAGTGCATCTACAGCCTATGAGTTACTATTTATCCAGAATGCAGGTCTTTGAATGGCAAAAAATGCTGACTTTTTAAGGGCAAAATTAGCCCTATTTTTTGTTGCTCTAAGCCTATAAAACGATTACTATTTAGTCATTATGAAGGAGAGCAGCTAGGGACGAGATTAAACACTCTATTTTTAGAGTTTGGATAAAAAATCAAGATCTTGGAGGAAGATTTCTGCAATAAGGAAGAACAACATATCAATACAACATGGGACTATTCTTTTCTCTGTTTTTTTTAATTATTTTGTAGAATGTTTTTTTTCATTATTTTGATTGTTAATTGTTTCAGGACTTTTGTTATTATCATGGCTTAATTTCATATAACTAGGATTATAATTTGAACTCAATATGTAGATTGTATTGATTGTTTATTCGTACTCATTATGTCATTATTGAATTGTTCAATCTATTGAATGTTTAATGCTTCTAATTACATGATAATGTATTAGATTGATTTGGAAACCTTAATGAACTTGAAAAAGGGATTTTTGTGTTGGACATTAATAGATTAATGTATGATCATTGTGTAAGAATATGAGTTCCATATGAGATAGGAATATACTCATATGGCATAAATAACTATTTATAGAACCTACTCTTAATGAATCTCAATT
Source organism: Ailanthus altissimus (assembly GCA_946807835.1). Lineage (NCBI taxonomy): Eukaryota > Viridiplantae > Streptophyta > Magnoliopsida > Sapindales > Simaroubaceae > Ailanthus > Ailanthus altissimus. The sequence goes on along the minus strand of OX327712.1, from coordinate 13,452,078 downwards.
CAATATAATTATTATAGAAATTTAGACAATTAATTGATTAAGGTATAATCACTTGACCATCGAAGAGGCTTATGAATACATTAGAGTTTTCGGTTAACAATTTATATTGATAGATTAAGGGTAACAAGTGAATTCAAGTGCAGTACGAGGGATAATTATAATTCTAAACATTTAATCATTAGAGTGTTTAAGATCATTTCTTTGCTGTCTCTATCATTAGTATAATTATATAGTTAATTTAGATATCAACACGTTAAATTACCACTAGTTTGGATAAGAGTAGGAAGACACAATTTTAGTACTTAGCAAGTAATAATAATAATTCTTTGTAAAAATGATACTCTACTCATCATATATTACTTATTGCGATAACGTGCACTTGCGTTAAAAGTATATACACAATAGTCACAACCTCAAAAAAGTTGAGGTCGTAGCCCCAACACCTAGTGGTGTTTTTCTTCAATTCTCTAGGGCTACGACTTGGACATTTTATAAAATGACTTCTTTGTCATTTTTTCATCAAATTCAACCTTCTTTATGCTCCGATTGGTTAGATACTACAAAATAACAATGTATGCATAAGTTGCCACATTTTTAATACTTAAAATGAGCAAATATGGGATTAAGAGGGGTGCTAATCAATGTATGGAATGCACTTATCAGAAGGCCCAGTCACATCTTTCAAAATTGATTTAGTATTAATGCTTTCACTAAAAATCTTATCAAGTCTGCCATTCCGATGCTAGAATATGAGTTCTCTTTAGGAACCGTCTTCTTCCTTTTAGATGATGGACGTTTAGGGGAAGGAACAACGTCTTTATTTTTCTTACCTGAGCCTGAATCTTTAATAAGATCCATAATAAGGGAAGGCCTGACAACATCACATGGCAATAAGCAAACGATAATGAATCAATTCAAAATTTTAAAATAATGATTATGCTAAAATAATTACATAGTTAAAGGAATTTAACTGATCAAGTAAATTACTATATAAAGGGTGATAGGACATAAAATTCACAGACACCGGTAAGCTATACATACTGGTAAACAAGACCACCTCGAATTTTCATCATCCATTTCAACAGAAACCACACATGTTGCAAGTATTGAATTACAAACCTAGAAGTATCATTCCTCACTACATCAATACAGAAGTTTCATTATCACTCGAAAAACAAAACAAAATAACCCCCTTCGAAAATCCAAAATTAAGTTACCACACATCAGAATTAAACAAAAAAAAAGTCCCAAATTTCATACTATCATCACTCTACTAGCCTAATAGTTTTTGGGAATCAAATCAAAGCTGATTAAAATAAAACTTCAATGCCTATTAAAACCAAACAACCCGAATATAAAAAAAGCCAACATCGCAATTTAAATTACTTAAATTCTCTACAGCACAACCAACTTCCCAAGACAAATAAAATATATGGCATGCATGTAAATAAGAGGAAGAATGGAGTAATCCAAGATTAAAGTAGAAATAAACAAACACAAAGGCACAAAAATGCATATACAACTATATTAATAAAATATATGTAATGCGAATAAAATAACAAAAATGATAAAAAGTGCAACAAGTAAATAATAATAAATAAAAGAATAAACTTGGTTAATGAAAAAAAGAAAATAAAAGAAAAGAAAGATATGAACTACCCACTTATTAAAGACGAACCACCAACTTGCCGAAGATAAGTTATCCGTTTGCTAAAATAAAGCTGCTCACTTGTTTGTTGGAAACGAACTATTAGACAAAGTGCCACCAACTGATTGTCGAACATGATATTGCGGAGAACAAAGGAAAGTAAGTCGAGAAAAATAAACAAACTAGTTGAACCAAGTATGCTCTAAAACAGAAGACAAAAAAGAAGAAAGGAAAAGAAGCAAATAAAGTACAAAAGAATCTTTTTGATAAGCTCTCTAGAAGCCTTTTTGTTTAAAGAGTCTTTTAGAGATGGCAAAATGTTCTATAGGGATGGGCTTTATGGGGCTCTATCCCAAATGTGGTGGGAATGGAGTAATTTTTGTGAAAATAAGATAGGGTACGGAGAAAAATTATTTTCTGAATTATTAATAGAACGAGAATAAGATTAAACTTCTCCACCCCATCCCTACTTGCGCCTCATTTTATATGAATATATTAAATGTAATTTTTACTAAATAGTTATATAATTTACCAATTTTTTTATTTTATAATTTGTATTTATTAGGTTACTAATAAATATTTTAATAATATAATTTAATTAATAAAAACTAAAAATATTTAACGAAAAAAACATAAAATTTAGTATTAAAGGCTTTTATTTTTGAGTTGAGCCATCAGCCATCATTAATTTTATTCTCTCAAACTCTTATCAAACTTGTTCAGTTGCTTTCTTTGTCCTCTCATCAAACTTGCTCTCTTGTCTCAAGTAAAAAATTCAAAACTACATCAAAATCAGTTTTGGTATCATCTGAATCTGCATTTAGTATAAGTGGTAGATTTGTAAGTCCTTATAATAGCATATTACATCCAAAGACATTAGAAGTTTTGATGTTTGCTCAATATTTGTTATGAAAAAATTAAAAGTATAACATATAATTATTTATTTTTTGTAAAAAATTTAATTTTAACCAACTAGTTCCTATATGGTTTATTTTTATTATCAAGTTTAGATTTAAGTTCTTTTACAAAAACTTAATGTCACATATTTATTGCAAATATTGATAGAGTTAAACTTTAATTGTGTTAAACTATTTATTATATTATCTTAAAGAAATTAATAAGAAGCTAAAAGTAGTTTATTTATTTTTAGGATTGAAGCCTTAATCTCATGACTTTTTAATGAGAGAAGATGAAGTAATTAATAAGAAGATCAATGATACTTAGAACATTATTTAATTTTTTTTACTTAATTTATTATTTACTTAAAAATTTATTTATTATTCACATTATTGAAGGATATTATCATATTATTTGAGTTTGTTAATTTGATTCTTTTTTATCATAATATATATTAATTTTATATTATTAAAATTTGTAAATATAAATTAATATTCGATATTAATAGAAATAGGGAATGAGGTAGAGATGAGAAAGTCATTCTCTATATGGGGATTCCCCATCCCATCCCCGCCTTGCTAAATTTTTATGGGGAATAGGGTGAGAATGGAGTTTAAAATAAAAAGTGGGGTAAGGTTCGGGAAAGGTCTCCCCGCCCCCGCCCCATTGCCATCCTTAAAGTCTTTTGGTTTCTCTCATTGCTGCACAACGAACAAACAAAAGGAAGAAGAAGTTGGGCTAAAAGAAAGAAAAGGAGCTGGGCTGAATAAAAAAGAAGGAAAAGAAAAAATGGGCCGGGAAAAAGAATTAGGCCCGATTAAATTTTGTGCCAAATAAAAAAAATTTTTAGGCCAAATAATTTTGATTGTACTCTTTAAGAATTATTATAATATTATAATCTTAATTTATTATATTACATTTATTTCATAAATATAATTCTGTGAAATAGACAATTCAAAAGGAGGATAAGTGTACGAACAATTATTTACACTAAAAGTAAATTTGTCACTTATCATTAGTGTACCCATTAAGGGTATTACTATAATTTAAATAAAACTCATAAGCCATTTCTAATTATAAATAGGAGGCCTATTTGACAAGAAAGATATCTTTTTCATTTATGTAAATATCACTCTTTTTCTAATAAAATAGTTATTATTTCCTCTCATCTCTCTCTACTAATTTTTGTGATTTCATGAATCATGGAGACTTTGATCCTCTATATAGAAACTAAATATAGTATAAACAGATAATTATATATGTGTAGATAGGATTATAAAATAAACCATGAATAAACAAATTTTTTTTTATATAATATATTATAACTTTGATTAGATCATCCATAATCTTGTTCTTGATATAAGACTTCGAAGAATCATGAAGGGTATTAATATATATAAAAAAAAACTTCTCTGTTGATCAAACATGAGAGATTAGGATTAAAAAATCTATCTATGAGTTTAAATCTTTGTTTAAGCATCTATAAATTGAAGAGTCTATTTGTTGTTGGTATTTAAGAGTGTATTTTAAATAAACAAGTGTAAAATCAAGCGTTAAAGTAGAGAGAAAAGAGGACAAAGGAAAGCACCTAAGTTGTAGGAGGCTTGGGTGCCACGATGCTGGAAATGGGCGCCGTGGCACCCCAATATATGGATTGAATGCAGCGACGTTAGGCTAAGGGTGCCACAGCGCTCAAGTTTTTGGACTGAACACCGCGGCGCCCAGTCAGGTGCCAAGGCATTATAGCCGCTGGGCATCGCGGTGCTAAGATTGAGCGCCACAGCACTCAAGCTTGGAGTTATGACTCTCTAAAGAGTCATTTACCCATTCTAATTGGTATAACCTTTCAAATAGATGTTGTGTCTCTCTAGAGAGACACTTAAGCTCTATAAATACTATAGGCATACTTAATTCATTATAATTAACTTTTCTTCTTGACATTCGATCTAATTTTCTCTATTTATCATTACATACCAACGTCTATACTTTTTGTTCGATGATGCTGTATTAATGTGCATTTTTACAATCTCTCATAAGTCATTGAATTTTAGACACTATCCTACCATCCAACCAAAACCCTTGATTATTATCAATAACGGAGGTAAAAATAATTTAAGGATAGCGCTAAGCACGCCTTAACTTTATAATATTCTTGTTGTATTCTTATATTTACTTTTCCCTACAACACACATTATTTCTAACATGTGAGAATATTGATTAAAAATTATTGGATATGATTTAGAGAGCAAGCCAAGTGCGTAGGGTGCACACGGATCGAAGATGGACACGAAAGGAGGCCAAAAAATGAAGAAGGGCGCACCAGGCGCCAGCGTCGCGGCACTAGAGAAGGGAATAATATCCCAAAATAAGGAAACTTTCTTATTTCGTCTCCCATTTACTTCAGGACTCCCTAATATGACTCCCACATATTTAGGGTAAACCTAGGTCGTCCCAAAACCTATATAAAGGCTATCAATTGGCTTGTAAACACAATCTTGGTGATAGGTTGAGAAATCTTAGTGATTATCAATAATTTTTGTGGTCCTTTGTGAGAGAAAATCTCTAGAGTGCAAGAGGGAATTTTCTTTGTGATTTTTCTTGTAAAAGGCATATTTTGTGAGTGCCTTGTGATTTATAATAAGAGAAGAGTGTGATCTTGATTCGCCGTGGACGTAAGCAAGTTATCAAACCACATAATTCTTTATGTGTTCTTCTTCTACCCATTCTCTATTTATTCCTTAATTAACTTGTTCTGCATTTATTGATTGGGTGATTTTACTTGTTTGTGTGCTTCCGCTTTAACAAACTGGTATCAGAGCTTAATTCTAAGCAGACATGGCCACACCCAAGTATGAGGTAGAGAAATTCAACGGTACAAATGACTTCAATCTGTGAAAGATGAAGGTTAAGGCGTTGTTGGTGAGCCAAAGGCTTGGTTCAGCAGTAAAGGAGACTGCAGTTTCATCTAGTGATGAAGAGAATGCACCAGAGTCATTTAAAGCTGAAGCAGAAAGAAGGGACATTCAAGAAAGATCTCATAGCACAATCATTCTGTCATTGAGAATAAAGTACTAAGGGAAGTAGCAGGTGAGACGACGACGATAGGTCTTTGAAAGAAACTTGACTCTCTTTATATGAGGAAATCGTTGGCTAATAGATTGCATATAAAGAAAAAGCTGTATCAGCTGTCCATGTCAGAAGGGACGCTAATGAAAGATCATATAGACGCCTTCAATAAGATTATCCTTGATCTTGAGTCTATCAACATCAAGATAGAAGATGATGATAGAGCAATTATCCTACTGAGTTCACTCCCCAAAAACTATAAGAGTTTTATTGATACGCTACTCTACGACAGAGAAAGTTTAACAATGAGTGATGTGAAATCATCATTAAACTTAAAGTTATTAGGAAAATAAACTGAGGGCAATGCAGAAAGCTTATCTGTAAGAGGAAGGCCCTTATATAGAGATGGGAAGAAAAAGAGTTCAAGATGGAAGTTTAGGACTCTTAGAAAGTGTTATTGCTGCAAGAAAGAGGGGCACTTCATAAAAGACTGTCCTGAGAAGAAAGCATAAGACAAGAAGAAAGTGGATACTGTACTTGCCTATAATAATAGCTATGACAGCGCAGAGACACTCGTTGCTACTAATGGTAAGAACTCTGAATAATGGGTTCTTGATTCTTGTTGCACTTTTCACATGTGCCCGCACAAGTCTTAGTTTATAAATTTTCAACCTATTAGTGGAGGTAAGGTCTTAATGGGTAATAACGTTGCATGTCAGATGATGGAAATTGGTAGTGTTAAACTTAGGCTACATGATGGGCGAGAGAAACCTAAAGGAGTTATATAGTCAAAAGGCATTTAGTGAGGATAAGTACCAGCCCTTAAAGTTTTTTTAGCATTGTGTGTTTAGAAAAGCACATAGGGTGAGGTTTAGAATCGGCGAGCACAAGACTAAGGGAACTCTTAACTACATACATTCGAATCTTTGGGGACCAGTTCAGACAGTTACTCGTGGTGGTGCTAGGTATTTTCTCAACTTGATTGATGACTATTCAAGGAAGCTGTGGGTCTATGTGTTGAAGAGTAAAGATCAAGCAATCAATGTGTTCAAGACTTGGAAGGCTTTTATTGAGAATCAGACTGGCAAAAGAGTGAAGAGGTTGAGAACTGACAACGGTCTCAAATTTTGTAACAGAGAGTTTGATGGGTTTTGTGCCAAGCACGGGATTGTAAGGCATAGAACGTTAAGATCAACACCACAGCAAAATATTGTAGCTGAGAGAATGAACATGGCCCTATTTGAAAGGGTTAGATGTATGCTTACCAATGCGAAGATGTCCAAGACATTCTGGGGAGAAGCTGTAGTGACTGTAGCTTACTTGATTAATAGAAGTCCCTCCTCAGTAATTGATTTCAATACCCCAAAAGAGAAATGGTCTGGCAATCCTCTGAAGTATGACCACCTCAGAATATTTAGTTGTCCTGCCTTTGTACATGTTAAGAAGGGAAAGTTGGAACCTAGAGCTATCAAAGTGGTATTCAAAGGATATTCTGAAGGAATGAAAGGATATAAGGTGTGGTATAAAGACTTAACACTACCAATGAGTATCATAAGCCGTGACGTGACGTTCGATGAGATGATGATGTTGAAAACCTCCTAAAAAGATGAGAAAGAAGAACCCGTGCCCAAGGAAGACTCAGCACCCGAGTCAATAGAAGTAGAAGTAGAGCCTGAACATGGATCTGATATGCCCCCAGATCAACACTTCAACGAGGAGATCCTTAAAGATGAATCAAGAACACCGACAAGTTCCTTCAAGTCCACCCAAAGAAAGACTATGACTCCTAAGATAGAACTTGAAGAGTACCAGTTAGCTAGAGATAGGCTAAGAAGAACGATTAACCCACCAGTCAGGTATGCACAAGCAGACTTAGTTGCTCATGCCTTTAATTCTTCTTACACTCTTGAGTATGATGAGCCTAGGACATATGGTGAGGCTATGAAGAGTGAAAACAAGAAAGAATGGCAGCAGACCATGGAAGAGGAAATTAGTTCTCTTAGGAAGAACATTACTTGAAAGTTAGAAGAGAGACTTCAAAAGAAACTAGTCAGGTGCAAATGGGTATATAAGGTGAAGAAGGGGATATTAGGGATTGAGCCTACAAGATTCATGGCTAGGTTAGTAGCACAAGGTTTTACTCAGAGAGAGATAGTCGATTTTCATGAGATATTCTCTTTAGTTGTCAAGCACACATCTATTAGGATTTTGTTAGCCATGTGTGCAAACCTTGATTTACATTTAGAGCAGATGGATGTAAAGACAGTTTTTCTACATGGAGAGCTTGAAGAGACGATATACATGACACAACCGCAAGGGTTCGAGGAGCCCAGAAAAGAAGATCATGTTTGTTTGCTAAAGAAGTCATTATACAGGTTAAAGCAATCACCTAGACAGTGGTATATGAGATTTGATGAGTTTATGATGGCTTGTGGTTTTAGTAAGAGCAAGTATAACAGATGCGTGTACTTCAAGAATATAAGTTGTGGGATGATGTATTTACTTTTATACGTTGATGATATGTTGATCGCATGCAAGAATATGGAAGAAATACAGAAGCTCAAGAAGCAGTTGAGTGGCGAGTTTGAAATGAAGGGTTTGGGAACAGTGAAGAGAATTTTGGGTATGGATATTGTGAGGGGAAGAAGAGATGTTATCTTCTTGTCCCAACAACAATATATAGTCAAAATTCTGGAGAAATTTGGTATGTCCAATGCAAAGGCTGTCTTTACTCTTTTGGCCATGCATTTCAAATTTTCAGCAGCACAGTAGTTGACATCCAAAGAGGAGAAATTACAGATGAGCAAAGTACCGTATGCAAGTGCTGTGGGGAGCATCATGTATACAATGTTTTGCACAAAACCAGACATATTACAGGCTGTGAGTGTGGTGAGTAGATACATGGTGAATCCGGGAAAAGATCATTGACTTGCAGTAAAGTGGATTCTGAGATATCTCAAGGGGATGTCAAATGATGGATTGATATATATGAGAGATGAGGACAACAATGAAATGGCAAGAAGGTACGTAGACTCAGATTATATAAGTGATCTAGACAAGAGAAGATCGTTAACGAGCTATATATTCACAATGTTTAGGTGTAGTGTGTGTTAGAGATCAGTTCTACAACGTGTGGTTGCACTCTCTACCACAAAGGTGGAGTACATAGCTGTTGGTGAAGCTATCAAAGAGACTGTGTGGTTAAAAGGCATATGTGCGGAGATATTGGCTAGTGAGTATGTAAACACCGGTGTATATTGTGACAGCTAGAATGTCATACACCTAAGCAAGCATCAAGTATTCTACGAGAGGTCGAAATACATTGATGTAAGGCTCAATTACATTCGAGAGATTGTCCAAAGTGGTGAAGTTAGTCTAACAAAGATAGCATCATCTAAAAATCCTGCTGATATGCCGACTAAGCCACTACCCTCAGTTAAGTTCATTCTATGCAAGGACTTAACTGGAGTCACTACTTTGTAAGGGAGACCGAAAATGCGAAAATGAGAGATTGAGTTGCTTTGTGGATGATTTTGAATCAAGGAGGAGATTTGTGAGAATATTGATTAAAAATCATCGGATATGATTTAGAGAGCAAGCCAAGTGCGTAGGGTGCACACAATCGAAGACGGACGCAAAAGGAGGCAAAAAATGAAGAATAGCGCACTAGGCGTCAACGCCGTGGTGACCAGACACCAGCGCCGCAGTGACCAGGCGTAGGAGCCGCGGTACCCAATCCAGCACCTGAGCACTGCAACACCAGGAGACGAGCACTGCAACCCTCAGGAGGGAGCGGTGAGAGCCCAGCGCCCGACGCTGGAGACAAGAACAGTATCCCGAAATAAGAAAACTTTCTTATTTCATCTCCCACTTACTTCAGGACTCCCTAAAATGACTCTCACACATTTAGGGTAAACCTAGGTCGTCCCAAAGCCTATATAAAGGCTATCAATTGGCTTGTAAACACAATCTTAGTGATAGGTTGAGAAATCTTAGTGATTATCAACAATCTTTGTGGTTCCTTGTGAGAGAAAATCCCTAGAGTGTAAGAGAGAGTTTTCTTTGCGATATTTCTTGTAAAAGGTATACTTTTGTGAGTGTCTTGTGATTCATAATAAGAGAAGAGTGTGATCTTAATTCGCCGTGGACGTAGGTAAGTTGCCGAATCACGTAATTCTTTGTGTGTTCTTCTTCTATCCCTTCTCTATTTATTCTTAAATAGCTTATTTTACATATATTATTTGGGTGATTTTGTTTATTTATGTATTTCCACTTCAACACAACATTTGCTGGAACTAGATGTGGTTAAACTTGTACAAAGTTCTTCCGCTCAAGTCATGATCCATTCATCCTTTTCTTTTTATTATTATTTCTTTTTTAACTACTAGGAACTCCCGAGTATATTTAAGTAAAACAAGAAGTGTGAGTTGTGAAAAGGGTTCTGAAAAACAAAATTTGTCACATCAATTTGTAAGAAAAGAAAATTGTAAGATTGAATTGTAATAATTATTTGGACAAAAAAAGAGAGACATAATGATTAGTTTATTGTTATGCATAATAAGAACTGTAAATTGTTCCAAGCTTGGAGTTATATTGATGTAATGAGATAAGTTCTTTTTTGTTTGTTTGAATCAAGACATAATGCTTGTGATACATACATAAAAATTTAATACATTAAGCTCGAGATATTCCATGTCAGCTAGCCCTAAGACTACTACCTTTGCTCCTGCAACTTATTTCATTTGGACTGAATTGGTGGTTCTCCAGCCACCCTCTTGGCCTGAATAAAACAGAAATCGGTTTTCCTGCCGATTATCCTCTTCCCTGGATTCAAGTGCCTGCTTCCTGAGCTTTGTTTTCTTTACAGATTTAGTTCCAGCTGAAACCATTCAGGTCAAATTGTTTGCAGCTTGAAGTATGATCATTTTCATGATCATGGGTGTTCAGGTCCAGTTTTGTCGAAAAATATGGCAGTCTGTAGCCCTGTGATAGCTTTTCATTATCTAGTTTGACTGAATCAGGCTTCTTTCTGGCTTGGTCCAGGAGGAAATTGTCATCATCATTGCTGGTTTTGAATCTTCCCTCGGAAAAGCTGCTATTGCCATTTAACCCCTGGAGCCCGACACCAATTGATAAATCACCAAGGCATCCGTCCTTGTCTATTGAGGAAAGAAACTTGCTCTCTTTTAGATCTTCGCACCACTTGAGTTCTGTTTGCTGCAGCATAGGCTCTTCCACAATCTCTTTTGGCTCTAACATCGATCTGCTATGATAAGTTCTTAATCTGATCCCACCATTGTGTATCTCTTGCTCTTTTTGAGACCCTTCGCAGGATGTTAAACAGCTGTCCATTGAACAATCGGTGGGCTGGTTGGCTTGTGGCTGCTGAGGACAGAAACCTTGCAGTTCTTTCAGGTCTGAAAATGTTGAGTTTAGGCATTGAGTGGAAACTTTGGACACAAGTTCAGAAAGTTGAACTTTGGCAGCTTCAAGTCCTGCAGTGCCCAAGTTCTGCCTTCCAAGAGTCTCCTGGGCTTTCTCCAGCACTGCCTGGAGATATTTCCCTTGAGCCTCAATGCGAAGCTGTAAATGTCGTTGTACCTGGTTAATTTAATGCAAAACAAGTCGTCAGAATGCAGCTAAAGCTTTATTCAAGAACAGTTTTTCAAAATTACTTTCAGTTTCAAAGTTCTGAAAGTGTACTGTACCTCAAGTTGCTCATGTAATCTTCTCTGCACTTCGATTTGCATCTGTATTGTTTCGCTTATGTGTAAGCTTCTGGATTTCAAAATTTTCCTTGTTAGCACAGCAACATAACATTAATATTACTTTAATCATAAATAAGCATTTTTCTAAAAATTAATTCTCTTACTTGTTTGGTTGAGGTCCAATGCTTAAGTTGTTCATATGAGTTCCATTTGCTTCAGGAATTCTCTCTCCAGCCACAGCAAGTGGCCCTACAACAGATGACTTAAATTTAATTCCAAGAGAAATATGCATTACAATTCTTATCTTTCTGTTAATTTGACTCTATTTGTAGATTTATGAGATATTATCCTCTTACCAATTTTATTGTGCCCATTATTTGCTTGTCCATGAAGATTCTTACTGAGCCTGTACTTCTGCTACCCAAAAAAGTACAACAGTAATAAGCGTCTGTTACAAAAATAAGTAGGATTCACCCCATAACTGCAAGAATCGCAAAAGAAATTGGAAGCAAAGAAATGAACACGAGTCTTTGGCTAGTACTTGCATATTTGGCTATCTATAATTGTTTGAACATATATCTGCTTCTATTATTGATAATTTACCTGAAGATGACTCTTTAGGTGGTACAAGGTAAGTCCTGGAATCCCCATAAGTTTCATAACTGTTTTGGGAGTAGCCTCTACGACATTAGAAAAAAATTTCAAATTAGCTAAATTCATTTATACATTTGTAGTGATATGATAATTCTTGAATGTTTGTGTATACTTACTGTCTGCTCCTCCAAGCTGATTGACAGCTTCTATGAACCGCTCATGAAGATCAGTTGTCCATTTTAGTCTTGGCTTGGCATCAGTTGAAAGGACGAGGCCAGAATCTCCGGGGCCATTCACACCTTGCAGGAACAAATGCCTTTCAGTAGGGATAGGCATTCTTGAAGAAGAGTGGATGTTCTTTAATTGATGTTGGTGGTGATGGTACATCTTCTGTCAAACAATTATCAATTCATGTAAGTTTACTTGTCTTAGAAGGCACAACAAAGAAAAACCAAATTCAAGAAAAGCTGTATTCTTACTTGACAGGGTCTTTACTTCTCTTGATCCAATCTGCAGCTCCCTAAAATGTGAAACTTGACTGTGCTATGTTCTTCAGGTACAATCACAGGCTTTTGAGCATATAATGGAACTTTTTTCACTTGCCCGTTGCTTATCTCCTAGCTAGCTATATATCTATCTCACTTGGCCAATTCTCGCAAGCCAAAGGTGTGGCGGAACCAGGATTTATAAAGCAAACTGGAGGAGTGGGGGCAGCTGGGAAGGCATAGAATCTTGAACAGAAGTGACAGAACAATCGATCTAATCCAATCCAATACAATACAATATATTCACAGCGACTTGAAAAGAGATATTGTCCTTCCTACTTTGTTAATAATGGGGCCCTGACTTCAAACTCCACTTTCCATTCTCAGACAGAACAAACCCAATTGAATAACTGTGCACTAAAACTTTTCTGAAACACCTCTGGCCTTGCATTAGGTACCAGAATTGTTCCCACCAAAGTATTTTTTGTTGTGTGCATTCGTATTCGTCTTTCTGGAAAAGGCAAGAATCTTATTCCCAGGATTTTATAAAAGGAATTTTTCTGACTTGGATTTAGGGAATCGACTGTCTATCTTGTCTTGAGACCTTCAGAGTTCACCCCGCTGCCTTTCCTTTCACCCTCTCACCTTCAAGGAAGATTCTTAGAACTCGTATAAATCTTTGTTCCTCACCTTGTTATTGGAGTCACTTTTCAGTTGTCAATGTACATAGTGAAACTAATGATATTATAAATAATGTTTATATGAATGTTATCTTATATTAAAGATTGCAGATAGCGACATCAAGAAAATTTTTAACTGGTTAAATTTGGAGAATGTAAAGGAAGATTCTGTTGACTAGCATCTGAGAAACTTTGGAATTAGATACATACAAGAAAAAAAACTAGTAAAAAAATAAATAATTTGGTGCGAAAGAGATGCTCTTTCTTGGAGATTGTTTGGAGGCAAGGAATGGAATATGGAATACATTCTGTTTTGTCTCCTTCAGTAAGTTTGGTACTTATTCAGTCCACACATATAAAAATATATGGGGAAATTGAAGAGGGACCCAAATCTTTTTCATTCTTCAATTGGCATAAGACAGCCGGCCCCCTCACCGGCGAATCCTAAGAAGCTGGGACCTGATAAAAAGAAAAGAAATTAAAGAAAAAGAAAGCAAGGGATTGTACTTGCTTCATTAGTCGCATATTTGAGGAAAGACATTACAAAGTCCTGGGAAGATGACCACTGGCTCTCGACTCATTTGCCTTTGTTGGCTTTGCAGATTCTGCTGAATCTATATATAACACTACTCTTCTTGCCATATATGTGTTGATTACTTTTGCTTTCTAATTCATTCACTTGTTCCACAAGGTTTCTAGAGACTAAAACCATCTCTCTCTCTCTCTCTCTCTCTATATATATATATATATATCATCGTTTTCTAATATCGAGCTCATTTTGCTAGGATATTTATGCATTTTCAATAGCTGCAAATAATATGACTTTTCTGCTGCTAATATCCTGTCTGTATTTACTGCAATAATTATAAGACTAATCTGTCAGGTAGAGTGATTCATCTTCGATAATTATGAACCCGGCAGCCCTTTGAAAGAGACCCCGATGGACTCAACAATAGGTAAATTAATGCAGGAAAATGTTGGTTAAGTCAAATTGTGCATCAAATGAGTATTTCAAGCTATTCCCCTTATCCTATGACAGCTGCTACCATTAGCCTAATGTTCAATATTTTGATTTGTTTATCATCGGGATTTGCAATCAATAAGCTACTTATGTGTCAACTTCAAGTTCATTATGCTTATGCTGTTCTCTTAACATTGCCATGCAGAATTTGGTTTGTGGTGATAATCAGGAATTATACTATACCCTGTTAAAAATACAATAGAATAATATCTATAAGAATTAGTACAGCTAGCTAATGCAAAGAATAAATTCGTATATTAAGTTATGGAGACCAAATCTATAGCTTCCAAACACATTAAACCCGCATAACTGAGAAAATAATTTTTATTGACAAAAATGAGCACACATCTGATATGCCGATACCCACTAATTAAACTGAGTGCTTTGAACAAGTGTTGCTAAACTACACATAAATTTATAAGAACTGATCATTTCTAAAGCCTGTAAACGAAAATTCCTATTCCCTTGAACAACATCTTCATTTTAAGTTCCCAACTGGCCTCTTTTGAAAAGCACTTGATTTTGATTTGCTAGGATATTTTTATGAAGTTTCTGGAGAATCTATCAAAGTCCTTTGGATAAAGCAGGAAAGCAAAAAATTCTGCATATATAGTTTTCTGGCACGTGGATGGAATAAATTGCAAAAGAGGATCAATTTGAGTAGCTTTCAAGTTACAAATATTACAGTGTTACCATCATAGGAACCTCAGCTTGTGAAATTTCTGATGGATTATTATCATCTCATAAATTACCATAGCATGTATAGATATATATGATGAATGTAACAGGCTCATGAGTCTTTATATAAGAATCTTAATATTAATGATATTGATATGCATAGTCATTAACACAGCTAATTATGAAAAGCTTAAAATTAATCAAAATTTGCTACATGTTTCCATGGTACATATGATAAAAGCTAAAAACTCATCATTTGTATTCTCGTGTAAAAATAGAAAAAGGGTAGCTACCCAATCAGAGGCATAAGTAATATATATAACTCTTTCTTTGTGATTGTCATTAATTTGGATTATGTTGACTGAAAGTGTGTGCTCTTGTTTGGAGAGGTAGCAAATTCTATAAATGATGTTTTAAAGCAGTTATGTCCCCCCCATAAATATTATAAGCATGATGCTAAAGGCTTTCATTTTATGTCTCCATAAAACCTTATAATACTATGATCATTCCATTTCTGGTACATGTAAAGTACTAATAATCTTTCCCTAATGTTGCCAAAATGCCCTCGATTGTTTTGAATCCGTGTGTGCGCAGGCGTGTATATGTTCTTGTTTTTGTATAGTGCAAGGGAATAGTTAGCTTTTTTTTTTTTTATGTTATCTAACTGCTATTACCTTCCTCCTCTCCCTGTGGATCTTATTCTCCCTGTAGGATGGAGGACAAGAATTTTAGTTCTTCCTTGTACTTACATTTCTTTTTATGGATTCCATTTTAATATATAATTTTTTACCTTTGACAACATAACAAGAAAGCTATGAAAAGAGAAACACTTCATTCTTCATATATATATATATATATATAATGTGGGGAATCATCTTAAATACTAGTCAATAAATCATAAGCGAGGACACGGGTAAGATGTTGATTCGTTTGGGATTTGTCGACCGAATATGATAACATTGGGTTGGAGCAAAAAGAGAGAAATGACCACGGAATGTTATTCCTTGTGGAGAACAGTTTATGAGAGAGAGGAGGAATTTAAAATTGAAGCAAAAGTTATATTAGAACAAAAAAGAAAAGAAAAGGTTCTTAAGGAATTTGGAATGTGGGAATCTTAACTCAATGTAAAGCTGACGAGTCATATTCTCAAGTCAAGAATTTGTTTATTCCTTTCTACCCAAAACCACAAAAAATGGGTTCCTCTCAACTTTTTACCTTTTAAGCTAGCATAGTTGGATGCCCTTCCATATTCATGATCAGAGCTGTGTTCTCATAAGTTGTGCCACTTTTATGAGAATATTGCGTGTCTAGAGATTGCTTAGGTTATTATTTATCATCTTGTTATTGGATATTGTGTTCTCACATTATTCTTTTAGCATTGGCTAATAGGAACAAGTTATGTTTGGAGAACAAATATGGTGGTCTAGATATACCTTTTCTTGAATTAGGGTTTTAAAATCAATGTTCATGTTCCATTATTCTTTGTTGTTAGCTATATAGGGTCAAAGAGGAACCTATATGCATGGTAACCAAGAAGGATATGACTATGAGTTGTCAGTTTTA
Organism: Ailanthus altissimus; assembly: GCA_946807835.1. Taxonomy (NCBI): domain Eukaryota; kingdom Viridiplantae; phylum Streptophyta; class Magnoliopsida; order Sapindales; family Simaroubaceae; genus Ailanthus; species Ailanthus altissimus. The sequence continues at coordinate 13,435,738 of OX327712.1, read as the reverse complement.
TGTGCAAGAAAAACACCCTATAGATTTGAACTAGATCCTCACAAAATATGAACTTCATTATTTAAGATTTAAAACAAACTAACGTGGGCGAGTTTCCATCAAGATCAATTTAAAAAGTCCCAAATAATACTCTACCACATGTGAGAGTGTTCTCATATATAGTACGATAATAATATTCGTTAAAATTCAGCCAAACCCATTACCTAATTCTAATTGCATTATCTACAAACAAACAACGATCTTTGATCTTTCCTTGGTCAAAAATGGTTAAAAGAAAAGCAAAGCATATTGTCGAACAAGTATGTACCATGCGTTCTTATTATGCAAATTATTGAATTAATTTTAGAGATTCGAAAGCCATGTTAAGTCTGTGTGGCTGATCGCTTTTTGTACCTAAGCTAGAGCTTATGACAATTGACTCTTCACAAACAACACCATCCAACAAATTCTACTTTGATAAGTACTACCATAATGGTACTTTAATTTGGCACATTCTATTTGCAGGAAATTAATAAGATTAGCAGTCAATAGTCAAGGGTGGGTTGTCCATTTTCATGCATATATTCTCAGCCATTTTCATTTACTAGCAACCCCAACTTGTGCACTCAAAATACTAAGTTCAGAGAAACTAATCATGATCGAAGTAGCTGTAGGCTTTTTCTATCAATTAGCTGACATGCATCTTTTCAATTTTTCTAGAGCTAGCAGCAACCTTAGCTCTTGCATCCATTCCTTTGAGCTCAAATAAGAAGTTCTATTCCTTTTCTGTTAAATATATGTGTGGAAACCCCTAAAAGAGAACTTGGCTAATATTGCATGTGCTTGCCTCCATATTTCTTGTTGTTCCCATCTTGCCAGCTGTTCAAGAGCATAACTTATAGTTTTCATTTGTGTTTGTGATTGATGATGCTTTCACAGTATTTTCAAAATATGCTTGCATCCAGAAATTTTAGAATACATTCGATTTAATTAGTATGATTATTCAGTCATAATATATGGAGAGCGAGAAAGTCTAGATCATTATACATAGGGGCTGACTTAAGAGTAAGAAGTAGGGAGTTAAATTATTTAAAGTGAAAAGTTAAAGGAGTTTAAGTCTATATAATAGATACTTAAATTATTAAAGTTAAAAACTGAGTCGAAAGCATAAAAAATTACTTTTAAAAGGTTAAAATTATAATTTTTCACTTATTAATTTGAAAATTTTCTATATATTAGAGGCTCAAACCTCAACATAGTTTTGCCCTTGATTATACAAATGGTAATTTTTAAAATAAATGTATTATACGTACTTTGATAGAATTTTTTTGTATAGGACACGATTTTTAGATTGTGATTAATAGTGATTGATTGAAAAAAATATATATCAAAAATATCACATAACTCGTACTATAATTCAATAAAATTCTAATACATACACTTTAATTTCATTTTGAAAACTATTAATCATGATTGTTAGTCTAGTCCATGATTTTTTTTCATATATTACTTTAGTTTCTATCTTTTTAAGTAATTACTCAATTACTCCTATTGAAAAGATTGTTGACATACAAAAATTCACAAAATTTTAAGTCCAAACTCATATGAATTCAAATATATTTAACAAGGTAAGACACGTGAGACTCAAACTACTTTACGGGGTTTAACTAAAACAAGGGTTGCACTAAAATCCAAAATATGATGACTCTTAGGGTAAGGTTCACTCGGGGGTACTTAATCTAAAACAAGGGTAAGTCTATATAAGTAATGCTAATAAAAAAATACAAGTCCAATAAGACACTTATTTAGATATAAAATTCCTTCTAAAATAAAAAAAGTTTACTTTTATTTTAAGTTTGGTAACTAAATCACTTAAAGGATTGTTTAGTATAATTTTTTTAAGTAGAGCTTATTCAAGTAAAGCTTACATGAGTACAACTTCATAAATAGAGCTTTTAAGAAAATAATTATTAGTCGTTTAGTTGTCACTTTTACCTTTTAAGAAATATAGTACAATTATTTTAGTGGATAAGTTTGTTTTTAGTTATGTTACAAGAGAATTGAAGTAAAACTTTTAAAATAAAACAAAGTATATTAGATAATCCAATACTTTAAAAAGCTCTACAACCTCTATTCTCAAAAGAATAAAATTTGAGTTTATTCAAATAGAGGCAAAATAGCTTTTTAATCCAAAAAAATAAAAAAAAAAATCTTCTCTTATTTGCAACCAAACATCTAAAAAAAAGTTCAATAGAGCTTTTGACATTAGAGGATAAATCCACATCTTACCTATTTTATATAATAAATTTAAATTTTCTTTTAATGAAGATAAAACACATTAAATAAACTAGATTTTGAGAGGATTAAAGGCCAATTAAGGAGTCTTGGCTTAGTTTAAAATTTTAATCTTATAAAAAGCATTGTTTCATCATAATCCATCATAATTTGAATCTTTTGACCACTACATTAGCCCTAACACTTCCTTAGCAACCACAACATCTCATTCTTTGCCCTCCTTCCATATTCTGCACCATAGAATTTGAAGCAAACTTGTAGATTTAAGTTTGTTTTAGGACATTAAACCTTCATAAATAAATTCTCAACAAACTCACAAAAAGTTCAAAAGGTAAGTTCCCTCGAACATAAAAATTAGAGTTCTTAAAGGCCTAAATCCCTAGCTTCACATTTTGCAAAAGAACACTTCACAATAGGATGCATTACAAGCTATAACCTTTAAATACATTATAGAACATGTTTTTTTTTATTATTTGTTGTGTAGGCTCAACTCTCACACCTCTTATAATTTAAGACCAATTTTATTCGTAAAAAATTCCTATTACTCAAGACTCTTGAGGTAAATTTACAATACCAAGTTTTTTGGATTCTAAAAGCTCTTCAAAAGGCTAGTGAATCGTATCTTTCATACAACCTACCACTTATCATAGGATCACTTAATCATTAAGATTTTACTACATCACAATCTCCTAGAACTGTCGTAAATATTTTGGCAACTCCATTGAGGAGTTTGGGTAGGATCTTGGAATGGTAAAGTGTAGGTCTCATATATATATATATATATATATATAATATTTTTAGATATATCATAACATCATATAATATATAAATTTTAATTATATAGATAAAAAATAGTAAAACTAATATAAATATGGACAATAAAATAAAATCTAGCTTATGCAATGGAGAGACCCATGTGTAGCTTTGTCCTAAAACCAAAGAGACCTCTGCCCGTGCGGGTAAGTACAGTTCTCATCAATTCTTAGATACAACCTTAATGCTCTCAGCTACTTTCTTTGATGAGAATCATGACCAGAAGAAAATATCAAATCTTATAATGTTGAAGTTGCAGAAAAATAATGTATGTAAAATTTTGGAGTATGAACTTAGGATGTATACATGTATTTAAAGTAGAGAAGGACATTGTTATACAATAGCAGTAAGGCTTGAAAGTATTAATACCAATATTAAGTTAGCATTATTATAGTTTTAAATATTTTATAACTTTAATATTAGTGTGTAATTTATGTCTAAAATTTTCAACTCTTATAAGAATAAATTTTAATTAACATGAAATTTATAATTTGTAACTCCAAGAGTTTATTATATGCATTAAGTTGTAACTATTTAATTTTTTTATATTTAATATAAGGTTTTAAAACCTTTTAACTCCAACAATCCCCCTAAAGGTTTGAAAACCTTTTATGTGTATTAAGTTATATACAACTAATTATACATTGCAACAGTCTATTATGCAATCGATATAGGTGCCTTTCAAGCTTAAACCTATACTTAATGTAAAGCATCCATTTGAGAATTCTGAGTGAATTATGTTTTGAATTCGATTCATTTGACCAAATTTTAAGTACTACACATATAATAGTGATGAAGACTTGGTTTTGAAGGTTAGCACTATTAACGACCATGTGCTCACAATATGATTCTTATGAGAGTTATATAGAACAACCCAATTTTCACAATCGTGCCCTTACAATTATGAGCGTTATAGAGAACAACCTAATTCCCACGATCGTGGCCTTACAATAACTTATAGTTTTCATTTATGTTGTGATTGATGATGCTTTCAAAGTATTTTCAAAATATGAACGCATCTAGAAATTTTAGAATACATTCAATTTAATTAGAATGATTGTATAGTCATAATATATAGAGAGCGATAAAATCTAGATCATTATACACAGGGGCTGACTCAAGAACAACAGGTAGGAGATTAAATTATTTAAAGTGAAAATTTAAAGGAGTTAAAGTTTATATAATAGATACTTAAATTATTAAAGTTAGAAATTGAGTCTAAAACATAAAATCTTACTTCTAAAAGATTAAACTTAAAAATGTTCACTTATTAACAATTTTTTTTTACGGATTTGAGACTCAAACCTTAATATAGTTGTGCCCTTGATGATATAAATGGTAATTTTTAAAAAACAAATGTATTGCACATAATAGGACTTTGATAGATTCTTTTTGTATATGACACAATTTTTAGATTGTGATTAAAACTGATTGATCAAAAAATAAAAAAAAATATCATAAGTATCACATAATTCATACTATAATTCAATAAAATTCTAATACATACACTTTAATTTCATTTTAAAGATTATTAATTATCTGGGTAGTTATAATAAATAGAAAAATTGTTAGTATAATCCATGATTTTATTTGATATATTACTTTGGTTCCTATTATTTTTAGTAATTACTCATTTGTTGAAAAGATTGTTAATGTACAAAAATTTACAAAAGTTCAAGTCCAAACCCACACACGAATTCAAGTACGTTTAACAAGGTAAGACACGTGGGGCTCAAGCTACTTTACAAGATTTAAACCTATGAGTTATGGTTTGGTAGATATATGGTTTCAATAAGATCCAAAGTATGAAGACTCTTAGGTAGGGGTGGCAATGGGTTGGGTTGGGCAAAGATTTTTAGAATTGGTGCTTACATGTCATTCCAATGTTATATGAATATTAATTATTTACCTAATTATATAATAAATATTTTGAATAAAATCGTTAATATTAAACATATATAGTACAATGCTTGTAAGTTACAGACATTGTATGATCTAAAAGAGTTTAGATCTGATCTAAAGGAGTTTAGACTAAGGCTAAGAATTAACAACTTTGAGAGTTATAAATACTAAGAATTAGTATTACTAAGAGTTAGCATGTTATAAGAGTCAGTGATATCTAAAGAGTTAGAGTCTTGTCTGAAACGGGACAAAGACTTGAGAGTATACTAGTAATGACATAATTGCAAAAAGTTGCAATAAGTGCTAGAAAATGTCATTATGTAAGTATGTTCTTAAATACTATATTTTTGATCTATTTTCACCGATACATGTCTATTGATGAATGCTTTTCATATAGATCAGTGTATGTTTATATATGCATGGTACAGATGGTTGTTCTTAACTGACCATGAGCTTAAATCTCGTATAAGTATGCGGGTATTCAGTCAGAACTAAATATTGAACAGACTCACAAAGACCCCAATAGATATCCTATGAAATCGTTAATAGTAAGTTCTCTCGAGTTGAATAGTATTTATGGTCCTTTAACTTGAATGTTATAGTGGGCTTATGAGTGATCTACAATACTTCGGTTCTATGGATATTAGAGATCTTTCATGGTCTGGCCGTTACGTGTTGCTGGGTATAGTCTGATGCTCATAGAGTTCGGTGTATACAGATATGAGATCTATCAGCTTACATAAGTGAGTTGTATATCCGATACTTCGAGATTGTATTTCAAACAATTTTATGGCCATAAGTAATAAATTTGGGAAAATAGTTTCCCACAATGTTAAACAATACACAAAAGTATTTGCGTATATTATTTATCAAGATACAAATTTAAAGATAATTTTATAGATGAACATATGGGGATTTGACGGTGCTGATCTATATCTTGCACATCCAGGATATAATTGACAGAAGGATTATACGTATGTGTTCTGACCTCAACTTGTATGGTCTAACACACTGATTTATAATATCTGTGATGTGTGCGTGGGGCATCGATCACGAACTCAAAAAATAGTTTCATTTGATGAATTGGACTTGGACTTGGACTTGGACTTAGGGAGTCCCGCAATATGAAGTGTACTCATTGTGCACTGGGGCAGCATACCGAGGTAAATAATTTAATCCAGTAAAATCTAACAAATTACTATAATTAAGTTAACTAAAGTACATGGTTAAGATATGACCTACTTTGGGTTAACTTGGTAACCTAGTAAGGGTGTAAAAGTAATTTCACTTAATTGATTATTTAATTGTTAAATAATTAAGATATTTATTAACTTAAGAGTTAAGTAAAATTTAACTTAACCATAGTTAATTATTAACTAAAGGATTAGGTTAAAAGATATTTTTAATTTCACTTAACCTAGGTTAATTTCTACTCTATGATTAAGTTAAAATCAAGATATTTTATTTTAGTTAATTATTAATTAAAATTAACTTAACTTAGGTTAATTGTTAATCCCAATTAGGTTAAAGTGAAATTAAACCTAAATGAATTGTAAATGAATTTGAAATTAAATGCATTTGTATATAATGGTGAAATGAAATTAAATTTCACATGTTTTGCAATTAGGAATGGCCGGCCAAATTTTTGAGAGAAAAAGAAAAGTATTTCTTGGATTTGGTTTTAAGAGTTGATTTTTATATATCTTCCTCTCAATTTAGACTATTTCATTGTAATAATAAAGGAATTTGTTTTTAATTGTTCAAGTATTGATTAACGGTAAAAAAAAATTATATTCATTAGTTTAAGAGTTAATCTAAGGGTTTAATTGTTAAACTAATGTCTCAACAAATTTAATCTAAAGGCTTCAGGGGTTATATTCTCAATTTATAATTAATTTGGTTAATATGTATAAATTATATTTATTGTTTAATTTTTTACTTTCGTTGTGTATGTATATGTATAATATACGTATATTTGAATTATGAACACACACACCATATATATGCACCCATGATTTAATCATCACTCAACAGAGATCACAATCCCCACCCCCATACCCAAATGATGTGAAAATTCCTATATCCACCTTATACATGATATATGTAATTTGGGTTCGGGGTAGAGGATTCCTAAAATAGGGATGGGGATCACCATGAGTACCTTATACTCGATTTTTATTTGTATCGATTTAATTTTGTGAAATAGTCTTTCACTTCATACAGTCATAATATACCAAAAAAATATTGTAAATATTTTATGAAAATATAAACTACATCGACTTTTTAAGTCTTCAACTACTAATTTTAAAAATCAATAACATGAATTAGAATCTAAAATTCATAAAAATTAATAGTTTTTTTTTTAATTTGACATCTAAATCATTATACTTCATTTGTAATCTAAATATTAAGTTTCTATTAAAATTCCTCGCAAACCTATAACACAAAGTAAAAGAAATTTTGACTTATAAGAGTGATGACTAAGAAACTAAAAATAATAATAAAATTATTTATCTCTTTTGCTTGTTCCTTTTCATCTTCTTTTTCTTTCTCAACAAATGAGTTCAATCTAGTTTTAAAGTAAGTATCTAATATTAAATATAATTAAAAAATAAAGAAAGGAATTAAAAATTAAAAAAATGAATAAGAATCAATATTTTAAAAATATAATGCAAGTAAATTTTGTACCTCTAGATTTAGCACGAAGCTAATTTTGATTTATATAAATTAGTCAATTTATTACACACTTGGGTTTTCTTAATTTTATTTTTAAATTGGGTATTTGGGATGGGTATGGGGAAATCAACTTATCCCTAAACCCAACTCGAATTTAATTCAGATTTAAATTATTGTACTCAAATTCGCTTCATCCCAAAAAAAATACCTAAAATGCAATCCATATTACTCATCATTTGGGGTAGGCTCTATAAAGCCCTAACTCTATGGAAAATTTTACAACCCCTACTCTTAGGCTAAGGCCTATTTAAGGGTGCTTAACCTAAGATAAGGGCAAGTCTATGTAAGTAAGGCTAATAGAAAAACACAAGTCTAACAAGACACTTATTTGGCCATAAAGTTCCTTGTAAAATAAGAAACATTAACTTTTGTTTGATAACTAAATCATTTAGGGTCTATTTAGTATGGTTTGTTTAAGTAGAGCTTATTCAAGTAAAGCTTATACGAATAGAGCTTTTAAGAAAAGAAATATTAGTCGTTTAGCTGTCACTTATAGCTTTTAAGAAATATTGTACAAATATTTTAGTGGGCAAGTTTTTTTTTTTTTTTAGTTATGTTACAAGAGAATTGAAGTAAAACTTTTAAAATAAAACAAGGTATTTTAGATAATTCTATACTTTAAGAAGTTCTACAACCTTTATTTCCAAAAGCAAAAAATTTGAGTTTTTTCAAGTAAAGGCAAAATAGTTTTTAAAATCTAAAAAACGATTCTCTTATTTGCAACCAAACACCTAAAAGGCGTTCAATAGAGCTTTTGACGTTAGAAAAGCTCTTTTATCCTGTAAATTCGTATCTTACTTATTTTATTTATTAATTTTATTTTTCTTTTAGTGGGGGTAAAACATATTAAATAAACTAAAATTTGAGAATATTAAAGGCCAAATAAGGAGTCTTGGCCTAGTTTAAAATTTTAATCTTGTAAGAAGCCTTGTTTTATCATAATTCATCATAATTTGAATCTTTTGACCATGTATTAGCCCTAACACTTCCTTAGCAAATACAACATCTCATTTTTTTGCCCTCTTTTCATGTTCTCCACCATAGAATTTGAAGCAAACCAACAACTCTGAGTTTGTTTTAGGACATTAAATCTTTATAAATAAATTCTCAACAAACTCACAGAAGGTTCAAAAGGCAAGTTCCCTCCAATCTAAAAATTAGGGTTCCTAAAGGCTTAAAACTCTAGCTTCACACTATGCATAAAACACTTCAAAATAGCATGCATTACACGCTATAACCTTATATATTTTTTTTATTTGTTGTGTAGGCTCAACTCGCATATCTCTCCCAATTAAAGATCAATTTTATTCATAAAAAATTCCTATTTAATCAAGACTCCCAAAGTAAATTCGCTATACCAAGTTTCTTTGACACTAGGAGCTCTTCAAAAGGTTGGTGAGTCGTATCTTTTATACAACCTACCATGTCATCACAGGATCACTCAATCAGTAAGATTCTACTATGTTACAATCTTCTAGAACTATAGTAAACATTTTGGCGACTTCAATGAGAAGTTTCGGTAGGATCTTGCAATGGTAAAGTGTAGCTCACGTATACATATATATAAATATTAATTTTAGGCATATCATAAAATCATATAACATAAAAATTTTAATTATATAGAAAAAATAGTAAAACTAAAATAAATATGGGCAAGAAAATAAAATTTAGCCTGTGCAATGAAAGGCACACATGTAACATTGTCCTAAAGCCAAAGAAACCTTCCTTCATGAGGATAAGTATAGTTCTCCTTAACTCTAAGAGACAACCTAAATGCTCTCAGCCACTTTCTTTGATGAATACGATGACTATAAGAAAATATGAAGTCTTATAAGGTCGATTTATCCATAGATGGGGCAGTGCAAGTCACCACTCCCCTTTTGATTGCGGCTGGTGGTGGCCGTCCCTCCACATCATATTTAAACATCTTCTGGTCCTTTTTTAAATCAAAAATGACTAAACTATTGTGTAAATTAAGAAAAAGAGTCTAATGATGTAAAATGTCATCATTTTCATTGTCGAAGAGTCATTAAAAAATAGCAGCAGCATTGACTAATCGTTGTTTTTCGACGATGATGGGTAATTCAGTTTTTAATTATTTTTATTTTTTAAATTAATTTAATTTTTATATATAATACTGACACTTAATTTTAATAAAGTATTGTAGCCTAATGGTCAAAGTGCTACCTTTCAACTTAAAGGTCTTGCATTTAAGTCTCACTAAGTTCATTATTTTCATCCTTCATACATATAAGGGTATTTTGGTACTTTTACCTTATTTGATAGTCAAAAGATGGTTTTACCCTTTTGACTGTTAAGTCAAATAATTTTTTTCATCTGACAGGGTTTTTATGACCTTTTTGAAACTTCGGAAAAAATAAATTTTGTCATCTAATAAGGGTTTTTATGACCCTTTTGAAACTTCGGGAGTCGTTCAGTCCCTTTTGCCAAACTTCAGAGGTCTTTATGTTCTTTACTCTCAGGAATTTTAATACCAACTTTGCATCATTGTTCGAAGGACTATTGCTTCTACCTACTTAGAGACATAATCTACTACTACAAAGATGTATTTCTGAACGCCTAGTGGAATGAATGGTCCCATAAAGTCAATTCTCAAACATCAAATATTTTTACTTTTAAAATGCTATGCAAGGGCATCTCTGGTTTTCTTGATATGTTTTCTGTCCTTTGGCATCAATCACAACATATAACATGAAAATTGGCATCTTTGAACAATGATGGCCAATAAAATCCGCATTGTAGTACTTTGGTAGCCATCTTATCTCCTCCATAATAGAGAAGAGTAGCAATGCTACAAAATGTATTCTATCTCCCCATGTGGCACGCACCTTCTAATCATTTAATCTATACATTGTTTTAACAAGAAAGGCTCGTCTTAATAATAGAACTTTACATCATGTAAGAGCTTCTTTTTTTACTCAGAAGTTAGATCGAGAGGAAGGATACCACTAACAAGATAATTGAAAAAATCTGCATATCATGGTATATTAGAGTGCTATGCTACCAAAAGTTGCTTGTCTAAAAAGAACTCATTGATCAAAGTCTTATCTTTGTTCCTTTTCTTTAGTCTTGACAGATAGTCCACAACTTGATTCTCAATATTCTTTTTATCTTCAATTCGAACTTTTATAGTAGCAGTATCCACTAAATCAACTAAGGTTTTACGTCCTTCTTGGTAATTAAGTACTTGATGGAAAAATGATTTATGTAGACAATCACCTTGACTCTAAGTAAGTGTGATTTGAATTTGTCGAAGAATGACACTACTATTAATAGCTTTTCTTCTCTGGTTGTATAATTAGTCTGTGCATCATTTAAGGTCTTGCTCGCATAATATATAGTGTGGAAGACCTTGTCTTTTCTTTGCCCAATGATTGATCCTAGTACTGAATCACTAGCATCACACATTAGCTCAAAAGGTAGATCCCAATCTGGTGCTATAATAATTGGTACTAAAGTGAGCTTTTTCTTCAAGGTTTCAAATGCTTTAAGATAGGCTTCACCAAAATTAAATTGTACCTCTTTCTCTAATAAGTTATACAAGGGTTTGGAGATCTTGGATAAGTCTTTGATAAATCTTCTATAGAATCCTGCATGTCCGAAAAAACTCCGTACTCTTTTCACAGTGGTTGGTGGTGGTAGCTTCTCAATTTTTTTATCTTTTCCCAGTCTACCTCTATCCCTCTTAAAGATATTTTATGGTCTAAGACAATACCTTATTTGACCATAAAATTGCACTTCTCCCAATTTAGCATTAGATGGTCTCCTCACTTCTTTTAAGTACAAATACTATATTTTCAAGGCATAAATCAAAATATCACCAAAAACTGAGAAGTCATCTGTAAATATCTTAAGAAAGTTATCCATAATGTTCAAAAATATTTCCATCGTGCACCGTTGAAACATTGCAAGTGCATTACAAAGTCTGAATGACATCCTCCTAAATGCAAATGTTCCATATAGACAAGTAAATGTGATTTTCTCTTAGTCTTTCGAGGCTATTGCAATTTGATTATAGCCCAAATATCCATCCAAAATGCAGTGGCGCTCAACTAATCTGTCTAACATCTGGTCAATGAAAGGCAATGGAAAGTTCACGTATACAGTTACTATTCACGTATATAGTTACTATTCATGGGTACTGTTCATACGTACGGTTACTATTTATATGAAACAGTGGGAGCCGATCCTAGCAGAAAGCAGTTCGTGGTGAAAAGCAATTATGGTAAAATACGAAGTTGAGAAGTTCAATAGAGGTAATTTTACATTGTGGAAAATGAAAATAAAGGCAATTTTAAGGAAAAACAAGTGCTTAGAAGCGATTGATGAAAGGCCCGCTGATATTACTAATGATATCAAGTGGAATGAGATTGACAGTGTTATCCAGTGTAGCGAAAAAGAAGACAGCAAAAGAGATCTGGGATACTCTCATAAAATGTATGAGGCCAAATCTTTGCACAATAAGATCTTCTTAAAAAGGAGATTGTATACTCTTCGAATGATAGAATCCACTTCAGTAACAGAGCATATCAACACGTTAAATACTCTATTTTCCCAACTCACTTCCTTGGGGCATAAAATAGAGGCAGGTGAACGTGCGGAGATTTTACTTCAAAGCCTACCAGATTCGTATGATCAACTCATCATCAACTTGACGAATAATATTCTAACAGAATTCTTAGTCTTCGATGATGTTACAGCTGCTGTATTGGGAGAAGAACGAAGACGAAAAAATAAAGAAGACAAACAGGAATGTTCGCAGCAAGCAGAAGCTTTGACAATGATGAGAGGTAGATCAACAGAACGTGGCCCCAGTGGGAGTCAAAATCATGGTAGACCAAAATCTAGAAGTAAAAAGAACGTCAAATGCTACCATTGTGGCAAGAAAGGCCATCTGAAGAAAGATTGTTGGGGATTGAAGAAACGTGCAGAGGACAAACCTCAAGGGAATATTGCAAGCACCTTAGATGATGGTGAAATTTTATACAGCGAGGCAGCAACAATTGTTGAAAGCGGAAAACAGTTCTCTGATGTATGACTCATGGATTTTGGAGCTACATGGCACATGACCTCTAAAAGAGAATGGTTCCATCAATATGAACCTACCTCTGGAGGATCTGTATATATGGGGAACGATCATGCTTTGGAAATCACTGGAGTAGGATCCATCAAGATGAAGATGTACGATGGTACTGTTTGTATTATCCAGGAGGTGCGACATGTGAAAGGCCTCAAGAAGAATCTTTTGTCATTAGGACAATTAGATAACACTGGGTCTAAGACCCAAATTGAAAATGAGATAATGAAAATTCTCAAAGGCGCGCTTGTAGTAATGAAAGCAGAAAAGGTTACTGCAAATTTGTACATGCTTAATGGAGAAACACTGCAGGAAGGAGATGCATCTGTTGTATCAACTAGTTCAGCAGAAGAGTCAACGATAATGTGGCATCGTAAACTGGGCCATATGTTAGAACGAGGTTTGAAGATTCTCTCTGATCAAAATTTACTTCCTGGGCTCAAATCGGTTCATTTACCTTTCTGTAAGCATTGTGTCACAAGTAAGCAGCACAGATTAAAGTTTAGCACATCCAGTTCTAGAAGTACAGAAATTCTAGAATTGATCCACTCTGATGTTTGGCAAGCACCGGTGATGTCCTTAGGAGGAGCGAGATATTTTGTATCATTCATAGATGATTACTCCAGGAGATGTTGGGTGTATCCAATTAAGAAGAAGTCATATGTGTTTGAAGCTTTCAGAATATTCAGAGCACGTGTAGAACTTGAATCAGAAAAGAAGATCAAGTGTTTAAGGATAGATAATGGAGGAGAATATACTGGTGAGGATTTTATTGCATTCTGTCAACAAGAAGGCATCAAGCGGCAATTCAGCAGAGCTTACACGCCTCAGCAGAATGGAGTAATAGAGCGGATGAACAGAACCTTATTAGAGAGAACAAGAGCTATGTTAAGAACTGCAGTTTTAGCCAAAGAATTTTGGGCAGAAGCAGTCAAAACCACATGTTATGTGGTAAATCGGTCACCATCAACAGCAATCGAGTTAAAGACACCGATGGAGATGTGGACTGGAAAACCAGTTGATTATTCTCACCTTCATACTTTTGGAATTCCTGTGTACGTGATGTATAATCCCCAAGAAACAATGAAGCTAGATCCAAAATCCAAAAAATGCCTTTTCTTGGGATATACTGATGGAGTCAAGGGGTATCGCCTGTGGGATCCCACTACCCACAAGGTCGTTATCAGCAGAGATGTGATATTTGTAGAAGATAAACTACAAAGGAATGATAAAGATGATAGCACAGTGAAGGAAAATCTAGAGACTACAATGGTACAAATGGAAAATAATCAAGTACAAGAAGATTCAGATTCTTCTGAAGCAGTACCAGGGCACGAAGAACAAGAACTAGCAGAGTCTGAGGCTACAGATGATCGTCGATCAACTCATGAGAGACGACCACCAGCGTGGCACTCAGAGTATGTTATGGAGGCTTATGTTGCATACTGCCTTCTAATAGAGGATGGAAAGCCAACAACTTTCCAGGAGGCTTCTAAAAGTCAAGATGTTTCTCTATGAATGACAGCAATGCAAGAAGAGATTGAAGCTTTGCATAAGAACAAAACATGGGAGCTGGTTGCACTGCCACGTGGAAGAAAAGCCATTGGAAACAAATGGGTCTACAAGATCAAACGGGATGGCAATGACCAAGTGGAGTGGTATTGTGCGAGAATGGTGGTGAAAGGTTATGCTCAGAAAGAAGGTATTGACTTTAATGAGATATTTTCCCCTGTGGTTTGACTCACGACAGTCAGAATAGTCCTGGCAATATGTGCTACATTTGACTTACATCTAAAACAGCTAGATGTGAAGACAGCTTTTCTTCATGGAGAACTTGAAGAAGAAATTTATATGCTCCAACCAGAAGGTTTTAAAGAAGAAGGAAAAGAAAACTTGGTTTGCAGGTTGAACAAATCTCTGTACGTTTCAAACAGGCACCGAGGTGTTGGTACAAGAGATTTTATTCCTATATCATCAGCCTTGGATACAACAGACTTAGTTCAGACCATTGTACATACTACAAAAGGTTTGAAGATGATAATGATTTTATTATTTTACTGTTGTACGTGGATGACATATTGGTGGCAGGCCCCGACAAAGATCGAGTCCAAGAATTGAAGGCACGGTTGGCTAGGGAATTTGATATGAAGGACTTGGGACCAGCAAACAAGATTCTAGGGATGCAAATTCACCGAGACAGAAATAACAGGAAGATTTGGCTTTCTCAAAAGAACTACTTAAAGAAAATCTTATGGCGCTTCAACATGCAAGATTGTAAGCCAATTAGTACCCCACTCCCTGTTAATTTCAAGTTATCCTCTAAGATGTGTCCTAGCAAAGAAGCAGAAAGGAAGGAGATATCTCGAGTACCGTATGCATCAGCAGTGGGAAGTTTAATGTTCGCTATGATTTGTACCAAACCAGACATTGCATAAGCAGTGGGAGCAGTTAGTAGATACATGGCGAATCCTGGTAGAGAGCATTGGGGTTGTGTCAGGAGGATCCTTAGATACATTAAGGGTACCTCAGATGTTGCTTTATGTTACAGAGGATCAGATTTTATTGTTAAGGGCTATGTGGATTCAGATTTTGCAAGAGACCTTGATAAAAGAAAATCCACTACTGGCTATGTGTTTAAACTTGTAGGAGGAGCTGTAAGCTGAGTTTCAAAACTGCAAACTATTGTGGCATTATCTACTACAGAAGTAGAATACATGGCAGCTACACAAGCTTGCAAGGAAGCAATTTGGATACAAAGATTACTGGAGGAGCTCGAGCACAAGCAAAAGAAAGTTGAATTATTTTGTGACAGTCAGAGTGCCTTGCACATTGCAAGGAATCCAGCTTTTCATTCAAGAACGAAGCACATAGGTGTTCAATATCACTTTGTTCGTGAAGTGGTAGAAGATGGAAGTGTGGATATGAAAAAAATTCATACAGATGATAACCTAGCAGATGTGTTGACCAAGCCCACCAATACCAACAAGTTTGTATGGTGTAGATCCTTGCATGGCCTAGCAGACACGTAGGCAACATGGCTTTGGCGAAGAAGAAAGAATGATGTGGAGACTTGATTGATTCTCAATCAAATCTCCAAGTGGGAGAATTGTTGGTAGCTGGCACCGTGTGCCAGCTACATAATTGCTGGCATACGGTGCCAGCACTTATTTCATGGTGGACAGCCATTTCTTGGCTGTCCACCATACTAAACTCTCCTTATAAATGGGAGAGTTTAGCAATTCATAATTCATTCTTAAAAAAATGCAATTTTGAGAGAATTTATATTCTTTGAGTGATTTGAGAGAATTGGGTGTATTGGGGTTTTGGGTTGTGAGGCTAAAACACTACAATACTTGTATTCTCTATTTTTAATAGTAAGAGATTCTTCTGTCTTCGCCCGTGGACGTAGGCTAAAAGCCGAACCACGTAAACTTGTGTTTTGTCTTATTTTTATTTTTATTATTTTTCTCAATTTCGCTTTAGCTGCGACCTTGCATCACCCCTCAATTTCCTAACAAAAAATCCATTTAAGAAAACGCTGCCCGAGAAGGGTTATTTAGTCCTTGTGAGCTGAGATGAACTTTGCATAATGCTCTTCCTTAGATCCTGACTTGTGGTTGTAGTATTCAACCACAGCAGCACCAGCTAATGCAACAAGAGTTGAGCCTGAGCATGCAACCTGATATTAAATTGGTTGGAGACAAATAGTTAGCAAGGCAGAAGTAAATTGAACGAAGTTTGAACTATAAAGGACTGAAACTTGGAACATAAAGCTTTATAATAGAAGACAGAGAAATTAAGGAAAAATAAAGCACCTGTCAGAAGAATTCCGGCTGCAAACTTCAGAACAAGTTCTAACTACTAACAAGAATGATTACTATTGGCATTTTTTCTTATAATCTGGACTTCTGCTAGATTTCTCGGTTAAATTTAGTTTGAAATTGGGCCTCCCGAAGAACTCTGAAATCTTTGAGAAGCAATTAAGTTAAAATTTCTCACTGGATCAGTAACCCAGATGGATTGAACCTCAAACCTTATGGTAGCAAACTACATCACTAATAATTAGGGCATTTAAATATGAGAGTTCCTATTATATCACTTAAAGCAGTTCTATGACTTCAACATCAGTAACAATAAAAATTATAAGGCTTGTTTATATTTTTAAAAGATGAAAATATTACACAGAGACCTCCTAAGTTATGGCATTGTCTACTTCAACCTCCGTAAACATTTTTCTTTAGAAGCATAACAAACCTCCTTAAACAAAAAAAACAGGACAAAACATTCAAGACGTAACAAGCTTTGCAGTGCACAACAGCATGACTATATAACAAGAAGTGAAAATACATATAGACATGCATATAATCCTCAAGGGTCCAAACCATCTAACAACACCATGACAATTAAGCTTGCTGAAGGTAGCAACAGCTTATGAAATCCACCACCACCACCAGTGATTACCCTAACTTTTTAACATATCCTCATTATCACCATCACCAACACCAGCGAACATAATGTTAGAGTTGGTGCTTACGTGTCATTCCAATATTGTATAAATATTAATTGTTAATATTTATATAATATATATAAAAGATAATTGTTAATATTATAATAAATGGTATCATGCTTGTTACGCTATAGACATTGTATGATCTGAAGAAGTTCAGATTTGGCCTAAAAGAGTTTAGACCAGAGCTGAGAGTTAGCAATACTGAGAGTTATAAATACTAAGAGTTAGCAGATTATAATAATCAGTGAAATCTAAAGAGTTAGAGTCTTGTTTGTAATGGGACAAAAATCTAAGGGCATACCAGTAATGACATAGTAGCAAAAAGTTATAATAATGTTAGAAAATATCATTATACAAGTATGTTTTCAAATACAATGTCCCTGATCTATTTTAATCGGTGCAGGTATATTGGTGAATCTCTTTTATATAGATAAATATATGTTATATCTGTATGGTACATATGGTTGTTCTTAACTGATTGTGAGCTTATCGAAAGCTCATATAAGCATACAGGTATTCAGTAAGGATTGAGTACTGAACAGACTCACGAGGACCTCAATAGACATATTATGAAGTCGTCCATTGTGTGTCCTCTCTAGTTGAGTAGTATTTATGATCCTTTAACCTGAGCGCCATAGTGGGCTTATGAGTTCCATCATGCTTTGGTTTCACGTATGTCAAAGACCTTTCATGGTTTGACCATTACGTATCGTTGGGTATAATTTGATGCTTATAAAGTCTAATGTGCGTAGATATGAGATCCGTCAGCTCACATATGTGAGTTTAATATTCTGATGCTCTAAGATTGTATTTTAAAAAGTCTTGTGGCCATAAGCATAAACTCGAGAAAAGAGTTTTTTGTAGGGTTGAATAATATTGCAAAGGTGTTTGCTATATTGTTTATCGAGATACAAATCTGGAGATGAGTTAAGGGATGAACATGTGGAGATTTGACAGTAATGATCTATATCTCCACTCATCCAAGATATATGTAACAGAAAGATTAAACGAATATGTTATAACCTCAGTTTGTATAATGTAACGCGCTAATTTGTAATATCCGTGATGTGTGCGTAAGGCATCGATCACGAACTCATAGAACAGTTCCATTTAAAAAATCAGGTGTGGACCTAGAGAGTTTTACAATATGAAGTGTACTCGTTATGCACTAGGGTAGTGTATTGGATTGAATAGTTTAATTCAATAAATTCTAGCAAACTGGGATATTTGTTTCAGTTTCCTTTAAAATGAGCACGTGCCAAGGCTTAAGAGTTAAGTACATTAATTGGGTAACAATAGTTGTTGACCAATGGGATGATGACACGTGGTACATTGTAGACCATTTATTGTTTGATTTTATAATTACCAAAATGACCTTACTTGTAAGACAAGTAAAGTCGTTTATTTATTCAAAAATGTTTTGAATAAATAAACATATTAATTATTATTATTAATATTATATTATTTAAAGTCAAACAATTATTTTAATTGTTAAATCACAAATCACAAGTTTTTGTTTTTATTATTATTTATGTGATTAAAATAAAATCAAATATGTAGTAATGGATTAAGAATAAATGTCATGCTTGGTGAGACATTGCCATTAGCTTGCAAAATGAGGGAAAATCAATAGCAAATGAAAGTTATTTCATTTTTTTTTTTGTATTCATTCGGCCATGACATTTGCAAATAAAAGTCAACAAATATTTTGACAAATTAAAAAAACATAGAAACATATATTAAGGTAATTGTTACCATACCTGATGGGTCCTTGTGTTGTTAACAATGTGAAGCAAAAATTGATAAAATAAAAGGTGTTTCAATTTTTGAAGATAGATGATCTGGTCATCACATTTCAATAATGAGACAAATTTTGTTTTATCTTATTTTGCCTGTTGCAACAAATGGTCAACAAAAGTTGTTTAATCATAAATAATGTAGTAATATTATTTAAACACATGTCTTAAATTGTTTAATGTGATTAAATAATTAAAAGACATGAAAACATATTGTAAAAAGGCAAGCATGAGTTGTCATTCCATGGGGCCATCTTCATCTTCAAAACTGGCTTGAAAATAAATTGGTTTTTCATTTTAAGTGGTGGTTTTGGTTCATCCATAAGAGAGTGTGGAGAGAACGAAAGCAATTTTCAAGTATTAAAATAAATGTAGTAGGCATATTTTATCTTTCAAGTTATAAGAAAGTTGATTAAAAATCATCAAGATATAATTTAAAGAGCAAGCCATGTGCGTTGGGAATGCGAGGATCGATGACAGACAAAGAAAGAAGGCAAAAATACGAAGACGATATCCAGACGTGAGCGTCGCAGTGCTAGGTAATGGGCGTCGTGGCTCCAAGCACGATCACCCAGCGCCGTGGCACCAAGAAGTGGGCACTGCAGCGCTAGTGCGAGAAAGCTATTTTCTATTTTAGATTATTTTGTTTTGACTCTCACTTGTTACAATACTCCCTAAAACTACTCCTACACATTTAAGGTTAACCTAGGTCATCCTAAAGCCTATATAAATGCTCTCAATTGGCTTGTAAACATATCTTTGTGATCTTAGTGACATTTTAGTGATATCTTTGTAACATCTTTGTGATCATAGCATTCTTTATGATTCTTAATGAGAGAAACCCCTTGTTTACAAGAGATGATGAGTTATTTGTGAGTCTTTCTTGTAAAATGCATACTTTGTGAGTACCTTGTGATTCAATAATAAGATAGTGCAATCTTGATCCGCCGTGGATGTAAACAAGTTGCCAAACCATGTAAATTGTATGTGTTATTCTTCTACCTTTCTCTCTCTAGATTCTTAATTGCTTGTTTCTGCATTATATTACTTGGGATATTTGCTTGTTTAACATGGCCATACCCAAGATATGAGATAGAGAAATTCAACGATATAAATGACTTCAATCTGTGGAAGATGAAATTGAAGTAGAAAGAATGGACATTCAAGAAAGAGCTCACAACATAATTGTTCTGTCATTGAGCGATGAACTACTGAGGGAAGTAGCATATAAGATAACAGTAATTGGTTTTTAGAAGAAGTTTGACTCTTTTTATATGTGAAAGTTATTAGCTAATAGATTGCATATAAAGAAAAAGTTGTATTAGTTGTCCATATCAGAGGGGATGCTGATAAAAGATAATTTAGATGCCTTTAACAAGATCATTCTTGATCTTAAGTCTATCAACATCAAGATAGAAGATGAAGATAGGGCGATTATCCTACTGAGTTCACTTTTTAAGAGTTATGAGAGCTTTGTTGATACATTACTCTACGGCAGAGAGAGTTTAATGATGAACAATGTGAAATCATCATTAAACTTAAAGCTATTAGAAAAGTAGATTGAGAGTAATATAGAAAGTTTATCTATAAGAGGAAGGCCCTCATATAGAGATGGGAGGGAAAAAGGATCAAGATCGAAGTCTAAGACTCCTAAGAAGTGTTATTGTTATAAGAAAGAATGGCACTTTATAAATGACTGTCTGGAGAAGAAAACACAAGACAATAAGAAAGCGGATGATGTGGTTTACTATGATGATAGCTATAATAGCGTAGAGACTCTAATCACTACTGATGCTAAGAGTATTGAATAATGGGTTCTTGATTCTGGTTTTACATTTCACATGTGCCTGCAAAAGTCTTGATTTATAAATTTCCAGCTTATTAGTGGTGGTAAGGTATTAATAGATAATGACGTTGTATGTCAAATGATGGAAATTGATAGTATTAAACTTAGGCTGCATGATGGGCTAGTAAGAGAGTTGACAGAAGTTAGGTATGTTCCTGGCCTCAAGAAAAACTTGATCTCATTAAGGACTTTAGACCAGAATGGGTGTTCCATTAGGATCGACGAAGGAGTTTTGAGAGTATTAAAAAGTTCTATGGTGGTAATGAGATGAGATAAACATAAAGGTGTTTATGTGCTTAAGGGAGAAGTTGTAAGTGGTTCTACATTATTCTCTGTAGATGATGAGAATATGCAAACTAAGTTGTGGCATCTTAGACTAGCACACCTGATGCGATATTTCTATATCATAAATTAAGTGCAAGTATACACTATCGTATGCAAGTAATAAAGAGACTAAATAAGTCGGATATTGAACCCACAGGGATAATTTTTATTTTTAAACCAATTACTAAAATTATGTCTTCCTAATAATTATTCAGATAAATAAAAATCTAAGAATGAATGTAAGAAATATAAAAGCAAAAACACAATGTAATGAGATTTAAATGATAGCACGTAGAGAAAACCTAGGATTAATACTATCCCTCAATATTCTTTCTAATGATTAACCTTATAATATTTAACTCCCTTAGTCTTTATTATTGATCAAGACACTAATGTATTCACAAGCCTTTTCCAAGGTCATGCAAGTATACCTTAATTTACCAAATACCTATATTCCTTTTGTACTTGTAATAAATTAAGATTCATTAAGATTAGGTCTTATTGATCATACATGCCAATTAGGTATATTCCTATCCTAAATTGAAACTTGCATATGCAACATTGAATGTTACTCTACAATCATGCATCAAATTACCTAGGTCTAAATATTATGATTCCTCTTCCGAGTTTATCAATAATATTACCAACTCATTCACCATATATTGGCCAGATATATTGAAGCATTAAACACAAGTAATTTAAATAATAAATGACTAAGTTTATTAAATATTCGAAAGATATGGCAATTAAGCACACATATTGAGTTCAAGTATTAACCCTAGAAAACAAGTTTAGCTCATGGCTACAAGAGAACAGCAGTAAAAATAATTATAAATCATGATACAATTATTAGCAAACCGATATAGACGTCGAATTGCTCTTAATTACGCTGCCTAGGAACTCTTGATGCCGAAGAACGTCTTGTATCTCTCTCTAAAGTTGCTTCAATTAAGCTCCTATTACTCTCCAAGACTTGTGCTCTGTATTCGTGGTGCTCTTGGGTCGTCTTGGATTCATTCTTGAAGGTTGGGAATGAGTGGCTTTTTATAGGGATTGATATGAGCTTGAAAATCTCAATTCTCGTCGGACTAGGACTCGCACTACCGCTGGAGCGCTATGCATCTGTCCCTGGGGCGACGCGTGAAAAAGCTATTACCGCTGGAGCGGTGGGATCTTGGCGCTGGGGCGCTGCATGAAAACGGCTTCACCGCTGGCACGGTATGTTGATAGCGCTGGGGCAATGGAGCGTCGCTGGCGCGGTGACTCTTCGGCGCTGGGGCAACAATACTTGTGGCGCGGGGGCGCTGGACTCATAATTTGAAAACTTTACATTGCACATAAATAGCCATCTAGTCTCATAAAACCATAAAATATCAATAATAAAAACATGAGAAAATATATGACAAATTTGCCCTTATCAACACCCATGTAAGAGAAACCTAAATATTTAGTCAAAAGGCGTTTGGTAAAGATAAATTTCAACCATCGGTATTTTGTGAATATTGTGTGCTTGAGAAAGCACATAGGGTGAGGTTTAATACCGATAAGTATAAAACTAAAGGGACTTTTAATGAAATACACTCAGATCTTTGGGGACCAACTCAAACAACTAATCGTTGTGGTACTAAGTATTTTCTCAGTTTAATTGATGACTTTTCAAGGAAGCTGTGGGTCTATATATTAAAGAGAAAAGATTAAGTGTTTGATACGTTCAAGACTTGGAAGGCTCTTGTTGAGAATCAGACTAGCAAAATGGTAAAAAGGCTACGGACTGACAATGGCCTCGAGTTTTATAATAGAGAGTTTGATGGATTTTGTGCCAAGCATGGGATTGCAAGGCATAGAACTATGAGATCAATACCGTAGTAGAATGGCGTAGCTAAGAGGATGAATAAAACCCTACTTGAAAGGGTTAGATGCATGCTTACCAATACGAAGATGTCAAAGGCTTTCTGGGGAAAAGTTGTGATGACTATAGTTTATTTGATAAATAGAAGTCTCTCTTCAATAATAGACTTCAAGACATCAGAAGAGAAATGGTCTGGCAATCCTCCTAAGTATGACTACCTTAGAATTTTTGGTTGCCCTGCCTTTGTTCATGTTAAGGAGGAAAAATTAGAACTTAAAGCTATCAAAAGGGTATTTATAGGGTATTTTGACGAAGTAAAATGATATAAGGTGTGTTGTAAAGAATTGACACCTCCAAAGAGTATCATAAGTCGCGATGTGACATTTGATGAGAAAACAATATTAAAAGCCTCCCAAGAAAATGAGCAAGAGAAATCTATGTCCAAGGAAGACTCAGCACCCGAGTTAATAGAAGTTGAAGTGGAGCCTGATAGTGGATCTGATGCCCCAGATTAATACTTTAACAAGAAAATCCTTGAAGATGAACCAAGAACACCAGCGAGTTTCTCTAAGTCTACCCAACTAAGACTAGGACTCCTGAAATAGAACTTAAAGAGTACCAGTTAGCCAGAGATAAGCTAAGGATAATGATTAACCCACTAATCTGGTATGCACAAATAGATTTAGTTGCTCATGCCTTTAATTCTGCTTACACTATTGAATTTGATGAGTCTAGAACATATGGTAAGGCTATAAAGAGTAAAAATAAAAAATAATGGCAGCAGGCCATAGAAGAGGAAATTAGTTCTCTTAAGAAGAATAATACCTGAAAGTTGGTGAAGAGACCTCAAAGAAGCTAAATAGGTGCAAGTGGGTGTATAAAGTGAATGAGAAGATACCGGGGATAAAGCCTATTAGATTCGATGCTAGGTTAGTTGCACAGGATTTTACTCAGAGAGAGGGAGTAGAGTTTCATGAGATATTTTCTCCAGTCATCAAGCACACATTTATTAGGATTCTGTTAGCTATATGTGCAAATCTTAATTTACATCTAGAGTAGATGGATATAAAGACAGCTTTTCTACATGAAGATATTGAAGAGAAAATATACATGGTGCATCTGCAAAGGTTTGTAGAGCCCGAAAAAGAAGATTATGTTTTTTTACTGAAGAAGTCATTATATGGGTTAAAACAATCACCTAGGCAGTGGTATAAGAGATTTGATGAGTTTATGATGGTTTATGACTTTAGTAGCAACAAATATGACTGATGCGTGTCTATTAATAGCATGAGTAGTGGGATGATATGTTTGCTTCTATACTTCAATGATATGTTGATTGCATGTAAGAACATGAAAAAGATACAAAAACTCAAGAAGTAGTTGAGTAGCAAGTTTGAGATGAAGGATTGAAGAGCAGTAAAGAGAATTTTGGGTATGAATATTAGGAGGGAAAGAAGGGATGTTATTTTCTACTCTCAATAGCGATATATACTCAAGATCCTAGAGAAGTTTGGTATGTCCAATGCAAAGGTTGTCTCTACTTTTTTTGCCATACATTTTAAACTTTCAACAGCACAGTCACCAACATTCGAAGAGGAGAAACTACAAATAAGTAAAGTACCATATGTAAGCATTGTGGGGAGCATTATGTATGTAATAGTTTGTACAAGACCAAACATAGCACAGGCTATAAGTATGGTGAGTAGATACATAGCGAATCCAGGTAAGGATCACTGGCTTGCAGTGAAGTGGATTTTAAGATATCTCAAAGGGATGTCGGATCATGGGTTGATATATAAAATGGATGAAGACAATAGTGTAATGGTAAGAGGATATGTAGACTCAGATTATGTAGGTGATCTAGACAAGAGAAGATTGTTGACAGGTTACGTATTCATAGTGTTTAGGTATAGTGTGTGTTAGAGATCAGTTTTACAACATATGGTTGCACTATCTACCACAGAGGAGGAGTAGATAGTTATTGGAAAAGCTATTAAGAAGGCCTTGTGGTTGAAAGGCCTTGTGGTTGAAAGGCATATGCACAGAGGTAATGACTACTGAAGATGTGAACACCAGTGTGTATTGTGATAGCCAAAGTGTCATACACCTAAGCAAGCATCAAGTGTTTCGCGAGAGGTCTAAACACATTGATATGCAACTCTATTACATTCGAGAGATTATCCAAAGTGATGAAGTAAGTCTAATAAAGATAGCATCATTTGAAAATCTTGCAGACATGTTGACTAAACAACTACCCTCGATTAAGTTTATCCTATGCAAGGACTTAACCAGAGTCACTACTATGTGAGGGTGACTGAAGAAGTAAATATGAAAGATCGAGATACTTTGTGAATGCTTTTGAATCAATGAGGAAATTTGTGAGAAAGTTAATTAAAAATTATCGGGATATAATTTAGAGAGCAAACCAAGTATGTTGTGAATGCGAGGATTGAAGACGAATGAAGAAAATAGGCAAAAATGCGAAAACAGTGCCCAAGCGTAGGCGATGCGGTGCCTCAGACAATGAGTGGGAGCCGTGGTGCCAAGAGCCCAATGCTGCTACGCCAAGCACGATCACCCAGCGCCGCGGCACCAGAATTCCTGTTTTGGATTATTTTGTTTCAACTCCCATTTGTTACAAGACTCCCTAAAATGACTTTCACACATTTAAAGTTAACATAAGTTATCCTAAAGCTTATATAATGACTCTTAATTGGTTTGTAAACAAATCTTTGTGATCTTAACAGAGTTATTACTATGTGAGAGTGACTAAAGAAGTGGATATGAAAGATCGAGATACTTTGTGAATGATTTTGAATCAAGGAGAGAATTTGTGAGAAAGTTAATTAAAAATCATCGGGATATCATTTAGAGAGCAAACCAAGTGCATTGTGAATGCAAGGATTGAAGACGGATGAAGAAAATAGGCAAAAATGCAAAAATAGTGCCCAAGCGTAGGCGATGCGGTGCCTCAGACAGTGAGTGGGCGCCGTGGTGCCAAGAGCCCGGTGCTGCTACGCCAAGCACGATCACCCAGCGGCGCGGCACCAGGATTCTTGTTTTGGATTGTTTTGTTTCAACTCCCACTTGTTACAAGACTCCCTAAAATGACTTTCACATGTTTAAGGTTAACCTAAGTCGTCCTAAAGCCTATATAAAGGCCCTCAATTGGTTTGTAAACAAATCTTTGTGATCTTAGTGATATCTTTGTGATCATAGCATTTTTTGTGATTTTTAGTGAGAGAAACCACTTGTTTACAAGAGAGAATGAGTTTTTTTGTGAGTATTTCTTATAAAAGACATACTTTATAAGTGTTTTATGATTCAATAATAAGATATTGTGATCTTGATTCGCCTTAGACATAGGCAAGTTGTCGAACCACGTAAATTTTATGTGTTATTCCTCTACCTTTTTCTCTCTAATTTCTTAATTGCTTATTTCTGCATTATATTACTTAGATATTTACTTGTTTAATTGCTTGCGCTTCAACACAAGTGTTGGAAAACTATTCATCTTCTTCTCCATTTCAAATGGTTAGCCATAAATGAGCAAAATGGGCTTGTTTTATTTTGTTCAAGTGTTGAGCAAATTAAAACTATTTCATTGCTTTGTTATATACAAAATGATTAAAGCGTTTAACCATAATCTCAAATTTAAAGAGTTTAAACTATGGTTAAGAGTTAACTAAGATGATTAAGAGTTAAACACCATTACTAAAAATTTGAGCTGCTATTCTAACAATCCAAGCTTATCTTAGTTGGATCATAGAATTGCTAATGAGTACTCTTTGTGATAGACTCTGATTCGAAAATTTTTAAAAGCTTGACAAGTGATTCTCAATCTTTTAATTTCATTAACATAATTAAATTTAAATTTTAATGTGTTTGTTATACTAAAAATTAAAAAAAATCTTTTGCACTACGTTTAACTTATATATAAAATACGTAAATTTTATGTAATAAATACACACCATATCTACACACCCTAAAAAATTAGCACACTTTTACATAAACCCACCACCAGCAATCTTTTTTTTTTTTGTCATCCATTAAGAGTCATACGTTAAAAGACATTATTTGTTATAGAGAAATGCCTTGTTCATGTTATATCTTATACAAAAAAATCATCAGAAAGAAAACTTCTAAGGATTAGTGTTGATAAAGTTAAGTGAAACCTCAAAAGGAGAATTGTGGAGAACTGTGACAAATTAACTATCCATTAGGTTTTGAAATACAAGATGATATACATTTCAAAAACAATCGCGATCAACACCTACTTGAAATAAGATTTTCCTAAACCAAGGCAAAAACAAGAAACACAAATAAATCACAACATTGACTTCTTCATACTTATCAGAAATAGGGATATATAAAACCAGATGAGTTTTACAAATTCAGAGTTTCAGTTAATCCAGTGAGCCAAAAGGGGAAAAGAAATTAGATTATGCTCTCTCAACACTCTATTGGCAATAAATCACAGAGCAAGGTTTTTCATTTTAAAAAAAAAAAATCTCTGGATATTTCATAAGAGATATCCACTTTTAAAAAATGAACTTCAGATCAATTACAACCCAAAAAAAAATCCAAACTTTGATTTTAAGAAAAAAACTCAAATATCCAAAAAGAAAATAGATAGATAATTAAAGAATCAAAATTTACCTCGCGTGAATGATCTGGACGCTGGTTTTCGTATTGGTTTGAGATCAATTGTACGCGATCTAGCCCGCAATTCAACTTAGCCATAAGCACCCTTACTCACAACAAACAAATCCCAAGCAATAATTGTAAGAAACTCACAGAAAAAAAAAATCAAATGTTAAGATTCTTTAGACAAAAAATTACCAAAAGTTGTGAGCTTGTGTTGAACAATCCATTACCTTACAGATTCGAAAGTTGACTTGGGCTCCGACATTTTCAGAGAAATAACAAAATGGGTTTGTGTTTTGTTTTTGAGAGAACTAAAACAGAGAACAGAAACGAAGAGGTTTGGGATTTTTTTTGAAGAGAGTTTCTGTAATACCAGAAAATTTGAAAGGCGGTAGAGAAAGACACAGCCAAGTTGTTTATGTGAACATTGAAAAACGGTGGGCTGGACAGAAGAGGGTTAAATTCAAAATCCGCTGGTGCTATAATAAAAGAGAGATTATAATTTACATTTCTTGAAATTAAAAAGAAAAAAGGAAATCATATTTACCTTAGAAATTCTGATTGCTCTTCCGAAGACCAACATAGATTCTTACTCAACATGAAAATTGGATTTGAGGACCTCAAAGGTTATGAATTTCGCACATATAATGCTCTGATGTTATGAATGATAAGTACTTAGAGCAGAAAAGTACTGACATTCAAAAACGATTAGGGAAATCCAACTCTGAGTAGGACAAATTAACCAAGTAGAAATTGTATCCGCCATCTATAAACAACAGGCTTTGGCTCGCAAAATATTATCATCGCAACAATATCAATTAGCGATAGCTAACTTTCTTTCGATCAAGCAATGACAACCATCGTCAAGAACGCGGTTTTCTGTTTGTTTCTTGTGCTCAGTGCTCTCTTTCTTGTTGCTCCTCCTCCTCCGTGCAACGCACATGGTCTTAAAACTTGTGGGATTGATGCGATATATCAACTTGGAGACTCAATATCAGACACGGGCAATTTCATTCGCGAGCAACCTCAGTCTGTGTTTGCTCGGCTTCCCTACGGCGAAACCATTTTCAAGAATGCAACGGGCAGATGCTCTGATGGGTTGCTGATGATTGATAATTTTGGTAAGAAAACAATTTGCTTATTTTCTTCTCCACCTGATCTTTAAGTTAATTTTACTATTTACATATCTATAGGCTTGCTTTAATTGTTTTCACTACATATTGAATATTGAGTCGACGGTTGCTTAAGTTGTATTGTTATAAACAATTCTGTTGCAGCAACATCGGCTGGTATTCCCTTTCTTGCAGCCTACTGGAATCCGAAATTATCAAGTCACAGTCATGGAGTGAATTTTGCTGTTGCTGGCTCCACTGCTTTGCCTTGGCAGACTTTAGCAGAGAAAAAGATTTTATCTCCAATAACTAACAGTTCTCTCAATATTCAGCTTAACTGGATGTCCTCCTATTTCAATGGAATATGTCACGATGATGGAGGTAACTGTCTCTGTCTCTGTTATCTAATTAAATTATTCATTGGGTCTCATTTATTTAAAGACGAGTTCAGAATTATTGTCTCTTTATGTTTGAAATATAGATTGTGCTGGAAAACTTAAACATTCTCTCTTCATGGTTGGTGAAATTGGAGGAAACGACTATAATTATGCACTTTTACAAGGCAAAACCTTTGATGCCTGATGTAGTACAAGCCATAAAGAATGCCTGCTACGGTAAGTCTTCTTCTTACAAATCCATACAATTAATTTTATTAGCTTTACGCAGTGTTCTCAATTCTTTGATTTGGTTTTACAGAGAGTTATTGGTTTTGGAGCTACTAGGGTTGTTGTTCCAGGAAATTTTCCAATAGGTTGTATGCCAATCTATCTTACCGGATTCCAGACCAATGTTTCTGCTGCATATGATGAACTCCACTGCTTGAAGGACTTGAACAACTTGTCATTGTATCATAATCAACATCTCAAACAAGCCATTGAAGATCTGAAGAAAGAACATCCTAATGTTGCTGTTGTATATGGCGATTATTACAATGCATTCTTGTGGATTCTGCGCCGTGCTCGTTTGCTTGGTGAGTAAATAGAGATTATTGTCAGACCTTATCTTTTCTTAACTAATATATTATATACAAGTTTGATCTTTACTTACTTCTAACTTAAATCAACAGGTTTTGATTCTAGATCAGTGCAAAAAGCTTGTTGCGGTATTGGAGGTGATTACAACTTTAATCTCGCAAAAATGTGTGGATTTCCTGAAGTTTCAATTTGTCAAAATCCCCACAAATACATCAGTTGGGATGGAGTTCATTTGACTCATAAGGCTTATAAATACATGGCGACATGGCTTCTTCATAATATCATTCCTAAACTTCAGTGTTGATAGTACTACTTTAGATATATAATGTAATATATATAGTAGTTTACAGGAAAAAAAAAACTCTTTTATTTAGCATAGTTAATTACTCAGATATTTCATGTCTATGGGAACTTCAATTATTACGTAGTTTATTATTAAATTTTTATTTAATAAAGACATTAGTTTGTTTCTCCTTTGAGAAAATGCATGTGATTATTAAGCTCCTTAAATCCACTTAGGATTGTCTTCAATATATATATGGAATAGTGATAAAGACAGCAATCCGCAAGGTGCCAGACTTCTTGTCAATCTTCAGTGCTATATATATGGCAAGAGGCATTATTTAGTATCACGATTGTTGCATATTCAGCACAAATCAAAATTCTTTTTAGCCAAAAAAAAAAATTAACATAGCCAAAGGAAGAAAGGAAATTGTCAGTTTATTACCAAGCCTTCCTGTTGATTCTTGGCAATTCTTGTTAGGCTGGTTAGTTTGTAGTTCTTAATTTGCCCTCCATATCAAAGCAATCGCAGAAGCAAAAGATGTTAGTATATGTTATTATGCAATTCTAAAATTGAACATAAAAAAATTTAAAAGATAATAGCAAAAGATGACGTAACCTATAAATTGATTTTGTTGCCAATTACTGAAAGTTCATATTCACAAGGAATATGTTACGGCGGTATACACTGAGCATATTATTTAGAAACATAAAATTTCACCTGAAAAATTATTAATAAGCATTTTTGTTGACTTGAAGAAATAGTTCTTTAGGCCAACGAGCATTAAATTTATTTGTGAGCGGAAACGAAATTTGAGCTTCATCCTAATGGAGGTAATTAGCACAGACTAGAATTTTCTCTTTGTTATGAGCCACGAAGAACCTACAAAAAACATAGACGCAAACTCGATGATAATTTCGTCGGGGTAAATTCTAGCGAAGACACTTCGATATTTAAGTCAGAAAAGGTATTTTTTATTTTAACGAAAGGTTGGTAAGAAAACAGAATCAAAAAGAGAAAAAATCTCTGAAGGGGAAGAATAGGGACCTCTTTCTCTTTCTTTATTTGGGCAATTTTTCTCTATTCTTCTGGGCATCATCCTGATCAATATTTTCCATTTTCTTCTTATAGTGCTAGTCTTTTAAGGACCTTTTTGGGTTTTCCGTCCCTGTTGTGCTTTTAACTTACGCTAAAAATCCTTCTGTTATGCGTGTGATCCTCGCTAAATATCCTTTTGTTGTGCATCTAACACACACTAAATATCCTTCTGTTGTGCGTCTGACACACGTCAAGTATCTTTCTGCAGATCTCCTGACCCCGCTTCTGTTGCACGTCAGGTACTCTTCTGATGTGTTAAACATATTCCTTAGGTCTGTCTTCGCTGGTCAAGTGCGAGGCTAGATTTAAGTGGGTCGGGTCAGATTTCTGACAGCATCTCCCTCATCAGCTAAGTCGTGATTTGAGATCTTCTTAAGAGCAGGCATTTTACTGATTGCGCTGACCGTACTTAATCGGCTCATGTGGTAGATAGTCAACTTGGTTTTATCGCTGACTACGTAGGTATCGGGATGAACCAATCTGATTAGTACGTAGGCGGGGACCGTAGTTGTATCTGGGTCAGCTTTGTCGAATAGGTGTTTGAGATTATCAATCAGGTCTTTTTGAGTCCGAGCTAGTTCTTCGATGTCCAGCTCTATCGAGACCAGGCCTGTTGGCCACTATCCTGGGCCTATCTTTGGACTGAACTCGTTCCTCAAGTTATAGTTGGCCTCGAGGAAAGCTATTCTTAAAGGAGACATCTAACTAGGCCCTCGAAGGCCAGCCTTTGTTGGGCTTAGAGGCCTTAGGCCCAAAAGAGGTATTTTCTGATGGGGAGAAATAGAGGTCCACCAGTTTCTAGTTTTGATTTATTCAAAATTGAAAACTCTATTCCAATTTGGCCGACTCAGATTGTCATTCAGATCTCTACTTGCCTTCTTTCCTTCCTTCTTCTGTCATTTTTTTTTTTTGTCTGAGCTAGTTTGAACTGCTTTCTGGGCGGTGTTATGTTGTCATATGATTCGGTCTTCTGAGTTTGAGGTGTCAGAGCTGGTTAGCTCGGTGTAATGATGTTGTGGTGACTCAACGAGTTACTGCCACGTAACGGTGACTTCTCCCAAACTTCCTTCAAGTAATAATGGCAGGTCTTCTCAAGCGTCGTCCTTGATTCGTATGAAAGGCTTCTCGAACAAGGAACCTATCATTAGCCGTTAATCTACTTTTGATCGTGCAGCTAATAATAGCTAAGGCCCAAGAGTCGTGTCTCTTTTATTTTTCGAGTGGCGTTTAACTTATCAAAATGTCTTAGACCACTCGATCTATCAAATCTGACGGGTTAGGTCACTGTTTTCAAAACAGAATGCGCATTTATTACATCTGGGAACCTGAATCGTCATACTACTGGCCCCAAGGATCCTTTTGATTTTTCCACTAATCTCGTTTATTCATTTCAATTTGAACGGTCTTGATCGTTTTACAGCCGCTATAAGTAGCCATCTTCTCCTTCATTTTGTACTTTTTATCCTGTATTCTTCTTCTTTGATGTCACTCTGTCGTGTCGCAGTTGGCCCTCCTTTTTTTATGTCAAAGGCGTCTTTCTCGCTTGACGATTCTCAGTCTCTGTCGCCGCCGATTCTTTTGGCTTTCTGCATTTCTTCTGGGTAAGCACGTACCCCTATCTCCCCTTTAGCATCTTCATGTTCATTTTACTTGCATTTGTCATTGCCTTATTTTTTTTTGAGTGGCTAAATAGTCTCTTTAGGCTACTTTTCTAGTTTTTCATTACTGTTTCTTTGTTTTGACTTTTCTTGCATTTTCTAGTCTTGATGTTTATTGTCTGCTCTCACCACTTTTTGGGTGTGGTCAGTTTATTGTTGTTCTTTCCCTATTGCAAGTAGTTTTGTTTAGGATGTATTCTTGCATATCAATGGCCTTTAGGGACAATTTAGGCTTCCCGATCGTGAAGATGGCTGATGAAGAAGGGGAACAATTCCCAGAGCTTTTGTTAGTTAAGAGGGTCAGGGGGGTTGGGACGAGTGAAGGGGCGTCTACCTCAGCAGGTGATGCTCCTTACTTGTTGGAGGTAGTTCTAAGAGAGATTGAGCATGTCTTGATTATTAGAGATAGAGTGGCAATGATCCCAAGGACCTTGAGGCAGGAAAGGGCGTGGAGGTGGTAAGGTTTGAGATGAACACCAAATATCGTGCCTCTTGCCTAAACAAAAGTGACTTAGACCTCATCAGGCATTCATATGACATTTTTTAGAAGGTCACCCTTAGGTTGCCCACCGAGAAGGATTACCTGAGCATTTCTAACGATGGTGAGGTGACCATTCATGTAGATTTTTTAAGGTTGGGTCTCTAACTTCCCATCGCAACTAGGCCCCAATTCTTGGAAGGTGTTGGTTGGTCTGTTCGTCTTGTAGGCAAAGGCAGGGGAATCTCCTCCCCCTCCCTGAAGGGGCAATGGCAAGAGCAACTTAGACCTTATCAAACATTCATACGACATTTTCGAGACAGTCACCTTTAAGCTACCTACCAAGAAGGATTACCTGAGCATTCTTACCGACAATGAGGTGGCCATTCATGTAGAGCTTTTGAGATTGGGTCTCCAGCTTCCTATCGCAGCCATGCCCCAATTCTTAAAGGGTATTAGTAGATCTATTCGTCTTGTGGGCAAGGGTAAGGCAATCTCGCCTAACCCCACCCCCACCCGGTAATTTTTAGGAATTATGCTACCTGTACTACTTCAGGAGCAACGCCAAAAGCCAAAAGAGCTTCTAATACCTTTCCTTTCATGGTCTTCAGAACCCAGTCCTTGGTCGACCAACCTTTATGAAGGATTGAAAGGGAAAGCGGGGTCAGAGGGTCCCCAAAAGGGATAGGGAAGAGTGAGTTATCCTTGCCGCCGTTTTCGCAAATGTAGGTCCTAGTCCGTTCGCATATGTATACTTTGTTAAACGGCACGGCTCGGCTGAACCCTCTTGTTTGTGTGTTTTTTGCAGTAACCTGGGCTACTGACATGGAGGTTTTTGAGCAGACCCTTAATTGGATAAACATTGTGCTTTAACAGATCTATCCGGTTCAGGAATTGCTATCCCCGTCCAGCCTTGTTGGATCAGGCTTGGTAACCTCCTTTTTGTCCCTGCCATGAATCTGAAGTGAGTTCCTGTTCCTTCATTTCGGACCGATTCCTTCCATTTTTTTCTCGATCTTACATTTGTCCAAAATACAAGGATGTCCGAGCAAGGTGGTAGAGAGAGAAGAAAAAAGAGCCAGACCGAAGGCTTCTCCTCAGGCGATCAAGGGCCTCTTAATCCTGACAGCGCTATAGGCTTGCTTTTTGGCTCAGGGACAAGTCGAGCAAGAGGGCCCTTCCACGGGAGGGGATCATCTTTGTAAGTTGCTGATGAGCGGGCTCGTGAGGATAAGACCACCCAGAGTCCATCTGTCAGAGAAAGAAGACTGGCCCAGGGTGGCTCTTCATCGACAGAGTGAGTTTTCACTGAGACTAGGCCACAAGACTCCCCTAACACCCAAACTCAAAGTAAGGGGCAGGGTTCACTGGCTTGTCCCCTAATACAAGTTACACAAGCTGGGCGAGCTATGGCATCATCGATCTCACTAAGGCGGGAAGGGTCATCATCTCGCGAAGGTCTTTCTCGTGTGTCCGCCTCCGTCCTAGTCTCGGGAGCTTGGGAGGATCTAAGTTTCCTGTGATACGGGAGCTGGAGAGGTACGTGACCCCCACCTGGGAGGGTCAAGTGTCTTTCCTGGATCCTGCTATAGGGTTTAACGTCGCACTGAGATCTGCCCTTGACGTAAGTAGTTACGCCCTTAGTTTTTCATTTTTTGCCCATATTTGTTTGCTTTGACTCCGTATCTCTTGAAGTCTATCTTTTTTCTTTCTCAGTTCCAGGCCGAGATCATAGGTTTCGTAACCCAAGCTAAAAAGGCAGAGGATAACCTTGCTTGGTCAAG
Source organism: Ailanthus altissimus (assembly GCA_946807835.1). Lineage (NCBI taxonomy): Eukaryota > Viridiplantae > Streptophyta > Magnoliopsida > Sapindales > Simaroubaceae > Ailanthus > Ailanthus altissimus. The sequence continues at coordinate 13,400,556 of OX327712.1, read as the reverse complement.
GGATGAAACTCAGCGAGCGAGAAAGATTGTCGAGCAGAAAAGAAAAATGGTGAAGAAGGCAGGGCTAAGCTGGAGGAGATGATGACCGCCAGGGCTAAGGCAGAGAGCAAATTATCTTTCTTCTTTTTTGGTAGCTCAGCTCGAGTAGCGGAGGAACTATTGGTCAGCTAGCCATGAGGAAGGCTTCCGCTAAGGGGTGATGGAGGGGTTCCAGAGGTCTATCACCCTTTTCAAAAAGCATTACCCAGATGTTAACCTTCAATGGCTGTGGTCCCTAGCCACTAATGTCTCTTTCCATAAAGAAGAGACTTATGGGACTCGAGATAATGAAGAAACATCAATACCTGCTGGTGCTGGTGTTGATGCTGATGTTGATGATCTTGTCCCGGTCAAAAGAACTTGTCTCTACTAGTGCTATTGCAGTTGTGAGTAGCAGCGAAGTTGTCCCTCTGGCTGCCTAGGGACAGACTAGTGGTGCTACTGTTATTGAGCCTCTAAGGTTAGTCAAAGCTTCAGCTGACCCTCTCACTGTCGTTATTTCTCTAATCAATGTCGATTTTGAAGCCATTCTTATTGTGGATTTAGAGATGATCGACACAACCGCGCAGCCTGAGTAATCACCCTCTTCTCCACATTTCCTTTTTTATTTTTGTAAAGTGTAGGACTTTTAGTATTTTTTATAAATGGACGCAATCATATCTATTTCCCAATATATGTGTGGATCTGTTCTCCATAACCTGCTCATAGTAAATTATTTTATTGCAGCAAAAACTTTGTAACATAGCTGGACCACTTATAAAAACACACTAAACCTGTTAGAATAACCATGTCGTTCATAATAATCATTATTTTAATTAAGATGATTTGCTTATAATAATAAAGCTTGTAATAAAAGCTAACCGCATTGTCGAACAACCTTTGTTGGGGCCGAACGGCTCTTAAGCTTGGTTGTACGAATGCTAATCATGCAATTTTATCTTAAATAATTTGAAGTAAAGACTTGCTCGATGTACTCTATAGTGATAGTCAATTCGGTGAGCAGACGAGCTTGATCAATCGTTAATAACAATTGCCATACAACAACCAGGTCGGCGCAGGGATAAAAATATTTCTGAATTACTAGATGACAGTTAACTCGTTGTGGAAACATGGCGGTAGTTGGCGCAAACCAAGGTAACAATCGGGCCATTGTTGTGGCAATGGTAATTATCTGGTCCAACATAATAATGAATGGGCGACATGCGGCCCAGAATGACAATGTTGTCCTAAAAGCCCTTCGGTATTTTTGGAAGACCGGCTCGGCGTAATAACATTAAAAAGCGTGCTATAGGTGCTGTGAAAAGGCCACAGCGATACCGTAGAAAAACTACAGTCAAACCCCCTTCAATGGGCGCAATAGTGTAACCCATGGTGACAATGTGGAAATGCCACAGCCTTCGCCCCGCCAAGCTGTCTCAATTGCCTATGTCAAACCAATGATGGTGAGGTGCTCTGCTAGCGTCGAATCGGTCACGATGAAGTGCTCCGTGAGCATCGAACCGATGACTATAAAGTGCTCTGCGAGCATCAAACCGATGACGGTGAGGTGCTCTGTGAGCGTCGAACCGATCACGACAAAGTACTTTATGAGCATCAAACCGGTAACAATGAAGTGCTCTACGAACGTTGAACAAGTGACGGTGAAGTACTCTATGAGCGTCAAACCGGTCACGGTGAAGTACTCCATGAGTGTCGAACCAGTCACGGTAAAATGCTCCATGAGTGTTGAACCAGTGACGGTGAAATGCTTCGTGATACGATGATATATCATCAAAGATAACGGTATGATGTAATGATGAGAGTGCTATGGTGAGATGCAATATGATGTTTCAGATGGTTCGGGGAGTACCTTTTTAAGGAGCGTCGACCTGGTTCGATAGACTCGGATAATTTTTTCGAAGTAATCATTGTAGGTCCTTTGCTAAATAGCTCGAAAACAATATGTGCGACCAATCAATTCCATGCTTTAGACTATTCATTTCTTATAAGCATACATGCAAGAACGAAAACATTTTTATTTAGGCACGATGTTTATACATAGGGAACGATGGCATAAAAAGTTTAGAGATAATATTTTCTTAGTAGTTCGGCATTTCATGATTTTTTGACAGCTCATCCTCTGCCTCTTCAAGCTCGTATACTCCTCCGATACACCTGAGGACCTTGTACAGTCCTTCCTAGGTTGGACTAAGAACTCCGTCTGTGGGATTCTTTGTGTTGAGCACTACCCTCTTTAGCACTAGGTCTCCCTTCTTGAAATCTCGGGACCTGACCCTCTTGTTATAGTACTTGGTTACCTTCTGCTAACAGGCTGCCGCTCGAATCTGGGCCTGGTCCCTAAGCTACTCTACTAAGTCCAACCCCTCATTCATCAACTAGTCCTTAAGCTACTTTCATTTTCGCAGGGATTACTGCTTCACTCCCAAAGGCCAATAAGAACAGCGTCTCGCCAGTAGCAGTCTTGCTAGTAGTTCAGAGCACCCACAGTACTTCTGGTAGCTCCTCTACCCATACTCCATTTCTTTCCATCAATTTTTTCTTGAGCAATTTTTTGATCAACTTGTTAGAAGATTAGACCTGGCTATTGATTTTATGGTGTGCAGGGGAAGTAAATGACAACAGTACTTCTAGCTGTTCGCAGAAATGTTTGAAATTGTTGTTGTCAAACTGTTTTCTGTCAGTGATGATGGTATATGGGATTCCGTACCGACATATAATGCTTCTCCACACAAAGTCCCAGAAACTTTTCTTTGTGATTTTCGACAGTGGCTCAGCCTCAATCCACTTGGTAAAGCAGTCGACCATCACAACCACATACTTGCAAAATCCCTTACCTCGGGGTAGTGGTCCGATCAAGTCGAGCCCCCACTGGGCGTACGACCAGGGTCTGCTCATCGTGGTCAGCTCTTTTGCTGACATCCGGATCTTATCTGCAAACTTTTGGCACGCCGCGCTGAACCAGGTTTTTAGCATCTTGCATGGTGGTTTGCCAATAATATCAGTTCGAAAGACCTTGTGAGCTAGGGCTTCCCTCCCCGAGTGGTTACTGCAAACTCCTTCATAGATTTCCCTCAAGACCCACTCAGCCTCCAAGGGGCCCAAGCATCTCATGTAGAGGTGCGAGAAACCCATTCGATATAATACCCCACCGATCACTTAGTATCTGGCGGCTCGGTACTTAATTCTCCGGGCTTCCTTTTTGTCTGCTGAAATTGTCCCGCTTGAAATGTAGTCCTTGATCGAGTCTATCCAACTTGGTTCCAACTCGAACTGCATGATCTGCACTGCTCGTCCTCTTGGGTACTAGGCTTCGATAAGAGTTCTAGAGGCACCGTTCAGGGTATATGAGCATTTTCTATTGATGTCATTCGAGCAATGACGTCTACTTGATGAATCTCATTTTTTGGGATCAGTTACATCCGTATTTTTCTGAACTGACTAGTTAGCCTCAGCACTATTGCTAGATATGCGGCCATTCTTTCTTCTTTTACTTTGAAATTGTCATTGACTTGATTCACCATTAGCTGGCAGTCGCTTATTACCAAAACTTCTTTCGTGGCCAGTGTCCGAGCTACCCTTAATTCAGCTATGAGAGTTTCGTATTCTGTCTCGTTGTTCGAAGCTTTGAACCTAAAGTGAATCGAATATCTAACCTCATCTCCTTCGAGGTTTATAAGGACAATCCTTACTCTGCTCCCCTGCAAGTTGGATGCCCCCGTCAATGTAAAGCAACTATCTTTTCAAAATCGCTTCAGAGGCCCGATCGCTCATCCCCTCATCCGTGACTATCTCATAGGTGCTTTCGGCTACAAAGTTGGCCAAGGCCTACTCCTTAATAGCAGTTTGGGGCTTATAGTGAACGTCAAACTTGCTTAGCTCTATGGCCCACTTAACCAATCGGCTGAATAGTTTGGGCTTGTGCAAGATCTATCTCAACAGCTAGTTGGTTCGCACAATGATGGTATGTTCTTGAAAATAAGGTCGCAGCTTCCTTTTGGTTGTGATCATGCCAAAGCCAGTTTTTCAAGGGGTGAGTATCTAGTCTCCGGTCCGGTGAGGGCCTTGCTTGTATAGTACACAGGTCGCTGTACCCCCTTCTCTTCTTTGGCTAGGACTGAACTGATAGCCCATTTTGAGACTTCCAGGTATAGAACCAATGCCTCCCTCTGCACAGGTATAGCCAAGTGCACTGGTTCGGAGAGGTAGGCCTTTAGTTGCTAAAAGGCCTGTTCGCATTTTTTTGTCCACCGATTCTTTTCTTTTCTCTTACTTGCACAGAAGAACGCTAAGCATTTTTTTATGGCTTTGAAGATGAATCTGTTCAGTGCTGCAATCCTGCCTGTGAGCCGCTGGACCTCATTCATCGTGCTTAAGGACTTCATTTTTAGGATGGCTCGGGCTTTATCTGGATTAGCTTCTATCCCTCTTTAGGTTACCATGAAGCCTAAGCATTTTTTGAACCTTACCCCAAAAAAGAATTTTTTTGGGTTCAACTTTATCTCGTTCATCCTCAATACCAAGAACGTTTCTCTTAAGTTGGCTATGTGGTCCCCTGCTTTTATTAACTTGGCTATCATATCATCCACGTAGACCTCTATATTTTTGGCATCAGATTTTTAAAGAGGTTGTTCACCAGTCTTTGATAGGTGGCTCCGGCATTCTTTAATCCGAACGGCATCACTTGATAGCAATAGGTCCCCTGATGGGTTATGAATGATTTTTTTTTTCGGTTGAGGGGAAATATCGAAATCTAATTATAGCCAGATAAGGCATCCATAAAACTTAGCAGCTCGTGCCTAGTTGTAGTATTTACTAGTTGGTCGATCTTTAGAAATGGGAAATTATCATTAGGACACGCCTTATTTAGGTCGGTGAAGTCAACGCACATTCTCCACTTTCCGTTGGCCTTTTTCACCATTACCATGTTGGACAACCAGTCAGATTAATGGACTTCTCAGACAAAACCAACCGCCAATGGCTTCTCCACTTCTGCCATTACAACTTCATTTCACTCCCGATTGAAGATTCTTCTTTTCTACTTGCTTGGTCGAGACGTATGGCTGATGGTCAGCCTATGGGTAGCCAACTCTAGATCAATTCCAAGCATGTCTCTATGGATAAGGCAAAGACGTCCAAACATTCTTGAATCAGCCGAGTTAGCTCTTCCTTGACCTTTGGCCTCAACCGGGTTCCCATCCTAACCACTTTCTCAGGTTCCTCTGCCTCAACCTATAGGTCTTGTAATTCTTCCACTGGCTCTGGGGATTTCTTAGACTTTCTCCATTAGATCAACGATAGAAATGTAGAACACCCTCATTGCCGTCATCGAGTAATAACTTTTGGCTGACTTCTAATCTCCTGACGCCATTCGGATCCCCTCTCTTGCCAAAAATTTTAGTTTTAGGTAATGAATTGATAAAGCTGCATTAGCACTCACCATTAAGGGCTGCCCGACAAGAATCCTGTATGGGAATGGTCAATCTACTACCATGAATCTAGTTATCACTACTTTGTCATAAGGTTTCTGTCCCACAGTGAGGGGGAAAACCAACACCCCGACTGACATCACATAGTTGTCTCTGAATCCTTGTAGCAACGTTTGGGTCTCTTCCATATGCAAGTTTCTGATTTTCAGATTATCCAGAGTTTCTTTAAAGATTATGTCGATCGAGCTGCCCAAATCAATGAATACCCTGTTTATCTTTTCTCCTACCACCAACACTTCGATCACAAGTGCGTCATCATGGGGATAACTGACTCTTTGTGCATCCTCCTCTATGAATATGATGGGCACTTCTTGTGGTAGTTTTGGCTTCTTGGCTAGAGAGGCGTTGCACATAACTTAGTGTGCCACTATTGAGTACTTGAAGCAATTTTTCCACTGCTTATTTAATTCTCCCACCAATATGAGTCTGCCTGAAATAATTGTGACAGGGTTGGGATTCGACCTACCGGGTTGGTTGGCGGTTGTGGTCTGTTAATTCACCTGGAACTCTTCTAGATATCCATTTCTAATTAGGTGGTCGACCTGCTTCCTCAGCTCAGAACACTCTCCAGTGGCATGTTCTAGCCTTTTGTGCATGTCGCACCATTTCTTAGGATCTATTTGTTGCTCTGTTCTTTTTCCCTTGAAGTTCCTATGTAACAGTCCTCAATCCTGGATTACTTCATAGACATCCTTAAGTGGCACAGCCAATGATAAAAAATTCTTGACACGAGCCACCCTTCTCTCTTCACCCGAAAGTTCCTCGTGGTTCCTCAGATTTTGGGGTAGCCCTGGAGGGCGTCTGGTCAGAACCGGTTCGGCCCTTCTCCCTAATTTTGAGCGCATTGTTTGACGCATTATTCCTTCAATTGTCTGATGCGTTATGCTAGTTTGTGAAATTTTTCCTCTACAGGGGCTGTATTCTTCGTCCGTCCTCTAGTATTTCAACGAGGGGTGGGGGTCCCTCTCTCCCCATGTATTTAGCCTCTTTGCATAACCGGGCCTTCCCTTGAGGTTGTTCAACCAGGGATCTCTTAGTCTCCTCGCCCTCTTCTATTGACATATTCTTCGGTACCTTGTTGTACGCTGCTGCGTAATTGATGATACTGCATTCTGCCAGGTGGTACTAGAATCTATTTAGTCTTAATTCTTCCTTGAGGGAATCCAAAACGATAGGCTGGTCGAACGTTCCCAAGGCTATCACTTCCTTATGGAACCTCCAAATATAGTTCCTCAGGCGCTCCTCTTAGCCCTGTCTGATCTGCTTTAATTGCTCTGGGTCCCTGGTTACCTCGCAAGAGCCTTAAAAGTGTCGGGTGAACTTCTCAGTCAATTGATTATAAGAGGCAACGCTACACTGCTTTAGGCCTGTATACCAAAGTAGAGCAAGCCCCTCTAAGTTTATGTAGAAGAGTTAGCATATTTGATCCTGCCTCAGTCCAGCGATAGATAGCAGGTCGGTGATCTGATCAACATAGTGGTTAGGGTCGGTGACTCCCCAGTAAGTAGATAGGTTTGGGAATCGGAAACCACTTGAAAGCTCCACATCTCTCAACTCGTTTGTCAGCGGTGACCTTCTCTTTTCGTCTTCTTTACGGAAGGCAGATCTTTCTTCTCCCTTTCCGCCAAGAGGCTCTCTAATTTTCCCTCGAAACTATGGATCTTGTTCTATAGGCCCGATTCACTATGTCGATGCTGTCGCGGTTCTATGAACGCTCTCTTCTCGTTGCCAGCTCAAAATCTCCAGACTCCATCCCTCCGCTTTGTCTATTCTCAAATCTCCTCCTGAGACTCCCTCCTGTGATTTCCTGCTTTTATTTGTTTACTCCTAATTAGCTCAGCCATAAGCTATCTCAGTTCTTCTCTCTTCTCCCTCAGGGTTCTTAGTTCTGGCAGTATTTCGAAAGGCAGAGAGTCTTCTATTCGATGGAGGGTCTGTTTGGGTTTGAGCTTCGCTATTCCTGCTGACGGATAATCATTCTGACGTAGTCAATTGTTGCCTTCCTGGACAAATTTTTTTATTTGATTCCCAAAGACGACACCAAAAACTGTTGACCTGAAGAAATGGTTCCTCGGGCCAATAAGTTTTAAATTTATTTGTGAGCGGGAATGAAACTTGGGCCTCCTCTTGATAAGGGTGATCAGCACAGGCTAGGATTTTCTCTTTGCTACAAGCTACGAAGAACCTGTAAAAAACATAGACGCAAGCTCGATAGTCTTGCCAGGGTGGGTTCCGGCGAAAACACTTCGATGCTTAAGTCAAAAAGGATCTTTTCTATTTTAACAAGAGGTTGGTAAGAAAACGGAATTAAAAAAGAGAAAAAATTTGTGAAAGGGAAGGACAGGAACCTCTTTCTCTTTCTTTATTTGGGCAATTTTCCTCTATTCTTCTGGTCATCTTCCTGGTCAATATCTTCCCTTTTTTTTCTTATAGCGCCGGTCTTTTGAGGACTTTTTTTAGTTTTTCATCCTTACTATACTTCTGACTTGCACTGAATATCCTCATGTTGTGTGTCTGACACACGTTAAATATCCTATTACTGTGCGTCTAACACACGCCAAGTATTTTTCTGCAGATCTGCTGACCCTATTTTCGCTACACGTTAGGTACCCTTCTGATATGTTAGGCATATTCCTTAGGTCTGTCTTCGCTGGTGGTTCTGGTTAAGTACGAGGCTAGATTCAAGTTGCTCAGGTCAGATTTTTGGTTACATCTCCTACATCAGCTCGGTTGTAATTTGAGATCTTTTTAAAAGCGGGCCTTCTACTAATTGCGCTGACCGTACCTGATCGACCCATCCGGCAGATAGTCAACCTAGTTTCTTCGCTAACTGCGTAAGCATTGGGACGAACTGATCTAATTAGTATATAGGTGGGGACCGTGGTTGTATCCGGGTCGACCTTGCTGAATATGTGTTTGAGATTATCAATCAAGTCTTTTTGAGTCCGAACTGGTTCTTCGATGTCCAACTCTGTCGAGACCAAGCCTATTAGCCACTATTTAGGCCTGTCTTCAGACTAAACTCATTCCTCAAGTTATGGTAGGCCTCGAGGAGAGCTATTCTTAAAGGAGACATCTAAATGGGCCCTCAGGGGCCGGCCTTCGTTAGGCTTGAAGGCCTTAGGCCCAAAAGGGGAATTTTCTAGGGGGGACAATTTTATTTAGAGAGAAATTCAACAACGTAAAAAGGAGGAATAAATATACTGTAGTCATTAACCACTGTGATGTTGAGAAACTTAAAAGATTCTTTGTTCATGATTTGAGTGATTGAAGAAATGACTATAAATTTGCATTTATGTTGCGCAAAACTCTGTCAAGTGCTTTGAGGCCATGGATGCAGTAGCAAAATGTGAACCTAGTAGAAAAGACTTATTAGAGACATTTAAAATTTAAGAGATGAATTAATACGTCAACAATTATTTTGACAAAGAAACTTAGCCCAAATAATAGTAAGCCCAAGTTAATAAGATTAACGGAGAAGACATAAGTCCAATAAGATGCTTTTGGTTCTTAGATTTCTTTTAAAATATGAAAAGATAAATTTCTTATTTTATTTGGTAAATAATTGGCATCATGGTGTTCTATTCAAAATAAAAATAAAATCTTGCATCTTTTATTTATTAAATTCGTTTTTCCCTTTTAGTTATAATAAAGCTCATTAAGTAAGCTAAATTTTAAGAGAAAAAAGGACCAAATAAGAAGTCTTGACTTAAAACAAAAATCATAGTTCTAAAAATTCACTTTTTACATGTAAAATGTGAGTTACACATAACACTTTTGCCTTAACTTACAAAACACGAATGAATCACCTTTTTTCTCCATCCTTTTGACGTTATCTTGAAAACGTATTGAGAATTCAATAGTTATGCATCTGTTGTGAAGCTCATTATACTTACAAAATTATGCCTAAAAACCTTAGATGTTTGTGTGATTTAGATATGCAAGTGTACATTACCGCAAACAAGTAATATAATAATGAGTAGAGTATCATTCCCACGAGAAATTATTTCTCAATTCGTTGAGTACTAAAATTGTGTCCTTTTATTCTTATTAAAATGATTAAGAACTTAAGAGAATAAAATCTAAAGTAGATAATAAAAAATATGCAAAAATAGAACAAAGAAAGTGACTATTAGTCACCAATATAAAAAAAAAAACCCAAGATTATAATTATTGCTTAATACTTTACTCGAATCTAATTATTCTCCTTAATTTAATCCATCATTATGAATTGTTAACCAAGAAGTTTAATATCTTTACAAGCCTTTTTTTTATGGTCAAGTGAAAGTACCTGGCCTAATCAATTATTTATATTCCTATGATAATTAGATTAAAGCAAGACTCATTAAGAACATATTCTTTAATGGTTATATGTGTCTTTTGAATATGTTCATATTTCATATAAAATTCGGAGCCATTATACAATAGTCATATATCAATCTATTTAAGGCAAAGCACAAAAATTTCTTTTCTAAGTTCATTAAGGTTTTCTTAATCAATCTATGTAGTGATCAAGTAATTAGAAGCATTAAGTAAATAATAGAATGAACAACTCTATATTGATTTCATAAACTAAGAGAAAGTAAACAATTCAAGCTATATATTAAGTTTAAATTATAATCATAAAAAAGTAAATTAGCTCACAATGAAATGAGAGTTTTAGAGCACATTAAGTTCAACATCATAGAGATAATAAATAAACTAATATAGATAAAGAGAAAAGAAGCAAAACTGTGATGCTTTGAATTCTTCAATCTTTAAACTCTTTTTTCTTTTGATTTTCTCTTTTTTATTCTCCAAATCTCTAAACTCCCACAAAGTTGTTCTCTTTAATATTTCTCTTTTTTCTCCCTTTAAAATAAGCTTTTCGCCTTTTATTTATAAGCTTAAACCTTTAAATTAGGGCAATACTTCACGTCCAAGTCAAAATAGAGTTTTCATATTTAGCATCCAACGTCGCCCATAGCTTTCTAGCACTACAACGTTGGCTTGATGGTCGCATTACTGCTGAAGCATTAACCTTAAGTGCTACAACGCTCACTTTCTACCATACCTAGCGCTGCTGCCTTAAGAACTATAACATGTATTGTAACAGTAATGAATCTTTAGTTTCTAATCAAATTTGATATTTTTGCCTTATTTTCTTTAAATTTTCATCATAAATAGCTCGATTGATTTTTAACTTACAAAATGATAATAAAACACATAAAAAGCTAAATATTCATGCATAAAAATAATACTAAGCCTATGGAAGCGAAAAAAATATAAAATACATCTATCACTAAACAAGATTCAAAAGGCGCATTCCCTCTTTCTACAACCTAAAATTCTAATTTATTTCATAAGAAAAAGTTTTCAAAAAAGTGATAGTGATAGACGAAGCTATTCCTCTAATCCCAGGGCCCACTTTCCAACGAATTCTACTAAGCTTAATAGAGTTGCTTCTCTCTCATACATCTAGTTTAGGAAAGCTAGCAAGGTAAATAAAAAGCTAGGCTAAGGATAAAGGGCGTTAAGCACCGAGGCTTTCCCAAAATCTTGGGTACGCCTTTTCTTGCTCAAATTTTTTTCGGGTATGAAGAAGCGAGAGTACACCACATAGAGGAGAACTCTTTAGTGGATTTCTTACTTTTAAGCTCAGCTTGCTTATCTTGTTCCATAGTCCTACAATCAGGAAAGGACATGAAGAATAGAAAGTAAGGGTCTAATGGTATGCAATTTTCTATTTGAGAATTTAGATCAAGTATCCCTATATCCAACCAGTAGTCCCCAGCCAGTTCAAAAGCATAGGAATAGGTATAGTAGAATAGATCTATTAAACACAAACAAGCAAACCAGTCTGCTTTCTCATGGTCATTGCTACATCGAAACGAAGAAAGAAAGAAGATGTCTGGAGAGCTGAGGACTTTTGCTTCAAAAAGGCTTTTGCTAACAGTGATTGAGAAGGGAGAGCCGAAAAGGATCGAAGAGGCTAAAAGGCAGGAAAAAAGAATTTTAGTAGGAGCATGAAGGCGAAGTTTGCAAAACATGCATAGACCCTCAAATAAGACTTAGAACACCCTTCACAATACACTTAACCCCCTTTATTTGCAAGTATTTCTCCATTGTTTAATGTGAAAGCCTGACTTTCACACCTTTCATAGGTTAAGATCGAATTTATTCAAATAAATAACTTTCACTCAAGATTGCTAAAGCAAATTCGCAACATCGAACCTCTTAGACTCCAAGAGCTCTTTAGAGACAAGTTGAGCCTTACTCCCAAACTCATAAAGGGGAAAAGGTTGAGATCAATTATTCAAGCCAAGGACGTCTCCTACATACTGCCTATCACATCATTGTAGAATCACTACAGCAAATGATATTTTTCCACATTCATAACTACTCCAAATATTTTGCCATATTTCTGTTAACACAACTCACCAAATCAAAATTCACGAAAACCTTTTTCAAATCATCAACTAATGCGCCAATCTCTCCCTTCAATTCACCATCCCCACCCAACACGTAACGAAAACCAAACACACACCAGATATAGTGGCATTACTAAATCTATAATCATTTTTAAAGCCATAAAGCCTATGCATCAATTCTTTTGAATCCTTATTAAAAATCGATACTTTCTCTTAATATAACTTTTCTAATTTGTTCCATAGAAACCCAAAATCAAAAAGTGCATATGCATCGTTGAAACTTAAAAGATCGTTCGAAAAGAAAAAATTATTGGTAGGCAAAAATCGACTAACTTCATCATAATCAATGTTAATTCTCTCGAAAAAAATTTCAATTTCATTAATATGGTGGCACCTTGTGTTGGCAATGAGATTGGAGAGGTTTTTTAGAGAGTTCTTTGTAATGTGCTTTGTGTAAATGGAGGGCATAGACCTTGTGTTGTAAAGATATTCAATGGCTGCATGTTGTGCTTTTTTGATAGTAGTGACAGCAGTTGTTGATGACCAATGGTTACATAATTGTTTCAATTTTTTATTTCTTTTCTTTTTTTTTCTTTTTCTTTTTAATTTTAATTTTTTGTTTAATTTATTTTAAGGTTTTTACTGAAAAAATGTAGCAAAATAATGACACTTGTCCTTTGTAACTTACTACAAAATGACAGGTCATTTTATTTTATAATTTTATTAATAAAAATATATAAACAAATTATATTATGATATGTGTCACTTTATGTTTAAATTAAAAAATTGACATGTGTCGCCCTAAATTTTTTACACATGTTCTTTTAAGGGTAAATATATAAATTTACCCTTTTAACCATTTAAAGAGACAAAATTCGTGCCTAACTGGAGTTTTCTTTTGTCCCTTTTAAAACTACAAGGATATATAAGTCCCTTAAAAGAACCCATGGAGATCTAAATGTCATTTTTTCTATTTGGTAAGTAATTAACCTTATAGTGTTTATTCAAATAAAAAGGAAAAATAACATTTTAACCCTTAGGATTTAGAGAAATAGGCATCCAGACCCTTATATTTTTAAAAATTCTGTTTACACCCTATTGGATAACGGAATCCGTTAAAGTTAACGGTGGAATGGATAAAAATAAAAAATTACCCCCTTTTGATTGAAAAATAAAAAATTTAATCAACGATCGGTCAATGTCGATTAACGACCAATTTACACAGATCAACGACTGGTTAATGCTAATAAACAATCGATCAACGTCTATCCATAGTTAGTTAACACTGGTCAACGGTCAGCCAATGTCGATCAATGATCAGTCAACCCCAACCAATGTTGGTCAATGGTTGCCGATCAACTTCAATAAATGAATGGTCAAAGACATTTGATGGCCAGTCAACTCCAGTGAACGCGCTAGTCAATTGCAAGTCAATGTCTCATTTCTTGAATAGTTTAATTTAGGATAATATGTTAATAAAAATTTAATCCCATACATAAATAAAAAAATTAGAATAGCTTAGTTAGTTAAAGTACTTGTTTTTATTAATAAAGGTAAAAGTTCAAACTCCACTTTAAGCATTTGAATTGTTTTTTTTTTTCAATCATAAAGGGGGTATAATGGTAATTTTACTAATTTTAATAGATTTTTTTGTAAAAGTTAATGGATTCCATTATGGAAAAGATGTGTAAATAAAAAAAAATTAAATATAAGAGACTGGATGTCATTTTCTCCAAACCTTAAGTGTCCAAATGTCTTTTTTTCAAAGAAAAATAGAATTTTCTTCTTAAATTTATTAAATTTGTTTCTTCATTTTAGTTAAGATAAAATTTATTAAATAAGTTAAGCTAAATTTTAAGAAGATAAGAGGGTAAAAAATGAGTTTTGACCTAGCAAAAAAGTTATATTATTCAACCCTACATAATATCACGCTTGTTTCTCTAGCTTGCAAAACACATTTCAATCACCCTTCTTCTTCATCCTTTTGGCATTTTCTTGAAAACATATTGATAATTTAACAATTCTACATTAGTTTTGGAGCTCATTTCACTCATAAAATAGTGCTTAAAACTCCTACAGAAAATTCAAAAAGCGTGTTCCCTTTAATCCCTAGGCTAGGTTTCTATAACTTGAAACCCTAAGTTTGTAAAACATACAAAAACCCTCAATAAGAAGTTGGAACACCCTTCACAATAGCCTTAGTACCCTTTTATTAGCACGTGTTTTCTCCATTATTTTATGTATAAGCTCGACTCTCACACCTTTCATAAGTTAGAATTGGATTTATTTGGATAAATAACTTTCACTCAATATCATCAAAGCAAATTTATAACACTAGGCCTCCTAAACTCCATGAGCTCTTCCGATACAAAGAGGTTGAGACCCATTATTTGTGCATAGGCGGTATAGTACCTACTTGGGATGGCAAAATTACTTATAAACCCACAAACTCGCTATAATTTTGCTCGCATTGAAAAAGATTTGGTAAAGTTTAAAGTAGATTTGGTAAGAGTTCGGTATACAAAATTAAGACCCATATCAAATTTGGAATGGGTATCGGTTCGATAAATAATCTGTGGAACCCGTTGCTAGTATCCGTGGATATTACATTTTTTTTTTTAAAAATAAAAAATAAATAAAATATGAGTTTATTTATTTTGTACTTGTTATTAGCCCACATCAAAAGACCTAGGTTTAGTTTGACATTGCTCACACCATTCAATAAAAAAAAATAGTTCAAAAGGACCTATGATTGTAATTAAAATTGAAATTGAATTTAGAATTATAACATATAACGTAATTAAAATTAAATTTTGAATTGGAATTAAACAATTAACATAATTGAAATTGAAACTGAAATTGGAATTATAAGATTTTAACGTAACTAAAAATGAAATTGGAGTTAGAATTATAACATTTAACGTAATTGAAAATTGAAGTTGGAATTGAAATTATAATATTTAACATAATTGAAATCGAAATTAGAATTGAAATTATAATATTTAACGTAATTAAAATCAAAATTAGAATTAAAATTATAACATTTAACATAATTAAAATTAAAATTAGATTTAAAATTATAATATTTAACATAATTGAAGTCAAAATTGGATTTAAAATTATAACATTTAACATAATTGAAATTTGATTTGAAATTATATCATTTAACGTAATTAAGATTAAACTACAATTGAAATTATAATATTTAATGTAATTGAATTTGAATTTAGAATTATAATTGATATGGTTTTAATTGCTAATTTTATGGATTTTTATTTAAATTAAGGTTATGATTTTATTTTTTTTATTATATTAATTCAAAACTTGCATAAAATCTATAAATAATTCATTGTAAATTTAGTAATGAGTACATATCAACTAGAACGAGTTTAATAATGAAACTCTAAACTTAAAACAAGTCTAAAAAAAATTGATATTTCATTTCTAAAACGGATGTGGATACAGATTTAATAGTATCCGTCCTAAATTCGGTTCGCTACCATCTCTAATACTACTACTTGTCACATTATCGTAGAATTATTACAACAAGTGATATTTTACTATGTAACAGTCATCATCGAGAATCACCCTATACACAATATTAATGCTACTTATCTTTCTTGATGTTTTTTTTTAAAAAGAATTATTACCCAACTTTACAAAACATTTCCGTTATGGATTTTTGAATAGCTTGACATGATAAATTTTAACAATTAAACTTCAAGAATTTAAAATTAAATTTTTATCTTTTAGAGGTGAGCATTAACTTAATGAAAGAAATTTTAGAACATTCTTTTGACAAAAATATTTAAGATAATTATTGTAACATTTGTAAATGTTACATGAAAGAAATGCAAGCAAAGAGTAATATATATTTACAAATTAAAAGGTTAATTATAAAATTGTAGTACTGATATTAAGACGTGGCAACAAAATACAGGTAAACGAACTTAACTATACTATACTCCTGTACTCTCGGCCTCACGAGATTCAAACTCCTGCCAAATAAAAATCCTTTTCCTCGCCCCGCGTTACCGGAGAAGTCTTATGGAGGGTTTTACTTTTAGCGGACAACACAAATCAGAAGCGCAAAAAACAAAAACAATGGCAACAGATTCAAATCCTAATAAAGCTACTAGGCTTCGATGCCACCACTGTGCAGGTCCCCTTTCAATGGAGATGGTATCTATTATACTCGTTACCAATAGTTGGTGATTTTGTTTATTTATTTATTTATTTTTTTGGGTTCAATAGAGGATTTTAAGACTGTTTTATTTTAAAATTATGTTGTAAGTCTTTAATTTTTTTTTTAAAAAAAATGTTTTTGAGTGTCTGGGAATGGTTGCAGGAGACGAGTGAGTGGACGGTGGCTCCTTTTATAAGGGATAGCTTTTCCATGGTAATTTTTTCATCTCGATTTGCTTTAATTTTATATCAATTTTCAGTTGTTGTTAAATTGTATATATGATTATGTAGTTTTTGATTCTACTTACCTTTGGGGGACTGTAACGTAATTGGTCATGGAGATTAGATTTGTTATATGCTAAAAAACTGTTTTTTTTTTTTATTTCCCTTGAGATATATTCTTCTTGAATTTGGCATTCAGTATGCATTTGGTTGAATTTTGAGAATTTGGGGAGGTAACTCAAATAGGGTTTCAGAGAATTGAGTTTGGGCTCATTTATATGCACTGCATATGTTATTATATATGTATTTGTCATTTGGAGTAATCAAAATTATGACTTTTGTGGATTTGATTTAATGGATTTCTAGAGAAAATTGTGTTCCTTAATTATGGAGTTCTAGTTGTGGTTGCTTGTGATAAAATAATATATTTTGCTGTTTAGCATTAGATTGGAATTTGTAGATTCCAATTAGTAGAATTGGAAATTTTGTTGAAGATGAATACCTCTGATTCCATCCAATTCTGATTCTATAGCTGTATTCCATGATGCCAAGTGCATCTTGGCTGTTTGACATGGATTTTTTATTTGTCACTTCTTATGTATGGTGTTCAGTCCTAATTTTTTTTCTGTCTTTGTTGCTAGATTGGCTCCGCTGTTGGTGGTACAACAAGTGCATTCTATGGATTCAACCAGGGTAAAGTGTTCTCTTTCACCTACCATATTTTTCTTTTGTCAATGAGATATCATATTTTGATTTTTTTTCTGTGTATACTTTTTTGCTCATTATATCGTTCAGATCTTGAGTATTAGAAAAGATGCTGAGAAAGATAAATGAGAGAAGAGTGTAAATGATATCGACTGATTGGAACAGTGGATGAAATTTCTATATTTCATCCTTTTCGTGATCCTATATATAGTTAATTAATTCCAACACCTCGGTTTCTTGTCACCACTCTATCTTACCAGTATAT
The DNA here is from genome assembly GCA_946807835.1 of Ailanthus altissimus. Taxonomy (NCBI): domain Eukaryota; kingdom Viridiplantae; phylum Streptophyta; class Magnoliopsida; order Sapindales; family Simaroubaceae; genus Ailanthus; species Ailanthus altissimus. The sequence goes on along the minus strand of OX327712.1, from coordinate 13,383,244 downwards.
TTGGCAGGAGGGAAACAAACTGAAAGGAATGGAAAGAGTAGAGGGGAAAGAAAGATAGGGAAGTGAAAGAGGACTTAACTTTCATTTCACTGGTTTGGTGGATTAGGATGAAGAAGGGGACGGAAAAGAGAATGTTGTAACATTTTTTCTTTGATATCCTTAGGAGGAAGGAGAAGATAAACCATTTTTCATGAAGTTGACCATTATATCCTTATAGAGAAAGGGGAACAGAAACTATTTTTCTTTCATTAAGTTGATCATCATATCCTTATAGAGGAGGAAGAGACTATTTTTCATTAAGTTGACAGTCATATCCTTATATTTCAGACTTATATGTATTTATTTGCATTTTAAATGGTTATGCAAGATAAAGGTTAAAATATCAATTGATTCTTTCCTCTAGCAGTCTAATTCTTCCCATTCCTCTTCCACTTCTTATTTTTTCTATCTTTTCTCATATTTTCCTCCTACCAATGAAAGCGTACTACTCTAAGATACTTTTCCTGCTCCCCTTCTTATGAAGGGATGAGAAAGGCGCTCTTGCTTACAAGTGTTAGAAAATCTGCAGGACTATATTTAGTATTATACTTCTCCATCTTCTGGAATATGAAACCAAGATGCTTATTCTGTTTGTATTTTGGACTTGCAAATTAATTACAAATGCACTTAGTATTCCAAATAGTTTCCTATCTTTTATATCTTGGCTGTTGGATTATGCATTGTGAACAATGTTACTACCTGTTTTTATCTTCCGAATTCAGTTTGCTAGATGTACATATATACAGAGAGTCCTTCTCAGGTGCAGACTTTCTCGTTTTCTTAAATGCAGACATTAAATTCTGCCAGTGGAATTTAGTTGCAAACCAACTTGCAAGAGAATTCTGCAGGTGGAATTTAATATGTCCGCATTTTAAAAACTTGCGGACATTCACGACTGAGAATTTCTATAATATATATTTTCTTAAGTGTTATGAAATAGTTTTCCCAGGCAATGCAATGTTATCTTATTGAGTATTTATGGAGATTCATTGGAGAATTGAGAATTTATCTAGTCTTTTTGTGTTTGTTGATGCAGTGATGCCAGTTGTCCGTAGATGGGTAAAAGGACCCATGTGGTTACATTTTCTAGTTGGTGTAAGTGCTCATTCTTTCTTCTTATGTTCTCTGGGTTTTCTTTTGATAAAAACTAGTTAGAACTATAGTAAATAAGCAGTCCACCTGAAAATACCAATAATTTAAAAAATTTAACAAGACAACTGATTGTTATATGCTTTTGGACTTGTATTTTATTGCTTGTGATCATTCTAAACTCATACATTACTTCTTCTTGGTATGTAGGCACCCCCTGTGATAGTGTTCTCCTCAACATGTGCTGGTTTGGCAGGTCAGACAGTTGCTCCTGAACCCTCATTTGGCTTACAAATTTTATGTCATTGAGCTAACCATTTCAACTGAAAGCTTTCCTATCTTTACATTGGAGGAGACTAATCATTTGAAAGTTTGTAAAATGACTTAAAAGTACAGTCGTTATGCAGAATTACATGGTAGAATTTTATTTAGTTGATCTTGTTCAGTGGGCAACAAAGCTTAATAATAAATTAACTAACTGTTTGGAAATTGAGAGTATAAAGAATAGAATAGTCCTACACATACCAATATCTATAAAACACATCCATATAACTTGATGTACCATGATATCATTGGATGAGTGAAATAAAATTGCTAGCACGATACCATTGGATGACGGAAATAATATGCTTACCATATCTTTTATTCTTATTTATTACCTTGATTTTTTATTTTTGATGCTTCCAATGATATTATGCTACATCAGTTTGTGTAGATGAGATTTTATAGGTGGTTCATGTGTAGTACTATTCTAAAGAATATAACTTCATGATGTGGGACCTTGATTTCTTTTTTCTTTTATCCACAATCTTGAAGAAAATGTCTTATCTGACATTTCTGATGTCTTGGAAATGCCTTGGTACTAACAGAACTGGGATTCATAAAATAATGCCATAATCAGATTAATATACATTTCCTCTTTGAAAATCTCCAGGTGGTGCTATTCCAGCCATAGCCCAACTCGCTTCATCTTCTTACCATGCAGCAGTCTCATCACGTTCACTACCTTCTCCGCCTTCACAGGACGATGAGATGCATAAATCCAGGACTTCCTCAACTTTGTAATATAAACACCAAAATTCCTTCAACGAGCATTTGCGAGAGCCATGTACATGCCCCTATAGAGATGTGCCCATAAAATCTTGGGATCTTCTAAAGACGAGCATATTCTAGACATGTATGCAGTTTTGGTTTTTCTATAATTTAGGCTTAAATATATTTCTGTCTTATATCTCAATATGCTATTCAAGTGATTGCATAAAAGAACCATTAAGTGTGAGATGAATTTTATTTTATGAGATGAATTTTATTGACTGAAAATGAAATGAGGAGTGAGGCAGCTTTATTTTCATTCACCAAGTGAATCCGAATTCAATTCTTTATAAATCTTTCTGATACTTTTGCATTTATGATGAACTCTTTGAACTATTTTGAGTCACTAAAAAGTTCATGACTATTTTAACGTATCCTCTAGAAGTAGAATATCCATCAATATCAATGGTCCAAATTTATGCTATAAATCTATACATATAAAGATAGAATAGAATGGTAATGTGTGGAGAATGATCCATTGTGCTCTATAGAAATCAAGAGAAGATGCTTATTGTTGAACAAAAGAATGTATATGAAAAAAGCTTCTATTGTTTGTATATATTCCCTTGGACTCTTTGAAGGTGTGGGATTGCACTCAAACGTTTTGGTAATTATACTTTTTTAACTAATATTTAGATTACTTCTCGTCTAATAATAGGATTGCGAGTTCAAGCGCTCTTCATTACTTTTTTTTTTTAAAAAAAATCAACTAAGAATTACTTTGTTAAATTTAAATAATTTATTTTTTCTTTACTTTGTTGTATCACTTTTAAAAGGTAATTTTAGAGTGTCCAAATAAAATTCCAACTTATTAGAAGAATAGAACTTTTTCATAAATAATTATACAGTTCTTAAATAATAATTTTAAAATTTTTCATTACAAATAACGTTTGTAATGAATAATTTTAAAATTTATATAATTTCACTATCTAATAATTATTTAACACTTTAATTTAAAATTTAAAATATTATTTAAAAAACATAACATTGCTCATCTTTATACAGCCATCTCAAATGAGTGAATTTTAAAATGAAAAATTTGTTCTATGTAAAACACTTCTTCAAAATTTATTTAGTCATAAACATTTAATGATAACTACCTCCTCTTTAATGTCAAGTTCTAATTCTAAAAAAAATAATTCTAATTCATTATATAAAAAGCTTTGAAAACGTGTCCAAATTTTATAACAAATCATAAATTATATAAAAATTATAAATTAATTAAATAATACTACACGTTAATATTATAATAAATTACATAACCCACTAAAATTTATATATATATATTAAAAGTATCTTTTAGAAATTTGAAAGTCTTGATATGCTTCACGTTTCTATTACGATGCAAAATCAACTTCCAATTTTTCATTAAATTTTATTTTAGTATTTTCAATGGATTTAAACTTTAAAGTACTTAAAAAAGAAAATATATGAGGGAGTGGAGAATCGCCTCATAGACATCTCTATCCATCTTTATGAAAATAATTCTGTTCTCCTCGAGTGGGTAGTATGGATATATTTCTCAATATTGAGGTACATATAATTCTTGTTTGGCTTAGACTTGTGTATTGAGCTACAATTAAAGTAAATTTATGATGAAGACCCACAAATATCTAGTGTAGTATCTGTTTTCTTTTTTCTTTTTCTTTTTTTTTTTACAAAAATAGTGAAATTATGCAGGAATACAATCCAAAGATCTTTCAATATATAAGTGGTGATACAACCTTAACCATTAATTCCATTTAAGCTAGAGGATTAATAAGTTGGCAATAATAAATATTTCTTACTAACTTAAAATTCAATCATTAGATTGAATATGATCAATGGATAAAAATTTATGTCCCTATTAAAAATTTTGAAAAAATAAAACAAAATACCCACCTTACAAATAAATTTGGACTTGAGATTAAAAGACTCGTAATTTCATTATTAAACTACCTATTAGATAGAAGGAAAGCACATCATTTTTACAAAATCAAGTAATCGAATTCTAGAGGTTAGATTATTGTAAAGCATGATGTTCACCATACTATGTTTTAGCACTCCTTGACCAGTGGATGAGAGTGAGTGCGAGTCATTTCACAACTAAAGCATTCACTAAAAGCACAACAAAAATCACCTCAATACTAAACAGCCCTTATGCATATGCTTCCTCAAGATTATTGGGCATAGCCAAGGCAAATCCCTCCCCTCCAACAGGAATCCGATTCTTTGTTTCTAATAGCACTTCAATACCTTGGCTAAAAACATCTCACAGCCATGGCTTTACAAATCTGCCACAGATTGGAGTTTAGGCCTCAAATATTACCAACAAACTCATATCCACCCAAAAAGAATAAACACTTGTCTAGTACTTTGATGAAATGCAATTTTTAAGGTTTGCACAAGTCATAACAAAGCATACATCTTTGGATTAATTGCATAGTGTTCAAGAAATGCAAAATTGAATCAGTAATTTCCCCTTAGTTTTCCCAAATCAGGAACTATATAATACACCTAAATTTCAAGTTTTCTACAGAGATTTAACACTGTCGGCAATAAAACTTTAAGTAAAATTTTCTTTTTGTCAAATTAAGGAAAAGGCAGGAATAAAACAAAAAGAAAGAGAAAAGACGAACCTACAATTTCGATTACAGCAAGTCTAACACACATGAGATGGCCACTGTGCATTTTGCACTGTGAAAGAGAACTTTGGAGTGCTCGAGTGCTAGAAGTCTAAAATGTATACAACAGCCTGCAAGAAAAAAATTTCACAAATAAAGGGAATTTGCAAACATAATGCCTCGGCGAAGGCTTTCACTGGCAGCTGCAAACTTCTTCTCCAAATTGGCTTCACCTACAGCTTGAGCAGCCGCAAGCAACTGAAATTTCAGAAAAAAAAAAAAAAAAGAAGACAAGAGCTTATTAGAAACCAATAAAATCCAAAAACTTTTTTTTTTCTTTTTATTTTAAGGCAATTGCAGTTCGGCACCACTCCTGGAAATCAGTGTAGAGGACTGTTAGTTGAGGAAAGACCTTGGGGAGCAAAAACCATAGAACAAAAGGGGTGGAATAGAAACTAAAACATTGAGGGCATATCTGGTACTGTTTTTCAAATACTTTTTGCTAAATTCAGAAAACAAAATGATTTTTTTTAATTTCATCTTTTTAAAATTAAAAACAAGTCTAGTAGGTAGTTTTTAGGCAGTTTTTGGAAATGAATATAGTAAGAATGTGAAATAGTTTGTATAAAAAATATCTAAATCACTAAAGTAGAAAATGTATTAGACCAAATTTCTTCTTTTTCTTTTTTTCCTTCCAGGTGTGGAATTCAATGGCAATGGAGAAAACATGTGAGACCCATGTAAAACTATGAAGGAAAGTGAAAAGTAGAAAACATGTATGGACCTATGTAAAATTTACAAGGATTTCCTATTTTAGGAATTTCTACGTTACATACAGACTATATTTCAAGTTTGATGTTAAATTCCTAACATAGCCAAGTCCAGATTTACAATACAACTAAAGTGGAAAACGTAAATACAACATTATCTACTTTTGTTCAGAGAGTAGAAATCGGATAGTTCCTGTTTTACAGGATTTAGAATCTTATCCAGGAATTGCCTAGCCAAACACATTTCTATTATTGTCCTTTCTGCGAAACTAAAAAATGGTTGTCCAAAATTGGTACAAAACAGCCTCTAAGGTGCCACTTAATATTGCTTTGGACTAGCATTTTACTTTTTGCAAATGGAAACAAGTAAAACACATTTGGCGGGATTTAATTTTGGATTAGATCCATTTTCACTGAAACCGAGATACACCCATTCTTTGCTGTTTGAATAAAAGTAAAAACATCATATTTGCATTTTCACTTTAGGTGCATTGCATCTTTACAAGGTCCCATTTGTTTTCTACTTTTAACTATGTATAGTAATCTTATGCAGGTTCAGCACTTTTTTACTTTGCAATTTGTATTCTACAAGTAAACAGAAAAAATAAAATTTGGGCCTCGTATTTTTTCACCTTAATATTTTCTATATCTTCAAACAAACTACTAAACACATTTTCATTGTTTTCATTTTCAGACATTCTTTTCAAAACAAGCTTTTAATTCTAGAAAGATAAAAAACACCATTGGATAAACAATAATAAACACTCTAAACTATTTTAAAACCAGTTATGATTGGACAACAGAGGGCAATATGCACTGTTAAGTATGCCGCTCCTGTAACAAAGAACTTCCACCATATATACATATATCATACAATTGTTTTGCTCTAAAACAGTTCTGGTTTCTTTTTGCTCCAACTTGCAAATTTTTTTGCTTGTCCCAAGACCGATAAAGATAAATATGAGTAGATATTTGAAGCCATGATGAAAGATGGAACAGAAGACATAAAGTGATATATTCTTTTAAACAATGCGCTCCTTCACTATAATTTCCAAGTTTTCATCTTACCTGGTTCAAAAACTCGTCGAGCCTTCTAGTGCTCCTAATGATACTACCCTCAAATATATCAGTCATTTGTATGACCTCTGCAAAGCTTGCACCCTGAGGAAAAAGGATATAAAAAATTGCTCAAACTAAACAAAAAATTAAAAAAATATATAAAAAAAACAGATATGAAAACCAAAAAATAACAAAAGAACATATGTATAAAAATAAACCAGCATCCTGCTAAGTCACGTCACAAGAGAATCTAGAAAAAAGATAAAACTAAAGAGTTCATAAAACTTCTCAACTTGAAGTCAAAAACTAACCATAAAAAATTCATTAACCACCAAAAATTTCATCAAATGCATGGGAGACAAATATAACAGAATGGCTCAAACTTAAGTACAAAAAAGAAATATAGAAAAAGAAAATAAATTGCATCAGTTCACTTTCCATGCTCTCTCCCTATGCATTATTGGGAAGCAACAATGTTAACGACAAAAAATAATAATAATAAATAACGCACAAACCTTCGACCAACAGTAAATCACATCCATCAGAAATGGCCTGACAGTTGACTCCACGTACTCATCAACATTCACTTCCAATTTGCATTCATGTTGTATCTGCAACAATGTAGAGGTACTTTCAAGTAATTTTTTTCCAATCAATCAATCAGCTAACAAACAATCCATCCTTTTATTTTTCAAAAATGAATTTCAGGAAAGAAAAAACACCTCTGCTATTTTTCTCGCACTCTCTTGAAGTTGTTGTAATGGTTTAGCAAGCTCCATCCTCAAATTTATTTGCTCACTTGATTTGTCTACTGGAATGAAACAACTTGCAAGGGCTGCAACCTGGTGATGATCAAGATCATTGAATGTACCTGATCAAGATTTTGTCAACAAGTCAGATAAGACTCTGTACATAATGAAAACAAAAGTGACGAACAGATGGATCTACAAAGATAATACACCATTAAACATCAGCTCAGTAACAAGGAGTTCATCTCCTGTGTCTATCAAGCATGCTGCTCGTCCCTTCAACTGGACAATACCATCAGCATCAATATGGCCAAGCTTTTTCAAGACCCGTGAACGGTTTTTGAGTTCATCCCGGAATTTTTGGATCTGTGAAGATAATACAAATTAGATAAAAGTATTAAACATGTAAAAAGGGTCATTTTTAAACTTGGATGGTGACAATGGTAATAAAAGAAAAAAATTTAAACAACTTCATGGCCTGGAGTCCAGTTTTAAATTAGAGAAACAAGGAGTTCAAATACTCTTTAAGAGACTAAGATATGGCAACAAGAGCAATTAGGAAGAATGACAACAGTAACCACACATGAGCATGTGCTTTGTGCATGTTTTGAAAGACACTATGAAGTTCATTAAAATGTTAACATCTACTATTTTTGCCTCTCAAGGAAAAGCCCCCAACCAAGACATAGTGCTTTTTTTACTGGACATCACAACAGGTTGATCCACTTGAGGAGGTTTTCCAGCACCAGATAGAAATGTAAGCAATAGTTTCATCCAAATTAGACTAGTAGTCCAATGCCTGAACACTTTTGTAAATGATGTCTCTACAATAAGATGCAATTCATGCAAAAACTTGGGTTCCATAAACAACCTCATGAGATGTAAAAAAATCGTACAAGAATAATTTAGATTGCAGAAAATTTATCACATTTTCATCCTTAAAAGGGGTAAATAATCCAGCCTACTTTTAAGCTCATTCACATCTACTGAGGGAGCATCTGGAGTGGCAAATACCTGGGAGTCACGCATTTTTGACTTAAGCTGCTGAATCTCGTGATTCACCTCTGCTTTCCTTTGGAAACATCTGATTTGATTTTCATCCTGAGACTGCAGTGCACAAAAGAGTTAGTAGAGAGCGCAATGGCTAGTATATAATTTTCTTCAAACTACTGTTATTGATTTATTTATTGGGTTATACAAAGTAACATTTTCTCAGTTTTAATTTTGAGAAGAACCCAATAAGTACATATTGATTGATTAAAGATAGAAGGTACAAGCCTAATAGTTATCAACAGACCTAGCACCCCAGTGGTCATGCTAATAATACAGGGTCAATCAATAACAATTCAGTTATTGCAGTGCTTCTTCAGCCATATTAAACAACAGGCTCCACTGTAGAAGCTGGAAAAGTAAGTCTCCGATCAGCTCTGGGTAAGCTTTAAGAGTTTTCCCCTCAACCATGAGACACAATCGCAGTCTATCAGTATGGAGAAATTTCTACACCCACTCATTTATGAGATTCTAACAAGGTTTCTTCTCGACTTAATATCCACCTTAAAGATGAAAAGTTTCTGTATCTTAATTCTCTAGCCACGGCTCTTTCTTGAAACAATGGCAAGTTCTTTAGGAGACAGCTGTTATTACTATTTCTATCCTTTTTCTTCTTTATATTTTCTTAAAAGAAGATTGCCTCACTTATTCATTGAACTAGTAGCTTCTCAACACAAAAGTTTCTAATCAATGCTCACCATCTACCGTGGTCTTTCAGAGCAAATGATAAGATCACACGAGAAGATGGCATAAATTAAACAACATACAGCTAATTTAGGTAACATTTCAAACCTTGTTCAGTGGATGAGCAAAGGACTTGTGGTCGAGTTCCTCAATTTGATTCACCAATTCAACAACTTCAAGATCTTCAATCTTCATGTCCTGCAAACCAATTTAAATAAAAAAACAACAATTCCAAGATTATTAAATTTATGCTCTCTGACGATTAAATTAAGAACTCAGAGCATGTTTCCAAGAGCACAGCACCTAGCTACTGGATAAATGCAATGCTTGAGATAAATCTATTGGAAAATCAATAAAGTGAGTGAAACCAATAGCAATCGACAGCTTAAGGAAAGATTGCATCAGAATGGATAATGGGATAGCAGAAAAGTATATTGCACACACATTACAAAGGAAGACAGAAATTTAGATGAAGTAAATTGTTTTAAACAGAATGCAGATAACCAAACCAACTAAAATAGATTTTCTGTACATATGTTTTCAGTAGTAATAGTTTGAATGTAAAATGTTGAAGATGATGGTACTGCTAATGCATTTGCATATGTTGGCAAGACATTCAAAACACGTAACATAGTTTAACCTTCAGTTTTTTAGTGCAGATTAAACAACTTCCAATAGTCTTTCTGTGTTAACACAGTTATCACCTCAAGGGCAAGTTTGGCCATGACCCCCCATGACCCCAAAAGGTAATTCAGTGCATGAACAAAATCTCTTAATAACCAAACTAGATGCTCCAAGAAATTGATACCATATCTTATATTCATTGCTTTGGTGGAAAATAATTGATGATATATGACTTTGGCGTTTAGTTACCTTTACAGGATTAAGCTTTGGAAGGCCTTGAGGGAACCGGGATTGCAGTTCCTGAACAGCAAGAAGAATACTTTGCCTTGCTTCCAATGGTCGTAGATCAGGAGGAACAGATATTCTGATTTTGCTTAAAGCTGATATCAGGGGCAACTGAACAGGGACCTACAAGCAGATGAATATTAATATCAGAATCACAACAATATTAATTCAGATTCTTGAAATAGGTTGACATGTGTCAACTCACCACATGCATTTCACCATTTTCTCCAGGACGGGGTGGGCATGGTTTTGGCCGTGATCCATTCTCACTTGAACCAGGTGAACAATGAAGTAAAGTATCCACTATATAACCACCACCTCGAGAAGGCAAGGTGCCTGCACCTGCTGATGGCTTTTTGACAACATTAACTACAACTCCCCAGCCCCAATCTGTTCCACCTTCTCTTACCTTGATCTGCAGTAAGGACATACAACATATCAACAAGAAGAAAATTCGTATTAATCATAAAACCCACCACCAGTACTCCAACTTATGGAAGCAATTAAGATGATGCGAGATAAACAGATTTAATCACACTCACAAACACATATACACAAAAGTACACACATCAAGTAGCCCATCCTTATCAAGTGAAATAGTCCTGTCACTCGAGAACACAATGTTGACCATTGAATGGAAAGCCTAAAACTAAACTAAATTCAGGCCAATGAAAAGAAAGTAAACACAAGATCCCTAAAAACAGTTCCTCAAACCAAAAAAATGCACAAAAACATTTGTCCATTCTAAAAATCCCTAACATAAAACATTCTCCACAAAAGAACACAATTCTTGATTTTGATTAACGTAATTTGCTTAGAGCTACAGGTTGTAACTATGCTCTCATTTTGAATTTAGGCATCACTTTTCGAAATGATGGTCAGAAGTATGAGTCTTATTTTGCATCTATTTTAGCATTAAATAATGGGAGTAATAAGTCATTTACACATTCCCCTTAAAAATCTTTTCTTTTCCTATATGCTCCAAAGAATTTCAAAATTTTGCATATAACACCATAAACTCGTGCATTCAAACAGTCTCTTTAACCGACCAAGAACCAGCAAATGGTGTTTCTTTAATGTAAAATAAACACAATTTTACCTAGTTAGGATATTTTCACCAGACAGTAAATGATGTAGTGATGGAGTCAGTAAAATGAACTATAGAGAATAAAAGTATTAATTCACTAGATATTTGGCCGAAAAAAATCTTCTACTAATTTTGGATTGAAAGATACATTTGAATGCTCTTTTGCTATCTTTGCTTGAAGATAACCATCAAAATGAAGGTAGACAATCACGCTACAGTAACAATGAGAAAAAATCTTAACGAGTTAGCTTCCTAAGATGTTCTTAGCACATACCAGTCGACCAGAACCAAGATAATAAAGAACTCTTTCAGGCCTCGTCATTTCTGACATCAATTTCTTCTCAAGTTGGGCTATATCAAGTTTCAGCTTATGATACTCAGCAACTTCAGCCTGTACCAGGAAATAAATGTTCACATTGATATAAAAATTAAAAGAACTAATCAAAGAACCAAGGGAAATAACGCTACCTCTCCTGAAGCATCAAGCAAGACAGCTTCTTCTTCCAGCTTTGAAACTTTTTTTCCCATATCAGGTAAAGCCTGAAAAGAAGCAGGAATTTCATATAATTAATCAAACGTTGAACCTGTTTCTTTATAAGAAAGAAAGAAGATTATACTTAAGTAAAAAGATAATCAACATGGACCCTAATGTGGATAAAAGAAATAAGTGAAAGAAAGGAACCTTTTCATATTGAAATTGATGAAATGAATTCTTTATCACATGTTCAGCAGTGAACTGGCCTTCCGCACGGCTCATTAAATTTAAAATTGAATAGTAGCTCAGTCTGAAAGTACTAACTAGAGGAGCTGGTTTGCCCAAAACCATGTCCTTAAGTGTATTCATCTCCATCTGCAAAAGCAATGACATAGACATTGATTTCATGATATTGAACAAATTACTATTCTCCCTTGTTTTCAGACACTTAGAGAGAATTACAAAAGCTGTTATTAATTCATTCAGGCCAACCTTAACCAAGATGTTATAAGTTTCAATTTAACATCACATTCGTGCTTAAATACTATTGTAGGCCTTCAACATTTAGTTTTGGTTTTTATCCCAAAAGTTAAGTTAACATGGTACTACAGCCATTTTAATTGAGGGCCTTCTGTTAGAATCTCCCATCAAATTAAATATATTATAACGAATTGGATTTCTAATAGTAGATATGCTTGCAGTTGTAGTTGTGCCTAAATACTATTACTGGGCCCTTATTAATTAACTTAAACTTTTAGGTCAAGTGGTAACTTAACACATCAAAGACCTTATTATTTTCAAGTTAGATTGTACATACCATCAAAATTTAAGTAAAACTTCAAAAACATATCTGATGGCTGATGAAAAGAGCATAAAAAGATGTAAATTTTGATTATATTTTGAACAGAAGTGACCCATTACCTGCTCATCAATCATTATTAGACATATTCCGCGGTCATCTTTGCCACGACGCCCAGCCCGACCACTCATCTACAGGATTTAATTAACAGTGATTTTGCATCCAAAAATAAAAGAAGAAAATAAACTTTACAGGAAAGAATTAGGTCCTCACCTGTATATACTCACCAGATCCAATGTAACGATGACTATCACCATCCCACTTCTTAACAGCTGTAAATACAACAGTTTTGGCAGGCATGTTTAAACCCATGGCAAACTGTGAGAAAGATAAGAGAAACTCAATATTTATATTCAAACTGAAAATGAGGCGTCTCTACACTAAATTCAATAGGAAAGAAAGAAAATTGGAGCAAGGACAAAATCTCACTGTCTCTGTGGCAAAGAGGGCCTTCACAAGACCTTCCTGGAAAAGAAGCTCTACCAATTCCTTGATAACTGGCAGAAGGCCGGAATGATGAACAGCAATACCCCGTTTAAGTAGAGGCAACATCAACTCAATAGCTGGTAAATTTCTGTCTTCCTCATTCAAGCAAAGCACTGCATTATTAAAAACCTGCTCAACATCATCTTTTTCCTCTTGTGTATTAAAATCAAGCTTAGACATAGACATAGCATGTTGTTCACATTCTCTTCTACTGAAGCTGAACACAATGACCGGCTGAAATTTTCGTTCCATGATCATCTGAAATTTGGAAAACAATACCAACTGAAGCAAACATGATATGCAGGACATACTGCATTGGTAACATAAGTAGAATTCACTTAACATGCCACATAACTGAACTCATGAATAGCTAATAAACATCCAAACTGGTGATACCAAAAAATCATAGCAGAAAATGCATAAACATATTGGGCAGAGTCACATCAAGACATGTAAAGTTGCCATCTCTTACCAAATGAGAAACAGGCAGATAGAAAAGGGCACGTGCACAACTTTCTAGTTTATGACAATCACCAAAAACAGAATTAAAAAGTTAAAGAGTAATAACAACAATTACAGGCTCACACATGGGTCTTAAAAAATAAGGATAAGTACTCTTCCCTTAAGCCTTCAGCGGAGACAAACAGCTTTTGTATTGCTACTGGGAGATATTTTTCTTGGAAACCAAGACTCTATTTAGGGGTGGGAAAAATCTGGACCGATCAATTCATGCATAAGAAACCAAACTGAACCGGTTCGGTTTGGTTTTCAGTTTTTTTTTTTTTTAGTCTATTTTAAATGTTATTTTTCAGTTTGAACCAAACCAAATTGGAAACGAACCGATCAGTACCAAATAAATAGAACCGACCAAGAGTCTAACTCTAAACCAAACCGAACCGACCAAAATGGAAGACACTTTTAAGCAAACTAATCTTTTCACTATATGTGTATATTATTGCAAAAGCACACAGCGATTGAGATCTTAAATCCTCAAATTGTGTTAAATTTACCATGAAACAAACATAAGAACTCTGGGAAAAGAAAAAGATGGTATGAACTTTAAAAGAATAAGATTAACTATTTTACAAAGTTTTGAGATCTGAACTCTTGTACTTCGTTTATCTCAGTTATGGTAATACTGCCATCAGTAGAAGCAAACTTCCAATTAACATTTCATATAGCTAGCATAAGAATGGGAAAAACTTTAATTAAAAGAAATGATCTTTAGAAGAAAGAAGTGTCATCGAGCGATATTACACTCAATCAAAATAAAATAGTGAACCAAAAGTAAAAAGTTTCTTTAGTATAAGAATTCTGATTCCATGGTTAAATCCTCTTGTCATGCACATGTGAAATTATTTCTTTGTGAAAATTAGTTACGTCAGGTTATAGTAGATGGCTATAAAAAATTGTTAACCATCAGTAATACTGCTATCACTAAATGTTCTCCAAGAATGAATACAAATGATAACCAGCCATCTTAAAATAATTTAAGAGAAGATCAACTCAGTGCATCAAAGAGAATTAAGAACAACAATTAGAAACAGGTGATGCACCTTTACAATTTTGTATATGTCAGAACCCCCAGAACCACTGCCACTTTTGGCCATTCTTCCACTTGCTTTTCCATTTCCGCTCCTGTTTCCATCACCCATTTTCTGTTTTGAGAAAGTATCTTGCAGCTTCACAAAATTATCCTCTCTAAACTGCTCATTCTCATCAACCACAAGATACAACCCACTCCCACCCACTGGGAAAACATAATGCTGCAAAGGTGTTGGGCGGAAATCTGTGTACACCACATGACAAGGCTGTTTGTGCAAATGACAAATCCACTCTGCAAACTCAGTGGCATTGGACATTGTCGCAGAAAGAAAAACCATCTTAATAGCTGGCGGCAAAAATATTATACTCTCCTCCCAAACAACTCCTCTTTCCCGATCTTTCATGTAATGTATTTCATCAAAAATAACCCAAGCAACTTCCTTCAACACCTCTGAACCCCGATAGAGCATTCCCCTAAGAATTTCTGTCGTCATGACCAAACAACTAGCATTGGGTGAGAGAGTAACATCACCAGTCATTAATCCAACATCTTTAAACTCTTGATGTAACTCCCTGTACTTCTGGTTACTCAAAGCTTTCAAAGGAGAAGTATATATAACCCTCTGCTTATCTCTGAAAGCCATTGCAATTGCATACTCAGCTACTGCAGTTTTTCCTGCAGATGTATGTGCTGAAACAAGCACTGACTCATTTCTTTCCAAGCAAGCAATTGATACTCGCTGAAACGGGTCAAGCTCGAAACTGTAGGTTTTGGCCATGTGACCATTGTACTCAGGAGTAGCAAGTGTCCCATGAATTGAATCATCTTTAGTTGAAACATACCCACTGGGGACTGCAACCTCATGTACGCATGAGCGTGTTGAATGTCGTTGCTTTTTCGTGGATTCTTGGTAAGGTGTTTCGGTAACTTGTGAATCTACTGGAGTTTTCCTTTTCCCACTCGTTGGTGATTCCTCCATTCTCAGTGCTTAAGCCTATCTCAGTTCTCAACTTCAATCACGTTCAAGCTCACTTCAATGCAACCTTCTAAAATATCACTTCTTATAGCCTCTATTTTCTGATTAAACGTCACTAGCACACACAACAAAAACAAGATATATCAATACTAATTATGAAAAACTAAATTAGCTTAAGTTTGTACCCTTTCTCAACATCTTTTTTGTTCCAAATTTATTAAGAATGGACTTTTAGATCCTAAAAATATTAAAGATGCCTAGGTGGCGGCAGCTATAGCTGCAGTAATTGCTATTCTAATTTTTATTTTCTATGTTAAAGAGTGACATAGGGATTTGGTAGGAGTGTGTCAAGGAAATAAGTTATGGAGTCCTTCATATGTAAGTTAAGCTGAAGTCAGATTGTAAGACATCAGTAGCATCGCTTTTTTGTTAAAGCTTTTCAACACTCAGGTTTTCCCAAATACAAAAAGTGGAAATTTCTTGTCTTTTTGTTTTTCCTCTTCCCTATTTCCTATCAAGATACCATCTAAACTGTTCTCCTATATATTCATTTTTATGATCACTAATTTTATTTCATGCGACAAAACACTTTCTGCAGTGACTAAACTTGTTCAACGGCTCAATGCTATGAAATAAATTAACAAAAAAATATAACGCAAGTAAAATGCTGTGTAATAATAATAATAATAATATGAAATGAAAAGTATTTACCGGCTGAAAGGCGAGTTGGCTCGGTGGGGTAGTGGTGGAGTACGTCGGGGTTAACTCCAGTGCCGGCGTGACTCCGGTTACGCAAGCGACAAAATATGGTGCTATTTGAGAAGAGAGCTGGTTAGGGCTTTTTTTTTTTTTTTTTTGCTGCGGGGTTAACTCCAGTGCCGGCGTGACTCCGGTTACGCAAGCGACAAAATATGGCGCTATTTGAGAAGAGAGCTGGTTAGGGCTTTTTTTTTTTTAGCTGCAGAGGGCTTCTTTTTCTGTATTATCAGATTTTTGTTTTATTGGGCCGTAGTCTTGGTCTTTGGACTATTGACACGTGTAATTAATTTAACAAAATACTATTAAAAAGTGCGTAATTACTATTTTACTCTTATTAGAAGAAATTTAATATTATTATAAAAAAATTACTCTTACTTCTGCATCTTATCCTCTCAACTCTCTTCTTTTTTTTTTTTCATGTCATCTCTCCTTGGACCATCTCTTTCTCTCTCCTCCGACCCGCCATCAATGATCTATAAGCTGCTTCCCAAGTAAGATTCTTTAGAACTCGCGTGAACATAATGTCCTGCACAAATAATTTTCATTATGTTGGTGGGTAATGAGTACTTATTTGTGAATGGTTTTCTATCTTATGTTTTTCTCTTCTACTTTGCTTGAGTTTGATGATTTTTCCATTTTTAAGTTTTGAAGTGAAAGTGAATAAAACTATAAAGCTCTGATATTAAAAAAGATTTACATCTCCATCATGTCTTTGTTATTGTTGTTATTGATGATAATAATGATAATGAAAAATGTTTCTTTTAATTAAAGAAAGAGATCAAATAAAATAAATAAATAAATAATAGAGAAAAATTGTCTCTTTTGTTTAGCATTCTTGTTTCTTATTCTAAAATGAACAATAAGTTTTAATCGAAAATCCTCTATAAAATCAATCCTCAAATTAACCTATAACCTATTATTTCAAATCTTCCCAAATTTCTCATAAAATCAACCATGAAATCAGTCTTTGACTTTAAAATAAAATTGAGGAAGAAGATGGTCGTAAACGACTTGTGGAAATTGCCATTTTTAATGGATTGATCAAATTAAGAAAGAAGATGGATCTTAATTTTGAGACTATCAGTAAGCCTTCATCTATTATTTTAGATCAATGGTCAATAAATGATTTTGATAGAATGATGAAGATTAAAGGAAAAAAAATATTGTATTTATTAAATATAATTTAAATAAAAATATTATTTTTTATTATTAAATCTATTTTTTTTAATTTTATTTTTGTACTATATAATCTATTAAACTTATGCCATGTGTTCTATATAGTTAAATATATTATAATATACTTAAATTTATCAAAATAAATGGCGGATATTAACAAACAAGGGGTGTTTTAAGTTTTTTATTAAATCAAAATAGTTTTTTTAACCAATTTTATAAATTTTGAGGGTCTAAATATCATAAATCCTAAATATTAAGTATAAAGACAAAGCGCAGCGCTTAAAGTATTAAAACACCTCTTAAATATATTAATAATTAATTTTTCATCATAAAGCAATTGGTATATGTAAGGGCCTCAATTAGTTGACGTGGGATTACATGGTAGAAGCCAAATTGCCTTTGCAACACTTCTTTATGCATTTTACTATTTTATTTGTACTTTACAATGTAAAAAAAAATGAATTAGACAAAAATCTAACTAAAATAAATATAATTTATAATGTACAACAATGTGAAACATACTCAATAATATTTTATTAAAACCTTTAATAAAACTTAATAAAAAAAATTAGTCAAAGAAAAAAAGATTAAAGTGCACACTTATTCTAGTACAATTATTCTCTTTAAGAATTCTCCCTCGATAAAATGTTTTCATTCAAAGTAACATTTCATTAATTTGATAATCTGCTTAGTTAGTGTATGTCAATCTTATGAACTAAATTTTTAAAAATTGATATTAACAAAGATTTAATGAATAAATTTACAAAATTATAAGTTGAGTGTATCTCTATAACATTAATTTTTTTACTTTGTTGCATTTTATAGGTATAGAAGAATTTTGAAGAAATATATTTGATTACATCTTCTTTGATATATTTGCCTCAAACTTAGGTATACAAGTAATATTTTTTTTTTTATTTGTACTCATGTGTCATCCTAATTTATATGAATATTTTCATTTTATATTTATTCAATAAATAAATATTTTATTAAATCGCTAATTAATTTTATTAGGTAAAATGCTTGTAACATTTCGGATATTATATTAATTTAAAAGAGTTCAGATCAGGTCTAAAGAGTTAGAACCTTATTTGAAATGGAATAAAGACCTGAGAATATACTTACAATGATATAGTTGTAAATAGTTGTAAGAGTTGCTACGAAATATCATTGTGCAAGTATGTTCTCGAATTATATGTTCCTGAACTATTTCCACGGGTTTGTTGAGTGGAATCGATTTATGTAGATTAGTGTATATCAATATATGGATAATCCAGATGGTTAATCTTAGCAAACCATGAGCTTAGTCAAAACTCGTATAGATATACGGGTATTTAATGAGAACTAGATACAGAACAAGACTCAATAAAGACCTTCAATGGATATTCCATAAAATCGTAAATGGAGGTTCTTCTTGAGTTGAGTAGTATTCATGGTTCCTTGACTTGAGCACCACGGTAGGCTTGTGAGTGATCCACTATACTTTAGTTCTACACATGTCAAAGATCTTTCATGGTCTGACCATTTAGTGTCGCTAAGCATGGTATGATACTGATAGAGTTGGGTAAGTGTAAACATAGGATCCGTCAGTTCATATGGGTGAGTTAAACATTCAGATGCTCTAAAATTATGTTTTAGGAAGTCTTATAGCCATAAGCATTAAATCCAGGAAAGAGTTTTCCGTGGTATAAATAATATCACAAAAGAGTTTGTAGGTATTGTTTATAGGAATATAAATCGAAGAGATATATTTATGGTTGAGCAATAGGAAACTTGACGGTGTTAATCTATGTCTCTGCTCTTCTAGGATATTAATGACGGAGGGATTGTACAAATATAGATTAACCTCAATTTATATGGTTAAATGTGTCATTTTGTATTATCCATAATGTGTGTAAGTGAAGCATTGGTTATAGACTTACAAAAATGTTCCGTGAAACAAAATAGGTGTGAACCTAAGGAGTCTCACTATATGAAGTGTACTCGTTGAGCACACCGGATCAAATTGTTCAATCCGAGAAATTTTTTAAAAAATATGAATTTATTTCAAGGTCTCTCGGGAAGTAGCTATAGTTTAAGTGTTAAAATCTAAAATTGTGTCAAGTGAGACTTGACACTTTTATCTATTTAGTGTATGTCTCAAATTGTGCCAAGTGAAACTTGACACTTTTATCTTCTTAGTGTATGTTTCAAATTGTGCCAATAATTTGCATGGGTACTAAATTAAACATTGGTGGATGTAGCTATTATTTAAAGAAACAATTGTTGTTTTATTTAAATTAAATTAATTGGTCATTTATTTATTTTAGGGTCTTTTAGAGAGTAGTTAAGGTTTAAGTGTTAAATATAAAATTGTGCTAAGTAAGACTTAACACTTTTATTTACTTAGTGTATATATTAAATTATGTCAATAATTTATATGAGTACTAATTTAAATATTGGTAGATAAATTTATTTTTTTTAAAAAAAAAAGAAAAGGAAGAATGAAACCATTTGGCCATTAGTCTAAATCAAATGAATTGGATTCATTTGATTTAGTCTTGACATTTGTTTAATTTTTATTGGATGAAATAAAAGTAATGGCTATATGTTTTATTTCTATTGGCTAAAAGAAATTGATACTTATTAAAGATTGAATGTTATTCAATTTTTAAGAAAAAGGTGGCAACGAATTTGAACAAAGTTGCCACTTGTTGATTCAGTATTCGGCTATCAAAATTATTTAAATGAATTTGTTTATTTATTTAATAAAATACATTGTCAAGTGTTGGTTTATGGTTTATTAAATCAAATATTAATGCAAACTTGTTGCATTCTTATTAGCTACATGTATTGATTTTCATTTATTAAATGAAATCAAAGATAGTTGGAAATGAATTTGATTCAATTCCAAAGTAGTTGGTAGTGTGCATTCAATGAAACAATTGCCACTAAGCTTTACATTTTTGCCATTGATTTAAGTATATGATGTTTAGCATTGTATTTGCCTTGTTAACCTTTAACACTTATCAAATATAATTTTTTCAATTGGTTGATTAGAAGGCAAACATTGCACTATATATAAGGGTGTGGCGAGAGAAAAGAAAGTAAGAATTAAGTTTTTTTTTGTCCGAGAAAAAGAAATAAATATCAAAAGCAAAGAGTTGCTTTAAATATTTTGAAAAAGAAAGGTATTATTCTAGCTTGTGGAAGCCTACCACATCCCCAATTAGAATTATTTAAAGTACGCTTCGAGTGTGAGTCTCTTAATCTTATTAGTGTAATAAGATTATTTTAATGTGTATTAATTTCGATGTGTTGTTTATGAGACATGCAATATTTAAATTGTTTAAAATACACACATTCACCCGTAACACGGTGCACACGCACACAACACCCTACAGCTTCATATATTATTGTTGGAATATCTGTTGTAAAAGGTAAGTTGCTTATGCTTTGGATGTAATGAATGACATATTGCAACCATATACATTCTTTACTTGCTTCATGTAGTGTAAAAATCTCATTGATTAGATAAGGTGATAACAAAAGTTTACTTCGTAGATCACCATGAGATTGTTGTATTGTTGTAAGAAAAAACATATCTTATTTGTGAGCAGGCTCTATAGAGATTAGATAAGTACCTAACATTCGTATAACCAACTACATCTGAATTTTTATAAGTTCATTAAAATAAAATAAAATAATCTTAAATTTGTCATTCCACGAAGACAATATATGTTTAATACTATTTCAATAACATCGAGTTGGTACAGAACTAAATCTTACTAATAAATATATTGTAAAGTTATGTTCAATCTGGTGCATTATACTAGAAATAGTAAAGCACTAATTATCTTGAGATATGATAATTTTGGACCACATATCATTTTCTTTGGGATAAAATTAATCATTTTTTAAAGGTTAAGATGTTTCTATCGATTAAACTAAGGTGTATGCATGTGTTCATTGTTTAAAAATATGTATCTCATACATATTTACATGCAGCAAAAATTATAAAACAAACAATAAACACAAATAATATATATATATATATATATATATCAATCACATTAATATATATATATTATATAATAATAAGATATTTTGATTATTTAACTATTAAATAATTAATGTGTGAATTACCATTTTACCCTTTTTACATAATTATCAAGTATACCCATAGTGAGTCCCACTATATCATACACTTAGGTAAACTTAACTAAAGGCCCATAATATGACATGTGTCAATGTACAATTAGTAAATAACAATTGTTAACTAATTAATATATTTAACACTTAAATACAGACACACGCATATCTCGTGGTCATGCTGGATATTGCTGGATTGAACAATTCAATCTAATACACTGCCCTATTACACAACAAGTACACTCTATATTTTGAGACTTCTTATATCCACGCCTAATTCGTCAAATTGAATTATTCCACGAGTTCATGAATAATGCCCTAACATATGTTATGGATATTATAAATCAGCGCGTTGGACTATACAAGTTGAGGTCATAAGTGCATACGTATAATCCTTCCATCATCTATATTTTGGATGTGCAGGAACATAGATCAGCACCATCAAATCCTTATAAGCTCATCTATAAACTTATCTCCAGACTTGTATCTCACTGAACAATATATACAAATTATTTGCTATATTGTTCGACCATATGAAAACTCATTTTCCGAGTTTATTGCTTTTGGCCATAAGAGTTTTTTAGATACAATCTCGAAGCATCTGGACATACAATCCTTATAAGAGCTTACGGATTCTATATCTACACACACCTAACTCTATAAGCATCAGATTATACCCAAAGACACCCAATAATTAGACCATGAAAGGTTTCTGAATGCGTGGAATCAAAGTATGATGGATTACTTACAAGTCTACCATGGTGCTCAAGTTGGAGGACTACTTATACTATTCAACTCAAGATGACCTTCTATTGACGGCTTACATAAAATGTCTATTGGGGTCCTTGTGAGTCTGTTCCATACCCAGTCCTTTCTAAATACTTATATGCCTATACAACCTCAAGCTCATAGTCAGTTAGGAACAACCATCTTGAGAACATACTTGTATAATGACATTTTCTAACACTTAATTGCAACTCTTTGTAACTATATCATCACTAATATATTACGAGGTCTTTGTCTCGTTATAGATAAAGTTCTAACTCTTTAGAATTTACTGATTATTACAACCTGCTAACTCTTAGTAGTTATAATTCTCAATGTTGCTAACTCTTAGCCTTGATCTAAACACCTTTAGACCAGATCTGAACTCTTTCAGATCATACAATATTTGTAGCATTACAAGCATAGTACCAAATAATTAAAAGTAATTAGAGATTTAATAAAATATACATCGTATAAATATTAAATATTCATACAAACATGGATGATACGTAAGTATAACCTTAACAATCTCCCACTTGCTCGAGTGCCATTTATAGTGATATCTAATACTTATAGATTCCATGTATTTCTCAAACACCTTTGGAGTTAAGGTCTTAGTAAGCTGGTCTGCTACATTATTTACAAAATCTATTCTACAAATAATTATATCTCCTATAGTCAAGATCTTTCTAATTATGTGGTACTTTCACTCTACATGCTTAGACTTCTAGCGTGCTCTTAGCTTTTTGGCTTGTGCTATGGTCCTATTGTTGTCATAAAATAATGGGATTTGATCTAACGAACTTGGAACAATTCCGAGCTTGCCGATAAACTTTCAAATCCAAGCTACTTCTTTTGCTGCTTCTGAGGCAGTTATGTACTCTGCCTCTATGGTAGAATCAGCTATGGACCATTTCTTGGTGCTTTTCTAACTCACTGTAGCATCATTGAGAGTAAATATATACCTAAATGTGACTTTTTATCATCTAGGTCAGACTAAAAGTCTAAATTCGTGTATCCTCTCACTCATAAATCACTGTATCCATAAATGAGAAACTTATCCTTCGTACCGTTACGGTATTGCAGGATTTGTTTGATTACCATCCATTGGTTGTCACCTAGATCGGACTAATACCGACTTTTAACACTTACAACCATACTGATGTTAAGTCTCGTGCACATTATAGTATATATCAAGCTCCCAACAGCCAATTCATATGGTATGTTAGACGTTCTAACTCTTTCGTCTTCTGTCTGAGGAGATATTCTCCTCAAAGATGAACACCATGTCTAAAATGTATGTTAGCTGTCTTACAATTAATAAATTGTACCTTTTTGAAACATTATCGATGTATGATAATTGGAAGAGTCTTATTAGCTTCATAGCTCTATCTCTATAAAACTTTATACTCGTTATATAGGAAACTTCTCCTAAGTCTTTCATGGAGAAGTTTTACTCAGATAATTCTTCACAAATTATAACATACCAATATAATTCCCAAATATCATAATGAACTTCTTCAGCCTGCACACTAGATTAAAAGTTTGGCTAGACGTAAAACCTTCGGGCTATTCCATGAATTTCTCTTCCTCAAGGTATTCATTCAGGAATGCGTTCTTCATTTTCATCTGCCAAATCTCAAAGTTATAATATACTGCAAGAGCCAACAAAATCCTAATTAACTTTAGCATCGCAACTGATGCAAAGGTCTCCTCATAATCGATCCCAAACCGTTGAGTATAACCTTTTACAACCAGTTGAGCTTTGAAGGTCTCTACCTTTCCATCGAGCCTACGTTTTCATTTGTAAATCCATTTACAACTAATATGAACTATTCATTCAGTAAGCTGAACCAAGTCCCAAATTTAATTCTGATGCATAGAGTTAATTTTCAGATTTCATGGCTTTTTGCCACCTACCCGGGTTAATGTCTAACATCACCTCCCTATAAAGACAAAGGATGGTTTCCTTCAATTACGAAAACTCTAAGGACACCTTCAAGCATCTGATCATATCTAATAGGTGGCATGAACATCCTCTCAGATCTACATGGAGGGTGTGTCAAAGGTCTACTGCTCATTTGAGTCTGAGTGTCTATCTTTGGTTCATTAGATTTGTGATTGACTTCGTCAAATACAATCTTTCTACAATTCCCACGATCCATGAAAAATTATTTCTCTAAAAAAGTGGCATTACGAATAATGAACATATTTTATTCCTCTGGATCATAGAATTGATATCCCGTAAAAATCTTGGGATACCTAATGAACCTATACTTGTACCTCATAGGTGCAAGTTTATCATGTTGCATAACTTTTACATAAGCAGGACAACCCCAAATTTTAAGATACTTAAGACTTGGTTTCATACCTTTTAACATCTCATATAAAGGGGTAGAAATAACTTTAAATGGTATTTTGTGTTGGGTGTTGATTATTTTATAGTGCATGCATATGGTATATGTGTTCATCATAAAAAATAAACTTATCTCATATATATATGTGCACAGTGGAATTATAAAAATTTACAATGAATACAAATAATACATATTAATTAAATTAATAACAAGATTGAGAATTTAACCCTTGAAGTCTTTGAATTAAAATTCTTGAAGTCCACCTGAAATGCAAACTTTAATCAATCCTAGTAATCAACAATGGTGGGATTGATTGTTTAGAATAGCAGTATGTTAATCCAGCAATCAGTTTAACTCTTAAACTTAATTTAAAGTTAAACTCTTTAACTTAGTTAAATTTGTTATTTATTTATTCAACTCTTGAACAAAAATAAATTTAATTCATGTTTTAATGGCTAACTTTAAGTAGAGAAGATGATGAATAGAACATATTTTCAACTCTTGAAAACATTACAAATTTTCATTCTTAATTTTCCTCTCAAATTGGATGGCCATAAAAAACACCTAACCAATAAAATTAATTCATTTTACTAATATAAACCAAATACATTTAATTAACACTTAATTTAGCATGTATTTAATTTTAATTTCACTTAGATTTGAATTTACACTTGAGTTAAATAAACATTTGAATAATTAAACTCTAGTTAATTAACTTAATCATTGTTAGGTTAACCTTTACTTAACCATTAAGTAAGATTAACTTTAACTTAACCATATGATTAACTTTTAACTATAGTTAAGTTAAATTATTTATTTAACTATTAAATAAATAAATATTTATTTTAATTATTTAATAATTAAATAATCATTAAGTGAAATTACTTTTATATTTTTACTAGGTTACCAAGTTAACCTAAAGTGGGTCCCACCATTTAACCATATACTTTAGTTAACTTAACCTTAGTAAATTGTTGGATTTTACTGTATTGAACAATTCAATATAGTACGATGCCTAAGTGCACAAAGAGTACATTTCATATTATGGGACTCCCTAGGTCTATACCTGATTTATCAAATGGAACTATTCTATCAGTCCGTAATCCATGCCCCACGCACACATTACGGATATTACAAATTAGCGTGTTAGACCATACAAGTTGAGGTCACTATGCATACGTAAAATCCTGCCATCATTTATACCCTAGATGTGCGAGGATATAGATCATTACCGTTAAATCCCTGTAAACTTATCCTTGAACTTATCTCCATATTTGTATCTCGATAAACAATATACGCAAATACTTTTGTGACATTGTTTAACCCTGTGAAATAATCCTTTCCTAGGTTCATGCTTGTGGCCACAAGAATTTATGAAATATAATCTCGGAGCATCGGATATACAACTTACCTATGTAAGCTGACGAATCCCGTATCTACGCACACCGGACTCCATAAGCATCAGACCATACCTAGCGACACATAACGGTTAGACTATAAAAGGTCTCTAACATATGTAGAACCAAAGTATGGTGGATCACTCACAAGCCCATAATGGCACTCAGGTCAAAGGACCACGAATACTACTCAACTCGAGAGGATTTGTCTTTAACGACTTCATAGGATATCTATTGGGGTCCTCATGAGTCTGTTCAGTATCCAGTCCTAACTGGATATCTTCATACCTATACAAGCTTTAAACTCATGGTCAGCTAAGAACAACCATCTGAACCAGTCAGATATAGACATACATTGATCTATATAATAGTGATTCACCGATAGACCAGCATTGGTGAACATAGATCAGGAACATAATGTTTGAGACATTGTCACGCCCCAAACCCAAAAGATCTGACACACGACATCACTTACATTCATTCAATAATATTTCTAAGCACATTCATTTCAAATTCTTACTTAAAATCAATCCATTACTACACTTTGTGAAACTTAAACTAAATCCAACCACACACAATAAAATAATACATAAGTATTTATTCAATAGGGACAAATCAAATATCTTATCCCACGTGTCCTCAAATGAAACACTTAGCAACCTAACAACTTAGGGAACCCAAGGAACAGTAGAAATCTTGCCAAATCCGCTAAGCACACATGTACCTTATTTACCTGAAATCACCATAAACTATAATGAGTATAAAACTCAGTAAGCATACTAGTTTTTCATAAATCAAATACAAATACATATATGTACACAATGCATATGTATGATATGTTGTGATCAATCAAAATCTTATCAAATCACATATCATGTAAGCGCTTACACATTCTTTCAAAATATATAATAGGAATACCATCACTCAACTATTACTTAGTAGGACTTACATATCATATATCACATAATGAGCCAAATGTCACTCGTAGGTGACATACCGTATGAGAGGAATAGTGCAAGTGAAGTTTTTAAATCACACATATATAATACTCATGCCCGAAGGTAAAAGCCAAACCCTCACCCTGATCATCGGTGAGTCCTCTTACATGTACCAATACGCCACCACACGAATGTGATGACTCACTCTTCCTTTAGGTACCAATAGGATCCTCCCTAAATACGGAACACATAACATATACCAATCCCGAAGGAAAGACCACACATAAAGGCTCCATAAATCACATAAAATGCCTACTAAATCAACAGTGAGTTCAAGTACCCTCAAAACATAAAATATTTCTCATGAATATATTACACTTCAAAAGCTCTCTTTGTTAAACACATTTCACTTTAAAAGCTCACTTTCAAAAACACATGTATGTCATGTATATTCATGCTCATATTCATAAATACATATATTCACATTTCATATCAAAATATACTTTGACATAACATAAACGTATTCCTAACCACATTTACAAAATCATACAAAACAATTACTACGTTTATTGTGATTTCAGTAAAAAGTCTAGTATACTTACCTCTTAACACTTTCAGCTACAAAGCTTAAATCTCCTTAACCTATCAATGCAAATTAGTCCTTTCATAAGCCTCATAATTCACACAAAATACTTTAAATAGCTTACAAAATTATACACAATGCATTTATCACATCAAATTGGTCTAAATACTTGGTTTCTCAAAATCTGTCATTCTAACCACTTACACTTAACAAATTTTTCTAATACATTAAATGATGTCCAATTACTCCAAAATCAGAATATATCATTCTTGACTCATATATCCTTCTTATACATGAATATTATATCAAAATTCCTACACAATCCATTCCATACACACCATCGAATCTAAACTACTAACCTGACAGGATCAAGATACTTACTGAATAGTATTCAATCTCCTAATTTTATAAAATCATATACTAACTCAAAAATTATAAAACTATCACATAATTACTCTTAACACATATCTTAGTCCATGATAAATAGTTCACTTTCAAATCACTGCCAAAGTATTTTAAAACTATTTTATTCCATAACTTTAAAAATCTGTTAATCAAATACTTCAATGAGCTGATACACTTTAGAAAATCATAACACTTCAACCACATTGATCTAAATTCTCAATTCCGAATATATCATATTAGACATATAAACTTATCATATTCCACAAATTTGTAATTTTTGAAGATCATTCAGTAGGACAAAAATTATTTTTCACTGTATTATACTGTTCACATAGGAAATTTCCAGAATTTCAGGGTCATTTTGATAAATTCACAAAAAATTCAATTTCTGAAATTTTGAATCGATTCAAAGTCTTAGATGATCCTAAACATGTCTAATTTCATATACTCAAAATTCAAAACCAGAATCGAATTACAACAATTTATAAAATTCTTAGATCAAGAGACTATCAAGCAGAAATTCTACAATCCATCATGATTTATCAAGCTATCTTATAGATCATCATAAATTCTCAAAATATCATACGAAATACACATCAAATCCTCAATTATACATATTTCTAGAAATCAAAACTTAAATAAATTAACATAATTAACACCAATAAATTGAGAAATAGTTGTGATATACCTCTTAAAATCTAAAATTTCAATTTCTTCTTCTTTTTCTTCTCCTTCTTCTCTTTCTCTCCCCTCTTTTTCTCTCTTCTCTCTCTCTAAAAGAGGTAGCTCGACCAAAATGAGAGAATTAGGGTTTTAAAAGTGTATTTTTATACTAAGTGGCTAATTTTTAGTATTTACAAATTTACCCCAAAAACTTTCAAAGTATTATAATTTGGTCCCTAAAATAAATCTAAAGTCTTGCAATTAAACCCAATGCTAATAGTATGACCTTAACCTATACAAACACTACTAATAACAATATATAAATTAAGTATCACCCACATATAAATAAAGTACGTATATTTATACATATATAAATACTTATTCTTACCAGTTGTGGATACTGGTTACTACAGACATACTTACACAATAACATTTTCTAGCACCTATTGCAACTTTTCGTAATTATATCATTACTAGTATACTCTCAGGTCTTTATTCCATTATAGACAAGGTTCTAACTCTTTAGATCTCGTTGACTCTTAAAATCTGCTAACTCTTAATAGTGCAAACTCTTAGCATTTATAACTCTCAGCATTGCTAACTTTTAGCCATAGTCTAAACTCTTTTAGATCATATCTGAACTCTTTCAAATCATACAATATCTGTAGTGTTACAAGCATTATACCATATAATTATAAAATTAACAATTTTTATTCGAAATTTTTATTGTATAAATATTAAATAATCAATATTCATACAATATTAGAATGACACGTAAGCATCAGCTCCAACACTTTGTTCAAAATATGAGCAACAGTTTCTAGAGCATAACCTTACAAGTATTCAAGGAGATCGATAAAGCTCATCATCAATTAAACCATATCCAATAAAGTCTGATTCCTCCTCTCTAAAACACCATTGTGTTGCGGAGTACCTAGAGGAATATATTGAGCCAGAATCCGATTCACCTTTAAATAATCTAAAAATTCACTATCTATGTACTCATTGCCTCGATCTGATTGAAGTCATTTGACGTACATGCCAGTTTGTTTCTCTACTTCTAGTTGGAACTCTTTAAACTTTTCAAATGTTTCTAACTTATGTTTCATAAGAAACATATACCCGTATCGTGACAAATCATCGATAAAAGTTACGAAGTATCGAAAATCACCTATTGCAGCGTGATTTATTAGACCGCATATATCACTATATACCAGTTCCAATAAATCAGTGGCCTGGAGTTCAACACTTACAAATGGAGATTTGGTCATCTTCTCTTGAATATAAGATTCATAAACTAGATGAGGCTCTATGGTCAGATCAGGTATCCGACCATCCTTAACTAGAAGGGTTAGGCGTCTTACACCTATGTGACCTAATTTTATATGCTACAATTTTGTATCATTTAAAGTTTTCGGTTTACTACATTTATTATTACTGGAACTGACTTGCACATTATTCATGACATTTCTAGTTGTATCTAAAATATAATACCCATTAATTAAATGACAAAACATCATTTACATATAAACATAAAGAATTATTCTTAATGTACATATAATATCCTTTACTGTCAAGTACAGTAAGGGATACAATCTGTCTAATGATGTTTGGAACATAATTACAATTATATAATACAACTGTTCTATTACGTAGGAGAAGTAGATCAAAATGTCCAACAGTTTGAACCTGCAGGAAATCACAATTTTCTACTCATAGTATTGTTGTGTGATATGGTGTGTGATGTGTATAGATGTATATAATTTCAAAAATTAAATACGCAACGGAAGTATTCATACATATTAAACAATATGTAACATATTCAAGTATGTATGATCATTCAAGTACATATATATCTCATATATATATTTCATGCATGATATAAAATGAATAACAAATAAATAACCTACTCGGATATGAAGGTAGCTTTACAATTCTTCAAGAACTCCAAGCTTCAATTTGTTGAGCTCACCTTGAAGTGTTCCCTTGCACAATTCTAGTTCACAACTAAATCCGGTGGGATTGTGAAGCTAGAATGGCAGCCTTGAATTTCCAGCAAATGATTGTTTTAACACTTAAAACAATTTGTCCTTATGATTACTACCAAGAGATGAGAAGAATTAGGTGTTTTCTATAGTTCTTTACAACTCTATATGTTGTAGCTTGGTAAGCCTTTGCATTTTCTCTCAACACTTTGAGAAAAACACTTAGGAAAAGCTCTCAATTCTCCTAGAACGAATTTCACTCTATCTTGCACAAATTGAACTCTTTCAATTCTTTCTTAAGTGCAAAGAATGATTTCTCTTAGTGCTCCACCACCACTTAACCATGTTTGCCATTACAAACATTAATCTATCATATTTTTCACTCACCAATTTGATTCAACCAATTGAATCAATTTCTAGAGAGTAAATGGCATTTAATCAATGTTAAGTGGTTTTACCACTTCCTTAGTGCATCATTTAAGAATTACAAAGTGGTAAACTTTCCTTATTATTAATAACAAGTGCATTCTCCATTAGTAAATGGTATTTGCCACTTATTCCAAATAATAATAATAATTTGATTAATATATAAAATATTAATAATTCAAAACTATTTTGAATATTTACATTTACCATATATGTATTTATCAAGCAAGGTAAATAGGTAAATACATGGTAAATTATTTATGGAGCAAGATTATGTCACTTGTCAAATTCTTATTGGTTAACAACACTTGTAAACCAATAATGTATTTTATCTTCAATTATTGACAAGTAAATAATAAAAGGAACCTTGAAACATTTTTTATTTTGCTGAAAATTGTTGGATTAATTGTTCAATCCAATTCGCCGCCCTAGTGCACAACGAGTACACTTCATATTGTGAGACTCTCTAGGTCCATGCCCGATTTGTCATATGAAACTATTTCACACGTCCGTGAACAATGTCCCACACACATGTTACAGATATTACAAAACGGCGCATTAGACCATACAAGTTGAGGTTATATCATATTCGTATAATCCTTCCATCATAAATATCCTAGAAGAGCGGAGATATAGATCAACACCGTCAAGTCTCCATGTGCTTAACCATAAACTTATCTCTAGATTAGTATTTCAATAAATAATATCCGTAAACACTTTTACGATATTATTTTTTCGAGAATAAAATTAATTCTTGGATATGTCTGCTTATGGCCATAAGACTTTCTGAAATACAATCTTAGAGTTACAGGATATTTTACTCACCCAATTGAGTTGATGGATCCCATATCTGTACACACCGGACTCCATGAGCATCGGACCATACCCAGCGACACCCAGCGGTCAGACCATGAAAGGTATCTGACATGTGTGGAACCAAAGTATGATGGATCACTCACAAGTCCACCGTGGCACTCAGGTCTAAGGACCACGAATACTACTCAACTCGAAAGATCCTCTATTGACGGCTTTATGGGATGTCTATTGGAGATCTTTGTGAGTCTGTTCAATATTCAGTCCTTACTGAATACTTGTATCTCTATACGAGTTTCCACTAAACTCATGATCTGCTAAGACTAGCCATCTGGACTATCTAGATATAGACATACACTGATCTATATTTATTAAGGTCTTCACTAACAGACCCGCATTAGTGAAGATAGATCAGGAACATTAGGTTTAAGAACATATTTGCATAACAACATTTCTTAGCACCATTTGCAACTGATTGCAACTACGTCATTATTAATATATTCTTAGGTCTTTGTCCCATTTCAGACAAGGCTCTAACTCTTTAGATTTTGCTAACTCTTATAACCCGATAACTCTTATCAGTGCTATCTTTTAGCATTTATATATTTTAGCATTACTAACTCTTAGTTCTGATCTAAACTCCTTTAGATCAGATCTGAACTCTTTCAGATCATACAATGTCTAAAACGTTACAAGCATCTTACCATATTTGTATATAAAATAATTAGTGATATATTGAAATCATAATTGTATAAACATAAAGCAAATATTTATACACAAAAGGGATGGCACGTAAGCACAAATCCCAACAAGTATCACCTTTCTAGGCTATAATATCCTAGTCTCTACAATATATTACAGATGTGAGAAGGACATGTGCTATCTAAAACCCAGCCAGAATAAGCATCAAATGTTATATAAATATCAATGATAGTCAAGCACATACTAGCGAGAGTCTTCTTTACAGTGGCAAGATACTTTGGGCAGTTGCACTTCTAATACCCATTCTTACTGCAAAAGAAACACTTTTCTTTTGCCTTGTTTTTTTTGTTGAGGCTTGGATATTTATTGCCTCTGAGGACCCATATTGGGTGTCTGCTTTCCTTCTTCCTCTTGAACTTCCCAGTAGCCTTCGAAGCAAAAGATGAAACACTCTGAATAAAGAAGGCGGAGCCTTCTTTAGTTATGTCCTCATATGCTATCTTCAACATATTATGAAGATCAATATAAGTAAGGGTCAATCTTTGCATACTGAAGTTTATAATGAACTGTGCAAATGACTCCAGCAATGATTGGAGAATCAAACTATTCCCAAAATTATTATTCAGAAAAATATCTATAGTCTCAAGTCTCTCGATTAATCCAATTATTTTAAGGACATGAGGACTCACTAGACTGCCATCGGCCAGTCTAGCCTGAAAGAACGCCTTGGCGACCTTGTAAATCTCAACCTAGGGCCGGTCACTAAAGAACTCCTTCAAATGGAGCATAATGCTGCTGACACTATTTATATGGATATGCTCTTACTATAACTCAATAGTCATGGAGGCGAAGATGTATGATTTAACTCTTAAATCATTATCCAATCATTTTTATAGGTCTCCCGCTCCTCCGAGTGGCACTATTAAAACACCTCTAGGCAATCTCAGATCGATAACATATCCAAGCTTTTTTAAATCGAGAATAATTCTTAGATTCATTAACCAGTCTGAGTAATTTTCAATGCCTTTAGGCTAGTGTGCATCTAGTATGTACACTAAGGGGTTAGTCGAGGCCATCAGATCTTCATAAGAAAAAATAAATAAGAGATGTTAATGGATTATTAAATCGCTAATTAAAATATTTTAAATCATGGGTATAATAATTATACAATTTTGAATTTATAACACTCTCCCACTGTTTTACATAATTTTTCTAATCTCTCGAACGGGATAACGATAGTTTAAACTCTTTAAACTATACAGTAGAAAGTAGACCCTATTGAAATTTTACTCCAGCCTCACCCAGTAGTAATATTAATCTTTGTAAACTCAACATGTAGACAACACTTGTCAATTATATCTCATGTAACTCTTACCACTCTGATCCTAAATACACCTTATCCTCAAGCTGTAATGATATTGGGTAAGTGTATTCTAGATTAACTTATCAATTATCAAATATATGTTACTAATACTTCCCTCATGTTATAGCAATATTGGACAATACGTTCACATATATTTCTCTCATCTCTATTTAACCGATATAGTCCAAGTCTAACCGACCAAATCCATCATACTGTAGCAATATTGAAAAAAGGCTAACTCACTCATCTAACACCGTATTGACAAGACAGATCATAATAAATATATTATCTTATAATGTAATATTATTCAATCTAATTAAGAGAGATTTTTCTTTAATCTAGGTTCCTATCTCATGTGGAGGTGATCATCAATTAATCATTTATCTTTGTGCAAATACAATTAACCCTACCAATAGAGCTCCCATTGTGGTTACTAATATAGAAAAAAAATGATCCTGGTTTATAATGCAGATTGGTAACTCTTATCACTGCATCTCATAAACTCCCACATGCATATTTAATTATTTAAATAATGTAAAGAATTAAAATTTGAGTGAACGGTGTCAGCACCGCAGCGCTGGAACGTTGTAGGCAAAGCCCACAGTGCCTCAGCACTAGCCCATCAGCACTACAGAATTGAGAATCAGAACCCTAGCACCACGACGCTCATCATCCAACGCTACGGTGCTGAAGCCTGGATAGCCCAGAGCTGCAATGCCAATTTCAAAGCTACAACGCCCAGTGTAATCTACCTTGGTACACTCATTTCAATAATTGAAATGCACCAATTAACACAGGGACTTTATCCACAACACGTTCATACACTCAAATCACACTCAATCACCACAAAATGGGTTTTGATATGATTTCTGTTGGATCAATTAAATGAGGGTGTATGTACGTGTATTTGTGTTCATTTTTCAAAAATACCTATCTCATACATATTTACACACAACGAAAATTATAAAACAATCTATAAACACAAATAATATATATCAATCACATTACTATATATATATATATATATATATAGTTGAGAAATCACCAACTGTAACTTTTTACAAAAGCTACTGAAGTCTGTCTGGAGCATTACTAGTTAATAGTTCTAGTCACCAACTAAGTGGGCTTGGTCAGCTAGAACAACAGTTTAATCAAGCACTAGTTTAATAACTTAAATCCTAAGCAATTTTATTTATCCTTGATTAATAAATCAAATATTTATATTGTTATAATTAGTAGCCAATAATAAAGATAAGTGAGGAGAATTAATTTCAACACTTGAAATGAATTTGCATGGATCAAATCCTAATTTTTTTTCCTTACATTTAGCTGGCCACTACTTTCTTTCCAACAACAATAATTTCCTCTTCTCTTAATGCTTTTCATGTTTAACACACACACAC
This sequence comes from Ailanthus altissimus, assembly GCA_946807835.1. Lineage (NCBI taxonomy): Eukaryota > Viridiplantae > Streptophyta > Magnoliopsida > Sapindales > Simaroubaceae > Ailanthus > Ailanthus altissimus. Next base: position 13,347,905 of record OX327712.1, on the reverse strand, counting down.
ACACATATATATATATGTATATATATCTAATACATAATATAATATTTTTAAATATATATACTTGGCCACCAAGTATACATATATTAATAATAATAAGATATTTTAATTATTTAACCATTAAATAATTAATGTGTAAAATTATTATTTTACCTTTTTTACTTGGTTACCGAATATACCCCTAATGGGTTTCACTATACCACATACTTTGACAAACTTAACTAAGGGCTCATAATGTGTCATGTGTCAATGTACAATTAGTAAACAATAACTGTTAACTAATTAATGTATTTAATAGTTAAATAGACATACGCACGTATCTCATGGTCATGCTGGATATTGTTGGACTAAAATAATTCAATCCGGTACCTGCCCTAGTAAATAACGAGTACACTCCATATTGTGGAACTTCTTAAGTTCACATTCAATTCATCAAATGAAACTATTCCACGAGTGTGTGAATAATGTCTCATGCACACATCATGGATATTATAAATCAACGCGTTGTACCATACAAGCTGAGGTCATAGTGCATACGTTTAGTCCTTTTGTCAACTATATCCTGTATGTGCAGAGACATAAGTCAGCATCGTGAAATTCCCATAAGCTCATCTATAAATCTATCTCTATATTTTGTATCTCACTGAAAATATGTGCAAACTCTTTTCTATATTGTTCGACCCTATGAAAACTTCTTTTTCGGGTTTATTGCTTATGGCCATAAGACTTTTTGATATATAATCTCAAAGAATCTGGATATACAACTCCCTATGAGAGCTGACAAATCCCATATCTACACACTATAGACTCCAAAAGCATCGAACCATACACAATGACATCCAGCGGTCAGACCATGAAAGGTTTCTGACATGCGTGGAACCAAAGTATGATGGATCACTTACAAGCCCATTGTGGCACTCAGGTTGAAGGTCCACGTATACTACTTAACTCAAGAGAACATTCCACTGATGGCTTACATAGAATGTCTATTGGGGTTCTCGTGATTTTGTTCTGTACCTAATCCTTACTGAATACCTGTATACCTATACAAGCTCTAAGCTCATAGTCAATTAAGAACAACCATCTGTACCATACTAATATAGACATACATTGATTTTTATAGAATAAGATTCACCGACAGACCTGTATTGGTGGAAATAAATCATGAACAATGTATTTAAGAACATACTTGTATAATAACATTTTCTAGCACTTAATTGTAACTTTTTGTAAATATGTCATTATTAGTATATTTTAAAGTCTTTGTCCCGTTATAGATAAGGTTTCAACTCTTTAGAATTTACTGATTATTATGAATTTTGATCACCACAACGAAGCCATACCACTCTACCATCATTGGTTCTAATATAATTCATACTTGTAGTACAAAGTATCTAACTGCTTTTCAAGGTATGCAACTACTGTTGGGATTTATGCTTACGTGCCATCACTTTTTGTGTATAAATATTTGCTTTATGTTTATACAATTATGATTTCAATATATCACTAATTATTTTATATACAAATATGGTAAGATGCTTGTAACGTTTTAGACATTGTATGATCTGAAAGAGTTCAGATCTGATCTAAAGGAGTTTAGATCAGAACTAAGAGTTAGTAAAATCTAAATAGTTAGAGCCTTGACTGAAATGGGATAAAGACCTAAGAATATATTAGTAATGACATAGTTGCAATGAGTTGCAAATGGTGCTAGAAAATGTTGTTATGTAATATGTTCTTAAATTTAATGTTCCTGATCTATCTTCATTAATGCGGGTCTGTTAGTGAAGACCTTAATATATATAGATCAGTGTATGTCTATATCTGGATAGTCTAGATAGTTAGTCTTAGTAGCCATGAGTTTAGTGGAAACTCGTATAGAGATACAAGTATTCAGTAAGGACTGAATATTGAACAGATTCACAAAGATCTCCAATAGACATCCCATAAAGCCGTCAATGGAAGATCTTTCGAGTTGAGTAGTATTCGTGGTCCTTAGACCTGAGTGCCACGGTGGACTTGTGAGTGATCCATCATACTTTGGTTCCACACATGTCAGATACCTTTCATGGTCTGACCGCTGGGTGTCGTTGGGTATGGTCCGATGCTCATGGAGTCCGGTGTGTACAGATATGGAATCCATCAACTCAATTAGGTGAGTAAAATATCCTGCAACTCCAAGATTGTATTTCAGAAAATCTTATGGCCATAAGCAGACATATTCAAAAATTAATTTTATCCTCAGGAAAATAATATCGTAAAAGTGTTTACGGATATTATTTATTGAAATACAAATCTAGAGATAAGTTTGTGGTTGAGTAAATGGAGACTTGACGGTGTTGATCTATATCTCCTCTCTTTAAGGATATTTATGATGGAAGGATTATACGAATATGTTATAACCTCAACTTGTATGGTCTAATGCGCCGTTTTGTAATATCTGTAACATGTGTATGGGACATTGTTCACAGACGTGTGAAATAGTTTCATATGACAAATTGGGCACGGACTTAGAGAGTCTCACAATATGAAGTCTACTCGTTGTGCACTGGGGCAGCAAATTGGATTGAACAATTAATCCAACAATTTTCAGCAAAATAAAAAATGTTTCAAGATTCCTTTTATTATTCACTTGTCAACAATTGAATGTAAAATACATTATCGGTTTACAAGAGTTGTTAACCAATAAGAAATTGACAAGTGACATAATCTTGCTCTATAAATAATTTACCATGTATTTACCTTACTTGGTAAATACATATATGGTAAATGTAAATATTCAAAATAGTTTTGAATTATTAATATTTTATATATTAATCAAATTATTATTATTAATTGGAATAAGTGGCAAACACCATTTACTAATAGAGCATGCACTTGTTATTAATAATAAGGAATGTTGGCCACTTAGAAATTCTTAAATGATGCACTAAGGAAGTGGTGAAACCACTTAGCATTGTTTAAATGTCATTTACTCTTTAGAAATTGATTCAAATGGTTGAATCAATTTGTTGAGTGAAAAATATGATTGATTAATGTTTGAAATGGCAAACATGGATAAGTGGTGGTGGAGCACTAAGAGAAGTAATCATTCTTTGCACTTAATTAAGAATTGAAAGAGTTCAATTTGTGTAATTGAAGTGTGAAATTCGTTCTAGGAGAAAGAAGAGAGAATTGAGAGCATTTCCTAAGTGTTTTTCTCAAAGTGTTGAAAGAAAATACAAAGGCTTACCAAGGTTCAACATAAAGAGTTGTAAAGAACTAAAGAAAAGACTTAATTCTTCTCATCTCTTGGTAGTAATCACTCATAAGGACAAATTATTTTAAGTGTTAAAATAATCCTTTACTGGAAATTTAAGGCTGTCATTCTAGCTTCACAATCCCACTGGATTTAGTTGTAAACTAGAATTGTGTAAGGGAACACTTTAAGGTGAGCTCAACAAATTGAAGCTTGGAGTTCTTGAAGAATTGTAAAGCTACCTTCATAACCGGGTAGGTTATTTATTTACAATTCATTTTATATCATACATGAAAATATATATGAGATATATATGTGCTTGAATGATCATACGTGTGATTACATGCTTGAGTTTATTACATATTGTATAACATGTATGAATACTTCCGTTCCGTATTTAATTTTCTTTTGAAATTATATGCATCTATACACATCACACACCATATCACAACAACTACTTCCAAGAATTAGGAGGGATTAACATGTTAATTTTTTAGATCTTTTTTTCGTCTCTCTAATTCTTGTGGATAACCGCTTAAAATGATCTTGGCTTCACCCCTTCAGTTTGCATCTAAATGGTGGTAATGTTAACATAGACTCTCGAGATAGAAGAAGTATCATTTCATCTCTCAATAATGATCTCACATAATCTCACAATATCCCTCATCATCTGCCTAACCTGCCTCAAAGTGAAATCTAGATGAAGCCTTCGGATGAGCATTTAACAGTTGCTATCCATCAATGTCACAGATTAACAACAATAAAGGTCGATGGTTAGAATTCCTAAAGTCGAGGTGTTTCACAATGAAGTTTGGAAAAAGATCAACCCATTTAATATCAGACACAACTCTATCCAGCATTTTCTCTATAAGTCCATCAATATCGTGAATATTACACCAAGTGAAAGAAGGGCCCATGAAACCATATCCAATAAACAATAATCATCCAACGTTGTCTGGAAATTTTCCATTAACTACCACGATCAAAGTTGACCACCCTTTTTTTCCTCATCATTTAGGATCTCATTAAAATCTTTGCAATAAAGCAATGGAGCGGCAGATAATCTATGCAAGTGTCGAAGCAAGGTCCAAGTATGAATTCTTTGATTAGCTTTTGGATGCCAAAAAAGACAATAAATCACCATAACTTACCTTTATGGGAAGAGACAATAGCATCAATATAGAATCTTGAATAGGATAGAAGATTAACCTAAAAATAGTTAGACTATAGCAATGCAATGCCCCCACTGCGTCCAAATCGCTCAATCATGAGCTTTTCAACAAAACTAAATATGACTTTTAAACTTTCAATTTGCTATTCATAAGAAATGGTTTCAGTCAGGAAAATTAAATTAAATCAATATTCCTATACCAGCTGAGCCAGGACATAGAATGTCTAGGTGTTACCCAATCCCCGGGTATTCTAACATAAATAATTCATTGGTATTAGTAGCCTTGCACCCTCGCAGGAGTTGCCGTTGGTTTAAAAGAGGTATCAAGACCACTATCACACATATCTAACACATTCAAAACTAGATTTTTCTTAGAGTGAACACCTCCATCATCTTCAAGTCTAAAGTCTTTCAAACATCTACCCTATTTGCCCTTCTTATTAGGCAAATTTATAAAGATAGTTGGTTTAGCTTTTCTTTTACCCATGACTAAAGAATTAGTAGCCATAGTAAACTGGTTTATATAATTTTTGTGAATATTTTGGGCCTTCAACCGAGGATCTTGTACTAGTACCTAACTTGGCAGTGTGTTTTCCCTGCTTATGACGCTATCCATTACCCTTATTAGAGACAGAGTGAAAACTATAGTCCTTTGAATGTTTGACATGATGAAAAAGACTCACTCTATCCCCGATAAAACTCTTGTATTTCAACTATATCGAAGGAAGTAAAAGTTTCACCCACAACAAGTTGGTTTGCTTAAGCTAGAATTAATTTGAAGCCCTTAAATGGGTTGAGGCAAGCATTCAGTTACAACAGTATCAACAACGACAGAAACAATAAGAACCAATTGTACAGGTTCATATACAACCATGTCCATTTTAACAGACTACATAGTCTCAACACTTGGTCACACTACAGGGCCTACTAAAATAACTTGAGGGATAAATGGGAATGGAGGAGAAAGGGTTATGCTTAGCCGAATATTTGAAGAAGGCTAATTGCAGAACTCTTTCAATGAAGGCACATGTCCAATTTCATGCAAAACACTATTGCTTTCTTTACTAGTCATATGGCCCAAAGAATCAGTGCTTTTAGAAGTATGTTGCAAATGGCCTTCTACATCACAATGCATAATGGCAGAAGAATTAAAAGAAACATGCATCTAAAAAAGGTAAGACTCTTCTTTCCTGAGTCTCTTAAAATTCTGACTCTCAATCCTACTTGTAGCAGTAGTGCTAATCCAAGCACCACGCAATGATTTTTGGCTTTGAGAAAAGGATGCAAAATATATAGAACACTCATTCTCCAAATGACCAAAATGTCCACAAACAAAACACAAGTCAAAGAGTCATTCATACCTTAGTAATATGGTGATAGTCTCCATAGAAGATGGCAAATTGATATCCAACACCAATTTTAAAGGCTTGTTAATATTAATTAAGACTCTAACCTTAACCCTAAGAAACCGTCAAAGACATTCACTATTAGCCCCTTTGTCAACTTCTTGAATGTCTCCAATTAAAGAGCCAAGTTTTCACCCAATAGCTTCATGCATGAGAATGAGGGGCAAACTATGTAATTGGATCCAAAATGAAACACGGTTAAAAGCCAAGTTTGAGAATTAACCTACACCTAGAGGACAACTAACACCAATAAACTATTATCATACAACCACAATCCACCTGCAAAGACGCATTGTTGATCGACATCTGAATGGAAATAAAAAACAAACATGTTGCGATTTGCACTAACAACTTCAATGGTGAAATTCTCTGTGGTATGTCAAAGAATGCACATATCGGCAATGAAAGCTACCCTATTAACTGGCTTAAAACTTAAGACCTTTCTTACCAACGAAAGAGAAACTTGCAAAGATCCAACCTCATGAACTGAAACCTCCATGATAGCAAAAAGAATGAGATTATCTTGAATGTCCAAGTTAGCATATTGTGCAAGAATGAAACACCGTAGACAACATAGAACATTGGAAAAACATAGTTATCAACAACCATAAAAAAAATTACTTACCATAACTACAACTAACCACCTTACTATATTTAGAGAGAAAATAATAACAACTAATAATGCTACTTATTGTTAAAATGTTACTTCACATCAAAGGTGAATAACCGAAACTGTAATCCTTAATCCAAATTGAATAATACAAGTTGGTTTTTGGGTTTGATTTTAGGGAAAAATCTATTTTACTTTTTCAATATATACTATGTTAGTGATTGTTATTATAAAGTGTCTATGCAAAAGTTACTTTTTGAAGGAAAAAAAATGTACTTTTAGACATGTATATATTTTAATTTAAAATTTAAAATAAGAATAATGTCAGTTTAAGAATAAGAGAAAAAATAAAATAAAACAATATAAAAAAATATACAAAAAATATTTAAGTAATTAATTAAAAATAATATTATATAGAGAAGCCAAAACTCCATAGTCATTTAAATTCCACTCCTAGTAAACGCAGGTTCAAGAAAATTGAATTTATTGAGGAAATTGGGTTTTAAATTATTATGCTTTGTTACCTAGAATATAGGAGTTTATTCTCAAGTGTAAGATTGTCAAAATAATAAATAACCTGGTAAGAACGGAGTCGATCCACAGGGAAGTGGAATTAAAATTACAAATTATAAATATTTTAAAGACAAATAAAGTAATATAAGATGTTTACAAATAATAATTCAAATAACCAATTAAAATGAATACTAAGGTTAGAGGAATCCATTATGGGCATATGAAATAAGAATATATTCAACTCTTTTTATAATTCAATTGGAATTCTCACACAAAAGAGATTCCAATCGAAAGATATAACAATTAAGGTTCATCATATATATATATATATATATATATATATATATATTAATTTGTATTTATTTATTTTAATTATTATACACAAAATCTTGTAAATGGGTTCAAGTATTTATTATGCTAATATTTATATTTGTTTACGATAAATCATGACTTCCACTTTATAAGAAAGGGTATCTACGCCAAATCTTATAAATGATTTCAAGAATTTATTGTGCCAACTATAAAGTTTATCTATAATAAATCAAGATACACTACTTTGTAAGAAAGGATATCAATATTACAAAACAAAATAAATACATCATATATAAATTTTCTTAACTTAGGAATGAAACATTAACTTCTAGAATAAGAGTTGAAGTATATCTTATTACTTTACCAAGAGTTTCAGCTTTTCACTTTAGTAAAATGAAAATTTCTTAGACATAAAATTAAAGGAAATGATAAGAAAATCACTTGAATGATAAAAGTTAAGGAGAGAGGCAACTAATTTGCACTGATTGTCATTAATATACCCACTTGATTGTGTAATTTGGAATTAATGTGGTCCGAATTAGCTTCCACTCTAAAAATTAAAGTTGTGGATAACTCTCTTATCTTTCCAAATTGAGTTGTATCATACATATTAGATACTTATTTCTCTAATCATGAGCCAAATATTAAAGATTGTTCGGACTAGGCTTGTATTGCAAATTAGTTCTTTTCTAGGTCATTTTTTACCCTTCAAATACTCGTATTACAAATTTCTTGTGAAATTCAATATTTTAGGTCATTAAGTTAGGATTAAGCATCACTCCAATTGGACTCGTAGATAGAAAGTTATACATATTTTATCGAACCTATCATAAAATAGTTAAAAACTAATTAGATACAATATTGTAAACATACTTAAGTTAGAGAGGTTATGACAATGGTAATACAAAATAATAATGTAAAACTCTGATTAAATGTGTAATTTTAAGTGTTCATCATACTCCCAAACCAGCTTATTGCTGGTCCTTAACAATTAAAGTATAAATTAAATTTGAACATTACATAAGTATTTTAAATAAAACGCTAGTTCAAGATCACAATTGCTATTAAGTTTATTTCAATCATAATTTCTAAAATTGTATGTGTGTGAATTAAGTCGAAATCTTCTTACCACAAACCATAACATATATAGTCTTGAAATTTTTCTTCAAGTAAAAGCCTCAACTTTATATCGTCATAAGTAAATAACTTTATAAAGGATTAGGATTTCACTCATAGAGTTGAAAAATAGATAATCGCTCTAAAAAATATTACTTTTAAGGATAGACAAATAAATTAACATTAATTCAAAGATAGAAAAATCAATTGTTTAAAATCAAACCATTTTTGCCACATGCTAACTTTAGGACTTTAATTATCTTATACAAATCTTTTGAAGTCCTAAAGTCCTAAACATGTGTCCTAAAGTTCATTAATCCAGGGTGTATGATTAATCTCATTCCATCTTTCGAGTGCGAATGAGATACTATGCATATATATTCAAGTTGATATGTCTATCTAACTTGTTTACATAGACATGCATTACGCAACCCATAAATGACTACCCCAAGGATTAATTTCATTATCACTGTCACTTCATCAAATGAAATTCTAGACATAATGACACACCCTAAAGAGTTTGGCCTGTCACGCTTATCAAACACTTTAAAACGGAGAGCACCACATGTAACCCTAGGCATAATAGCACACCCCAAAGAGTTTGCGCCTATCACGCATTTAATCAAACACTTGGAATGCACCTCATACAAATCCTAAGGAAGATCATGATGATTACCTAAGTTCATTAGTCTCTCAACTTAACAAACTCAAAGCTATGCTTTTTAAGATCGACATATGGATTAAACTTTGTCAAGCACATAACCCAAATGTTTAATTCATCCAATCCATTTTTCAATGCAATTAGAAGCATGAAGCGCATAAAAAGCATAAACGAATAACACAAGATAACTATTAATCACAAAGCAACATCAACACATAAAGTTCAATTAAGGCCTAGAACCTACAATCTACAATAAAATGATAATCTTGCGATATGGCGAATTCTATACAAATGGGATCCTAAACATTGATTTCATTCTATTCTTCCTATGTTCTTCTTCTTTAGCAAATTTGTTCAATTCATTAATCAAGGGCTTAAGACTAATCTCATTCCATCTTTCGAGTTCGAATGAGATACTATGCATACATAGCCAAGTTGATATGTCTATCTAACCCGTTATATATACACGCATTAAGCTACCCTTAAATGACTACCCCAAGGATTAACTTCATTACCACTGTCACTTTTAGCAAATGAAATTCTAGACATAATGGCACACTCTAAAGAGTTTGGCCTGTCACGCTTATCAAACACTTTAAAATGGAGAGCACCACATGTGACCCTAGGCATAATAGCACACCCCAAAGAGTTTGCGCCTGTCACGCATTTAATCAAACACTTGGAGTGCACCTCATGCAAATCCTAAGGAAGATCATGAAGATTACTTAGGTGTTATTGGCCTTTCAACTCAATAGCAACCTAAAGCTATGTTTCTCCCAAATCCTATAAATGGATCAATCTCTTTCAAGCATAAATCCATACATTCACAACAACCAATTCATTTATCAATCAATTGGAAGCATTAAGCATAAAGAAACATAAATGAATTACACGAATTTATACTAAATCATCCAAACATAATATTAATAAAACTACATCAATTCTTGGAATCAAGTTTAATCACATGAAAATCCAACCATAACTATAATTATCCAACCATCCATAGATACATCTCATTAAAACTAATATTCATAATTGAAATGACAACAAAGGATAAAAACAAAGAAAAGGAAAGGGAAAACCGAATTTGGGATGTCTCCAAGGTTTCAATTCTTCAATTGTCTTCAATGATGCACATGAAACCTTGGAGACATCATTTCTTCTCCTTCAATTCGAGCTCAAGCCTTCTCCTCCTTTCAATTTCGTGCCTCTACTCCCCTCCTCTTTTTTCTTTGGCTAAACAATGGGTGTTTATATAGGTAGGGTTGCAAAAAGAGGACAAAAATGCCCTTAAGGAGTGCCCAGAATTCAGCGCCGCAGCGCTGCGATTCAATGCCGCGGCGCTCACTTTTTGCAATTGGCGCCGCAGCGCTGAAATCCAGTGCTGCGGCGCTGCATTGTAGCAAAACAGTGGTACTGTGGCAACAGTGCCACTGTAGCAACAGTGCCTCCATTTGTATTTTTATCTCTATTGCTCCCATTTGAGTCCGTTTTCTGGTATTTTTGCTTCGATAATGCTTCAACCTATAAAACAACATTAATATACATAAATAGCCCAATTATTGAGATAAATTGAACAAATATCAAGTTAGGAGGATAAAATAGTTTATACAATTACGCCTTATCAATAGAGTCCGATGATAAAATTGTTTCTTATTAATTTTTATCTTCTAAAATTGAACTCTAATTTTATCGTTTTCTTTGGGCTTTATGCTTAAAAAGGTCTAACACCTATTTTAAATGGTGCAAGCTGGTTGAACCTATTTAATTATAGGCCAACAACATGTAATTAAAAAAAAACTGTTGAAATAATTATTAATTAAAATGCTCATATGAAAAAACTGTTAACTAAAATGCAATCACATATATAATTGATTGAAAGAAATATACAGCAAGCAACAAAATGAAGACAATGAAACAAAAAATTTATGTGAGAATATTTATAATCTTTTATCTTATTTATTGATATTCTTATAAATAAAAATTATAATTAAAATAAATATTATAATAAGAGTTTAATGAGAAAATTTTAAATTGAATAGTGCCACTCTTAAATTAATTTAAATTGCAAAAAATAACTCAAAGAATTTTAATTTAATTTGAATAAGCCATAAAACCAACCCAAATCAATTGTTGCCTACTCTTACTCCATTTCCACGTGTCTTTCTTACATTCCAAAAACTATCTTTGGCTACTTTAACTGAACTTACAAAAATAAGCATGTTTTGGATTACTTAAATATATTTTTTAACAAGCACTTAGCGTTTATTTCAACGGTAAATATTTAATTTATACACTTTTTTAATTTGAGGTTGAGGTTTAAGATATTAGAATAATGCAATAATTTTCTTTATAGTGGTAGCCTTCTTTTTTTAATTGTGGGATCTAGTACTCCCTCTATAATTAGTAATTTTAAACATGCTTAAATGTGAAAATGATATATTATCTAATAAATCTCTTATATAATATCAATTCTCAAATATATATATATATATATAAAACAATATAAAATATATATTGCAGTTGCTTAAATGGCCTAGTAATAAAGTGATTGCAATGTATTTTTTATATTAAAATAGAAGTCTTAAGTTCAATTTTCTCATCTCTCAAGTTAATATATATATATATATATATATATATATATAATATTATTCCATGCCAATGTATTATGAATGACATTATTACATGTTTCTTTAAAATATTCACCAACACGAACGATCCAAATTAATGTTCAATTCTCTCCTCTCTCAAGTTAATAGATATATATATATAATATTATTCCATGTTAATGTATTATGAATAACATTATTATATATTTCTTTAGAATATATTACATTTACTTAAATGACCTAATAATAAAGAGCTTGCAATACATTTTTTTACTAAAGTGAAGATCCTAAGTTCAATTCTCCCATCTCTTAAATTAAATATATATATATATATATATATATATAATATTATGCCATGCCAATGTATTATGAATGGCATTATTACATGTTTTTTTAGAATATCCACCAACACGAACAATTCAAATTAATGTTCAATTCTCCCCTCTCTCAAGTTATATATATATATATATATATATATATAATATTTAGAATATTCACCAACACGAATGATCCAAATTAATTTGAAGCTATAAATCTATACAAATAAAGATATGAATATAATGGTAATATCTGAAGAATTATCCCTTGTGGCTTGTGCTTCATACAAAGCAGGAAAGATGCTATCCCATTCATATTATATATTGTTAAGCAAAAGAATGGTCATGAAGAAAGCTTCCGTTCTTTGTTTGAATATATTCTTTTTTGGGCTCTTTCCTTTAACCCCACCAATAATTTTCTTTTATTAAATTAAAATTCATTATTAGTTCATTTTTCATATGGGGAATAGCCATTCATTTTCATAAAAGAAAAATTATTCCATGTAAATTAATCAGTCTAAACTAAAGCAGAACCCTAAAAATTAGAACACCTTTTAGAATATATATACTTGATAATGTCTTCTATAGAAATACCTCTCTTACACTTCTACAAAAATTATTATTAATTATTATTCTATGCTTATATATTATTCTTATTATCTCAACCAAACATTAGGAAAGAAAATATTTTTATTATTATTTAGAATAAAATTATTTTTAAAGACTTAAAACTACTCTTGGTATGCTTCTTCACTTTTCCTTTCTGATCCAAAAATCACTCCTAATTTTTCATCTAATATTTTTGTTTAAATTCACAATGGGGTTTAAACTTTTAAGTATTAAAAAATATATATATATAACAATTATAAATAACGAAGACTCCTATTAAAATCAGGAGTTGAGAGACTGAAAGATTACTTTGGATCCTCTGTTTGGTCACCAAGAAAACTTTTATATATAGAAAACAGGGTAAATACAGAGTTGATTTCTGTTCCTTGGACCACAAGCAACACATTGCTTCAAGTTTCCGCTTCAAATAGCTTTCAAAAGTTCAGAAATTAAACCCACGTAGCTGTCTCTTCAAAACCCTTCAAAAAAAAAAAAAACTCTTCTCTGTTTGTAAACACTCTAAAGCAAAAACACTCTTTGTCTCTGATGATGAATGGGATGCTAGGAGAAGTTGCAATGGAGGAGGTGGGTGCTCAGAGGAGGCCGAAGACAAAGATAGTGTGCACGTTGGGGCCGGCTTCGAGGTCTGTGGAGATGATAGAGAAACTTCTGAAGGCCGGGATGAATGTTGCTCGCTTCAACTTCTCGCAGGGCTCCTATACTTGCCATCAAGGAACTCTAGATAATCTTAGGACTGCCATGAACAACACCGGCATTCTCTGCGCTGTCATGTTGGATACTAAGGCATGCATCAAATCAAAACTCAAACCTTTTTTTAAAAATTTTTTTTATCGGTTTTTAAATTCCCTATAAGGGTTTTTTTTTCTTTTTCTATTTTGTAGTTTTTGTCTTTTTTTCTTCTCTGTTTGCATCTGTTTTTTTTCCCTTTACACTAGTTTCTTTGTGATTTGCTGCATAGAAATTTTGTGCCTGGACACTGTTTTTCTATCATATTTCTGAGTTATTTATGTGCACAACTGTATATGAGGCCGGTTCTTGTTTTTTTGTCAAAAAAATGTTTTCCTAGCACTCTCATTTTTTGTACAGCAGTTCTTGGTGAACTCCATGGTTTTTTCTGATATATGCCCATGAAAATAGTTATAGAAATTTATATTGAAAAATTAGAGCTGCTATGGATAGAAACTTGAAATCCTGTTGTATGTGGGTCGAGAAACAAAAAGACTTTAATTCTTAAATCATATCAAGTTATGTTTTTCTCTAGAATAAAAGCAGATGGGCTAAGTTTGTATTTATAGTAGCAATTTTTCGTTATTACATATTATTTTTGATTGATTAATTGATTTAATTAAACATGGGCCACATTCTTCACATTCTGCTTGTACATTATTTGTCTGAATGATTAGTACTTTTGCACCTCTAATGTTCTATCATAGCTGCTTTATGAAAAGTCATTCTGAAAGCATATGATTCGTGGTATAAACATCAATTGCTTTTTTCAACAATCAATGTCTTTTTGGGATTCTAATATGTTGCCTATTTTCTCCATAATCATGCTTTTGTTATTTTCTTTTTCATGTTTTTAAAAAGAACAGAAAAAGATAAGCTTTAAGTAATGCTTATTGATAGTGCAATAAGACGTCTTTCTTATTCTCTATTGGGAAATTTGGCTTCTAGTCTGTCAAGATTCTGAACCGGTAGTCGAGAACTTGACTAACAAGTTTTCTGAACTTGTAACTATTACAGGGTCCCGAGATTCGAACAGGATTTTTTTAAGGGTGGAATGCCTATAAAACTAGTGCAAGGTCAAGAAATTACCATATCAACTGACTATAGCTTAAAGGGAGATGAGCATACAATCTGCATGAGCTACAAAAAGTTGGCTGACGATCTGAAACCAGGAAGTATTTTTTTGTGCTCTGATGGTACAATTTCACTAAGAGTCTTGGAATGTGATAAGGAATTGGGTTTGGTTCATTGTCGTTGTGAGAACTCAGCAGTTCTAGGTGAGAGGAAGAATGTTAATCTTCCTAGGGTAGTTGTTGATCTTCTGACATTGACAGAGAAGGACAAAGAGAATATTCTAACTTGGGGTGTCCCTAACAAGATTGATATGATTGCGTTGTCTTTTGTTCGTAAAGGTTCAGACCTTGTGCAGGTTCGGAATCTGCTTGGAGAGCATGCAAAGAATATCCTACTTATGTCAAAGGTTAGGCAACATCATCTGATATCTTAACTTTTAAACAAGATTTACTTGAAATAGTCCTGTCAAATTTTGCCTACTGAATGCTGATACATTCATTGTGCTTTGATAATTTTGCCTACTGAGTGCTGACGCATTCATTGTGCTTTGACAGGTTGAGAATCAAGAAGGGTTGCTAATTTTGATGAAATTCTTGCAAACTCGGATGCATGTGGCTCGAGGTGACTTGGGAATGGAAATCCCTATTGAAAAGATATTCCTTGCTCAGAAAGTAATGATATAAAAGGCCAATAGGCTAGGAAAGCCTGTTGTGACTGCCACTCAGATGTTGGAGTCCATGATCAAATCTCCAAGGCCTATTCGCGCTGAAGCAACTGATGTTGCCAATGCAGCTCTTGACGGCACTGACTGGTGATGTTAAGTGGAGAAATTGCCGCTAGAACTTACAGAAATTGCTATTCGAACCATGGCCAGAATTTGCTTGGAGGCAGAGAACTTTATAAATTACGGTGATCTTTTCAAGAGGATAATGGAAACTGCACCAATGCCAATGAGCCCATTAGAAAGTTTAGCTTCTTCAGCAGTGAGGACAGCAAATTGCATTAAAGCGACTCTTATATTGGTTCTAACCAGAGGTGGAACAACAGCCAAGCCAGTTTCAAAGCACAAGCCGAGTATGCCAATTTTGTGTGTAGTGGTTGTTGGTGTATTATTTGTACCGTGTTATGAAAGAATATATGTATTTTAAATAATTTAAATATTATATACTTCATATACAATACAGTCAAAATATAATACACATTAAAATAAATTTATTATACTAATAAAATTAAGAAATTTATTCTCAAAAAGTATTTTAAATAATTTTAATTAAAAAAATAATGAGTTTTTTTAAATTAAAATAGTAACTTTTTTTTTAAAAATTATTTAAAATAACTCTTATTTTTTAATATATTACAGTCTCTTAAATATAAAATTAACTTTTAATCTTTCACAAACAAAAATAACAATTTATTTTCGATTGTCTTTTTTTTCTCTCGACTATCATGTATATATAGGCAAAGTTGCATTTCATTTAATTAATTAAAAATGGCTTGAGAGCAACTTGGCCAAATATAACAAGATAATTAAATTGTCTTGCCATACTTCAATTTTTTTGGCCATTTTGGTGTCTAAATTTAGAAACAATTTGTTGCAATGCTTTACACCACCTCGTACTTAATAAATTAAGGTTCAATGAAAAAAATGTTTAGTGTACAATATTTAATTTAAAATAATATACAATAATAGCAAACATATTTTGAGAAAGAATTTCAATTCATCGCCAAATAAAACACGCTATTTTTAAAATTTAATTCAAATTATTTTTTTAATTTTATTTACTAATACTCAAATTAGTATTTATATAAATTACTGGTATAATTTAAGAGATATACTAGGTAGATAAAAGCATTAAATCTTACTTGGTACAATTTTGAGTTTAACACTTAAACCTTAACTACTCCTCGAGAGACCCTAAAATAAATAAATGAATAATTAATTTAATTTAAATAAAATAATAATTATTTTATTCAAATGGTAGCTATATCTACTAGTATCTATACAAATTATTGCCATAATTTGATATATACATTAAGTAGATAAAAGTGTCAAATCTCACTTGACACAATTTTAGGTTTAATACTTAAACCTTAACTACTCTCCGAGAGACTTTGAAATAAATTCATATTTTTTAAAAATTTCTCAGATTGAACAATTCAATCCGGTACGCTACCCATGTGCTCAACGCATACACTTCATATAGTGAGACTCTCTAGGCTCATACCTATTTTGTTTCACGAAATATTTCTGTAAGTCTATAACCGATGCTCCATACACACACATTTTGTCTACCTGGTGTACTATCCATGTGCTCAACGAGTATACTTTACATATTGAGACTCCCTAAGCTTATACAAATTTTGTCTCAAGGAACAATTATTTTATTTAAATGGTAGCTATATCTACCAATACGCAATTTAGTACCCATGCAAATTATTGGCACAATTTGAGATATACACTAGGTAGATAAAAGTGTCAAGTCTCATTTGGCACAATTTTAAGTTTAACATTTAAATCTTAGTTACTTCCTGAAAGACTTTGAAATAAATTCATATTTTTCAAAGAAATTTTCGGATTGAACAATTTGATCCAGTGCACTATCCACGTGCTCAACGAGTACAATTCATATAGTGGGACTCCCTAGGCTCACACCTATTTTGTTTCACGGAACATTTCTGTAAGTCTATAACCGATGCTCCATACACACACACACGTAATGAATAATATAAAATAGCGAGTTAAACCATATAAGTTGAGGTTAATCTATATTCGTACAATCTCTTCATCAGTAATATCTTGGAAGAGTAAAGACATAAATCAACACTGTCAAGTCCCCTATTGCTTAATCATAAACTTATTTCTTTGATTCGTATTCTAAAAAACAATATATGCGAATTCCTTTGCGATATTATTTACACCACAAGAAACGCTTTCTCGAGTTTAATGCTTATTGCCATAAGACTTCATAAAATACAACTTTAGAGCATCTGGATATTTAATTCACCCATATGAGCTGATGGATCCCATATCTACATACACCGAACTCCATAAGCATTGGACCATACCCAGCGACACCTAGCGGTCAAACCATGAAAGGTCTTTAACATATGTGAAACTTAAGTATAGTGGATCACTCATAAGCTCCATCGTGGTGTTCAGGTCTAGGGATCATGAATACTACTCAACTTGAGAAGACCTTCCACTGACAAATTTGTGAAAAATCTGTTAGAGGTCGTCATTGAGTTTAGTTCAGTATCCAGTCCTTACTAAATACATGTATATCTATACGAACTTCCACTAAACTCATGGTTTGCTAAGATTAATCATCTGGACTATCTAGATATAGACATACAATAATCTATATATATCGGTTCCATTCAATAGACCATGCATCGGTGAAAATAGATCAAGAACATTTAATTTGAAAACATATTTTCACAATGATAAATCTTAGCAATGCTTGCAACTATTTGTAACTATGTCATTGTAAGTATATTTCCAGGTCTTTGTCCCATTTCAGACAAGGTTCTAACTCTTTAGACCTGATCTAAACTCCTTCAAATTAATACAATATTCGAAATATTACAAGCATTTTACCTTAATAAAAATAATTAGCGATTTAATAAAATATTTATTTATTACATAAGTATGAAAATACAATATTCATACAAAATTAAGATGGCACATGAGCACAAATTCCAACAACTCCCACTTACTCTACTGCCATTCATAATGGTATTTAATACCTAAGAACTCCACGTGTTTCTCAAACACTTTTTGAGTTAAGGCCTTAGTGAATGGGTCTGCTATATTATTTACAGAATCAACTCTATAAAATATAACATCTCCTCGAGCCAAGATCTCTCTAACAATGTGGTATTTTCTCTCCACATGTTTAGATTTCTGGTGTACACTTGGCTCTTTCACCTGTGCAATGGCCCCATTGTTGTCGCAATATAATGGGATAGGATTCACGAAACTTGGGACTATACCAAATTCTGTGACAAACTTCTTTATCCATACTGCTTCAGAAGCTACAATGTATTCTGCCTCTGTGGTAGAATTAGCTATAGATCCCTGTTTGACACTCTTCCAACTTATGGCGGCACCATTGAGAATAAACACATATCCGGATGTAGACTTTCTATCATCCAAATCAAATTGAAAGTTTGAGTCAGTGTACCCTATTACCTGTAAGTCATTTTCTCCATATATGAGAGAAACTTGTCCTTTACACCCTTAAGTTATTTAAGGATATATTTGACTGCCATCCAATAGCTGTCACCTAGATCAGACCGATACCAATTCGTAACACTTATAGTTATAATAATATTAGGCCTTGTACACATCATGGTATATATTAAGCTTCTAACAGCTGGTGCATAAAAAATGTTAGACATTCTAATCCTTTCATCTTCCTTTTGAGGAAACTTCTTTCTCGAAAGATGAATGTCATATCTAAAAGGTATATTAACTGTCTTACAGTTACTAAAACTATACATTTTCAAGACACTATCAATGTACGAAGATTGTAAGAGTCCTATGAGCCTCTTAACTTTATCTCTATAAAATTTTATACCCAATATATAAGAAGTCTCTCCCAAATCTTTCATAAAAAAATTCTTACTAAGGTAACTTTTTACTGACTATAACATACCGATATCATTTCCAATTATCAGTATGTCATTCACATAAAGAATTAAGAAGACAACCATGCTTCCACTGACCTTTTTATATACACATGCCTTATCTTCATTTTTTTATGAAATAAGACCCTCTAATTACCTCATTAAAATGAAGATTTCAGCTTCGAGAAGCTTGCTTAAGTTCATAAATGGACTTCTTTAGTTTGCATACAAAACTAGAAGAAAGGTTTGATGCAAAACCTGTAGGCTGTTCTATGAATATCTCTTCCTTGAGATATCCATTCAGGAATGCCGTCTTTACATCCATCTGCCAAATTTCAAAGTCATAGTATGTAGCAATTGCCAATAAAATCCTTATTGACTTAAGTATAGCAACTGGTGCAAAGGTTTCCTCAAAATCGATCTATGATCGTTGAGTATAACCTTTTACTACCAGACGGGCCTTGAAGATCTCTCCATTTCTATTGAGCCCACATTTCTGCTTGTAAACCCATTTACAACTGATAAAAATTATTCATTCGGGAAGCTTAACCAAGTCCCAAACTTGATTTTGATGCATAGAGTCAATTTCGAATTTCTTGGCATTCTGCCATTTTTTCGAATTAATATCTAATATTGCCTCTTTGTAGGTCAAATGATCATTTTCTTCCACTAAGAAAATCTCAGAGGTACCTTCATGTATCATACTATACATTTTAGGTTTTCTCGATATACTGTGTGACCTACATAAAGGGTATTTAAAAGGTAATTTGCTTGATTAAGCTTGTGGTTTCATCTGTGGTTTATTCTGATTGATTTCATTAAGATCAATCTTCCTACAATTTTCACGATCTATATTAATCAGTTTCATTCGATAGACCCTGCATCGGTGGAAATAGATCAGAAATATTTAATTTGAGAACATATTTACACAATGATATTTCTTAACAATGCTTGTAACTATTTACAACTATGTCATTATAAGTATATTTCTAAGTCTTTGTCCTATTTTAGATAAATTTCTAACTCTTTAGACCTAATCTAAACTCATTCAAATCAATACAATGTCCAAAATATTACAAGTATCTTACCTTAATAAAAATAATTAGCGATTTAATGAAATATTTAATTATTTCATAAGTATAAAAATACAATATTCATACAAAATTAGAATGACATATGAGTACAAATCTCAACAGCAGTCCCACAGATAAGAACAGATTCAATTGTGTGGACATGCAGCGATGAAGCTCCAGTTAAGCATACCGTTATTTTCTGTGGTCTTCCGCCTCTTTTGAGCTCAGGTTCTGCAAGAGCTTTTGATGAGGAGTCAACTGAGGAAACCATACAGTTTTCCCTTGAATATGCCAAGGAAAATGGACTTTACATGCTAGGAGACTCAGTTGTGACAGTGTATCGCATGCACATTACTTTTGTGATAAAGATTTTGATGGTGAATTGAAATATTATAGAGTAATTATGTTGATTATACTCTACATTTTGTGGTCTCTAATCTTCATTAACTTCTTTTTAAATTAAGTAATGTTATAGTAACAATAACAATATTGTTACACACCGAAGAGAGTTTTAGAGTAAAGTTGTCTGATGTTTGCATTTACAACATTTGTAGAATTAATTTTGACAATTCAATTATCTTTTTTTGGTACAACCACAAAGGGTTCTTATCTATGGTTTTGCTTGCTTTAATAGATAACAAAGAAGATAATAATAAGACTTCATAAAATACAAAAAGCCAATAAGATTACATTGATTCCTTGAATAAGGCTAATTTCATAAAGACTTGAAATATAATAATATTTATTTTTGTTAGACAAAATTCTTTGCAAAGGATAGAAAAATTAGATGGTAAAATAGTTTTTACATATATATGCATTCAATTCTCTTCTTCATGTGCAGTAGTTCTTGCTCCTGATAGGGCTGCGAACAAGGATTCTAAAGTAGAACTTGCACCTCTTTAAGGTCCTGAGAAAGAAAACAAACCATCTAAAGGCAATGGGACAGGAATCCAGTACCTCATTCTGTTTTCTATTCTCTTTTCTCCAATTCCCAATCTCAAAATATTTAGCCCATCTTCATTACCTATGCTTTCTTCTCTATTTCTGGATCAATTTCCTTCAATCTTGGAGTCATCAGAAGGCAATTAGAATCTACAGATTGGCCAAGAACTATGGAGCTCCAGCCATGGTGTAATACACAAGCTATGGAACTTATGCTTACAAGGCATCTCATTTGCTTCACTTTCCATCTCAAACTCCTCCAAACACACTGAACATTGCAAATTATTATCGATGGTAACCATTGAAAGTGCTTTAACAGCTTCTTTTTGAGCTGGTGGGGTTCCATATCTGTTAGGATCATTTGTTGGTACGGTAAATAAAAATAAATTTTCTATTTAATAAAATAAACGCAGCGGAAGTCAGATCATCTTGTTTATAATTATATGTATAGGGATAGAAGATTACCTCAATTCCTTGTTATAACAGATCTTGAATTGACTGGCTGCAATCTTATCTACTATCCTCAATCTTTAAACTCAAAGCGTGTGGGCGCATGGATATTTTTTAATCTCTAAAATCACTAATACCCAAATCTGAGAGAATGGTATTAACTAAATTTTTTTTTCACATAAGGATACGTAAATTTTTTTTTTCTCTATATGGTTGTAGTCACTTTTTTTATTACATACCTCTCATATATATAGGGATTTCCCTTAGGTATTTAGAGTTTAATTAGAATTAGAAAATTAGAGTTTGATTAGGATTTGAGCCAGTCGAGGGACTGCAAGACCCATGGGCTTATTAGCTATATCTAATAATACACCAATTCTTCTAAGTTAACTGCAGACTATTCCACTAAAAGTCAAGGGTTGTACTCTAGTAACCCATGTTATAAAATAAAAGCTCATTTAATTAAAACTCCTTTTAATTAAATTGGGCTTAGTCTTTAGACCAATAATAACCACTTAATTAACCCTCTAATTGATGTCTATAATTAAAGTTAGGCCCTAAAAAAATGTCTTACCTTTTTAATTACTTATTTGCCTCTAAGTCCTTGAATGCTCTAATGATCATTTTTTATATATCTATATTTGTAAATAAATTTACAAATAAATATTATTATTCAATAAATAATTTATTGAATAAACTGTGGCTACAGATTCTAATGATCAAGTACTGCAAACATCTTAGGTGGACATTAATTATTAGATTCCATCTTGCAAATATATGTTCTTACAACTCATGAAATTATATCTCCAAGCTATTGAGGTTTTGACCGTTTATATGGATCTTATTCCGTGATAGCTCAAAAGATACAACGCATGAATGTAAGTTCATTACTTGCTCAAGATTAAGATCCATTAAGCTTATTAAAGTTTTTGTGAATTAAGATCTACGACATTTAGTTAACCAGATCAAAATTCACAGTAGTCTTGTTTAATGTATCATACACATTAGTTTCTCTACTCGAAGTCTCTACTTCGATGATCAAGGTAAATCATTCATTATAAGAAGCAGAAAAACTACAACCTTACACAATGAAATGTCATTTTCATTAATGGTTGTGAACATGATTTAATTTATAACTTGTGATCTACATCCTCTGTATTAGCATCATATGCCTAATACATAGATCACATACTTTATAAATATGAACTCATCAATGTATGCTCAATTATATATATGAATAAACTTTATTAATCTAATAAATGTTATTACACATGCTTTAAGGGCATAAAATAACATAAAATGTCTAACATCATTCTTTAGCAAATGCTGAAGCATCAAGTCCAAGTCAGGCCCTATAAAGATACTCATTTAAAGAGCTGGCTGCATTGCGACCATAAAATATTAATGCTTCATCATTCATAGGATTAACCAAAATCAAACTACCTCTCTTGTCCCTATTATCTTTAGAACCCTTTGATCAAGTGCTTATCCCCCAAAAATCTTGAAGCATACGTGAGAATGAGCCAAAGATGCTTTTTCGTCTCCTCTCCGTAGGAAGGACTCAAATTCCCATGCTGGTTCAGCCTCATTGCTTGCAAAGTGTTCCAGGGTTGCTATGCGTGCACGAGTATAGCCTAAGCCACCCATCAAACAAAGCAAGATTAGAGCCTATAGAGAAAGTGAATGGTGTGATCCTATATCAATGCTATTGCTGATAGTTTCCCTTATGCTGGTGCTAATTTCTTCAACAAATCCACTCTCACAAGATGGACATTTGATATCATCAACTTCCAACCTTGGAATCATCATTTGACAACATTTGTAACACCAAGATCTTCCCATAATAGCATCATTCATTGTTCTTTATATTGGTAGTTGGCACCGTGTGCCATCTACATAATTACTGGCACCGATTGCTGGCACACGGTGCCAGTAATTATGTAATGGTGGATAGCTATTCTTGGCTGTCCACCATGCTAAACTCTCCCTATAAATGGGAGAGTTTAGCAATTCATTCGATTATGTAATTTTGAGAGAGTTTGTGTATTCTTTGAGTGATTTGAGAAAATTGAGTGTATTGAGGTTTTAAGTTGTAAGGTTAAAATACAACAATACTTGTATTCTCCATTTCCAATAGTAAGAGATTCTTCTGTTTTCGCCCGTTGATGTAGGCTAAAAGCCAAACCACATAAACTTATGTTTTGTCTTATTTTTATTTTCATTATTTTTCTTAATTTTGCTTTAGCTGCGACCCTGCATCACCCCTCAATTTCCTAACAAGTGGTATCAGAGCTTCTGGTTGAAGGAGGTCACTATTCATGTATACGATTACTATTTACGTATATAGTTACTATTTATACGTATGGGTACTATTCATACTTATAGTTACTATTTACGTAAAACAGTGGGAGCCGATCCTAGTAGAAAGTAGTTTGTGGTGAAAAGCAATGACAGTAAAATACGAAGTTGAGAAGTTCAATGGAGGTAATTTTACATTGTGGAAAATAAAAATAAATACGATTTTAAGGAAAAATAAGTGCTTAGAAGCAATTGATGAAAGGCCCGCTGGTATCACTGATGATATCAAGTCAAATGAGATTGACAATAATGCAATTGCTGATCTGCATCTAGCACTTGCTGATAATGTGCTATCCAGTGTAGCAAAAAAGAAGACAGCAAAAGAGATTTGGGATACTCTTATAAAATTGTATGAGGTCAAATATTTGCACAACAAAATCTTCTTAAAAATGAGATTGTATACTCTTCGAATGACAGAATCCACTTCACTGACAGAGCACATCAACTCATTAAATACTCTATTTTCCCAACACACTTCCTTGGGGCATAAAATAGAGGCAGATGAACGTGCAAAGATTCTGCTTCAAAGCCTACCAGATTCGTATAATCAACTCATCATCAACTTGATGAATAATATCCTAACAGACTTCTTAGTCTTTGATGATGTTACAGCTGCTGTACTAGAAGAAGAACGAAGACGAAAAAATAAAGAAGACAAACAGGAATGTTCGCAGCAAGCAGAAGCTTTGACAATGATGAGAGGTATATCAACAGAATGTGGCCCCAGTGGGAGTCAAATCATGGTAGACCAAAATCCAGAAGTAAGAAGAACACCAAGTGCTACCATTGTAGCAAGAAAGGTCATCTGAAGAAGGATTGTTGGGGATTGAAGAAAAGTGCAGAGGACAAACCTCAAGGGAATGTTACAAGCACCTCAGATAATGGTGAAATTTTATACAGCGAGGCAGCAACAGTTGTTGAAAGCAGAAAACGGTTCTATAATGTATGGCTCATGGATTCTGGAGCTACATGGCATATGACCTCTAAAAGAGAATGATTCCATCAATATGAACCACCTCTGGAGGATCTGTATATATGGGGAATAATCATGCTTTGGAAATCGCTGAAATAGGATCCATCAAGATGAAGATGTACGATGGTACTGTTCATATTATCTAGGAGGTACGACATGTGAAAGGCCTCAAGAAGAATCTATTGTCATTGGGACAATTAGATAACACTAGGTGTAAGACCCAAATTGAAAATGGGACAATGAAAATTCTCAAAGGCACGCTTGTAGTAATGAAGGCAGAAAAGGTTACTGCAAATTTGTACATGCTTAATGGAGAAACACTGCAGGAAGGAGATGCATCTGTTGCATCAACTAGTTTAGCAGAAGAGTCAACGATAATGTGGCATCGCAAACTGGGCCATATGTCGGAACGAGGTTTGAAGATTCTCTCTGATCAAAATTTACTTCCTCAGCTCAAATCGGTTTATTTACCTTTCTGTGAGCACTTTGTTATAAGTAAGCAGCACAAATTAAAGTTTAGCACATCTAGTTCTAGAAGTAAAGAAATTCTAGAATTGATCCACTCTGATGTTTGG
This sequence comes from Ailanthus altissimus, assembly GCA_946807835.1. Lineage (NCBI taxonomy): Eukaryota > Viridiplantae > Streptophyta > Magnoliopsida > Sapindales > Simaroubaceae > Ailanthus > Ailanthus altissimus. The sequence continues at coordinate 13,322,525 of OX327712.1, read as the reverse complement.
TAAGTACTGGTGATGTCTTTAGGGGGAGTGAGATATTTTGTATCGTTTATAGATGATTACTCCAGGAGATGTTGGATGTATCCAATCAAGAAGAAGTCATATGTGTTTGAAGCTTTCAAAATATTTAGAGCACGTGTAGAACTTGAATCAGAAAAGAAGATCAAGTGTTTAAGGACAGATAATGGAGGAGAATATAGTGGTGAGGATTTTATTGCATTCGGTCAACAAAAAGGCATCAAGCGACAATTCAGCACAGCTTACACGCCTCAGCAGAATGGAGTAGTAGAGCAGATGAACAGAACATTGTTGGAGAGAACAAGAGCTATGTTGAGAACTGCAGGTTTAGCCAAGACATTTTGGGCTGAAGTAGTCAAAATCGCTTGTTATGTGGTAAATCAGTCACCATTAACAGCAATCGAGTTGAATACACCGATGTAGATTTGGATTGAGAAACCAGTTGATTATTCTCGCCTTCATACATTTGGAAGTCCTGTGTACATGATGTATAATCCCAAGAAACAACGAAACTAGATCCAAAATCCAAAAAATTTCTTTTCTTGGGATATGCTGATGGAGTCAAGGGGTATCGCCTGTGGGATTTGACTACCCACAAGGTCGTCATTAGGAGAGATGTGATATTTACAGAAGATAAATTGCAAATGAATGATAAAGATGATAGCACAGTGAAGGAAAATCCAGAGACTACAACGGTACAAATGGAAAATAATCAAGTACAAGAAGATTCAGATTCTTCTGAAGTAGCACCAGAGCATGAAGAACAAGAACTAGTAGAGTCTGAGGCTACAGATGATCGTCAATCAACTCGTGAGAGACGACCACCATCATAGCACTCGGAGTATATCATAGAGGCTCATGTTGCATATTGCCTTCTAATAGAGGATGAAGAGCCAACAACTTTTCAAGAGGTTTCTAAAAGTCAAAATGTTTCTCTATGGATGACAGCAATGCAAGAAGAAATTGAAGCCTTGCATAAGAACAAAACATGGGAGCTGGTTGCAGTACCACGTGAAAGAAAAGCCATTGGTAACAAATGGGTCTACAAGATCTAACGGGATGGCAATGACCAAGTGGAGCGGTATCGTGCGAAATTAGTGGTGAAAGGTTATGCTCAGAAAGAAGGTATTGACTTTAATGAGATATTTTCCCCTGTGGTTCGACTCACGACAGTCAGAATAGTCCTGGCAATGTGTGCTACATTTGACTTACATTTAGAGCAATTAGATGTGAAGACAGCTTTTCTTCATGGAGAACTTAAAGAACAAATTTATACGCTCCAACCAGAAGGCTTTAAAGAAGAAGGAAAAGAGAATTTGGTTTGCAGGTTGAACAAATCTCTGTACGGTCTCAAACAGGCGCCGAGGTGTTGGTACAAGAGATTTGATTCCTATATCATCAGCCTTGGATACAATAGACTTAGTTCAGACCATTGTACATACTACAAAAGGTTTGAAGATGATAATGATTTTATTATGTTGCTGTTGTACGTGGATGACATGTTGGTGGCAGGCCCCAACAAAGATCGAGTTCAAGAATTGAAGGCATAGTTGGCTAAGAAATTTGATATGAAGGACTTGAGACCAGCAAACAAGATTCTAGGGATGCAAATTCACCGAGACAGAAATAACAGGAAGATTTGGCTTTCTCAGAAGAACTACTTAAAGAAAATTTTGTGGCGCTTCAACATGTAAGATTGTAAGCCAATTAGTACCCCACTCCCTGCCAATTTCAAGTTATCATCTAAGATGTGTCCTAGCGAAGAAGCAGAGCGGAAGGAGATGTCTCGAGTACCGTATGCATCAGCAGTAGAAAGTTTAATGTTCGCTATGATTTGTACCAGACCAGACATTGCTCAAGCAATGAGAGCAGTTAGTAGATACATGGAGAATCCTAGTAGAGAGCATTGGGGTTGTGTCAGGAGGATCCTTAGATACATTAAGGATACCTCAGATGTTGCTTTATGTTACGGAGGATCAGATTTTATTGTTAAGGGTTATGTGGATTCAGATTTTGCAGGAGACCCTGATAAAAGAAAATTCACTACTGGCTATGTTTTTAAACTTGCAGGAGGAGCTGTAAGCTGGGTTTCAAAACTGCAAACTGTTGTGGCATTATCTACTACAGAAGCAGAATACATGGCAGCTACACAAGCTTGCAAGGAAGCAATTTGGATACAAAGATTATTGGAGGAGCTTGGGCATAAACAAGAGAAACTTGAAGTGTTTTGTGACAGTCAGAGTGCCTTGCACATTGCAAGGAATCCAACTTTTCATTCAAGAACGAAGCACATAGGTGTTCAATATCACTTCGTTCGTGAAGTTGTAGAAGATAGAAGTGTGGATATGAAAAAAATTCATACAGATGATAACCTAACAGATGTGTTGACCAATCCCACCAATACCAACAAGTTTGTACGGTGCAGATCCTTACATGGCCTAGCAGATACGTAGGCAATATGACTTTGGCGAAGAAGAAAAAATAGTGTAGAGACTTGATTGATTTTTAATCAAATCTCAAAGTGGGAGAATTGTTGGTAGCTGGCACTGTGTGCCAGCTATATAATTGCTGGCACACGGTGCCAGCAATTATGTAATGGTGGACAGCCATTTCTTGGCTGTCCACTATGCTAAACTCTCCCTATAAATGGGAGAGTTTAGCAATTCATTCGATTATGCAATTTTGAGAGAGTTTGTGTATTCTTTGAGTGATTTAAGAGAATTGAGTGTATTGGAGTTTTAGGTTGTAAGGTTAAAACACTACAATACTTGTATTCTTCATTTCTAATAATAAGAGATTTTTCTATCTTTACCCGTAAATGTAAGCTAAAAGTTAAATTACATAAATTTGTGTTTTATCTTATTTTTATTATTTTTTTTTTAATTTTACTTTAACGACAATCCTGTATCATCCCTCAATTTTCTAACACTTTATTTATGCAGCAAAGGAAGCAAATTCAAACAAACATCCAAAAATATATATATTTAAAAAATGTGAAAGAAACCAACTCAAAATTTTCACTTAGAACACAGTTTTATCTATAAAATTTACTAAGGATTACACACACATATATAATATAAGCAGAATCTCTGTCTTCTACGTAAAAAAATTAACATCTAAACAGGGTCAACATAAAATTACACCTTCATTTGAACAAAAAGTAGTAAGCAAGATGAACTTAAATATATTAACAAAGTTTAAACAATATGCTTTCCTTAAAGCAAGAGAATTTACATAACAAAGAGCAAGAGAAAAAAAATCCCATATGATAAAAGTAAATATATTTCTTTTTGTACCTTTTTAGACAGAGAAGATGAGTTTGATGTTCTTGTGATTGTAGAAGATAATAAAAGTCACGAAGTTAAGAGAAATAAAGAAAGTAAAGGAATGGATGTCCTATCTATATTTGATGAACACTTTTTTAGTTGAGTGGCTTTATTCCCAATCTTTCGTACTTGACTGTAACTAAAGCTAATCAATGTCAAACTTGTTTATTATTTTAAATATAGTGTTTTTTGTTTTCTTTTCTTGTAAGATTGTGATGATTGGTCGGTGGGAATTTATTTTCTTTTGAAGAAAACTCACCACCTCTAATTTGCGTTTGCAATTGTTGTACATTAATCCCCTAGCATTTTTAATTTATTAATGCCAAAAGGTTAGTGAATGAGGAATTTTGAGATGGGACAGTGGGTTGGGATATTTTTGAGATGGAAAATGAAAGATTTGAATGTTTCAGTTCCGTTTTGGACATTTTTTTGGGGTCTTAATTAGGTCTCGTTTTAAATCCAATTTTTTATCTAATTTTTTTTTAAAAATAATTAAAGATTGAATTTCATTAATTAATTAATAAATTATAAGTTACTTTAACGTAGTTTTTATAAATTTGCTAGTTAATTAATAAATTATAAACTTTTATAAAAAAAAATATTTCATCTTAATTTGTATTCATGACTTTATTTAAGCAATTGAAAATTAATTAAACTATCAATATTAAATTAATTAGAATTATAATATTTAATGTAATTAAAATTAAAATTAAATTTAAAATTATATTTAACATAATTGAAATTAAAATTGAATTTGAATTTGGATTGTAATTTTTAACAAAATTAAAATTGAAATTACAACATTTAACGTAGTTGAAATTAAAATTGAATTTGGATTATAACATTCACATAATTGAACTTAGAATTAGAATTGAAATTATAACCATTAACATAATTGAAATTAAAAATTAAAAATTAAAATTTTAATTTAGAATTATAAGATTTAATGTAATTGAAATTAGAATTAGAATCGAAATTATAATAATTAACGTAATAAAAATTAAAATTGAAATCAGAATTATAACATTTATCGTAATTGAAATTGAAATTAGATTTGCAATTTGGAATTGAGGCATTTAACGTAATGCAAATTAACATTTGAATCAAAATTATAACATTTAATGTAGTTAAAATTAAAATTAGAATCGAAATTATAATATTTAACGTAATTAAAATTGAATTTGATTTAAAATCATATTTAACGTAATTGAAATTGATTTTAAATTATAACATTTAATAAAATTAAAATTAGATTTAGAATATAACATTTAATGTAATTGAAATTAGAATTAGATATGAAATTTTAATATTTAATGTAATTGAAATTGAAATTAGATTTGTGATTTGAAATTATTACATTTAATGTAATTGAAATTAAAATTTGAACCGAAATTATAACATTAAACGTAGTTGATATTAAAATTGAAATTATAAAATTTAATTTAATTGAAATTGAAATTAGATTTGTAATTTAGAATATGATATTTAACATAATAGAAATTGAATTTGAAATTTTAACATTTAACGTAGTTGGAATTAAAATTAGATTTGGATTATAATATTAAACGAAATTGAAATTAGAATTAGAATTAAAATTAAAATTATAACATTTAACGTAATTGAAATTAAAATTGGATTTGAATTATGACAATTGAAATTAGAATTGGAATCAAAATTATAATATTTAATATAATTAAAATTGAAATTGAAATCGAAATTATAATATTTAATGTAATTGAAATTAAAATTAGAATAAAAATTATAACATTTAATGTACTTAAAATTGAAATTAAATTTGTAATTTAAAATTATAACATTTAACACAATAGAAATTAAAATTAAAATCAGAATTATAATAGTTAGTATAATAAAAATTAGAATTTGATTCGAAGTTATAACATTTAACGTAGTTGAAATTAAAATTGTAATATTTAACGTAATTAAAATTAAATCATTAAATGTATTTGAAATTAAAATAAAAATATTTAACATAATTAAAAATTAAAATTAAAATTGAAATTATAATTATATAAATGAAATAAGAAATTATTAATAAAAATTATTAAAGTCTAAAAAATTTTAAAACTAAATTTTTGAGTTAAAAATATAAACTTAATGCAAATAAGGACATTGGTACAAATAAATCTAAAATTTGGGTCAAAATACAAAACTGGACCAAATTAAAAATATAAACAAGAAATGGTTCATGTCTCGAATTTAGTTATGTGTCCCAAACCGAGACAGCCGGACATGTCCCGTCCCAAAATTTATTCTAATTAGGATAAATTTTAGGGTCCTAACAGGATATAAAATCAGTTCAATCTCATTTTGATTATAATTTATCTACTCTTAATAAAAATACATTTTAACTATTTACATGTTATTTATAGTAATTATATATACCTCTATTTTTTTTTCAAAAATTATGATAGTGAATATATTGATGAAAAAAATGATTAATTAGATATAAAAATGGGTTTAAAACTGTAATCCTTTTAATTAAAAAAAAAAGAATTAGATGATTTGCTTTTTCTCAAAGAAGGTTAATTTTAAAAAAGAAGAAGGTTGGTTATGTGTGTGATTTTGGGGTTAAGAAGAGGGTACAAGTGGAAATTAAGACCTTATAAAAGCTAGAAAAACCCTAGTTACGAACACAAACTACTTGATCTTATCTGAGCAAAGAACTCAAAAGCTCCCATCCCTGTCTGTCCCAAGGGCCGCACGCGATAGCTACCCGCCCTATCTCTAGGGTTAGCTGGAGGCTCTCAGCTGCCCGCGGTCAGATTTTAGGGTGGGTAGCCTTTGTGGTTCTCTGCGATGAAGACTGCCAGCGATCGGAGCCATTGCAAATCCATCTCTAGGGTTCGGCTATGATGGCCTCGCGGGCTTCAACCCCCAACCAAAAATTTAGAAAAAAAAAATTCTGATATTACTTTAAATTCGATTTAACCGACACCCTTAAAATATAACACGAACTTACAAATTTTTCTCTTTTTTTTTTATAATAAAAACTATTTAATACTGTTTGCCTAAATGCATAGGGATGAAATTGCATACGCGATTAATGAATATTTAAAAATTAATCTGTATTTAGGTCAAATTTGAGGATGTTAATGATATTATCTTGTGGGTAATGTTGGCTTAGGAATCTGAAGTTAACTAGTGTTGACGGTTTTTTTTTTTTATATATGTATATAATGATTTTATGATTGTTTCTCTCTTTTGGTGTGCGCTTGCGTTAGCTCAGTATTGTTTTAGCATTCTGCGTAATGTGTGCTGGATTGATGTTTCATTGCATAAAAATTCTTGTAATGGGGCAATAGTTCGACAGGGCCGCCTTATCTTTTGGCTAATTTATATGTTATGTTCTAATAAATTTAGAACATAACATAAAAATTGTATGTCTTGTAACAAAAACTTTTTTATTTTTACTTCGGGGACCGGGAATTGAACTTGTGACCAGTGGAGAAATGTACTGCTAGCCCTTTACTACTGCGTCATTTAAGCAAATGCCTGAAAATTGAGAAGTTGAAGCATCTAACGAATGAGCCTCTTCATGCGAACTTATCATAAAAAAATAATAGTTTGATTTTCGAAAGGACTGTGTATAGGGTACAATTTGTGAGCTAGTTATATGTTTTCATGCTTTATGTACAACTCTACTCGTGTTTTAAATTGAGATTGATTGCAGGTTACTTGCAATTTTTGGGAGGATTGCAGGTTACTTGCAATTCTTGGGAGGATTGCAGGTTACTTGCAATTCTTGGGAGAATTGCAGTCTGGAGGTGGGCTTTGCACTGTGTTTTTTTGTTACACGTTCAGAATGATCAGTTTTTGTCAGAGAGTTGCTGATCTTTTCATAGCAGGAAAAAGGTTTTGCAGGAGAACGTTTTTTATTGAAGAGCAAGAGTTGATTGCATTGGTCTTTTTGGTGGGTGTTTGTAACATTAATTTTAACTTTGTTAGTTCTGGTGTTAGTACCAGTGGAATGTGTTGTCTTTGTAGTTTCACTCACTCCTTGACAATGTAATTTGTAAAAGCCCAGGCTTGAGAGTTGTGAGATCTTTATGTAACTCACCCCTTGCCCCGTGTTCTCTAATGAGTTATAATGGATAGATTTTCTTTCTGGTTACGTGATCTTTGCGCCCTGCAGATCTAGTTATTCATTCATCCCTTATGCAAGTAAATCTCGGCTATAAAACAATACTCCTCATTTTGATGTCCACATTTTTGTTTTCCTGTTTGGGTCAAATTTAGGGTTTAGTGATAGTTATAGTAAAATCTGGATTGCTGGTTCCTACAATTTCCAGTTTCCACCGAACTAATGAACAATGTGTAGATTGGGATTGCCTAGAGCATACATTTGGTGGGCAATTCCAGTGAATGCCAATTATTTGCAAGTATGTGATTCTAACAAATTTATTTAGCTGTCATTTTGTGGTATGGTAGAGTAGCTGATGTTTATGTCAGTTGATTAGATCTAAAAGTACTACGGGTGACAGCAATCATTATCTGTTAACCATGATTTGGTCTGCTTGATGATTTGACATAGCAGAGTAAGTACAAGAGATCTTTGATTATGCTGATTTTCTATGAATGATTTTACGTGGCTTGATTTCAATGCAATACTTCTTGGGTGGTCGAATTCTCAAAATGGATAGAACAAACCAAGATTGGACTTGTTAAAATGCATTGCAATTCATTATGATGTTTGTTCCACGCAAATAGTATATGATAAAAGAAATAGCCAAGAGGTTAATATAACACAGTGAATAATGCTCAATCTTGGAAGAAATAGTCTAATCTTCAAACACTTTTTCTTTGAATCCTAAATCTAAAAGATTCACTACTTATCACTAATGGGTGATTATCATTTGTCAAGTAATTATGAATTTTTTACTTTTTAATCAAGTAATTATTGACTTTTTTTACATACTATCAATATAGTAGATATATAATTTAATTAATAATAACACATTAAATATTAAGTTATTTTTATATTGTAACTATATAAGCATAACATTCTTCAATCTAAAGTAGGCATGGCAGAGACCATATCTACACCAACTCTTCGGTGGCAACAACATACAGTGAAATACATTAGAAACAAATAAAAGAAAAATGGCATTCAGGGCCATCTCTAAAAGATCATGTACCCTGGTGACACCATTGTCACTAAATACCAAATTTACATAATGCTGATCAGAAACTAATGTATATATGTAATTAGCATTGAGTAGGTAAGAATCTAGGGAATTGGAGGTGGTTAATTCAAAGGAGAAATTGGTCAGTTTTGGGGTACTGTGTCTAAAACTGTCTCCCAATGTATGTTTGACCAAAAGACCAGTTGGGGGGAGCCACATTGTTGGAGATAACAGAGCGGCCATCACTGGTTGTGACCTTGAATGAGAGAGCTTTGCCATTAAGGTAAGAGTTGCTCTGCCAATTTTGGCCCCAATTGCGAGACATTTGTTGCCAGCCAGTTCTTGAGCTTTGGACTGAGACTGATACAACATCGCCAGCGCCACCAACATTGGTTATAAGCACAAGGTTGAAGTACGAGTGACCATTTATACTGAACCTGATCCCACCACTCTTCCTGCAGGCAACCCTGCAAGCAAAAGAACTCATTTATTATGCGATAATTAACCAAAACGGAAAGTTCTCTGGTTCCATGACAAAATCAGTCATCCTAATGCATCATATGTAGCAAATTTCAGTGAGATTCTGTAACATGTACTTTAAGTAGACGTGTTAGTAAGACCTGACGGGTTATGTAGCAAAATCAGACATAAAAATTAGACTGATATGCTATATATTTTTACCTTCTGTATTGAACAGGAACTATTCCTGCTTTGTAGGGAGCTATGTGTTGGAAAACAGGTTGAGAAAGATCGAAATGTCGCAAAGGAGGGTTGCACCATCCTCCTGCATTACTCGGAAGGGCATTGTTTGGAGGGCAGAAGTTTGTTGCTGTGACTATGATGGATCCAGGAAGACACCACCTGTTGTCATTGACGCATTTAATCTCATAGCAAGCTCCACAGGTTAGGCCATTGTTAAATAGAGCAGTGCTTAATGCCGCTGTGTTTGTGCCAAAACCTTGGCTGTAAAGATTTCCATAGCCACAAGCTCCTCCTGCAACACATGAAAAAAAATGTTTTAAGTACCATGTCTAAGAGTTCTGAAGAGCCTTGAACATTTTTTAGTGGGTTAGATTCTCACCCATTGTGCCAGAAGCATCGCCTCCGCCATAGAAGGTAGCATGAGCACTAGACCAGCCACCACCATAGCCATGAATTGTCTTCAACATTGACAGAGAGGCCACCAGAAAGATCCCAACAAAATCCATTTCCTGCAGAAGTCAAGTGAATGAAAGTCATTTTAGAATTTCATTGGTTTTTAGATAGAATCAGAGGGAACTCATGCAATAAAATGGAGCATAGAAAAGCAATGACGGGTTTGTGCTTACAAAAGACGAAGTTTTAACAATGATGCCAACCTCAAAAAAGAACAAATGAGACTGTGATGGTGAGGAAGATGCTGAGAAATGATATGGTATTTATAGATGTTTCTGAAGGAAGGTAATAGTGGTGGATGGATATAACCGAGGATATGATGTGTGCTGATGTTACAAAAGTTAGAGGAGGGAGAGAAAAAAAATGGATCAGAGAATTTGGAAAAACTAATTAAAATAGATGATTGGTTGACAGTAAAAGTGAGAAGGAAACAAAGCATGCTAAAAGATTGAGCCGACCAAATTTCTTTGAATCTTTAATCCTAAAAGGATAAGAGAAAACGATGCCATGCCATTGCAATGGAACCTGGAAAGTAAAAACTACATGTCATTCATTAAAAAGATAAAGTATGTTAAAAGAATATGGCGCCTTGAATTTTTTTTTATCTGCTCTGTGGGACAAGGCCACATATTTTTTGAGATAACGTTCAAAATACAATTCAGGTTTCTGCTATTTTGGATAAATGTAACAGGACAACAAGATGCGTGAAGCACTTGTCATATTCTGCTGCTAGAATTACAATAATGCGATCTTTACCAGTTCCATTTTCAGGATTCTAAAATTTTGAGCACTTTTCCAAGTACTTGGGCTAGTTATGGACTTCTCAAGTAGCAATAAATCAAGATATAAGATGAGTATTCACTTGAGTGAGCAGGCAAAAAGAACTAGACATCCTGTTGTAAATTATTGTTTAGGAATTGAGGGGTAGTCCACAACTTTGGGAAAATTTCTATGTGCTAAGCACTAAATTATGCGCATGCAATGAGGGAAGAGCTTACAAATATTGATTATTTCCAAGTAATTTTTTTATAGCAGTGTCAGAAACCATTAGCTTTTCAAATACCAGTAATAAAACCAGATGAAATTGTAATGTTATCAAGCTAGGTTCCCTGCATCAAATATAGGCTAGTAGCCTAGTCAAGGTCTAATAAAAAGTGCAATGCATGTGGCAAACCACCCATTTAGACAGAAGAATGATGATCTTCACCTCTTTTATTTGCTTTCCCATTTTCTATTTTGTCTGCATTCGTTTACTTTTATCATAACTTTTTGCTGTGAAGTGTCAACAAGCTTTGTTTGTTTCATGTTGAAGCTTCATATACAGAATATAGTACTTAAAATCTTTACAGCTTATCAACAGAATTAAAATAATGAAAGCATTTCAGAAATACCATCTATGATTTTGAATATTCCAATGATCAGTCCAGAAAGGCAAATAAACACTTTCAATTTAAAACTGGATTCTGTTGACACGTGTCTACATCTTGTTTCACCATATTACAAGCTTCAAATATTAAACAGAAGTTTTATAAATGATAGTGTGCACCATTGGCACCTTTCATTGTGAATTTTTCCAAACATAAAAATATATATCCCTTTCAGGCTGACAGTTACTGTTTTGATGAACATCTTATTCAACAGATAAGAAATTATTTTTATCATCTTGTCTTTATCTTGTAATGCAAAAGAAGTTTTATAAGGGAGAACCAAACCAAATTCTCAGAGCATCATAACATGCATAAATTAGCACATAAAAAATTGTGATATTGGTAATAACAGACAGAAAAAACCAAATAAATTCGTACATATAGAACCATCCATTTAGTAGATAAGTCTTGACAAAGCATTGATTGGGAATGGCAGTCAAGCATGCAAACAAATTTATCTCTGATGTTTGACCTAATTCATGCTACTGCCCCATCTATTGGGTTGCCTGCTTTTTGTCTGCCAAAAAATTAAAAAAAGAAAAACTCAAATTAAGTATGCAGATTCTACTTGAATAAGTTAAGGTTATGATACCTAATGAAAGATAATTTTCCAGTTTCCACACAAGAAGTTAAAAAGTCTTCTGCTAGCTATATATGGTAGTAGGTGAAAGCAATAATACAAGAGATTTAGAATTTGAATCCTGTTCACATTAGAGTTGGAGAGTCATGTCGTGTCATTTATGTAATATCTTCTTCTTTTCTTTTTTAACAAAAACTTCTGAAAGCTAGGAGAATATTGTAGTTGGTTTGAAAGAACTAACTACCAGACAATGGAGATTTCTCTTGATCAAAACAAATGAAAGAAAGAATATAAAAGTCTTGAAAGCACAATGATAATCACAGCAAAGTCAAGGTTTATACTTTTAATTAGTGAAAGTTTATATACCAAACTGCACATGGGATCACATGGCCACTTGTTCATGCCATAGAATAATATGAAAGGCAAAGGCTATGGGCCTAATTAAGATACCTTTATGCATACATGTGTCCCATATTTTATCTGAAACACACGCTTCTCATAATTTGCAAAAGATTGTCAGTTCTCAAGCTAAATTATTGGCCACATGAAGTTAGAAAGAACATTAGTAGCAGTAGCACTTGTCAAGATCATGGAAAGTCTCAGTGGGATTTTCCTGTTCATCTGCAGTAACAGTCACTCGGAGTTGGAGCCAGCATACATGCATTGGCAGTTGCTCTTCCTTCCAACACTTTTAAACTGGGTAGCATGTGGGTGTATAATGCAAAATGGGACGACCTGAAGATACCGACCCGCAATGAATTGGATGTGCATTTAAAAAACTAATTCTAATTGCTTCACTCTAGGCTGGCATTGGATTGAGTTTACACCAAATTTTATTTCACAATGGCAGAGCCAGCGCCCTATAACACCATACAGTCTATTCTTTGTTTTTAGGATGGGATTTTTTATTATACAGATGGGGCATTGATAAGGATACGGGATTTTTGTAATATGTAGTACAAAATTTTTAATCTTACATGTCATTTTTTTGGACGCTGATGCTCTTTAAGTCTATCGGGACTCTATAAAAGTATTTTATAACCCAATTCAGAATTTTGGACAGTTTTCACTCTTCATTATACGGAAAAATCGAATCTAACAACTATTTGTCACTCTATAGTCTATATTCAAGAGATTTTTAACCCCCCAAATAATGAGAGAATCTAACCTGACACCTCCATTTTTCACAAGCTGTGTGCTGTGCTGACCACCGGCTATGGGGTTATAGGCTCTTGCATGTCCAAGTTAAATCATACATAAGAGGTTGCAAAGTTTGATTTTACACTTCAAATTGCATCAAATTCTATTCCTAATGCTGGTAGACATCCTAATATAGAGTGTATATTGAAGTCAAATAGGATATCGCATGGCCTTGGAAGCATACTAGTGCATTCCCTTATTTTACTGCCCAATTCATGTCTATCAGACACGCTTAGAATCTAGCACCTGTGAAGATAAAGACAAAAAACCTGCAGAACTTCCTCCATTGCAGCATAGAATTCATACAAATAGCCAACTTTACCAATGACCTGAAATCTTAGGTTGTGAACATACATGCGATTTGACCTACAGTGGTCCTCACTACCTGTGTCCCAATTGAGGAAAAAGCGGACGCAAGAAGAGATCCTGAGTACAAAGTGAAGGAAATCTACAAAATGGATGCTTCTCACACATCTAAACATTCAGATACTATTTCCAAGTGAACAATGTATATATAAATTACCCAATGGACAAATGGCGTTGAACTGGCTGCTTGCTTGAAGAAGATCCAATCCTTTGGAACACCTTGGTACTGAAAATTTCTTTGCTTGCTTTAAATGAGAAATGCCTTCTAAGCCGATCCTTCAAGGAGGAACCACTGTCATTCCAATGTGATGCTCTCCTCAATCTGTTCTTGATATGATTTGAGGTTTCAGTGTTATTGTGATCTTCTGGGGACTCGGCTATCACTATCCCTCTGCTCCGCTGAATGGATCTTAGGGCCATCTGCAAGGGTTCAGAAACTGAGGAAGATTCTTCAAGTGGGACTATAATCTTCAGGCACAAGGGGCAAGGAGGCTCATGAATCTGGGTCTTTGGTGTCATTTGTTCCAAACATTCAGCATGGAACACATGGCTGCAGGGTAGTATGCCAGCAGTTGGCATATCACCACCTCTCATGATGCGATGTGAACTCCAGGGGGACTTCTGACACAAAAGTTTACAACAAACTCTGCATTTTTGACCTGCTGCAGGAACAATAGGTGACCTCAGGCTCTCTATGTCAATGTGCTCGGCTATGTCAAACCTTTCTCCATCAAACCCAAAATCATAACTGCTTGCACTACTCCATCTAAACCCCTCTCTTCTAGAGCTAGCTTCAGGGTCTGGTGATGTCTCCAACCTCTGAAATTCAGTGAGCATACTGTGGAACTTCTGCACATTACTCAAGTTGTTATCAAGCCAGTGAGATGGTGAGATATGATCCTCACCAGGTGTCAACCTACCAACACTGCTGGTATCAGCATCACCAAAGGTTTCACAATCTGACACAGGATTATGAAACACTAGTGGGTAAACTGCTTTAGACATGTAAGAGCGTCGGCTTGGAAAGTTACGATTAGGCAAAGATAAGTTCTGCTTGCTGGTTGATTCCCAGTGGCTGGACTCAGAAAGTGAAGATGGGGACCCGAAACCAGGGGATGCTGCAGTCATTCTAGGAGCTCGCCTCTGCACAAGAAAGGCAAAGGCAAAAGCTTTATGATACATATTTCTTTATCCAGTGTTATTCAAATCCATACAGTTGGAACAGAATTCACCTCAGCAGAACGAGGAAGCCAAGAGGTCTGGGATCTTGATCCTGATAAACAACAAAAAGGGTTAATAGAGCAAGCATTCATATGGAGAAACATGATAAGAAGCCTCAAAATGTCAAAAGCAAGAAGAAGAAAAATTAAGACGATGATGCAGATTTGAAACACAAGGCTGTGAAAAATCTTGAAACAAAAGTAACCCAGACTACTAAGTGTCACGGACTGTTTTCGAGACCGTGCGGCCTTAGACGCGTTGCGTGTTAAGCAGCCTAGAAAACCACACAAAGAGAAGAGAAAAGAAGCACGCCAAGTGTTTGCACGAATGCTCTCTATATTGCTGAAGAGAAAACAAGCTATGAGATGATAAATACAAGTGAGGGTCTCCCCCTTTTATAGTTGCAGCCCTATACAATCAATGGCTGAGATCTATTTGATCTAACGGTGTATATACAAGATGGGATAATATTCCTTAGAATATTCCTAGATGCTCTCCTACCTATTATGGAAGTCTAACTAGGGTTAACTTCCTTAATAAGTTGCGGGCCAAGCCCGGTTCTCCATCCTAACCAGCGGGCCTTCTAGAAGCTCCGGTCCACGTAGCGCTCCATGGTCCAAGAGGCCTCCAGCAGGCCTAGTCGCGCACCAAGTGCTTGAGGAAATGCTTGAGAGCACTTGGGGCGTGACATTCTCCCCCACCAAATTCACGCGACGCCCTCGTCGCGTCCTTGCTGGAACTCGCGCACCTTGTTCTCAAACTGCCACAGTGCGGTCTCGGGTTCCCAGCTTGCTTCGCTGTCGGGCAATCCTTTCCACTTGACGAGATACTCACGACTTGGACGGCAGTTCTTCTTCCGCACTGTCCTCACATCAAGGATAAGTTCAGCCTCCTTGTCGTAAGATGTGGAAACTCCTAATGGTGCCCTGGTTTGTGGCCCACGTTCCGTGTCCTCCGCATCACCATGGTATGGCTTTAGGCAGCTTGCGTGAAACACCGGATGTAGCCGAAGTCTCGAAGGCAGCTCCACCTTGTACGAGACATTGCCAACCCTCTTGGCAATAGGAAATGGCCCCTCATACTTTCGAACAAGACCCTTGTGAAGTGGGCGCGTAGACTTGTGCTGCGTCGGAAGAATTTTCACCATCACTAAATCCCCCACGCTGTACTCAACATGTCTTCGCTTACCGTCAGCCCATTTCTTCATCCGTTTCGTCGCCTTGTCCAGACACACTCGCGCCTTGTCCAATTGTTCCTGCCAGGACTTTGCAGCTTTGTAGGCTGCTGAACTCTTCCCAGTATCGCTGGACACGAGTGCATGCGGCGTGAGAGGCTGCTGGCCAGTAGCTAACTCGAATGGACTCTGGTTCGTCGATTCACTCCTCTGCAAGTTATACGAGAACTGTGCCACATCGAGTAACTTGACCCAATCCTGCTGATTTGTGCCCACAAAGTGCCGCAAATACAGCTCCAGTAATGCGTTCACCCTCTCGGTCTGCCCATCCGTTTGTGGGTGAAAGCTGGTGGAAAAGCGGAGTTCCGATCCCATGAGATTGAACAATCCAGTCCAGAATCTCCCCGTAAACCTCGTATCACGATCGCTGACTATCACTCTCGGCAACCCCCAGTACTTGACGACGTGCTTGAAGAAAAGTTTGGCTGTCTCTTCCGCATTACACTCTTTGGGTGCTGGTATGAAAGTCGCATACTTGGAAAACCGATCTACCACCACAATGATAGTTCCACACCCCTCGGACTTCGGTAAGGCTACAATGAAATCCATGGAGATGCTTTCCCAAGGTCTCTCCGGTATGGGCAGTGGCTCCAGTAGCCCTGCGGGACTCCGCTGCTCAATCTTGTCCTGTTGGCACACAAGACAAGTTTTGACAAACTGTTCTATCTCCTCCCGCATGTGTGGCCAGTAGTAAACTGTCTCCAATAGGGCGCGTGTGCGCCGCTGGCCTGGATGTCCTGCCCATTTTGTGTCGTGACACTCCTTAATGAGGTTACGCCGCAGGTTCTCCCACTTTGGCACATAAACCCGGCGTCCCTTGGTGTAGAGAAGCCCATCTTCTACCCAAAATCGCTGAGTCTTTCCCTCTTGTGCTTGAGTGGCGAGCTGTGCGGCTGCGGGATCATGTTTCATTCCCTCATAAAATAGGCCGAGCAAATCACCTTCCAGTTTGCTGATAGCTGCTAACTCGGCCTTCCGGCTTAAGGCGTCCGCCACCACGTTCACCTTTCCCGGTTTGTACTCGAGCTCATAATCGAACTCCGCCAGAAAGTCCTGCCACCTAGCTTGCTTCGGGCTGAGTTTCTTCTGACTTTGGAAGTAACTCGTTGCTATGTTGTCCGTCATCACTACGAACCTTGCCCCAAGCAGGTAATGTCGCCAAGTGCGCAGACAATGGATGACCCCCGTCATCTCCTTTTCCTGCACCGTATAGCGCCTCTCCGTCTCATTGAGCTTCCGGCTCTCATATGCGATCGGATGGTCCTGCTGCATTAATACACCACCAATAGCAAAATCAGATGCATCAGTATGTACCTCATACGGTAACAGGTGATTCGGTAATGCTAAGACTGGTTCCTCGATCACTGCTGCCTTTAGTCGATCAAAAGCCCCTTGGCACTCCTTACTCCACTCCCACGCCTTAGTCTTCTTTAGCAGGTCGGTAAGGGGTGCTGCAGTGGTGGAGTAGCTCTTGATAAACCTGCGATAATAGTTAACCAACCCAAGGAAAGACCGCAGCTCGGTAACTTTCGTGGGTGCCTCCCAGTCCACAATGGCGCGAATCTTCGCCCTGTCCATCATCAACCTGCCCTCTTTGATCTTGTGACCCAAAAAGTCCACCTCCGGCTTGGCAAATGAGCACTTCTCCCTCTTCACATACAGCTCATTCTCGCGGAGCACCTTCAAGACAGATTTCAAGTGTTCCACGTGCTCTTCGAGAGTGTTGCTGTAGATGACGATGTCGTCTAAGTACACGACGACGAACTTGTCAAGAAAGGGCTGGAGTATGTTGTTCATCAGTGTGCAGAAAGTGGCTGGCGTGTTGGTGAGGCCAAACGGCATGACCAGAAACTCAAAGGCCCCATAACGCGTCACACAGGTGGTTTTTGGCTCGTCGCCCTCGGCTATCCGCACCTGATGGTAACCTGACCGCAAATCCAGCTTCGAGAAATACTTTGCCTGCCCCAACTGATCAAACAAGTCAGCAATTAAAGGAATGGGATACCTATTTTTGACAGTGACCTTGTTCAGCGCTCGGTAGTCTATGCATAACCGCAATGATCCGTCGTGCTTGCGCTGGAAAAGCACGGGCGCGCCGTAAGGCGCCTTCGATGGCTGGATAAACCCTGCATCCAGCAACTCCTTGAGCTACTTCCGCAACTCTGCTAGTTCTGGTGGAGACATTCTGTATGGGGCCTTGGCTGGAGGTTTCGCCCCTGGTTCCAGCTCAATCTCGTGATCGATTGCCCGTCTTGGTGGTAATTTCTGTGGTAGCGCTGCTGGCATCACGTCCTGGTGCTGCTTGAGCACTTTCGTGATCTCTGCTGGCAGCTCCTCTTCGCCCCCGTACGCCTCATCATCTGCCTCCCATATTGTGGCGAGGTATGTCTCTTCTCCCCGCTTAGCTCCTTTCTTCAGTTGCATGGCGGACAAGAGAGTAGTGTGGGCGTTGGGCTCGGATTGCCCACCTGTCGGCTTGTTTACTGTCGGCACCATGCATGGTCCCCCCTCCAAGATGCATACATAGTTGTGTCGGGGAAGTGGCACCACATTAAACTGCCGCAGAAAATCCATACCAAGAACAGCATCAAAATCATCGAGAGGGGCTACCGAAAAGTTTACCTTACCGCTCCATTTTCCGAGGCTCATTTCAACTCCACGAATGACCCCGTCCAGTGGCTTGATTGCGGCGTTCACAGTCTTGAGGTAGCCAATCCCCTTCTCCACCTTGAGGCCCAAGCGTACTGCTTCCGCATACTTCATAAAGTTGTGCGTAGCTCCAGTATCTACTAGTGCTTGCGTCCTTTTCCCGTTAATGTAGGCTTCAACGTACATCAGCGCCTTTCCTGCTGGCGCGCGGGCTGCCCGCTTGGCATTGAGGGCATTGAGTAACTGGAGACATCCCAATTGTCCCTGTTCACCCGCTTGCTGAGTCTCCAACATTGCGTTGATAGCCTTCTTCTTTGGACAGTCCTTCACCCAATGATCCCCGTCGCAAAGGAAGCAGCTAGATCTCGGCTTTCTCCCACCGTTGCGCTTCTGCTCTCTCCCTGTGGGCGGTTTACCTTTCCCCTCCTTATCCTGCGGAGGATGAGACTCCCTGGTTCCCCCACCTTTGCTGTGATTGGGCTTCGAATTCTTGGACTTCCCCGCATCACCCTTGCGGTAATCAGTGAGCGTTTCCGCCAATGTGAGGGCGTCGGATATGTTCTGCACTCCACGCCGCCTCAGCTCATTGGACGCCCATGTCTGTAACCCATCAAGGAAGTTGAACAGCAAGTCTTCTTCACTCATATTGGGGATCTGCAGCATCAGCAGAGAGTACTCCTCAACGTACTCGCCAATCGACTTGTTCTGTCTCAACTCCTTTAGACGCTTCCTAGCGTCGTGCGCCACATTCTCCGGATAGAATTGGCGTTTCAGCTCCTGCTGCAACTCTGTCCAGGTATTGATGGTGCAGGTACCCTTGCGAATCTCCTCGCTCTTCCTACGCCACCACAGAATTGCATGATCAGAGAGATATAGGGTCGCGGTGTTTACCTTATCCTCGTCCCGTACGCCTATGGCGTCGAAATATCTCTCCATCTGCCAGAAGTAATTGTCGAGCTCCTTGGCGTTCCGCTTTCCGCTGAACTCCTTGGGCTTAGGAGCATCGACTCTCGGTGTAGACACCATCACTTGAGCGGCGACAGACCCATTCGCCACCGCCCGCTTGCACAGCACCACATCCTCTTTGACAGAATCGAGCCCACGGTGTAGCTCCCCTACTTGGGCCCGAATACTGTCCATTGTGGTTAAGACGCTCTCCTGAAAAGCTTTAATCCAGTCCCGCTGCTTATCGACGTAAGCTTCGATGGATGTGCTGATGAGAGTGCGCAGCTCGTCTCCTTGAGTATCGAGGCCCCCCTCGATCTTCTCTACTTGCTGCTCCAGTTCTCCAAGGCGATCTGCTGCCTTCCCGACAGCGCCGCTGAGTGCTCTCACCATTCCCCCCACATCCTGACCTGGATCTGCTGATTTCTCGCGAGACGCCACGCCGTGCTTCTTAGCTTTGGGGTTCCGACCCCTCTCTTCAGTCAAATCTGCTGGTGCGCCGTCTTTCTCCATCTCTGAACTGAACCTGGCTCTGATACCAACTGTCACGGGCTGGGCGCTTGCCATTAACCCAAAAGACTAGCCTGTTAGGTAATGCTGCATACCCACCCATATATACCCAAGATTCACCCAATTTCTATTCAATGTGGGACGTGACATTCTCACCCACCCAATCACGTGACGCCCTCGTCACGGTACGGCCCAAACTCAAGGACCAACCTGGCCCGTATTGCCCATCCCCCCGGGACTAGGGGACTCACTACCCACGTGACAATCTCTATTGGGGCTCAAGACACAGGATTTTTTTAGAGTCCACTTGGTCCGTATTGCCCATCCCCTGGAGGATAGGGGACCCACATCCTATGTGGCAATCTCTATTGGGGCGATTTTTGGGGCCCACATACGAATGAGAATTTGGGTCTGCTCTGATACCAACTGTCACGGACTGTTTTCGAGACCGTGCGGCCTTAGACGCGTTGCGTGCTAAGCAGCCTAGAAAACCACACAAAGAGAAGAGAAAAGAAGCACGCCAAGTGTTTGCACGAATGCTCTCTATATTGCTGAAGAGAAAACAAGCTATGAGATGATAAATACAAGTGAGGGTCTCCCCCTTTTATAGTTGCAGCCCTATACAATCAATGGCTGAGATCTATTTGATCTAACGGTGTATATACAAGATGGGATAATATTCCTTAGAATATTCCTAGATGCTCTCCTACCTATTATGGAAGTCTAACTAGGGTTAACTTCCTTAATAAGTTGCGGGCCAAGCCCGGTTCTCCATCCTAACCAGCGGGCCTTCTAGAAGCTCCGGTCCACGTAGCGCTCCATGGTCCAAGAGGCCTCCAGCAGGCCTAGTCGCGCACCAAGTGCTTGAGGAAATGCTTGAGAGCACTTGGGGCGTGACATAAGGCTGCAGGTATCAGCAAATTCAAACAGAGTACAGTTGCAAGTTTCCATAAACAAGCACGTGTAAATGCACATGGAGAGAGATGGATTTCTTATTCTACATTTCAAAAAGCAACCTTGAAAAATCTTGCTGTTCGTAGTTGTGTCATCTAAGGCCAATAATAACATGTACTAGTAGGTCATGGCATTAAGTTCTAGGGTTTGCTTTTATCCATATGACTGTACTCACTGATGTCATGGTGTCACATTCAACATCAATTCTTATACATGCCTGAATTGTTTCACATAAGCTGTTATGTCCTAAACCTGATTTAAATTTTCCCAGTTTCCTTTTCTTTCTTGTCTTTGCAGAAACAACTTTTGTTAGCCTGAAACAGTGGCCAAAAATTTAAATTGTTGGCATTATTGCAGCAAAACTGTAAGTCACAGAAACACCTATGCTCTATCTAACTTCTGATATGAATAATATGCTACAACTTATACTGGTCCAAAATCAAATCCATCAAAAATATAAGGCAAATCTAGTTCACTATTATTCTTTTACTTATTTTTAAAATTAATACTCATGCATCCAAGCAGGTTGAGGATTGACCATGTCACACTCTACCCCATTCTCTGTGACAGGATAAACCACTATGCTCATAGGCCAATTTCTGATCAGCAAATGGCAGTATTTCATACCTTTGTAACCTCTTCATCTGTAGTAATACATATCAGAAGGCAGTTTCCTATGAGTTCCACTCACAATAAAACATAGATGAGGCTGCAATTGACTCTTTCAGTCATACACTTTTGATAAAATTCCTTCTAAATATCATAAAAATAAAAAACAAAAAGAAAATACCAGAGCACCAGTAAGTTTGAGAAGCCAAATCCAACATGTTATAAATTGATCAGTGGAGCAATTTCAAAATGTCAAGAAAAGAATGCAAAGAACATACAGCAAACTTATATAAGCCAGGGACATAGTAGTTCAATTTACACACAAGAAGAGCTGCCTCAAACTTATGGCTATTGTTTCTTCAATAAACAAATCATCAAACACAATGGAGTAGTAGCTTTACATACCAACAACTTGCTCTTATTTCGAAATTCCATATAACACCAGCCTCTAAACAATTTGACCACCATTTCCTACTACCAGCCCAAAGTTCTCAAAGAAGAAGCAATTGAGAGGGGGAGGAAGGGGAAAAGAGAAAAAAAGGAGTGAAGCATATGATGCTCAATTGATGATACATGATCAAAACCATGCAATACAATTTGAAGGAAATACATGCTCTCTCCATTAAATCCTTAGTTGCTACACTAGAAAGCCATGTGGCATCTTCCAAAGGAAATCCCTCAAATTTTGTAGCAAACTTCAATTCAAATTTACAATTTCTAGAGTTCTCCAACTCTTTCATCCTTCTGCACTTTGACAAAAAGGAATTAACTGCTAGACCAGCACCAGGAAAATAAAGTGTGCTACGAAATGCCAACTGATCTACCAAAACTATTTTACCACTGCAGCCTCCCTAAGCTCCGAAATCACTAAGATCTTAAAATGAAAAATCTGAATAGCTTCCATTCACACCAAAAGTAACAATCCAAGACAAGCAAGACCATCCCCTCATTACAACTTGGCCACAAGAAAGTAATAAGATAAATCCATCAATACCTTATTGTTTGCTAGCAACGTTCCCTTGCAAGCCCAAAGCTCAAAGAAATTAAGAAAAAAGACCTAATTTGAATATGCTTAGCTTTGTGAAGCAACTCAACAAAGAGAGTAAATGGTCAAAAAAGAATACACAACCCAAAATCAATGGCAAGTATGGACTATCACTACCAAGTAATTTTTGTAAGAATCAGGTTAACACCCGGACATGAACTAGAAATAGATCAAATTGATAAAGTTATATGGTGTGTGAGTAACGTCAAAGAGATGCAGAAAATGACTATTGAAAGACCTATAAAGCAAAAGAGTAAGGCCCGAAGAAGAAAAATATCAAAATTACATCTGCCCAGAAACTGAAATATGAATTTATCAAAATAAAGTACCAGTACTTCTAAACCATAAACGCGGTTTATTCAAATAATAACTATGGCTACATGTATTTCTAGTTGACCAAACAATGCAAAAAAGAAATACAATGGACTGGTAGAATTTTTAAGAACCAACCACAACAAATCACTTTGACAGTCTGTTAAGTCAGTGAAACATCACAAATTTCACAAACATACATATCTACTTAACCACTAGATATATACATAAAGGCATAACATATTTATTAAATATTACTTTAGTCAACCAACAGGAGAAACATCTGACAACATACAAATAATTGACTAGCCATTACCTCCCGTATTTGACGTAGCAAGCTCGCCCAAATTGAATTTTGGCAATGGTGATGTCCACTGGGGTTCATGGAAAGTATCAGGTGGGCTATCAGAATAAGAGAGCACTCCATCAGACACAGAATGATGATGATTGGTATACCTTTCACTGCTCACCCTGCTTCTGCTTCCTCTACTGTGGGACGATAATGATGAACCATGTAAAGGAGCACCACGAGATCCATGTTGCAAGCCATCTGATTGCAACCTACAATCCCATATCCTGAATGGAGGTGGTGAAAAACTAGTGTTTGTCTGCCAACGTGGTCCACCAGGATCTGTGGAATTATCCCTACCACTGGCATTTGATTTAGCTCCATGTGGCCCAGCGGCCACGCAGCAAAGTTGACCCGTCTTAGCTATTTTCTATTTAGCAACAGCAAAAAATTTCAAGTATATATTTTAGTCAAACAATTTCAAGAGTGAAGCTTCCCGGGTTCAAAGTCAGGCACCAAGTAGAGACTAATGAATAGCACGGAAAATTGGAGCTATAACATCAAAACTTAAGTCATAAAACATTCAAGCCACCAACTTTGCTGAGGAACTGATTTGAAACTGTAGAAATATTAACTTTGCATCATCATGCACAAATATACACAGGAGCGCTTGTTCAATGTCCAAACAGACTGATGCAGCCTGCAAGCTTAGTATGCTATGACCTGAAATGTCTGCTCTTTTCCACTGCCTTTTCCACTGTACCAATATAAAAAGCAAATCACCCAAGAAATAGAGCCTGTGATGACCAAAATTATAAACAACTCACTACACCAACATATGAAGGAGGTGCAACATAAGCAAAAAATTCTAGACAATGGAGGATTTAGATTTAAATACCAGATAAGTGATAAATACCAATGACAGTGGAAAGAGGTTAGAGGGAAACAGGTAAGCTGTATAATAGTTAGATATCATAAAAATGTTAAGGGGAAACATAATAAACCAAAAAACTTGAATGGTAATTCACTGTTTACATAAAATTTGAAATGTATTGACATTGTCTAAGTTTATGAAATTGTCTAAATGTTGTAGATTATGTTTCTATAGTTTATACTGCAGAAAAATTGCAGATTTCTGTTAAATATCTTTCTCAACCAGATTCAAGTCCTATAAGCTGTCTCCATTTATGTTCAAATATTTCCCAATTCTACGGACAAATGTCAGTTAATTCCACAAACACTAAGTATTCCAGAGAGTGAAAGTCATTAAAAAGGAAAACTATATAATGAGCAAAACTCTAAAATTCTAAGTTAGAAACAAGCAGATTTCTAACTGTCTTTTTCTTCAAATAAAAACATTATCAAAGTTAGAAATCTGCTTGCTTTCATTATGGCAAAAGCGCTTAGGATCAAAAATACTATGGACAATCTGCCGCAACCCTTCAACGGAAAATATTAAGTACCATAAATACATTAAAGGCCCTAAATTTATCATTCCACACATAAAAATAAGAATTACTTAGATAAGCAGATCTTATAAACCTAAAAAATTCCTCTTCATTTTTTTTTTATTCCTTAAAAGACAAACATGAACAGAACCCAGTAAAACTACACTTTATAAACAAATTATAAACGGATAAATACCAAAAAAACTGAAAAAACAAAAAAAGCATATGGACAATCAAACACAACCCACGAAAGCTTTATATATGAAATTACAAACTCTACTAAACTAATAGCAAAAAATTAAAAATATCTAAAAAAAAGATAAATAGTACCTTAAAATGAAGAAATGATAATCTGGGCTTGCTGAAATATGTAAGTCTCAAGTAAGGGAAAATAAGAAAAAGGAAGAAAAAGCTACGAGAAGAAGAGAAGGGGAAAAACGAAACCCTAATGGGAATGGGAAATGGAGCGTTGATGGAGGACACTTGGAAAGTGAAAAATATGTACATAAATAATGTTGGGTTTGTAACTGTTGTACGTATACATTCTCTCTCAGTGGAGAAAAGGAGACAAAAGTAAAAGCAAGAAATTGGAAAAGACAAGACGACAGCAACTGAAAGTGAAAGCGATGGATGGCCATGCCCGTTCTTCATTTTTTTTTTTTAATTTTAGAATTTTAAGATTACAATAACAAAACAAATTTTACAGAATGTACAGTAATGGTAGTATTCCCACTCAAAATGCACTTTCTATAATTTTTATATATGTATTCTTACATGATAACTCTGCCTTGGTTTGGACAAGGACAAACTTCCAACAGTGAACTAACATGTAATGTAGGTTGTAACTACCTCGCCGAGACTAGCTGTCGAATGGATGGGGCCCGTTTGGGTACGGTCCGGCCCATTTTTAATAACACAGCCCGGATTGTTTTTGGTGTGGAGTTTTTTTAACGTTACCGGGTCAGATTAGATTGACGCCATAAGTTATTTTCTTTTTTTAATCTTTTTTAAGAGATTGACACGATAAGTTTAAATTCGTTACAATTCGACTAACATGAGAAAATTAGTAATTCATGTTATACATTTTAGGGTTATTATTGGTAATACCCTTAAGATAAAGTATAATATTAAGAATATCTATAAATTTAAAAATAGACAACAATATTTAATCGTTAAAAAATATTCTATCAAAATTCTTGAGAAAAATATAATAAAATAATTTTAACATTTAAATTTTAACAAAATATTTTAAAAATCTTAAATTCTAGAATCCTAAATCCATGACAATAGCAACAAATCCTAAAAATCATAATATTTTAAAAATCTAAAATCCATCCACAAACATAACCATGACAATAACACTATTTGCCATAACAGCAACAATTACGCTTGGCATTTCTTTTATTGTTAGGGTCGCACTTTTCACTTTTTTTGTAGCAATGGCCACACTTGCCATTTCTTTTGCAATAGTTATCGTGTCGTCCTCTAAGTGCTGCTCGATCGACAGGAACACGTCGAAGGTGGAAGCGTTGTCGTTAGGGCGACAACTAGGGGCTAAATTCTCTGAGTGCGACAATTTTGAAGATTTCTTTTGATAGATTGTGTGGTCCTAAAATAACAACTAAGTTGATTCTGGGTTTTAGGATAACAATCTTGGGAGTGTACTATTTTGCAATAAAAGTAGTCACACGGTCTAGCTATTACATTTCTTTGGTTGTTCAAGAGACAAATACTATTGTCACTTTGAATAGTCTATATAATTATTAACCATGGTAATTTCTGATTCATTTTTGTATAGGGTGCTTTAAAATGGAATCTAAGCTTAAGCAATTGTCTTGTTTATGTTTGGAAAGATTGGAACTAATTATAAAAATTCACTAATAGATAGTAGAAGAGGATGCTTTATAATTTCTTATAGGATAGACATTCAACAGTCGAACGAACTACAGGCCAATTTGTGCGAGATTAGGCTTTGGATAATTTGAAAGTGATTCAAAATTTGTGGGGCAAAGGGAATTTGCTTCAATTTAGTGCAAGAAGTTTTGTAGTTACCTAGTGTTAAGGTTAAATCTAGAGAAGGATCGGAATATGGCTCTAAATATATTGATATTAATAGAAATTTGGATGCAAGGTATAACGTTCGTTTTGTTGTTGATATCTTCCATTTCTTGTTCTTTGCTAAATGTCCTATACAACTAATGTAGATGTTTAACTTTTTGCTTTGGTTTTGATCAATTCTACCATTGAATTAAGTGGTGAAACAATTAGGAAGCACTTAAAGCTCTCAAGGATGATTTTAAATGATTTGTTTCATCATTTAAAAAAATTAAAGAAAAAAGTTATAATGTAAAAAGGTATGATTTTCACGTTAATTTTTTTTATTATGGGCAATTGAGTCATTTTATGCTTTCTGATATGTTAACTTTGATAGAAGATTCTTTAATAGTTAGGCATTGCTGCTTATTTTCTAAACTCATGAATATTCTTAATTTATACCCTACCTCAAATAATAACCTCATATTTTATAATAGTATTTTACATAATTTTTACTATAATTGTTGCCCCTCCAAGGGTTTTGGCCTAAGACAAACCTACCAAAAGGGAGGCCTAACTTCCAAAGGGTCCCAAATCTCAAGGTTCAATGTTAGGGTACAAACTCTAGGCCTATTCCAATAAGGCTCGACCTACCCAATTTTATTAATCCCATATAGGGCCCTAAGGCCTCGGGCCTAGAAAGGCCCAAAGAGCTCGCAGTTAGCACAAATGAAGATTGTCCTTGGTATCCCAAATTGGTCAACCTCAGCCCGATTGACCTCATTGCCTGCTAAGGACTATTTTAGAAATAACGATACACATTTTTACTACAACTCCAAACATATGTTATTCTTAAGATTTCGGGCACATTCCATCATAAATATCTCGGATATATCCCATTTCTAATATCTCAAAAATATTTCACTCTTAGGATCTCTGAACATACCTAATTCCTTAAGAATTTGGACAATAAAAGCGCTTAAGAAGCCTATATAAAAGACTATATACTTTTTCAAGAAAAAAGATTTGCTTGAGTACAAAAATCCTTCCAAAAGAAACAAAACAAAGACAATTGCCTATTATAAAAGCTTTTATTTTTGGTTATCTCTTTTCTTAAAACCCAGTTGATGACTTAAGTATCATAAGGTTATTGTTGGAGATAACCATAAACATAGCCTAACTGATCTTGTGAGTGTAGGGTTGGTCTTAAAAGTTAAAGAGTGCTTAAAAGATCAAATTAGCTCAACACAGAGGGCTAGTCATTATTCTTAAAAATTTTATTTATGACTAAAGATCCATTTGATGGTCATTGTCAACAGATTGGCGTAATCTATTAGAATGGTGCAAGAAGTCATGAAGACCAATACCTAAGTTAGATAAGATGATCATCCGATTTAAGACAAACTGGGATTGTGAACTAAACCAAGTTGTAGTAAGAAATCTTAATTAGACAAATCTGAGCAAATGAGGCTGTTAGAAGTATATGAGGAACTTAGAACACAAGACTTAATGATGAGCTAACTAAAAGCCCTTTTAGCTAACTGATGAGCTAAGTAACTAAAATTGTTAGTTGGGAAGAGTAAAAAAGGAATACTATAGATAGGAGAGATGATCCTGGAACACATAGCTAAGTAACTAAGGGTTATAGAGTTAAGCCCATTTAGAACACATCTGAGTAACTAAAAGCCCTTTTAGCTAACTGATGAGCTAACATATTACATGATCCTGGAACATGTCTAATTCTAATTTGATCTCTCTCTTACAATTGTTTTTGAATATTCTTGATTAGCCAATTAATCTCCTTCAAGGATTTATTATTCCTTTAACTAATCTTATGATATTTTTTATATCTGATTCAACCATTAGAGTGTAGAAATCGAGTGTTTTGCAACTTGTAACACAAAGAGGATAGCTTCATCTTCTATAAATTCAACATCCCCGCCATCATTTGGTTGATACAACCATTACAATAATGGTTCCAACTCTAATTCTTATTACTGCTCCCAATCTATCCATATTGGTCTGCTTATCCAGCTACATCTACATTTAATTTAGACCAACCTTATGGTGGAACTTCTTAGGTTGACTTTGTTCAGGCTTCAGTATTGAGAATTATATCTAGAAGTCTTAGAGGGATACTTAGGGATAGTATTAAGCGTACTTCCAACATAGCTTTCACTTTTGCAACCACTCATACAGGGTCTTATATTTTCTTTTTCATTATAAACTTATTCCTTGCTTGCCAACTCACCTAAAAAATTATTATAGTCTTATCAAATTCCAAGCTAGTGTTAACATAACTCACATATTGCAAATAGCTCTCTAAGTGTCATGCCCTAGACCTAAAAGATCTGATACATGACATAACTTACACTCATTCAATAATATTTAAACATTTATTTTAATTTCTTTCAGAATTATAGCAATTGAATTATGATTGGGTTAATTAGTAAACCGGAGATACGCAGAGTTTTCTCAGAGATTAACACTCTACTACGTCACCAGTAGCAACTTTGTTACCGGAAGCCCATAATATATTCATTGCAAATTCTTACTTAAAATCAATCCATAACCACACTTGGTGAAACTTAAACTAAATCCAACCACACACAATAAAATAATACATAAGTATTTATTCAATAGGGACAAATCAAATATCTTATCCCACGTGTCCCCAAATGAAACACTCAGCAACCTAGCAACTTAGGGAACCCAAGGAACAGCAGAAGCCTTGCCAAATCCGCTAAGCACACATGTACCTTATTTACTTGAAATCACCATAAACTATAATGAGTATAAAACTCAATAAGCATACTAATTTTTCATATATCAAATACAAATACATATATGTACACAATGTATATGTATGATATGCTGTGATAAATCAAAATCATTATCTTATCAATTCACATGTCATGTAAGTGCTTACACATTCTTTCACAATATATAATAGGAATACCATAACTCAACTACTACTTAGTAGGACTTACATATTACATATCACATAATGAGCCAAATGTCACTCGTAGGTGACATACCGTATGAGAAGAATAGTACAAGTGAGGTTTTAAATTACACATGCACCAATACACCACCACACGAATGTGATGACTAACTCTTTCTTTAGGTACCAATAGGATCCTCCTTACATACGGAATACATAACATATACCAATCCCGAAGGAAAGGCCACACATAAAGGCTCCACAAATCATATAAAATGCTTGCTAAGTCAACAGTGAGTTCAAGCATCCTCAAAATATAAAAATATTTCTCATGGATATATTACACTTCAAAAGCTCTCTTTGTTAAACACATTTCATTTTGAAAGCTCACTTTCAAAAACACATATATGTCATGTATGTCCATGCTTACATTCATAAACACATGTCTTCACATTTCATATCAAAATATACTTTGACATAACATAAACACATTTCTAACCACATTTACAAAATCAATCATAACACTTACTATGTTTATTGTGATTTCAGTAAAAAGTCTAGTATACTTACCTCTTAGCACTTTCGGGTACAAGACTTAATTCTCCTTAACCTATCAATGGAGGTTAATCTTTTCATAAGCCTCAAAATTCACACAAAATACTTTAAATAGTTTACAAAATTATACACAATGCATTTATCACATCATATTGGTCTAATTACTTGGTTTGTCAAAACCTGTCATTCTGACCACTTACACTTAACAAAATTTTCTAATACATCAAATGATGTCCAATTACTCCAAAATCAGAATATATCATTCTTGACTCATATATCCTTCTTATATATGAATATTATATCATAATTCCTGCACATTCTATTTCATGAACACCATCAAATTCAAACTATTATTCTGGCGGGATCAAGATATTTACTGAACAGTATTCAGTCTCGTAATTTTATAAAATCAGATACTAACTCAAAAATTACAAAACTATCATATAATTATTCTTGACACATATTTAAACCCATGATAAATATGTCACTTCAAAATCCCTGCCAAAAGTATTTTAAAACTATTTTATTCCATAACTTTAAACATCTGTTAATCAAATACTATAATGAGCTGATACACTTTAGAAAATTATAACAATTTAACTACATTGATCTAAATTCTCAATTTTGAGTATATCATATTATACATATAAGCTTATGATATTTCACAAATTCGTAATTTTTGAAGATCGTTCAGTAGGCAAAAAGTTGTTTGCCACTGTATCATAGTGTTCACACAAGAAATTTTTAGAATTTTAGGGTCATTTTGGTAAATTCATTACAAATTCAATTTCTGGAATCTTCAATCAATTCAAAGTCTCAGATGATCCTAAATATGTTTAATTTCATATACTCAAAATTCAAAACTAGAATCGAATCACAACAATTTATACAATTCCTGGAACAAGAGACTATAAAGCAGAAATTCTACAACTCATCATGATTTATCAGGCTATCTACATAGATCATCATCAATTCTCACAATATCTTACGAAATACACATCAAATCCTCAATTATACATATTTTCAGAAATCAAAACTTAAAGAAATTAACTTAATTAATACCAATAAATTGAGAAATAATTGTGATATACCTTTTAAAATCTAAAATTCCAATTTCTTCTTCTCTTTCTCTCCCCTCTATTTCTCTCTTCTCTCTCTCTAAAGGGATAGCTCGACCCAAAAGAGTGAATTAGGATTTCAAAAGTAAATTTTTATACTAAGAGGCTAATTTTTGGTATTTACGAATTTCTCCCCAAAATTTTCAAAGTATTATAAATTGGTCTCTAAAATAAATCTAAAGTCTTGCAAATAAACCCAATGCTAATAGTATGTCCTTAACCTATACAAACACTACTAATAACAATACATAAATCAAGTATCACCTACATGCAAATAAAAATACGTATATTTATATATATAAAAATACTTATTCTTACCGGTTGTGGATACTGATTACTACACTAAGTCTTTTTCTTGTATCATTTGCATCACCTCTAAAAATTTTGTTCATCCCATAGTTTTATAGCCATTTTGCATGTAACCAGTGCATGTAATATGCTCTCATTCTCTTTGTAGCATCTATTGTATATTGGACTTTCCAAAATTTTCTTAGACACCAAGACAGTTTCTATAGGTAGAATGTTGGTCAAGGCTCCTATAGAAATTTTTTGAATATTTATAGTACTTGGCACCTCTATATCTTTTTCCACCAATCACCTTTTTTCTTAAATATTTTGGATGATTAAAGTATTTCCCCTGCAAATATATTATGCCTCCTAACTTTGTTAAGGGTAATAGGACCTTTAAGATGGTTTCCACATCTATGTCACAAACATGATGTCTAATAAGCTCTTTTTTTTCATTTATCATAATTTCAATAACCTGTCAAGTCAAAAGAAATGAAGGATACTGGTTTAAGAGTGAATGGTCTGGGCAACCAATTGCTCTTATAAACTTTCACCTTAGTTCTATCTCTAGTTAAGCATATATCTTATTTTGTAGTACTTGTCTCCCCTCATGGAAGACTCCTCCAGATATAATATGGGTTACTACCTAATTCAGTTTCCAAGAATTGCCTAACCTTGAAATATTTGGCTTTAAGGACTTTAGCAGTTAATGAGCCAAGATTTTGTAGTATTATCCATTCTTATTTTACTAATAATGCTTGGTTAAAGCATGTGAAGTCCCTAAATCCCATTCCTCTTCGGCTTTCCCCCTGATACATCATTTCCCATTTTGCCTAGTAAATTTTCCTTCTCTATGACTCCTTACAACCCTACTAAAAGCCAGCAAGTAGCTTTTAAAAATATTCACAGAGACTCCCAAGAAATTTGAAGACACTCATAGCATAAGTTGGGATAGTTTTAGCAACTGCCTTGATTAAAACTTATTTTCCTCCACTAGAGAATAACTTATCTTGCCACTGGTTTACTTTACTTGACATTCTAAGTTTGACTTTACTGAAAGAGTGTCTTATTTTTTCCCACTATGAATGACAACCCTAAGTACTTCTTATACATAGACACCCTCATAAGTTGGAACACATTTTGTACATTTTGAGCCTGAGTTTTGTTGACATTTGAGCTATAGAATTTTGAAGACTTCTCATAATTATACACTTGGCCTGATTCTTTGGAATAAAAATCAAAGATTTATTTAAACCTATTGAATCCTTGATCTAAAGCCTTTATGAAGATTAAGCTATCATCAGTAAAAAGAAAGTGAGCACTGATATGGTTCTATTGAACTTGATTCTTTGGATATGTTATTGAGCCTCAGCTTTATGAAGCCTTGAAGAGAGGGCTTCTACACACATTAAAAATTAGTATAGTGATAAGGGGTAACCCTATCTTAACCCTATATAAGCTTGGAAATGTTCCTTGATGTATTTATTGATCAACACTGAGAAGTTGTGGCTGGTATACGTCTTATGATCACATCCACTCATTCTTTTGTAAAGCCTAACTTCTGCATCACCTTCTTTAGGTAGATTCATTTTAGTCTATCATATGCTTTGCATATCAAGCTTCAATGCTATTAATATCTCATTTCTTTTATTCTTACTTCTAAATTTGTTTAAACACTCATAGCCTAGTATAATATTATCACTAATCAACCTATTTGTTAAGAAAAAACTTTGATTAGGGGAAATGATGGCACTCGAGATTTCCTTAAGTCTACTTGTAATTGCTTTTGCAATTAACTTGTAAGTTACATTGTATAAGCTAATTGGCCTAAAATCAATTGGTTTATGTGGTTAGTGTTTATTGGGGGATCATGGCAATCAATATGTGATTCAAGGCTGGGATTTGACCTTAGTGATTTAGAATGTTAAGGCATAAGTTGATTGTATCTTCATCAACAGCTTGCCAATGTCTCTGATGAAAACCTGTAGATAAACCATTTGGTCTAAAGGCTTTTATGGGGTTTGATTAATATACTGCATTTATCACTTTTTCTCTAGTGAAGGCATTGTTTGGTTCCTCATCTCCTCTATTATACCTTCTAGCCCTTTGAGTGCCTTGCTGAATTGGTCCTCGAATGGATTTATCGAGGCAATAAGGTCAATAAAGTATCTACAAATGATACTTTCTAGTTCTTGCCCCTCTTTAGTTTACTTTTCATCTTCTCCAATCAATCCCCTTATCTCATTCCTTTTTCTTTCTACTATTGGCCATTGCATGAAACAACTTAGAGTTCTTATCTCATTCTCTCAATCATATGGTTCTTGAACTTTGCCTCAAATATACTTTTTCTTTAAGCCACACATTGTCTATTTGTTTTTCCAGTATCTTGATCTCATTGTTAGTTTCATATATTAGCAGCTTTGCATTGCTTCAGTCTACCTTTCAATTGCTTTAACTTTTTTTTCCTTCCATCAAAATCCTTTTTTCTTCAAACTTTTAGGTCATCTTTTACCTTTTTTTGTTCTTTTTTATAAAATCATCAACCACATTATTCTTTTTGCTCATAGTTTTGTTCTAGTATTCTTTAACAATCTTTTTGCACTCCTCATACGAATTCCATATCTCTTTATAATAGAATCTTAAGTCCACTTTTTGTCTTTTTTCACTCATCTTTGTAGATCCTAAGCCTTCAACATTATGGAAAAGTGATAAGAGGTTTCGGTTATCATATGGTGTACTTGGGTTATGCTAAACAACTTATTTCATTCGTTAAAGCTTAAAAATCTATCTAATATTTCCTCTACTAGATTCGTCTTAAACCTTCTATTAAACCATGTGAATAGGAATCCACTCCACCCCAGATCGTTGAGATTGTAATGCATAGTTACTTCCCTAAATTGCTCTATTGCCTCTACAATCTTAGTTAGCCTCCATTTTCTCCCTAACATTTAATAGCTTATTAAAGTCACCACTACATAACCATGGCAACTTTGATAATGCTATAAGTCTTTTAAGTAGCATTTATATATGTCTTTTTTGTCCTGTTTAAGACATACCATAAGTTCTAATATATCTTTTTGTCTTGGAATCTTTTACTATTATTAAGGTGTTAGTATAGCCCCTACTGTATGACATGATATGAAATTGGTTTTGATATTCCATAACATGGCTAAGCCTCATTCGTTGAATATCCGAGGGTTCTCAAAACCTCAGACATTCTAGCTTAAGACCCTTATGGCTAATGGTAGGGCTGATGCTTAGCCACCGGCGATAATGTTGTGATGGACTCTATGTCACTAGTTCTTTCATTCTGTTTGAATATGTATGCTCGAGATTTCCCTCCATTTTTAGTTTCACCTTTTTCTCTCCTTGTACCTTATGCTTTTATTTCCCCTCTAATCCCCATCTTTCCTAATTGGGGTCCTGTTTCATTTTAGCCTTTCGTCTTAGGTTTTCTTGCCACATGCTTCCATTTTTCTTACATTCTTTTGGTTTTTGTAGCTTTGTCCTACTTTCTATTTCTTATTGGGCTTTTGGTTCATGTGGCTTTTCTTGGCCTAATTGGTTTTGTATTAGTTGTTCCTTTTTAGCACCAAACTTCTTAGTTAAATAAATTATATTTCCCGCCTCTTTTATTTTTCTTCTCAATCCTCCATCAATGCATTTTTTTTAATGTACTTCTCTTTTCATTGCTTTTATAAGTATCCATGTCCATTTCCATCATTATTAATTCATATCCTATCCCATTAATATACTTAGAGATCCTTCATATTCTTAGACTCAGTTATTGCCAGTGTCTTTCATTTCTTATTCAAATCCGAGTATAGGTCCTTGCTGATACTAGTTTTCTGACTTAGGCTATTGCCACTTTCATTGTTGTTGCCTTTGCTATTTGAGTTTCTTTCCCCCTTGATTGGGGCTATATTAGTTAAGTACAAGCACACGCTATTGTATCAAGTAATATATGATTTTTAGTCCAGTTATCATTCCCACAAGGACTATTCGATTTATTTCTATCAACCAATTACTAAAATAATACATAATTTATTTTTATCTAGAAAACTATAATCTGTAATTTAACTAAGTAACCTAAAACTTAACCTAGATAGCAAATAAACAAAGGGTTAAACTCACAAATTGATAATAATCTAGGGCATAGACTTATCCCTTAATATTTAATTGAACTCAATAACTTTTTAGTTAATTCCTTAATACCAATTGTTGGCTTAGACACTAATCTCATCATAAGCCTCTGTCGATGGTCAAGTGATTATATTACTTATTCTAACAACTATCTATATGTCTAAGGCAATTAAAATATAATGTAATTCATTAAGATCAATTCTAAATCATACTATACATGCCATCTAGGCATATGTCTATCTTATATCAAACTCATAATTGTTACTTTATGATCATACATCAAACTATCCTAGGCTAAACATATGAATCCCTTTGTCAAGTTTATTATGGTTCCTTGATCATTCAAATAATTGATCAGATATAGTGAAAGCATTAAGATCAAAATAGAATCAATCAATTATATGTATTAAGACAAATAACTAAGAATTAACAAAATTCAACTACATATTAGATTTAAAAGTCTAACCTTAGAAATAAAAACTTAGATCATGGTGAAATAAAGAGTTCTAGAGTTTATCAAGAATAATATCATGAAAATCATAGAAAACTAGAAAGATAAAGAGTTGAAGAGATAAAACTAATTTTTATATAGTCTTTAATCTTCTACTCTTCTTGATTCTCCAAAAATTGTTCTTTCTCTCTCTTCTTGATTCTTTTTTTAGGCTTTTTGATCTTTTATTTATAGGTTTATGTCTTTAATGTAGGGTAAAATATCAAATATAAGTAAGATAAAGATTACTGTTTATGAGTACTATTCACCGCATTGTGTCACCGTGTTGTTGTTCATGCAACACTATACATACTGTTTTGAGCACCGCAGTGCTCATTTCTAGGCGCTGTGGCTTTAAGCACTATAGCAAATTACTGTATCTGTTACTATAGAA
Source organism: Ailanthus altissimus (assembly GCA_946807835.1). Taxonomy (NCBI): domain Eukaryota; kingdom Viridiplantae; phylum Streptophyta; class Magnoliopsida; order Sapindales; family Simaroubaceae; genus Ailanthus; species Ailanthus altissimus. The sequence goes on along the minus strand of OX327712.1, from coordinate 13,286,130 downwards.
TCTATATAGTAGAATATTGTAGCAATTTGATGTTTTTATCTTATTTTTATTTTTATTTGCTTCATTGACTCCAAACTTATATAATAACAATAAAATACATAAAAAGCAAAATAATCTTAATTTTAACAAACAAATATTAAATATGAAAGATTAAAATATTAAACTTAATTAACCTCTATCACCGCTCTACATTGGTGGTTTCTTTTACTTTACTTTCCTCTTTTCTCCTTACACATTTGCATATGGTTTGTATTTTATCCCCTTCTCATTTACCTACCTTAATCTTTCTCCCATGTTTTTAGCTTGCATCCATTGCCATAGGTGAATTCCTTCTCTCATTCCTTTTCATTCTAAGGGCTAGTTTCTCTTTTTTGGTCTTTTTGCTTGATTTTCTAGAAGTTCACGCATTCTTTGCATGTATGTCCTATTCTCCTAGCAAAATCAGGAAGTTTCTCGCATAGGATTGATAATGCGATATTTTTATATCTTAAAATTAAGCGCATATATATGCTATCGTAACAAATAATAAAAGGACTTATAAAGTCGGATGTCGAACCCGCATGGATAATTTTTATTTTCTATAAAATACTAAAATTATATCTTTCTTGTTATTATTCAGAAAAATTAAATCTTAATTTTGTAATAAATGTAAGTAAAAAAAATTAAATCTTAATTTTGTAATAAATGTAAGTAAAATAAAAGTGTAGAAAATAAATGACACAACTCAAATATATTAAGAAGATAATAATATAGAAAAAGTCTAAGGTTAATTACTATCTTTCAATATATTTTCTAAAGATTAATCCTTTTAATATTTATACCCTCAATTCTTATTATTGGTTAAGATACTAATGTATTCATAAACCTTTCTCAAGGTCATGCAAGTATATCATAATTTATTAAATATCTATATTCCTATGGTACTTGTAATAAATTAAGATTTATTAAGAATAAGTCTTATTGACAATATATGCCAATTAGGTATATTCCTATCCTAATTCAAAATTTACATATGCAACATTGAATGTTACTCTACAATCATGCATCAAATTATCGAGGTCTAAATACAATGATGTCTATTCCGAGTTTATCAAAGTATTACTAAATCATTCACAATATTGATCAGATATAATGAAGCATTAAGAATAAATAATTTGTATAATAAAGAATTGAGTTCAAATATATATTAAAAGATCCAACAATTAAGCACCCATATTGAGTTTAAGTAATAACCCTACAAAATAAATTTTGCTCATGATAATAAGAGAATTATGGATGAAAAATAAAATAAACATAATACAACCAAAAGTAAACCAATGTAGATGCCAATTTGTAATTGGTTGATACGCTAAAGATTCACCAATAATCTCTTACTTTATTGAATTTTCCTTACTTCTTTATCTAAAATTGCTATTTTTCTATGTGTTGTGTCTCTAAGAGCTCTAAGTTGTGTGCTCTTTAAGGTCTAAAATGAGTGACCTTTATATAGGGATTGATTTGAGTCTTGAAATTGTATTTCTTTAAGGTTTAGAAAAAATTACACTGTTCACCGCTACACGAAAATATTGTAGTGTGGTTATTGTTCACGAACATTGTAGCGATTCACTGTGGTAAAAAAGTTATTGTAGTAGTTTGATGTGTTACTTTATTTTCCTTAGATTTTCATGCCCAATTACACAATTGACTCTAAACCTATAAAATAATAATCAATCATATAAAAAACCTAATATTTTATTAAAATGAGCAATTAATCAAGTTAAGGGCGTGAAAATAATAGATATAATTTACGCTTATCAATTAACAAAGTTGCTTCTTCTTCCATTCCTTGTACTGCTACTTTAACATACCTCCTTAATGGTTTGGTAGCATCAATTCTTATTCTGACTTTTGCAAACTTGCCAATAGACCCTTATCGGTTATCTAATTTAATCTCCTTTATCTATCCTATCTTACTGCCCATTTTTCATACTATTGCTCTGTGTATACATATAACTGGAATATTGTGTGATTGTACCTAAAATGGTGTATAATGGAATGACATTTTTTTTATCTCTCCTAACCCACATATCTCTGATAACACGATCAAAGACTTATTAGAGTGTCATTGATGCGATATTTCTATATCTTATAATTAATCGCAAGTATATGTTATCGTAACAAGTAATAAAGGGACTTAATAAGTCGGATGTCGAACCCACAGGGATAATTTCTACGTTTAACCAAGTACTAAAATTATGTCTTTCTAATAATTATTCAAAAAAATAAAATCTAAGAATGAATGCAGAAAATATAAAAGCAAAACACAATGTAAAGAGAATTAGGTGATAGCAATATAGAGAAAACCTATGATTAATGCTATCCCTCAATATGTCTCTTCCAAGGTCATGCAAGTATACCTTAATTTACCAAAATACCAATATTCTTATGGTACTTGTAATAAATTAAGATTCATTAAGATTCATTAAGATTAAGTCTTATTGATCATACATGCCAATTAGGTATATTCCTATCCTAAATTGAAACTTACGTATACAACATTGAATGTTACTCTACAATCATGCATCAAATTACCTAGGTCTGAATATAATGATTCCTCTTCCGAGTTTATAAAAAATATTACCAATTCATTCACCATATATTGGCCAGATATATTGAAGCATTAAGATCAAGTAATTTAAATAACAAAGGACTAAGTTTATTAAATATTAAAAAGATATGGCAATTAAGCACATATATTGAGTTCAAGGTATTAACCCTAGAAAATAAATTTAGTTCATCGTTACAAGAGAACAACAATAAAAATAATAAGAAATCATGATACAATCAATAAAAAATCGATATAGACATTGAATTGCTCTTAATTGCGCTGCCTACGATACTCTTAATACCGAAGAACACCTTGAATCTCTCTCTAAGGTTGCTTCAATTAAAATCCTATTGCTCTCTAAGACTTGTGCTCTATATTCTTGGTATTCTTGAATTGCTCTAAGGTCTTCTAGGTTGATTTTAAAAGTCTGGGGTCGAGTGGCCTTTTATAGGGATTGATATGAGCTTAAAAATCTCAATTTGCGTCGGACTAGGACTATTACTACCGCTGGAGCGCTATGCTACTATCATTGGGGCACTGCGTGTAATAAGCCTCATCGCTGGCGCGATGACAATATGGCGCGATGACAATATGGCACTAGGGCGCTGTCCTGTCGCTGGTGTGACGAAGGTTTGACGCTGGGGCACCAGTCGTGACTTAAATAGGTCGTCTTTTCTGATTTTTTTTATTTCGATCACTGTTCCAACATTGGGGCAAAAATCCTTGTGGTGCTGGGGCGATGGACTCATAGTTTAAAAACTTTGCATTTTAGCCATCTATTCTCATAAATAAAATAAAATATCAAAATAAAAATATGATAAAATATATGATAAATATGCCCTTATCAGTCATAGCTCAGATGCCAGGACATTTTTCTTATCTCCTTCAACTTCAAAATGGCATAAAAAAACTATTATTATCAAGGGTTTCAATATGTATTTTCTCTACAGGTTTCCATACTTGTTGTATTATCGTTTTAAAAGCTTCCATGTTCATAGTTTTTTTGATAAAACTTTCCCCACCAAACATCCAGCATTCATATTTTCACTTTTCACCTTTAATTCACCCGCAATTTATACGACTTCATCTTTTTTCTAATATAACTAATGAACTACACAATTTAACGAGGTTGTCAATATTAATGGTTGCACTACCTTGTATCCCTGCTGCACCAACCCCATTAGCTATAATAAATAAACAGACGAAATAGTTACATTTGAAATATTATTGCATCAAACCAACCTCCACTACTTTTGCTTCTGAAATAATATTGAGGACTATCTTTTTGCACTCATTTGGATTAAAGTTTACCTACATAAAATAAAAGTACTCACCATTGTGCTATGATAAGGCGTAATTATATAAAATATTTTATCCTTTAAAACTTAACGTTTATTCAATTAATTACAATAATTTGACAAGTTATGCATATTAATGTTGTTTTATAGGTTTAAGAACTATAGACACAAAAATACCGAAAACGGAATGCAAACAAAATTATTTAAGATGAGAATCCAAGAGGGGACCAAAATGCTTAAAATGGAAACAATGCTATGAATAATGCCCACGAATAGCACTTATAAATAGTAATATTGCTATAGTAACATGAACACTATAAAGGGTTATTGTTTATATGCTACAGTGCAACACCGAGGTAATAACAGCAGTATTAAAATCAGTAGCTTTAACGTTGCGGCATTAGGATTCAATGACGCGGCACTGGATGCTAGGCACTCTCTTAAGGACAATATTATCTTATGTTTGCAACCCTAAGCCTATATAAACACCCATTATTGGGCAAAAAATATGTTGGGCAGCAGAGAACACTAAATTAAACACATTATTTGGACTTGGAAGCAAGAATCAACAAGGAAGAGAATAAATTATGCATGTTTGAAGAAGAACACCATTGTTGCATTAGGGAAAATTTTCTCTTCTCTTCAATTTCGTACTTTGTTGTTGATTCTAATATGTATAATAATGTTGTTAGATGCTCTGAACTTATGCTTACATTCATGAACTAAGTTTAATTACTAGGATTACAATATGAACTCAATATGTAGCTTGGATTGATTATTTTCCCTTATTCGTCATGTTAGTATTGAATTGTTCAATTTGTTCTATGCTTAATGCTTCTAATTACATGACAATGAATTAGAATGATTTGAAATCCTTAATGAACTTGAAAAAGGGAATTTGGTGTTGGCCATGGATGAATTGATGTATGATTATTACTAATAGTTTTGAGTTTCATATGAAATAGGAATATACTCATATGGCATTTATGACCATTTAGAAAACTTGCTCTTCATGAATCTTATTTCAATTTGATTATCATATAAATATTGATAATTGATTGAATGAAATAGATTCGCTTGACAATCGGAAGAGGCTTGTGAGAATATTAGATTTCTTAGTTAGCAATTCATATTGATAGTTTTAAGGGGAGTAATTGGGTTCAAGTGAAGTATTGAGGGATTATTGTAATCTTAGGCATTTGAGTATTGGTGCAGTCATATTTGTTCTCTTTGCTCAATCTCTGTAATTAGTTAAATTATTTAGTTAATTTAGATATAAACACATTGAAATTTTAATAGTTTGAAAAAGAGTGGGAGGACACAATTTTAATACTTAGCAAGTAGTAATAACACTCGTGGGAATGATACTTTACTCATTATATATTACTTGTTGCGATAACGTGTACTTGCATTAAAAGTGTATACATACAAAATAAACAACATGCTATAATAAATTTTATTAGAGAAATGTCAAAACAAAAAATACAAAATTTTGAAACAACAAAATCCTAGTAACCTTCATGCCAACGTCCGCTGCCATTAACCACAGTTCGTTATTGGTCACCACCCACTACCATCTGTCGTTCACCACCATTGGCCACTCTCCGTAGCTAACTGTCACCCGTTATCATCCGCCGTTGTTGCTAATCACTAATCAACCTTTTGATTGACTCAGAAATGGCCAACCAACTAGTGATCAACAATAGACAGTGGTTGGTGACCAGAGTTTTATAGTTTTAGGTTTTTATATTTTATATTTTGATATTATTCCAACAAAATTTGTTATAATACAATAGTGACTACTTTTACTTGTTCTGTGTGTGACTAGGGTTTAATCCATATCAATGCAGACCTACACATAAAAATAAAGTTAAAATGACTTAGTTAGAGTGTGAGTTTTTAGTTATAAGGTCAGAGGTTCAAGCTCTCTTTTTGGTATTTAAGTGAATTTAGACTTTTTTTTTGGCCAAATGGGCTGAATTTTTTTATTTTTATTCTTTTTCTAATTAAAATTAATAAATATTACCTATTAAGGGTATACAAGAGATTTTTAAAATTAGTACAATTTGTATATCCATTTTCTAAAATCTTAATGGTCCAAATATCTTTTTCCCTTAATCTTTCGTTTTCAAACTTTAATTTAGAACATACATTTTGTCAAATGAAGAGTATATTCTTTCTAAGAAAATTACGGTATTTTACATTATCACCTTATTTTATTTAACTTTAAAATGTATGTATCTTTTAGATATTAATATGTGAGAATCATCTAAAATATTACTATGAAGACAACATGCCAATTTAATTTAAAAGCAAGAAAAATATGTGTTGTGAACATATATATAAGACTTCTTGAATTTCTTTTCAAACAACATAAGTGAAGGATTGGATGTGAAAATGAAATCCATTTTCTTTTGCATTTTTGTCATAAATTTCTTTTTCTAAAGAGATTTATCAATATAATTTTATTTTGATAATAATATTGCATAGATGTCTACTTCATAAAAATTTGACTTACTGTTATTGGTGTTTCACGACACTTGAAATTATTTTGGAAAATTTTTGAAAATAGCCAAAATTGAAGGGTTTTAACTTTTTTAGCCACTATTTCAACTTCTTAACGTTTTTAGCAAAACAAACCATTTTTGGATAAAAATACCTCTTCATATATATTAGTTCACCAGTAAAACACACACACACACACTCTTTCTCTCTTTAAAGTTTTTCTAGCCAAAATTGATCAAAAATAAGGAAGCACAAATTTTCACTTTTTTAATGGAGCAGACACCGGAATCATTTGTCCAAATAAAAAAAAGGTATTGTTGACCTGAAGAAATGGTTCCCCGGGCCAACAAGCCTTAGATTTATTTGAGGGAAAATAAAACTTGGGCCTTGTCCATACGGGAGTGGTTAGCACGGGCTTGGGCTTTCTCTTCGTTGCGAGCTATAAAAAGCCTACAAAAAATACAGACACAAGCTTGATGACAACACTACCAGGGTGGGTTTGTGTGTTGACTCTCCGATGCTTAAGTCAGAAATGACATTTTGACTTATTTTTATCGAAGTTCTGGTACGAAAGAAGTAAAAAATATGCTCAGAATGGAAGGAGGAAAACCTTTTTTTCTCTGTATTAATCTTTTTGTTACTTCGGCATCATCCTCATAATATCTTCTTTTTTCGTTCTTATAGTGTTGGCATTTCGGGGGTCTTTATTGGTTTTTCAGCTCTGTTGTATTTTTGACTTGAGCCAAATATCCCTTGCTGTACGTTTGACACACGCTAAATATCCTGTGTATCTGACATACACCAAAATATCCTTCTGTGAATCTCCTGTTACCGCTCTTGTCGCTTGTCAGATTCTCTTCTAATATGTTAAGTATATTCCTTGGGTTCGCCTCCGCTAATGGTTTTGGTTAAGTGTGAGGCTAGATTCAAGTGGCTTGGGTCAAATTTCAGGCAGTATCTCCCCTATCGGTTCAGTTGTGACTTGGATTTCTTCATAGCGAACCTCTTGTTTGCGTTAATAGTACCTCGTCAGCCTATCTAGTAGATAATCAACTGAATTTTTCTCTAACTGTGTAGGCCTTGAGTTGAGCCAACCTGATTAAAATATAGATGGGGATTGTGGTTGTGTTTAGGTCGGCCTAGCCAAATATGTGTTCCTGTTTACCAATCAGATCCCTTCGAGTTCGAGCTGGTTCTTTGCCATTCATCTTTGTTGGGATTAGGCCCATTGGCCATTACTTCTAGGCCTGGCTTTGAGATGGACTTACTATCTAAGCAACTATGGTTCTTTGAAGAGAGTGGTCTTTTGAAGGAAGCGTCTGACTAGGCTCTCGAGGATCGACATCGATCGAGTTTAGAGGCCTTGGGCCAAAAAATAAATGGGGTTTTCTGGGGAGGGGGGGGGGGTGGGAGGGGGGGAACAGGTATGATGGAAATACATCTATGATTTATGTTGTAATGTAATGTGGGGACATATTGTAGTTTTTAAATTAAAAATAGATTTGAAATAGTTAGATCAAAACATATATTTACTTGTGTGTAAATAGAGTGAGTGTAACATATATTTAAATTGAAAACAAATTTGTGTGTAAATGAAATACATTGTGTAATTAGTGCGGAGATGAAAAGAAACCCATAAACTTATCGTGCAGATTGAACTTATTTTTATCGTGCCATAGAACTGGGCAATAGAAACCTATCAAACTATGTAATTAGGGCAACAAGAACCTATTGCACGATAGGACTTATCACGCTAATTACATGGTGCGATAGAAACCTATTGCGCCATGGCACGATAGGTTCCTATCGTGCTATGTAACTGAGGTGATAGGAATTTATCGCCCTAAAACTCAAAATTTTCATTTTGTTTTCTTTAATATAGGTACTATAGGGACTAAGCCACTTTTGATATATTTTGGGGAAAGATGAGAGAGTTCCAGTAATGGCGAAGAGAGATATGTTGGGTACCAAAGCATTGTTATAACAATTTCTAGTGATTATGATAAACTTCAAAACTTAGTATGTTGTAGAATTGGAGTGAATTATGAGCAGTATAATGTCACTATGAAAATATCAATGCCTATAATGGAAATGAGTGTTATACCATTGATAATCCAAAGTGATAAAGAAATGCAATTTTTATTTGGCGTTAATAGAAGAGGTTTTATACTATTATGTGTTAATGTAGATCTTAGACCAGTTAATTCTGATGAGATTTCATAAGTTCCTATGGAGAGCCAACGATATCTGCATAACCATTTCATATCCATAAGTAATAGTAACTATGTTAGTAGTACGACCCCAACATTACTATCTGTGGACGTCCTATCTAACAGGTCATGCCACTATAATATTTCTCCACCTAAATATAATGATGACCCACATCATGCTTATTATGACAGTTAGATTAGTTTAAGTATGCTTATGATGATGGTAATATTGATAAAGATAGATGTCATGACCTAACTCAGACCTGGCAAGATATTGTCTGCTTTATTTCGAAGCCTACACTGTTTTGTTCTTGGGCTTCACGCAAATGTCCTTCACCCAAAATATGTCTTATCAATTAAGGTATGGGTCACCTCTTATAAACCCAGCATCTCTCCCGTGCCTTTACGATGTGGGATTTGCCTAAAGTGTTACATACACCCCCCATTAGAGATTTAGCATCCTCGCTGAGGTTTACCCCACCATCGCTTTGCTACACACTGGGAGTGGCTCTAATACCATCTATCATGACCCAATTTAGACTTGGCAAGATATTATCCACTTTAGGTCCAAGCTCGCATGGTTTTATTCTTGGGCTTCATGCAAGTGTCATTCACCCAAAATGCTTCTTACTAATTAAGTTGTGGATCACCCCTTATAAATCCAGCACCTCTCTCACGCCTTGGCAATGTTGGATTTGCTTAAGGTGTTACAATAGAGGTTATACCGATAATAACGGAGATGATCATGGAGATGGTTTAAATGATATAGAAGAGGGAGGAGAAAACAACTTGTTAGATTATCAGAATAAAGAACCTCGTGATTTATATTTAATACTAGTAATTGAACATGACAATATTATTCACCCACAGAACCCATTTCAGTTTATTCCTCCGATACTATCTTTTGACTTAAGATCTTCAAATAGGGCATCGTGTTCAGGAATTGGGAAAGTAGTGGTTGGGAAGTTGTTTCCTAACAAGAATGCAATATACAATGCTCTCAGTCTACATGCATTAAATGGTAATTAAAGCTTCAAAGTGTTCAGGTCTACGAAAGATCAGTTTGAGGCACAATGTGATGATGAAAAGTATATGTGGCAAGTTTATGTCGTGTCCACAGATGCTCAAAAGTATTTCATTATTTGAAGAATCAACAAGGAGCACATATGTCAATAGAACCGATTGCGTGATAGTTATCATCAAGCAAAGAGTTGAATAATTGCTCACATGATTAAGAATAATTTATAGATGTTAATAGACTTTATAGACCAAAGGATATTATGGCCGATGTATGGAAGAAGTATAGTATAGATTTAACATATATGACAGGTTATTGAGGTACATCATTGAGGTAACTATTGTGGATATTTACATTGTCAGAGGTAAATCAATCTTAGATACTCATTGATGTGCTGTCACATCAGAACATGACTTTATATGAAATATTGTTCAACTATTAAAAGAATAATTTATGATTGAAAATACTTACAACTTCTTATAACCAGTGCTGTCGGAGTGCTTAAAACCATGAGGTAGGTGTTGGCGAATCTTAGGCATGTGTGGGTGTATGCATGTGCAATTGTGTCTATTGCCTAACGCAGCGGAAGAGTATAAATTTTGTAATAAACACAATAAATAAATATATTAATCACATTAATATATTAAAAAGATAGAGAATTCACCAAAACGTGTAATGTTATACACTTGTTCTTCCTGGAGTTCGCATGGAGACCAACTTGTGTACAGTTATAGTCACCAACACAGTGGGCTTGGTGAGCTAGAACAGCAGCTCTGTATTTAGCCTGGGATTAACTCTTAATCTCCAAAATGGTCGGGTGTGTGTTTATATCATTTTCTCCAAAAGGATAAGAAATGGAGAGTTTGAAGCAATCTACCATTGCTTCAATTGGAGGCATAGAGAAAAATGAAACAATTTCATTTTTTCCTATTTTTTTTTCTTTTCTTCTTCCTCTCCTCCATTTCTTTCTCTTTTCTCTCGGGCAACATTTGCCCCCTAAAACACACTAGCTCTCTTTCTCCATTTCTTTTCTTTATATATATATATATAATATAATAAAATAATAATATATAATATAATATATTATATAATATAAATAATAATATAATATAATACTAATAATATTTATAAATAATAATATATATTATAAAAAGAGAGATATTTGATTATTTAATAATTAAATAATTAAAAAGAGAAATGACCATTTTACCCCTCATGAATAGTTACCAAGTTTACCCCTTAATAGGTCCCACCAAATTTCACACTTGGATAAACTCAATTGAGAGTCTACAATACGCCATGTGTCCTTATACAATTAGTAAATAACAATTATTAACTAATTGTTGTATTTAACACTTAAATACAAATATGCATGCATTCCCGTGGAATTGCTGAATATTGTTGGATTAAACAATTTAATTCGGCACGCTGCCCCAGTGCACAATGAGTACACTCCATATCGCGGGACTCCTTAAGTCCTATGCTCAATTCATCAAATGGAACTATTCCATGAGTTCGTGAGCAATGCCCCACGCACACGTCATGAATGTATAAATCAGCGCGTTGAACCATGCAAGCTGAGGTTACAACGCATATGTATAGTCCTTTTGTCATGATATCTTGGATGTGCGAGGATATAGATTATTACCGTCAAATCCCTATGTGCTCATCCATGTCCTATCTCCAGACTTGTATCTCACTGAACAATATGCGCAAACTCCTTTACTATATTGTTCCACTTTGACGGAACTCTTTCTCGGAATGGTTACCTGTGGCCACAAGACTTTTTGAGATACAGTCTCGAAGCATCTGGATATCAAACTCCATATAGGAGTTGACGAATCCCATATCTGTACGCACCAAACTCCATAAGCATCGGACCATACCCAGCGGTCACACCATGAAAGGTCTGTGACATGCGTAGAACTAAAGTATGGTGGATCACTTACAAGCCCACCGTGGCACTCAAGTTAAAGGACCATGTATACTACTCAACTCGATAGGACCCTTCGTTGATGGCTTACATTGAATGTCTATCGGAGGCCCTTGTGAGTCTAACCCATATCTAGTCCTAACTGGATGCTTATATGTCAATACGAGCTCCAAGCTCACGGTCGGCTAGGAATGACCATATATACCCTATAGGTATGACATATGTTGATCTATATATAAAGGTATCCACCGACAGACCCGCATCGGCAGAAATAGATCAAGGACAATTATTCGAGAATATACTTACTTAACTTGCGTTTCTTAACACCTTATTGCAACTCTTGCAACGATGCAGTTACTAGTATGTTCTCAAGTCTATGTCCCATTATAGACAATGCTCCAACTCTTGGATTTGTTGAGTATTATAATCAATTAACACTTAGCTATGCTAACATTTAACAATTATATCTCTTAGCGTAGCTAACTATGAGCCCTTATCTAAACTTTTTTAAATCTGATCTAAACTCCTTCAGATCTACAATGTTTGTAATGTTACATGTATAATACCATATATATGGGTATTAACGATTTAATGAGAATGTACATTTGTATAAATACACAAGTATATGTACATTCAGGGATGGTACGTAAGCACTGACCCTAACAGTAGGTGCATTAACACTTGGCAGATCCATTTGCCCGGTACCCTTATTAATCCACTACATAAATCTCTCACATAGTCTCGAGTCAACTTGGTGCATAAGATCCACATCAACTGTCTGCTCATAAACTCTCAGGCATTCTGGTCTTGCCCTCTTCGATTTCTTGCGAATAGGATTCGTATAGGGAATACACATCGCCCGTACTAGTCTGTATTATCGTCCATGCATGTTGCCCCCCTTATTCCCACCAGGTACCATATAAACATTGCCATTTGCTGACCAGCCTACTCGACCTTTGGCTGATAGTCAGTCTCCACTTAGCAAGCAGAAATATATACGCCTGGCTAATAATCACTTGAGGAAACCTCTCCAACACATATCAATTATAAGAAATTCAAAGTAATAATCAAATTAAAAACTGCAGATTCTTAGATAATTTACTTAATTATCATATGAGCCCATACATAAAGGAGAATCTTGCAGCAATTGTCTCAACATTCTAATCTCCTCCATCATCTTTTCTTTATCCTTTTACTGCTGCAGTTGATAAAGAATATGCTCCTTTTACATCTTCTCTATCATTTCTTCTTTATCCTTTCGTTGTTGTTCTTGTAAGTTGGCATATCCCTCTCGCACATCCTTCCTTAACTTGCCAACTTCACTATGTAATGCATCAAATTGTTATTGATAGTAATCATTAGGATATGTCAGCGATGTTGTGCGTTGTTGGAATTGGGCCTGGTAAATTTGAAGAAAAAGTAAATTAGGGTGATCTCTATTTATAAGTTTAGTTTACATATGTTTATAGAAGTATATTATACCAATTATTGTACTTGTTCATCAATAGAATAAACCTCTTCATTACAATAACTTAAAATCATTGTAGGGTCATTTGAATATGTGGATGGTGTCATGTGTTGTTCAAATTAGGCCTAATAAATAAATTTAAGAAATATGCGTTAAACAAGCAAAATACTTAATGTATGTAAATACATCTAGATAAATTAAACCAAAGAATGTACCTCATCTCCATGTGTATGTGTATGTGTATGGGCCTGAAGTTCATCTTTATGGACAACATCTGCATCCTCATACTCATTTGTAACCCCCTTACTCATCTGCATCCCCTTGCTCATCTTCAAGATCAAAGTGTCTATTATAATTACCAAGGGTCTCCCTGAATTGCATCAATGCCTAGATAAAATCTGCTCTCATCTCATGCTCTTAAGGAATCAATCGTTGAATCACATACAAATTCTACGGAAAAAAAAGTACCCAATTGAATAAACAATTCACATCTTTTTATTGTTGATATTTAATTATATTCATATACTTACTATTTTTCATTGAAAAGATTATTCTGCATATTTTTTTTTTTTTTTGCTTTATAACCTTAATACATGTCCATTTTAGCATACGGGGGACCCTTAGTGGAGTTTGTTCCGCATATAGCCTTTCAGACAAAGGGATTATCTCAAAAATCCATACTTGTAAAAAAATTGTCATACCATAAAATCAATAATATAATAAATAAACATTTAAGATAAGAAATGACAAAAGCTCAAAAATTTATTATGTACTTGAAAAGCATAAGGAAAACCTTGTATATTATATTTTTTTTCTTTATGTTTTAGATTTTCTGCCTTTAATTTCTTGAATCTCTCTGCCTTTTCATTCAATGCTCGATCCCAAATACATTTATGAGTGGTCTTCCATGATATATTACCCCACAAATATTTATTGAACTCCTCCCAATTATCCACTATCTTTAGTACAAATAGATCTAGATAACTTCTCTCTCTCCACCCCAACAACACACAATAGATAAAATACTTCAACGATAATATCACCTCATCTTTATCATCCACCTGCTCGAAATTATAATTTGTATATATATCATTAAACTCTTGCAATTTGGCATTTTTTCTGAGCAGGTACTCGCTCTGTAAGCGATGACTCAGTTTCTTCAACAACTGCCTTATGATTGGATATTCTCCCATTTTCAATAAGATATAACTGCAAACTCCTACCGACTAAAATGGATGCGCTTTTTGTTCACCATAAATCAAAACTCATCATCTTTATCTATGATTTCGACCTCGTGGAGTAACATATGGCGAACCAAAATGCATGAAAAATTTATTTGTTGCAAATCTAATAAATAACCCATACTCGTGTTTTTTCATATTTTCTTTTAATAAACCGTCAACTTGCCTTTTATTATATCAAGACCCCAAAGCTTGGAATAACACAAAATAGTGGTAGGGAAATGATCTTTTACTGGAATCTTTAATTTTTTTAAAATTGCGTTGTTGATAAAAAAAATGGTAAATCATTAATTAATTATCAATTTAATAAATTTATAATTATTACAAATAATTTTAAATAAATATTAATTAAAATATTAGAGACACAATAATAATGGTATCCTTAGAGAAATTTAGAAAAATTTGCAAAGCTACTAAAAATGGTACTAAAAGGGGCGATAGGTTCTTGTCGCCCTTTATCGTGCCATTTTGTCGATGCAATTTGGGGTGACACAAACTTATCGCGCCAAACAAATGGTATGATAAGAACTTCATCCAGAGCGATAAGTTTGTAAATCTTATTGTTGCCGCCGACTGTCACACCTAAAAACCCATAAACTCTCTCCCTGGCACCGCAAACCCTTCCCACAATCTCTCTTCCTCCACAGCCACCACCACCGCACACCCACAACAACTTTTTTACAACCTAATCTCATAAATCGTCCCCAACTTTTAAAAAATAACACAAATACCCACATTATCTCATTTCTAACAACCATAACAACACAAATCATGCAGCAAATTAAACCCACAACAACAACAAACTTTAACATAAAATAAAAAATTTCACCAAAAAATTAATTTTTTTTCCTTCACCTCGTTGTTGTCACCACTGTCAACCCTCCTTGTTGCTGTTGCCATTTCTATTGCCGTTTGTCGTTGCCATACCAACTGTGCCTCACATTTTGAGAGAGAGAATGCTTTAGGGAGAGGAAGGGGTAGTAGTGTTCAAAATTAATAATTTTGGCTAAAAAAATTTGAAATTTGAAATGGTAGCTAAAAAAGTTAAGACCCCTTCAATTTTAATTATTTTAAAAAAAATTTCAATTATTCTAAGATATACTCCCCATAGAAATATTTGAGACATGTGAAAAAAGTTCCTAAGATTCTTCGAAAGAAAGGAGGGGGTTTGATTAGAATAATATTAGGGTATCAATAACTTCCCTTAAACAAATGTTGAATAGCTGAGCCTATAATTATTACAGATTTTGAGCCTATTCGTAAAAGCAATTAGGTTGAGGTTACACACTTAAAACCCATTTCAATAGACATACACAAAATAGATAGGCTTGATCAGTTGAAGAAGAGAATGTTAATTTAGAGTATCCTCCCTTCAACTTGATTTTATTTTTATCATAAATTTTCAATATTTTTTTTTATCTCAATTAATGTGTTAAACATTCATTAAATAATTATTTTTTATAAATTTTAAAATTATCAATTATATCATTTCACCACTTTAATAATTATGTAACATATAAATTAAAATGAAATATTATTCGTAAACTATAGTATTACTCTTTTTTTTCTTTTTAATCAAAAGACCCAAGTTGGAGAAAGACTTGTGTCAATAATTAATAAGAAAATCTTATTTTCCATTTTTATTGAGAAGGGAGAGAACCCATGACTTCAATCTTCAAAGTTAAATGTAGGGTTACCTCCCTGTTTAGTTACCCTTACTCTTACCTATCACCTCAAGGGAGCTTCTTTATGCTATTTTGACACTGGACCATAAGTATGAATAATAACTTATGCATCATTTTGGCTATAATATGATAGGAATACATTCAAATGTTACATCACATTTTATAAGTTATATGTTGCTTTCATAATTATGTATTATGCACATTTAACTTTTTATTTTATTTTTAAATCTACACATTAATATCTTTAATTAAATGATAAGATGTGCACTTCTCCTAATTTTTAATAAATATAGCACATTATTTATTTTCTTTTGAAAATTTACCATTTACTATCTATTAGATTATTTAACTACTAAATTTTTTTAAGTATTTAATAATATCTAAAAACTCATCTACTGTTATAACTGTAATTGTATAAATTTAAATTTTAAAGGGGTACAATAGTCTTTTTATTTAAAAAAATTAATAATTACATATGTACAAAACCAAAAAATAATAATATACTGTTAACAGTAAAATTAATACTGTTTAACATAATTTTAAATAGTTAAAACTATTTAATAAAAATATTATTATACCCCTCTAAAGTTAATTTTGATTATTACAATTATAATGATGAGGTTTCTGAATATTATCAAATGTTAGGGTTTTTTTTTTAGTAATTAGAGAATTTATTAGGGTTTTTTTTTAGTTATTAGAGAATTTATTAGAGGAATAAATAGCATTTATCTTTTTTTATTTAAAATAAAATTTAAAATTTCGGTTGACATCTATGATATACTTGCTAATTTTCCATTTAGGGTAAGTGAAGAAGAAGATGCAAGTTTCAAGAATGATCATAGATAATTGTGAAACACATGCATAAAGATATATAATTAGAGCTAAATCAACTGATGAAGCTAAAATTTCTGTGCACATGCACCCTCTTGGGATTTCATCAGCTAATTAATTCCTACTGGAAATGACATTCACATGCATGCATATCATTGTCTACTGCAACTGCTACTACTCTTATATCAATTTTATCAAACCAGCAACATGTTCCCATTCTATCCTCCTCCTTTATATTCTTTTCTTTTCCCGATAACAATCCTGTCCCAACACTTATCATGCTTATATTTTTCAGTTTTATTTAATTGATATTTTTTTTGAACTTCAGTTTTATTTAATTGATATATGTCACCTCAATTAAAATGAAACAAAGTTAAATATTAATAAAATGTTTAACGTTTGAAATAATAAACTCAACGGTTTTGGTTATTCAAATTTAACGGAAAGTTACAAGTCTAATATTGTTTTAGATTGTAAATGAATCTCATGTGACATGTTAATTACAAGTCTAATCAAGTCTATCTTGATCGATATATCTATATAGGTACCAAAAACATTACTTCCTCTTAGGTCATGGATCAATGCAAAATTTATTTGACTCCCCACAAAAACCAAAGGGGCATTTTCTTTAGGTAAATTTTGTTATGTCTTCAGTTTGGCCAGTATGATTTACTTCAAAAGAATATAACCCACATTAATCCTTCGGATAAGATGTCATAAAAAGGGCAAGTTCTAAAATTTCTTTGCACTCCAAGATACAGGGCTAAAACTTTTAAGTGTACAAGTTTTTCATTTTTCATGCAATATTGAAATAGTAATACTAGTACAATTTTATACGAGTTTTCATTACACGAGTGTTGATAGAGTCATCGCTGACTTTTTCATAAGATGACCACATTCATGTTAGATTAAAAAGGGAAAAAGAAATATAATTTCCATGATCACATGACCCCTTCACAAAAGAGACAAAAAGCTGATCTTTCTGTTCAAATTATGACACATCAAATTCAAACAGTTATTTTCTCTTGGATTTTGGAATTTTATCCTAATCAAAAGGAGAAAATGGAATATATATATATATATATATGTATGTATGTATATATAGAAGCAGTGTGATCCACTGTGATTCGATAAAATAGGAATGACAACCTCTATGAGCTCGGACTAGGTGTAACAACAAATTAACAAATGACCATAATAAATTTCAGTCTTTGAGGCAACTTTTGGTTCATATACACAAGGAAAAATACCATTTTAATTTTTGATTTAATTGATATATATTAATTTAGTTTTCACTTTAAAAAATATATATATTATGTTAATTTCTGCCGTTATAACATATTGTGTAAAAGTTAATTTTTGAAGTAAAAAAATGTACTTTTAAACATATATGTATTGTAATTTAAAATTTAAAATAAAAATAATGTCAATTTAAGAATAAGAGAATAAAATAAAATATTAAAAAATAAATATAAATATAAAAAATTAATGAACAAGCATATAAGATTGTCATATCTCTTTCTCTCAATTTTTAAAAAATTAAAAAAATTCTGATAATTTTTTAATTCTCAATAATCATCAAAATTTAAAACCTTAAACTAAAATGAGATTGATGATAAGTTTGTTGACTGAGACAAGCCAAGTCGATGGAGTGGTGGGTGAAGAAACAGTGAATGCTGGGAGGGATATGCATGAATATGAAATATCTTGAAGCAAGATAAAGAAATCAAAAGAACAAAAATATATTAAAAAGCCAAAATTTCTTAGTGGAGTTGGAGAGCGATTTGTTAGTGTCAAGATTTGTTGGAGTTCTATAACAAAGAGAGAGATTTGAAAGAGAGATATGAGAAAAATGGGTTGGTTTTTATTTTTAATTTTTTGGGGGTGGAAAAAATAAAAATATATTTTATTTAATTTTTTATTTAAAGAATTATATGTCACATCAAAGGTATTACGGTAAGAGTAGTAAAAATATAAATTTTTAACAAAAAAATTAAAAATAACAAGAACTAAGTTAGTATATATTTAAAAAGTGAAAGATAAGTTGGTATATATCAATTAAATCAAAACTAAAATAACATTTTTCCTATCAAAAATATACAGAATCTCTGTTTTGAATTTTATTTTTTTAAAAAAAGAATAAATATTGATGTTATAATGTATACATTTAAAAAATGACCAACTTGCATATATAATGATCGTGGCCTTTCTCTTGTTGTCTTTAATACATAAAGATGCACACAATTAAAGGCATTTATAGCGAGAAATATTTAATTTTGATAGACCTATCAGGAGTCTTAATTACAATTTAAATATTTACTCTCAACAATTAGTTTATTAAGTAGAGTAATTTATTCTATTCATTACTACGAGTGTCTCTCCTCTACTAACTAATATCAGCAACTCAACATTAATTTTGAGCCCTTAAATAGCTTAATTAACAAGAAATCGGAATTATGAGGTACTGCCTTCAAACCTGTAGTCTACATTTTTGCCTTAAAACAATTTTGTTTTTTTAATAATTTCTTTTCAAAATCTTGCTTGCCTTTCTACATGAACATGAACATGCTTCCTATCGCATCATTTTCTGCCATTTTCTTGCACTTTTCTGCATATACCTTAATAATTGTACCTTCACTTTTTTTCTTTTTGGTTTAAGCAGCAACTATGTCTTTTTGGGTGGCTAACCCAAATCTGCACTTCTTCTGCTACTATATATATGGAGGTAGTTCATTAGCTTAGCTATTTCAGAGTCGGACAGTTGGTGAGACCCACTTCAGGATAAGGTTCTGCAGGGCAGGCCGGTGTCTTAAACTAATATTGCTTGATAATTACCCTTTTCATTATTGACTAATCTCACCATTAGGGCATAAATTAGAAAAGACTAACATTCTCATTCAAGGACTAACAGATTACGTTCTTTTAAAGAGAAAGAGAGTATGAACATAAAATGGGAGACAGTATTATCTTTTTTAGCAAACTAAAGATCATGAACCTTAAGGGGAAAGAAAGGAATCAAAAGAGAAACTCTTCCCAAAACTAACTATTCTATTGAGTGCTTAAACAGACCTTGATTTACGAGTCCCGGCCCCATTTCCCTAGAAATACTGAAATATATATTGAATATTTTTGCAGGAATTTCCCTGCATTGTGCTGCTTATGCCATCTCTTATTTTATTTTCCGGCAATATGCATCTGAATTCTGAAATTGACCTTCCATTTATCCTCAACATTTTTTTTTGAATGAGTGTCCTCAACTTTGATATTCATGTGTATGCTACATTAATCACATTATATTCACTTTTAAGAGAGGAAATTAAAATATTTGTATCTATGGCTCTTCATTTGAACAACTTAATGTTTATTGAAGAAACTGCATAAATTCTTACAGTATGAACTCCTTCATGACATCTAATTTTGAAAGTGATGGATTCTTTCTAATTTTATAATTTTCGATTATTTAAAAAGAGCAAAATGGGTTACTCTTACACATTCAGGATATTGAGATAGATGAAAGAAGGAACCTTATCACTTTGTTCTACTGGACCTAAGTTATAATATCATTGTAAAGCTGTCCTCATCAGTCATCAGAGCCTCGATAGAAGATAATGCAAAATAAATATATTATATATATATTTTTTCATTTTAACAAATTTTATCTGTGAAGGTTCACACCTTAAATTTACATATTTAAAACTATATATCATTACATAATGTTAAAACAATGTTATATTAACCTTTATTTATAATGTGAGGGCATCCGTACTGAAACCTTATCTCAAATTCTATATAAGGCTCATAAACCCTACTTCATTTTCTTCATTGCTGCTCTTCTCCTTCACTTTCAATCATCATCATCATCTTCTTCTTCTTCATTGAGAGATTGTGTAGAGATATATTTGCTTGCAATATATCATTAAATATGGTAACTCTCTAACAGCGTTGCATTTAGGCTCAAAAAGTATGTTGCAGCCAAGGATGACTTGCCGACTCTTTATAGATTTATATACCTTCTGTGTACATGTTTAGCTTTTGTTTACCCAGAAGATTTCTGGAAATTATAATGAAGTTGGCAAGTCCTCCTTGGCTACATGTTGCTTTTTGCTCCTCATGCCAGGCGTTTAGAGATAATTAATAACAGTTTACAAGCTGGACGAGCTTCAACAAAAAGCACTTCTGCTCTCTCTCTCTCTCAACATAAGTTTCATTGTTAATTGCGGATAAGTTAACTAATTATTAATATACTATGCACCTCTGGATTTATATCTTCTATTCTATCTTCTTGCATAAATAATGAGAATTTTATGCATAACCTTGTGTTAAAATTGAGCTTAAGTGCTTTACCCATATGTTTTTTTTTCTCTAGTCTCTAAATGACAAAGTCTATATGGAAAATTACTTTTAGCAAATGATGCACGTGATCCCCACCGCTTGTTAATTGTTCTGCATTCTAAAATGGCCCAGAACTTGATAAGATCATGTATGTACTCACATTATATGTCCAAATGCTTGTACATATATGTACTTTGATTTTACATTTTTATATAGCCTATGTTCTTATCTTCATTGGTGTAACTTCTAAGATTTGCTCCTCTTTTCTTTCAGTACTTTTTTTGGTTTTCGTTGACAGATCATTGTATTGTCATTGATTATTGTAACTTGCTATTGGCTTTCCTTTAGTTGCTTTCGTTCTTATTTTGACAGGTAAGTTTCCTTACAAAGAGGTATTTTTTGCTATTCAGAATATCAAGGAATATAAATATTTTATCATTTTTTCAACTTCGAATTCTTTCCTAAATTAAGTTTTTACCTAATTTTTTAATAGCATGTGATTAGTGAGAATTAATAATAATTAAAAAGAAAAATAATAAAAGAATAAATATTATATACCTATACTGAATATAGAATATGTGTCAAAGAATTCTTAAAAATTTAGGTAAATTTTAGCTTAAGAGAGAATTCTAATTCTTAATCATCTAAGTAATTGGTTCATAGCTAATAAGTATTAACCGTAAAGCAAATGTTAATTTGAGTTTATAAAATACGTTTATAATTGTTGTTAGTTTCAAAATTAATTAGAGGCACAATAGTTCTCCCTATACTCCAAATATACATTTTAAATACAATTATAAAGTTTAGTTAAGCTTCTGATTCATGCTTCTCTTAAGTGTTAATTTTCTCTTCTTATTCTTTCTTGGATTCTTGATATGTCAAGATTTTGTTAGCTCCGTGTGTCAATCTTTATTAATTTTCGGATTGTTTAAGCTATATATATATGCGTACACATAAAAGCACAGGCATATTTATCTCCTTCGCGGAAGAGGTAGCAAATCAAGAAACAACATGGTAGCATTGCCAGCCTATTTCCTTTTGAGGAACAATCTTATTTGCTTTATTGATTTCTCAAATGGATTTGCTAACTTTGATTCGGATCCACAACTCCTTTTCTTTTTTTGGCACAAGTTTCTTCTTTTACTTCCAAAATATGTATTGTCTGTCAATTCTCTTACATTACCAATTAATTGACTTCTCATTTCCAATTTAAGAAGTATTACTTCTAGCATTTTTTTTGATTCACAGATTGAAAAAAAATTACTCATCCTAGATAAGAATTTCTGATTCCATTCTTGTCATCAAATGGGCAAAAAGTTTTAATCCGGCTTAGGAAAGCTGATTTCTTTTCGCAACCAAATGTGTTGCTTGTCATTGACGCAAGAGAAACAATTCAAGAGTTAAATTAAGAGCAATGAATCTACTATTCAATATGAAGTAAATGCAAATAAAGAATTGATTATGCTTTCTCTTGGTGTCTTCTCTAATAAACAATAGCGGAGCTAGAATCGGAATGATAGGGTCAAAATGTATATAATAAAGGGCCATAATGTGTAAATTTAAAACTTATTGGAGCCAAAACTAAAATATAATTTTTTAAAAATAAAGACATCTAAACCCTTAAAATTTAATTTAAAGGATAATTTTACCTCTTTTTTTTAAAATTATCCAAAAAGGACTCTTTTAACGATGATAACAGCAAAATTTTGACTTATTATTGATATTATTATATTAAAATTTTTGTGATTTACATAATAATAGTATTATTTTATTTACAAAAGCATTAGAGAAAAGTAAAAACTAATGAAAAAGATTTTAAAAAATTAACAAAAATGAGTATTTTTTGAGTATTTTTTAGATAATTTTAAAAATAAAAGAATGAAGTTGTCTTTTGAATCGAATTTTGAAGGTCAAAATATTTTTTTTTTAAGAATAAAATCATAAACAGTTTTTTTAATGTAAAATCTTAGCGGGTATTAAAGTTCTGTTTTATAAATTGGGTTCTAACAGACTTTTGAATAAGATATAAAGGTGTTTTTTTTCTACAAAAAGTAAATAAATCTTTGAAAATTAAAGAGTTAAAGAGAAAGAGGAAGAGAGAGAGAGAGAGACTTCTATCGTATGTCATTGGCTATCAAAGTTTTACCTCACTGATTTAATAATTGTCATTTACTATTGACAAATATATAGTTCAAATTTAAATGAATGGGATATAATTGGTAGTTCAGAATCTGTCATCCAAAATTTGAGGAGCCAAACTATAAAAATT
Organism: Ailanthus altissimus; assembly: GCA_946807835.1. Classification (NCBI taxonomy): domain Eukaryota; kingdom Viridiplantae; phylum Streptophyta; class Magnoliopsida; order Sapindales; family Simaroubaceae; genus Ailanthus; species Ailanthus altissimus. Next base: position 13,262,753 of record OX327712.1, on the reverse strand, counting down.
TTTCAAAGTTCCAAGAGATTAATTTGTTATTCATAATATAGAAAGACCGCGTACTTGATTGATAATTGATAGAACTTAAACGTGAACTAGCTTGTTCAATCGGGTAGGAGCTGATCCTTTTTATTTTTCCTTCCTCTAAGAAAAACGTGTACACATATGTTGGCTAGTCCTAATAATAAATTTTTATGGACACCGTGATAGAGACATCCAAAATATAATACAAGATTATAACTTCACGAGTTTATTGAGTTATAATAACTTTAAATTTATAAATTTATATTTTTTTTATTTTTTACTTTCACACTTAATCTCTTTTGGTGATGTGTGATAGTCGAAAAGTAAACTTATTCATCAAATCTAATAATAATGGCATTCAGTTTTAATAGTGATTTTGCTATTTACTTATCATGGTTTATAAATATATTTTAATATTTATCAATTATTTTAATTTAGTATTTATTTTAAATCTTGTAATTTTTTATATTGTGCCACTCAAATTTAAATTTAAAGTAGTTTTTTTCTAAATTAATTTTAGCATTTGATAGAGCTATTAGTTTTATTTAGAGTATGTGTCTTTTTTATGACAAGGTAAAATAAGCCTACCCAGAGTTCATTTTATTGTGTTAATCAATTATTTGTGTTATAATTTCCTAAATTTACCTAATATAATCTTGATCGAAAAAATTAATTGTTAAAGCAAAGGATTAAAAAAAGTTAAAGATGAAGTGTTAGAAATATATACATATATATGGGCGGTATTCTTTGTGTGGATTCTCATGTATGAAAATTTTTGTTGTGCATCGGTAAAATTAAATTGTTAGATCTATTTATATTTAAAATGGATATTTGTAATTAAAAATACATCAATTTTTATGTTAATTTATTCTTCATAAATCCACTAGATCTTACCACTGTTGGGAAGGATTTCATAAAACTTTAAGTAGAATTGTGATGAATTTATTACCCAAAGTTAAAACTATAAGAGTGTGTGGAGTCCACCCAACACCTTAGGTCTATCAAGGTATCAACTGGCGTACCACTCACACCCTCCGCAGGTTACCTGCGCCCCTAACCAATGTTGAACTTGGGGATCTCATTCTTTATAGGCTTTTAAGGTTCGATGATTGTACCTATCGGGCTGGTCTTTGCTGAAATTTGTGTTCACGTACCATCCCATTATTGTATAAATATTTTATTTTATAATATTTATACAGTATATTATTTGTTAAATTGCTAATTACTATTATTAAATGGTTTAATGTTTGTGACGCTACAGGCATTATATTATCTAAAGGAGTTCAGATTTGGTCTAAAGAAGTTTAGATCAATGCCAAAAGTTAGCATCACTGAAAACTATAAATGCTAAAGAGCTAGCATATTATATTGATCAGTGAAGTCTAAGAGTTAGAATCTTGTCTGTGACGGTACAAAGACCTGAGATTACATTAGTAATAACATAGTTGCAAGAGTTGTAATAGGTGCTAAGAAATGTTATTATGTAAGTCTGTTCTCAAATTATATGTTCTTGGTATTAATTCACCGATGCAGGTTTGACGGTGAAGTCATTTTACATAGACCAGTGTCTACTATACCTAGATGGTTGTTCTTAACTAATTATGGGCTTACTAAAAGTTCGTATAGCATACAGGTGTTCAGTGAGGACTGAATACTGAACAGACTCAACGAGGACCCCAATAAACAACCCATGAAGCCGTCAATGGAAGGTCCTCTCGAGTTGAGTAGTATACGCGGTCCTTTGACCTAAGTACCACGATAGGCTTGTAAGTGATCCATCATAATTTGGTTCCACGTATGTCACAGATCTTTCACGGTGTGACCGCTAAGTATAATTCGATGCTTATAACGTCCGGTGTGTATAGATATAGAATCCGTCAGCTCACATAGAAGAGTTATATATATCCAGATGCTTAGAGACTGTATCTTAGAAAATCTTATGTCTATAAGCAACAAACCCAAGAAAGAGTTTCTCACGGGGTTAAACAATATTACAAAAGTGTTTGCATATATTGTTTATTAAGATACGTGTCTGGAGATAAGTTCATGAATGAGCATATAGGGATTTAACGGTAGTAATCTATCTCCCTGCTCTTCCAAGATATGATTGGCGGAATAATTATACGTATGCGCTATGACCTCAACTTGTATGGTGTACTACACTGATTTGTAATATCCGTAACGTATGCGTGGGGCATCGATCTTGGACCACAAAATAATTCTGTTTGACAAATTAGGAGTGGACCTAGAGAGTCCTACAATATGAAGTGTACTCGTTGTGTATTGGGGCAACATATTGGATTGAATAGTTCGATCCAGAAAATTCCAGCAGACTGGACATTTACTTCGGTTTCCCTCCGGTTGTGCACGTGTCAACACTTAAGAGTTAAGTACATCAATTAGTCAATAATTAGTTGTTGATCAATGGGATGTTGAAACATGACATATGTGGGTTAATTATTGTTTGATTTAAAAATTACCAAAATGACCTTATTTGTTGGACAAATAATATCATTATTTTATTCATTAAAATATTTATTGAATAAAATAATAATAATAATATATGATATTATTATTTAAATTAAAATTAAAAAATTAATTTTTTATTTAAATTGGCATATATTTCTACCATGATTTAATATGATTAAAGCATTTGTTTAATATTAATTAAATGATATGATAAGTATAAATGGGTGGCATTTATTAATTGTAGGCCTTAATATGTTTCTTAATAATGAGAAAGTGTTTTCTCATTTGGTTTAGATTAAGGCCAAGTTCATTTAAATGATTTTTCATTTTGTTTTGTTTTTATTTGATTTATTGTAAATAAAAATAAACAAAACATAATGACAAATATAATGGATGCCATTAGGCGAGAAAATGAAAAATAATAATAAATAAAATACTAATGGAAAATATAATAAATGTCATTAGGTGAGAAAATAAAAGAAAATAATAAACAAATGAAAGAGCAATATGTTGCTCAATTGATTAAGTGAAAATTAGGCCAAAGAATTTAATGGGAATGGTAGAGAGAATTTTGAAAGGTTAAGTGTTAGAAATTTCTCTCAAGTGTTGAGAGCAAAAATACCTATTCCATTTTTGGTTACCCATATTATAAGGTAAAAATAAAAATTCAAGAGTTGAATCCTTTGCTAGAAAAGTTGTTATTCTAACTTCCTAAAACCCACAATGTTGAGGAATTAGAATTGTGAACGAGTTGCTTCAAGGTGGATACTCTGGTTCGACTATATACCAAAGGCTTAATAAGGTACTATTTCTCAATATTGAAGTATTTTATATTTGTGAGCTAGTATGTAAAAATTCATTTGTGTTTATCATTGAGTAATTTCTATTCCGCTCATCCGCTGCGCATATATGTATGTGATACGTATGCTATATTTGAATGATAGACACAAACCCACGTGCATACACCTTAAGTTTAAAATCACTCACAAAAACCTACAATGGGTATGAGTTTAATGAAATATTCGTGGATACCTTAATAGATATACATAGATATTTATATTTATTTTTTATTTTTCTACACACAAAAAAGATGATCAAACGATGTTGTTTTAGTTATAACCCTAATAGAAAAATTAAAAGAACTATTTTATCTCTTCTTCAATCTATTAATTATTTTCACTCTCACTTGTTATACAAATGTTGTCCCATGATTTTATTATCTTTGATTCTTTATTATCACAAAAATATTGGCTCATGCTCATCAAATATTTTTTTGATTCTCAAACGATATGTCTTGATCTCTCTTTAATCTTTATTTCACTGATATTATATTACTTAAATAAATAATACGAATATTTTAAGAGAGATGGGTTGATTTTTTTATTTAATTTTTTTGTTCATTTTGTTAGTAAATTAATTTATCTTAAAACTATAATATCACAATATAAATTCATTTGTAAGATGTGTTCTAAAATCTTGAATTAAGCCTAAATTTTTTTTTTTTTGTATAATTGAGTTATTTTGTAATTATGTGGTATAGTATTTTTGTTAAGTATTTATGAGTTGCTTTTATTAGCTTTAACTTAAAAAGTAAGTTTAACTTTGATTGAAAAATTTTTATTGAATTTAAATTTGTGATATAATTTTGATTGCTATATTTTATAAAAATAAAATAAAATAAATATAATAATATTATATTTTTTATTATATTAATTTATAATTATTTAAATCTACGAATAACCTGTTATGAGTATGATAAGGAGTACATATCCATTAAAAATACTTTAGTAATAAAACTCTATACTTGCAATATGTTTGGAAAGAATTTTAGTATTAAAATTTTAAAGCAACTATGAATGCGGATGTAAATTTAAAAGTAATAATCTAAAACCCGATTTGCTTCTATTTCAAATCTCATCAAATATATGATATATATTAAAATGCTATTAAGTGCCATAATAATAATAATAATGATCATTCTTCACTTTTTCTTGTCTTTTTTTTAAATTTGATTATTTGACAATACTGATGATATATCCTTGTGATCCAAAGGCATCAAAAAATTTAACCTTAAAACAAGAAAATAAGAAAGAGAACTTGGAAATTAATTAAACAAAAATAAAAGACACCAAATATATAAATATATATATATATATATATATAAATATAACGATGATTGAGTGAAACCTGAGATCTATAAAAATACGTAAATGATAATAATAAATCTATCCAAGAAATTCCAATGTCTTATTATTTGAAGCTCTTATTTCAAGTGTATATCTTTATAAAATCTAAGTCATTAAATTATGAAAGTCAAATTTATACCAAATCATTATTATTACAGAGGATCGAAATGCAATATTTAGTAGTGTATATCTATGCAAAAACATTCTTCAACCCAAATGAGTATGTTTGTATGTATGTACATTCATTAGCAATTGCACCTTTTCTCACTTTTAGTAATTAGCATTTGCACCTCGAATTAATTTTTTATATTTAATAAATTTTATCTATTAGTCATATTTTTTTTTTAAAATGTATACTTAAACTAAATATTTATTTTTAAAATGATTTTTCATGGGTTAGAATCAACTTGAAAAAATATGCATCTAAAAAAAAATATGTTTTAAGAATATATTCCTATGAATCAATTATCTTATTTTTATATTTATATTGAAAGATGTATTCTTAAATAATACATATAAAAAAATACCCCTATAAATTAATTACCATGTTTTATATATTTTAATCAAAAATACATATTTTGATTAATACGTATATAGAAAAATAACCCTTTAAATTTATTACCATATTTTTATATTTTAATTAAAAATACATACTCGTAATTAATGGATATGAAAAAAAACATCTCTATGAATTACTACCCTATTAGTTTATATCTTAGTTATAATTGTTCATTTTTTAATTAGTACCGATATAAACAATATAAATTAATGAATTTTTAATTAATATAGATGTAAAAAATGAAAAAGAAAAAATCCATATAAATTAATTACCATATTTTTATGTTTTAAATAAAAATACATATATTTTATATTTTTTTTCTAAACTGGTCATAAATCATAGAGAAATATTATTAGAATAAATATAATTAATATTGTTTCCTATGTATTTCAGCTTACAAGGTCACTCTGGTTGATCAAACTCAAAAGACTGCGGCCCACACAGCCTAAAGGTCTTGGTCCATAGAGGACCAAAAGATAACATTGATCTATAAATATTCTCGAATTATGTGCACCATTTCTAAGCTGGTCAAAATACTAATCGTAACCTAGTTACCCTATTTGATCAAACTCTAAAAGAGAAACAATATCTACAACCTTCAAGTTAGTCAAAATATTGGTTGTAACCTGGTTACCTTCTTTGGTCAAATTCCAAAATGGAGACCTATAATTTCATTGAGATGGTCAGAGCATTGATCACAGCTTGGCTATCCTATTCAGCCAGACTTACTACTTTAAGAGCTGGTAAGAACATTAGTCATAACTCAGCTATCTCGTTCGATCAAACTCTAAATAAGGGGAATAATCTTTGCCTATATTGAGCAAAAGACATCCAATTTTGACTACTCCGAAAGTCTAAGAAACATTTATGAAATGATTTAACTTATGAGAGTCGTATAGGGTTGTAGATAATTTCTAACTTATTAGAGAAATATCCCTAAATCTAATAGACTTTCCTAAAGTTACGTCACAAGTTTTAGCAAGGTAAGAAAAAATTTAATTCAATTTCGATAAGACTCAAATAGTAAAATTCTAAAAGAGAATGTCCATAAGACTTTCGAATTCTAAAAAGATTCTAAATGTTACAAGTTAAACCTACATCTTTACCCTAGAAATCGGGGAGAAATTCCATACAAGGATCATTTGAGCATTAATCATTCATACAAGTTCTCATAATTGAGACGACTATCATATTCAGGCTCATATTTAAAAAGACACATGCAGAATCACATATTATGAATTCTTAAAGAGCTTCATAATACTCTCTATAGGTATAAATTTTTAAGATTGCTATCATCAAGATCACAAGAGTGCACATATAGAGTCATTCACAATTGACCCCTTTACATTCTTGTCTTATCTTTTATTTTTTGAATGATTGTTGATTTAAGCATTATAGTGCCTACACTGAAAAAATATTTAACGCGACCTCACATTTTTCTTTGATTGTAAGTTTCTCATTAGATGAAGTATTTATGAGGAAAGAGTGATCAAATCAGTTTAATCCCTTCTCATGACGTTTTAGCTTAGCTTTCTGACAACAAATAAATTCAATTCGTTGATTTTAAGATGACTAAATTTTAAGGTTAATAATTTGATATTGTTTGTAAAAAGCGAATGAAAAAACTATCAAAATTAAATAAAAAAATATGAAGAACGGCTGATCAAAACTTGTCACCACTCATTCTTTTTATAATTTTTAGATGTTATCAAATAATAACATAATTTGTCTTATATTAAATAAGGAATTTGTTGTTGTTTTGTTATTGCCCACTCTCTCTCTAATACACACTGAATTCCATTCATTCTTAGTCATTTAAACGTTTTGACTTGCTTATTTTTTCAACTTAACTCTAAAAATAAGTAATTTATATCTAAATTAAATTAAGATAGTATTTGTGTTTGAAGTCTAAATAGTTCTAAATAAATTTGAATTAAGTTGAAATTCGAATAGATTTGACGGATATGTCAATGTTATGCATGTTTTTTTAAAGGTCTAAATATATTTTAAGTTGTTTGTTTTTACAAATTAAAAATATCTTTAAATTTATAATGTGACTTTTACGTCCTTTAAAGTACTATGTTTACTTGTATTTATATATTAAATATAGTCAAGTTACTATAAAAAAATAAATAGAATTGACTTAACAAGGATTGCAAATATCTAATTTTGTTGGATGATAATTTTTAAAATACCCTTATATATTCTATTTATATACTCTTTATGTAAAATTTATTGATTTATCTATATGTACATATTTGTCAAAAATAATTTTTAAATATTTATATTCAAACATTATAAATGAAAACAAACATGCAATTCAAATTTACAAATCAAGAATTATTAAACTTCAGATGCATTCAGATTTCGTATTTAAAAATAAAAGCATTACGCAATAGTATGTAACTTAACAATAAAGAGTATTTCAGTCATCTCAAGAGGGCTATTAGGTTAGAGACCTATTTAATGGGAATGGACAACTTTATTGTTACTTGAGAAATCTAAAATTTGAAGGACCCAGATGTTATTACCCAATCAATTAAATTGAAAAATATTACACAAAATTTAGAGCGAAACCCTACAACTTGATGCTTATTGGCAGTTTCTTATTGCTTGACCAGTCATCCATGCACAAACGTAGAGCATCTCGATGGTACAAACTCGATCACTGCATCATCAGTTATCAATACACATTAACCCTCTCGTACTTTTTTGATTTATTGTTTACACATCAAAAAGCATTAATATTTTATTGCTTTGCTTCTTGTTTGGAGCTGTGGGAAATCGTAGGAGAAGCAGGAAAATTCAGAGATGGAAGCAGTGTTGCTTATGCACAAGAAGATAGAGTTGCAGAAGAGACTCTTTTGTATTGAGTTCAACGAAACTTCTTTGCTTCAGTTTATGCAAATATCCCACAATGACTCCTCTATTTTGCTTCCTTCACATGGGATTTCTAGCTTCATGGATGTAATAAACTGCTTGTGTTCTGGTTTTGGAAAACAAAAACAACAGTAAAATTAGGGTTTTAGCAAAGAAAAAGAATTGAAGATTTATGACAAGGCATTTTACTTTTTTTTTTCTTGGTTTTTTTTGACTCTATTGGGATTTTGTACACATAAGTAATGAGAGAATTGTAAAAGATTAAAAAATATAAAAAGTAAGAATTGAAGTAAACAACACAAGAATTTATATGATTCGGTAATTGCCTATGTTTATAGTGGATCAAAATCTTAGTCTTTTTTATTGAATCAATGATTACAAATGATCTCTCTTATGAGGATTACAATGGATACTCTTTTGTATGTTTCTTAGGCTAAAACAGGGATCATTTATAGTGGATACTCTTTTTTACGCCCTAATTAAACCCTAGTGAGAGTTACACTTAAAAAAAGAAGTTGAAACCTTTTAAAACAGGAGATATACGCATGGAATCGTCATTGACGCCGCGACACTCACCACCTAGCGTTAAGGAGCTAGGTTTCCTAAGTTTTGGCGCCATAACACCTATTAAGTCAGCACTGTGGTGTTGGAGGTTCTGACTTCGACATCCTGATGCCCATTGAGCCAGCGTTGTAGCACTGGAGGTTCTAACATTGACACAACAGAGGCCATCCAACCAATTGTGGCGCCTAGATCTGAGTAATCTCTTTATCTTCAGCCTCTATCTCGAGTCTTAAACCTGTTCACTCTGACCAAACTCAACTCTATGTCGTATCCTTATTAGTCTTAATTCAAAATTATACTTTCACATGATTTTGAATCACCAAATCTTCATAATTCCCTCATTGATTTAAATTCTCTAAAAAGCTCTCCTTGGATCTGTCATATTCACATCACACGCTCAACTACATAGTAGTAATTATAGTTAAGTCCTTGCACAACCAAAAATTAACTGAGGGCAGTGGTTTAATCAATATATTTGCATAATTTTTCGATGTTAATATCTTTGTTAAAACTAGCTTCATCACTCTGTTCAATATTTTGAATGAAATATAACCTCTCGTCAATATATTTTGATATCTCATGAAACACTTAATGTTTACTTATATATATGGAACTCTTGCTATCATAATGTACACAATTTTTTACCTCATTTATTACTAATAGTCCTGAACATATCTCCTTCACCCATATGGTTTCTTTAATGTCTTTACCAACAACTATATACTCATCTTTTGTAATTAATAGTACCATCATATGTTGCAAAATTAATTTCTAACACATTTTAAATCCAAACCCTATGAATATAAACAGTCAACGGCCTTTCTCTGTCAAGGTCACCTGTATAATCTGAGTCTACATATTCAGTTATAATTTCACGTTTTATACTCCCATTTCTATACAGTAGATCATACTCTGACATTCCTTTCAAGTACCTCAAAATTCACTTAACATTAAGCCAATGCTCCTTATCCAAATTAGCCTTATATCTACTTACCATGCTCGTTACTTGAACTATATTAGGCCTTGTGCATACTATTGTATATATAATGCACCCCACAACTCTCACATATAGTACCTTTTGCATTTTTAATTTCTTATCCTCAATTTATGGTGACTGTGTTGCTGACAATTTGAAATTCATTATCAATGAAGTTAAGATTTCCTTCACATTAGATATTTTAAATCTATCAAGGACCTTCAGTATATATCTCTATTGATGTATAATATTAGTCTTATCCCTAATGATGTCGATACATAAGATCCTCTTAGCTAACCCAAGCCTTTCATTTTAAATTCACTATTTAACTACTCTTTTAACTTATGTAACTCCCTCTTATCTTAACATGTAATCACCATATCATTTATATAACGAAAAAAATTACATATACAAACTATTTCCTAATGCCTTAAAGTACACACATCCATCATACTTACTTTTGATAAAGTCACATTAAATCATGAAACTGTCAAATCTCTTATACCACTACCTAGGAGATTACTTCGACCACATAATATCTTCTTTAGCAATCAAACATGATCTTCCTTACCAAATTCTTTAAACTTTGTGGCTGTGACATGTATATCATTTCTTCAAGTTTTTCGTGAAAAAATGTCATCTTAACATCCATCACACAAATTCAAATTTACATACATAGCTAGTAGGATCAATGAATATTTGATTACAGTAGAGAAAATCTTATGAAAATCAATCCATTTTCTTTGAGTGAAGTTTTGTGCTACTAATCTAGCCTAAAACCTTGTAGGCTTTACACTTAGGATCCCCTCCTTTATTTTGTAAACCCATTTACACCCAACTAACTTCTTATCCTCAGGTTTAGCCATTAACTCTCAAGATTTATTCTTTATAAGAGAACTAATATCTTTTTCTATAGCATGCTACCACTTATCACTATTAATACTTCTTACAGCCTCCTTGTATGACTTAGGCTCATCATATTCAATAGTATAGGTTTTATTAAAGACATGAGCTATTAAGTCGACATAAGAATACCTTATTGGTGGCTTAACTATTCTTTTTAGTGTATTTCTGGCTAATTAGTGTTCTTCAAGTCCTTTACTTTGTAAACCCATTTACACCAAACTAGTTTTTTATCCTCATGTTTAGCCATTAACTCTCAAGACTTATTCTTCCTAAGAGAACTAATATCTTTTTCTATAGCATGCTACCACTTATCACTATTAATACTTCTCATAGCCTCCTTGTATGACTTAGGCTCATCATATTCAATAGTATAGGTTGCATTAAAGGAATAAGCTATCAAGTCGGTATGAGAATACATTATTAGTGACATAACTGTTCTCTTTAGTATATTTTTGGCTAACTGGTATTCTTCAAATCCTTTACTTTGTAAACCCATTTACACCCAACTAGCTTCTTATCATCAGGTTTAGCCATTAACTCTCAAGACTTATTCTTTCTAAAAGAACTAATATCTTTTTCTATAGCATGCTACCACTTATCACTATTAATACTTCTCATAGCCTCTTTATATGACTTAGGCTCATCATATTCAATAATATAGGTTGCATTAAAGGCATGAGCTATCAAGTCAGTATGAGAATACCTTATTGGTGGCTTAACAGTTTTCTTTAGTGTATTTCTGGCTAACTAGTATTCTTCAAGTTCTGACTCTAGAGGTCTAATTTATCTTTGAGTGCTCTTTGAAATACTAATGGGTGTTTGTAGTTCATCTAACGATGTTATTTCTTTAAAGTGTTGACTCGAGTACATATTAGGTCTCATCACATGTTCCACTTCCACCTTTACAAGTTCTGGTGCTGAAAATATTTTTGACATAGGCTCTGTCTTTTTCACTTTAGTCTTCTGATTGATCTCTATTACAATTGACTTATTAAACGTTACATCTTTACTTATGATACTCTTTAATAGCTTCATCTTTGTGTACTAAACTTTGTATCATTTTACTCATTCTTGATATCTCACGAATATCCATTTCAAGGCTCTTGAATTCAATTTGCCTTGTTTGATGTGTATAAAAGTAAGGCATTCAAATACCTTCAAGTGATCATACTTTGGAGTGATGCCTAACCATTACGTTTTAGGTGTCATAAAATCAATTGTTGATGAGGGACTTCTATTGATCAAGCAGGTTACTGTGAATACCATCTTACCCCAAAATGCTTTTAACAAACTGGCATTGGTCAACATACGTCTTACTATCTCTAGTAAGGTCTTATTCATCTTTACTACAAGCTCATTCTATTGTGGTGTTGATCTTACTGTTTTATACTTTATAATACCTCGTTTAGTGCAAAAATTATCAAACTTAGTGTTGTAAAACTCAAGACTATTAATTTGTTTGAGTTTCTTGACTCTCTTATTGCTTCATAAATGCTTTTTAATATTTGAAAGTTTCAAACACTTGTTCTTTTATTTTTAATTCATAACCCCATAATTTTTTTAAGTAGTCATCTATGAGTGTTAGAAAGTACCTAGCTTCACTATGAGTTGTAGTATGTGCAGGCCTCCATAAATCTAAAAGTATATAATCTAGTGTACCTTTGGTCTTGTGTTCTCCACTGTTGAATGATAAACGTATTTTATATATGATATTATACCTCTCTTAATTTGATAATTGCTCATTTTGAATGTGAATACATGGCTTTTATGTATATTAATTTTATTTTATAGGTTTCAAGTTAATAAAGCTATTTGGGATGAAAACGCAAACAAAACAAACAAAAGACAAAAAATGCTACAGTGCAATGAACAATGTCGTATAAACAGTATCGGATGTACAGTGTTGCTACAGTACCAGCAAAAGTGTTTTACGCCCTAGCGCCAAAAAATGGCGCCTAGGCACCAAAACGGGCTCCATTGGCAGAATGCTCGGCGCCCAGGCGCCACTACTTGTTTTAACTCCCATTTTCTTACCCTAATTTGAAATCTATAAATACTACTCTTTAGCCATTTTCTCATCAATCGAATGAGGCATGAAAATTACAAATGAGAAGAAGATTAAAGCTCAAATTTGAAGAGAAGAAATAATGTCTCCAAGGTTTTTTTAGCAGTATTGAAGACATTTGAAGGATTGAAACCTTGGAGACATCTCTAAATTTGATTTTCTCTTTCTTTTCTTTGTATTTTCTCTTTTGTTTAAATTTCTAACTTTGAATAATGTTTATACATGTTTGTATCTATGGATTTCTTGATAATTTTAGTTATGGTTGGATTTTTATGTGATTAAACTTGATTCTAATGCTTGATGTAGTTTTATTTATATTATGTTTGGATGATTTAGTATATTTTAATGTAATCCATTTATATTTCTCTATGCTTAATGCTTTCAGTTGATTGGAAAATGAATTGGTTGTTGTGGATTTATGAATTGATGCTTGGGAGAGCTTAACCCATTTATTGGATTTGGGAGAAACATATCCTTAGGTTGTTATTGAGTTGAAAAGCTAATAACACTTAGGTAATCACCATGGTTTTCTCAAAGATTGCATGTGGTGCACACCAAGTGTTTGATAAAATGTGTGAGAATATTCGGGGTGTACTATTATGCCTAGGATTTTATTTGACGCTCGGGAAAGGTAATGAAATCAATCATTGGATAATCAATTGAAGGGTTGCGTAATGCATGTATATGTAAACAAGTTAGATAGGGATATCAACTTGAATATGTATGTATAGTATCTCATTCGGCATTTGGGAGAAGGAATGTGATTAGTCTTAAGCCTTTGATTAATGAATTGAACGAAATGCTAGATAGGAAGAACATAGGAAAAATGAAATGAAATCAATACTCTAGGATCCCAATTTTATAAATTCACTATATCACAAGATTATCATTTTGTTCTTAGATTATATTTTCTATGACTTGATGGAACTCTATTAAACAATATGTGTTGATGCTATTTTGTGATTAATGACTATTTGATGTTTATTCATTTATGCTTTTTATGTGCTTAATACTTCTAATTGTATTGGGAAATAGATTCGATGATTTAAACATTTGGGTTATATGCTTGGGAAAGTTTAATCCATATGTTGGTTGTAAAAAGCATAGCTTTAAGTTTGTTGAGTTGAGAGACTAATGAATTTAGGGTAGTTGCATAAGGGTAGCGTAATGCCAGTATGTATAATGGGTTAGATAGGGATATCAACTTAGTTGTATATGTATAGTGTCTCATTCAGCACTCGGGAAAGGGAATAAGATTAATCATACACCTTGGACTAATGAATACATAAAATTAGTTGTCGGTCACTAATGACAAAGACAATAGGAACAATAGAGGGAAATCAAGTCCCTAGAACCCTATTGTCATAGATCTCTCATATCTTATATTACCAAGTTATTTAGTTTATGTTGTTTTTAATTCAATAATCCATCTTATCCTTTAAATTAGCCTAGATAAAGTTAGGTTGCCAACATTATTGTAGTTAGCATTAATTTAAGATAGAATCCTCGTGGGAACGATACTCACTCATCACTTTATTACTTGCTCACGACCCGTGCACTTGTGGTTACAAATTCGCGTGTGTATAATTTCGCGAACATTGAACTTGACTCTATGAGCTTTATCAAGCAAACAATCCTTACAAAATCCCAGTGGCTGAATTTATTTCTTACCAAGAACACCCCAATCATATAATTCCTTTAGACCTTTTTCACTCAGGTGACTTAACCTTATATGTTATAGCTTGGTTTGTATATTCTCAACATAAGCACTAATGGATGTATAACCATGACAGCTTCTCCAAATAACACATATAATCCATTGCGTTTTTCATTCTGAATCATTACTATAAAACCCTTTACTACTCTAATTATCCTATTATTTGCTTTGAATAAACAACTAACTTGATCTAGCATTCTTAGAGACACTAAATTTCTTTTAAAATCAAGAACATATTTCATATTCAGCTGCTCCCATACCTTACCATCATGTAATCTTAACCTAATGTTACCAATCTTAATAACTTGACATACCATGTCATTACCTATTAATATTTTTTCACTATTAATAGGCTAATAATTGATAAACAATGTGTTAATTTGGACACATATGATAGGTGCAGCCAAAGTCAATTATCTATTTAAAATATTTATTTCAATCTGGATTTGTTTCAAGCTTTACATATCCATTTCAATTATAATCTTACCACCCACTAACTTCCCTAACTAGCATTTTTTCCATTATAGGCAATCAAGGTCTTTGCACTGTCGTAGTCTTCCTCATAGGCTATTACAATATTACATTCTTTCTTCTTATGCTTTATCTTAGTCTTCTTATCTAGGAAATCCTTAATGAAGTGTCATTATTTCTTGCAACAAAAGCATGTTTTAAGTCTGCCTCTTAACTTTGATCCTCAATTCTTCTTTTTCTTTCCTTCTTTATTATTAAACCTTTATCTTGCAATTAACTCATATGTAGTATTGGTCTCTAATCTTTTTTTCTAGTTTCCTTTGAGTTTAAAAAGGCCTTAACATCTGTTATTGTTAATGACTCCCCACAATAGAGTAAAGTATCAACAAAATTCTTATAACTTAAAGGTAGAGAACTCAACAAAATTATGGCTTTATCCTCATCTTAAATCTTGACATCAATTGTTTCAAGATCAATAATAATCTTATTGAATGAATCAATATGGTCTTTAATTAGTGTACCCTCAGCTATGGAAAACTAGTACATCTTCTTCTTGATGTACAGACGATTCACTAGGGACTTCGTTATATAAAGATTATCAAGCTTTCTCTAAAGATTTATTGTCATCTTCTCTCCAGCAACCTCCTTCAAAACCTCACCACTTAATGAAAAAACTATGGTGCTATAGGCCTTCTTCTAAATGGATTCACAATTTAAATCAGGTCTAAATGTCTCAGACTTCTTCTCTTTGCTGGTTGAAGCCATAGTCTCTTTAAGGGCAAAGTCAATGTCTTGACTCACCAGTAAAGTTATAACCTTAACCTTCAATAGATTGAAATAATTCTACCCATTAAACTTCTCAACTTCATACTTGCGGATTGCCATAACCTTAACTCCAACACCAATTATTAGAATTTTACCCACATAAGTAATTGAGAACACATAATTGTATAAGATGAAAAAAGGATAGAAAGCAAGAATCAAAGCAAAAAACACAATAATTTACATGATTTGGCAATTGCCTATGTCCACAGTGGATCAAGATCCTAGCCTCTTTTATTAAATCAAAGATTACAAAATATCTCTCTTACAAGGATTACAATGGATACTCTCTTATTTGTGATGTATCTTAGGCTAAAATAAGGGCCTATTTATAGTCTTTTACGGCCTAAGAAAATATTAATCCGAGTTACACTTAGAAAATGAAGTTAAAACCTTTTAAAATAGGATATCTTTGCATGGAACCATCACTAACCTCACAGTGCTGGGTTTCCTCGGGGTTGGCGCTATAGCGCCCATCCAACCAATGCCCCAGTGCTAGAGGTTCTGACTTCAGTGTCACAACGCCCATCGAGCTAGCATCGTGGCGCTAGAGGTTTTAATTTCGACGCCACAGCACCCAAACTTAAGCAATCTCCTTAATCTTGGCCTCCATCGCAAGTCCTAAACTTGTCCATCTAACACAAACTTGGCTCCGTGTCGTATCCTTATTAGTCCCTATTCAAAATTATATTTCTACATGATTTTAAATCACTAAATCTTCATAGATTCATTCTTGTTAATGGGTTCCTAAGTCTGTTAGGAAAAGCTTATGTTTGTGACTATCCTGTTTTGGTTGTTGTGGTGGTGTTCAGGTGTTTTACTTTGAAATTGAACAGGCAATCGGGATTAGGGTCACTAGTATTTGAATTTAAAGTTTTAGTAAACTTTTTTTTTTCCTTTTGTATGTCAAGTGCTTTTAAGAGTAAACAAAAAGTGGATATTTACATATTACTTGTTAAGAGGCCTTTATTTTGAAATCTTAGTCCCTATTTTGGTTCAAAAAATTCTTAGACGTTATGATACACATAAAGAAGATTTCTAAAAGCAGCATCCTTGATCAAGATCACCATGTCAAGTTTCTTCTATGAAATTTCTTTTCATGTTTGTGGACAATTAATGCAACTGATTTTTGAATGGAGACTAGAATTGTTTTGGTCAAATTTGAGGTTGGAATATATTATATATGATCAATAAGTTATGACCGATAGAGATGATCTTATACTACTTGTTGGTTTTGCTAAAGTATATTGTCTCCTTAAAATGAGCCTGAGCCTGAGTTTGTCTCCTTAAAATGATCTAGTACTCTGCCTTTTCATAATGTATTTTTTTTTTTTTGGTAATTAAAGAATTGTTATAAATGTTAAATCCAGCAAGTATTACAAGAGAATAATCAAATGAGAGACATTAAGACATTACCCCTCCTAAAATTCTTAGCTATATTTACTAACCAGCTGCAATGTGATCTATCCTTTAGCCATTGACAGCACTTATACATTGAATCTAGACAATATCCTTAATATTTTGATAGACATAGCTAGTAGAGAGCGTTTTCTGTTGGAAGACAACCAGATTTCGCTCTCTCCAAATACAATAGATTGTAGCACAGAATGAGACTCTTCTGATCTTGCTGAGCATAGATTTGCCTTTAGATTTCCTACGGATAAAAGAGATCACTAGTTGCTATCTGTCTGGGCATTGATTGAGTTGACATGCCATAAGTACTTTGTGTCATATATCACTACTAAACCTGCATTGGAAAAATAAGCGTGGAATGGTCTCTTTGTCACAACCACAAAGAGGGCAATCATCTGATGGAATAAGCCCCCATTTTTTGAGTCTCTCCCTTATAGATAATCTGTCATTCAAAGCTAACTAAGTAACGAAGCTGTATTTAGGAATATGTTGCGTCCCCTATATCAGTTTATACCATCCCACCTTAGCACCATTATTCTTGAGACTCCTCCAAGTACTCGCAATAGAAAACTTTACATTGGGGCTTGCTGTCCATGAAATTTTATCCTCTCTTTCAATAATTAAATTTTTTTTCCAGAGATATTCCTATACCTGAGCAGTGTTCTCGTCCAAAGGATCAGGGAGGTTCCAATGACCATGCTTTCATAGATCATTAACTTTAGCATCCCGTAGAATGTTCGCATCAAAGATGTCAATGTGGGGAAATTTATCAACTATGGATTCCCCACCCAGCCATGGGTCCCACCAAAAATAAAAGGATTCGCCGTTACCCAAATTATATAAGAACAATTATTTTATTTGACTTCTCACTTTAAGGATTTTCCTCCATGTCCAGCTGCAATCCATTGGCTTTGTGATTCCCCAGAAACTTAGCCTCCGCAGTTTGTTATCAGTTACCCAATTTGCCCATAAAAAGGTTTTAACAGCAACTAGCTCCCAAATATGCTTATTAACTGCTGCTAAATTTCATAAGCTTATAGATTTAATGCCAAGACCGCTTTCTTTTTTTCCTTTGCACACCTCAGTCCAGCCTATTAATTCTCGCTTCCCCTGTTGGTTACTTCCATGCCATAAGAAATTACGGTATTTGCTTTCAATTTCTTTAGTGACTGACTTAGGCAGGGTGAACATAGAACACCAGTAGACATGCATACTCATTATGACAGATTTTATTAATTGCAACCTCCCCACATAACTCAAATATTTCACAGTCCAACTTGAAATTCTAGCGGTTATCCTATTAATAAGCTCCTGACAGTGATATTTCTTCAGTCCGCCTGAAATTAGGAGAATACCTAAGTATTTGATAGGTAGCATTCTTTGTTCGTACTGGGTATTCTGCAAAATTATCACCTTGGTAGATTGAGGAACATTCCCAAAGAAAATAAAATGATCAAGAAGGTGTTTATCTTACTTTTGACGGTCCTTCAACAAAGTTTGGTTCACCTTATCTTGAAAGATAATGGAAGGGAAATAGAAGTTCCATATAGAACTTATTCTCCATGTTTCTATAAAAGATTATTATAGCTAGTCTCCTATGGTTGCGGTTTCTGTTTGTAGATGTTAGAAACATAAGCATCCTGAAATAATGCTAGCATAACCATTCCTTCCAGGAACAGTACTAACAATGGTTGGGAAAATTTTAAGAAGACGTTAGCAGAGATTGATAAAACTTCAAGGCATATTTTTCCTCCTCTAGGTTTAGCTTTTCATTTTTACTTTTGTTGTAATAGTTAATTTTGTTTCTGGAGAAAAGACCTTCATGGATTCTTCTTCTTTATGAACACTACAAGAAAATGGGGTTTTTGTGACCCTATTTGCGATGGCTATTTAAGCCGTCGTAAAAGGCTTGAAAGAAACTACGTCGTTTCGTTGAAACAAAATTAACAAAACAAGTTTTTTTTCCGCTCCCAGAATTTTCATTCCCAGAAATTAACAAATTCTTTTCATTCTCTTCATTCCCAAACTGAAAATAACAAGGCAAGCAAATCAATCTTCATCTCTTCGTTTAACAACAAATCAATTCCCATCATCTCTCACGTAACGATTTAGTTTCAATCTCTCTCTTTCTTGTCCTCTCTCCGATCTGAGGTATCAATTTTTGTTACTTAGGGTTTTTTTTTTTTTTTGTTATTTGGGACAAGAGGACTGCCTATCCAGAACCCTGCATCGATCCCATCGCCGATATCGTCGGCAAGGTGCAGATTACATTCCTGTAAAATCTAATTTATTTATTTTCTGGAAATGGATTGTTTTATTGTGCTAATTCATATTTGGAAATTTGGACGGTAGTACGAGGCACTGGGTTGGCTGTTTGGAGGATTAAGGTTTTTTGCATCACTGAAAATTTTGGCTGTGTGGAACAATAAAGCCTTTAAGATTCCTTTCGTAAGTCGTATTCTCAACACTTTTGATGTTGTTAATTGAATTTTGATTTACAACATAAATTTCAGATGTAGATGAATAAACATTTCTTAGAATTAGAGATTCCCTTTGTTTTTATTTATTTATTTATTTTTAATTTGTGAGTAGTTCTTCTAATGTGTTAACTAGAATATTTGGAGAGTCAAAGCTTTGTAATTTGGTTAAATTAGTAGTGGAAAAGATGCGACTTCATGATTTTAACTTTGTCTCATGAATTGTTGCTTTCAAAGTAATACTGGGAAAAAACTGGGATTGGATGGAGGGCATGGCCCATGCGGGCAGAAAGAAGGTTTTCTTCTTGGAACATTACATCCTTATCTCTTCTTATTCCATTTGATTTGTTGGAGCTTAAAAATGCAATTCATATAAAAGACGAATACAAGTTCAACAAGAGAGGTAGACTAATCAGAGTACATTCATATGGTTTGATGATTATTTAATAGATGTTTTCACTTTCAAAGCCGTTTTAATATCACTGATTCATCAAATTAAAGTTAATCTTGTAATTATATAACAGATATGAGAATCCTTTCGATATCTCTATATCGAAAGACAATACTATTGACAATATATGATAGCAACAAACAAATTGCCAATCGACTGACTACTTTTACTTTTCGTTTTTATTGAATTATACTCATGGCATTTGGCAGCAATGCATAATATCATGAAGAATCTCCACTATTAAAACTATATCTAATTTAAATAATAATAATATAGTTTTATACAAAATGAAAAGTGAATTTTTTATATAAGATAGAAAATCAAAATTATTTATTACTAAAATAAATAAAAAAACACGTTTACATATTTTTAAAATACGAACAAAGTTAAAATGACGAATTTTAACTCTGTATTTTAACTTTCATTTCGAGCAGAATTCATTTTAAGTAAAATCGACATCGTCTTTTATATATATATATATATATATATATATTAAAATGTATGAATGTCTGTGTGTGATAAGTACCTACAGAATATAACTGATTACAAAAGAATAATTATTAGGTCATTTTTCTCTTAATTATAGCTGATTTATATAATTTGCAGTATGCTAGTTAAGACATATTTGATATATCAACTACTGTGATTCGTTAGGTGAGCGACACTAACTGAAAGTAGCAGATGACTAGTTTGATATGACTCTTGATGATGAAAGGAAGTGATAATGGAATGAAAAATTTAATGGGTTGTTAGTATTAGTCTATGATCACGAGGGGTTAGTACTAACATTTTCTTTCAGTTTCTGGGAAAAGAAATTCTGGGGTCCCATTGACCAGAATTGTTTAATGCAAGCATTTGGTGATCATCAGCTCATGACCCTGCACCATCTCAATTATGGACCTCATTTTAAATATAAAGAATGATTAGCAAGAAGGCGAAACTGTATTATATTCATGGCAAGAGATATTATGTTTGTAAATGAAATTAGCAGACAGATGGTTCTGTTATTCTGTCAAGCTTTGGTGTACCTTTTGTCTTTGTTAAGTTCCCAGAAGGCTAGCAGAATTTTGAACCATCTTTTCTTCTGTGGATAAGATTTCTCTATATTGATGTGAATGAGAAGTGTGTTTGTGGTTAATGTACAAGGAAAATTAGTTGCCGCTAAATGAGATGATGCATTTTATAGTTGTATGAAAATGTTTGTGATGACAGCATTTATCATTCATATAAATCCTCTTTCAAGTTCATTTGTCTATATATGGCATTGTTTTACCAAGTGTTTTAAGTGATTTGTGCCAACAGAATTCATAGGAACAACTTTACAAGTTTTGGGGCCTACCATTATTCCATTCTAATAACACCAATTCTTTTGTTTTTTCAATGTAGATTTATTTATTTATTTGTGATTTATCAGGTAAGCTTCAATTTTGCTGGTGGTTCATTCTTAATTTTAAACCTTTAAGACTATCTTATACAGCAAAATTTTATTGTAAATTTCTAAGCACCTTAAATATAAATGGATGATATAAATGCCAACATCAATAAATATATTAGTTGTATATGGAAATTCAATTTGTTTTATTTTACAAGTCCTAACTTTTGAATTTATATTGCATAGTTATACTTATAATAATATAATAATAATGATCATTCAACTTTGTATGGGTGATGTATGCTAGTCAATGCTATAAATAGCTATACTTAAGCCTAAATAAATAATTAGTCCCAAAAATTCTAACCTAGTTTAAAAATTTTTAACTAGGCCCAAAATTATTAACTTATCCCATAAAGCATGATTAATATGTTTTAATATATATTCATTGATATGTTTAATATCTTTTAATTTATTTTAAAATAATATGCATTTAATTTTCGCATGTATGTAAACTTAGACCCGTTCAAAAATATATAATAAAACATGTTTTTCTCATTGTTATCTTCTTATGATGGTGAGAGCTATATGTCATACGACTCTTACCATCTTTAGAAGATAACAATAAGAAAAGCATGTTTTATTATATATTTTTTATTATCCTGATTTGGACAGTTTGGAAATGCATAATTCTATATAGTAGTAGTAGTTCAAGTTTTGTCTCACTCAGTAGATATTTCAGTGTCGACTCCTATTGTTCTCTAAGTACATACTAGATTAATGTTTATTTTGTGTTATTTTGAGTACATAACTTGAAATAACACAAGCATGCATTAATCTATGTTGTGTACTTGGAGAACTGAAAGGAGATGCTGCCGAAATTTCTATTGAAGTGGATAAAACGTGAGCTATTACTATCATATAGAATTATGCATTTCTGAATGGGATAGGACCACCTACCTTTTAGAAATGAGTTAAAAGGAGATAGGTTTTATGTTGCATGTATTTATATTCATTTAAATTAAGAAGTTGAACATAATTAACTTAATTTTCTTTTACACTGAAGGGAGTAGATATGGACAAGAGTTGAATTGATTTGCCAGATAGAATATTGAAGTCGTATATTGACGGCGTTGAAAGATTTTTAGATTTTGCATATATGAACAATACCGGTGTTACAAGAATTTACTGTCCATGCAAAAAATGTTGCAATCGTTATCTTTTTGTGAGAGAAGTAGTTAGAGAACATGTTATAGTAAATGGTTTTTTGTCAAAGTACAAAAATTGGACTGCACATGGTGAACATTTCACGTCTTTTGACTATAACCAAGAAACCAACGTTATTAATGATTGGGGTACTGATGATGACATGGTTAGAATGATACATGATGCCATAGGTACTCCAAATTTAGACTTTGGTTTAGCTGATGATAATCCATTAGACAATGAGCATGCTAAAGGTCTTAATGATGATACTAGAAAGTTTTTTAAATTGCTTCAAGATGCAGAATCTCTCTTGTATCCAGGCTGTGAAAAGTTTTCTTCATTGTCATTCATTGTTCGTCTTCTACATATAAAAGTGTTGTGTGGATGGACAAACAAGTCATTTACAATACTTTTAGGATTGTTAAAGGAAGCATTTCCTAAAGAAGTAAAGTTGCCAGAGTCGTATTATGAAGCTCAAAAGATAACTACCGACTTAAGTTTTACATATAAGACATGGGATGCATGTCCTAATAATTGTTTGTTGTTTAACAATGAGTATAAAAAGCTAGATATATGTCATATATGTCATTCTTTAAGATATAAGCAATTGGATGGTGATTCTAGTGGACATCAAAATAAGAACAAAAAAATACCGGCCAAATAAGTGCGGTATTTTCCACTAGTGCCGAGATTACAAAGGTTGTTTATGTCTTCCAAAACTGCTTCCTTTATGAGATGGCATACTGATTCGCGCACTGATGATGGTGTGTTAAGGCATCCTGCTGATAGTCCTGCATGGAAAACGTTTGATGAAAAAAATCCTGATTTTGCTTCTGATAATAGAAATGTTAGACTTGGATTGGCAGCTGATGGTTTTAACCCATTTAGGACAATGTCTATATCACATAGTACATGGCCAGTTGTTCTAATGCCTTATAATTTGCCACCATGGTTATGCATGAAACAACTATTCTTCATTTTATCTGTACTTATTGATGGACCTAAAGGACCTAGTAATAAAATTGATGTTTATTTACAACCGCTGATTGAGGAGTTGAAGGAATTATGGTTTAAAGGGGTATTCACTTATGATGCATCATGTAATCAAATGTTCAAACTCCACGCAGCATTGTTATGGACTATTAATGACATTTCAGCATATAGTAACTTGTCAAGATGGAATACAAGAGGTGAAAAAGCTTGTCCAGTTTGCAATCAAAACACTAGATCTCGTTGGTTGTTAAATGGTAGAAAATACTGTTACATGAGCCATCGACGATATTTACCTATATCACATAAGTTTCGAAAAGATAGAGTATCATTTGATAACACAAGGGAATGGGGACAAGCACCTAGTCGATTGCCAGGGACTGAGATGAAGAGACAGTTGAATGACATACTTACTGAGTATAAGCTAGAAGATCTTCAAAAAAGAAAAATGAATGAGACTGAGAAAAAAAATGATAAGACTACTTGGAAGAATAAAAGTATTTTTTTTGAATTGCCATATTGAGAGTTCAACTTAATTCACCACAATCTTGATGTAATGCATATTAAGAAAAATGTTTGTGATAATATTCTTTGGACTTTATTAGGTGTTGCTAAAAAGTCTAAAGATAATTTGAAAGCACGACGTGATTTTCAACATATTGGCATCAGAAAGCCATTACATCCTAAACTAGGAGGTGCTAACAAATTACGGTTACCTCCTGCTTGTTTTTCTATGAACAAAGAACATAAAGATGTTTTTTTGAAAGTCTTGAAGGAAGTGAAGGTTCCAGATGGCTATGCATCGAATATTTCTCGACGTGTGAATATAAAGGAGCGTCGTATTTGGAGCCTTAAAAGTCATGATAATCATATATTAATGCAACAATTACAATAGTCATATATTTAAAAAAATTGTTAAATTTCTATATTCTAACTAAGTTTCAATGTTTTTAGGGTCAACTAAATGAACGTTTGTCTCAGTTGCCTAATGATGAACAAACAGAAGCTGCGAGAGATCAAATATTTATTGATGTGATGGGACGCGATAGTCATGGATATGCTAAAACTTATGGGCATGGTCCATCACCATCAGATATTGCATAACAAAGTTCAAGCCAAAACAATGAACAGGTAAAAGCAAAGTTAAATTGTTTAAAATCCAGTTATAATGATCTTCAAGGCAAATATACAGTTCTGCAAAATCAATGTGATGAGATGCGTGCAATGATGCAACGACTTTTTGATAGTTAAAGATTTCAGCTGTCCACTAATGATCAGGTATGAATGTTTAATTTAATATTATTTTTAATTTAATATTAATTTTTTACTTGTAAAATCACAATTAAAATACGAATATTTTATTTGTAAGTTCAAGATGCTTCCAGTGCGCACCATCATCATACAAAAACTGAATAAATGTTAAAAAGTTCAGAATTATTATTAACATATTTTGAATTTTATTAATATATTTTGGATGTTATTAATACATTTTAGATGGTTATATGTTATTAATATATTTTAGATTTTATTAATACATTTTGAATGGTCATATTGTAATATTATTAATATGTTTTGAATGATATTGTAATATATTTATTTAAAAATATTAAATAAAAATAATATGATAAGACTTTGTAATTTAGAAGAGACAGATCTTTTTGCGACGGCTAATTAGCCGTTGCAAAAATAGTCAAGCGTCGTGCATTTTTTGCGATGGCTCATTCGCCGTCGCAAAAGGCCTTTTTGCTACGGTTAATAAGCCGTCGCAAAAATTTACGACGGTCACGTATGCGACGGCTTTTTGCCATAAATTTTAGCCGTCGCAAAAAGCCTTTTCTACTGTAGTGGAAGTCGCAGAAAACTGTGCTCCTGCAGATGCTAAGGCTGACCTCGATGCCAGCGCGAGTGATCAAAATTCTTCAGTGTCACCGTCGAATGTGATTCCTTCAAAGAGTAGAAAGGGTAGCACTGGGGAATCCAAAATGATCAGAGCTGGTTTGAAGACGTTCTACTTTGATCCTGGGAGCAATAAATTTGGTGATTTCTTAAGAATATCTTCGGTAAATATGTAGTAGTAATAGTGATATTACAACTCGTATATGAATACATTTAGTAACTTTTCGGATTGAAATGGCAGGTGACAAATGCAAATCGTACTTCCATCATTGTCCTAATGTCAAGTATGCAGCAGTTACATGAAATAGTGGGTCATTTTCTCAATATCACCGAAAACAATAAGTTAACAAAACTAGCAGAAGTTTGAAGCAGGGTAGGACTTCACATTACAGAAACCAAGGAGTTGAATGTAGTGGAGGAACATAGTTCTGGGCAAAAACATCGAGAGCTGGATCTTGAAGAGTGTCTGATAATATCAGTTCCCTAATGACCCATCTATGGTGGCCTAAGTGAAACATTAGATGCCTGTTTAAGATATTTCATACATACGAGAACATTTATGAAACTTAGATGAAAATTCTTCCTATGCACCCATAGCTCGATCACCTGAAGTTTCTCGCCAGCTGAGCTATATCTGTATGTATGTATTTATGTAAACATATATTTTCTGTAATGTTTCTTTCTCGGAAGACATGGTCGGGATTAGAGATAATTCCTCGTTAAATGTGTTATTAACAGGAAACGTAGAATATCTAATACGATGTTAAAACAACTGGTTGATGAAATCTCTAGTAGAATAGCTTAGTTGGTTTGATCTCTTACAGGAAAACAAGATATCTCTCACTCTCACACCATTCTTTGATACTATGTTTAATATTTGTGAATGCTGGGAACGGTTAGAGACACAGAGAATTGGTTGATGTTGCTGGCTGACAAGTTTTGGGATATTTTCTTAACAATAGTTATGGCTAGTGTTGATATTGGCAATTGGCATCAAAGCTGGTGAATGGATCCTCTTTGCTTCGTTTGAGCCGATTCATGTAAGTGGGCACTCTTTGCTGTCTCACTTAGGCCCTCAAGTTTTGTGCCGGATTGTCCTATTATTTTATGTATGGATGGCAATATAAGTTAAAAAAAAATTATTCGAATAATAAAACAGAATTTAAATCTAAATATATTAATTCATTCATTCGTTTAGAATTAGTATAAAATTCAGATTTTTTAAAAAATAAATATAATTTATCATAAAATATAAAAGAATAATAAATAATTGGCATTTAAAAAAAACATAAAAATAAAAAATATTTACAAACAAAATGTAAATGGTAAAATATTAAAACTTGTATAACACCAATTACAACAATTATTAAACTAAAACTATATATAATTTAAACATTTACGATGAATTTAATTTTCTTCTGTTTTTTGGGTGTTGTGTGCTTAAATGAATTTTAAATGTATTGTGTGTGTCTATATATATAGAATATGTATTGTCGCTGATTTTAATTATTTAATTTTCAATTTATATTTTTATTTTTATCAAGCAGAAAACAAATCGAATTTGAATAATTAACATTTGTATTAAATGTGAATCAAAGTCATCTAATTTGTTTAAAAGCGAATTAAATTTCATTATTTTTATATAAATATGACATTATAATTTTTAAATTTTAAAAGTTTACAATAACTACTGTAACAGTCAACAACCAACGACTGTCAATTTGTTGTCAACAACCAATAAGTACCAATAATAAGTAACTGTCAATAATGCAAATAACAATTAGTATTGCCAACAATTAATAACTGCCAATATGTTATCAACAACCAATAATTGCCAACAACTACCAATTTGTTGCCAACAACCAACGCCAATTTGTTGTAATTGCCAAAAATTAATAACTGTTAATAATAATTAGATAATTACCTCTTAATAATTGTCAACAACCAATAACTTTTATCTCTGTAGTCAATAATAATTAGATAAGTACCTCATAATAATTAAAGGTTGACAAAAAAAAATCGTAACAAAAAATACTATTCTAAACCAAACCGAAACGATATAGAAAAAATTGATTAGTTATCTTAAGTAAGATAATCGACTATTCCGAATCGATTTTTTAAATATAATAACCAAATCGAAAATCGGGTGATTTGATAATTTAATAATTAAGTGCCACACGGAAACATTTTATTAGAGGATAAAAAACTTAAGTTGATGTTGCCCACACACCATAACACAATTGTTGATGAAAACGCTTCACACTTCGAATCTCTATACTTGCTCTCGCGTCCTTTTCTCATTGACTTGTCTCCAACTCTTTTTCAACATGATCTTTAATCATCTTCTCATAAATTTATTCCTTGATCTAAAATCATCTATTAAGCTTTTGAGATCTTTCATCTCCGTGTCACCTTTTTTTTTCATATAGAGGTGACTCTGGTTAAGTCATTGTATTAGACAAAATCGAGAGTAGTGGCTTTGTTAACATATTTTCAAGATTTTTAGACCACGCTACCTTAGTTAAGTTAACTTTGCCACTTTGTATAATCTCTCTAATAAAATGAAACCCTACATCTATGTGCTTCGACCTCTCTTGAAATATTTGATGTTTGTTAAAATATATGACACTCTGGCTATCACAATATGCATCGGTGCTAATGTCTTCAATAGTTATCATCTCTGTAAAGATTCTTTTTAACCATATAGCCTCTTTAATAGCTTCTCTTACAGCTATATACTCTGCCTATGTAGTTAATAGTGCCACCACGTGTTGTAAAACTGATTTTTAACACACACTATACCCAAACACTATGAATATATACCCAATTAATGGCCTTTTCTTGTCGAGGATATTTTCATAATATGAGTATACTTATTCTCTTACCATTTCATTATCTCTCTTAGTCCTTTTATACATCAAACCTTGTTGTGACGTTCCCTTCAAATACCTTAATATCTATTTCACTTCAAGCTAGTAATCTTTTTAAGATTTGCCATATACATACTCACAACGCTCACTGTCTGAGCTATGTCTGGTCTTGTACAGACCATAGCATATATGATACTCCTAACATCACTAGCATATGGTACTTTACTTATCTGTAGTTTATCCTCTATGATTTCTGGTAACTGTGTTATTGATAGTTGGAAATGTAAGGCCAAAGAAGTAGAGATAACTTTTACATTAAACATACCAAATTTATCGAGTATCTTGAGTATAATTTTTTTTTGGGATAAGAAAATAACATCTAATCTTTCCTTCAAGATATCCATACCCAAGATTCTATTGACTGCTCTCAAATCCTTCATCTCAAGCTCACAACTGATTGATGCTATAGTAACTAAGCTCAAATGCATGCTATCATATCAAGTAATATATGATTTTAAGTCCAAGTATCGATCCCACATGAATTATACGATCTAATTCTATAAATTAAGTACTAAACTGGTACATACTTAACTTTTATTCAGAAAATCCCACTCTGAAATTTAATTAACTAATATAACTCTATAAATTAAACTAAACAAAAGTAAATGGTAGAATTCACAAATAAAAATAATCTAGGATTTTGACTTGTCCCCTAGTATTTCATTGGATTTATTAACCTCTTAGTTAATCTCTTAATACCAATTGTTGGCTTAAACACCAATCTCATCGCAAGCCTCCGTCGATGGTTAAGTGACTATATTACACATTCTAACAATCACCTATATGTCTATGGTAATCAAATTAGAATATAATTTATTAAGATCAAGTCTAAATTATACCAGACATGCCACCTAGGTATATGTTTATCTTAGATGGAACTTATAGTTGTTACCCTATAATCATGCATCAAACTATCATAGGCTAAACACATGAATTCCTTCGTCGAGTTCATCATGGTTCCTCAATCATTCAAAATATTGATCAGGTATAATGAAAGCATTAAACACAAGATAGAATGAATCAATTGAATGCATCAAGTTCATAAACTAAAAATTAACACAATCCAAATCCATACTAGGTTTATATAGTCTAACTCTAGATGAACAATTTAGCCAATCATAAAACCAAAAGTATCAAGCCAATTCATAAATATCAACAAGAATAAGGGCATAATGATAAAGAAAGAGAAGAAAAATTAATCAAAGTGACTCCTTAATATGCTTCTCGCTCAATCTTAACTTAAAACTTGAATCTTGATCTTGGTTCTTTAATTTTTGGCTTTGATATTTAAAATTTTGTTATGAATTCTTTATCTAAGTTTTTGGCTCTTTTTTTTTTCTCTCCCCCCTTAATTAGGGTTTTTTGGCCTTTTATTTATAAGTTTATACAATCAAATTAAGGTTAAACATCAAATACAAGTCAGGTTATGATTATTATTTACGAGTTACTGTATTAAAATATTGTTCATCGCTACTGTTCATGCATTGCAGCGCTGAATCCTGGGCGCTGCAACGCTGAGATACGGTATCAATTCACTGTAATAGGTACTGTAGCAATTTGATGTTTTTGGCTTATTTTCATTAGAGTTTTGATCCTATTTACTCCATTGACTTTAAACCTACAAAAATAATAATAAAATACATCAAAAGTCAAATAATTTTAATTTCTACGAATAAATATTAAGTTTAGAAGATGAAAATATTAAACTTAATTAACTCATATCAACAACTCTATTGCAGTTTCAACTTATGTATTTTTTCTATATTTTTACATGCTATCAGCATATCATTTATATACAAAGGAAATACATACTCAAGCCACTACTTGGGGTCTTAAAATACAAATACCATTCATACTTGCTTCTACTAAACCCACAAGCCATTATAAAGTCATTAAATCTCTTATACCACTTTTTAGAAGATTGTTTCAATCCATACAATGACTTTCTCAATAAACAAGCATGATTCTCTATGTTGGGTTCTTCAAACCCTAGTGGTTGTGACATGTGAATTTTCTTCTTAACTCTCAATGTAAAAAAGCTACCTTAACATCCATTTACTCTAGATGCAAGTTAAGGTTCACACATATGGCTAACAAAATTCTAAGTGATGTGTTCTTGACTACTAGTGAAAATACTGCATGAAATCAATACCTTCACGTTGAGTGAAACCTTGTACCATTAGCCTAGTTTAGAACCCCATAAGTTCTACTCCCGATATCCTCTCCTTATCCTTGTACACCCAATCGCACTCAACTAGTTTATTACTTTAAGGTCTCTTCACTAATTTCTAAGTATTATTCTTGAGGAGAGAACTGATCTCTTCCTCTATGGCTAACTATTAATTTTTAATATTATCACTCTTCATAACTCTTTATAACCCTTAGGCTTATCAAACTTAATAGTGAATGCAAAATTAAAAGTGTGAGTAATTAAATGTGCTCGTGCATACCTTATTAGTGGCTTCGTCATTCTTCTTATCCTATCTCTAATTAGTTGGTACTTTTTAAGGCTCTATCTCAAGAGTCTTAGTTTATTTTTGGGTTGATTTAGAGGAATTAACCAGTGTCTTTTGTTCATTTTCAAGAGTTAACTTGCTAAAGTGTTGATCTGGGGGCGTCTTAGATCTACCTTTAAGTTCCACTTCAACCTCAATCGTTTCTGGTGCTAAAACTCCCTTTAGCATAAGCCTTTTCTTCACTTCTTCTTGATTGACTTTTATCATTATTGTCTCATCGAACCTCACATCTCTACTTATGATACTTGTAGCTCGTTTCAATTCATTGCATCATATTTTGTATCATTTTATACCTTTAGAATACCTTATGAATATCCCCTTCACGGCTCAAGGTTCTAACTTGGCTTGTTTCACATGTATAAAAACTATACAACCAAATATCCTAAGGTGATTATACTTAGAAGGACTAGCTAACCACTTCTCTTCTAATATCTTGAAGTTTACCATTGAGGAATGAATTCTATTACTCATGTAGTAACCATTTATCCAACACCGAAAAGAATAAATATTTATATATATGTATAATATTCATATTTTATTTGTATATGGATGATACTTATTTTATGCATTGTTATTAGTATTATTTGTATAGATTAAGGACATACTATTAGTATTGGGTTTATTTGCAAGACTTTATATTTATTTTGGGGACCAAATTGTAATACTTTAAAAGTTTTTGGGGTTATTTTATAAATACTAAAGGTTAACCTCTTAGTATAAAAATACACATTTTAAATTATAATTTACTCATTTTTGGGTTGAGCCACCCCTTTAGAGAGAGAAAAGAGAGAAATAGAGGAGAAAGAAAGAGAAGAAGAAGAAATTAGAATTTGGAGTTTTAAGAGGTATATCATAATTATTTCTCAATTTATTTGTGTTAATTAAGTTAATTCCTTTAAGTTTTGATTTCTGAAAAAATAAAAAATTGGGGATTTGATGTGAATTTTGTAAGATATATTGAGAATCGATAATGATTATATAGATAGTTTGATAAATCATGATGAATTGTAAAATTTCTACTTGATCCGAAAATTTTATAAATTGTTCTGCTTCGATTCTGATTTTGAATTTTGAGACTCTGAAATTAGACATGTATAGAATTGTTTGAGACTTTGAATTGATTACAAATTCTAGAAATTGAATTTGTAGTGAATTTATCAAAATAACCCTGAAATTCTAAAAAATTTCTACGTTAACAATATAATACAGTGACAAATAATTTTTGATCTGCTGAATGATCTTCAAAAATTATGAATTTCTAAAATATGATATATTCAAAATTAAGAATTTAAATGAATGTGGTTAAATTGTTATGATTTTCTAAAGCGTATCCGCTCATTGCAGTATTTGATTAACAGATTTTTAAAACTATGGAATAAAATAGTTTTAAAATATTTTTGTCAGGGATTTTGAAGTGAAATATTTATCATGGATTTAAATATGTGTCAAGAGTAATTCTGTGATAGTTTTATAATTTTTCAATTAGGATATAATTTTATAAAATTAGGAGACTGAATATTGTTCAGTAAACATCTTGATCCCGCCAGAATAATAGTTTGGATTTGATGGTGTTTATAAAATGGATTGTGTTGGAATTATGATATAATATTCATACATAAGGAGGATATATGAGTTAAGAAAGATATATTCTGATTTTAGAGTAATTGGACATCATTTGATGTATAACAAAATTTTGTTAAGTGTAAGTGGTCAAAATGACAAGTTTTGACAAACCAAGTAATTAGACCAATATGATGTGATAAGTGCAATATATGTAATTTTGTAAGCTATTTAAAGTATTTTATGTGAATGTTGAGGCTTATGAAAGGATTAATCTCCATTGATAGGTTAAAGAGAATTAAGCCTTGTAGCCGAAAGTGTTAAGAGGTAAGTATACTAGACTTTTACTAAAATCACAATAAACATAGTAATTGTTATGTATGATTTTGTAAATGTGCTTCGAAATATGTTTATGTTATCCAAAGTATATTTGATATGAAATGTGAAAGACATATGTTTATGAATGTGAGCATTGACATTGAGCATGGACATACATGTGTTTAAAAAAGTGAGCTTTCAAAATGAAATGTGTTTAACAAAGAAAGCTTTTGAAGATAAAATGTCCATGAGATACGTTTTGTGTTTTGAGGATACTTCAACTCATTATTTACTTAGTATGCCCCTTATGTGATTTGTGGAGCCTTTATGTGTGGCCTTTCCTTCGAGATTGGTATATGTTATGTGTTCCGTATGTAAGGAGGATCCTATTGGTACCTAAAGAAAGATTGAGTCATCACATTCATGTAGTGGCATATTGGTACATGTGAGAGAACTCACCGATGATTAGGGTGAGGGTTTGGCTCTTACCTTTGGGCATGAGCATTATATATGTGTAATTTAAACCTCACTTGTACTATTCTGCTTATACGGTATGTCACCTACGAGTGACATTTGGCTCATTATGTGATATGTGATATAGAAATCCTACTAAGTAGTAGTTGAGTGATGGTATTCCTCTCATACGAGTGACATTTGACTCATTATGTGATATGTGATATAGAAGTCCTACTAAGTAGTAGTTGAGTGATGGTATTCCTATTATATGTTTTGAAAGAACGTGTAAGCGCTTACCTGACATGTGATTTGATAAGATTATGATTTTGATTTATCACAGCATATCATACACATGTATTGTGTACAAATATGTATTTGTATTTTGATATATGAAAAACTAGTATGCTTACTGAGATTCGTACTCATTATAATTTATGGTGATTTCAGATAAATAAGGCACATGTGTGCTTAGCTGATTTGGTAAGGCTTCTGCTGTCCCTTGGGTTCCCTAAGTTACTAGGTTGTTAAGTGTTTCATTTATGGACACATAGTTTAAGATATTTGATTTATCCCTATTGAATAAATACTTATGTGTTATTTTATTAAGTGTGGTTGTATTTGGTTTATGTTTCACCAAGTATGGTCATGGGTTGATTTTGCATTAAACTTACTAGCAACTTGATAAGGATTCCTATGTTGAATTCAAGTTTAAAATTTTATGCAATATTAATTACGAATGCACATTATTGAATGAGTGTAAGTTATGTCATGTTTTAGATCTTTTAGGTCAGAGGAGTGACAACTCAAGTAGGCTACTATCATTACAGCCTCAATTCAAAATAGTTTAGACACATTTGCATTGGTCAACATGCATATAACTCTATCAAGTAAGGTCATATTTATTCTACTGTGGTGTTGATCTCATAGTTTTATGCCTTGCGATCTTATGCTTGGCACATAATCCTTCAAACTCCTTTAAAAAATATTCGAGAACATTGTCCATCCTTAATTTCTTTATTTTCTTGTCAATTTGATTCTTAATAAAAGCCTTCTATATTTTATGTTAAGGTCGGTGCTTACGTGCCATCCCTGAATGTATATATACTTATATATTTATACAAGTATACATTTCCATTAAATCGCTAATACCTATTTATATGGTATTATGTAATGTAACATTACAGACATTGTATGATCTGAAGGAGTTCAGATCATATCTAAAGGAGTTTAGATAAGGGCTCATAGTTAGCCACGCTGAGAGATATAAATGTTAAATGTTAGCACAGTTAAGTGTTAGCTAGTTATAATACTCAGCGAAGATCCAAGAGTTTGAGCCTTGTCTGTAATGGGACATAGACCATGGAATATACTAGTAACTGTATAGTTGTAATTGGGTGCCAAGAAATGTCTGTTGTGTAAGTATGTTCTTAAATATTGTCCTTGATATATTTCTGCTGATGTGAATCTGTCGGTGGATACCTTTTTATATAGATCAGCATATGTCATACCTATAGGGTATAGATGGTCGTTCCTATCCGACTGTAAGCTTGGAGCTCGTATTGACATATGGGTATTTAATTAGGACTGGATATAGGACAGACTCACTAGGGGCCTCCAATAGACACCCTATGTAAGCTGTCAACAGAGGGTCCTCTCGAGTTGAGTAGTATACGTGGTCCTTTGACATGAGTGTCACAATGGGCTTCTAAGTAATCTATCATACTTTAGTTTCACGTATGTCACAAACCTTTCATGGTGTGACCGCTGGGTGTCGCTGGATATGGTCCGATGCTTATGGAGTCTGGTGTGTACAGATATAGGATCCGTTAGCTCGCATAGGGAGTTTGATATCCAGATGCTTTGAGACTGTATCTCAGAAAGTCTTGTGGCCACAAGCATTAATCTCGGGAAAGAGTTCTGTCAGGGTAGAACAATATGATAAAGGAGTTTGCACATATTGTTTAGTGAGATACAAGCCTGGAGATATGACATGAATGAGCATATGAAAATTTAACGGTGATAATTTATATCCTCAGCATATCCAGGATATTATGACAAAAGGACTATACATATGCGTTGTAACCTCAGCTTGCATAGTTCAATGCGCTGATTTATATATCTGTGACGTATGCGTGGGCCAATGTTCACGGACTTATAGAATAGTTCCATTTGACGAATCAGGCGTGGACTTAGGGAGTCTCGCAATATAAAGTGTACTCATTGTACACTGGGACAGCGTGCCGAATTAAATTATTTAATTCAGCAATATTCAGTACTATCACAGAAATGCGTGCATATCTATATTTAAAATGTTAAATACAACAATTAATCAATAATTGTTATTTACTAAGTGATGCATTGTGGACCCTTTGTTGAGTTTACCCAAGTATGAAATTTGGTAGAACCCACTATGGGGTATACTTGTTAACTATTTATAAGGGATAAAATGATCATTTCACACATTAATTATTTAATTGTTAAATAATTAAAATATCTCATTATAATATATTATTATATTATATTATTATTAGTGCCAAATAGTTGGCATCTATTATTATTATTATTATTATTATTATTATTATTATCATTATTATTATTATTATTATTATTATTATCATTATTATTATTATTATTATTATTATTATTATTATTATTTTATCATTATTATTATTATTTTATCAATGTTTGATATATATATATATATATATATATATGAGATGTGTGTGAAAATGAAAAAAGTTTGTGTGTGTTTTGTGTTTTACGGAAAATATAGAAAGAGAAAGGAAAATAAAAATGGTTCATTTTCTTTGGTGCCGACAAAGAAGAAGAAAAGGAAAAAAAATTGTTTTATTTTTCTTCTTGGTACCAAAAGAAGCAATTGTGAATTGCTTCAATCTCTATTTTTTATTCTTTTAGAGAAAAGAATAAACACACACAACCATCCATTTTTTGGGGTTAAGAGTTAATTCCGTACTAGAAAATTAAGCTACTGTTCTAACTCACCAAGCTCACCGAGTTAGTAACTAGAATTGTCGATAAGTTGGTTTCCATGCGGACTCCGAGGATATACGTGTATAACTTTACACATTCATGTAATTTCTCAACCCTTCTAATATATTAATGTGATTAATATGTTATTAATTGTATTTATTGTATGTTTTAATGCTTTTGTAGTGTTAAATATGTATATGATATATATTTTAGGCAATAAATACAATTGCACATGCATACACCCACGTATATTAGATCCTCTACATTTTGAATGTCTCAAACATTTGCTCTTTTCTCTTTAACACATATACTTACAACTTCCTAAAATAATAATCAATGAATGTGAGAAAGTACCTAACTCCACCATATGTAACTATTTATGTTGATCCCTAAATATTCGAGCGTATATAATTAAGAGTCTTTTTTGTTTTACACTCTCTACTATTAAACCTTACCTTATATACTTTTCTAAGCACACATTGTTCACAAAACTCTAATTGTTAGAACTTATCCTTACAAAATACCTTTTAATCATATAACTCATTTAGGTTCCTTTCACCTAAGTGAGCTAACCATAGATGTCATAACTTAGTTTCAATATTCTTATCATCAATAAAGAATTATGCAAAACCAATAACTGCCTCTTCTTTAAGTACGTACATGCTATTGTGCCTATCTCCTTTCATTACAACTATGGAACCCTTCAACACCTTAAGAATTCT
This sequence comes from Ailanthus altissimus, assembly GCA_946807835.1. Taxonomy (NCBI): domain Eukaryota; kingdom Viridiplantae; phylum Streptophyta; class Magnoliopsida; order Sapindales; family Simaroubaceae; genus Ailanthus; species Ailanthus altissimus. The sequence continues at coordinate 13,225,825 of OX327712.1, read as the reverse complement.
ATTTTCTACTCTAATGGAATATTTGTTTTGGTCTAATATAGCTAGAAAAATCAATTTCCTCTTGAGGTTAGGAATATACCTAACTTCTAAAAACTCTCTCACAATCCCACTGTGTAGCCTAAATCCAATACTACCAACCCCTAACACTTGACAAGTTATGTCCCCATTAATATTTTACTACCATTAATAGGTTGGAAATTAGCAAATAAGAACTTATTAAAGTATATATGAAACATATAACTAGATTTAAAATCTATTCATCAAAACTCTTACCATAAGAAGCAACAATGGTCTTTATGTTATCATACCATATTCTTGGCTTTCTTCTTAAGACAATCCTTTATAAAGTGTTTATCTTTCTTACAATAATAGCACTTTTTAGGTTTACCCTTAGACTTTGATCTTGAACCTTTATTTGACTTTCCTTCTTTTTGTTTAGGCTTTTCTTTTGCAGTTTGCATTGACCTCTAACTTCTTTTCTAATTTCTTAGATTTTAATGATAATTTCACATCCTTTATGGTTAAACTCCCTCTGTCATGAAGTCATGTATCAATAAAATGTTCATAACTTTGAAAAAATGAACTCGGCATGATAATTACCTTATTCTCATCCTCAATCTCCACATTAATTATTTCTAAATCATTTATGATCTTATTAAAGACATCTATATGGTCTTTAATCGATGTCCCTCTAACATAAACAACTAATAAAGCATCTTCTTTATATACAGATGATTTGCCAACGATTTCATTATATAAAGATCGTTGAGCTTTTTTCACAGATCTATAGTTATCTTTTCTCCAACAACTTCCCTCAACACTTCATTGATCAATGATAGAACGATTGCACTACGAGCTCTATCTTTAATGTCTTTTCTCTATACTTCAAATTTAGATGACTCTAGCTTCTTTTTTTTACTAGATGAAGTTGCAGTATCCTCTAGGACTGAGCTTAATCCTTGGCTCACTAACAAAGCCATTACTTTAGCCTTCCATTGATTAAAGTCATTTTCTCTATTGAATTTCTCTACCTTATACTTGGGCGCGGCTACGATTACTAAATCTTTCTCTGATACCAGTTTGTTGATGGAAACACTCCATTTACAAGTATAATATTGCAACAATCAAGAAAGTAAAAGAGAATAAAAGAAGTAGGGAAGAAGAAAGTAGATAGTGATTTATATGATTCAATAATTACCTACGTCTATAACAAATCAAGATCTCATTTCTTTATTGAATCAACAAAAGTCACAAAGAACTCTTACAAACAAACTCACAAAGAACTCTTCCCTTTTCTAGAATGATTACAAATACTCTCTCAATTGCTCTATTTGATGATACATGTTCAAGCTAAAATAAGGCCTCTTATATTTCCTACATACATCTTAAGTTAACCTTAATACGAGTTAGAATCACATAGGGTGTTTTAATTAATTTATGAGTCTTCTAAAATTTAGAACGGGGCTTTGATATCACTATTAGTAGTTTATGATATTTGTAAAAAAAAAATTTAAAATATTTTGTATGGAATATATATATGTGGAGGGTGTTAATAGGAAAACTTCATAATAATATAGAAGAGATGAGAAGTTTTATTAAAAAGGGAAAGAGGTTACCAGATTTTATTTTTGGAAGGGCTTTTTAGCTATTTTCTTTGGACTTGAATACTGAGGCGTTGAGTTCAAACACTGGAGTGTCCAACTCTCTAGAATTATAATTACAATGTTTACTTAAATGCTACAGCATTCTCTCAACAACTTACTATGTTACTTAATGGAATTATCACGGCAACATTCCCGTTTGAAAAGTTCACTCAATCAAGTGTTAAGTTAAACACTTGGATCTAATTATTTTATTATTGCAGATGAGATGGTTACCCAAAATTCAAGTTGATGCATAGAAGTTGATATGAATATGATTGTCATTAAAAATGAAAAATCAAAATCAAAATCAACTCTATATCAACAATTTCCTATTTAGAATTTTCCTACCAATCCCAACCCCACAAAATTAAATTTACTATGATATGATATTTATTATATGTAAATAAATTTGTTAGGATTAAGTATTATTAATAATTTAAAAGTTTAAATTTAGCTTTAATTGAGTAAATTATAATTATGTTAATATGAAATATACTAAAAAAAAAGGTCCAAAATGGCTCAATAAATATTTTAGATAAAGAAATCAAAAAAAGAAAAATCCACATTTAAAAAAAAAGCCCACATTTTAAATATGCTCAATTGATCTAAAATTAAAAAATCGAACTAAGTCTAACTGAAAAATTAGTTCAATCCAATCTAATTTTATGATTCTAATTAAAATCGGATCAAACCGAATCATGCCACCCTTACTAAACTTGAAGAAATGAAAACTTTATTGACTTTCTTATAAAATAAAATATAAAAAAATATATCCTAATTGGGTATATTCTTGACGCCAGTCTACCACCAATAATTGGATAACTATCTCCTAATAACTAGATATATAAATACTCTTTGATCTTTCTCTAGTTGAAACTTTTAATTTAAATCAAAGAGTACACAATTTTACTGTTAAAACAAACATCTAATTGTAATTAAATTTAAATTTTTAATTTGAATTTAAATACAAATTGAATATGAATTTGAATTCAAATTCGTGTTGCAACTCTTAATTTTGTATTGAATATATTTTTAGGAAAGAAATTTTTTTATATAAAAAAAAAAAGGAGGTTAAATTAAGAAAACAGTGGATTACAGTATTCTAAAGATTATAAAATATATGCGTGGGGCAGATATTGCTTGCGATATAATGTCTTTACGCAATGAAGCTACTAGTTGATGGACAACCTGGACACATGGGAAGCGAAGAGAGGAGCTTTAAGATACCGAATCTCGAATGAAACATTAACAATGTCAATGCTCGAAGAGAAGGCTGCCAAAAATTGTGTCAAGGATAAAAAGTGACCCACGATCGCTTTCTTAGCAAAGGAAAGAGAGGCCACGTTGATTCATCATCTTCCACACGCAACATTATCCATCATTCTTTATCTTTAACAACCCTTTTATCTGTTCAGCCAAGGTAGCAAGTAACTTCCTATGTGGTCCAACCTATCAGAAAATCACACAACACAAATCTATGCAAATTTCTAATGCTACAGAACAAATGAACAAGGCCTGTAGTGATTCAAACCTACATCATCCAACATTCTTGAAACTTCTATGATCTTTTCAGGTTTCACCAATTTTCCTTATTTTTTTTAATTTTTGGGGGGTATTACTATTGCACAATTTATTTATAATAAAAAATATATCATCGTTGGTTTCACAACTAAATATCACAAAACTTTTTATTTATTTCTTTGGATTATAAATCCCATAAGCCCGTGCGTTTCCAACACACATGAAAATTAAAGATAAAATAAAGAAAGAAAGCAACTTCATTTTCATACCAGAAACACAACACAATGAGTCAAAAGTATACATATTCTGATGCCAAAGTATCGAGGGATAAGAAGGGGATCTTCTATCACTAAATAGAAGATGAAAACTTTTACGACCACATAAGGGTAAAACCTAAAGGAGCAAACTAGAAAACACAAAAGCTAGTTGCCCTTCAAAACTCTGGAGAGCAGCAGGCAAGGATCCAAAAAAATAAGTCCTGAGGGCCTGAAATTCGTTTTTGAGATGCACATACAGTATTACTTAACCTCTTTGTTCACTACCAACATGGATATTTTACAATGTGGACTGGAGCACAAGATGGAACTGTACAAGGTGGTAAGGAAGAGAGTGCCGTTGAAAAAAACTAACCACATTCATCTTCCGGCAAAAACTAAGGTTTTTTCTTCATTCTCCTGAGCAGACTTTAAGGTTGAGGGAAGAGGTAGAGGGAGATTTGAGCCTGAATGAAAGGGGGCTGCTTCTGCAACTGCTACCTCTTCTTGAGCGGGGGCAGTCATTGGTTGTGATTTTGGTGTGTAGTTGAAGGAGAGATCTTTGTTAGCAGCCAATGCCAGGAGTTCTTTCTCCTCCAGTCCCTTCGTTGGACCAAGGCTACATCGTTCTGGCGTGTGCTTGGCCAATGCATCTCTAAATTTCTTGATCTGTCAAAATCGTCATCAGAGCAACAAATTCAGAGTAGCCCTACGAGTTGAACCAAGCTAATAAAAGTGAAAGCTTCATTAAGAACTATGCTATTCTCATCAAACTAGTTGCAAATTGTAAGAAATGGACATTACATATATCCAAAATAAACCAGAGTTGACACTTCTCTGAACTGCAATATATTTTCTCGAACAACAATTAAAAGGCCCCAGATTAGTCTAATGGCAGATGTTCTTAGTGCATAGAAATCCAACAAAAATGTTGACAAAGGGAAATATTGGAATGCTAACAGATAAAGAACAACCTATATTCAAAATAGATGACACAAGGTATTAACTAACAACATTAAGTTCATTCAGGAATTAATATTGTTAGCTAATTTTCTTCACAAATAAGGGAAAAATACATATGTAAAAGATTAGACGCAAGGTGCACTAACCGTTGCATTAGTGCAGCTAAAGCTGCATAATCGACCATGAGCCCCTCTATAAAACCGGAAAAATGGCAGCACATGAACATTAAGGCTATAACACATGGATTTGTGCTCCTCATAATTCACCTGAATAAACTGCACATCTGGGTTCATCTCTGCCAATTGACATATCTGACACACAACGACTTCCATCAAATTTTCGCTTAAAACACCCAAAAAGAGAAAGACCCTAATCAAACAAACATCTAAACAAATAAATATACACATACATATATATCCGTCTTCTGTAAATTATACCTTGGGATGGAGAGCTTTGCACCCACCACAACCAGGGGAGAAGAAATCAACTACAACAAGTTTATCCCCAGCATTCAAAAGAGATTCCACAAGATCTTGAGCTGAGGTCACCTCTTTCATGTTAGGTTGCAACCCTTTTTCCCACCATCTTTGTGCCTTCCCAATTCTAAGACCAGTCTATTAACCCCATTAAAGAGAAAAAGTGAGCAATCAGTCAGTCTCAATCATTGTAAGATCAAAATGAAACAACTCATAGAAAACCAAATATTGATAAGAACAAAATTTAATTCGGGAGAATTTAACCATAGCTTGAACAGTGGGGATCATAAGGTTTAGAACAACTGAAAATATAATCTTCAAACTGATTTATATTATTTCTTATTTAATCAGCAAAAGTGGTCAAGGGAAAAAAGATCAACATTGAAGGGAGGAAAAAAACACCCTAGCTTTTCCATTTATAGTCAACATAAACCCTTAATATTATCATCTAATTAAGTTTTATTACTTTCTAATTACTCAATGAAGTTCATCTATTTAAAGAAAAAAAAAATCCGTCATCATAAACTTAATGCAAAGAGCAATAAATGTAAACAAAAACAAACACAAAAGAGCAAATAAGATACAAACAATATGCGATAAAAGAATTAAAAAAAAAAAGGCACAGACAATTGAAAGGAAAACTAAATTCCAAAAACACCTTAATCTATAAATAGAAAGATGAAATTTTTTTACCAACCTGTGCGATAATAGACGATTTTGAAGAATTTAAGCTCTTGGGCATGGCTTTCTTCTCTTGAAAGGCAACTCTTTTGCCATGAAAATCAGTGGTTAGGGATGAAGAAAGTCTCAAAGCCTGTGCTTTCAATTTCACAGAATGAACGCTACCTCCCATGGAACAAGATCCAGTACAGCTTTTTGTAAACACTGAGATGCTATTATTTTGTTGATTATGATTAAAGTAAGGAAACAGATTCGCTTTGCTCAACAACTCAGCCATGTTTTCTCAAAACAAAAACTTCTTAATATTCCCAAAAACAAAGAAACAATTTATTGAGTCCCAGGAACGAAAAGCCGAACCAGATTATTGAAAGAGAGGATTTTTTGGATGTCAAAGGAAACCCAGAAACAAAATGGACGAATTTTGTAGAAAGATGAGACTTTTCTTGCTTTTGACCAAAGAAAACAATTTCAGACTGTACCAGAAACAAAATGGAAAGAAGGTTTTGTACAAGGATGAAATTTTTATTGCTTTGGAAGTAATAAAATCTTTAAAACAGTGAAAACGGCTTAAAAGAAAAAAAAAAAAACAGAGAGAAAATGGAAGCTAATTTAGTATAGAGATGGAGAATTTTTCTTTGCTTTCACCTCGACTAAAGTGCTTTCTTTTGGAAACAGAAAATAAACACTTTTTGAGTTTCAGTTTTAAACGAGAGAAGAAAATGATCCGAACCGTCGATGTAAAGTTGATCTAACGGTGAGAAAATTTTGTGATGTGGAATTTTTATGAGGTGAAATTTTTATGGATAACGTTAATTTAATTCATTTTCTGTGCGGCTTGTTTTCATGTGATGTCTGTATTTTTAAATGTGGGTCATGGCCGTTGATCTTTTTCGGTGAGTGGATCTAACGGTAGGAAAAAATTTTGTGATGTGGGTACTGAGAATTTTGTGGGGTGAAATAAATAAAAATGGATAAGGTTTTTTTATTATTATTTATTTATTTTCAGTTAGGGCTGTTTTTATGTGGAAACGGTTGGTGCAAGTGAAAAATGAATTTTGGACACGTGGCAACACGAGTCATGTTGATTGCTGAAATAAGAGAGAGAAATTCGGATATGATTTGGGATAAAAGGCAGGTGCTTTGCCACCTCATTTCTTTGTGTGCGTAAAAATTGCGATCTCATTACTTTTTCGTGTCTCTTCAAATTATTGAATGCCACTTGCTATTCTTCGCTCAACGATCGAATTATTCTTTCTTCGTTAATTTTACTTGGATTAATTTTTAATATTTTCAGTTCTTTTTTTTAAATGAATGATTTTTTTTAAATGTTAATTAAATATAAGTTAATAAAGGGTATTGTTACACGTATAAATTATTTATATACACTCATTTATACAAATTGACACGATATAATTGCATAAGTAAATTAAATAATTAAATATAATAAATAAAAATAAAATCATACATTCAATCATATAATATCACATTAATTTATAAAAAGTAATTTATATGTTTAATATAATTAATTTAAGAAATAAAAAATTTAGAATCAATCATTTTCAAGTTTTTTCTAAAAAGATATAAATATAAATATAATATTAAATATGATTTAATTTAATTTCTTTAGTTATTTAAGACTTGATTGTTTTAAAAATTTAATGAAAAAAATTTAATTTATTTTGACTTAATTAAAAATGTATTTTTTTTAATTTTTTGGTTGAAGCAAAATTAATTTCTTTTTTAAAAATATCCCTACCTATTTATTATATAAGATAATTTTAACAATAACCCCAAATAAGGCATAATATATAGAATATCCACTCATTTCAAAAATAAACACAATACTCAACTGTTCTGTTAGCTCTTTTTTTGTTAAAATTAACACTTAATCTGTCAAAGACTTAAAATATATATTATACCCTTAATTTAAATAAATTTTTAAATTTAATCCTTTTCACTTTTTTTTAAAAAAATTTCTGTTTATTTTATTTCATTAAACACTTCATCTTTAATTTTTTTTTAAATAATTATAAAATAAATTAACAAAAATTATTTACAAAATTATATTCAAATTAAAATAATAAAATCATCGATTTATAGCTCACGTCCCTAATGACAAGGATTTTTATTGTGAGATATTAGGTTTAACACTAATCTCTCTTAACAATTAGCATTTGTCCTAATATCAATTTGGTGGAGTTTTCTTAGTGTCAACTCCAATAAATCATAAATACATGCAAAAGTTTCAATTACAAGCAATTAAGAATAAAAATAAGAACAAGATCAATAAAGAACAATTACACAATCAATTTACATAGTTCAACAACAAAGATTTATATTTATAATAAATCTTGAGATCTTAACCTCTCTTATTAAGTTATAGATTACAAAGATCTCTCTCAAAAGATTATAAAGGAATTCAAAAATAAAGAGCTCTCAAAGGATCTATTAGTGTTTCTTTCATTCACTCAGAACTCAATGACTACTTATGACACTCTCTTGCACACTCAATGTTCAAGGCTCTTTAACTCTCTATTTTCTCTCTCTTAAAATCTCTCTTAATGCTTAATAAATTTTAAGGGATTACAAAAGTTTATATAGTGTTTACATAATCCTTAGAAATCATAAATATAGTTATAATAAGAGTCTATGTGTGTAGAAGTCTAAATCCTACTCTAAGAAGTCAATTCGAGTTAAAAAGAACTTTCCCAAACAATCAATGTTATAGCATTCTAATTTCAATGCTTGGGCGGTAAATGAGACTTTAGGTCAATACTACGGCGTTCATCAACCATCGTTGGGGTATTGAACCAATGCTAGGGCATTTTACAGCCAAGGCTAGGGCATTTTACAGCCAAGGCTAGGGCATTTAGCTTCTTGGAATAGTCGATGGAGCGTTCAATCATCCAACGCTAGGGCGTTCAAACTTGAATATTCTCACTTGTATTTTCACGCTCCTCTTTACTTTTGGCTCTTCGTTTTGCTCCTTTCTTATATGTCATTCCGTACTTAACTTCATGATAACTACTCATTGGTTTCCAACTTAAAATTATGCTTAAACATAATTTTGAATCATCAATTCTAACAAACATTTCGTTAATTCAAAATCTCTCTACAAGAGGCCTTTTAGGATTCATCTACACATATGCTCTATCACTTAGAGCTTATTCAAGTTAAGTTTTTGTCTAGACTTAACTCATTTTATGCTCGTGACTTTGGTCTCCAAAAGTACGAATACTCCTTACCTATGACAGTCTTACCATGCATTCTTTTTCGACCCTTATCACTACGATGAGCAAATTTTTTATACTGGCTTATAGTCTGTATTCCCTCAACAATCCATGTTGAGCCACCTACGGCTATCCCAAGCACATAAAGCCCCTTATACTTCTTACCTTTTATTATTAATATAGATCCTTTTTCTACCATCAGTATTTCTTTTTCCACCCTAAATTAATACCCTTTCTTATCAAGCTCTGCTAGGGATATCAATTTTTTCTTCACTCCAAGAACATACCTTACATAAAGTAACTACCTAATCTTTCCATCATGCATCTTCATCCTTATGCCAGTAATCTCCATTACTTCACTAGCGATATAATTTCCTATAGTATTTTACCCCTAATGGATTTATAGTTGATAAATAACAATTTATCATGGTACATCTGTACTACAACTAGAATCTAGTATCCATTCTCTATCATACTTCCCATCAGAGGCTATTAATATTTCTAGAAATTTCAAGTCTTCTTCGTGGTAGACTATTGTAGTATCTCAATCCCCCATTTTGATTTCTGGACAATCTTTTATCAAGTGTCTCTCCTTCTTAAAAATATAAGACTTCTAGAATCTTCTTTTTGATTGATTGTTCTTCTTATCTTTTTTCTTTGTAACTAAACCTATTGCACCACTGGATTCTGATCTCTTCTCTAATTCTTTTTAATTTAATAAGTCTTTAACATTAATCATTATCAAAATCTCCCTACCATATATAAGCGTATCCACAAAGTGCTCATAACTTAAGGCAATGAACATAACAGGATTATGGTTTTATCTTCATCCTCGATCTTGATGTCTATTGTCTTAAGATCTATAATGATCTCTTATTGAAGTTCCTTCAGTCATAGATAACTGATACAATTTCTTATTAATATAAAGACGATTTGCCAAGAACTTTATCATGTAAAGGGCATCAAGTTTATTCCATAGTCTAATTGTCTTATTCTCTTAAACCACCTATATTAGTACTTCATCACTCAATGATAAAATTATGATATTGTGGGCTTTCTTCTAAATAGTTTTTCTATTTATCTCTCCAGGCTTTAAAGGTTTCTTTCTTTTGCTAGTAGTTTCTTAGATCTCTTCTAAGGTTGAGTCTAACCTTTGATTCATCAGTAGAGCTATAACATTCACCATCCATAAACTTCTCTATTTTATACTTGTGTGTTGCCCCGGTTAATATCATTTAGGTATATTCCTTAACCTCAAGCTCCAATACTAGTTTGTTACGGGATATTAGCCTTAACACTATTCTCTCTTAACGATTATCCTTTGCCCTAATATTAATTTGATGAGGTTTCCTTCACGTGCACTTCAATTGACCGTAAATGTATACAGAAGCTTTAATCACAAGAAATCAATAATAAGAATAAGAATAAAATCAATAAAGAACAATCATATAATCAATTTACATTGTTCGATAACAAATGCCTGTGTTCACGATAAATCTTAGTATCCTAACCTCTCTTATTAAGTTCACAAAGAACAATAAATTACAAAGATCTCTTTCAAGAGCTTATCAAGGAGTACAATAATAAAGAGCTCTTAAAGGATATATGCGTGCTTTTTTTGTTCACTCAGAACTCAAGCATTACCTATGGCACTCTCTTGCATACTTAGCGCTCAAGGCTCTTTAGCTCTCTATTTTCTCTCTCTTTGAGACTCTCTTTTAATGCTTAATAAATTCTAAGGGTTTATATAGTATTTACAAAGTCCTTAGAAATCTTAAATCTAGTTGGAATAAAAGTCCATGTATGTAAGAGTCTAGATCCCACTTAAAGAAGCCAATTCGAGTTAAAAAATAGATTTTCCCGAATAGTCAATGTTGTAACGTTCTAATTTTAATGTTTGGGAGGTAAATGCGACTTTAGTCAAATTTCGTAGCGTTTATAAACCACCGTTAGGCTGTTTTACAGTCAAGGTTAAGGTATTCAGCTTCTTGGAATTATTGCTAGGGCATTCTGTTATCCAAAGTTAGGGTGTTTAGACCTGGAACATTCTCATTTGTATTTTCATGCCCCTCCTCACTTTCAGCTCTCTATTTTGTTTCTTTCTCATACGTTCTTCCGTACTTGACTTTATGATATCTTCTCATTAGTTTCTAACTCAAAATTATGCCTAAACATAATTTTAAATCATCAATTCCAACATCTTCAAACTCTTGAATCAAATAAAGGCAAAATAAATTAATGAAAATGGAAACAATTTCATATAATAGTGATCCAACACCATATCCCAAAAGAACATCCATAATCTAAATGCAAATTTTGTTAGCATTTATAGTTGTTCTGAAAACATACAACTGAAAAAGTAACGATGGACAAATTTGAGAAGTAGCAAGCCATCCTTGAAAATGAATGTAAAATCAACTAATATTCATTTCATCGAACAATAATTCCTTTAATAAATAGAAAATTTCATTAGAAATAATAACTCATACAACGACATCAATATACTCTATTGAGGTTGGCATACGAAGATGGTGAAATAAACAAGGCTAATAATGCATGTCATGGTGCATTGTGGCTGATGAATGAAAATATTGTGTCATGTATGGCAATAAACAACCTCAAGTCAGCTTGATCTATATTTTCTTTTTCATTAATCTTACTTGTAATGTTGAGGCACTGTAACAACAAAGAAAGGTTGGTGTATGACTAAGCGAGATTTTTACAGTAGTCGCGAGTCGTTGTATCGTCTTCAGTAACAACTAGATGAAAAAGATAGGAGAGAGAAGAAAGTGAGGAGAATATAGAGAGAGAAAAAAATTAGTGTTTCCTAATTTAGGGTTTCTCATTTTATTATTATTTTAGTAATTGTTGTTACTTTATTGCTCTTAAATTAATTGTTATATTTACTTTATTACTCATTGATTGTTAAAACTAACAAAATGTTCTCTAATGGCTAAGTATCGGTGCCTATTTTTAAGACCAATGGATATCTAAATATTAAGCCTTACTTTGACAGTATTGTCAAAATTATCCCTTATTATATTTATATCTTTATTTATAGAAAAATTCACCTCTTTATTTCTTATTAAATACCTAGTATAATAGAATGTCAAAAAAAAAAATTCAACTCATAAGCTCAAGATCCAAAATTTAAAGTTAATAGTTTAGTGCCGTCTGTGAGAACAAAATGAAAATCCATGAAAGTCAGTTGATCGAAGACAAAGAAGATAATCCCTCAATCAATAATTGCTCGAGATAATGAGTGAAACTAATAATTTTCAAAAGATCCCAACTAGGCAAACCAACAACAATCACTAAAACAATAGAATGATAATGTAACACACTAGACTGAGACCATATTTGTCTAGTGAACTAAACTAATAGAAGAACTAAAGAGAGCAAAACAAGAAAGTAAGGAGTTGAGAGAACTATTGACAGATTGGTAGTAATGCTTAAAAAGCACCAAAGGCCAAGGGAGCAGTACGAGCTCAAAAAGTCGCTGACTAACATATTAGGTCGACCAATCCGAAGGAACTACCCTCACCAATTAGGAATGGTAGGCTTTTTACTCAATTTACTCGAGAATAGAAAAAGGCAAAGATGAACAAGATTTATTGAAGAAAAGAGCCGACCCTAAAACAAAAGGTCGTGTTGAGAAAGTAATGACCGAATACCTTTAGAGAAAAAAGTATAAGGACTAGAAGAGCAGTTTGCATAAGTTAATGGAAGAGAAGTGAATACTTCTTCCTTAAAGAGTACCGAAAGGAAAAGAAAGTCACCCCTTATCAACGAGTTAAGGTAAAAGTGTTTACTACATTAAAAATATGCATGTCATATACACATAATGTGCAGCGGAATAGAAATTTAATTTTTTAATGCAACAAACACACTTAAAATTATGTCTTATTATACTAATAAGATTAAGACATACTTTTGAAGCAATTCAGGGCAGAATCGAATTATGATGGTCTCATCATGAAGTGCTTCCATCGGCCATTCTAGATTCCAACTCCGGTGGGCTTAGAATGTTAGAATGGTAACTTTGATAAAATTTCCAGCAACCTTAGTGTTTAAAATCTTTTAACACTTTGTTCTTATTTCAAAGAAATTAAAGATTGTACATGTGTTCATGTAACTCTTACACACTTGGAAACAATTTCTAATTAAAAGTATTTTAAATAATACTTACCCAAAAATAAATTTTCTTTCTCCATTTTTGTTGTTGCTTTGCTAGCCATCCTTGAGAGAAGAAGAAGATGATGAATAAAAGACAATTCTTTCTCTTTTGTAATTCTCTCTCATTCTCCTTATCATGGCTAAACCAGAATTTTTTTTTTTTGCCAAATGAAAACAAGTTTTTCATTTTATTCAAGCTTCCTTCAAATTGTTAACCAAAAGGCCTCACCCATATATCTTAAGCCATTCCCTTTTATTTAACAAAATATAGTATAAACAATTTATATTAATTTTGTTTTTGTTGACTAATGGGCAAAACACTTTTTTTATAGCCGAACCAAAATTGGATTGCCAAATAAAACACTTTTCATTTTATTTTCAATTTTTCTTTGCCAACAAAAATGGCCCACAAGACAAGCCTAAGTGACACGTTTAGAACATAGGAGTTTATTCTCAAATGTAGGATTCTCAAAGAAATAATTAACCAGGTGAGAACGGAGTCGATTCACAGAAAAATGGAATTAAAATTACAAACTATAAATACTCTATAGACAAATAAAGCAATATAAGATATTTATCAATGATAATTCAAATAACCAATTAACATTAATGCTAAGGTTAGAGAGATCCACTCTTGGCATATGAAATAAAAATATATTCAACTCTTTTTATAATTCAATTGAAATCCTCATACAAATGAGGTTCCAATCAAGAGATATAACAATTAAAATTCATCACAATTTATATATTAACTTGTATTTATTTTTTCTAATTATTATATACCAAATATTGTTAATGGGTTCAAGTATTTATTATGTCAATCTTTATATTTGTCTACAATAAATCAAGACTCTTACTTTACAAGAAAGGGTTTATACGCCAAATCTTGTAATTAATTTCAAGAATTTATTGTGTTAACTATAAAAATTGTCTAAAATAAATTAAAATACATCACCTTACAAGAAATTGTATCAAAATTGCAAACAAAATAAATACATTATATATAAATTTACATAACTTAAGAATGTAACATTAAATTCTAGAATAAGGGTTTAAGTATATCTTATTACCTTACTAAGAGTTTCACCCTTTTACCTTAGTAAAAAAGAAAGTTATTTGGACATAATAAAATTTAAAAAAAAAGAAAGAGATGGAAGAAGAGATAACATGAACTTTAAAATAGTAAACAAAAGAAATAATGCTACAAAGAGATAATACAAAAGATAAATATTTTGAACTAAAATCTAGCTCTGTAATTATATACTTTAGGCATAAACATGCCACCTATTTATAAAAAAAAGATGGATAAATCAAGAGAAATGAATAGAGAACCACTTAAATGATAAAAGTCAATAAGGGTGGCAACTAATTTACTTTCATTATCATTAATGCACCTATTTGATTATCCAATTTAGAATTTATATGCTTCAAATTAACTTCCACGTAAAAATTCAAAGTTGTAGATAAATCTCTTATATTTCCAAATTGAGTTGTCTCATATGTATTATATATTTATTTCTCTAGTTATGGATCAAATACTAATTACTGATCGAATTGGACCTGTACTACAGATTAATTCTCTTTTAGGCCATTTTTCACCCGTTAAACGCTCAAATTCAAAAGTCCATGTAAAATAAAATATTTTACCCCATTGAGTTAGACCTTCACAAAATTAAAAATCACTTCAATTGGATTCCTGGGTAAAAAGTTATGTCTATTTTACCGAACCTACCATAAAATTGTTAAAAGTTAATTAGGTACAATATTGTAAACATGTTTAAGTTAAGGAAGTTAATGACACTAGCAATACAAAATAATTATGTAAAACCCTTATTAAATGTGTAATTTCGAGTGTTCATCACTAAGCCACTCTCCTTTATTTTCTTGTTTTGTTGACTAGTATTAATAAAATAAAGCTAAAATAATTTTTTACTTATTTTATTGATCTTGCTTGTCACACAAGTAATTAGCGGGTTATAAGGGTCAGCTAGATCTAAAAGATTAGATCCTTGTCTGTAATGGGATAAAGACCTGAGGGTATACTAGTAATGATAAGGTTGCAAGGAGTTACAATAGGTGTTAAGAGATGTCATTATGTAAGTATATCCTCAAACACTATATTCCTGATCTGTTTTCACCGATGTAGGCTTGTCGGTGGATCTCTTTTTATAAAGATCATTGTATGCTATAATTATATGGTATAGATGGTTGTTTTTAGCTGACCATAGGCTTATTGGAAGTTCATATATGCATACGAGTATTCAGTCAGGACTGAATACTGAATAGACTCGCGAGGATGCTAATAGACATCATATGAAACCATCAATGGTGAATATTCTCAAGTTGAGTAGTATACATGGTCCTTTGACCTGAGTGTCATGGTGGACTTGTAAGTAATCCACCATACTTTGGTTCTACGCATGTCACAGACCTTTTATGGTGTGATCGCTAAGTATAGTTCGATGCTTATGGAGTCCGATGTGTACAAATATGGGATCCGTCAGCTCTCATAAAGGAGTATTACATATGGATGCTCCGAGATTATATTTAAGTAAATCTCGTGGCCACGAGTTCTAACCCGGGAAAGGTGTTTCCCAAAGGGTTGAACAAAATAGCAAAGCTGTTTGTGTATATTGTGCCACTTGTCATCATCCTATTGATTAACAAATTTTGGGAACTAATTCAATGATATACTTAACATTTAAGCTTTAACAAGTACACATCCTAAGGGATCCTGAAACAAATTCCCAATTTGCTAAAATTTTATGGATCGAATTCAATCCAGTCTGCTACCTTAGTGTGTAACGAGTACACTTCATATTGTGAGACTCCTTAGGTTCACACCCGATTTGTCCTATGAAACTATTCTATAAGTCCATGAACGATGCCCCCCATACACATTACAAATATTACCAAAGCAGCATGTTGAACCATACATGCTAAGGTTATAACATATACATATAATCTTTACGTCACCTATATCCTAAAAAAACAGAAATATAAATCATCATTGTCAAATCTCTATTTGCTCGATTGTGAACTTATCTCTAAATTAATATTTTTGTAAACAATATTCGCAAAAACTTTTGTAATATTGTTTGACCTTATGAAAAACGTTTTTTTGGGGTTTATGATTGTAGCCACAAAACTTCTTGAAATATAATATCAAAGCATTATGATATACGACTCACCTATATGAGCTGACGGATCCCATATTTATGCACACCGAACTCCATAAGCATCGGATCATTCCTAGCCACATCTAGCCTTCAGACCATGAAATGTCTCTAATATGTGTGGAACTAAAGTATGACAGATCACTCGTAAACCCACTATAGCGCTCAGGTCAAAAGATAACAAAAACTACTCAACTCGTGAAGACCTTCTATTGATGGCTTTATGGGATGTCTATTAGATGTCTTTGTGAGTTTGTTCAATACCTTGTCATTACTGAATACTTGAATCTTTATACAAGTTTGACTAAGTTCATGGTTTATTAAGACTAACCATCTGGATAATTCGAATATAGACATACACTAATTTGAAAAGGGTTCACTGATCGACCCGCATCGGTAAAGATAGATCAAGCACGAGATGTTCGAGAACATACCCCATAATGACATTTTCTAGCACCATTTACTACTCCTTGCAACTATGGCATTACTAATATATTTCCAGGTCGTTGTCCTATTTTAGACAATACTTTAACTCTTAGAATTTGCTAATTCTTAGAATTGCTAACTCTTAGCATCACTAATTCTTAGTGTTTCTAACTCTTAACATTGTTAACTTTTAGCACTAATTTAAAATCTTTTAGATTATCTAATGTTTGAAATGTAACAAACTTGGTACCATATATATTCAATATTAATGATTTTATTCAAAATGTATATTATATAAGTGTTAAACAATTAATAATCATACTATATTAGAATGGCACATAAGCATCATCTCTAACATAAGGGATATGAAATTGCTCGCATCCTTCAAATTACCTAACCTCCTCATCTATAAGGGAATGACCAACCCAAATTATTACGTGGACCAAGTGACTCACTTACTGTCCACTGCGGGATTAAGACAGAATCAAATGTGCTGATTATTTTATATAATCCTAGAAGGACATTTTTTACTCTGGCATAAAGAATGGAGTAAATGAGTATCTCCTTTTATAGGGAGTTGGCCAAAAACTTTGTCCAGTATTTCTACAAAGCCTATAAGCCAGCTGAAGACCACCAATAGTTGATTTTCGATAATCCTTCACAAAGTGCCATCTCTTATTACAAATGAAACACTTCTTTGATCTCCTCATTGATTAGTTGCTCTTCTTTCCTTGTGCAAGTAATACTGCTCCACTCTCAGACTCAGATCTCTTTGTCGATTCTTTTGAGTTCAATGATGCCTTGACGTCATTCATCATTAAAGACTCCTTACCATACAGCAGCGTATCCACAAAACTCTTATAGCACTTTGGCAATGAACTTAACAGGATAATGGCCTTGTCTTTATCCTCTGTCTTGATGCCCAGTTGCTCAAGATTTATGATGATCTTGTTGAACTCGTCAATGTGAGCTCTTAATGAAGTTGCCTCGTGCATTGTTAGTTGATGTAGTTTCTTTTTCACAATAAGTCTATTTTCAAGAGACTTTTGCATGTACAATGCCTCGAGTCTCTTCTATAGCCCCAAAGCGGTTTCTTCATCACCAACTTCCCTTAATAATTCGTCGCTAAACGCCAGAAATAAGGTGCTGTGAGCCTTTTTCTGAATCGTGTCCCAATCTTTCTGCCTAGACTTTAAGGTTGTCGTCTTATCTCTAGTTGAGAAGCTGGCTTCCTCCAAGACAGAGTCTAGCCCTTCCTTCACTAATAGAGCCCTGACCTTCTTCCTCCAAAGATTAAAGTCATTCATCCCATTGAACTTCTCTATTTCTTACTTGATTGCAGCCATGGTTTAAATACCACAGGTGTGTATTATCAAATATTTAGCTCTGATACCAGTTTATTGAGGGAGGAAAGGCCCTTCTCCCTCTCGAGGTTATGTTGAAGCGAGAAAATCAAAGTCCGACCTAGAACCCTAACCTCTTTGCGTAGCGAAATAATCTGTTAATCAAGTAAAAAATAACAAGAATCCAAAGTAGAATATAAAATAGCACAACACAATCTTAAGTGGATCAACCGATTACTTACGTCCACGGTGGATCCAAGGATCCTAGCCTCTTTTATTAACTCTCTAGAGATTTTACAAGGAAAATTCAACGAAGAACCCTTAAAAAGACCTAATATTTAGTGAACCCTTACTCTACCACGAGCAATGATCACCCAAACGACGGTTTCATCCTAGCGCACACAAGCACTTAGTGTCTACCCAGTTCTTCCTCTCTCTTAGAGTCTCTCTTAATGCTTGATCTGAAATAAAAGGTTTACAAGTGTTTATATAGGGTGTATTTCGTGCCTACTAACCCTATTTCTTATTGGAGTAAGAGTCCACTTGTTTTGAAAATCCAAAACTTCCCAAAACTCGAAATCTTGATGAAACACAGACTCACTGTCGCATCTGGCGCTGTGGCGATCATCCCTGGGCTCCGTGGCGCTGGCCAAAATCGCATCCCACGTCGCGGCCCTGGGTTGCTGTCTTGAGCGCCACAGCGCTCAGCCCTGGTGGCACCTCTCGCGTTTTCTTCGCTTTTTTCACATCTTTGAGTCCCGTTTCACTTCCCTCTTCATGTCCCACATGTTCTAGACTTCTCCATATGTGTTTCACATGTTCTAGACTTCTTGTGACTCTTTATTTTGGTATTCATATCAATTCTATCTAACCATAATTGTTGAATCACTAATTTTTTAACACATATCATGATAAAGGTGAAAAGCTCAAAATTGAATGATAAGTTTGAGAGATAGGGCTACTAAAACATTGTTTTTGACTTGGGAGAAAGATATGAGAAACATTGTTTTTGACTTGGGAGAAAGATACGAGGAGATTGTTTATAAGGTTTAGAATGAATACTTCGAAGAGTGTGCAAACACCAATAGCGGCGCACTTCAAATTGTCTAAAGATCAACTACCATTAACAATTGAAGAAGAAGCATTCATGAGTATAGTCTTATATGCAAGTGGAATGAGCTCCTTGACGTATCCTGTCCAAACTTGCAAAGCCATATTGACAAGCAATTAAGTGGATAATCAAGTATGTAACGGTATCTCAAGACTGGGTTATAGGTTAAAGCAGAAATCAGAAGGTGTTCACGGCTCTGTGAATTTTGATTTCACAGGAGATCTTGATAAAGGTAGGTCTCTGATAGGTTGTTTGTTCTTTGTGAATGGTTGCTTAGTGAGTTGAAAAGCTTCAGCATGTTGTAGCTTTGTCTATAACAAAAGTTGACTACATAATAGGTTATTAGGCCATAAAAGAAGCCATCTTGTTAAAAAGAATGGTGTCTAAGTTAGGCTTGAAGTGGGACTATGTGAAGATGTTTTGTGACTCGCAAAATGCCATACATTTTAGCAAAAATCAAATGTATCATGAAATGGCAAAACATATTGCTGTTCAAGTGACACTTGAATAGAGATGAAATTACCAATGGAGTGATTAAGTTGGAGAATATCCACACTGCAAGGAACCCAACAGATATACTGACCAAACCCTTATCAATTGAGAAGTTTAAGCGCTGTTTATACTTAGTTGGTGTTTCCAGTTTGTGAGAATCATATTGGAGTCTGTGATAGTTTTTTGAGAATGAAGGATTTGGATCCAAGAAGGAGATCTGTGAAGGTTTTACACCCAAGTCAGTTTAAAAGGTAGTAAAGAAACTTTTACTCTTCACGTGATTTATACATGTTGGTTGGTTGTTAAGTGATCATACGAGGCATGTGCAATTTTGTTGAAAAGGTTATGCAAGCGGTTGAATTCCCAGATCGATAGCAAGAAAGTTAGGAGAGAGAGTGCTTCTTTGAAGTTTGTCTCTATGGCTTGCAGTACTCCTTCCAACATTTTGTTTGATTCAATAAAACTCTGTTGAAGGGCTCTTCCATGAACAAGGGCTTGCCTAAACCTCGTACTTCAGTATGTCCTCTGATCTTTTTCTAGATTTTTAGTTCCTGTGATTGATTCTTTGTTCAATTCAATATTTATGAGTGCTTAGTTTTAAAAATGATATTAATCAAAACGTAATTGTTTATTCAAAATGTGTATTTTACATGCGACCAAAGGATGTGGAGATGTAGAACTTTAAAAATAAGTAAATAAACGCATATAAAACCAATTGTATGTGTTGAATGAAAGCGTTTCAGAGATATGAGAGAAGTGTAAAATAAAGAAGAAATTATTGACTGTGTTTGTTAGTCATTTGAGCCAAATTTGCAGTCCACATATACATATAGATGATCTAAATACATTTTTCGTTCTGTTAATTCTTGTTTTGGCGACACCCTTTGCGCCTTGACTTCACAATTTAGGCATGAAAAATCAATAGATTGGCACATGGGGGAGAGGATACATGACTCTACCATAACTATAAACAGGAACTAATTTAGCACAATTCATTTTTCATCTTTATCCAAATAAATTTATTTATTTAATATCATTATCAAACGATTCTAAATTTCTATTAGTTATGGTAATAACGGGGTTTCATCGGCCTGCAAGCCATGAGCAGGTCCCATGGCAAGCCCACCACATCTCTCTTTCTGACAATAACACCTAATCTAAGATTCTGAGATTCTCACTGGCGGCTCTAACCATCTACCTGTGTCCAAAGGCGCTTTAATACCCTACGTGTCTACCAGAATCCTAAGATACTCACCAGAATCTCCTTGTCCTCTGAACAAAAATTTATCATATTATCACAAATCTTTCATCTCATTCAACATGCTCGTCCTACTTCACATTCAAGATCCAACAACTCTCTTCATCTCAATAATCATCTTCACAAAAATCACAAACACCCAATTTCTCACACAACACCAATACCAAACAAGCTTGCATTGTTCACCAGAAACTCCAAGGCTCACCCTTTCATTTCCATTACAAAATGCACAACTTATAAGAGTGGTTCACTTCCCATTGTTTCTAATGATGGTGATAAGGATGAACTTGTCATGTTTCAGAAACCTCGAGGAATTACCGATGAAGGAGCTAAGGATAAGACCTTCTGGGGTGCTGTTAGTTTGATCATTGGCACAGCTGTAGGGCCTGGCATGTTAGGTTTGCCTGCTCAAACGATAAGATCAGGCTCACTTCCTTCAACTGTAGCTATTCTTTTTTCTTGGGTTTATGTTATTTCATCTATCATTCTTGTAGCTGAGCTCACTTTTGCTGCCATGGAAGAAGATGGGGTCGAAGAGGTGAGCTTCACTGCCCTTGCAACAAAATCATTGGGAAGTCGTTTAGGTGCTTTTGTTGCACTAGTTTATGCTAGCTTGAGTTTCTCTTTGTTTGTGGCTTGTGTTTCGGGCATTGGTTCAATTGTTTCTCAGTTGTTTCCTTGGATGAATATTGTATTCGCTCATGCTTTGTTTCCTTTAGCTGTTGGGATTGTAATTGGGTTCTTTCCTTTTAAGGCCATTGATTCTTCAAATCGTTTGTTATGCTTCATTATGTTTTTGTCCATAACTTCACTTGTGACAATTGGTTTATCTGTGGCAAGAAGCAATGTATTAGGTTCCTTTGCTTATGCCTCATGGAGTCTTTCATCAATTTTACCGGCTATTCCAGTAACTGTACTCACATTGGGGTTCCATGTTATCAACCCTTTTATTTGTAAAATCGCTGGGAGCACTGTGTCTGATGCATGAAAAGCAATATTGGTTGGTGGGACTTTTCCATTGATTATGGTTCTACCATGGAATTTGATTGTTTTGGGGCTTACTGGGCGAGCACAATTGCCTCCTCCAGAGATCCCATATCTCTATTGCTTTCAGTTAATCCTTCTGCTTTATCTGCAGTTCAAGTCTTTGCTTTCTCTGCTTTGGCTACTAGCTTTATAGGATATGCTGTTAGCTTGCCAAAGCAGCTGATTGACACGTTGGAGTTGATTTTTGGGAAAGGGAATTCAGATGAACATAATTGCTACGAGTCTCAAATAGTTTACAATGGGGAGGGCACTAAAAGAGTTGGGTTTGTAACTTATTCTGGTAAGAGTGATCTCGGAAATATTGGGATGGTTTCATTTAATGGCTCAAGGGGTATTGCTACCTCAGAAATTAAATCTATCTCAAGCGTAGCTGGATTTAATGTATTTAAGATGTTTGTAATGCTGATTGCTCTGAGTCTTCCAGTTCTCATCGCATCCTTCTGTCCCTCAACCTTTTCAAGAACTTTGGATTTTGTGGGGCTTTGTGCAAACTGCTTCCTTTTTGGCATCCTTCCTCCAGCAATGGCATACATACAGCAATCCAGGAAGAAGCTCAGGTATTTCTAAGAATCTGAAGTTTCAATATTATTTGAGACCATAACAAATTAAAGGTAAAAAGTTGAAGATGGGTTAAATTATGTCACTAGTTGCAAAGGATAGGAGTGAAATCACAAATTTCATATTTTAGATCCTAATTTTTATGCAACTATGAATGTCAATAGAAACTCCTAAGAAAGTGTTTTTAAGGTAAACTAATTTGATCAAACACAGGTAGTTTCTCCAAATTTAACTTTTCTTGATTTTGACTGACAGCATCTGAAAGGCATGTTCTAATTTTTGCAGGTGATATTTTGCCTGGAGGGAATGTTTCACTTCTGCTTCTTTTTGTCATTGCAGTAATTTTGGGAATTTGGCGTTAGTTATTAGATCTAACAACGCAATACTGTACTCTGCACAGTCCAAAGCTAACATTGTCGATTTTCTGTCTGTAGTCAAAATTTATCGATCAGTCTAAGAAAATTAGCTGTAGTAACTTGTACATTTCTCAGGGATCTATTCTTATTACAACTGGGATCGGGAAATTCATTTTCCAAATTTGTAAAAGAACTGCTACTTAGGTTTAGTATTGGTGCAAAAAAGTATATTGTTGTAGCATTTTCTTAACATTGTAATATGATAATACTAAGGTGACATGGCAACTCTTAGTATCATAGATATCTCTGACTTTTTTCAGATATTTCAGGTGGATCTTGTTTATTCTTGTCATGTATCATATTCATTTTCTTCATATTGTTCATTAAGAAATCAAGAAACAGAAAAGAAATCTTGGTATATTGTAGGTTGGATATTGGTATGCAATCAGATAAAGCATATAATGATCAAAACTTGGGAGTTCTGAAAGTGGTAAATTGAAAAATCAATGCAGAAATGCTTGTTGAGAAAAGGATATTGTAGAAGCAAACAGAGTAGCTGACAAATGAATTTCTCAGTACACTGTAAATTTGTGTTAGTTTACGTAAATGATAGACACAAAAAAATTTCCTAAGGCCATCTTCAATTCTTGTAGAATGAAAATGCCACATCGCTTTGACGGTCCTATTAATCCCTTTCTGTCAATTATGAAATAATACTTGCATGTATTTTCCATAAACGGACATATAAATGACCGAAAGAATTCTCAACACATGAGGGCAGCGCCTCAGATCACAGTCTCATACTTCCTCAGAAGAACTGATTCAATTCAAAGTTCACCCAGAAGTTTGTAGACTGTTCAAACAACTTTTGCATTTTACTCCAACTGTCATAAAAACAGCTTTTGCATTTACCTCTGGAAACTTGTTTGATGTGACCTCAGCCTCCTCTTGCTGAATTTTCGAGATCATCTTGCAGAATTTCTTTTTGATGGCGAGCATCTTGGGCTACCTGCACCATCTATCCACATAGTACTGCTCAATTTCACCATCTACTAAACCAAACTATGGCCAGGAACTTTAAAGGCATTCCTCTCATCCATCAATCTCCTCAAGCTCTCAGCATCCTGATACCTTCCAACCCCAGCAAGAATATTATACATAAGCACATAGTCCCCTCCATATCCTCTCTCCATCTCCAATATCTTTCTTGTCACCCTCCCACCCATCTCTACGTTACCATGAAAGCTACAGGCACCCAAAAGGGTCCTCCAAACAACAACATTAGCAATCTCACTCGGAATCCCTGAAGCTACCTTCTCTGCTTCGTCCAACCTCCCAGCCCTTCCCAACATGTCTACTAAACAACCATAGTGCTTAATGTCCGGCAAAACTCGACACTCCTTGACCATCTTATCTAAAAACTTGAGCCCCTCCTCAACCAATCCTCCATGACTACAACCACTCAGAACACTCAAGAATGTCACTCTATTTGGCTTCAAACCAACTTTCTGCATCCTCTCAAAATATACCACCGCTTCTTTCCCCATCCCATGCATTGCAAACCCCGATATTATGGATGTCCACGACACCAAATTTTTTCGCTCAACAGACATCTCCTCAAAAAATCTTGATGCACTCAATATACACCCACATTTTGCATAAGTGTCTATCAAACAATTCGAGACACGTCTATCAAAGGAATTAAACCCTCTTTTCTCTCCATATCCATGAATCAATTGACAACTCTTAACATCCCCATTTTGCCAAATAGCCGGTAAAATAGCCAAAATAGTTATCTCACTAGGTTCCATAAACTCACACACCACCATTCTTTGAAACAGAGCTAAAGCCTCATTAGGCCGATTCATCCTTGTGTATCCGTCGATAATCCCAGTCCATGACACAACATTCCTACAAGGCATCTCATCAAAGAGAGAACGTGCAAGTTCTAGCTTACCCCCTTTGACTAAACCAGTGATCATAACATTCCAAGTAACCAAATTTCTTTCAGGCATTTCATCAAACAGTTTAGCACTGGCCCCTAAAAACCGTAATGAAATATACATGTTAAGCAAAGCGGTGTTCACGTAAGCATGAGAAGCAAAACCCGCTTTGGTAATAAGAGCATGAAGCTGGGTACCCAAGTTGGGATAGCTTAAACTAACGCAGGTTTTGGTAAGGAAAGAGTAAGTAAAGCTATCAAATAAAGGTGGCGATGAAGAGCTAGAGTGTGTGTAAATTTGTTGAAGTTGTTTGTAGAGCAAGAAAGCATTTTTAGGTGAGTCAGTGAGTGAGTAGCAGTGAAGGAGAGCGTTGAAGAGGAACAGTGAATGTTGTAGTAAAGAGTTTGTGGTCAGTAAGTGAGAATGGATTTGAGTGTTAATGTTGTTTGATGGATGGTTTTGTAGAATTGACAGCAACAGCAAGTGCTTTTGCTTTTGTTGTTGCAAGTGGTGTTGTGCGAATAGAAGTCGGGTTTGTGAGGAAATGAAAGGAAAGTGTTTCGGCTTTGGTTTTGTAAGTTTAGTGTTTGTTAAATAGAGAAAGGAAGGTGTTCTTACTTTCAACATTGTTTTGGGAATTATTGGATGCACGCACCTTATGACGCGCCTATTTGGAGAAAGAAAAGATAAGATATACAAAGGATTGAAAATTTTCTTAGGAAAAGTGACAACACTTTCCTTCGAGTTCTTGTGGAGCTTTGAATTAATACAGACGTGTTACCCTCTAAATTTTTTAACTTAATATTTGAAGCGTGAGAATTGCAATGTGCTGTGTATCGTGCTTCCTTGTTTTCTGTATGGTTATATTTTTTAAAATTCATTAAAATTGGCTTTTAGATACTAATACAAACACTATGCTTTAAACACAGAAAAGAACTGATACGAAATGGTAGCTTAATGTGGGTTTTATTGCATGTATCAAAAAAGAGAGAAAATAATAAATTAGATAATATATGAACTATAAATATTTTCTTACATTTAACATGTATCATTAACATGATTTGACATCAAAGCTCTTTCCATTTATATTACAAAAAGTAGGAGTTTTATCAAGGCAAACTATACGCTACAAGAAAAATCTTCTGAGGTGCTCTCCCAATGTCATTGCCAATGATGCAGTAAAATTTCTCCAATCTTCTGCACCCTTCACAACTTGTCAAAGAAATTACTGTTAGTAAAACTGTCAGACAAGTTTGTGTATCCAAATAGACCTCTAGAGAACATTGTAAAAGGTTTTCATCTTCAATGGACCAACTATGAAAATGCATGTATGCATGGATTATAAACGGTGAGGGCAACAGCCACCTTTGCAATCATCTTGATGTAGCAACTTTGCTTCACCAAGAGAACAAAGGGCATTGGAGGCATATCCACGTTCTACACATCTGTAGCAGTCTGCCTACGTAGAAAGATTCGACATTTTCTCCAAATGATACAATGCAGGCACCTAAAAAAAAAACACAAAAAGATAACACTATTAGATGGCCCAAGTTATGTTTGTTTGTTTAGGTCTAGTAAACCCAATCCCAGTAACTAACGTAACATAAATCACAAATCCCTAAGATAAGGTGAAGTTTGTTCGTGTTGTAATGTACTCAACAGAAAGTCACAATACTAAAAACCATAACTAGAAGTCCATGGATTTCTTTTTTTCCTTTTCTCAGAGATATAATTCCACGGATTTTAATAAAGCTTGTTTAAGAGCACGAGAAGAAAAAAATAGAAAAACAAACCAACCATTACATTCACAAGGTGACGTACTTCCTCCTATTGAAGAATATATTTAATTTGCTTTTGCAGCTGCGGGATTCCTCCCGAACTGGATGATGATTGGTTTTCCTTTGAACACATATCCATTCACTAGATTCTGCAGCCAGTCATTGAGATTGCTAAGATTGCATAATAAAAAAGCGCTTCACAATTACCTCAGCAAAATCAGCGCAGAGGTTAGGAAACAGAAGTGATAGATTAGCTATACTATTTAAGCAAAATTGCAAATGCCAAATATCGTAAAAGAAAAATCTCACATGCTTTAGAGAACAGGAACATCAAAATTAAATTGTCTGAAAAACATACCAAAGCACGATGAGCAAGTTCAACTGATGGAAATGTCACAAAGGCCTGGCCTCTCATTCTTCCCTCCTGCAATTGGAAGCTTTTCAGGATTAGGAAAAATCTCATTGAAAGAAGAAGATACGGAGCTCTACTCATTAACCATCCCTCCCTTAATACATATGATGCTTGGTTCAGCATATACAAAAAATAAATGAAGCTATGGTAAAACAAAGTAATTTATCATTCAGCAAGTTAGATAGAAATGTGCATCAACGACTATCAAACCAGCCACATTGTATAAGGAAATCTGTCCACTGGACTAAGTTTGCAGTTTTTGCCTCCATATAGTAGCACAAGTTAAATATACTCGGTTGCAAACAATTAAGGAAACCTTTGCTGCTTATTATTTGAAGAGAGAACATACTTTCATATGTGAAAGCATGCATGCGCACAAGTGTGAGGATGTATGTATTTAAAATGAATGTAAAAGTGTAGATATCCATCTCACCTGCATTAGCTTTACAGTAAGACCAGCTTTAGCTGCATCAATGCTCCCAAATATTGATCCTATAGCATTTAGTAGGCAAATAATAATAATAATTCCAAACTGGCTTTTTTATGACAACATGAAAAGATTAAAGAGGCAGAAAATATTATGATTTTATAAACCAAAAGGATTTAAATAAGCGCCTTTTCCTTTTGGTATACAATCATATAACCGTTTTGTGCATCAGTTTGAAACTACATAATCAATAAGTGTGCTAGAAATGTACTATCAGGCTAAAAGAAAGTTAAATTTGGGTACTGTAAGCATCAAGATTTGTGATCTCACCGAAAATGAAGTAAAAGTCATCGGGTACAAAATCTTTTGCTAAGTTCTTTATGTACAACACAAGCGCAGGATTTCCAGCAGTGTAGTTCTGCACGGTTCAACAAGAGCTTCAAACTAATTATTCCATGGCTATTCAGCAAATTAACTGAATCATATATTTGCTAAAAATGAATCTGATTAATGATATGATTCGTTAAATTTAATGACAACATGCTAACTAGCACCTTGGTCAAGGAAAAGTTCTGCAAACCATGTAAATGGAAACCATTTAAGGTTTCTGCCATATTTATCTTCTTATAATATCACACATATATATCATTCATGCTACCAACCTCAAACTTCAACTTGACAGAGTTTCAATCAAGCCAGCAAAAGACCAGATTTTGCAAACGAGTTGATACTGTTTGTAATTGCCACACACCTTAAACATTGGAAGCGACAAAATTTCCTCTGGCGGCAACTTCCCCATTTCCAATTCTTCTGGGGTTGCAAAAAGATAAATATCAGAACCCTCTTTGTCAGGCTCCTCCAATTCTTTCGCAATGGTATCATCTTTATCCTCATTCTGAATTACTTTAGGGGTTATTTTGATCTGTTACAAGACCAAGAGAGAATATCAAGTTTCCAGAAAGAAGAAAAATCATCCCATAACAAATTCTTTCAGACAAGAACATAACCTGTAACAGGGGGTTCTTCTTTCTTATGACTGGAATTTCTTTTGGGGTTAAGGTGGCAGGTTTCACTCCAACAGCCTCATGAGCCACATCCTTATCAATTCCAGGGCCAACAATAGACTCTCGTCTGGCACGCTTTCTTCTAGATTTTTCTACTCCTGAATTTCCAAAGCAATTGCCCTTGTCATCATCCTGCTAAGAAATTGCACCCAACAATTAGTATCTTCTAGATTAAAGGACAAGGGGCAAAAGTGTGAATATGTATGGAATGAAAGAAAAAAAAGGCCAGAAAAGGCGCCAGCAGCACACAGCTCACATGCACACATGCATATATTCTTTTTAAATAACAGTGAACAAAAAGTTAATATGCTTCCCATTCAAAAGGTTCAAAATGAAGAAGACGCCAGCAGCACACAGCTCACATGCACACATGCATATATTCTTTTTAAATAACAGTGAACAAAAAGTTAATATGCTTCCCATTCAAAAGGTTCAAAATGCAGAAGACAATATATTTCATATACTGCATGGAGTCATAAATAAAATCTTAATGGAATGAGGTTACCTCATCTGAGGTCTCCATTTCGGACTCACTGCTTGATAGGTCTGCTGTAGGAGGTGGTGGTGGTTGTAGTGCTGGTAGGGCAGGTTCCGAAGGTGGAAGAGATGGTGGTTGCGGTGCTGCAGGTACTGAAGGTGGAAGAGGCGGTGTGGGGAGAGCCATACGAAATGGAGCTGGAATATTCATTTTGTTCATCAAGTGCAACACCTAAAAATTGAAAAGCCAAGTTGTTAGGATACTACCACAATATACTAATAGTCAACTAGAGTATAATCAATACATAGTAAAATTACAGGAATCCTCTTTGTTATATCATAAATACATGCACCTCTATTTTTGAAACCTACCTCCCCAATGAGGTTTAAATTAAAACCTACAGTTACACCTCTATCGCATAGGGTATAGTGTAGGCCACACTCAAATCTTATTGGTGTAAACATACATTTAATACAATAAGAAAACTAGGGGTAAATGAACTTTCCATCAATTGAAAGGGCATCACAATAATCTTCCCGTCAAGTTACAAAAATAGGACCTAAAAACAGAAAATCAACATATCATTTCAGTAGCTGTGCTTGAAATAAAGGGCAACCTGGGTATAAAAGCGAGGAACAGCAATAAGTGCATTAACAATATTAGTCAGGATATTTCCATCTGCTGGAGGATAAGCATATCTGCAACACAAGCAGATTACATTATTAGATCAAAAGCAAATAAAACCTGTCCATGCCATGCAATGATGGAATGATATAAAATAAGGAACATCAGACATAAAATTGATAAAAAGAATTCAAAACGAATTTCTTGATGACACATTTATGCAAGCAAAGCTTTTGACGTAGCTGCTATCACATTCAAAACAAAGAATCTGATGACTGAAAGTTATCTAACACATTCTATTATTTCATTTATCACAAAGCTCCACATATTGATTACTCTGGTTTTAACAGCCAAACTCTAGACTTAATGACCATAGAATCTATAAGGAAATAGAATCAAGTAAAAAAAAATGGTCATTTTGGATGTGAATTCATGAAATTGATGACGTAGCTAGCTGGGCATAAACGTGAGGAAAATCAAAAAAGAACATTGAAGATATGGTCAGAACAGTTCCATCTGGTGGAGAATGAGAATAACCCCAACACAAGCAGCTTATCTAACTATATGTACATGGATCAATTATGATCCATATCATACAAGAATGGTAACATACACAGAAAATTTTTGAGATAGCTGTAATCAGATTTTACAATAAAATGAAATAAAAAAAAGGCCACGCTTCACCAACCCATTCCGTCAAATCATATTTACTAAACTTTACATGTAAAACCATTGATGTTTTTATTCAACAGCCAAATTCTAACATTAAGCAATCGAGCAAAGTAAGAACTCTCAGAAA
Source organism: Ailanthus altissimus (assembly GCA_946807835.1). Lineage (NCBI taxonomy): Eukaryota > Viridiplantae > Streptophyta > Magnoliopsida > Sapindales > Simaroubaceae > Ailanthus > Ailanthus altissimus. The sequence goes on along the minus strand of OX327712.1, from coordinate 13,195,589 downwards.
GTGAGTTCACATCTAGCATAACATGTAGTATATTTTAGCTGCACATATGAGGCAAAATTCCCAGAATCACAAAGTATGGTGACTTAATTTATGTGCCAGTAGTGAATGGGACTAAGTGAAGAGTTGATAGTATGCATATAAAGGGGCCTGCAGCCATGCAGATTTGAAATAAATATACATCAACAAGCTTCATAGAAAAAGAAAACTTCAAAAGAAAATGCATACTCAAGGTGAGGAGGAAATGGATAGTCTACGCCAAGTCGAGGAGCAATTGGTTCGCTAGCAGGAAGAGATCCTGATTTCAAACCTTCACTCTGATCTCTGGTTGCAGAGGCCCCCTTTATCGAAGATGTAGGTTGAGCTTCATCCTGTTTAAGTTTATTGTCCTCATTTATCTTACTAGCTCTTTCCACTGCTAGGACTCTACCGAGAAATCTCAGCCTGCCAGCCATAATAAAACAGTAGTTAAGCACCTATTTTTTATACAAGATCAACATTGATGCCAAAGTTATAGGTGAACAAGGATAGGTTGAGAGCTAAACTAAAAATGTTTAATTTAGATAAGGTAATCCATAGCCTTTCCCCAAATGGCCTGATACCATGAGATGAAGTAGAGATAGAGTATGGACAAAGAAAAAAAAGCCAAGATAAAAATTATCTTAAAATAAATATCTGATAGTAGTCTGTTTATCCCATCCCACTCATTCCAAATACTTTCAAGTAACATAAGAGAAATTTACCCGTGTAACTGTCGTTGTGCTTCAGAAGCCAATGCTTCATTTTTGAAATCAACAAAAGCACAATTTCTCAATCTGCACAAAACAAGAAAGACTACATAAAAATGCATTTTTAGTCTGCAAAACACACAAGAAAACCCCTGACTAACAGTGATGCTTATTGTTTAATGACATCAGTCACAACCACAAGCACAAAGCTACTGTGAGAAGAACCCGATGGCTTCCATGTAATAGTGCACAAGTGATTAAAGACAATAAGAATAAAATGCAATAAGAGTTTGATACCATTCCGTGCTTAATAACAACCGTTGCTTGAAGATGGGTTTCATAATATGGAAACAAACAAGACCAAAACAGTAATGGAATAACAGATAGCAGAACTACTTATTCAACATAATGCAAAGGGGTCCATTCAGTTCATAGCAAAAATAACCCTTGGTCAAATATGAGTGTTACCACCTAACATAGTTCTCTTGAAATGCAATTAAGAAAATAAATCATTCAATATCGCTTTAAAATCAATCACAAGTAACTAATGATATGTTTGGAATTTGAGGGGTTTTGGCATTTCAATTCACAGTTGTGGTGGAAAGGAATCACTAGTTGTCAGATGTAAGTACCCGGGTGGTTGATAAACATCAGCAGCTAAACAAAATAGATTTTTAAATCAATGCACAAGTAATCACGGTTGTGTTTGGGACTGAAGTGTTTTGGCATTCAATCACTAGTTGTCCATTACATGTAGATAAGTGGCCGATCAAACACTTCCAAAATTAAGCATAAACACAACAATTACGAAAATATCCTATATTTGTATCAAGGAAAAAAAGTGCCTTAGGCCGTAATGAGATTTAATAATACAATTACCTGCCCCCGAAGCAAGGACGGACAGAGGAAGCACCGTAGTGGGATAAGAGTCGAGAAAGGGTGTCGTAAGGAATAGCTTCAGGGAGGTGTTTGATCAGAACGGTTACCGAATATTCCGTTTGCGAAGGCCTGGATTCCGTTTCTGGTACATTTTGAGACCCAAACGGAGCCGTCGCCATGGACGTCATTCACCGCTTCTCTGTCACTACAAACTTCCAAGTTCGTAAGTATACATAAGATTGGGCATGGTTTGGTTCGGAACCAAACCGAACCAGTCTGATTCTGTTTTTTTGTATTATAAAAACCGAATCAATCATTTGAGAGAGGGAAACGAACCAGTTTTTTGCCATTTTTTATTTTCTTTTCATTTTAAATATTTGGATTTTTGTTTACATAATTCTCATTTTAAATCAACCATTCGAGTTGATTCAAAACTCAACCATTAAAAAGAATAATAGATGTCAATTTGTGTGGAAAAAATCCAAAAACTCAAAAACGGGTAAAATAAATTTTCAATCTTGCAAACTCTCCAATGTAATCAACATTTAAATCCAGCTCTCTTCTGCCAAATAAACTCAAGAAACATAAAGTCCCTCATCATACATAGTAAATAAAAATGAAAATAATAAAAAGTCCATTAATACCTTGCAGTTATCCTTCGCGAATTTAAAAATAGAAATAATAAATAGAAAAAGAAATTTAAAAAGTTATATGCACAGAAGCTCATCCAATACATATATATGCATGAAAAGTAAGACAAAATTGATTGATGTATGAACCAAAAGCTTGCCCCCGTGAACAAAACTTCCTATGATACTTGAACTAATCTTCTTTATTTTATTATAACCGAACTTTCAACAATTCTAATGGCAAATCGATCTTTCAAATGGCAAATCGATCTTTCAAAGCTTAACTTCTCAAATGGGTTTTTAATAGAAAGAACAATAATTTTTCTAAAGGATGTGCAAATTAAAAAATTAAAAAAAAAAAAAAAACCATCTCTGAAAAACTCATCTCCAACAAATCCTAAACCAAAAAGATCCATCTTTAACATTTTCAACAAAATCCTAACCCAATGATAATGATAATTATTGTCCAAACAACAACGTGAATGATACTGTGGATCAAGTGGCAGCACTAACTCCAAATCAAACTTCCAAAACTCAAAAATCAAAAAAAAGAAGAAGAAAACGAAAAAATATCTCAAATTAACCTTATGTACAGACAATTGTCGCAACAATGTGCAATTGAACTGGCGAACGGCGACACACCAGCGCGACGGCGAACGGCCAAGAATAGATGACGGCGAACCGACGACGAACGGCGAACGAATACACCAGCGGACGGACGGCAAGACAGCAGCTCTGTATTTTCAGTTTCACGGTAGTTCAAAGTTTCAGTTTTAGGTTTAGGTTTGTTTTTATTTTTTTTATTTTATTTTATTGAGTTTTGGTATACATATTACAACGAGTTTCCGTTTCAGTTGAAAATGTCGGGTCGACCCGGTTCAGATGATGGGGCTGTCTTGCCTAATGGGCTTTTGTTGCATTTGTACTTGGACCCTGAATTGAGCCTAGTATAGTGAAATTGGCATAATCAGCTGAGCCCAATCTAATAATTAAAGCAGAGTCCAATTCTGTCCACATAAAAGATGCCGTTGGATTTCTCTTTCCCGTACCAATTAATATGACAAATGAGCTAATATTGTTTATGACCCATTATTGGAGGTGGTAAAATTTCTCGCGGCGATGGGGCTTTATGAAGATCCGCCTCAAGTAGAGAGTAATTTAGATATTTTTTAAAGATGAAGTTAGCGATGGGGCTTTATGAAGATCCGCCTCAAGTAGAGAGTAATTTAGATATTTTTTAAAGATGAAGTTGGCGATGGGGCTTTATGAAGATCCGCCTCAAGTAGAGAGTAATTTAGATATTTTTTAAAGATGAAGCTGAGTTGGATATTGTAATATAAATTTTAATTAAATTTGGATTGAATTTAAAAGTAAGTTAATTTCTTTAGGTCTACTCTAAATAATCGATTTAAAAATAAAATTAAAAAAAATACTATAAAAATATTTATTTATACAAATCAAAGTTCATTACGTGCTAAATTTGAAAATATAAAATTTATTTATATTATATTTTTAAAAAAATTTATTCTTATTCATTTTTTTGTTTTTAATTTTTTTCTTTATTTTTTTAATTATATTTAATATTAGACACTTACTTCTAATTTAGAGTGAACTCATTTGTTAAAAAAAAAAAATGAAGATAAACAAACAAAAGAGATAAATAATTTTATTATTATTCTTAATTTACTAGTCATCACTCATCTAACTCAAAAAAATTTTATTTTGTGTTATAGGTTTGAAAGGAATGTTAATATAGACTTAATGTTTGAATTACAAATAAAACATGATGATTTAGACGTTAAAGTTCAAAGAAACCATTAATTTTTGTAATTTTTAAATTTTAATTATTGTTATTAATTTTTAAAATTAGTAGTTGAAGATTTAAAGACTCAATATAATTTTTATTTTTATGTGATGTTTACAAAAAAAAAATTATATTATAATTGTACGAGATAAAAAACTATTTTATAAAATTAAATTGATATAAATAAAATAATATTTAAGAAATTTAAAAAAATTCAAGTATTGAATACCCATAGAAATTTTTTATTTCAAATTTGAATTACATATACTAAGTATATAGTAAATATAAAAATTCTCACACCGTTCAAATAAGAAGATAAGAATTATTATCCATGTCTCAATCCGTCCTATTGTCATCTCTACCCATTATATAAATATAAGTAAACGAAGTGGAGTTTAATGAAAAAAAAAAAGGAGAAAGAAAAACTTATATTGATTTTATAATTTTAGAAAAAAACTAAAATCTAATAGAAATGAGATAACATCATTTCTATGTTGCTATGTTGGCATCTAAGTGGCCATTTTCTCTACAACTTTCTCTGTCTCTAAACTCAAAGAAGCTCCTCAGTCTTTTATTAATTATTTAAGTAGCTAGTTTCATAATTGAGAGAACAACTATTCAAACCAAATAAAGATAAAATAACACTCAAAATGAAATGAATGGCTTGTTGAAAAGCCTAGAATAATTAGGTCATCCATCCTTTATCTATCTTTAACAGAGATCTCTTTTTAACGGGATATTAACACTGTCAGCCCTTGAGGTTTAACGAAATTACATTATAATGGCATTTTTTTCTTTAATAACATTGTCACCCCTTCTAACTACCTCATTAACTTGCCGTTTTGTCACTATTTCTTACACATATAAAAGAACTAAAATACCCTCATTTATTGTTGACCTAATAATTTTCAATACAAAAAAAAAACTCTTATCACCGAAAATAATTCTACAAATCTAATCATATATAAGGGTGACAAATCATTTCAAATTCAACAGTTTAAAAAAAAAATAATGGTTATATCAATTTTAAATTCTTAAAATTAAAGATTTTTTTTTAGTTTTTTTTCTTGATAATTGACAATTTGATATCTCTTTTCAATCATTACTCAAGTAAGTGCCTTTATCAAAATTTTAATTTTATGTAATTAAATCAGATTAATCTCAATCCCAATGTTATCTAAAGAATATCTAAAATTTAAAAATATATTAAAAAAATTATTAAAAAAACTATATGCTTGAAACTTAAGAGTATATCTTTATATTATTTCAATTTATATAATACAAACCATAAAAAAATATGAGAAAATATTAAAATTTACTATAGATTAATTATTAGATTTGAAATATTAATTAACCTAAATTTAATTTAATTAAATTTATCAAATTATTTGTTTATATTTATTTTTATAATACTTTATAAGAGTTTTTACGTATTTAAATTATTGAAGTTTCTTTCAAAAGAAAAATTATTGAACTTGGAATAGTTTGACACATGCATAATTAGATTTATGAAATTTTGTTATTAATCTTATTTTTAAAAATGTTTTTAGTGATAAGAGATTTTTTTGTATTGGAAAATTAATTCAACTATAAGTGAGGGTATTTTAATTCTTTTGCATGCGTAAGAAATTGTGATAAAACGGTGACTTAACAGATGATAATTAGAAGGGGGTGATAGTGTTATTAAAGAGAAAGACGTCATTATAGTGCAATTTTGTCAAACCTCAAGGGGTAACAGTGTTAATACGCCCTTTTTAACAACAGTCATCATCTTATTCATGTGTAAAAAAGAAAGAAAGAAAGAGAGAAAGATTCTTTTACATGTACAAATCCCAATGATGGTGAGCGGTAATGATTCTAATGAATATGACTTTTCAAGTTCCTATAATTTCGTTTTAAAATCACATCGTGTCATCTTTACACGTTTTTGTGATCAATCAAGAGCTCACAAATCCCACGACATGTTTGAACCCAAATTTACATCCTAAAATTTGATCTCAAGAACAATGTCATCTTTTATTTTTTAAATTATTTAAAAATATATTTTTATTTTTTAATTATTTTTTATTTTTTTATAGTGTTTTTTTAAATAAAATAATACTGTCATTACATAAATTATAAAATTTTAAATATTATAATATTAATGATAAGTCAACAATTTTATGATGGCCAAAAAGTTTAAAAATAAAAAGATAAAATTACCTTGAATTTAAATATCTTTTTTCATATATATATATATATATATGTTAATCCTTTGCCTTTTCCTTAGATATGGTTGAAATATGTATAAAAAAATAATTTATCTAAAAATAATAATTACATAGTTGAAAATAAGTGGTGGGACAAGAGGATGAAGATATATTAATAATAGGAGATGTCACAAAATGTCAAAAACAGGCATCGAAATCAAACGAAAACAAAAAAAAAAATTGTCAAATTCAGGTAAGTAAAAAAAAAAAAGGTGGGGGGGCGGGAGGACCCCCCACGTCACCATCAGCCGCGTATGAGTTGGTGACGACGTGGCGGTCATTAAACGGATATGGAATAACATGACCATGGGTGACGCAACCGGACAACGACTTGTCGTTTGCTTGCATTGCATCGTAAATGTGGGGGTGGCGTGGCGTGGAGTGGGGTGGGGGCGACCCACAAAGGAAATCGAAGAAGCTTCGTCGTTCGTGCCAACAAACAAAACTGCCACTTCTCGGCTGCGATTAAGTACGGCAAGGCCTACTAAAAGAAAACTTGAAACAAGAGAGAAAAATTAATTGGCCAAAAAGCTAAAAACATAATTATAATTCCATGAAAGTTCATTTCTTCTATGTATGAGTTTAGATTTTCACTATTTGAAGTTAGATTTTGGTTAAAGAGACTCAACATAATTATATATATATATATATATCATGGATATAGAAAATATATTAATATACAACACTATATGATCATTAAAGAATAAAAATAATTAATAATCTAAAAAAAACATTTATGTCTCATAAACGATATACGATCTTAGAAATTAAAGAATTAGAGTATAATACAATGAGGTTAAGATTATAATACAAAAATAAAATAAAATTTTAGACAATTTAAAAGATCCAACCTTTATATTAATAAGACTTAAACTTAATATTTTTTTCCTTAATTTTGATAAAAAAAAAAATATATTAAATTATTATTATCCTTTTTAATTTTTTTTTTAAATTAAGATTAAACTCAACATAAGAAAAGGGGGGAAATTAAATCTTGTGGGTTTATATATAAAATTATAAGAAAGTGAAGAGAAAGAATAAAGAATAGGGATTAAATTTTTTTTTATATATTTTACTAACAAATTAAATAAAATAGAAAATTAATATACATATATAATTATAAGACATAAAATAATAATGGACTTTAATTTTATAATAAACCTTATGTTAGAAATAAGTTTATAATATTTATCCCAATTACTTAGAAAGTTGAGGGTTAATTGATAAAACTACTCTTCTATCATTTTATATAGATAATTACATTAGCAAGCAACTCTTAGGTCTAGAGGGTCATGCATATAAAGCCCTTTAAGCCTAAAGTAATTTCATTCTTATACTAAATGTATGTTTCATTGGGTTTTTTTATTAATTAAAAGAGTTTTTTTAATGTCAATTTTTTTTTAAATTTTTTATAACGTTTAATTGCAATTAAAAAAGAATTTTTGGATATTAAGAAAAATTATTTTTTCTTTATTTGCAAGAATTTAAAATTTAAACTTTTAATAGTAGAGTTTTTTGAGTCTTTCTTTTTTATATTGATGTATTGATATATGTACCTTAATAATATTTTTTAATTCCATAGCATACCGTTAATAAATATAAACTCTATTCATTGCAACCACCATATCTCTACAAGGTTCTATTAAATTTTTTTTTGTCATAGATACTTATTATTTAATTTATTTTTAATTTTTGTATTAAATACAATAACTTATTTAATTCGTTGATTGTTATATATTAATTTTATTTAAATTTTTGTAAATTTATATATATATATTAATGTTTAAAGGTAATATAAACACAATCTCCATAGATATTTGATAACTAATATTAATAAAAAAAAAATTATTAAGAGAAAAGAATGACTTTAATCGATGATAAAAAGATGTCAATAAAGACTTTTTTTAAAAAAAATAATTGACTTGACAACATAGTGAACTATGTGGTAAACCACTAACACAACACTCTATTTTAGGCATAAATTAGCTTTGTTTGCTTTTTCCAAGTGGGGTATGGTTTCAAAAAATTAGAGGTGACTTGTCTGTGAATCTTTAAAAGTTAAGAAGATATATGTGTCTCTAAACAAGATTATATTCTTGCACTCCTATGTAATTATCAAGTTTGCAATTCAAAAAAAAAAAAAAATTCAATTACAAATACGTCTAAAAATTGATATTCTTGACCAAAAGTCATAAAAGCATCAACATTAGAAATAAACTTACGCATCTCATTGTGGTCACACTATTAGAAAAAGTTAAAAGAAATAAATCTTATTGTAAGCTTCTAAGAAGTTTCCCATTTACTTAGAAAAAAAATATATCGGTTTTCGAGAATCTATGGGTTATTTCTCATATTGAAATGTATGCAATGCAAGACACAAATCATGCAACATCTAGAAGAAGGAATATTAAGTGTGAACATTGGTGATGTTATGCATATATAATAATACGAGCTATGCTTTTGTTTAATTGTGTGAAAATGATCCATGCATATCTAATATAGCTAGTAAGTATATCTAAATTCACATACAATTATTGCAACTACTCCTTTGTCAAAAGATTAAGATAAAGATTATTGATACTAAAGATTTGAAAGGTCAATATTTTGTGAAATTTTTCACCATTTACTATCGTGGAATCATGATAACTTTGATATAATATAGAAAAAAATAATATTATATATTTTAAATTTGTATCTTAAATTATATTTTAAATAATGATGTGTTAAATAATCTTTGAGTGTAATAAATAATTTTATAATTTATATTATTTTATCGTTTAATAATTATTTAATATATTTTAATTTAATATATAATTTAAGATGTTTAATATTATTAGAAAGAGTATGTGTTAATGCAACAAATAGCAGAACAAACACAAAGTTGATTGAAATAACAATTGAGTTCTTCATCGTCTATGCACTCATTTCCTTGTATGTTTTACAAAGTACACGAGTTTGTAATTTCTTTTTTTTTTTTGTTTCTTTTTTTTTTTAAGGAGGATTGTGATGATAGGAGAAGATATATTTATTGAAAGAAAAGAAAAATCGATCGAAGAGAAGTTGTAGTTAGAAAAAGACTTGACGAGTCTTATCACCCAAAATATTATAATTTGAAATGCATTGAGAAAACTGTATTGATGAAAGCTACAACTAAGAAATTGAAGGTAGACAAATCAAGCAAATCAACAGAACGAAAAAAAAGTCCCACCAAAAGTAAAAAGATAAGTATTTAAGACCAATTTTAGCCTGTTTACATCCTATTGATAAATAATTTTGAATGAAAATGCTATATATATATATATATAGATAATTAAGTTTCTTAATTCAGAACTTTCGGAGTCAATTTACATAATTGTCCTTGAATGCCTTTTTGAATATAGTAAGAATCACAATATTTTCATTTAAAAAATGACAATTTAACGTTTAAGTCAGTATTATTCCAAAACAGAAATACCATTGTGTGTATAAATGTCTGAGAAATATCTTTCTCCCTTAACAAGCAAAAATGAAGAGTTTATATAGGTTTAAATTTTAAGAGTTATTATTAAATAAAAATAAAAATTTCAATTAAATTTGATAATGAATGTTATTAACCTTCAATTTAATACAATTCAATAATCATCAATTCAATTCAATAGTTATCAATACAATTTAATAATTATTAATGCAATTTAATAGCTATCAATATAAGAAAAATAATAACATTTTAGTCCCTTATTTTATGGGTATATACTAACTTAATCTCTCATGTTTCAATAATTATTATGTTAATCTTTGTCGCTTGAAATTTGTTGTTAAATGTTTACATTTTTTTCTGTTTTTACTATAATACCCTCAGTCAAATGTCCACTAATCATCTGACATGTATTATGACTTAATTTTTTAAAATTTTTATTAAAAATAAAATAAAATAAAATAATTAAAAATAAAACTGCTACCATCACCGACAAACAGCGATCGGTCAGTCGTCAGTCACATTTTTTAGTGACATTTTGACGATAAAAATTATCCAATTTTATATCATTTGACTTTATTTTTCGTGATCTATATAATGATTGGGTCATTTTTTTGTAAAATAAATGTAAAAAAAAATGTCAAAATTAATAGAGGAGGGGCGGTGGCCATTGCCGCTTGCCGTCAAAAGGTAGGGGAGGTGTCCTCACCTATGGATAGATTGGCAGTCAATTTATTCATAGGTGGGGGCGATGACTTGATGGCGAGTAGCGATGGTTGTTGTCCCTCTCCCATTATTTTTGGTATTTTTTGCATTTTTTTGAAAAGAAAAAAAAACTCCATCATTATGTAGATAATAAAAAATAGAGTCCAATGATGTAAATTTTGATCTTTATTAGTATCCCACTAAAGGTGGGCAAAATAAATCGGGAACCGAACCAAACCGGCTAGTTCGGTTCAATTTGGTTCGATTTTTTTAAACAAAAAATCAGTTCGATTTTTTGGAAAAAAATCAACCAGTGCAGTTCAATTTTCTTAAAAAAAATAGGAAAAAATTGAAAAAACAGAATCGAAAATTAAAAAAATTCATAATTTAAAATAAAAAAGTCGAAAAAGCCGAGCCGAACCGAACCGAAAAAATCGATTCTACCCGGTTCAATTTTTTCCATTAAAAAAATTAATTTCGATTTTATTTATCAAAAAAAGCGAACCGGACCATGCCCACCCTTATATCCCACCATTGTCAAAAAAGGGCGACTGGCCGATTGCCGTTTTTCAGGGTGGGTAGTAAATATATTAATTATTAATTAATTATTTTATTTTAAAAATATATTTATTAAACATATAAATTAATTACATGATGTCACGTGTCATTTGTAATTAATTATATTATAACATGTGTCTTTTATTTATTAAATATATATTTATTAATTTACTTTTAAAAAAATTTATTCCTTAAAAAATATATTATTAAAAATATTAACCAATTACATGATGACACGTGTTATTTGTAATTAATCATATTATGACATGTGTCCTTTTATTTAAAATATATTTATTAATTTACTTTTAAAAATATTTATTTTTTAAAAATATATATTCATTAAAAATATTAACTAATTACATAATGACATGTATCATCATTAACTTATTAGATTATGACACATGTCATGTTACTTATTATATTATTGTTCAAACTAACATTTGTCAATTTTATTTTATTAATGGCAAAAGTACTTTTTTTGTCCTTAAAAAAGCTAATTTAACAGTAAATTTCTAATAACAATGATTAACATTGTAATTATTAAAACGTAAAAGACTAAGTTAGTATAAACTTATAAAATAAGTGATTATTTTTCTATGTAATTCAATAATATTTATACAATTCAATAATCATCAATATAATTCAATAATATAACTTAATAATCATAAATCGGTAGTACGCTGTAATTAGTTGGTATTAATTATATTAATTTTGGAACCTACAAATACATATTATAATTATGTAATTGTGGTAAAGGTTGCTTCAATCAGAATCGAAAAGATGTGGACCATGAAATTATCTCATACCAACCTTTGGATCAAATGATCGAGATGATGATCGACGACCTAAAATTTTTGTCTGGTTGCCCAACTGAATTCTTTGATTCTATTTTTGAGTCAAGGATATTAATATTATGTAATTGATTTACGTACGTACACCAAAATTCATATACATATCTAGGCTTCAATTACACATGATTTTTTAAAAAAAAATTCCATTTAATTCAGAAAAATAATGCTACAATAATGGATTGAAACGAGTGAAAAAAAATGTGTTTAAGGGATCCAGGAAATTTCAATTTTGTTTTGTGAAAAAAAAAATCTATCAATAAAATATCTGTCAAACAGAAGTCTTGATCAGCAAAACGACCATCAATACAGACCGAATGTCTATTTCAAATAAAGAAGAGTAGGGCAAACAGTAAATATCATTAATTCATGAGTGGGTTTTTTTAATTTAAGGCTATATTTTGAATGAATAATTGAATGTTATATTTCTAAATTAATGTTATTATATTAAAAATAAATTTCATTTTTCATTTGTGAGCAAATTCACAAAACAAAAAGCAGTTTTTGGAAAATGATAATGAACTTTTCTATGTGCAATTAAAGAAATAACCCTAAATGGTTTATATAGGTTGATATAGGGACAAGAAACTTAATTTCCATTTTATCTAAAGAATCAGAGGGAATAATTGACATTAATATATTGTTAATTATTTTTTAATCCTTAAGCTATCCGTACAACTATTCTTCATAATTTACAATAATTCTAAAACAGAGAACTATATATCTTTATATTCGGGAATAACTATCTGTTCTATTAAGGATGGAGAATTTTTCTCTCAAAATAAGGAAACAAACTATCTTCGATTATCTTTATAGGAGTGACAAAACACTCTCACATAAAAAAAAACAACAACAGCTCAGCTTAATTAATTGCACCCAAAAAAAAAATTACAGACGAAAAGGTGTAGCCTGTACATGCATGTACAAATTAATCTAAGCTGCATATAATGTTATTTTGTGGAATTTTCAAAAGGACAATAATTAAGTCGGTGAAAACAATAAAAAAAAAAAAAGAGTGTGTTTTGAACAATTTACGCGGATTGGAGATGATAATGAGCTAATGGTAATGCTAAAAGAAAATAAATAAAAGCCAAGAAGGAAGCAGCTAATTGTTTTGGTGGTGGGAAAAAAATAAAATAGAATAATCAAAAGCGATGGAGGCTAGTGATTGGTTGGTGCTGCCATGTTTTCATGCAACAAATCAGGGCCAGGGGCTTAATTAATTCTTTGATTGATTAATAGGTATAAAACAGGACCAGAATATGCTGTGTTTTGTAAGCTTTGCTTTTTGCTTTTTGTTTTTTGCTTATTTTGTTTGTTTTATTGCGTATTCCTTGCTGCAATAAAATATGGAGAAGCTTGCTAAAAGAATAAAAAGGGGTTAAGTTTCCTGCAAGTTTTATGAAAACAAGAGGAAGCTTTGCTTTGAATAGAATGTATATTTATGAACACACACCACACATATATTCATCATTCACGTGATCAATCAAACCGATTCCCCTCTTCTAATTTCTATCCATTTATCTATTTCAGTGGACAATGGGCGCCTTTGCTTTTTTTTTTTTTTTTTGTTTCCCTTCAACTTGCAGGTATTTTCTGTTTTCTGTTATCTGCTTTTCTTTCACCTTTAATCTGGCTGATGGTTAATTATCAGTTGAAATGGACCTACTAACTTTATGTATTCACACACACACACACACACATATTACCAATCTGATCAAAATAAGAACACGGGTATATATGTAAAGTACTTCATATTGATGATCATGTTACTTGTATCCTTATTATTATTTTTTTTTTTTATCTGGGTTTTGAAAATTATTTCCGGGTTATGTACATATGGATGGGAAATCCCAAGATAAAGATTCTCGCCTGAGATGAGCTTTTGAAAGGGGTTGTGATCCAAGTTCATTATTGCTGGTAACAGCTTGGCTTGTGCAAAGTACAAACAGGAACATAATGGCAGCAACTAGGCACGTGTAATAAGTAATTAATTTAAGTTTCTTAGGACAGAAGATTAAGCCTTGTTCAAGAAAAATAAGCTATGACTATTATTGTCACTTTGTCTGTAATACTTTGAACTGATCAAATGTGAAAGAGAGATGAGCATCTGCTCCATAGATTCAGGGAATGATGCACGTGATTCATCATTTCAGTATTATACTTAATTAATTATCTCAATTAAGGGGTTAACTCATTCAAAGTGTATATCCACTTGTCCAGCTATCACAAGAGCTTGAATGCGATGGCAAATCAATCCATAATTTCTAATTAGCAATTTTAATTCTTCTTCTTCTTCAAGAAGAGAGGAGAAAAAAAGAAAGAAAGAAACACTTAATGTGAGCTTTTTTGACCCATCTAATTCTCTTTTTTCACTTTTGATAATTATTTAACTTTCTCAAAAGAAAATGATAGCTGCTAATCTTCTGAACAGTGCAGTTTATGCTGCAATATATCAACAATATTTAACCCAATGGGGATATTGAGTGTAACTTGAAAATGGAATGAGAGCTAGCAAATTTTAAGAGCGTGAAAGAATATAGATAAGAAGATTAATAAAAAATAAAGAGCAAATATTTCACTAATATATATAAAAAGAATAGATCATGTACAAGCGTTATCTGCTATCAAATGAAATTTGATTTGAAAAACTTCTTGACACCATGAATTAATAATAATCTGATCTATACAAGTATTTCAGATTAATACAAACAATATAATATATAAATTACCTATTGGGGAAGACTATTTTAAAAATCATACATTCCTAAAAATTTATGAAACAAGCTAGCTGCTGCAAATTAAACATAGATCAGTAGTCCCAGAAGCTATCCAGTTCAGCAATGGAAGGACCCTCAAGATCTTCATAAGAGTAGTTGCCTTTGGAAACAACCGATGATATTTCTGTAGTAGCGTTCACATCAGTGCTAAGTCCTGTGTCTTGTGAGCGGCTGATCACAGATTGGTTAGAAGAGAATTGCTCAACTTTGCATTGGCTTTCCAATCTAGACGCTTCAACGTTGTTGCCTGCTGCTAATGCTCTTAAAATGGCCTGATCGTGATGATTTTCCCTGAATCCTGAACCCATTAAGCTTGAGATTGCACCAGTATTTCTTCCAGATTGATGTAAGTAGCCAGGATTTGGATTGGTTTGATAGGAGAGAAGTTGATTCTGGAATGGAATTTGAGGGTGGAAATTGGAGCTTTGTGGTAGGTGAATGAAACTCTGGTCGTTGTTCATGTTTGTGGGGATGTAAGAGAGGTAATTTCCATCTGAAGATCTTGAAATTGTTGATGGGTTAATGCCTTTGAATTCATTTTCACCATCTGTATAGCTTGAACTTGGTTTGCTGGAACTGTAAGGAGGATCCATTAGAGGTGGCAGTGAACCAGTATCAAATAAATCATCTCCAAGAGAGTTTATACTTGACAGGCCCTGAATTATTAGACTCTTCTTAATCCCTGTGTTCTTGTGAAAAACCCTACAAACAACCCATTCATCCTGAAAAAAAAAAAAGAATCAATTTAGTACCGATTCAGCTTCATTAACACAAAAGCTAACACAATTACAGGAATTAAAGAGGCCCCATGAAAGGTAAATCTCAACCAACACAAAAGTTAAAATGATTAAAAAAAATTGAAAAAGACTTGAATCATGAAAAATCTAAATATAACCTTTAACAATCAAAGATTAAAAAAAAAAAAAGTTAAAAAATTTCCAAAAAAAGAAAAAATTGAAAAGAGCATTTATATCAAGTTACCTTTGCAGCTTTGGGAAGATTGTAGTAAGAGAATTTGCCTTCCAATCTAAATTCATGCATGACCCAATTGGTTTTTCCACCTTTTGGAGCTCTTCCTTTGTAGAAAACAAGAGTCTTCTTCATACCAACAAGGCAATTTTTCTTTTTATAAATTTCTCTGTCTTTGCCAGTTGCCTTCCAATATCCAGCTTCCGTTGCTCGATTCGTTCGCATACCAGTTGGATATTTCCTGTCTCTTTGACAGAAGAAATACCATTCCTTCTCTCCCATCTTCGCCTTCTCTGCAAAACACAATTATATACATCTGTTAAGACCAAAAAGGAAAAAAGTTCATCATCCACATGCAAAAGAAGAAGCTTACTGGGCAAATCCCACGGCTCGGACTTGTTCAAATCAACTTCACCAATAGCACATGCAGTGAAGCTGCTTTTCATGACCTTCTCCATGAGATAATGGGTTATGATCTCTTCATCAGTGGGATGAAAACGAAAGCCGGGTGGCAAATCCATGACCTCCTCGCCTTTGTTCACAACTGTTGCTTCTTCCATGGCTAGCTGGCTAGCGCTAAGAAGAACAATCAAGATAACAAACACAGAAAAAAGCAGTATGGAAATTGGAAGCGTATATGAAGAAAGAAGGTGGTAGCTGAAACAGAAAGAAGAGATATAAGATAAGATAAGGAGCAGTTAAGAAAGTAGAACAAAGGGTGAAAAGAGTGCTTAAATAGAGGAGCTTGTGCAAGAACCTCAGCCTCAGCCTCAGCCTCAGCCCTCATTTGAAGATCCGTAGGCTGCAAGGCACTTCCAGGAGAAGCCTCAGAGAGAGAGAGAGAGAGAGAAGTTGACAAAGACTTTTCAATTATGATTTTAGTTTTAATTTTTAATTTTGTAATGTTATTATTTTATTATGTGGGGGGGGGGGGGGGTGGGGTTTTCCTTCCTTCCTTAGCTATATCTAAATATCTACTACCCGTTTTGAAAATGAATGTGTGAAAATAAAGAAAATGGTTAAAAAAGAAAGTTTCTCAATTCTTATGTTGGATTTGGCTTTTCTGGGGACCCATGTTTTCATACTATTTTTCGCATTAAAATAAAGTGTGATCTTTCTCAAGAATTTCATTGCATCTTCTTATTCATTTATTTATATAACAATTAATATTCCCATTCCCACTTCTTCTTCTTTTTTTTAACGATTAAAATACATCATATTATGTACAATCATTTACAGATCATCACATAAAATAAATTTAATTACGCGATTTAAGGTTAAATAATTTGAATATGCTAACTAGTTGGGTTATAGTAATTCACCCAATGAATTTGGTCAATTTGAAATTCTTTTGGTATGGATAGGCTGGCTAGCTACTTGATGTGGATATATATATATATATATATATAATTATATGTACTTAGGTATATTATATGACTAAATATGCAATTGGAATTTGGAATAAAGAGATGATTCTATGCAAATGCATAGTAGACCACAAAAAAATGGAGGGAATTTAGTGAAACCCTAAAGTCAAAAAGATTATGAAAATGAGAAAGAAAAGAAGAAAAAAAAAAGGTGAATTTCCATATCAAGTTTACAAAAAAGCCAGCTAGCTTACTTTTATTACTTATTTGGTTCTTCACTTTTTATTTACTTATTAGAATAAATAAATACTTTTCATCTCTTTTCTCCTTATTTTTATGAAGAAAAAAAAATACAAAAAAGTCAATAAATAGGGCACAAAAAAAAAAAAGTGCCATTGTTTTGATCTACATAAAAGATGGGCTACTTTTTAATTGCTTGCCAAACAAAATAAATGTGACAATGAGAAATAAGTGCTCTTTATGAGATTGAAAATATTTTCCATGTGCAGTTGGCAGGTGCTTTGAATTTAATTTTCTCGAGCAAACCTTTTTGTTCAAAGAGAAAATAATAATACACATTAATATGTGCTCTTTATGAGAATGAAAATATTTAGATAGATGGATATTTAATAGATTAAATTTATATAATTTGATAAATTGTAAAATCTAAATTAAAGTTAAAAAAAAAAAAGCATAATAACTGTAACAATAGATTAGCTGTATTATAATTTGACCTATAAAAAAATACAGAGAACCCATGGCCACGTTTCCAATTCAATGACAAAGCCAAACGCGGTGTTAGTTATAAAAAGTTAAAACATTCCGGCGCCGACACATGGAAAATCTATGCGTATATTGCAGTGGCAGCTGCATAGAATTTGTATACAACTTATTTTTTAAAAAACTAAAACAACAAATCATCATTCATCACCGTTAATGATTGAATAAATTAATCTAACGATAAAAGATTAATGCAAATTAATCCAAATCAAACGAAGTCGATCGGATTAGGTGGTGGGTCCACCGAACCCCCTCCCACGTGGTGACATCTCAAGTTTGTCATATGCCGAGTCAGATCTTGCTTTTCGGCTACTGTCATGCTACGTTTCCACTACAGAGTGGTTGATTGTTAAGGAGGATAGTATCATCCGGATCCCTTATTTCCTTAAATTTTTCATAAACTATGGCGTAATTTATCATTTAAATCAAATAAGTCCCCACTGCTTACCATTAATTCGTTAAATAACGCTATCTATCTATTTATATATATATATATATTTAAAATCTATTTAATTTTTATTTAATATAAAATATAATATTATAGAAATTTATTTGATATAAATAAATTAACTATGTATTTAATAAAAATATCATAAATTAAAGAATCAGACGTCACTACCGTTTTGTTTATAAAGTATTCATTGATGTAGATGGTGAGATAAGGAAAGAAATACTTAAGTATTAAAAAATAATAATTTGGAGGAGGGAGAATAACGTGTGGAGCCCAGGTTCTAGGGTGGGGATTGAAATGGAAGGCAACACTCCTCTAATTCTTCTTCTATATTTTCTTAACTTGAAACTGTTGACTTTTTCACCAAAACGAAACTGCAAAGCAAAGGAGAGGTGGCTGACGAATGACGATTGGTGACGGCAGGGGACACGCCATCACGTTTTTATATTTATTATTCATGCCGTGGCGTGTTTTTATGAGTCTACCTAATTGCTATCTTATGTGTGTACGTAGCAGAACACAACTCTTTTAAGTACTGATGTCATTTGGGGGAATATTCCCTTTTCGGTTAATTTCATCCCAATCCAATCCAAATTTCTTATAATTAATTTGATCAAATTCTATGTTCTTTTAGACTCATTCCAATCCAACCCTTATATATAAATTCATACAATTCCAATTTGTTATTTGATATTAACTTAAAATAGTATTGGAGTTGATTTCAAGTGCATTAAAATTGAGCTAGATGATTCATTTCATAGTTTATATATATACAAAAAAATAGAAAACAATTTAATTAATCTAATTAGACAATGTAAATTAAGTACATATGAAACCTAATACAATTTCATTTTAATATTTGAATAAAACGAAATTCGATCTAATTAATTAGAAAGACTTAACTTATGTTTTAAGCAACTCTAGTAATTTTCTTTTTTAAAATTATTTGTTTTGTCTTTTTCTTTTTATATAAACATCAACCACATAAGCAATGATTTGAGTATGTATATACTCAAATTGTTATCCATAAGATTCGTATTGCGATTACAATACAAGGACTTATTAATAAATTATTGAAATATTATCAAATATTATGACTTAGAGTAATGTTAGACGTTTTAAATGATATTTTAAAATTTTTTAATCACAAATAGTTTTTTAATTATTATTTTATTATTTAATAATTATTTAATACTTTAATTTAAAAAATAAAACATTACTCTATGACTTTGACTTATGAGATATTATCATTAAAGAACTTTATTATGCACTCACTCCAACTTTATAATTTTTTTTTAAGTGTACAACACATTTACACATTTACGACACACGTCTACAAACTATAATTGAATTTTTAACTTGAGTGAGTATCACAAGAGAAATTAACCAATTCAACTAACACCATCTGTTCCCACTCTAACCTTATAGTAATTCAATTTTACCCTACTTTATAGATTTACCTAACCAATCAATAGATTAATCAAAATAAAGTAACAAAGTGAAGCATGGATAATTTCCCAAATAGTGGTAGTTGTCTTGTGAAAAGTTATTAATTACTTGGACTAAAGTAATAGCCACAAACACTAAACTAAGATTCTTTCTCACATAATATAAATAAATAATATGGTGGGGGCTTGCAAATACTATAGTGGTAGGATCTTCCTCTAAATTTGAGCCATAAGATAAGATCATCATACCATACCATGATGTCATTCAAGCTTCGCCAATAATTCATGGCTAAGCTATACTAGTTTATAAAATAATCCTCCAATTTGAGAATCACCATCATTCATTCCCCCCTCTTTTGAGCTCATATAAAATATTTTCTCTTCATTGGCACAACTTAAATCTTAATCTCTTAATCAAAATAATACATTCTACAAAAATGGGTTATGTTATGGTAGAGTTGCTGTGTTGCTGCAACCATTGTAATTGAAATAATTGAAAAATTTTAACAACAAATTTGATTTTGATCAAACTCACTATAGTATAATTTAATTTAAATAATACTTTTATGTAAAAAGGGATCAATTCTCACATTTAAATAAATGTATATGTATTTTTGTGTATATATATTAAAGATTTATTTTTAATATTAATATTTAATCTTCACTTATTAGTTTAAATTTTTGGACTCAGTAATTAACTAATATAATATGATAATTAAGGTCTTGAGTTAGAGTTCTTATGTCTTTATTTTTTAATTTATTTCTTTGTTTCATTCTATCGATGATCAATTATAGTTCTGACTTATTAAAATTTACATTTTACTTTTTGTTTTAATTTATAAAAGATTCACTCTGATTTGGACTTATTTGAATTTACATTTTATGTAAAGAAGACTGTTTAAAGATTATTTTTTAATATTAATATTAAATCTTTATTTATTAATTTAAATTTTTTGGTTGATTGATTAACTAATAATATATATATATATATTACTTTTTATACTAGTTGAAAAAAATTTGAATTCCCTTTCCTTCTAGTTAAAGAAGAAACGTAAAGTATCTGTTACGTTAAGAGAAAATTTTGAGAAACCAAAATCACAATCTAAGAAATTGAATTGTAACATATAACTTAAAAAGTTGAACACAAGACTTAGAAAAATGAGAGGGTTGCATAAAACACTCACTGTACTGTAACCCAACCCTCATGATAGTTATTAGTTATAATATTAGGATTGGGCTCTAAAATTCCACCAATATTGTTTCATGGGTTGAGACAGTTGGCTGGCATTGAGACAGATAAGAGAATAGCACAAGGCCGCAGTCACATGTCACCTTGATTAATAATCTTACTTCTTCTTAATTACTAATTTAATTAATTGTCAGATTTGATTCATTCAAAGTCAATCTAATTGACTTTTTCTTTATTGTTTGGTGGGTTTTTTTTTTTATGTTAGATCTTTCCGGGCTAAGCTTCCCCGACCCAAATATCTTTTTTCTTTTTTTCTCTTTTGTTTAAAAAACAAAGCAAAAAATTATATGATTCGTTAAGATGATTACACATAACTGCCCTAACCATAAAACTAACCGACTAAAAATTGAGAAGAAAGAGAGCATCCCAATGAGTCAATGACCGACCAAATATTGTGACAGATGTGTCTTTATCCTGATTACAACTCAAAACCCTTGAAAGAAAAAAGTTCATAATTACTTGTCAAATTTGCTAATCTAATTTAATTATGCTGATCTTTGAGTTCATTGGAGTTAGTTAAGGGGTGAAGGTGATGGCATACGTAAAGCTGATGTGGAGTGGCAAGGGACCGAAAGCTAGCTTGTGTTCTAGCAGGTTTTGTACCAAAATTTGTAGCCCACAGCCTGACTGGTGACTTCATTGCGGTTTCAGTTTCAGCCTTTCAGGTTTGGTTATTGCTGCTTCATAGTTCATACGACAACAAGATTTGAAATTGTTACTGGGTCTGGGATTCCTTTCTTTAAAACATATATTTTAAGTCCATCTTCGTATACCCTTTCTCCTGAAATGATTTAATGCTCAAGTAAATTCATCAATGGAGACGGGAGAGAGAGAGTAGGTACTACTACCATATAACATATTGAGCTACAGTCTGCAGATGAAGCACATGGCCAAATCGTGATTGATGTGAATTACAACTGTCCATTCCTTTGTCGTCAAAATTCAACTGCAAAACATCTTTAGTAATTATTTTATATGAGAACTTTAAATTTAGAATCACCATACTATAAAAATAATAAAACTCATCATTTTCCTCAAATTAAAAATGTAACTCATCAAAAATAATCATTTTTATAACTGCTCTTTAATAAACCTCCGGATTAAAACATCTTCTAATCATAAGACTAGTATTTTTCCTTTTGAATTAACTATTTTTTCTAGCCATAATATATATATTTTTTTTACCTTTAACTATTTTAAACTTCAAGTATTTATCACACTTCTTGCACTCTTACCTCTTGATTATTAGTATATTTAACAAACATCATCCAAACTTTAGATCTTTGTCTTGATGTTGTTGCTGTTGTTATTAATGATGAAGTTTTAGCCTCTCTTTTTTTGACACTTTCAAAGGAGGTGACATTATAATTTGTGTATGTTCTTACTTTTTTTTTTCACTAGTCAAAATTATAACACTTTTCTCTTATTGACTACAAATGATGGGCATATGTAGTGGTGATTCTGGACTCATAGGTTTAGGTGAGTTCATTGAACTCAAATCTTCACTCTTCTAAAAAAAATATAAAAATTTAAATTATTCACAATTCTATATCGTTAATAATAAAATAATTAAAAAAAAGAACCAAATAATATTTATTCTCATTCAATTCCGAAAAAAAAGAAATAAACAATGATAGAAATACATTCAAGAATAATATGAATGAACAATGATAAGAGTCATAATTGATATATAAAAATTAAAATAAATTAAATAATGCTAAATAGATTAATGTGCTAAAAACATGGGTCTAATGACGTGCCAAAAAAAACTTAGGCATGTTAAATAATTTAGTCATAATTAATGTGCACAATTTAAAAATGTATAACACAATCTTTGGATTTTAGCAAATATTTTTCATAAAATTTAGACATGTTAAATTGTTGGAATTTGTATTTTTGTGTCATTCTATTTTGTATGAATATTTATTTTATAATATTTATATAATTATTATTTTATTAAATCGTTAATTATATTTATTAAATAGTAAGACGTTTGTAATGTTTCAAATATTATATGTTTTAAAGGAGTTTAGATCTAGTTTAAAAGGGTTTAGATTAGGTGCTAAGAGTTAGTAGTACTAAGAGTTATAAGTGTTAAGAATTAGTAATGTTAAAAGTTAGCATATTATAAGAGTTAGTCAAATCTAAAGAGTTAGAGTCTTATCTTAAATGGAATAAAGATATGAGAATATATTAATAATGACATAATTGTAAGGAGTACAAATGGTGTTAAAAAATATTATTTATACAAATATATTCTCAAATATTATTTCCTCATCTATCTTTATCGATGCTTGCTAAAGTCGTAAATGGTAAGTTTTCTCAAGTCGAATAATATTCGTTAAGGGTGGGTAAAAAAATCGGATTGAACTGATCCGAACTGGTTGGTTTGGTTTGATTTTTTTGCCAAAAAAATCGGTTCGGTTTTATTTTTGAAAAAAATCGACCTGTCCAATTTTGTTCTGGTTTAGTTTTCCCAAAAATAAAACCAAACCAAAAAATTGGATTTTTTTATATAAAATTTAATTAAATTACCACGTGGCACTAAATAATAGGAGTTTGAAAATACAAATATATTTATTCACACATAATTTTGCTCACTCATTATTATAATAAAAAATTAAAAAAAATCCTAATTGTAATTTCATTAAATAGGAGAATTTTATTTTATGGATATTGTTAGAAATTAGTATATTATTAATAAATAATAAGTTTAAATGTATCTCAAATTAAGCAAATTATAATTATGTTAGTATGAAATAGACCCAAAAATTAGGTCAAAAAATAATCTACTAAATTATTTAGACAAATGAATTATAAAAAGTTTACTATTTAAAATAAAAAAATTCAAAAACAATTCTAAAATTAACCCAAATTTATAAAGACTTATATAATATATAAGAAACTAATTTAGTGGTTTATGTAACGTGTAATGAATTTTTTTATTATTATATAATACATAACGTGTAATGTAACAAGTAATATGTATTAATTTAGTCAACTTAATTTTTAAAAACTTATATACTAAATAAGAACAAATTTAATAATTTATGTAATGTGTAATGAAATTTTTTATTATTATATAATATATAACGTGTAATATATAATAATTTAATTAACTTAATTTTTTTTATAACTTATGATATATAAGAACAAATTTAGTGACTTATGTAACGTGTAAGAAAAATATTTTTGATTATATAGTATATAACGTGTAATGTAATATGTAATATATATTAATTTTAGTTAACTTAATTTTTTTAAAGACTTACATAATAAATAAAAATAAATTTAGTGACTTATGTAACGTATGATGAAAATTTTTTATTGTATAATATATAACGTGTAATATATAATGTATAATAATTTAGTCAACTTAAATTTTTAAAGACTTATATAATATATAAGAATAAATTTAGTGACTTATTAACGTGTAATAAAAAAATAAATTAAAATAATCTACTAAATTATTTGGACAAATGAATTAAAAAATATATAATTTAAAATATCAAAAATTAAAAACAATAGCAAAAAAACTGAAAAGATCGGTTTCGATTTTTTTTAATTCAAAAAATGGAGCCAGACTATACCCATCCCTAATATTCGTGATCCTTTAACTTGAGCGTCACGGTTGTGAGTTATCCACTATATTTTGGTTCTACTGATATCAGAGATCTTTTGTAGTCTGACCGCTACGTGTCGTTGGGTATGGTCCGATACTCATAGAGTCTGGTGTGCGTAGATATATAACCCATTAGCTCATATGAGTGAGTTGTCCTGATGCTCCGAGATTATATTTCAGAAAGTCTTATGGTCATAAGCAATAAACTCGAAAAATATTTTTCTGTAGAATAAATAATATTGCAAAAGTGTTTGTAGATATCACTTACAGAAATATAAATCTGAAGATAAGTTTACGGTTAAACCAAATAGAGATTTGAAGGTAAATATTTATATCTCTATTCTTCCAATGATATAGGTGACAGAAGAATTATACGTATATGTTTTAACCTCATCTTATATAATTTAACGCGCTGCTTTGAATATCCGTAATGTGTGTGTACCGCATCGTTCAGGACGTTTAAAGGAGTTCTATATGACAAATCAGACGTAAATATAGAGTCTCACAATATAAAATGTACTCATTGAACACTGGGGTAGCGTTCTCATTCGAAGAGTTCGATCTGAGGAGATTGCGGATGAGTTTGATATTAGGACTTCTCGATATATGATGTCCTCGATCGAAAAATTTGATAAGAAGAGATTATGGGTGAGTAGGGTTCGTTATTGGGACCTTTTGAGAATATAGCGCACTCGGTTGAAGAATTTGATCCGAAGAGAGAGCTTGATTTTGAAACCTCTCAAATTAGACACTTATCAAATTTTAATTGTTAAAATTTGACATATCACTAAACCTTAAAAAAAAAAATTTGGGATAGTACTTGAATAAGTATTGGATACTTATTATGTACTTGATTATTTTAAGAATACTTAATGGTTAAGCATTGGTATAAAATGATGACAAGTGTTGGACATTATTTATGAATTTAATTATTTTATTAAATCTTATTAGATAAGCTGTAAATAAGTCATTGGACAATTATCTCTTTTACAATAGTCTTATTGTCTTAACGAAGCTTATTAGATAAGCTTTGTTTATAGAAAATAACATATTATTTAAGATAGTAACAAATGTATCTTTAATGATTTAAAATAATAAAAAACTTAAAAGATATTTTATTAAAAGTTTGAAAAAGTGTTTTTCATTAAAGAAATGAGATAAAAATAATTTTTAACTTTTATCCTTCATGTAAAAGGGTTAGACCAAGATATGTAAAAAGTGGAGAAAAAGAGTTTTATTTATAATCTTTTGTAAGAAAGACGAATGATCACTCTTGGTGGAAAAGAGAAAAGAAGAAAAAGCAAGTGCTCTTTTCTTCTGGGTCCTATTGTCTTATTCAAAATTGAGAAAGACTAAAGTAAGAGTTATTTTAAAAAAAAATTTAAAATAAAAATTATCATTCTAGCATTTTAAATTTATTAAGTTAGAATCTAGAATTATCAATAAGAATACTTTATGTGAGCTTAAATTTGAGAACTTCTTTTAAAAGCTTCAAAGGTGTTTTTTAATTTCATTAATATAATAAAAAATTAAATTTTAGTATATATTTGTTGCATTAAAAAATTTAAAATTTTAATTCTGTTACACAATATATATGTACGAGATGCATAAATTATATTATAATAAACACAAAGTATATGCACTATTCCATGAAAACACACACTCAACATAAGTAACATGTGACCTTATGCATAATAATATAAAAATAATTAAATGCATACAAAAAATAATGCGAAATACACGTATAAACACACCCAACTTAAATATTTGACTTGTAAAAAACATCATAATTATGAAATGAAATATAAAATCTATACTTATAGGTTTTATTACAAGTATTATATAATTAAGTGCCTATACTCTTATATTCTAGACTTTTTTTTTTATATATATAACATTTAGGCACCTTGAAACGACAAGGCTATCCTAATAACATTATGATATATAAAATAATTCAAAGAGTGCTATTCTCTCTAAATTATAATCCAAAAACTTTATCCTTATTAATGGGTATGTGACATTTAAATCACCATAAAATAAAATATTAGAGTAATTAAAAATCAATTAAATATAATTTTGTATACAAAGTGGCTAAACACAAGTCATTGCTCCATTTGTTATCATTTTAAATTAAAATCTAATATTGGCCAATAAAACTATATTAGATATTCTTTTGATTTGGCTCTAATGGTGTTATCAATCACATAATTATGCTTGGCCTAACTTTATCATTTGTTTACATATTGGTAACTTGATCTTCTCTTAAAGAGCAACTGAGAATTTCTTATGATATAAATTGATTTTGTTTGCTTTATATTATATTCCATCTCTAGAAATTCTTGACTAGAATTTTCCAAACCAAATTATAAATTTCTTGAAACATTTTGGAATTTTCTTTCCTATGCGTTTGAGAAATCAAATGTTTGCCTGTCGAGGTCAAATTCTTCTGCTTCATAATCACAAAATTGAAATTGAAGATTAAATATGACAAGTTCTAAGTTTAAAAACGAGTTATCTGAAAAGGAAAATTTTCAAGTTAGAACGAGGATTACCTTTAGTTACAATGAATTCAGTGAGGCGGCGACAACTACTGATAGTTAGTGTGAGATTTGGTTGCTCGGTGGAGGCCGGAGATGCAAGAATCGAAGCTGGTTGGACCATTAGAGGAGGGGCAACCGATGGCCAGAGCATTGCATTTTGGACTTTTTAAAATTTCTTTTATTTATTCAAAACATGGCATATTGACGCCACCCACAATGCTGCATTGTGAGTTTTTTCATTAACAGTTTTCAATTTTGGCTGAACTGAATTAAAATAGATAAAATTAATTGGTTTTGTCCAAATGGAATTGATCAATTTTACTTTTAAATATTGAATTCAACTGAACCGAAAATTTTCGATTTCGTTCCAATGATTTTTTAATTCAACTAAATTGATGCCCATCCCTAATCCTAAATAAATTTTATAAATTATCTTAAAATAAAATTATATCACACGTTTAAGTTCAAATCGCTATAAAATATACTAATGCTAGTTCAATTATTATATTTCATAGTTTTAAAAAAAAAATAAAAAAACGTATTAACTAAAACTCTACAAATAAATTCTCATCCACTATTATTACACCAACAAGTTCTTCCAATACTTTTAAAATTCAATACATTTTCAAATAATAATTTAGATTTTTGACTATATGATGTTGTTTCGACAACTTTGCTATCTAAAATAATGATATTTGGTCTAATTTTTTAAATAAAAAATA
The DNA here is from genome assembly GCA_946807835.1 of Ailanthus altissimus. Lineage (NCBI taxonomy): Eukaryota > Viridiplantae > Streptophyta > Magnoliopsida > Sapindales > Simaroubaceae > Ailanthus > Ailanthus altissimus. Next base: position 13,167,810 of record OX327712.1, on the reverse strand, counting down.
ACTCAAATAAGTAAAAAAATTCGTGAATACCTATTGCGTATATTCATAAAATTTTACCTAAATTGACATTTGCCCTAAATTTGTTATGAGTTTGAACTTTGTGTATTATATCTATTTTAAATTTATGTAAAATTTTATTAAATTCTTCTTAATAGAGTCAAATAACAACAAGTATTCATATCCACGAGTAATTTTACTAAAGATATAAATGATGTAAAACTTTTAAATTATAAACGAATAAAAGTTATGGAGACGTTTTATCCTTAATGGATTAAATTTTAATTCACTCTGAATTTTAGCCCAACTCAATCCTAATTTCAAGCTTTTAAATCTTAAAAAAATAGAAACCATCAAATTTTCAATTACTTAAGCTTTTAAAATATTTATATGCAAAAAGCTTTTGAAAGTTTCTACAGGTTTTTCTTTTTATAAAAAAGAAAGTTACTTTTTATAAAAGACAAAATATATTAATAATAAAAGTGTTTTTGATAAACGGAAAAATGACGTTTTAAGTCTTTTTGTTTTTCATCTTAAATTTTTTTAAAGCTTTTAAAAAAAAATTTGGTGTAAAAATTTTGATATAAATTTTTGTTGATAATATAAAATTTTTGGTGTAAGAAAATCAACCAAAAGTAAAAATATAATTAAAACTTTTAAACAATCGAATCTTGATGACCTCCACTATTTTACAATTTGAAACTTTAAAAATCTTGTGGGATTGGGCCACAATTTAAATCTGAATCTAAATACGAATTTAACCTCCACCTTTTTATTTTATCATACCCTATTTTAACTATTCTTATAATTACAATTTTATCAATTAATAATTCTACTACAAAAAGAATCTATGTTTACTTTTTTTTAAAGAAATATTATGTTGAGCTTTCAATTAAAGGATTTGTCAATTTTTTTTTCTTTCACCATCAATAAAAAGTGTCTTATTTTTGTAAATCTCATTTGTTGATCTCAAATTTTGGATCAACAAGTTAAATTTATATTCTAGTAAAAACAATTGTTGAGCTTGTTATTGAACCGTTTATCAGAACTTAGTGGCTTATGGTGTGTGATAAGCCTTCCAAATCCTTGATAAAGAACATACACACAAACCCATGTTATGTAATTAGTATTCAATTTTATCCTACTTTTTAAATTACCTACTTAACCAATAGATTAATCAAAATAAAGTAACAAAGTAAGCATGGATAACTTCCTAATAGTGATAGTTGTCTTGTGGAAAGTTACTAATTAATTGGACTAAAGTAATAGCCACTAACACTAAACTATGATTCTTTCTCACATAATATAAATAAATAATATGGTGGGGGCTTGCAAATACTATAGTAGTAGAATCTTCCTCTAAATTTGAGCCATAAGATAAGATCATCATACCATACCATGATGTCATTCAAGCTTTGCCAATAATTCATGGCTAAGCTATACTAGTTTATAAAATAATCCTCCAATTTGAGTATCACCATCATTCATTCCCCCCTCTTTTGAGCTCATATAAAATCTTTTCTCTTCATTGGCACAACTTAAATCTTAATCTCTTAATCAAAATAAATCATTTCAGAATTAAGAATCAAGTGGGCACCTACCTTATTCATTTTCCTATTTCAAATTACAAAATGGGTTATTTTATGGTAGAGTTGCTGTGTTGCTACAACCATTGTAATTAAAATAATTTAACAACAAATTTGATGTAGATCAATCTCATTAAATTGAATTAGATCAAACTTATTATAGTATAATTTAATTAAATAATAGCAAACTGAATTTGATTCTAATTTCTATGATTAAAAGATGTTTTATTAATTTTTCGAGCGTTTGATTCAGCGGTCAATTTTTTTTTATATGTTTTCAGTTAGAATAAGATCTGAAGGTGGATTATATATACGCATATAAGATCACGACTGTATTTAGGTTTAGATCACTTGAGAAAAAAATATAGAAAGAGATCAACTCTCACATTAAAAAAAAAAATACTTTCATACTACTTTTAAAAAAAAATTGTATCCCCTTTCCTTCTAGTTAAAGAAGAAACTAAAGTATCTGTCACTTTAAGAGAAAATTTGAGAAACCAAAATAAAAATTTAAGAAATTGAATTGTATCATATCACTTAAAAAATTGAACATAAGACACAGAAAAACGAAAGGGCTCTAAAATTCCACCGATATTGAACATAAGACAGTTGGCTCGCATTGAGACATATAAGAGAATAGCACAAGGCTGCAGCCACATGTCACCTTGATTAATAATCTTACTTCTTCTTAATTACTAATTTAATTAATTGTCAGATTTGATTCATTCAAAGTCAATCTAATTGACTTTTTCTTTATTGTTTGGTGGGTTTTTTTATGTTAGATCTTTCAGGGCTAAGCTTCCCCGACCCAAATATCTTTTTTCTTTTTTTCTCTTTTGTTTAAAAAACAAAGCAAAAAATTATATGATTCGTTAAGATGATTACACATAACTGCCCTAACCATAAAACTAACCGACTAAAAATTGAGAAGAAAGAGAGCATCCCAATGAGTCAATGACCGACCAAATATTGTGACAGATGTGTCTTTATCCTGATTACAACTCAAAACCCTTGAAAGAAAAAAGTTCACAATTACTTGTCAAATTTGCTAATCCAATTTAATTATGCTGATCTTTGAGTTCATTGGAGTTAGTTAAGGGGTGAAGGTGATGGCATACGTAAAGCTGATGTGGAGTGGCAAGGGACCGAAAGCTAGCTTGTGTTCTAGCAGGTTTTGTACCAAAATTTGTAGCCCACAGCCTGACTGGTGACTTCATTGCGGTTTCAGTTTCAGCCTTTCAGGTTTGGTTATTGCTGCTTCATAGTTCATACGACAACAAGATTTGAAATTGTTACTGGGTCTGGGATTCCTTTCTTTAAAACATCTTTTTAAAGTCCATCTTCGTATACCCTTTCTCCTGAAAATGATTTAATGCTCAAGTAAATTCATCAATGGAGACTGGAGAGAGAGCGTAGTTACCACTACCATATAAAATATTGAACTACAGTCTGCAGATGAAGCACATGGCCAAACCGTGTCTGATTTTGCATTTTCCAATATAAATAAACATTTGGAATACTTTTTAAGAATATCTTTTTTCTACAAAAATGCTTTACTTACTTTTCTTTTCTATTTCTTTTGTTTTTAAATTTCTTTCTATAAAAGACAAAAGAATAATAAAATTGCTTCCAATAAACGGAAAATGACGATTCCCCCGTGCTTCACTTTTCTTTCTTTCTTTTCTTTTTCCCCTCAAATATTTTAGCAATTTAACATGTTTATCCTTAAAGGACAACAGTGAATTGAATACTAATAAACTCATATCCTTAATTATTTGCTTTAAAAATACAATACAATTTCTTCCTTACGAGTTTAAGATTTTATTATTAAATGGGTATTCATAATTTCAAATAAAATTTTAAATTAATAAATAAAATAAAATAATATCATAAGATTAATTCTAAATAGGGTGAGCATTCCTCGGTCCTTATAAATATTGGAACTGATTGATTATACTTATAGGAGTCTAACCATATCGAATCGGTTCGATTAATTAATTTGGACTTTTTTTTTTGACATACTTGGGCTAGATTTTGACTTTTTGAGTTTGGGTTATTTTGTCTTAATGCCAAATTTATTTAATATTTTAGGCCTAAATTAATTTTATTTTTGGTTATAATTAATGTTTAATTCTAATATTTACACCAATTAATTTAATTGTATTTTTAATTAATTTATAATTATAATAAAATTGTCTAATTGAGTAAATAAAATTCAAATTCAATGTTAAACTTCATTTAATTAAATTAAAATTTAATTTAATTTATACTTATGTGATAAATCAAATTATTATTCAATAGTACAAGGATTCGATTTCAATTTAATTAATTTTTATTCATGGGATAAATTAATTAATTCAATAGAATTAATTATAATTATAACTCAATTGTACAAGATTTGATTTTAATTTTAATTCATTTATATTATTCATGAGATAAATCAATTAATTCAATTGAATTTATTGAAATTATAATGCAATTTTACAAAGATTCAATTTTGCAATTGCAATATTCAATTAAATTCAATTGTCGAAGATTCAATTAAATTTTAATTCTGCAAGATTCAATTTTCAATTAATTTATATTCATAGTATAAATTAAATAATTCAATTTAGTAAATTTTTTATTTATTGTCTAAATAAAAAAATTTGATAGAATTTTTCATAAAATACGAAAATTCTCATATTTATAAAACCTGTAAAACAATAAACACTCCTACTTTTAATATCAATTCTCAATTGTCAAAACAAACTCCATCATCTACAATATGTTTTAATTAATAATAAGTACAAAACATAGAGAATAAATCCAATAATCCATCATTCGCAAAATATACAAAAATAAATTCAAAGTCTATCGTCTCATCATCATTAACTTTTCAACTTCTAAGTTTCCAAGTCCACCTATAAACTTGTAAAATAGTTGTTAAAAAAAATTAAAATCCAAATGAATTATCATAAAGAGAATTTAAGAAACACTAAATTTTAATATTTTTCACTTTACCATAGGTTATAACTATTATGTAATACTCTTCAATCTTCAATATTCATGTTTGACTTGTGTGGTCCAAAAGTAATTTGTGATACTCCATAAAAAAATTTCTTAAATAAAACAATTAATTTAAATATTGACCGCAATTTATAAAATATATTTTAAAAACAATAAGCGTAAATGCATAAAATTTAATCACTTATTACTTGCTTCAAGTCTTTCATAATATTCTACTTCAAACATTATGGTTCTAATCTTTTGGCTTTATCAAATATAAGTGATGATTGTATTTAATTTTGTGTGCATATTAAGGCCTCTACTATAATAAAAGTCAATGAACTCCTAAATATATCTAACACACCTTCTTCGATATTAAATTTAGAATCAGATGCTACAATAGAGATTAATATTGTAAATACATCTCGTGCTATATGTATTAAAATTAGATATTTGATTGTATTCAATTTCAACAAAGTAAGATATTAAAGTGAGGGTTGCAAGCACTCTCACATTTGTCCATCAAATATTTGTCCACCTCACTTGCAACTTTTATCTCAACATCATCATCAAAAAACATGTATCTTACCCAATGGTCAACTTGTGGACACTCTTTTTCTTCACCCACCCTACCATATCAAACAAAGAGAATGATCTATAGCCATCGGATTGTTGAAAAGTCATGCTACTAATGGCATTAACACTGTTTCTTTCTTCTTCAATTGGTTTTCCATTAAACCTATTATACTCATCGTATAGCTTGCGTAACAAATCTTTGGTGACTTTTTTCATTTCATCAACTATTACACTATTGTCATCAAACAACATCCTAAAATATAAGCCTATAAAATTCATTTTACATCAGAAGTCAAGTATGGTAGCCACAATCAACAGCTTGTTTATCTTCTCAGTAGATTCCTAATACTTATCATACTTAAATTTCATATTTCAAGTCATGCTACCCAACAAAGGACCATCATTACAAGTCGAAGAGGTTAAGGTAGAATGGACTTTACAAATCTCATTAAAAGCAATATTAGATGTCACACTTAAAGACCATTGAATTATTGTTTACATCATAAAAAGTCTCTAAGAATGTAACAAATCTCTCTACATTTTCTCAATCATCATCGAACAGTGGCCCTAACTTCCTATTTCTATTATTCTCTTTAAGAAAAAGATACCCATAAAGACCATCTTCATTAGACATACACTCGAATGCTTTCTGAAACTTCAAAGTACTTATCAACATTAAATAAGTATAATTCCATCTCATTGGCACATCTAAAATCATGTTGTCTTTATACTTAATCTTTTTTTTATCTATACAGCTTTTAACCAATTGTTTCCTCTTTATGATTAGGCACTAGATTGAAACTTAGAAGCTTTCTATGTAAATGTCAATCACTATCTATAAAATAGTCGGTGACAACCATATAATTGACGTTCTAAATAGAAGTCTAAATGTTAGTAGTCAAACAAACTCTTTAACTACTCATACTAAAAATACTCTTCAACATTGCATTCTTATAAAAATACAACTGTAAAACATCGTCAATAATCATTACCCATAAAGACCATCTTCATTAGACATATGCTCGAATGCTTTCTAAAACTTCAAAGTACTTATCAACGTTAAATAAGTAGAGTTCCACTTTGTTGGCACATCTAAAATCATGTTGTCTTTATACTCAATCTTTTTTTGATATAGACAACTTTTAACCAATTGTTTCCCCTTTATGATTAGGCACTGGACTAAAACTTAGAATCCTTTTATGTAAATGCCAATCATTATCTATAAAATAGTCAGTGACAACCATATAATTGACGTTTTAAATAAAAGTCTAAATGTTAGTAGTCAAACAAACTCTTTGACTACTCATACTAAAAATACTCTTTAACATTGCCTTCTTATAAAAGTACAACTATAAAACATCGTTAATAATCATTCTACGTAAGGGGACTTAAAATCTTGGGACCGTCACACTACAAAAATGATAAAATCCCTCATTCTTCATAAATTGAAAAAGTAATTCATCAACAATAATCATTTTCACAACTGCCATTTTATAAGCCTCTTCATCAAAACCCCCTCTCATTACAAGACTAACATCTCCACCCTAAACTTGACCACATTTTTTAGCCATAATATTTTATTTTTCATTGTCAACTATTTTGGCCTTCAAATACTTATCATACTTCTTTATGTGCGCATTCATACTACTTGTCCCATTATCTATGAAATTATATTGATACACTTTCTTATAGTACTTACACTTCGTCTAATTTTAATTATCATCATATCTAACAATATAAAGATTATTAAATAATATTCATTCTCATTTAATTTGAGAACAAAATGAATGGACACTGATAAAAATACATTCGAGAATAAAATGAATAAACAATGATAAAGTTGTAATTAATATGAAAAAATTAAAATAAATTAAATAATGCTATATATATATTAATATATAAAAAAAGGGACACATTAACGACGTGCTAAAAAAGCTTAAGAATATTAAATAACTAAGTCATAATTAGATGCACAATTTAAAATGTGTAACACAACCTTTGGATTTTAACAAATATTTTACTTAAAACTTAGTCATAATTATTTAGTAATCATAAGAGTGAATGTTATATAACATGTTACCTTATACATAATAATATAAAAATAATTAAATTCATACCAAAAATAATGTGAATCACACGGACAAACACACCCACCTTAAACATTTGGCTTGTAAAAAACACCATAATCATGAAATGAAATATAAAACCTATAAGTATAGATTTTATTGCAAGTTTTATATAACTAATGTGCCTATACTTTTATAATCTAAACTTGTTTTTATGACATTTAGGCACCTTGAAACACACGGCTATCCCAATAACATTATGACATATAAAATAATCCAAAGAGTGCTATTCTCCCTAAATTATAATCCAAAAACTTTATCCTAATTATTTGGTATGTGACATGTAAATCATAATAAAATAAATATTAGAGTAATTAAAACATCCATTGAAATATAATTTTGTATACGAAGTGGCTAAACACAAGTAATTGCTCTATTTGTTTATCATTTGAAAATCTAATATTGCCAATAAAACTATACTAGATATACTCTTTGATTTGGCTCTAAAGGTGTTATCAATCGTATAACTATGCTTGGCCTAACTTTATCGTTTGTTTACATCTTGGTCACTTGGTCTTCTTAGCAACTGGGAATTTCTTATGATATAAATTGATTTTGTGTGCTTTATATTATATTCCATCTATAGGAATTCTTGACATGAATTTTTCAGACCAAATTATAAACTTCTTGAAATATTTTAGAATTTACTTTCCTATGCTTTGAGTAAGCAAATGTTTGTTTGTCAAGATCATATTCTTCTGCTTTATAATCACAACATTGAAATTGAAGATTAAAGATAACAAAAATTCTAAGATTAAAAACGAGTTATTTAAAAAGGAAATTCCTTGAGTCATAAATTGGCTGAAACAAGGTTTATCTTTTGTTGAGAAAAATACGGCGAGGTGGCGATGACAACTGGTGGTTCGTGTGAGGTTAGGTCAAACTTGGAGTGTTGTAGTGGTGGATTGAGGTAATTTGGAGAATTCTAAAATAGAAACTCAGACTGTAGTGTCATTGTATTTTTTTATAATTTTATTTGGGAGAGGGAGGTGTGGTTTGCCCCCAAAACGTTGAGTTTTGGGCTTTTTATTTTTATTTTTTAAAAATATAATGTTTGGCGTTGTTCAAAACACCGCGTTTTGAGAATTTAAAAAAAAAATTGTTCATTACCATTTTTCAATTTAGGCCAAACTAAATAAATAAAAAAATTTCGATTCGATTTGATTTTATTAATTTTTTGAATCAATTGAATTGGTGTCTATTCTTAGTTTTAAATAAATCTCATAAAATATCTAATAAAATTGTAGTACAAATTTAAATACAAATCACTATAAAATATAATCATACTAGCTCACTAACATATGACATAGTCTCAAAAAGAAAATAAATAAATATATTAAAAATAACTCTACAATAAAATGGTCATCCAATACTATTACACTAACAAGTTCATCTAATACCTTTAGAATTCAATATATTTCCAAACAAAAAAATTTAGGTTTTCAACTGTATAATGTTGTTTCGACAACTTTAGAGTCTAAAATAATGATATTTGGTCTAATTTTGCAAATAAAAAATAACTTCAAATAAGTAAAAATTTGTGGATATCTATTGCGTATATTCATAAATTTTTACCTAAATTCTCATTCCCCCTAAATTTGTTATAAATTTGAATTTTGTGCACTAAATTTATTTCAAATCCACTTAGAATTTTATTAAATTGTTTTTAATAGAGTAGAATTCAACAAATATTCAAATCAGTAGGTCATTTTACCATCTTTAGATATAAATGATGTAAAACTTTTAAATTGTAAAAGAATAAAATTTATGAAGAAGGAGTTTTATCCTTGATGGATTCAATTCTAATTCATTCTGAATTTTATTAGCCCAACTCAACCCAAATTTCAAGCTTGTACATCTTAAAAGAATGGAAACCATCAAAATTTCAATTACTTAAGGTTTTAAAATATTTATTTGCACAAAGCTTTCTAGCGTTTCTACAGGTTTTTCTTTTTATGAAAAAGAAAGTTACTTTCTATAAAAATAATAAAGGTGTTTTTTGATAAAAGAAAAAATGACCTTTTAAGTTTTTTTTTTTTTATCGTATAAAATTTTTAAGCTTTTTAAAAATTTTTGGTATCATATTAAATTTTTTATGTAAAAAAATCCACCAAATTTTTTTAAAAAATAGTTAAAACTTTGAACAATCGAATCTTGATGGCCTCCATTATTTTACAATTTAAAACTTTAAAAATCAGGTGGAATTGGGAAACAATTTAAATCTGAATTTAAATACGAATTTAACCTCCACCTTTTATCTTATCATACCTTATTTTAACTATTCTTATAATTACAATTTTATCAATTAATAATACTACTCTAAAAAGGATATATTTTTAAAAGAAAAATTATGTTAGCTTTCAATTAAAGAATTCGTTACATGATTTTTTTTTCCTTCATCGTCAACAAAGGTGTCTCATTTTTGTGAATTTCATTTGTTGATCCCAAATATTGGAGTCAACAAGTTAGATTTAGAGAAATTTACTAAATTGACCATTATTTTGTTTTACTATACTAATTTGACCAAAATTAAAATTTTGATACTATATTAACCATTACCATTTTTTTGTACCTATTTTGCGCCCCCCACCCAAAGAAAACGCAGGACACATTTCCTCCTCCTCATTTTTGCTTAGATCATTGAAAATTCTTCGAGCTGTTTACCATTAATTTAATATAAAATTTTATTTTGATCGAAATTAATAATTTTAAATTATATTAACTAAATATATATGGTGTTTATTATTTTATTCTTATTATAATTTTAATAAAATTTTTTGTTATTTAATCTTTTATTTTATTTTATGTAAATTAATTAAAAACATAAAATTTTAAATAATTAAAATTTTAATTAATTATAAAAAGATATTATTTATAATAATAATAATAATAATAATTTTTAAAAAATAAAATAAATTATAAAAAAAAAAAACTTGCTGGGTGCATGCTTGGGCGCATGCCCAGCAAGTCCCTAGATAAATTTTTTTTAATAAATAAATTTAAAAAATAAAATAAATATTATATATTAATTAAATATTATTTATAAATAAATTAAATATAAATTAAAAATAAAATTTTATTTAAAAAAAATACAAAGCCTTGAGCATGCGTTGGGCGCGCGCCTAATGCATACACTCAAAGTAAATTTTTTATTTTATTTTATTTAAATATATAAACTATCCCAACTTTAAATAATTTTTTTTTTTATTTTACCCCTCACCGTATCATCTCCTCTCTCGTTTTATTCTCAAACCCACTTGTAAAATTCAAAATCTTAGGTCTGCTGCCAATTTTAAAAATATTTCTTGATGCGACGATCCGAAGATTCAGAAGAATAGCTAAAGTTAAAAACTAGTAAGTTTTTGTTTATTGTAATTAATAGTATTGTTTATATTTATTGAAATAAATGTAATGGATGAAGAGTAATGAATAGATGATTAAACACGATTATTTCAGATGGTGCGTAACTGCACATGTACCTATTATTGCTGGGCTATGGCTGCGCGTGGCTGCACATGTAGTTGTTGCTGGCCGCTGACTGGTGCGCGGCTGCGCGTGGCTACAAATGTAGTTATTACTGGCCGCTGCCTCGTGCGCGCACTAGTCGCAACAGGGCGCTCATGCACAACAATCATGAGCACCGGTCGCAACAAGGTACTCATGCGCACCACTGCAACACCGTAACACTACCACCAAATTTATTTATTTATTTTATATATTTATATATATAATTAGTTATATATTTAAATTTATTTTTAATTTAATTATCTATAATTAAATTAAAATTATGTTGTATTTTTTCAGGTGCCGTTGATTATATCACAAATTTCGACCATTATATGTTTTGGGGGAAGATGGGAGAGTTGCAGCGATGGTTTTAAAAGATACATTGGATATCAAAATATGCATATGGTTGTTGCGAAAAATATTAGATATAAAGCGTTGTTGAGAAGAATTTGTTATCTTTTAGGAGTTGATCAGGTGTATTATAAAGTAACTCTGAAGTTTGAGATTCCTTCAAATACCATAAAGTTGAGACCCATTCCACTTGAAAATGACGATGATGCAATATTGTGGTTGAGCTTACAGAATAATATGGCTACACCGCTTTGTGTAATAGTAGATGCTCGAGGACCTGAAAGTAATGTAGAAGTACAAATGGAGCAAAAAGAAGGTTATGCTAAGCAATTCACATCGATAACTCCTGTGTATATTCCAAATTCTCCGGAGGATTATCATTATTCTCCTTCGATGTTCAATGAACAACAAGGCTACATATATGACCTTAGTCAGATATATAGAGATGTTGGCGTTGATCTTGGTTATGATATTGGTGAAGATGTTGGATATAATGTAAGTAATAAGGAAAAAAATGAGGAATGTTATGAGAATGATAATATGGTTGCGAGGTTGATGATGATGGTAGAAATGATGATGATGATAAGGAGGGTGATAATGATGATGATGATTATGGTGGAGAAGAAAGGGTTAAAGTAGAAAACCCATTTCAGTTTCAGCCTGAAATACCACTATTTGACTTGAATGTATCAGAAAAAATGTCTTGTACTGGGATTGGTGATGTATTTGTAAGAAAATTATATAACAACAAAGATGAAATTTATGAAGCTATAAGTATGGTTGCACTGAAGGGAAAATGGAGCTTTAGAGTTTACAAATCCACCAAAGATCGTTTCGAATTAAAATGCGATGATGACAGCTGCAAGTGGAGATTATGGGCAGTGTCGACAGAAGGGCGACATTTTTTTATTGTTAGGCGAGTAGATACAGAGCACACTTGTGTTTTGAGTCAATTACGGGATGGTCATTGGAAAGCCAAGAGCCGAATTATTGCTAAAGTAATAAAAAATAAGTTTACATCGGTCAATAGAAACTATAGGCCGAAAGATATTTAAGCAGACATACGTGAACAATTCAGTGTTTAGATAACGTATACTAATGCTTAGCGCCCTAGGGAGTATGCATTAAGATTGATAAGAGGTACTCCTGAGAATTCGTTTAGATTGCTTCTTGCATACAGTTATGTGTTGCAACAAAGTAACCCGAATGTGGTTACTCATTTGAAAATTGACGCGGATAATCACTTCAAGTATTTTTTTATGGCGTTAGGACTCTGCATCAGAGATTTTAATTCATCAATCTGATCGGTGATTGCAGTGGACGAAACATTTTAAAAAGGTTCTTATCTTGGTACAATATTTGTGGTCGTTTGTAAAGATGAAAATAATCAGATTTATCCATTAGTTTGGGGAATTGCTGACTCAGAAAATGATACTTCTTAAAAGTGGTTTATAGTTAAACTGCGAGGAGTTATTGCAGATCATCAGAATCTTATTTTTATATCTGATCGATATACCAGTATTGAGAAGGCTATGTGCCCAATTTACACACATTTTCAACTTATACTACATCTACATCTACACATTTCTAAATATTTTTAACAATAATATAAAAATACTCAAAAATACAAAAATTATATTTAAAAAATACACTTACCAATTTTCTCCCATTTTTTTCAATTATATCTTCAAACTTTAAAATTTGTTGAGTTTAAATTTATGAGTAAAATGTGAAAGATTTGTTGGGTGTTAACCGTGAGAGGAAGAGAGTTAACCATGAGAAGGAGAGAGGGAGAGTGTTGGTGGAATTGATTGAAAATTTAATTTAATTTATTTTATTTTAGAATAAGGGTAAAATAGGAAAAAAAATGTATTTGGTTATAATTGTATAAGTTATTTTGACTCGATCAAAATAACTTATACAATTTAAAATGGGGTTAACTCAGAGAATTTTCCTAGATCATTTTGCCAAATCAATCAAATCAATTGAACAATTTGTAAATCAACAATAAAATCATAAATTTTGAAGATTTGAAATAAAAATATCAATAAAGGAGTTGAAGAAACTAAAACGAGCCAAAGTAAATTTTTATTGTAAATTTAGTTTTATTGTATTTCTATAATGCTTTTTGTATTGTAATTTAAATATTTAGATTTAGTGTTAACAAGGTGAAAAAGTGGTTGAAATAAGTGTAAGTGTAAAAATAGCCAAAAATTATGGCTAGCAAAGGCATCCAATACGTGGTGCACGCACCGGCGCATGCTGAATATTGTGCACCACCCGCATGGTGTGTGGAGTCATACGCCGCGCGCGCATCACGTTTCGTCACGTGGCAACTTTTAAAAAAAAAATTTAGTTAGTTTATTTAATGTAAATATTAAAATTGAACCTAAATTATTTAATTTAATTAATATTTTAATTTTTTGTCATTAATATTTATTATTTTATTAATTTTGATTTACATATTAAATTTAATTTTTTTATATGTTGTTATTTTTAAATTTTAGTAATTATTTGAATTTTTTTAAAATTAATTAAAAAAATTTAATTAATATTTGCATATTTTGAATCTTATGTAATTGGTTATATATTAATATTTTTTTTCAAGAAGCAAAACGTGTTGAAGGATTATATAATTCCACAAAACAAATTCTATCGAGCGGTGGTCACTACTTATTTCAAGATGTGGGCTATCGATAGAATAAAAAGTAAATTGACGGAAAGGCAGAGAGAATTATTTAGGACCACATGTTTTGGTCATTTTCTAGATGCACAAGACATTTCATTCTCAGGTATATTAGTACATAAGATTTTTTTAAAATAAGTGTATACCAAAAAATTATATGAAAAATTGTGATTCTATATATGCAAGAGGCGAATTAGATTCTCCCGTCTAAATTTTTATTTGATTATGAATTTGAGGATAGGGGATTATCCCTCAATAAGAGAATTGAAATCAAAATTGGATAATAGACTATGAGATAAATAATTTAGAGATAAAAATGAGTTGGCCTACAAGGATTTAGATCTATGGTTTAATACAGTTAGATTTAACGATAACACAGATGTTGTGAAAATTTATTTATTTTATTTTTAAATTATTGGTGTCACGTGATCGGAGTAGAGCCATCTAGTATTTTGTGCTTCACCTTGTGAATGATTTAGATGAATTTAATGCCTACCTGTGGGGCACGATGGCATAGAGTGTGCTCTACAATAGCTTAAGCACATCATTGATTAAAAAACTAATAAAGATAAAAAAAAGGGTACAGTCATAAGAAGAAAACATATAATCTCTATGCATTTGGGCAGATATTCCTGGTGAGTAATTTTTTTCGATTTATTATTGATTCATTATTATATTAAAATATAGATAAAATAGTTATGTTCATATTGCATTAAAGAAGATAAGAAAATAGTGTTATTTGAGATTGTTAATTTTTTTTATTATCTCAGGTTTGGATCTTTGAGGCGATCTCAAGACATGAATCGATGTTTGCACGTAAAGAGGATGACTATTTTTCTCGCTTTCTAAATTGGTCTACAAAGAGTTTCTTATTGTACAAAGATGTTGAAAATATTCTCTTCAACAGAGATGAAGATTATTTATATTTTTACATAGAATGAAAAAATGTATATAAATTTTGTTGAAATTTTTTTTTTTATTAATAAATTTAAAATTTTGTGTAAATTTTAAAAATATATAAAAATTGATGTCCTACAAACATGAGAAGAATGTGGACTATCATAACATAATAGAAAAATTGTGCATTTCATTAGGAGAATGGGGAGTGAATCTCAAACTTAAGCATGTTACGATTTCAAATATTCAATTTATCGATCCTATGGTTGATAAGAATGTTCAGCGTGGGTACCAATTCGAAACCCTGCCAGTGTCTCGACTAACGATATAATAATTTAATTTTTTTCTTTGAATTTGGAAGAAGAAAATATTAATTTAACATTATTAATTAAATTTATTAATAAAAATTTAGAAGGGAAAAATAAAAATTAAATTTGGAAGGAGAAAATGGTGAGGTGAGATGGGTGGAATGGAAATTTAAATTTAAATTTAATATATATATATATATTTTATAAAATTTATAATATTAATAATTAAATTTATTTATTTGATTACTAAATTCAAAAATAATTTTAGAGGGAGGGGGTAAGAAGAGGAAAACTAAAAATAAAACTTTGAAGGAAAAGTGGTGAAATGAAGTGGGAAGAATAAAAATTTAAACTGAGTAAAATAAAAAAAGAATAGAAAAAATACCCACTTAACGGAGTTTTTTTAAATAATAAGAGCTAATGAAAAATTCAAAAAAGTCAGAGATAATATGAATAATTTATAAATTAAAAAAACAGAGGATTAAAATGACAATTATCCATAAAACAACAATGAAACTAGGTTCTAAAGTCTCAAGTTTTCAGTTTGAATGAGAAATTATTTCTAGTAAATTCTTAGACCCCTGAAAATTAAAATCACATAAGAGGAAAATTCTCCATTTTAATATGGCATATTTATCGGTAATAATAAATTCTAATAATCTGTACAAACTACATGATTTTTTTTATTACACATTTCTTTAGTAGATCTCCGAAAGGATTGCTTTTGATTTTAAGAGATAATGTATAGAGTTTTGACTTTAGAGATTAGGCATATAGACAAATTGGAGAAAAATAAAGAACCACAATGCGATAAATATTAATAAGGAGAATTTTAAAATTATATTAGGATATATGGAAAAACTTAAATAATTTTAAAATTTTAAAAATGGGTTTTCATGGTAAAATGGGATTGAATAGCTCCACTCAAAGGAAACATGTCACACTAGTAAAATATTTGATACTAAATTATAATCTAAAAGCAATTTAAATTCAGGTTGGGTAGGAAAACAATTACCCGAATACAAATTTGAATTCACTTCCAAATCAAACTACTAAAATATATGGAAAAAAATAGCTAGAATAAAACTGACAGCAAAGGGTACTGAATTATTATTGAAAAATGAAGGTAAAATGTGGTAAATATGATCATTTCCTCTTCAATAAACTAGGAGGGTTATGTAAACATGTACTATATTTTGACTAGATTCTGATAGAAAACCCTTTGAAGTTTGAAATAGATTTTTCCCAAGGCTATAACTTTAGCTGCCAGAGAAATATACATCAGGGAGTAAGTTGTACTTAAGAAAATAGTAATATTAATAAAGACATGGCAGAGAAGAAACTACCCCTTTAATCCAACTGTAGATATATATGTGACATTTGCTTATCACATTTATTAATTTACTACGTACACGTACAACAAAATCACAAATCAAAATGTTAATAATACAGCTTCAGTCTTCACACTGAAGCAGCTTCTAGAGGTGGCAAAATCAAGATAAGTTATCCTTCCTGCATGCATAACCAACACAAAATTCTAATATCACTCAAGCGTTATGCTTCAAAATAGCAAATAAGGTTTCATTTCCTTAAACTAAACATATTTTTACGGAGTAATTATCTAATAATATATAAAGCAAACAGGGGGGTTATCCCATTTGTATAGTGATTTAAGTTAGGTTGTTTAGAATGTAAACTTACAGTAGGGAAGGATCTTCCAAAGCTGGTTAGGTCCAGAGTTCCACTCCCACTGCACAATCTTAGTGCCATCATGGACACCCTTGTCACCATGACAAGCATCGATGTTCAGCCCAATATTATTCACCATCCTTATTGCTCTGTATCCATCCCCAAAGTCGTTACTCATTGTCCATAGTACAGATTTCTCCATTTCACTTCTATCATAACTCTCCAGCTCCACCTGCCCACACAAATTCAAACTATGTATGCCATATGATATCATTTTTAGATTATGCAACGTTGTATGCATATTCACATTTTTTAAGGGCGTGAACGTTTGGAATGAAAATAAAATAAAAGCAATCTTTCATTTTCTATTTATGTTAGATTATATTTTCAATGGGATGAAATTCTCACAGGTTCCGTGGCTCCTTTGCCGTGCCTCAGGGCCAAATTTGTAGATTTGTTAACGAGAGAAAAGCAGGGAAAGCCCTCTTCATCCTTCACTCGAGAGCTGTACTTCTCATCTTTGTACCAGTGCTACATATATTCAACATTTTGAATTATTTTAACGTGAATTCTAAGAACATATATTTAGAAAGGAGAAGGAAATCCGCAACTTATGCACAAAACCTGGTGAGGATCAGATGGATCAGCTGGGGCAAGAACCACAGTGTTATTTTTTACAGTCAGGGAGAGATGAGGGTCACTCTTGCAATATATTTTACAAGTAGGTTTATTTGAAAGGCTATCATCATTTTTTCGACCGATATCATAGCTCCCTCCGCCAGGCGAAGGTGGTGCTGCTCCACTATAGCCGCCGCCACCGCCAGAGCTATAACCGTGATCATGTCCTTGTCGCCTATGTCCTATCCCTTGCTGCGCTCCATACTCATTACTTTGCCCATAGCTGGTTTGTGCTCCTCCATATTCGCTGTCTCCTTGGATATAAGACGAGGGTTGCTGGCTGTGGGAAGTGTGGTGGACGCTGTTTCCATGATAAGATGACAGGGGTTGCTTGTGAGGAAAGCAGTGGCCGCCGTCTCCTCGATAGGATGAAGGTTGCTGGTCGTGGGAAGGGCCGTAGCCGCTGTCTCCTTGATAAGATGAAGGTTGCTGGTAGTGGGAAGTGCGGTAGCCGCTGTCTCCTTGAAAAGATGAATGTTGCTGGAGGTGGGGAAGGCTGTGGCCGCTGCCTCCGTAATAACAGGATGGTTCATGGGTTTGGGAAGGGCGGTGGCCGCTGTCTCCTTGATAAGACGACGGGGGCTGGTTGTAGGAAGGTTGGTGGCCGCTTTGGTGTGAAGGGTAGTTTGATCTTCTATCTTCATCATCATCATATTTGTTCCTGTTAGGATTTCTCCTATCATGATCATCATCATCATACCTGTTCTTGTTAGGATTGTTGTGGCCATAGTTGTAATCCATTTTTGTTTCTGTTCTCTGAACTCTGGTCTACTTCTTGCAATTTTATTTGGATAATTTCTTCACTAGAGTTTGATGGTATTGTTATATAGAGATGTTTAAGGCTTAGCAGTTTTTTACCAGTTCAACCTTGTTGTCCGGAGAATGAGAGGTGGAGCTGGAACATGGAGACGTGGTTGCTCCATGAAAATGGTGGTCTTTATTACATTCACTATTTCACTTGTAGGCTTAACAAGTGGCAGATGAAGAGTAAATTCAGCTTTCTATATGACCATAAACCACAATCTTGCCACAATCCCAAATTAGAATGTAGGTTTCCATTTCACTGATTATTACCCTTTTTTATTTTTTAATAAATGAATGCCACATGCTTACACATAGATAACACCATTGTTATGTTGCGCTTGTGGACTTGAGGCTGTATTGCTGGATTGAGTTAAATCCCTTGCATATTATTTAGATTTTCCATAAATAGATAGGAAGAAGAGAAAATAGAGGGTGTATTGGGTAAGAGGAGTTGGGCTTTAAGTGCTTAGTAATATCATCGGTTGAACTTTGTTTGTCCATAAAGAAATTTCTTGACGACAGTCTTCATCTCTAAATTCATAACAAATGCAGAATCCCATCTGCTGGTTTTTAAGCTGGAATAATTTTTACAGCCAATAATTTGCTTTTTGTTTTTTTATTTATTTTGTGGAATTCAATATAAACTGATCAAATATTCAACATGGAATGATGTTCTAAGCAACAGAACAGGTTCTTTGTAGAGCAGTGTGAAGGTGACCAGAATTACTATGCTTGCAGTTCTACCTAGAACTTGTTATGCCCTCTTAGAATTTACAGAATTTGCAGATATATTGATTTTTGAAGTTGAGAGCTGCGTTGCCTGATCCTTCATCAAAAGATGGCTCAAATGCTACCCTTGGAATAGAAATCAGGAATGACAGAATACATGTTTTATGCTTTCATTTCATGACAATAAAAATCAAGATGCTGAACATTGTTGAGCTGCCAGCCACATATAATATCAACGACTGTAAGTAATAAATGTTAAATGACACAGGAAATATTCAAAAATCTATACTAATTCAGCAATCAGCGCTAGATGTTTGAGTTGCCAGTGGCTCTTTGAGTTCACGCAAAAGAGAATAAAGGCAGTCCTCCTGCAGAGTGCAGAGAATCCACAATAATTCAATCAAGAATGCATAGCGACCCTCCCTACTTATACTGCTGCAAACACAATACAGCTTCTAGAGATAGGCATCAGTAGATACATAGGTATATCCTGAAAGGAAAAGAAAAAAATTAAGACAATTTTTGCTAGTTGGAGCGATATTTTTGAGGCAGACAGAGAAGAGTTCATATCTTCAATCACAGACATCTTGCCTCTGTTATATTGAAACATTTTTTTAGCATTGTTAACAGATCAAATGATGCAAACTTCAACGATGAAGAATATCATAGAGATTTCAAATTCCTTTCATTTTGATTAATGAAAAACTTACAGTAGGGATCATCTTCCATTTCTGGTTATCAGTTCTTATTGGATCGGCATCGTCCCCAAACCTCGCAAATTGATCTTTACAGTGCTTCCTCGCAGAAAGTGAATTAAATAGCTACAAGAGATTATCTTTTCCTAGCCATTAACTTCCTAATGAAACCAAGAAATATAGGCCTGCCTGCCATCCAGACCAGAATAAATGGAGTTTTCTGTTTTTGGGATCTGCGTGCTCCATGGTTAGAACCTCTAAGGGGTCCCAACGGTTTAGACTTGAGTAGGTTGAAAAAAGATATACAACCTTGACAAGAACGACGTTCTGCAGAATATATGAATCGTGCTCCTTTAGGTCCATTTCCAAAGCACAATAGTAGCCTATCATGGACATCACCAGATTTCTTATCACCATGAAAAGCATTGACATTCAGGCGAATGTTATTGACCATCCTTACAGCTTTGTAAACATCGCCTGTGTCCTTGCTCTCAGTCCACAATATAGACTCATCAAGAACATCTGGATTATAAGGTATCAGCTGCACCTGCAGACAAATTATTAAATTAGAAGTCCAATGTTGGCGTATTTATATTACTTATAATAAAAAGAAACTAAGTAGAAAAGGAAATCATTACTCATGAGGGTGCCATTAATGAGCTATCTACCACACTTCTACATTAATGAAATGAATGCAAGGCAAAATCCAGATTGTCAAGAAGGTAACCATCTCTAGAATGGCAAACAAACATGCAAAATTTGCAGATAAGATGCAAATCTGTTCAGGTCACACGTAGTACTCAAAGTGGGGATAGCATATTCCTCAAATCAGCAAGAAATTCAAAGTCCAGTCTGACTTTATTAGCTGTCAAAGTGAGGGGCTATAAGGTTCACAGGGAACGTCCTCAATTGCTGTTTATATGTTACCATGCTCAACCTTCCCTTTGTGAACACTCCAGAACTACCATTGTACATCTTGGTGACCAGTTGTTTGGATTCTTAGCCCGTGGATGTTGCCTGTGGTGACAATTGCAACCATTATACCTGGCTGCAACAACTTCTTATATTCCCTATAGCTCAATATCTAGAACCATGTGACTTCCTTTTGTAAATTTATGATTCACAACTCAAATTCTAACTGCTGTTTTAGTGCAATACATTATGGTTGCAATCGATGTTCGTGGCCACAGAACTCTTTGTTATGTGGAGATTACACAGAAAAAAATGATCTAACAAGAATATAATTTTTTATCATTCCTATGACTTACATTGAAATCTCACACACCCTGAAGCAACTGGAAAATCAACTTACAGTTTCCAGTATAACCTAACTTTCAAAAATAAAAATGTTAGCAGCAGGAATATTTGAATCAGTATGTGCTGATTTTCATTAGTATCTGAAATGAACAAGTGTTTTTTTAAATAAATTTAGACCAAAAGAAGATAAAACTAAGTTTCCCTGGTACAAAATAATTGCCAGAGTTATAGGACTTGCAGAAAAACAGAACTAGAAAACAACTCATACATTACCCAGCATACATCATAACTGCTCATTGATCAAATCTGGTCCTCTTCCCTTCCACCAATCCCAAAACACAAAAGGATAAAAATCGTAGTACTTCCTAAAAAAAAAAAATCTGGCGCCGGGCAGCCTTACAGGAAACTAAAATCAAAACACAGGTATAAAAATGACTTGAAAATGATAATATATAGGTTTCTAAACCCACACAGAATTACGACATAGAGACCTATTTAGCAGTCATATTGGGCGCAGGCATGAGATGAAAGGAGCAGAAAGACAAATTTTAATAGAATAAAACATCAGTTACTTGGTAATCTCATAGAATTCTTACAGGATGAGTGGCTCCAATGGAGTGCTTTATTGCTTGACCAGTAGCTTTTTTAACCAGAGGAAAGGAAGGAAAGCTCACTTCATACTTCACTCAATTGCTGCACTTCTCACCCTTGTACCAATTTAATTTAAAATATTTAAGATTTTTTAGACAAAAATTGAAACGAATATTAAAAAGTGAGTCATTATAAAATTAAATATGTATTGGGTGTATTAAAAATGAGTAAAATGAAAAGCCAAAAGATGGTACTGTTCAGCAACGATACTATTTACTGTAAGCACTATTCTCGCCACAACCGATATTGTTCACGATAGTTACTATTCATAGAATACTGTTCCTCGATTACTATTTACGTGGGGGTACTGTACATGTAGTTACTATTTATGCTGCAACTTGAGAGTATTTTCTATTTTAGCTCAATTGATTTCTTTAAGTAAGATTAGAACAACTATAAGTGAGGACTCTTATTCTAACTCGATTTAGGATTCTTAAGGATGTTTTACTCACTATATAAACCCTTCTAAACATAAAAACAAGATAAACATTTAAAGTTTCAAGATGTAACCATAAAAGAGAATAAAGGAGTTAAGTAGGCACTAAGTGCACCACGCACTAGAGTGTAACTTTTTGGAGAGTATTTTTTTTTTGTTCTTAAGTGAATAAAAGAAACACCATAGATCATTTTTTCTTAGATGCTCAACTATTCTTCTATTCCTTGTAAAAGCTCTTATAAGGGGATACTAAGAAGTCTTGGAAAGTCATAATAATTAAGGGTAGATCCTTAGAGGTCTCTTTGGGAGATACTAAGGACTCTTGTGGGATCATTGATGATGTAAGAAGATACTTAGTAATCTATATCAATAATAAGAAGCTGGATCATGGATCCTCCGTGGACGTAGCCAATTTTGTGTTGAACTACGTATATCTTATGTCTTGTTGATTAGTTTATTTATTTTTATCTTTATTGGTGTATTGATCTTATGTGTTCTTGCTTATGGTGTGAGTTATGATTTTCCCTGCGTATAGAATAAAATGGGTATCAAGGCTGTGGTTTAGTTGATACTATAGGGGTGTCAAACTAAAGAGTATGACTTGATATCTGCAACAAACTGGTATTAGAGTTTGGGTTAAAGTCCATATTACAGAGTATAAGCAGCAGAGTCAGATTACAGAGCAAAGGTTGTCAACCATAGAGGCTCACAAATATAAGGGAAGAACAATAAGGAAGATGGTTATTTATAGAATGAATTGATGATGGCCTTATTGGGGAGCTTTTTGGGGGGTAAAGACCACTCTTGAAGAAAACTACTAAGAAGATGATGTCATCTAGGTCTTGGTTAGTAGAATCATTCAGATTAAACATAAAATAAAAATGACAAAAGAAGAACAATCAAGATTAAAGGGCTGATCCAAAAGGTGTCTAGGGTACTTAAAGGGATAGTCCTAAAAGAAAGACAAAGATAGAAGGAATGTGGATTTACAAGTCTGTTGAATGACTAGGCAAAAACCTTGATCGCATAAAAGCTTTTGGAGGAATAAGTGTCTGATTGATGAACTGGTTTTTGAATCTAGGGTAATGTTTTCATATGAGTCATGGAGTATCGTTATTTACTAATCGGAGAAATATAGGTTGTGGTAAGTCATATAAGATTGGTAGAATAAGATTGAGACTACATGGTAAAAAAGATAAGGGAGGGACTAGGTATAAAATTTCATTCCTCATATCATGAGAACCTAGTGGACTCAGGACTGCTAGATCATAATAGGGAGATTCTTAGAAGACAGATGAAAAGAACACTAAATGGGAAGCAAAAGAATCGGGGAGTGATAAGCACAAAAGGATATGTGCTTAAAGAAAAGTGCTTCGAATAGATCAATATATGGTTGTTGATTTGAAATAAATCATAAAGTAACTTTTGAATTATATCACATTGTGGCAGGGGTCCAAATAGAATATATAGGAAGAGTAATAATGGTGAGAATATGTTTTCACCATTAAGGGATTGTGGTCATGATGTATTCGGAACATGAAAGATCGTGACATTGAACTACTCTAAAGATTAATATTTTAGAATCTTTGGAGACCGTAGTCGCAAGAACGTTAGTTAAGTGTGAGACATGACTTAGAGACAATACTAGTGAGCATTGGTCAAGGAGGGGTGACAATGATTAGCTTCGTAAAGAGAGATTTTGAATCAATGAAGGGAATTATTGACAATTGGTGATTCAATAATCTTGTATGGGTGCGATGAATATTAAAATGAGAGTCATTATTAAGTCAAATATGCATTAGGTGTACTAGGAATGAGCAAAACAGAAAGTCAAAAGATGGGTACTATTTATGCGGCAACACTGTTCACACGGCGATAGATATTATTCACGATGCTTACTGTTCATCGACTACTATTCACGCGTGAAATAGTACACGCAGTTACTATTAATGCAACAACTTTGGGGTATTTTCTGTTTTGGCTCAATTGACTTCTTTAAGTGGGATTAGGACTCTTACAAGTAAGGACTCTTATTTCAACTAGAAGGTGTTCATATTTGTGAGTCATCATAATTGGATCAACATTAGCTCTGATACCACTTATTGAGATTTTACACGTGGAAGTCTTTGCCTACAAGTATTCAAGAATTATAAAAGATCATTCAATTTAAATAGAGATAAAAATTAAAATACATAAGATATAAGAATATAATGATTCAGCAAATTGCTTACATCTATGATAGATCATGGGATTTTAGCTTATTTTATTACTTAATGATCACTAATGAACTACTTAATGATTACAAATATTACTCAAGCGATTACCAGAAATACCCAATAGAATGAGCTCTGTAAGAGTCTATATAACATTCTCTTGCATATTCAGTACTTAAGTACAGTCATATAGCACTCTCTTACGCACTTAGCACTTAACCGCTCCTTGACTCTCTATTCTCTCTCTTGTTGATGCATCTTTGATACTTTTTTATGTATGTTGCCCTAATGGCATAATAAGAGTTTATATATGATGTGAATCAGGTTGCTAAATTTTCACAAGATTCATCGAGTATCCATAAAGGTCTAATAACAAGGAAAAAAAAAAAGAAATGAAGGAAGCATTAAATAGGCTAGTTGAGCTTATCTCAAATTCATGTTTTGTTCAAGAGACTAAACTGCCTGAATTAAGTGTTCAAGATGATTAATATTTTGTCAATATTATTTAAGTTTCCTTAAGTGATATAGAGGATTTACACAAAGAACAAAATAAGGCATAATTAATTTAAGAAAAAAGATCTGGCATATAATCAATTTATGAAGAAAATTGAATGCATAAAGGGAAATAATAGCATGCAAATCTGCCTTTTATTTTGTTTCCTAGTTTCTTTATTTTGTTTTCTAATTTCTTATATTCTTTCTATATTTCCTTTTTAGTTTCTGTTATATTTAGAAACTATTAGGGTCGGTGCTTACGTGTCATCCCTGAATGTACATATACTTGTGTATTTATACAAGTGTACATTCTCATTAAATAGCCAATACCCAATAATATGGTATTATGCATGTAACGTTGCATATATTATAGATCTGAAGGAGTTCAGATCAGATTTAAAGAGTTTAGATAAGGTGTAGTAACCAGTATCCACGACTGGTAAGAATAAGTATTTATATATGTATAAATATACGTATTTTATTTGTATGTTGGTGATACTTGATTTATATATTGTTATTAGTAGTGTTTGTATAGGTTAAGGTCATACTATTAGCATTGGGTTTAATAGCGAGACTTTAGATTTATTTTAGGGACCAAATTGTAATACTTTGAAAGTTTTGGGGGTAAATTCATAAATATTAAAAATTAGCCACTTAGTATAAAAATACACTTTTAAAACCCTAATTCTCTCATTTTGGTCAAGTTACCTCTTTTAGAGAGAGAGAAGAGAGAAAAAGAGGGGAGAGAAAGAGAAGAAGGAGAAGAAAAAGAAGAAGAAATTGGAATTTTGAATTTTAAGAGGTATATCACAACTATTTCTCAATTTATTGGTGTTAATTATGTTAATTTCTTTAATTTTTTATTTATGAAAATATGTATAATTGAGTATTTGATGTGTATTTCGTATGATATTTTAAGAATTGATGATGATCTATAAGATAGCTTGATAAATCATGATGGATTGTAGAATTTTTGATTGATAGTCTCTTGATCCAAGAATTTTATAAATTGTTGTGATTCGATTCTGGTTTTAAATTTTGATTATATGAAATTAGACATGTTAGGATCATCTGAGACTTTGAATCGATTCAAAATTCCAGAAATTGAATTTGTTGTGAATTTATCAAAATGACCCTGAAATTCTGGAAATTTCCTATATGAACAGTATGATACAGTGACAAACAATTTTTGTCCTACTGAATGATCTTCAAAAATTACGAATTTGTGGAATATGATAAGTTTATATGTCTAATATGATATACTCGGAATTGAGAATTTAGATCAATGTGGTTGAAGTGTTATGATTTTCTAAACTGTATCAGCTCATTGCAGTATTTGATTAACAGATCTTTTAAAGCTATGGAATAAAATATTTTTAAAATACTTTTAGCAGTGATTTGGAAGTGAAATATTTATCATAGACTGAGATATGTGTTAAGAGTAATTATGTGGTAGTTTTATAATTTTTGAGTTATTATATGATTTTATAAAATTAGAATATTGAATACTGTTCAGTAAGTATCTTGATCCTGTCAGGTTTATAGTTTGGATTCGATGGTGTGTATGGAATGGATTGTGTAGGAATTTTGATATAATATTCATATATAAGAAGGATATATGAGTCAAGAATGGTATATTCTGATTTTGGTGTAATTGGACATCATTTGATGTATTAGAAAATTTTGTTAAGTGTAAGTGGTCAGAATGACAGGTTTTGAGAAACCAAGTATTTAGACCAATTTGATGTGATAAATGAATTGTGTATACTTTTGTAAGCTATTTAAAGTATTTTGTGTGAATTTTGAGGCTTATGAAAGGATTAATCTCTATTGATAGATTAAGGAAATTTAAGCCTTGTACCTGAAAATGTTAAGAGGTAAGTATACTAGACTTTTTACTGGAATCACAATAAACATAGTAAGTGTTATGAATAATTTTGTAAATGTGGTTAAGAATATGTTTATGTTATGTCAAAGTATATTTTGATATGAAATGTGAATATATGTTTATGAATGTGAGCATTGACATTGAGCATGGACATACATGTGTTTTTTGAAAGTGAGCTTTCAAAATAAGATATGTTTAATAAAGAAAGCTTTTGAAGTGTAATATGTCCATGAGAAATATTTTGTGTTTTGAGGGTACTTGAACTCACTGTTAACTTAGTAGGCATTTTATGTGATTTGTGGAGCCTTTATGTGTGGCATTTCCTTCAGGATTGGTATATGTTATGTGTTCCATATGTAGGGAGGATCCTATTGGTACCTAAAGGAAGAGTGAGTCATCACATTCATGTGGTGGCGTATTGGTGCATGTGAGAGGACTCACCGATGATCAGGGTGAGGGTTTGGCTTTTACCTTCGGGCATGAGCATTAAATATGTGTAATATAAAGGCCTTACTTGTACTATTCCTCTCATACGGTATGTCACCTACGAGTGACATTTGGCTCATTATGTGATATGTGATATGTAAGTCCTACTAAGTAGTAGTTGAGTGATGGTATTCCTATTATATGTCTTAAAAGAATGTGTAAGCGCTTACATGATATGTGATTTGATAAGATTATAATTTTGATTGATCACAGCATATCATACATATGCATTGTGTACATATATGTATTTGTATTTGATATATGAAAAACTAGTATGCTTACTGAGTTTTATACTCATTATAGTTTATGGTGATTTCAGGTAAATAAGGTACATATGTGCTTAGCGGATTTGGCAAGGCTTCTGCTGTTCCTTGGGTTCCCTAAGTTGTTAGGTTGCTAAGTGTTTCATTTGAGGACACGTGAGATAAGATATTTGATTTGTCCCTATTGAATAAATACTTATGTATTATTTTAGTGTGTGTGGTTGGATTTAGTTTAAGTTTCACCAAGTGTAGTAATGGATTGATTTTAAGTAAGAATTTGAAATGAATATATTCTGGGCTTCCGGTAACAAAGTTGCTACTGGTGACGTAGTAGAGTGTTAATCTCTGAGAAAACTTTGCGTATCTCCGGTTTACTAATTGTCCCAGTCATAATTCAATTGCTATAATTCTGAAAGAAATTTAAAATGAATGTGCTTAGAAATATTATTGAATGAATGTAAGTGATGTCGTGTGTCAGATCTTTTGGGTCTGGGGCGTGACATAAGGGCTCATAGTCAGCTATGCTGAGACATATAATTGCTAAATGTTAGCACAGTTAAGTGTTAGCTGGTTATAATACTCAACAGATCCAAAAATTGGAGCATTGTCTATAATGGGACATAAACCTGGAAGTATACTAGTAACTGCATAGTTGCAAGAGTTGCAATCAGGTGCTAGGAAATGCAAGTTGCGTAAGTATGTTATCGAATAATTGTCCCTGATTTATTTCTGCCGATGCAGGTCTTGTTAGGTGTTTATCATAGAGTGTGTGATTATACTAGTGTATGCGTAATTTCAAAAAATTACCATATGCGCAGCGGAAGCATGTTACAAAATACATCCATTTTAACAAATTCAACATATATCATATATATGCATAAGCATAACAATTATACAATTATAAAAACATGATGAACAACATATATCACATATATGAACAAGTATAACAATTATATAAAATATATATGATGAACAATATTGTACTAAAAACATAATATAAAATACTCACCTAATGAAGGTAGCTTTACAAATTCTTCAAGTTTTTCAATAATCCATGTGAAGAGCTCACCTTGAAATATATGTTGAACAATTCTAGTCCATAACTTTTGGTGGGATTAAGGAGCTAGAATGGTAGCTTAGTGTTTAAAATTTTCAGCACTTGTATTTAAACTCTTTTGAATACAATTTTATTTCTTAAATGGAGATGGTAAATATTTTCTATACAACTCTTGTATAAATTAAAAATCTTTAACATACAACTCTTGTATATTAATCTTAGAAACAATTTTTACATGATAATTATTTTGAACAACTCTTTGCAAAATAATTATCTTTTTCTTCATTTATATAACATTCATTTTTGGCCATCCATTAAAGAAGAAGATGAAAAGAAGTTTGTTTATTTTTCAACACTTGAAAGAATAAAACTCAAAGAACTCTCTCTTACCTCTCTTCCTTGCCATTGCCAAGTTCTTCTCCAAAAATTGAATGAATGAATTCAATTGTTTTGCCAAAATTCATTTTGTTTATTCAACACTTTGATTAAACAAAATAAACAAAATGAAGTGCTCCACCAATTTTATTGTTGGCCTCCCATTTAGAATTAATTAAACCAAGCATTAGAATAATGGCCACCAAAATTAATCTTTACCTAACAATTATAATTACTTTAATTATAATGGGTAATTAAATGACCAACATCTAGGCTCCTTATTGTATTAAAATACAATGCCATGATCTATATATATTATAATATTATCTAATAATATAATAATAATATATGATTTAATTATTCAAAACAATTTTGAATAATTACTTTTTACCTTACTAATTTTTACTACCATGGTTAAATGGTAAAAAGGTAAAATCAAATCATGGAATAAATTTTGTCATTTGTCAATATTCTATTAATTAACAACCCTTGTTAATTAATTAAGTGATGTACTTAACAATTAAGTCTTGACAAATGTACAATTCGAGGGATCCCTAAACAATCGTTCTCTTTTGCTGAAATTTATTGGATCGAACTATTCAATCCAATCCGCTACCCCAGTGCACAACGAGTATACTTCATATTGTGAGACTCTCTAGGTCCACACCTAATTTGTCATATAGAGCTCCTCCATACGTCCGTGAACAATGTCCCACACACACGTTACGGATATTACAAATTAGCATGTTAGACCATACAAGTTGAGGTTATTGCATATTCGTATAATCCTTCCATCATTTATATCCTTGAAGAGCAGAGATATAGATCATCACCGTCAAATCTCTATTTGCTCAACCACGAACTTATCTCCAGATTTATATTTCATAAAACAATATCCACAAACACTTTTGTGATATTGTTTATTCCTCCGGAATATCTTTTCTGAGGTTTATGCTTGCGGCTACAAGACTTTCTGAAATATAATCTCAGAGCATTAGGATATACAACCCACTCATATGAGCTGATGGATCCCATATCTATGCACACCGAACTCCATGAGCATCGGACCATACCCAACAACTGTTGTGTGATATGGTGTGTGATGTGTATAGATGTGTATAATTTCAAAAATTAAATACGCAACGGAAGTATTCATACATATTAAACAATATGTAACATATTCAAGCATGTATGATCATTCAAGTACATATATATCTCATATATATATTTCATGCATGATATAAAATGAATAACAAATAAATAACCTACCCGGATATGAAGGTAGCTTTACAATTCTTCAAGAACTCCAAGCTTCAATTTGTTGAGCTCACCTTGAAGTGTTCCCTTGCACAATTCTAGTTCACAACTAAATCCGGTGGGATTGTGAAGCTAGAATGGCAGCCTTGAATTTCCAGCAAATAATTGTTTTAACACTTAAAATAATTTGTCCTTATGAATGATTACTACCAAGAGATGAAAAGAATTAGACGTTTTCTATAGTTCTTTACAACTCTATATGTTGTACCTTGGTAAGCCTTTGCATTTTCTCTCAACACTTTGAGAAAAACACTTAGGAAAAGCTCTCAATTCTCTCTCCTTTCTCCTAGAACGAATTTCACTCTATCTTGCACACATTGAACTCTTTCAATTCTTTCTTAAGTGCAAAGAATGATTTCTCTTAGTGCTCCACCACCACTTAACCATGTTTGCCATTACAAACATTAATCTATCATATTTTTCACTCACCAATTTGATTCAACCAATTGAATCAATTTCTAGAGAGTAAATGGCATTTAATCAATGTTAAGTGATTTTACCACTTCCTTAGTGCATCATTTAAGAATTACAAAGTGGTAAACTTTCTTTATTATTAATAACAAGTGCATTCTCCATTAGTAAATGGTGTTTGTCACTTATTCCAATTAATAATAATAATTTGATTAATATATAAAATATTAATAATTCAAAACTATTTTGAATATTTACTTTTACCATATATGTATTTACTAAGTAAGGTAAATAGGTAAATACATGGTAAATTATTTATGGAGCAAGATTATGTCACTTGTCAATTTCTTATTGGTTAACAACTCTTGTAAACCAATAATGTGTTTTACCTTCAATTATTGACAAGTGAATAATAAAAAGAACCTTGAAATATTTTTCATTTTGCTGGAAATTGTTGAATTAATTGTTCAATCCAATTCGCTGCCCCAGTGCACAACGAGTACACTTTATATTGTGAGACTCTCTAGGTCCATGCCCGATTTGTCATATGAATCTATTTCACACGTCCGTGAACAATGTCCCACTCACATGCTACAGATATTACAAAACGGCGCATTAGACCATACAAGTTGAGGTTATAACATATTCGTATAATCCTTCCATCATAAATATCCTAGAAGAGCGGAGATATAGATCAACACCGTCAAGTCTCCATGTGCTCAACTATAAACTTATCTTTAGATTAGTATTTCAATAAATAATATCCGTAAACACTTTTACGATATTATTTTTTCGAGAATAAAATTAATTCTTGGATATGTCTGCTTATGGCCATAAGACTTCTGAAATACAATCTTAGAGTTACAGGATATTTTACTCACCCAATTGAGTTGATGGATCCCATATCTGTACACACCGGACTCCATGAGCATCGGACCATACCCAGCGGTCAGACCATGAAAGGTATCTGACATGTGTGGAACCAAAGTATGATAGATCACTCACAAGTCCACCGTGGCACTCAGGTCTAAGGACCACGAATACTACTCAACTCGAAAGATCCTCCATTAACGGCTTTATGAGATGTCTATTGAAGATCTTTGTGAGTCTGTTCAATATTCAGTCCTTACTGAATACTTATATCTCTATATGAGTTTCCACTAAACTCATGGTCTGCTAAGATTAACCATCTGGACTATCCAGATATATACATACACTGATCTATATTTATTAAGGTCTTCACTAACAGACCCGCATTAGTGAAGATAGATCAGGAACATTAAGTTTAAGAACATATTTGCATAACAACATTTCTTAGCACCATTTGCAACTGATTGCAACTACGTCATTACTAATATATTCTTAGGTCTTTGTCCCATTTCAGACAAGGCTCTAACTCTTTAGATTTTGCTAACTCTTATAACCTGATAACTCTTATCAGTGCCATCTTTTAGCATTTATATATTTTAGCATTACTAACTCTTAGTTCTGATCTAAACTCCTTTAGATCAGATCTGAACTCTTTCAGATCATACAATGTCTAAAACGTTACAAGCATCTTACCATATTTGTATATAAAATAATTAGTGATATATTGAAATCATAATTGTATAAACATAAAGCAAATGTTTATACACAAAAGGGATGGCACGTAAACACAAATCCCAACAGCAACACCCAGTGGTCAGACCATGAAAGGTTTCTGACATGTGTGGAACCAAAGCATGGTGGATCACTCACAAGCCCACCGTGGCGCTCAGGTCAAAGGACCACAAATACTACTCAACTCGGAAGACCTTCCATTGATGACTTTATGAGATGTCTATTGGATGTCTTCGTGAGTCTGTTCAATATCCAATCCTTACTGAATACCTGCATCTCTATACGAGCTTCCTACTAAGCTCATAGTTTGCTAAGACTAACCATCTGAACCATCCAGATATAGACATACACTAATCTATAATAATGGGTTTCACCGATAGACCCGCATCGATGAAATTAGATCAGGAACATTATGTTTGAGAACATACTTGCATAATGACATTTATTAGCACCATCTGCAACTCATTGCAGCTATATCATTACTAATATATTCTCAGGTCATTGTCCCATTTCAGACAAGGCTCTAACTCATTAGATTTTGCTAACTCTTAGTACCACTAACTCTTAGTGTTTATAACTATTAGCGTTGCTAACTCTTAGCCCTGGTCTAAACTCTTTTAAATCAAATCTGAACTCCTTCAGATCATACAATGTCTAAAACGTTACAAGCATCTTACCATTTAATAAAAATAATATTAACAATTTTATTAGAAATAATAATTGTATAAATACAATCGCTATATATTTATACATTATGGGATGGCACATAAGCACAAATCCGAACAGGTCTGTCGGTGAATACTTTTATATAGATCAACATATGTCGTACCTATCGGGTATAGATGGTCGTTCCTGATCGACCGTGAGCTTGGAGCTCGTATTGACATATAGGTATCTAGTTATGACTGGATATAGGACAGACTCACGAGGGCCTCCGATAGACATCCTATATAAGCCGTCAACGGAGGGTCCTCTAGAGTTGAGTAATATACGTGGTCCTTTGACTTGAGTGCCACGGTGGGCTTGTAAGTGATCCACCATACTTTGGTTTCAAGCATGTCACAGACCTTTCATGGTGTGACCGCTGGGTGTTGCTGGGTATGGTCCGATGCTTATGGAGTCCGGTATGTACAGATACGTGATCCGTTACCTCTTATAGGGAGTTTGATATCCAGATGCTTCGAGACTGTATCTCAGAAAATCTTGTGGCCACAAGTATCAATCCTGGGAAAGAGTTCCGTCAGGGTAGAACAATATGACAAAGGAGTTTGCGCATATTGTTCAAATCCGAACAGGTCTGTCGGTGAATACTTTTATATAGATCAACATATGTCGTACCTATCGGGTATAGATGGTCGTTCCTGATCGACCGTGAGCTTGGAGCTCGTATTGACATATAGGTATCTAGTTATGACTGGATATAGGACAGACTCACGAGGGCCTCCGATAGACATCCTATATAAGCCGTCAACGGAGGGTCCTCTAGAGTTGAGTAGTATACGTGGTCCTTTGACTTGAGTGCCACGGTGGGCTTGTAAGTGATCCACCATACTTTGGTTTCAAGCATGTCACAGACCTTTCATGGTGTGACCGCTGGGTGTTGCTGGGTATGGTCCGATGCTTATGGAGTCCGGTATGTACAGATACGTGATCTGTTACCTCTTATAGGGAGTTTGATATCCAGATGCTTCGAGACTGTATCTCAGAAAATCTTGTGGCCACAAGTATCAATCCTGGGAAAGAGTTCCGTCAGGGTAGAACAATATGGCAAAGGAGTTTGCGCATATTGTTCAAATCCGAACAGGTCTGTCGGTGAATACTTTTATATAGATCAACATATGTCGTACCTATCGGGTATAGATGGTCGTTCCTGACCGACCGTGAGCTTGGAGCTCGTATTGACATATAGGTATCTAGTTATGACTGGATATAGGACAGACTCACGAGGGCCTCCGATAGACATCCTATATAAGCCGTCAACAGAGGGTCCTCTAGAGTTGAGTAGTATACGTGGTCCTTTAACTTGAGTGCCACAGTGGGCTTGTAAGTGATCCACCATACTTTGGTTTCAAGCATGTCACAGACCTTTCATGGTGTGACCGCTGGGTGTTGCTGGGTATGGTCCGATGCTTATGGAGTCCGGTATGTACAGATGCGTGATCCGTTACCTCTTATAGGGAGTTTGATATCCAGATGTTTCGAGACTGTATCTCAGAAAATCTTGTGGCCACAAGTATCAATCCTGGGAAAGAGTTCCGTCAGGGTAGAACAATATGGCAAAGGAGTTTGCGCATATTGTTCAGTGAGATACAGGTCTGGAGATAAGATATGGATGAGTATTAAGAAATTTGACGGTGATAATCTATATCCCCGCACATCCAGGATATCATAACGGAAGGACTATACGTATGCGTTGTAACCTCAGCTTGTATGGTTCAATGTGCTGATTTGTATATCCATGACGTGTGCGTGAGGCATTGCTCACGGACTCATGGAATAGTTTCCTTTGATGAATCAGGCATAGAACCTAGGGAGTCTCGCGATATAGAGTGTACTCGTTGTGCACTGGGGCAGCATGCCGGATTAAATTATTTAATCCAGCAATATTCAACATTATCACGAGAATGCGTGCGTGTCTGTATTTAAGTGTTAAATACAACAATTAGTTAATAATTGTTATTTACTAATTGTATTAGGACACGTAGCGTATTATGGACCCTCAGTTGAGTTTACCCAAATGTGAAATTTGGTGAGACCCACTAGAGGATAAACTTAGTAACTATTTATGAGGGACAAAATGATCATGACATATTATGATTATTTAATTATTAAATAATCATTCTCTCTCTCCCCCCTTTATATTATATACTATATATTATAATATATTATTATATTATATATATATATATATAAAGAAAAAGAAAGAGAGAAGGAGCAAGAGATTTGGCCAAACGGTCGATGGAGGAGAAGAGAAGACATGGAGGGAGAAGAGACGGAAGAAGAAAAGAAAAAGAAGAATTTGGCCAAACAGCTGAGAGAGAAAGAAGAGAAGAAATGGAGAGAAAGAGAAGGGAGAAAGAAAGAAGAAAAAAAAAAGGGGGGAGAGGAAAAATGAAATTGTTTTATTTTTCTCTATCCTTCCAATTGGAGCAATTATGAATTGCTTCAAATCTCAAATTTTTATCATTTTAGAGAAAAATATGTAAATTCACTTCTAGCCATTTTAGGGATTAAGAGTTAATCTCAGGCAGAATATAAAGCTGCTGTTCTAGCTCACCAAGCCCACTGAGTTGGTGACTAGTACTGCACATGAGTTGGTCTCCATGCAAACTCTAAGAAAAATACGTGTATAACGTTACACGTTTTGGTGAGTTCTCTAACTTAATTAATATATTAATGTAATTAATATATTTATTTATTGTGTTTATTGCAAAATTTATATGTTTCTGCTGCGTTAGACAATAGACACAATTGCATACACCCACGCGCTTAAGATCCGACATCGCCGACAAAAATAAATATACATAAATATTTTATTTCCTTAATATACTTGTTATTTATTTCTTTTTTTTTTTTTTTTTACAATCAAGTTCTTATTATGTTTAGGATTTGATTTATTTTCCTTTTAGCTACTTAGAGATTTTAGCTATATAAGCTGCAGTAATCCTAAGGGGAATTCAGAATTTATGATAATAAAATTATTAAGAGTTTCCTCTTGGTTCTTCAAAGAGTTTTTCAGAGTTTATCAAAATTTCTTCTTATGACGTTCATTATTGATTTATCATTCATAATTTTACTTATGAATTTGAATTAGAACGATCATTGGTAAATAAACCTTATTGAATATTGAGTCTCACTTTTCTTTGTGAGGTTCACACCAATATAGGCTCCAAAACATCATTTGAAATCCTATATCAAGTTACAATAGGAGCCAAAATGTGAAATGATCCAACATTGACTTGAAGATGTAAAAAATGACTCAAAATAAGAAACCTAATGTCGCGGCAGCTAGCCGTTGCCAGGCCATCGTCGAGGCTTAGCTCCCTTGGAGTTGCGATCTAAGGCCTAGGAAACACATCCTTGTGCATTTTGAGTCATCTCTTTACTTTCGGCTTTCTATTTCTATCATTTCTTATTTGTTTATTGCGTTCTCAACTTAGGTTAAGAAGACGACAATGATATTTTTTACTTTATTCACACTTTGGGGCATAGTGTTGCTATTTTGAGTTTTTTAAAGTATATAGTTGTAATTGAAGTCATTTATCAGGCATATTTAAACAAAAGATTGTAATTTGTTACTTTTATTTTCTACAAACGAAAATTTTTATTAATATAATAAATTGATTACAAAGATTGAAATATTTCCAATTACAGCTACCCATTCTTATGGTAAGAAATCTTACTAATGCACGATAATTTTTTTTTTTGCATATGGATCCATACAAAGAATGTCATCCATATAAATGCACTTACTTTTAGTATTCCATTTTCAAGCTCTTTCTAATTTTATCTTAATAATTATTTTTTTCTATCAAAATTACAGTAGATAAATCATAGAGAATTACAACAATTTACTTTTTTTTTTTGGTTAATATTACAACAGATAAATCATAAAAAACTACGATGTAAATAATTGATTACCACAATAGAGTGAACTTTAAGTAGACTTATTTTATTTTGTCATAAAGTAGACACATATCTTAAAATAAAATTAACAACTTTAAATATGACTAAAATTAACAAAGCACTCACTTTATATCTAGATTTAAACGGCACAACATACATAAATACAAATTTTAAAATAAATGATAAATTAAAACAATTTGTTGATACTAAAATGTATGTAAATAAAACATAAATATGCAAATAAAAAAAAGCTATCATAGAAAAAAGAATGTCATTATTACTGAATTTAATAAGGAAGTTCAATTTCTAATTGTTAAATACTATTACAAGAGATTAAATGTGAAGGTAAAGAGACCGAAAGAATATTAATTTATAAATTTAAAGTTATTATAGTTAGATGAACTTGTTATCCTATATCATATTTTAAATAATCTTATTATATCATTGATGAAGACTCATGATTGGAGCCTAATCAATACGTAAACACAAGTGGATAAAGCTCTAACTTATACTAATTTCTTTCTAATCCTAACTAGTTACTACTTTATAAAAGTATTACTTTAAATATGATAAGTTTTTCTATCCATTTCAGAAATACCCAGTATATATAATTATAGTACGACCAACTATTGTGAGTAAAATAGTAGATACTTGAAACCAAATTAACAGGACAAAAATTTTAGGATTTGTGTCTTTCTTACGTTAAAACGTGGGAGATTTCGTTGTTAGGAATATTCCAATCTCCTCATGTGGTGGGCCTGGATGGGCTGGGCCTAATGGCTTGGTCCAAGCAGCCATAATATTTATATACCCCAAACTAGTAAAACTAAAAAAAAAAAACACAAATTTAGATAGACTTCATAGCATTACAATGACATAAGCCAGAATCACTTATATAACTTCTCAAGCAACCTTTGTTTTTCTTTGGTTTGAGAATTTAGTTTGTTTTGTTTTCTCCAACTCCTTGTACTACTCTTTTTTTTTTTTAATAATAAATTTAAGCAATAAAACGAAAACAAAGAATGAGCCAATGAGGTACTGCTTACGTAGCATGAACCCATTATGCTGTTTGCAATTGCCAAATTGTTAAGGATCATATTAAATCTTTTTTATTATTTCATGGGATTTTATCATATTAATTAAGCATAGCCCACGAAACGTCTATCATAAGGTATTTTGTCATATTATTGTCATGTATTACGTCAATGAATTTGATATATTTTTTTTAATGGTTTATTTTGTATTATTTGTAGAAGAAACATATATTTAGGTGTGAAAATTAATGACATTCATTGCTCCAACTAATTTGAAACAAAATAATCAAGATACCGATTGCTCATTTAATAGCGAAAATGTGTGACAGGAGAAATAGTAATATAGCATCCAATAGTCTTACCCGAATAATAAAGATTGAGTTTACATACCTTTTAATTTGAGGTCGAGAATTTTTTTATAAAAAAATTGCGTTATTTTTTTATTATGAAGGTACAAGTTTAAATGTATATAAATGTGTAAATAATATATAATTTTAATCTTGATATAAAATTAATATATTTTTTTTAAATAAAAAAAAAAGAGCAGTCATTGTCGGCACTGTGCTTTTTCATACGTAATTGTGTTAACCTATGTGCTAACGTACATATTTAAAAAGATCTTAGAAATCATAAATATTTTTATATTATAAAAGGAGAAAATTTGATCAATAAATTAGCTTTAGCTTCTTTAAGAAATAATGCTTCTCTTTTTAAAATGGAAATTTATTTTGAAGATCTCATATCAAGTGATCAATGCGTTGGATTTAGGTAGAAATTTTTACAATCACTTGGAAATAAAAACTATAGAACTTTATTATAAACAAAGTATATTATCCATTTAATAAAATATTATATCAATGTGAAAAAATAAAAAATATAATTTAAAATATGTAATATTATTTAATTTTTATATTATAATTAGTTTAAGACCGGTCGTGTTTTAGAAATAGAAAGATGGAGTGATAGGTAGTACAATACAATTGAACCTATTCTTCTTGTGAGGTATTAATGGACAATGGAATCGGGATCCAATTTTCAAGCTTTGCTATCCTGTGCGGCAACTTATATTTTTAACTTATAATAAATTGTATAATTATTACATTAATAAATAATATTATTAATACTATATTTATAAAATTAAAATATATTTTATTTTATCTGTTAATGAAAATTACAAATTCGATTAAGAGAAAGAAACTTATAATATTATAACTGCTCATAATTATCTTGGTCAAATGTTTTTTTATGTTTCAACAATAGCATATTGTTTCGTGGAGTTAAAATCAAAAATATAAAAAAAATAAGTATTTTTATGATTCTATCACTCAATCAATTTTGTTTTACTTAATTTTTATTTCATGACCATATACCTTTTCGATTAAATAATGAGAAACTTTTTTTTTTATTACATGAATTTAATTTTTATTTTATTTAAAAAAAATATAATATTTAATGTGTCAATTATTGATTAGTGTTATATAACTATCACATCAATTAAAATTAAAAAAATTAACAACTGTTTAACAAGTGATAATTATTAATTAATGACACATAAATTAGGATACAAAATTAATAAAAATTAAAAAAATCAACTATTTCCTAAAATTTAACCCAACTCATCTGCCATAATACTACCTAATAAGCTATTAGAGCTTACTCTCAAAACTCGGCAGAACTTGCAGTATATATTGAGCAAGGCAAGTCATTCTCATTTTAGGTTGGAGTGGTCTTACCCATTTGATATCTTTAAAAAAAAAGAGTATTTTATTTATTTATCATAATTTTAGATTGGATTGGATTGAATTTGTAATTCTTTTAAGTGGATTAGATTGTATTAGATTTTACATTTGATGGGTTGGATTGAAAAATCAATAATTTATTTCATAATAAATCAAATAGATTTTTAGTTAAATCTGTTGGAATTTTATAAACACCCTTACTTATATTATAAGACCGAGTACTTATTAAAGACTTAAAAAATTAATTTATTAAATAATACTTTTCATGTGTTTATATATTTACAAGACTCATTAAATTTTTATTTAATATAGAGTATGATAATCTCTTTAATATAATTACATGATATTATCATTATGTTTTATTCAAATTTTAGGGCTAATATGATTTTTATTGTTCATTCTTACTATTTATAAAGGATCCATTGTAGTATTTTTTAAGACTCAAGACACAATATTTTTGAGGTCTCATGATACGATCCACGCTAAGAATTTGAAAAAGTTATGAATTAAAAAAGACTCAAAAATCGTTAAGAAATAGATTTATATAAAACTGCGACTCGTTACTTATATTGAAATAAAAATCTTAGTATAATGAAGACACCACAATCAATTATGTAATGATTGATTGATAACTTAAAGGAGAATACCACAAAAATTATTTTAAATAAATTCAAAGAGTTCTAAAAGAATTTAAAAAAATATATTTAATTAAAATACTAAATACTTTCTTCTCATCCCTTATATATTTGTAATGAACACTTAAGATGTTAGTATTTATTACAATATTTAATGACAACTTAAAATTACTAATTACCAACTATCACCAATATTTGAGACTTTTTTATTTCAAACACATTGTCAAACATTATAATTACTATCGTAAATGTAATTGTAGGTTTTCCAAAAGTTTCTCACCACATGGGCACCAATTTCTCACCACATGGGCTGGTGTTGGTAACTTTAACTGCTTTTTAATTTATTAATATAATAATAACCATTAATAAAATGTCCATCATATCTCTCTACACTTGATAAGTCAACATTGAGTAATCATCAATTTAGAAAACTCCACTCAATATACCTACTTTGTGATATGAGAAATTCTTTTAAATTATTTCAAATCTTGAATTATGAAAATTCAACATTGTGAAACATCTTTATTGAAATTTCATGAATTCACCTTAGCACAGATATTTTGAATCACTCCATTGAAATTTTTTTTAAACCTTTTAATTCAAGCCTTTATAACTGGACCAATTAGAATTTGAATAAAATTTTTATTCCATTTATTAACCGTGCTATCATCATCTCAAATATGAATGAAAATTTAAATTTATTATAATATTATTTGTCATAGATCATACACTTATTAATGAAAAAAATAAATTAACATACTAAATAATATTATTTATGTTGAAGCGGAAGTACACAAACAAGCAAACAAAATATATCCCAAGCAAATAATAATGCAGAATAAGTTACTAAGAAATAAATAGAGAAAGTGGTAGAAGAAGAACACACAAAGAATTACGTGGTTCGGCAACTTACCTACGTCCACGGTGGATCAAGATCACACTCTTCTCTTATTATGAATTATAAGGCAAACACAAAGTATGCCTATTACAAGAAAGATCACAAAGAAAAACTCTCTCTTGCACTCTAGGGATTTTCTCTCACAAAAAACCATAAAGATTATCACTAAGATTGTTGTTGATCACCAAGATGTGTTTACAAGCTAATTGATAACCTTTATATAAGCTTTGGGACGACCTAGGTTTACCATATATGTGTGGGAGTCGTATTAGGGAGTCCTGAAATAAGTAGGAGACAAAATAAGGAAGTTTCCTTATTTCGGGATACTATTCTCGTCTCTAGTGTCGCAGCGCTGGGCTCTCGTCGCTGCGGCGCTAGCGCGCTTTTGCTGAGCGCTGCGGCGTTGGCTTCTTGGCGCCGCAACGCTCAGGTTCTGGACTGGGCGCCGCGGCGCTCACGCCTGGTCACTGGGCGCTGGCGCCTAGTGCGCCCTTCTTCGTTTTTTGCCTCCTTGCGCGTCCTTTTTCAATCCGTACATACCCTACGCACTTGGCTTGATCTCCAAATCATATTCTAATGATTTTCAATCAATATCTTCACAAATTCTCTCCTTAATTCAAAATCATCCACAAAGCAACTCGATCTCTCATTTCTGCATCTTCAGTCACCCTTACAAAGTAGTGACTCCGGTTAAGTCCTTGCATAGGACGAACTTAACCGAGGGTAATGGCTTAGTCAACATATCAGCAGGGTTTTTAGATGACGCTATTTTTGTTAGACTAACTTTACCACTTTGAACAATCTCTCGAATGTAATGGAGTCTCACATCAATGTGTTTTGACCTCTCATGAAACACTTGATGTTTGCTTAGGTGTATGGCACTTTGGCTATCACAATACACACCGGTGTTCACATCTTCACTAGCCAATACCTCCGCACATATGCCTTTTAACCACACGGCCTCCTTGATAGCTTCACCAACAGCTATGTATTCTGCCTCTATGGTAGATAGTGCAACCACGTGTTGTAGAACTGATCTCCAACATACATTACACCCAAACATTATAAATACGTAGCCTGTCAACGATCTTCTCTTGTCAAGATCACCTGCATAATCTGAGTTTACGTACCCTCTTACCATTTTATTGCTGTCCTCATCCCTCTTATACATTAACCCGTGATTTGACGTTCCCTTGAGATATCTCAAAATTCACTTTACTACAAGCCAGTGATCTTTTCCCGGATTCGCCATGTATCTATTCACCACACTCATAGCCTGTGCTATGTCTGGTCTTGTGCAAACCATTGCATACATGATGCTCCCCACAGCGCTCGCATATGGTACTTTGTTCATCTGCAGTTTCTCCTCATCGGATGTCGGCGACTGTGCTGCTGAAAGTCTGAAATGCATGGCCAAAGGAGTAGAGACAACCTTCGCGTTTGACATGCCAAACTTCTCCAAACTTTTGACTATATATCGCTGTTGGGACAAAAAGATAACATCTCTTTTTTCCCTCACAATATCCATACTCAAAATTCTCTTTGCTGCTCCCAAATCCTTCATTTCAAACTCGCCACTCAACTGCTTCTTGAGCTTCTGTATTTCTTCCATATTCTTGCATGCGATCAACATATCATCGACGTATAGAAGTAAATACACCATCCCACAACTTATGTTCTTGAAGTACATGCATCTGTCATACCTGCTTTTACTAAAGCCACAAGCCATCATAAACTCATCAAATCTCCTATACCACTGTCTAGGTGATTGCTTTAACCTGTATAATGACTTCTTCAACAAACAAGCATGATCTTCTTTTTCGGGCTCCTCGAACCC
Source organism: Ailanthus altissimus (assembly GCA_946807835.1). Lineage (NCBI taxonomy): Eukaryota > Viridiplantae > Streptophyta > Magnoliopsida > Sapindales > Simaroubaceae > Ailanthus > Ailanthus altissimus. Next base: position 13,124,973 of record OX327712.1, on the reverse strand, counting down.
TTGCGGCTATGCCATGTATATCGTTTCTTCAAGCTCTCTATGTAGAAAAGCTGTCTTTACATCCATCTGCTCTAGATGTAAATCAAGGTTTGCACACATGGACAACAAAATCCTAATAGATGTGTGCTTGACAACTGGAGAGAATATCTCATGAAAATCGACTCTCTCTCTCTGAGTAAAACCTTGTGCTACTAACTTAGTCTTGAATCTCGTAGGCTCAATCCCCGGTATCCCCTCCTTCATCTTATACACCCACTTGCACCGACTAGCTTCTTTTGAGGTTTCTCCACCAACTTCCAGGTATTGTTCTTCCTAAGAGAACAAATTTTTTCTTCCATGGTCTGCTGCCATTCTTTCTTATTTTCACTCTTCATAGCCTCATCATATGTCTTAGGCTCATCATACTCAAGAGTGTAAGCAGAATTAAAAGCATGAGCAACTAAGTCTGCTTGTGCATACCTGACTGGTGGGTTAATCATTCTCCTTAGCTTGTCTCTAGCAAGCTAGTACTTTTCAAGTTCCATCTCAGGAGTTCTAGTCTTTCTTTGGGTAGACTTAGAGGAACTCGCCGGTGTTCTTGGTTCATCTTCAAAGATCTCCTTGTTGAAGTGTTGATCTGGGGGTATATCAGATCCATTTTCAGGCTCTACTTCAACTTCTATTGACTCGGGTGCTAAGTCTTCCTTGGTTACAGATTCTTCTTTCTCATCTTCTTGGGAGGTTTTCAGCATCATCATCTCATCAAACGTTACATCACAGCTTATGATACTCCTTGGTGATGCCAAGTCTTTACACCACACCCTGTATCCTTTCACTCCTTCGGGATATCCTATGAAAATCTCTTTGATAGCTCTAGGTTCCAACTTCCCATCCTTAACATGTACAAAGGCAAGGCAACCAAATATTCTGAGGTGGTCATACTTCGGGGATTGCCAGGCCATTTCTCTTCTGGTGTCTTGAAGTCAATTGCTGAGGAGGGACTTCTATTACTCAAGTAAGCTGTAGTTACTACGGCTTCTCCCTAGAATGTCTTAGACATCTTCGCATTGGTAAGCATGCATCTAACCCTTTCAAGTAGGGTCCTATTCATCCTCTCAGCTACCCCATTCTGCTGCGGTGTTGATCTTACCGTTCTATGCCTTGCAATCCCATGCTTGGCACAAAACCCATCAAACTCTCTGTTGCAAAATTCGAGGTCGTTGTTAGTTCTGAACCTTTTCACTCTTTTGCTAGTCTGATTCTTAACAAGAACCTTCCAAGTCTTGAATACTTCAAAGGTTGATCCTTGCTCTTCAACACATAGACCCACAGCTTCCTCGAATAGTCATCAATCAAGTTGAGAAAATACCTAGCACCACTACGAGTAACTGTCTGAGCTGATCCCCAAAGATCCGAGTGTATATAGTCAAGAGTCCCCTTAGTCTTGTGCTATCCGGTACTGAACCTCACTCTATGTGCTTTCCCAAGCACACAATGCTCACAAAACTCTAAGGGCTGGAACTTATCCTCACTAAACGTTTTTTGCCTATATAACTCCTTTAGGTTTTTCTCGCCTAGGTGTGCCAGTCTAAGATGCCACAACTTGGTTTGTATACTCTTATCATCTACAGAGAATACTGTAGATCCACTCACGACTTCACCCTTAAGCACATAAACACCTTTGCATTTCTCTCATCTCATCACCACCATAGAACCTTTCAAAACTTTTAAAATCCCTCCGTCGATCCTGATGGAACATCCATTCTGATCTAATATCCCCAGTGAGATCAAGTTTCTTTTCAAGTCAGAAACATACCTAATATCTGTCAACTCTCTCACTCGCCCATTATGCAGCTTAAGTTTAACACTACCAATTCTCATCATCTGACATGCAATGTCATTACCCATTAGGACCTTACCACCACTAATGGGCTGGAAATTTGTAAACCAAGATTTGTGCGGGCACATGTGAAAAGTAAAACCAGAATCTAAAACCCATTGTTCAGAGTTCATACCATCAGTAGCGACGAGTGTCTCTACGCTGTCATAGCTATCATCATAGGCAAGCGCAGCATTAGCTTTCTTTTTATCTTATGCTCTCTTCTCAGGACAGTCCTTTATGAAGTACCCATCTTTCTTGCAGCAATAGCACTTCCTAGGAGTCCTAGACTTTGACCTTGAGCCTTTTTTCTTCCCATCTCTATATGAGAGCTTTCCTCTTATAGATAAACTTTCTGCATTGCCCTCGGTCTGCTTTCCTAATAACTTTGAGTTTAATGATGATTTCACATCATTCATCGTTAAACTCTCTCTGCCATAGAGTAGCGTATCAACAAAACTCTCATAGCTTTTGGGGAGTGAACTCAGCAGGATAATTGCTCTATCTTCATCTTCTATCTTGATGTTGATAGACTCAAGATCAAGGATGATCTTATTGAAGGCGTCATCTCTGACATGGACAGCTGATACAGCTTCTTCTTTATATGTAATCTGTTGGCCAACGATTTTCTCATATAAAGAGAGTCAAACTTCTTCCAAAAACCTATTGCCGTCGTCTCACCTGCTACTTCCCTTAGTACTTCATCGCTTAATGACAGAACGATTGTGCTATGAGCTCTTTCTTGAATGTCCTTTCTTTCTGCCTTAGCTCTAGATGACTCTGGCGTCTTCTTTTCATCACTAGATGGAGCTGCAGTCTCCTCTAATGCCGAACCAAGCCTTTGGCTCACCAACAACGCCTTTAACCTTCATCTTCCACAAATTAAAGTCATTTGTACCGTTAAATTTCTCTACCTCATACTTAGGTGTTGCCATGTTTGCTTTAAACCAAAGCTCTTCTACCAGTTTGTTGAAGCGGAAGCACACAAACAAGCAAACAAAATATATCCCAAGCAAATAATAATGCAGAACAAGTTATTAAGAAATAAATAGAGAAATGGGTAGAAGAAGAACATACAAAGAATTACGTGATTCGGCAACTTGCCTACGTCCACGGCAGATTAAGATCACACTCTTCTCTTATTATGAATCACAAGGCAAACACAAAGTATGCTTATTATAAGAAAGATCACAAAAAAAAAAACTCTCTCTTACACTCTAGGGATTTTCTCTCATAAAAAACCACAAAGATTATCACTAAGATTGTTGTTGATAATCAAGATGTGTTTACAAGCCAATTGATAGCCTTTATATAGGCTTTGGGAAGACCTAAGTTTATCCTATACGTGTGGGAGTCGTATTAGAGAGTCCTGAAACAAGTGGGAGATGAAATAAGAAAGTTTCTTTATTTCGGGATACTGTTCCCGTCTCCAGCGCCGGGCTCTCGTCGCTGCAGCACTGGCGGGCTTCTGCTGAGCGTTGCAGCGCTAGCTTCCTGGCGCCGCGGTGCTCAGGTTCTAGACTGGGCACCGTGGTGCTCACGCCTGATCGCCGCGGCGCTAGCGCTTGGTGTCCCCTTCTTTATTTTTCGCCTCTTTTTACGTTATTTTTTAATTCATACATACCCTACACATTTGATTTGATCTCCAAATTATATTATGATGATTTTCAATTAATATCTTCACAATTTACTTATTTATATATTTTTAAATTTACTCAAATTTTATTTAAAATTAATCATAAAAATAGCCGAAATTCCTTCTAAAGCCCCTGTTTGAGCTAGGGATTAAATACATGTCTGTCAGGGACTGGGGATCATTTTCAAACCCATTTATTTTTCAATATGGTGCCGGGATTGAAATTTGTCACCCGTTTCTCTGTTTAAATTTTTTATTTCAAAAATAATATCTAAAAATTCAAAATCCAAAGTCATATATTTTTTTTATTTAGTTAAACTATGGACTATTTTTTTTTTTCAAATTCTGAACGTCATAATCGCGAGTTAAATAGTTTTTATGATCAGGCTTCATTTTGAAAATATCATAATAAATTTCCAAGACCTTGTAATACTAATTGGATAATTAAAAGTTCAGCAAACTAAAATTTTTTATTTTATGCACCATATTGAAAATAATGCCAATCACTAAATTATAGCTTTTAATTATTAAAAATTTTAATTCGATCTAATTTTTTAATACAAGTATAATTGAAAAAAATATAAAATTTTTGAAAAAATAAATAAAAAACATGGGATAGAGGATTAAGACCGGGATAGAGGTCTTGGGTTAATTTTCATTAAATCTTCAATCTCAATAGAGTATAATATTATTAAATTTATCTTAATCTCGGTCAAAATTTAAACTCATAAGTTAAATTAAAAAGTGCATAAATTTTATTTCTAAGATAAGTATTTGGGTGTTACCATACTTAAATCTTAATTAGTCAAGAAGTAAAAGGTTCTAGCTGAATTGGTAGCTCCTCATGCTCACGTAGGTTAGAGATTTAAATTTGTTTGTTGGCGGTTTATAAGTGTATATATGTTGTAGAGGTGTGTGTTGTACACTTAAAAAAAAATTCTTAATTAGTCAAGATCTGATTATTTTAAAATTACTTTTAAGACCTTTAACTACTTTTAAGGGATTTTTAAATAATATAATAATATTGAGAGATTTGGTGGGCAGGGCTAAATGGTTATGGCCTATTAATTATACATCCAATGATTTTTAAGGGTGCATAGAACACGTGCACTCTCTTGTGATAATCGGATTTAGAAACCATGGTGTGAATGTGATCGCAACTTCACAAGAATTTTAATGATAACTAATTAACCAAAGGGGATAAGAGCAATCAAGTACAAATTAAAATGAAAGAAAAATGGAAAATTAATTTGCATTGTAGGGTCTTAATTAGCAAACTTGAACCAAATCTACATAAATTAATAGCCATCGCGATTCCATTTTGTAGGCACAAATGATTGACATCTATTTACAATTGAAAGTTTATAGGAATATGAAGGATGATTATGAATCTGATCTGTCGCTTTTAACATGAAATGTTTAAAAATAGTCATATTTAAATGTTATAAAATTTTATAATAAAAGATTATTTGATTAATTTTTATTAATAAATAAAAAAAATTATCTTTATTAATAATAAATTGAGACCAAAATAATAGATATAGTTCAGGATTTTCTGCACTGGCCTCACGACGTGAGGTGGGACGCACGGACTTGGGATGCGATTTGACATTTTTTTGGTTTCTTTTAATCAAGTTTTGTTTATTTTTCACCATTTTTTAGTTATTTTAATCAATTTATCAATTTTTAAGTTCAAATCTACTCTATTTAATTAATTTTAAAGTGTATTTTGAATCAAAATTTTAAATAATTTGTAAAATAGAGATGCAAAAATATTTAATTAATAAAATTCATAAATGTCCTTGAAACTAAAAATAATTTTTTACTTAAAAAAAGAGGCTATTTTCAAAAATTTCCCTTGCACATATATGATTCCCTTATAAATTGACTGATTTTTGTGTTATAATATCTCTATGGAATATTCTTATCATCACTTTTAAAATTGGTATCTTATCTGCATAATTTTTGGATACCCTATTGTTAACCATTTCAATACTTCAACGTCTCTTATTGAACTTGGTCATTTTCCAACTCAAAAAGATCACATTCATTATCTACAACACGTCAAGCTCGGATGATTATACATACTATCTTTGGATTAGATTAAACTTTATTCTTTCTTATACGTTAACTGCATGCGCTGCACTGCACTGCACTGCTATTGCTACTAATTAGGGTTAATTAATTTTGACATTATCTGTTTCGCATGTAATTTTTTAATTATCAAATGACTTTCAACTTCTGATAAGTTAACATGCTAACTTGAATCGAGATATATATATATGAATTAACTAAAATTTCGAAAAAGATTAAAGAATTCAACAGATTCAAACACGTACGTAAAAAGATTTGCATGCATGATAGGCATAGGAATAAGTGAGATTAATATAAGTTGAGTCTTGTGATATTATATTACATGGTCAAGATATGCCAATTTGACAACTAATGCTTAATGCCTAGTGTTATAGGAAGGAAAAGTTAAAATTCTTGATGAGAAAGAAGTTGTTTTGTAAATCAACAATCCATATCTCCAAATTCTCCCATCCCATACCTCTCTACCTCTTCCATTGATATTTGATATGCTCTTAATTATATAATAATATCCCTCTCGCTTCAGCTTTTACTTTGCACATTTGGTTGTACCATTGAAGCGTTGATTGTACCACTTAATTTGTTATTTTAAAGATAAATTTTGCAATACTCGTCTAAAGTGACATGTCTAATTACTTTGAACTTGATTTTCAACACGAACCGATCATCATGATGTTAATGTCTTTGGCAAAATAACTTGGCACGTAGTGTGGTAATAGCTACCTCTAACGAATCATAATATTCAAACATGAATTGGTCCGTGAACAGAATAGTCTAAATCAGAAGCTTCAAGCCAAGCCACACAATTTGTACAGAGTATGAATCTGATCTGCCAATTCAACCATATTATATTATATATTCTTTACAAAACGACATATTTATTCGATTGCTTATCAACTTCTTTGGTGTATTCTTTCCACCAACTTTTTGACTTTCTAATGGTATCTTCTTTTTGATACCATACCATGCAGTTGAATTTCTCTAATCCAATTCCAAACTACTCATTTTGCGTAACCGAACCCCGCCCCCCAACCCAAAAAAAAAAAAAAATCACACTCAAATATGTACACATGTAACCCAGGCTTAGGCTAGCTAGCTGACCATCGCTTGGTTATTCTCATCTCATCTTATATTGGTTTTTCCTTTTTTTTCTTTTTAATGGTTGTTTTTTTTACTCATTTAGACTCATTCTCTTATCCTTGAAAATGAATATTTTGGCTCAAAAGTAACTGCTGGTTCAAGAATGACTGGTGTAAGAAGTTGTACTGAGAATCGGATTGATCAGTGCTATTAGTCAAACTGCAAGAGGTGATGAATTTCTTTGATGGGTGCAATATGTGCTCATCCATATTCGGATTTGGGCGCTTGAGCTTGTTCTCAGTGTTTGGAATTGATGAAGAGTTCAAGTGGGGGAGGTTTTGTAGCAAGAAGCTGCTATTGTAACTAGTGTTGGTGCCATTTCTGAAGGCTGGTTGCACTTGCTGCTGCTCTATAACCCCAGAAGTGAATAAGGGAGTGGATTCGAATCCGGTTTGATTTGTTTGGTTTTCGGATAGGAAATTACTCAGCATTGAGTAGTCCATGGCATCTAGTAAGTTGGAAAAGGAAGAGGATTTTTGAGGATTGAGAGTATTCATGTGGCTTGAAGGACTTTTCAGGATTGGCAAAAGGGTGTCTTGGATAAATTGTTCCTCTTCGTCTTCTTGATCTTGATCACTTGCTGTCGCAGCTGATATTGGGGAAGAAACATGGAACTTCCGGTAGATCCGGCAAAGAACCCAATCATCCAACTGCATAAAAAAAAAAAAAGGAAAAAAGAACCGAGTCAAATCACAGTAATACAATTAGCAGCAATGCAGTCAATTTCATTATTGATGGTTAGCATTTGCCTAAGGCCTTTATTTTCACATTACATATTTATAACAAAATGGGGCAAAGCAAATCCAAATTAAGTGAACAGTGCTGTTTTTGAATGATTATGTATGGTTCTCAGTTCTCACCCTCATGGAAGAGTCTTTAGGCCTCGTTGGCCTGTTGTGGATCAAATTGTTAGTGCTGTCTGTGAGGCGATATTCATGCATAATCCAATTAGTTTTGACACCTTTAGGAGGCCTCCCCGTGTAAAACACAAGAGCTTTCTTAACACCAATGTTTTCTTGGGCTCCTCTTCCAGCTGCTGCTGCTACTAATGACGGTGCCAGGATAATCTTATCCGTGCCTGTGGCCTTCCAATACCCAGATGCAGCCGCCCTGTTCGGCCTGGCTCCATTGGGGTACTTGCGATCTCTAGGACTGAAAAAGTACCACTCTTTCTCACCAAAGGCAGCTTTGGCTGATGATCAAGAACAAGAAGAACCAACAATTAACACAACAGAGATGTCACTTCACTTTGTCATGCACACTCTATAACACATAGTTTACTGTTTGATTAACAACCAAATGAAAAGAGGTGAAATAAACACAAAAGAAAAAACACCTGGTAAATCCCATGGATCAAACTTGTAAATATCAACATCAGCTATGATGGATTCTGGGAAAGATGAAGAAGCCACCTTCTTTCTAAGATAATGAAGGATGAGCTCCTCGTCTGTTGGGTGAAACCTAAACCCTGGTGGCAGGGCTGATTCCGGGTTCTTTCTATAAACCATGGTAGTAAAATTAAAAAACAGTATATAGTGCTTATGTATATGTATATGTATATATATGTTATATGTATAAGCTTGACAAAACAAACCAGATATATTGGTTAAAGACAAGGATAAAAGAAAGGGAGAAAGAATCAAAGTTTGAGCTAAACCTACTCTTCAAGATTGGCTTGGAAACCAAACTCAAAAGGGCTAGAAAGGAAGAGAATTAAGGATTGAAATTTTTGCGAGATGGGGATGAAGGACCATGATATGGTTGTAGGAATTTTGTCTTCTTCTGGAAATAATAATAAAGAATAGTATTAGAAAAAAAGGAGTGGATTAGGCCAGAGGAGGAAGAAAGATGCACACTTAGCTTTAAAGAGGACCCACAAATTGGCCAGCTGTGGCACCTTTGGCCAATGGCCATTTGTGAGGAAGGACTGAGGAGCTTTGAGATTATTGACTTTTCTTTTTTTTTCTTAACTTTCACTTTTGTCCTATTATCCCACAAACAGAAAGGTGGCGGCTACCATGAATTATGAACTTCTTTATTAGATCAGAACTTGACACGTATCCCCCTCTCTCTTGTCTTCTTTCTTTGCTTTTTTGTCCTTATTATGCCCCCACCCTTAAAATTAAACAACACACTTGTGGCAGTCCTAGTCATCATGCCGTAAATACGTGTATCCTTGACTATTCATAATAACTATTTCTTTTCTTTCTTATTATTTGAAAAGACTATTTACAATTCTTTTCTTCTATCCCAAAGGTTTTGTAGACATGGAGCATATATTGGGCCCTATTACAGGCAGGCATCGAGGAAAAGAGATAAGCTTATATCAAGTGAGTTATTCAAAAAGTTTTGAATGTGACATATCCTATATTTATTCCATATTATGCTGATAATTATGATCAAAACAGAACAATTTTCAAACATATTGTATAATTTTTTTCCATTTGTATCTAATCAAGTGTTGATTTTTTGAGTTGTGAGCTTTTATTTGGGATGGGCAAATTTTCTATGGAAAAAGAAGCATGAAGACAATGTTTCTAGGGCAAGAATTTTATGTTTTTGCATTTTTTAAGACTGCCATGTAGTTGCCTTATATAATCAAAGTTTTAGATGTAAGCTTGGATGATTTATTTACTGATAACAGTCATCTTCTAATTTGTAGTAAAAAATCAAACTTATAATTTTTAATTAATAAAAATGAACGGTAGAAGAAAAAAAAATCTCATTCATATATTATTAATTATGATTGTGTATTGAAAAATCATCAAAAGTTTAGGTAAGTTGAAACCAGATGAGGATCATAATTTTTTGTATAATAAAATATAAATTAAGAGTTGGTGGTTAATCCATAGCAGCCCATAACCTAATTCATAGACTATTTAAATATTTACTCTTTTTTATAATTATAATGGATGGCTTATTATATAAATAGTTTTTCAATTAGAGAGGAAGTAGATATTGTTAGCTCTTTACTATTAGGCTGTTAACATAAATATATTAAAAGTGCTTTTGAATTCTCTCCTCCCAGAAATCATTTTTTCATCAATCAAATTTTTAATGTTTTATAAAATAAATAGCATTCACATTCAATACTCAAAGCAAGTTGCTTACATTCCAATTTTCTGAGTTGTTTATTGGTTCCCCACCTTGACTAATATAAACAAAAAAAAAATTATCATGTTGAGTTCATCAAGCTAACTCTTAATTTATTCAACTTCGACAAGAACTTAAGAAATAAAAAGAGTAGGAGTCAATACTTGAATAGTTTTTTAAGCACACGTGTGATGGAAATTATACAAGATTAGGTGCATCTTTTAAGGAGAGTTTTGATTTGGTAATAATAACATATACCTAACAAGTATATTCTCAAACCCTAATTTCAAAGTCTTAACTACAAAATCGGCTTGATTACATATCAAGCTATGACTCCTTCATTCCAACAAAAATGGTAAAATTATCTAAGCACGTGTGTTCCAACCATCAGACTTACATTTTTGCTAAATATTACAAGAGATGGACTTTTATGTGAAAATTGGGAATACTTATTCGAATAAGTTTTTACATGAATGCAAATCATATTTTTGTTACTTAATCACGTATCAAAATTTTAAGTTCCTCTTTTTTAGCACTCAAAATTTGCTTTTAAGTTTGGTTACCTAATGTGGTTTGCTTCCTTAATGCAAATCCAGAACATTTCAACTTTGACGTCCTAAAGCAGCATCTAATGCATATGGATCGTCTATGATAAAAGTTTTTGGCTTAAACTGAGCATAATACCTATTACATGACAACCCAGAAAATATTATAAAATGAAATCCCAGTCTAGGGAGACTTCCACTATTTGACGAGGCCACAGGGAATTGGCAATGGTGAGGTGCCGAATTTGGACAAAAGAAGAAGGGTGATGACACAAACTGGATTACAGGTAGGATATTGAAAGCAATGTGCAAAAAGAATGAGTACAACTAAAATAAAAAGTTTATGATTATCCACAACTTCTTTGATTTTAATATTTATCCTTCAAAGATGCTTTTGTTTGGCTGATGAGATTAACGTTATGTTTGTTTTTCATACAAAAGAATAGGATTCATACTTTGAATCTTATGTCATGTATGATGTAAACATGAGTACCTGGGAGTTCACTGGCTCTTTCCTCCACCTCCTTTGCCTTCTCAAGTACTAGGTAACTTGTACAGCTGAAACTCAAATACCCACATGTCAATATGCAAAATTCAATCCATAAATTGCACAGTTTTGATAAAGTAGCCAATAATTTTGGCTCAGTTTCTGTTTTTCTCAACTTACAGATAGAGATCAAAGAAAGCCTCAGTCAAGCCAATGAATGGTCAAAAGCATCTCTCCACTTAGTTGTGAGAACCTTGACTTTTGATCTACTAGTAGAATTAAGCTTCAATACCAAAGCATATATTCAAAGCCAAAGAAAAGATATAAAAAAATGATGCTTTACCTTAACATGGCGCCAGGCAGCTTCAGCTCCTTGATCAAGCAAACGTGTAACTGGTTCACATCAGGTTGTTAAGGAAATTTGACTAAACATGGGATAACAATTTGAACAAAAAACATTAAACTGGTCAAAGGCATGGGTAGCCAGTATATATGCATTGGCTAGTTTCCAAATGCTAAAAAAGCCTTGATTGCGACCCTTGTAGTTTTCCACGTGTAGTTTACCTAATCTAGTGGCTGGTAGTTATCTATTTCAAATAGTATTTGCACACTAGTTTTCCCATTTGAGACTGCACATTGAGTTAGGCCTAAGCAGGAATTGTTTCAACAGGCGGAGATTATGGGTTAATTTCTGTTCTCTTGGCCACAAAATAATACAGAATGACAAAGAATCCTTATAAAAATACATAGCCGGATTAATCTTGCTAGTTACTTGAACTAAACATAAAAAAGATTGTAAAAATTTAATTTTCATTTTTATACATATTTTTCAGCATTCTATGTGTTTCATTCACTGTGTTCCACAAATATACTAATAGAATGCTTATGCAACTAAAACCAGAGACACATGGAACCAAAAGAGAGAAAAATTAGAAGTTATGTAAAAAGAAAGCAGTAACTGTATCTTCCATGAAAACGGCATACTACTGTTAGGATGCCACACAGATATGCATCTAAGTAACTTCCTCGATTCAATGCTACACGATCTCAAAACATGTTGGCTAATCATTAGTTTCATTAGTCTAAACCAGAACAGCATCAAAGTAAACTAGAGGGTGGCATATGCATATTAAGTGGACCTAATCAGGTCGTGTCATCTTCATTATTTTAGTGAAAGTTTATGATTACCATCAACTCAAAGATGGCTCATCATCTGTGTTTCAACCCCTGCACTGTCGCACTCCAGTTTCAGGAAGTCACGAAGTACCACGGAAGATGAACTCACTGGTTTTGAAGCCATTTCACATTGACTACCCTTGTAGATGCCAACAACCAAAAATCTATAATCAGAAAACAACCTTGAGCCACTTTGCACTGAGCAAAGCTAACCAGGAATCAATATTTCTTTTCTATCCTACAATACAAAAAGGTTGTTCACTGTGGACATTGATCTGAAGGCTACAAATTAAATGTTGTAGAAGGTTGACGAGGTTGGTCTTGGATGGTTTAAGTCGGTTCAGATGCAGACCACTTTCTCAAAAAATAATAATAATAATAAGTCTGTTCTTGACAAGATTGCCTAAATGCAGAATTAAAATATTCTAAAAAAGGATATAGACCATTACATACTTACCTATATTGCATAGCAAACAATATTATGTCCAAAGAACTTACTTGAGCGTTTAACAGGGTTTTCACTTAAAATTTAAGGTTTAGTTTCTCATAGGATCTCCAAGTACTTCTTGCAATAAGAAACAGAATTATATTCTTTATCCATACTGCATACCAAACCACATTACCTCATACCTGTTTATTTAAATGTTCAATATAATTTCCCTTTCTACTGAAAAAAAGGTATGATTGCTCTTTAAATAGGTTTCAGGTCATAGTTTCATTTTTTGGTTTATAGTTTTAAACCTTTTCTCAAGCATTTCTGAAGTTTCTACACTATGCCCTTTCCATTAGATTAACAGTTTTGCTTCTGGGTGGATAGGAGTGACTCAAGGAAACAAAATTTAACACCTTGGACCATAAAGCCACCATCAGCCCGCCAAGCAGCAAATAAAATACAAATTATGATTGTTCCTCAAGTGTTTTTACAACAAATTGTGCCAGAAAGTGGCAGTGATATGACAACACCAGTTTAGCAGGCTAACTCAGTACTCAAAAATAAATATCACAGAAACATTAAAGAAAAAAAAATTAATAGCCAAACAATCTCCTCTTAGTTTTTTCTATTGTAATGTCCCTAAATTCCCACCTTTACCACCTGAAGCAAGGCCCATAGCCTATTAATCTCAGTTTCAATGGCAGTCACACACAGGAGAAAGCCTAAACTGACCATTCATACTTCCAGATTCAAATATGGTGATAATCAGAAACAGACTACCACAGATGCCGGAACACTTGGCCATCCACAAAAACAGATTATATGCATATATACATAAAACCCACTCTTCATGCGACAATACCCAATTACTTGCATCTTAGGCACCTTTGAGTTGCAGTTAAGTATCAATTCAAGAAACTCCAGTTTTTTAAAATGATGTATAACTACAATAACAAATTGTATGAAAGGCATCTTATTTTAATGTAGACAGAATGTGTCAGGCACTTCTATGAAGTTAACAGGAAAACTCATGGAGAAACGTATTTGCTAGCACTGCATTCATGCAAAAAGCACTTACCATGAAGGTTTTACTCTTATTTAGAACCTATTGCTCCCAAAAAGAAAAACCCCGCTCTCTCACAACTCTTCTAGTTTCAGGTTGTTGAAGGCATTCTCCATCATCCTCAGCTTTCTTGGAGATCAATCTAGTATTTTTGCACGGTTGAGGTTGATTAGCCGTTAAATCTGCTGTCCGACGCACAGCAAACTGCTTATTGGACAACCAATCCTGAAGCATCTCATCTGTCTTGGGTTCCGGCAAATATTGTTTTTCTTTCATCTCCATATAATATTTGTGTGCTTCCTCCAACTTTCCATTCAAAAAGAGCCCATGTATCAGCGCAATATAGGAGCTACGGTCGGGACCATTCCCATTTTTACTCAATTCAGTCCACACCTTAAAAACATTGTCAAACTGGCACCACCGAGAAAACTTTCTAATCAACATGATATAGGTATCATTATTTGGTTGGCAGCCAGTCTTTCTCATATTTTCCACCAGTTCAAACACTTCTTCTGCTGTTCTTAGAATACGCAAGAAGGCATGATATGTCTGTATCGTGGGTGAGAGACCCCGTTGCAACATCTCATTAAAGACTCGTCTAGCTTCAGGTACTTTCTGGGCTTTACAAAGAGGCTTGATCAGTGAGTTATAAGTAACAATGTTTGGAGCAATACCCTTCTCTTCCATACTCTTCATGAGATCAAATGCGTCTTTCACAAGCCTGCCTTTGGTAAGAGCATGAATAACTGCATTGTACACTTTTCTATCTGGTTCAATTCCTATTTTTTTCATTTGATCAAAAAGCCTGAGCACCTTATGAAGGTTGCGAGCTTTTGAATAACAAGATATTATACTTGAGAACGAAACAACGTCATATAGAATACCTCTCTTGCTCATCTCCATCCACACTCTCTCTGCCTCTCGTGAACTGCCAATGACATTACACCAACCATTAAGTATAATATTAAAACTCTTCGTATTGAAAGGGAATACATCCTTGTTACAAAACAGCAAGTGCTCAGCATCTTGCACATTCTTGTACCGACAAAGAGCTGATAAAAGACCTTGAAAATCCTCAATATCCACATCAAATTTGAACCTTCTATATGCATAAAAAGCATTTATAGCCCGCCCCACATCATGAACCGCACAATATCTTCTAATCAAGATCAAGAGAGTCTGCTTTGTCACAAGAGAAGGACCTCTTGTTCCACCTCTCATCTCATCAATCAATGCCCACGCCGTATCAAACTTCCTCACCTTCCCAAGAATAGATATCATAGAATGATATTCACGAGTTGAATGAGAATAACCCGGCTGCTTCCCAGCCCATAGAAAGAAAGTAAATGCCGCTTCCCAATCGTTTCGAACCCGAGAAAGCACCTCCCTGACCAACTCTAAAGAGACCTCAATGCCACATTGCTCAATCTTGTTTCTCGTTTCAGCACGTTTCTGACTAAATTCCCGCAATATATCCGCAAGGGTCTGAGCATCTTTGACTACACCCTCATTACTTATTTTCGATTGCTTAACATCGGTTACATCAATATCCTCTTCATCAATATCATCATAAAAAATGTCAGTATCATTATCACTGTCAACGGAGTCTTTGTCTTCTAATTTAGAGATTTTTGGTGCATTCGGGTTCTGGAGACTTGAAGTGGGGTAAGAAGAGAAGTGAAATGGGAAGATAAAAACATTTCTGGAATTAAAGATGGTCGTTATTTTGATGGAATTTAAATATGGGAATGGTTTTATAAATGTAGAACCGAGAACGGTGCGAGCAAGACTTGTAAGATGTGATAATGTGGATCTTATTATTCTGTTTCCTTGCATTTCTAATAATTTGAATAAACAAAAACCAAACAATGGGAGCTTTTTCTAATTGAAACAGAGAGGACAGAAAGTGTTTGTGAAAAAGACTCAACGAAGAGAAGAGAATTTCCTTTGCCAGTACATAAGTGGCTGACGGAACTTACTGCTTGTTATCAGATGGGTCTGTCGTTCGTGATCTGATCCTTTTGTTTATTGATTTTGAGGAGCTACGTGGAAGAAGAATTCCCGGAGTCTCAGTAGCAGTTGGGAGTAAACATTGGAAGGCGCCAAAGCTTAGTAAGTAAACATACCTGAGACTCGAGTGATTTGGCGGTTCTTTATGGGGGAGTTCAGTCAAACATAAATGCTTATTAAGACAAACCAAAGGGGGAAAAAACACTTATTTTAACAAATTTTCTACGCAGGAGTTTTATTTATTTCTATGAAAATCACATTTAGCTTTTAGTCAAATTTATGGCTTATATATTAACATATACTTTGAATGATATAATAAGATAATCTAAGTTGCAACCAATCGACTTACTTGAAACTTAATGGAATATATTTTCAGAAGGGTGAAAATCAACCGCTTTCGAACTTTACATAATTAATCTTTTACACATTAGATTAACCCATTTTGAACGATTGGGATTAAATTTCACCTTTAATTAATGCACGTCTAGGCAAAATATGACGTTTCAAGTGGAAAACTTTTAAGTCTGTAATCGGATAAGAAAATGTATTAACACTCAATCTGATCCTGTAAACTCAGTTATTGATTTATTAAAATTGAAACCAATAATCACTATCAAGGGAGAAAGGAGCGAAGAAATGAAGTTTAAAAGGGAAAGCACATATATGAATTTGATTGATTAAAAAGGAAAAGGAAGAAAACGGTATGGCCAATCAATTCAGTTTGTTCTTCTAAAATAAGTAAATGAACTAATTGAATCAATCATTCTCGCAAAAATTATAATCAGAACATTTTGTAACGTAATAACAAATGATAATAAATGGAACCATTTTTCTTTTTTCTTTTTTCCTCGTTATTCCCAGGATATATATAGACCAAATCCAATTTCCTTGATTCTGAGGTCATTGGCTGTGGAGACTTCAGCTTCAACTCTGCCAGTACCAAAATCCCACATACCCTGAATTTTTCAAATTTGGGTAATCAAGTCAAAGACACGATTCAATCATTACAATGATGATATAGCCTCTATGGCACTGCCTAGTGGCCATGCTGCTTCGACTAGGGCATTTTGATATTTAACTTGCTTTACTAAAGTAATCTCTTGCCAGGGATCAATGCCTGTCCAAGAAGAATGAACGCACAACACGGAGAGATTAGAATACAAACATGATATTGGGTTTGGGTACACAACTGATTATGAATCTACAGAAGCTAAATCAACAGAAATGTAACTTACCAAATCCAACTATGAGCAATGTATGCTGGTAGATGAGATCCATACATATGTATGGCAGATTGTTCTCATCCACAAGTGGATACGTGGATCTTGCATCCTCAAGTTTGGTTTGGCAAGCACGCTTTGCCGCAGACTCAAAATCAGCAGGGCGAACTTTGGCTACAGGTTGACTGCGATCAATAAAACCAGCCTATATGCAAATAATTAAGTTAGAACAACTATGCAAGGAGATGATTAAGAAGTAAATTAAGCTTCTACCAAGTTATAGAATAGTATTACCTCAGCCGCCCTGTCAAAGAAAAATGAAGCAACAAATAGATTCTTTTGTCCATCGCCACCACCTCCATTCCATATTCCACCAAAAGTGCATTTCATGTGAGTACAAGTATCATTAACTTTGAGAGCCTTCATAGCTAAACTTTGGCACTCCTCCAGGTTTGATCCAGATGGAAAAGCTGATGCTTTGTATTCCTTTCCTCCATATTTGTAAGATCCTTTAAAACATTAAAAAGATGAAAAGAATAATTTAATATATAATGTGCCATCTGACATTCAAAGACAGAGTAAATAACAGTTGTATCTCATATTACATCTTGATAAACCCCAATTAATTACAAGATAATTCCTTCAATCTTCATGGCATCTATGAAACCACTTTAGGAGTTAGAGAGGTAGAGAGGTCAGCCATGAGAGATTGATAAGCTGAAAGCAGGAAGATGATTGCCCCTACAAGCAAGTATCGAATGCTTTTGCTATGATTCGACATGCAAAGATATTGATTATATGTTCATACAAAAGCATATGCAACAATTAATATGGTAAAAAAAGGTAAATGTAACAAAAAATATGGTTAAAAAAAAGTAGATGCAACAGAATACGTGTATGAAAGCAAATTATTTTAAACAAGCATGGTACTACTGCTTCAAAACTGAATCGTGGTGAAATATTACAATCATCCCAGTGTCAGGACTCCTGAAAATGAGTTATTGAACATACCATCATAATCAGCCAAAATGCATGGGTTGTCAGAGTCATCAGTAGCCTTCAAGATTTCAGCTCGAGCTGCTAACAGACCATAGTGCAAGTAACTGCATGCAAGATGCCAAAATTTTATAACTGAAACATAGATTTAGAGAATCTCTCTCAAAAGAATACATGTTTCTTCTGCTGAATAAAATTTTTTTTTCAAACAAATTGAGAACCTAGAAAAGTTTCTCCACCATGGACCTAAGAACGGGATGACCTCCCACAATTATATATGAGCACATGAGGTGATTGACCAAGAAATCATCAAATAAAATCATGTATCAATATTTATGAAAGCAAGAGGGGACCTGTGAACATAGAGGAAATATTTTCTTCCCATCAGATGCATTTCTTTCACATATGTATCCTCTCCATCTGACACCTTTGGAGCATTTGCAGCATCCTTCTCCGAGATTGCATATGCCATTTGCACAGATCCACCTCCAAGATCAACCACTCCAACAGTGTCTGAATATTCCTTTCCCAAATTCCCTAACAGGTAGTTTATCGTTACCTGCAACAAAAGATCCATATAGAAGTTCTTGACTGTATCCAATCAACAGAAGAAAAAAAGAGCACAAGACCAGAGTAATATGTTGACATAATAATCTTTATGATCCATCATCAGTTTTCAACTTACTTTCCTACTGAGAACCATAAAATATGATACAGTAATTATCGCTAATCCAATTCCCCATTTTCTTCTATATAAGCATCATATATATTGTCTTTTCTTTGTTCTTTTCCTCTTTCTTTCTGTTCGTTGAGGACAAGCTTATTCACCCTCATCTGGTATATTCTAGTTTTATTAAGGGTTAAACAACATAGTCAGCCAAGGCACTCTTTCATATGTTCCAGACCTCATAACCTACAGTCAACCACAACCTGGTTCTAAAGGCTTTCCTCCATTCAACTTGCTTAAAGCTATCCCAAAACCTAGCATTCCTGATAAATTGGATAACAGCATGTAACAAACTAATCACTTCTGACGAATGGAATTTTCGTACACAGATCCTGTAATTGCATCAATCAGAGACAAGATGCAGCTAAAACTGTTAACACAACATTATGTCTGCGCAAAATAAGTCAATACATACCTGATTACTCGTTTGCCCCATCCAAATACTGTAGTTATGTCAGAGCCTAAAATCTACCAAGTAAATTTAATTTGACAATCTAGGAGTCCCAAGGAAAAAATCAAGTAACTTAGCACCAAAAATAAGGTTATTTTAGTTCATTTGATGATATGCATGGGTGAAATCTATGTTCTAAAAGACAAGGCATCAGTTAAACTAATTTAAGTAAAGCTTTGTACACCAAAGGGGCAGTTTAAATATCATTACAATCACAGTCATTCTTCACAGCATTTTCTTTACATAAACGTATATCTATATGTGGCCATGCAAGTGTCAAAGTATCAGTACTATATGAATAAATGAACTTGATGAATATATAGTGATCACCCAAAAAAAAAAGGACAAAATCTAAAAGAAAGAGGAAAGGAGAAAAATATTGCATACCCACTCATAAGCACCTTCTTGGGAACCGTCCAAAACACTGACCCAATCTGGCTGAGATTTGAAGGTGCTTTTATATTTGAGGAGATCCCTAACCTTAAATTCAAAGTTCAATGAACTGTAAGTACAATGACTGAGAAAACAAAAGTGTCCACAAAACCAAAGGATATGATAGCAAAGCAACAATTACCGCTTGCAAAATTCTCTCAGGTGTATCACCTTCCAATTGCCTTAACCCTGCAGTTGCCTACAAAACCAATTAAACCCCATCTCAGTAATTCAACATCATAAAATGCCATTGTTACCATATCAAGTTAAAAAAAAAAATTTACTATAGGACCTATCTGACTCCACTCACCCCAACTTTAACTGGTGTGTTTGATCGCAAAGCTTGAGGCACAACAGCTTGAGCTTTATCAAGAAGCGAGGTTAGTGATTCGGCCGAAGCTTGTGGATCACTTGCATATGCACTCAAGCCTGGTTTAATCTTTAACAACAAAACCAACCTAAAATCAGAAGTAAATAAGACACAGCAATTACTAGAACCAAAAAAAGAGAAAAAATCACCACAATTCAACAAATTGACTAATAATTTTCACACCTAGCTTCAGGTCCTCAGATCAAATGCTTCATATATGCATATAAAATTCTACAAAAGCGCTTTAGGAGATCAAAAAGCACTTGCGTTTGCTTTTGCGCGTTAACTGAAAACTGCTACATTACCCTGATCCTTGACTCTTAGAATTAATGTGAAATTCTCAATTTAGAACAAATAAATATATTTTTAAAAAATGAAATTTAGTAAATTACCTGAACAAAAAGCTCGAGATCTTTGCCAATTGGCACAAGATCCAAGTTCTGATCAAAACAATACACGTGTACGCGACTCCCCGAACTGCCGGCATCAAAGACGACAGCGTAACTCTTTGACAGCTTCAAACTCGGCGAGAACTTCCGGCTGCCGAGGCCGTAATCCATCGCCACCTCAGACGACGGCGACCGCCCCGGCATCAAGAACAACACGAACACGATGAGCATCACGGGGACGGAAATGACGAGCAAGACGCTCCGATAGCGGTGGATCTTGTCGGACAGGGAGTCATGCTGGCGGGAGCCGGGACGCTTGATCATCCTGTCGTGGTCGGACGAAGGGAGGGAGGTGGCGGCGCCGTTCTCGAGGAGGAGCTCGGCGGAGGAGGGGGATCGGTAGCGGATCTGACCGTTGCCGGTGGAAGAAGGTGGTGGCGGGGGCTTTAAGGGCTGGGATGGTGGGTCCAGTAAGGGATCCAGGGTTGTGTTGAAAGTGATTTGCGTTATTGTGATTGTGATTTAGATTGTGGAATTTGGACCGTTGATCATGTGCAAAAATTGACAATGCTGATTGTTTGAAGTGATGCTTTTTTAATTTGTGCGTTTGTGCTTCTTTTCAGTGGTGATTTCTTGGGGCCACTGCTTGGTTGGTACTGTATGAATCGGAACCGGAGAGAGAGAGGGAGGGAAGATGAGCAGAGCTTTAACAGATCATTTGTGTTTGTGTGAAGTACAAATAAAGTGGTCGTTTTTTTATTACTATTATTTTTACTTTTCTTACGATCGTCGTAACCGCGTTTTTTTTGTTTCTTTTTTTTTTGGGGGGGGGGGGGGGGGGGGGGGGGCGGGGGTAAGTCTGAATTGAAATTGAAAGTAATGGAGTAATACATCTTGATCCCTCATTAATAGGTATTTTTCAAAATAAAGTAATAGTTTTTCCATTTCTATAAAATAAGTCTTTGACATTATTAGAATGACTGACATAACCTTTGTTTTTAAGGTATATACGACTCCCTTTTTCTGTGATCAAAATTCAAAACAATGAGGATATTTTGGTTATCTCAATAGACTTGGGGACTTTTTTAATATAAATGAATAAATTGTCTTATTTATTGTGAAAACATAAAAAATTAGAGACCTAAACGTTACTATCCTCTACTTTACTTTATTTTTGTTTGTAATCCTGACTTTTGAAAAAATCTTTTTCAAATACGCGGACGCAGTCTAAGAAAAGAATAGTAATAAAGTTTCTTTTTAGTCTGTTTGTATTTCCAACGAAACGTTTATCAAATTAATTTAATTAAATCCTATATTATAATTCAGTTTAATTTAACATAATTTTAATTAGATTGAAATAAATTATCAAGTTACTACATTTGAGTTTCATAAATTATTGGACGATTGATTTTATTAAAAAAATAACAATTTAAATTTTAAAGAGAAAACCTTAGCGGTTTAAGAAAAAAACAGAATAAGCACCAAATCAAAGAGAATATAGTTCGGCCTTATTATATTTAAAAGGGTACAAAAAAAAAAAAATTGATAGCTGAATTGACCAAATGGCAAAAGAAGTGAGAAACTTTTAAAAATTTAGCTTAAAGGATAATAAAATTTATTTATTTTAAAAAATTATTTAAAACACTCGTTTATTATTAAATTTTTTTTGTTAAATTAAATAATTTTTTTTATAATTATTATAATGCCTTTGAATTATAATTAACTTCATACCTTAATAACACGTGGCTCTATCTAAACTATTTATTTAATTTATAATATTATTACATAATAAATAAATCAAATAAAAATCAAATAATATATTTATTCATAAAAGATATATAGCTTTATATATAACAAGTTTATTTTATATTTTAAATTAGGATATTATCAACAATATCCTTTAAATAAAACTATTTACCAACAATACCTATAAGTATTAATACTCAACTATTAAAAAATATTCTTTAAAATTAACCTTTAACATGGTAGTTTAAAAAATAACTAGAATACCTTTGATAACATTTCTAATTCCACGATTATGTTCTAATATATGTATATATATTATTTTTCTCTCTTTCTTTCCTCTCTTTTTTTTTTTCTTCATAAAATCAATTAGCACAAATTTCAATCTAAATAACACCCATTTTAGTATATAAATTGTAAACTAATTTGGAATGAAATTTAATAAATAATATCTTAGTCTTACATAAAATTAGTATTTTCACCAAAAAAATTTATTTTTAGTTCAATATTCGCTAAAATTTATTATAGAACCAACAAATAAATTCTAACAAATCCATAATCAAACTTATCATCAAAATTTTTACACCACTTATTAACTGAATACAAAAAATAAGAGTAAATATTAGCTTTAATTCTACATTAATAAATTATTGCATAATTTTACAAAACCAACTCATTTAAGTGTTGTTTTATTTTATTACCCTTTAACCGTTAAATTTTAATATATTTAATCTAACAATTGGGTATTGATATCTATTTTTGAAACTTGTAAGTATTATTGATAAATAACTTTTATTTCGATGTATTGTTAATAATATCCCTTTTAAATAAGAAAACATAAAGTAATTAAAAAAATTTAGTAAAACAGAAAGCATAAATAGCAACCGGTGGCGACCACAACTACTATCATCATCATTATCACCAAACAAACAATGGCGACAATGATGGATCAAATTAAAATTGATACTATTAAACTTAAATTTTCATGATCTACATAATGATAAATTATTTTCTTCAAAGAAGTTCCATAACACTGCCATCAAAAGGTGGCAGACACCATAAATATGATTTACAATATATTGCCATCCCAGTAGAAAGATTTGTGGCCAATGATTTGAATAATAGTGGCAAGACACTATAACTCACTGTTGTTTGACAATAGTGCTACAATGGCTACTATCTTTGTCTCCTTATTTGGCCATCTTTTGATTCTCTTTTAATAAAAGTAAAACTAATGGCACAAGAGTAAGTAGTATTTGTTAAAGTTTGTGTTCAAGCACCATTTCATTTTTGTATAAATTTTGTTAATATTTATACAATGTACATTTTCATAAATCATTATCTATTTTAATATAATATTAAAATTATTCTTTTTTTTATATACATTTTAGATCTAAAGACGTTTAGATTAGAACTAAGAATTAGTATTTCTAAAGGGTTAAAGCTTTGTATGAATTAAGGAAAAAAAAACCCAAGAATAGTTATCGTAGTGTCATAATTGCAAGCAGCTGCAAATAACATCAACAAATGTCACTATACAGTGTATTCTAAAAGATTATTTATGGTTGTTGGTTTACCGACACAAGTCGATTAGTAAATTATAAAGACCAGTATACGTTTGTATCTGGATTACTTAGATGGTTAGTCTTAACGAACTGTAAGCTTATTGAAAGTTCATATAGGCATATGGGTATTAAGTAAGGACTAGACACTGAACGAACTTATGAAGACATCCAATAGACATTTCATATAGCCATCAATTGATGTTTTTCTCGAGTTGAGTAGTATTTTTTTATCCTTAAATCTGAGCGTTACGGTAGCCTTGTGAATGATCCATCATACTTAAGTTTCACTATTGTCAGAAACTTTTTATGATCTAACATTTAGGTGTCATTGGGTATGATCTAATGGTCGTAAAGGTCCGTATGCATAGATATAAGATCCATCAGTTTGTATAGTTAGGTCGTATAATATTTCAACATTGTATTTTCAAAAATTCTTTTAGTCAAAGGCATACTCCTCAGAAAGAGTTTCTATAAGGTGAAAAAACATCACAAACAATATTACAAAAAAGTTTGCAGATACTATTTATCGAAATATAATTTTGAAGATAAGTTATGGTTGAGCAGATAGAGACATGACAATATAGTTCTATATCTCTGCTCTTCTAGAATATTATTGACAGAGGAGTTATACAAATATGTGCAAACTCAACTTGTATGGTTTAATGCACCACCTTGTATAGGTCATGATGTGTAGGTGGGTAGAGTTAACAAAATTATGGAAACATTATATTTGACAAACAGGTGTGAATTTAAAGAGTTTCACAATATGAAGTATACTCGTAAAGCACTAAAGTAGCGATTAATTATGTGATGACTAGTTGAATTTATATGAATAATAATTATGAGATAATTATTATTTTTACTAAAAGATTGTAGGGTTAAAGAGTTCGATCTAGGATTTTTCTTTTGGAATAATGGAGTTTAAATTTATCACATGATGAGAATGACACATGTCAAGTTCTAAGCATTAAAATTCAACATATGTCATGGCTAAGTAAAGCATTTGATTTTGTGCTTTATCTAGTGGCATTGTGTGTTGACCTTTTTACATGCTTAATTATTAAGTAACGCATAGTATAATGATAACACATAAAGTGTTTAGTTGGTGGCTTAATGAAGTGGTGACACATGTCCCACTAACTTTACTAAAGAGAATTTGAATGCATACTTAATTGTTAAACAATGCTTAAAAAAAAATACTTAAGAGTTAAGCATGGATGGAACTAATAACATAAGTTAGAGATACTATTCTAAGCTTATAGCAACCTTTACTGACCTATAATTATTCTCAAGAACACTTTAATGTGAGGCTAATTGGTTGAAGAGTTTAACCACACAATAGGTATATACAAATTGGAAAGCTACCTTCACTTGGTGGATTTTTAATTATTATTTCTATATAACTATTATACATTTACTTGTATGAGATACATAGGATTAAATATGGATTAAAAAAAGCATATGAGAAGTTTCGGAAAGTGCCATAAAAAAAATTTTAAATATTTCACTTCCGTGGTGCAGCATGAAAAAACTTCATACACACATTTTGTTTTGATTTTGTTCTTCTCTATCAGGTTTATCTTTTTTTAGTGGTGTAGGTAGAGATGACCTTTATGATAAAAATTGAGACCTCACAGTATGCATTTAGATGAATGAAATTTAAATTCGTGTTTATTATAAGGTCTTAAATAGGGGTAATACTTACATCTAAAGACTTTAATAATCAAATAGTCAGATTTTTTCTCATACAAAATTTCAAAGGGTGACTTGTCATTCAAGATTAGAGTGCTTAATGTATTAATTAAATGTCTGACAATGCTGAATTCTTCCCATCAAAATCTTAAGGGAAGATTTAATTGAGCAAGGAGAACCAAACCAATTTCTACAATTTGCCTATGCTTTCTCTCTTCTATTTTATTTTTACGGTGAGTGTAGGGATACGAGTATCTTATTGTTATTCCATCTTGGTTTAAGTAATGCTTAAAGCTTTTGAATTCCCCTCTTATGTCATATTGAAAGCACTTGAATTTTCTTTTCTAAGAATCTTTCAATTTGAGTTTTGAAGGTGACAAATGTTTTTAAAATTTTTTATTTTGTGGTTAAAGGGCAAGTAAATCTTGTTTTATCATCTACAAAGGCTATATAGTATCTAAAGCTTGGAAAGGAATGGTATAGGTCGTGATATGTCAGAATATATTATGTCAAAGGAATTCTGTAACTCACAATTTAAGGTTCCAAAGTTAAGTTTGCAAGGCATTCTATTTGACATGCAGTGCATAATTCCAAAATTTTCATTGAAGCTCAAAACAAACATAAGTTAATACATTGGGATGGTCTAGCCTTCTGTCTCATAAAATCAGTTTTTCCTCAACTTTAGGATTATTTCTTTTTACTCATACATAAAAGAAGTGTAAAAAAAATTAATATATAACATTCACTCAAACTCATGGATTCAGAATAATGGTTTATTTTTTAGTTGAGAATGTGGGATTTGCAATTGATAGAAGCATCTTTTAGCCACTTCTCAAAGCAACACTTTCCTCTGCATCTTATCCTTAAGAAAATATAATTTTTTTCTTAAAAATGCTATGTTATTGTTATCATTAACAAGTCTTGAAATGCTAATGAGATTTTTAGTGATTTTAAGTACATGAAGAATATGTTTCAAATAAATTACATTAGATTTGTGAGAGTTTAGTGAGATCAATTAAGTATTACCTATGTATGTAATGGTTAATCTTTGTCCATTACATATAGTGATAAAGTGTTACTTTTACATTCAAGTGACACGTTTATATTTCTCATATTGTTGGTGATGTGGTCAGTTACTACATCGTCCAAAAATACCAAGCTAGATCATTAATGTCTTCTAGTGCAATAACATATGCTTTTCTTTAATTTTTATTTCTAGGTAGTTTTAGCAGAAAATTCCTCTTGAACTTATGCTAACATTTTGGTGCTATGTGACCCCTTCTTGTAGCATATTTGACAATTTTCATTTGAGTGCTCTGATTGTTGCTTTTCATTTACTACCATTCTTTTTTCTTTGTTTTTGTCACGCCCCACACCCAAAAGATCTGATACATGACATAATTTACACTCATTCAATAATATTTAAACATTCATTTTAATTTCTTTCAGAATTATAGCAATTGAATTATGACTAGGACAATTAGTAAACTGGAGATACGCAGAGTTTTCTCAGAGATTAACACTCTACTATGTTACCAGTAGCAACCTTGTTACCGGAAGCCCAGAATATATTCATTGCAAATTCTTACTTAAAATCAATCCATAACCACACTTGGTGAAACTTAAACTAAATCTAACCATACACAATAAAATAATACATAAGTATTTATTCAATAGGGACAAATCAAATATCTTATCCCACGTGTCCCCAAATGAAACACTCAGCAACCTAGCAACTTAGGGAACCCAAGGAACATCAGAAGCCTTGCCAAATCTGCTAAGCACACATGTACTTTATTTACCTGAAATCACCATAAACTATAATGAGTATAAAACTCAGTAAGCATACTAATTTTTCATATATCAAAATACAAATACATATATGTACACAATGCATGTGTATGATATGTTGTGATAAATCAAAATCATAATCTTATCAAATCACATGTCAGGTAAGCGCTTACACATTCTTTCAAAACATATAATAAGAATACTATCACTCAACTACTACTTAGTAGGACTTACACATCACATATCACATAATGAGCCAAATGTCACTCGTAGGTGACATACCGTATAAGAGAAATAGTACAAGTGAGGTTTAAATTACACATATATAATGCTTAAGCCCGAAGGTAAGAGCCAAACCCTCACCCTGATCATCGGTGAGTCATCTCACATGCACCAATACGCCACCACACGAATGTGATGACTCAATCTTCCTTTAGGTACTAATAGGATCCTCCCTACATACGGAACACATAATATATACCAATCCCGAGGGAAAGGCCACACATAAAGGCTCCATAAATCACATAAGATGCCTATTAAGTCAACAGTGAGTTCAAGCATCCTCAAAACACAAAATGTTTCTCATGGACATATTACACTACAAAGCTGTCTTTGTTAAACACATTTCATTTTGAAAGGTCACTTTCAAAAGCACATGTATGTCCATGCTCAATGTCAATGCTCACATTCATAAACATATGTCTTTCATATTTCATATCAAATACACTTTGGCATAACATAAGCATATTTCTAAGCACATTTATAAAATTATACATAGACAATTACTATGCTTATTGTGATTTTAGTAAAAAGTCTAATATACTTACCTCTTAGCACTTTCAGCTACAAGGCTTAAATCTCCTTAACCTATCAATAGAGATTAATCTTTTCATAAGCCTCACAATGCACACAAAATACTTTAAATAGCTTACAAAATTATACACAATGCATTTATCACATCAAATTGGTCTAAATACTTAGTTTCTCAAAACCTGTTATTCTGACCACTTACACTTAACAAAAATTTCTAATACATCAAATGATATCCAATTACTCCACAATCAGAATATATCATTCTTGACTCATATATCCTTCTTATATATAAATATTATATCAAAATTCCTATACAATCCATTCCATACACACCATCGAATCTAAACTACTAACCTGACAGGATCAAGATACTTATTGAACAGTATTCAATCTCCTAATTTTATAAAATCATATGCTAACTCAAAAATTATAAAACTACCATATAAATACTCTTGACACATATTTCAATCCATGATAAATGTTTCACTTCAAAATCACTGTTGAAAGTATTTTAAAACTATTTTATTTTATAACTTTAAAAATCTGTTAATCAAATACTACAATGAGCTGACACTCTTTAGAAAATCATAACAATTTAACCACATTGATCTAAATTCTCAATTTTGAGTATGTCATATTAGACATATAAAATTATCATATTCCACAAATTCGTAATTTTTGAAGATCATTCAGCAGGCCAAAAATTGTTTGCCATTGTATTATACTGTTCACACAGGAAATTTCCAGAATTTTAGGGTCATTTTGGTAAATTCACTAAAAGTTTAATTTCTGGAATTGTCAATCAATTCAAAGTCTCAGATGATCAAAAACATGTCTAATTTCATATATTCAAAATTCAAAACCAGAGTCGAATCACAACAATTTATAAAAGTCCTGGATCAAGAGACTATCAAGCAGAAATTTTATAACTCATCATGATTTATCAAGCTATCTACATAGATCATCATCAATTCTCACAATATCTTACGAAATACACATTAAATCCTCAATTATACATATTTTCAGAAATCAAAACTTAAAGGAATTAACTTAATTAACACCAATAAATTGAGAAGTAGTTATGATATACCTCTTAAAATTTAAAATTTAAAATTCTAATTTCTTCTTCTCTTTCTTCTTCTTCTTCTTTTTCTCTCCCCTCTATTTCTCTTTTCTCTCTCTCTAAAGGGATAGTTCGACCCAAAAGAGTGAATTAGGATTTCAAAAGTGTATTTTTATACTAAGGAGCTAATTTTTGATATTTACAAATTTGCCCCTAAAACTTTCAAAGTATTACAATTTGATCCCTAAAATAAATCTAAAGTCTTGCAAATAAACCCAATGCTAATAGTATGTCCTTAACCTATACAAACACTACTAATAACAATACATAAATCAAGTATCACCCACATATAAATAAAATACGTATATTTATATATATATATAAATATTTATTCTTACCTGTTGTGGATACTAGTTACTACAGTCCTTGTACTTATTATGGTTTTAGAATGCACCTTGACTTTATTTCTAGTACTAATGTTGTGCTCTTGACCTGTTATTTCCCATGTAATTCCTTTAATTGTTTCCACTAGTGCTAGCATTATTTGCATAATAGTTTCTTATTTCAACATTCGAAATTGATTGTTCACTTTCAATCTTATTTTCTTGACAAAGAAGCATTGCATACATAGCTTGTAGAGACAAACTTTTAGGATTTGAATCCACATTTACAATGATATGATTATAATCTTTGTCAATCCTTCAAAAGATGAGGGTTATGAGGTTATCATTTGAGATGTATTCCCCTGCATCTCTCGAGTCCTCTGTCAAGCCTTTCATTTTCTTGAAATGCATAAGGAGTGAGCCTTTGACATTGTTTTAATTTGAGCTCAAAGTTGAGACATTTTAGCTTTAGAGCATAAACCAACATTGTCTTACTAAGGCTGTGTATATCTCTTGTGAATTTGTGCACTTCACAATTGATCACAAAGTAGATTCAGTCTTTGAAGAGAGTAACCAACTCATTAGAGCTTAAGTTTTTATCCAAGTTCATGGTCTAAGTTTGGAGTAGAATATTTTTTTCACTATCAACCCTTATGTTTATTAGGTTGGAGCATATATTGGTTTCATCCATGAAACTTGTGAGGCTATTAATTCTCACACTTAGGAGGACTTGTAATTTCCACGAATGGTAGTTCATTTTAGTAAGTTTGATGGGTGTAATAAAGGTAAAGGTATGTGAATTTGAGTTGACTAATGATGTGAGAATGCTTTAGGGTGTATTGCTTATTGTTGCTAATCAAAGTGCATGCATGTGAAATGTGTCCATTGAATATTAAATGCATATCATACATATAATTATATAGCGAATAGAAATCTAATTTCTTATTCAATAAACACATACTTAAATTAAATCTGTTACACTAATAGAATTCAAAAAACTTATCCTTAAATCCATTTGGTGAGGAATTTGAACTTAGAGCTCACCTTAAAGTGTCCACTTAAACAAATCTAGTATTTAACAATTTGGTGTTATGAAGAGCTAAAATGATAGCATCTAAATCTAGTAAGATTAAATTCATGCAACCTTTACATATGAATTCTCTCATTTTTCCAAAATATAAAGAAAAAAAATAGACTTCTTTACAATATTTGCAAACCTTAGCATACATATGGCAAAAAATAGGGACCTATTTATTATATTTACAAAGTTTCTTAAACTTGGCTATTGAATGCTTGACACTTGTCTTTCATGCATCCCATGCATGAAGACAAGTGTCCTCTTTCACTTGCCATATGTCACATATTAAAACTATGCATATGATATGTGTCATTCATGTATCAAGCCATTATGTCATGTTGTTTTTCCATTAGTCAACTATTTTAACTAATAAAATATAAGTTTAACACTTAGACCTTGACACATATATTTTTTGAGAGATCCTGGAATAAATTCTATCTTTCAAAAATTTTTTAGATCGAACCATTCAACTCGCCCTACTGCCTAAGTGCTCAATGAGTACACTTCATATTATGAGACTCCCTAAGTTCACACATGTTTATTTTACAAAACTCTTTCGCAAGTTCGTGAATAATGCCCTACACACACGTTATGAATATTACAAAATGACGAGTTGACATACAAGTTGAGGTCAATCATATTCGTATAATCCTTTCGTTATCTATATCCCGAAAGAGCAAAAACACAGATCATTACCATCAAATCTCTATATGCTTGACTGTGAACTTATCTCTAGATTTGTATTTCTATAAACAATATCCACAAACTCTTTTGCCATATTATTTAACCCTACGAAAAACTTTTTCTAGGATTTTCACTTTTGGTCAAAAGACTTCTTAAAATACAACTCGAAGCATCAGGATATACAACTCACTTATAAGAGCTGATGAATCCCATATCTATGTACACCGGACTCCATAAGTATCAGATTATACCCAACGATACCTAGAGGTCAGACCATGAAAGATCTCTGACAATATAGAATTAAGGCATAGCGGATGACTTACAAGTCCACTATGGCACTCAGGTCAAAGGACCACAAATATTACTCAACTCGAGAAGACCCTCAATTGACGGCTCTATGAGATGTCTATTAGAGGCCTTTGTGAGTTTGTTCAGTTCCTAGTCCTTATTGAATACCTACATGCCTACACGAGCTTTTGTTAAGCTCACGGTCTACTAAGACTAACCGTCTGGATAATCCAGATATAGACACACAGTGATCTGAAAAGAATATCAATCGACCAATGTCAACAACCATAGATCATGAACGATATTTTTAGAACATGTTGTATAATGACATTTCTTAGTACCATTTGTAACTTTTTACAACTATATCCTTACTAATATATTCTCAAATCTTTGTTCCATTTTAGATAATGTTTTAACTCTTAGAATGCTAGTCTTTTAGCGCTGACTCAAATTCATTTGGATAAGATCTAAACTCCTTTAGATTTACAATATTTAAAAATATAACAAGCTTAGTATCATATAATTAAAGCTTAGTATCATATAATTAAATATTAATGATTATATTGAAATTTATATTATATAAATATAAAATATTTATGCAAATTAGAATGGTACGTAAGCTGTATTTTGGTTACACTTGAAAATATCAATGCACTGTCTTATATAGGTTGTGATGTATAGGTGGGTAAAGTTCATAAAATTATGAAAATATTTCATTTTACAAACAGGTGTGAATTTAGAGAGTCTCACAATATAAAGTATACTCATAGAGCACTAGAGTAGCGATTAGTTATGTGATGACTAGTTGAATTTGTGCGAATAATAATTATGAGATTATTATTATTTTTTTATTAAAAGGTTTTAGGGTCGAAGAGTTCGATGTAGGATTTTTCTTTTGGAATAATGGAGTTCAAATTTACCACATGACGAAAATGACACATGTCGAGTTCTAAGCGTTAGAACTCAACAAGTGTCATGGCTAAGTAAAGCACTTGGTTTAGTATTTTATCTAGTGGTATTGTGTGTTGACTTTTTGCATGCTTAATTGTTAAAAAGTGCATAGTATAATGACAGCACATAAAGTGTTTAGTTGGTGGCTTAAGGAAGTAGCGACACATATCCCACTAACTTTGCTAATGAGGATATGAATGCATGCTCAATCGTTAAGCAGTGCTTAAATAAAAGAATACTTAAGAGTTAAGCATGGATGGAACTAAGAACATAAGTTAGAGAAGGCTACCATTCTAGAGTTAAAGCAACCTCTACTGATCTAGAATTGTTCTCAAGAACACTTCATTGTGAGGTTGATTGATTAAAGAGTTTACTCAACTTCAATATCGCTTTGGTCGCTTGTTGCATTTTGTGAATTTTTTGTCATAGCTTGATACCAACTTGAAAAATATATGAATTAAGGCCATAAAAAATGATTTTTTTTTACTATTTCATTGCATAAGTATAATTAATTATACAATATACATTATATACAAATGGTTACAATTGTTGGAGGTTGTTGAGTTGGGCAAATTTAATTAAGGGTGCTTGCATGTGGGTTGTGTTCATCATACAAACAATATACATATCTCATACATACATGTGCACAGCGGGAGATTAAATATAATGAACACAGAAAATAACATTTGATTAAACTGAAAATTCGAAATTGAGAAATATCACCAATGAAGCCTTTGGATTAATTTTTTTTGAGGTCCACCATGAAATGAATATTTGATCAATCCTAGCAATCAACAAGGGTGGGTTTGATTGTCTAGAATGGCAGCATCTTAATCCAGCATATATGTTTAACTCTTAAACATTTTTCAAAGTTAAACAATTTAACTTAATCAAATTTGTTTTTCCTTTTATTCAACTCTTGAATAAATAAAACAAATCTTATTTTTTAGTTATTATATTTAGTAACCATTTATCTAGTTTGTTTTGTTGTTCTAATACTTAAAACACCAAACAAACAATTTCAATTTCTCAAATTGAATTGGCTCCCAAAATGCAAAAAACTTAAAATCTAAATCAAATTCTAAACTTAATGATTTTCAATTTCATTTCACTTTATATACTAATGCATAAATTCCAAACTAATTTGAATTTCATTTGCATTTCATTTGGCTTAACCTAACCTTAGTTAACATTTAACCATAGTTAGATTATTTTAACTTAACCTTTAAGTTAATAAATATTTAATTAATTTAACCATAGTTAACTAATTTAACCATGGTTAGGTTAACCTTTACTTAACCATTAAGTAAAGTTAACTAACTTAACCTTATGGTTAACCTTTAACCCTAGTTAAGTTAAATCATTTATTTAACAATTAAACAAATAAATATTTATTTTAATTATTTAACAATTAAATAATCATAAAGTAAAATTACTATTATATCCTTACTCGGTTACCAAGTTAACCTAAAGTGGGTCCCACCATTTAACCATATACTTTAGTTAACGTAACCTTAGTAATTGCTGAATTATACTGTATTGAACAATTCAATACGGTACACTGCCCAAGTGCTCAAAGAGTACATTTCATATTGGGACTCCCTAGGTCTACACCCGATTTATCAAATGGAACTATTCCATTAATCCGTAATCGATACCCCACGCACACGTTACGAATATTACAAATCAGCGTGTCAAACCATACAAGTTGAGGTCATAACGTATACGTATAATCCTTCCATCATTTATACCCTGGATGTGCGGGGATATAGATCAGCACCATCAAATCCCCACGTGCTCATCCAATAATCTTATCTCCAGATTCGTATCTCGATAAATAATATACGCAAACACTTTTGCTATATTGTTTAACCCTGTGGGAAACTCTTTTCCCTGGTTTATGCTTGTGGCCACAAGACTTTATGAAATACAATCTCGGAGCATCGGATATACAACTTACCTACGTAAGCTGATGGATCCCTTATCTACGCACACCGGACTCCATGAGCATCGGACCATACCCAGCGACACATAGCGGTCAGACCATGAAAGGTCTCTGACATATGTGGAACCAAAGCATGATGGATCACTCACAAGACCACCGTGGCGCTCAGGTCAAAGAACCACGATTACTACTCAACTCGAGAGGACCTTCCTTTGACGGTTTCATAAGATATCTATTGGGGTCCTCATGAGTCTGTTCAGTATCCAGTCCTGACTGGATACCCGCATGCCTATACAAGCTCTAAGCTCATGGTCAGCTAAGAACAACTATCTGAACTAGTCAGATATAAACATACACTAATCTATATATTGTGAATTCACCGATAGACCCGCATTGGTGATCATAGATCAGGAACATTATATTTGAGACATACTTACATAATGATATTTCTTAGCACCTATTGCAACTCTTTGCAACTATATCATTATAAGTATACTTTCAGGTCTTTGTCTCATTATAGACAAAGTTCTAACTCTTTAGACATTGCTGACTCTTATAAACTGATAACTATTAACAGTGCTAACTATTAGCATTTATAACTCTCAGCTTTGATAACTATTAGTTCTGATCTA
This sequence comes from Ailanthus altissimus, assembly GCA_946807835.1. Taxonomy (NCBI): domain Eukaryota; kingdom Viridiplantae; phylum Streptophyta; class Magnoliopsida; order Sapindales; family Simaroubaceae; genus Ailanthus; species Ailanthus altissimus. The sequence goes on along the minus strand of OX327712.1, from coordinate 13,090,228 downwards.
AACTCCTTTAAACCAGATCTGAACTATTTCAGATCAAACAATGTCTGTAATGTTACAAGCATTTTACCATATTAATATGATATTAACAATCTTTATTCGAAATGTTTATTGTATAAATATTAACAATTAATATTCATACAATATTGGAATGGCACGTGAGCACCAGCTCCAACAATAATTAGTAGTATATTTCACTAGAAAGCTTGCTAAGATATTTGCTTGACTCAAGGGATAAGGATTAATATATTCCTTTGGGTTCATTTTGTCATTTAGCCAACAAATGAAACCTACCCTGAGAAAGTGGAATTCTAGTTGTTATCACAGAAGTCTACAGTTGTTGTTGTTGTTTGGACATAAGAATTTACAGCTTTGAGACCTATTTTGGTAAGGTGAAATATTGTAATGGTTATCATACCAATCATTAGTTGTTGCGGTTGTTAGGACATGGGAATTTATAATTTCAAGTTCTGATTGCAAGTTAGGTTGATAGGCTTGGACTAAGCTAGGCTTGATAGAATGTGGGTCTTGGTGATGAGTATCTTTAACAATTATAACATTATTGATAAAAATAAATGATGTTGGTCTAGTTGATGAAGATTAGGGTGGCAAAATGACTCGTAAATTCACAAACTCACTACAACCCGCTTCTATTGGAAAAGATTTAGTTAAGGTTGAAGCAGGTTTGGGATGAATTCAGTACTCAAAGTTTAAACTTGAAATGAGTTTGGGATATGTATAATTTTGGTGAAATATCCTACAGATACCCGTTAGGGTGTGGATATTTATATTTTTTTTTAAAAGAAAAATAAAACAATATTGTTTTGTTTGTAATTCTAAATAAAAAAATAAAACTATTTTTTTTTCTTTTTTTCAATCTGTTAATTGTTCTCAGTTCAATTGTTATACAAACGTTGTCTCTTAACTTTGTCATATCTGATTCTTTATTCTCATGAAATATTAGTTCACACTCGTCAAATATTTATTTAATTATCAAGTGATATGTTTCGATCTCTTTTTAATTTTCATCTCACTGATATTACATTATTTAAGTAAATAATATGAATATTTTAAGAGAGATGGGTTGATTTTTTTGTTTATCTTTTTTATTTTCTTTATGTGATGGATATTGATAGTTATTTTATTTTACTTTTATACTCTTTTATTATTTAATATGTTATTGACTTAATTAGTTAGCAAATTGAATTATTTTAAAACTATAATATGACAATATAAATTTATTTATAAAACATATTCTTAAATCTTGAATCAAGCCTAAATTATTTTTTTAATTATGTTGCATAGTTTGTGTTAACTATTTATACATTATTTTTAACTTGAAAATGAGTTTAATTTTGATGAGAATATTTTTATTGAATTTAAATTTGTAATGTAATTTTGATTGCTATATTTTATTATTTTTTTAAAATTAATGTTATGATTTTATATTTTTATTATATTAATTTGTAATCTATTTAAAATCTAGAATAATTCGTTTAATAAAAAATACATATTTATTAGAGTGACCTACAATGAGTTTAAAAAAAAATTTAATATTTTATTTTTAAAATAAATACGAATGCAAATTTAAAAATATTTATTTATCTGCTTCTATCCAATACTCTTCCATCATCTTATTATTATAAAATGTGAAAGTTATGATTGATGACCACCATAATTTTAAAGGCCCATGCTTCTCCTCCATCATGCATTCTTTAACACTAAAAAACCACTATAGATTGCGAAATTAGCTTTATAAGACTAATATCGGTGTTATACTTAATTTGACTATTAAATAATTAAATTTTGAAAACCTACTCCAATTAGCTTTTCAAAAATTTAATACAAAATCATATTTTTTAATAATGAGATTCTCATCTTTTAAAATGAACTCCTCTCATTAGTTAATCGAATTCTCTAATATCTTATCAGTTAAATCAACCTTGATGTAACTCTAAAAAAAAAAAAAACTAAAAGACCTTGATTTGAATACATATGAAATAATGCTTGAAAATAGTCTTCCAAAGGAAAGCCATGCATAGCAAAGGCATTTTATCATTTCTGAAAATAGAAAAATGGTTTGCCCTTTTAAGTGTGAATTTTAAGTCATTGGGGTAGCATATTAAAATGGTTTGCATTTAGTATAATGGCTCAAATGGTTGGAGTTTTGAGTGAACTTTCTCTCCTTCGGAATTTAATTGCTGATTGGAGATTTCTTTTTTCTAATAATTACCTGTGGAAGCTTTTCTCTCCTTTATTAGTAGATTAAATTTTCTAAGAAGCCTCGGACAAAATTGTAATATCAACTTAAAAAGAAAATTTTGTGAAGTTTTAAGTGGATTTCTCCAACAATGGAGAAAGTGAATGCTAAAAATGATCCCACTCAATTCTCTTGAGCTTAAAAAAATGTCTCAACTCAACTCCTGGACAACTAAATAAAATCATAAAAAGATGAAAATTTTTAGAATTGACAAATAAAATAAAGAAAGGCAAATTGTATGTATGGCATATTTATCATGCACAACTGAAGATAAGTTCACATAATTAACACCAGCCATGACTTAATGGAAATATAAAAGAAAAATGTTCTTAATACATGAAAATTGAACTCACTAATCATGAATTTAGCACATCTTGGCACCTTATGCGACCTTAGTTTTTCTTCTGTTTCTTTGGTGGTGGGGCTTGTGGCGGGAACACAACACAGAACAGCCAAGCAGCCAATATTGCTCCTATGAATGGACAAATCCAGTATACGTAAAACTGCTCCCATGTGTTGTGCCATTTGTTTACGTATGCCCAGCCAAAGGCCTGCATGCAGAAATGATACATTATTTGTCAAGACATTTTATTTAGGCTTCTATTTTAATGATAAAATGATAATACTAAAATATTTAGTGACTTACAAGTATAAATGAAAGAGACAACCATAAAATAGGAGATAATTTTTACATAAAAAACTAAGTAGGGGGGGATCCCTGAAAGAAGAGGAAGGTGCAACAAGAAGCTGAAAGGATGATTTCAAAACAAATTGACCAATCCTCAGCTTTACTACTACTTTGTTTCCATTCCCTTCCGGACTACCTAACCCACAAAAGATGGTCAAACATATAATCCCGGTCACCAGATAGGCATCTCATCATGGTAATCAAACTCTTAAGTACCAATGTCAAGTAGAGTTGAGAAACCTGTGATGCAATACTTTTCAACCCATGAAATGAAAAAGTCGGTATCCACCAAGGCCTCCCTAGTTGGTGACCTCAAGAATACAGTAGAGCAAATTGCAATATACTCAGCCAGAAACATCATTATTCTTCCCTTAAGACACAAAAGAGTAAAACAAAAGAACAATCCTTCAGGAATATGGTTAGAAGAGGGTCCTCCAATTGATAATTATAGTAGGAAAGAAATGGCCCCAAGTCTTTGGACAAGAACCAAATGACCACACACTTGATTGGAAATAGAGTTCTTAAACTAGATTACAAAGACTTTCTTCTGTATTTGTGATTGAACTGCCTTACATTCTATTCCTCTAATAAGCTGTCAGCAAAAGGAACTTTTTTCTTATAATCCCAAATTTCTCTCGATCTGATTTTAAGTATCTGTCAAAAGAGAATAACTACGCCATTGCCAGAGGTGGGATATTTCAGAGGCAAGTTACTCCTCTCATTACTTAGGCGGCATGGAAGGAAAAAAAAGGTTTAATGGCCCTCATACTCGATGTTGTCTTGAAATTAAAGAGAGAGAGAAGCCAGAATATTGCTAACCTCCGCACCCCTCACATCACTAGTTGTTCAACATCAGCAGTGTTACGACCTCATACTATAGCCATTGACTGCCAACACGCTATCAACCCATATTACCAACACTAAATGAAGGGCCTAATCTATTGCCCCTCTGCACCACATATGGTGTAAGGATTAGTCCTACAAGTTGCTAAAACAAGTTATTTAACTTCATTAACCATGTTAGTTGCACCATGGAAGGATAAATCTCTATTCTAAAGTTAAAAAGTGACTCAAGTGGATCCAAAAGGTTCTAGATGTTGCTTTCATTACTCATTTATAAATGTATTAAGAACACAACAAGTGAGGCATTCAAAACAAAGCAATTGGGTCAGCACCATAATGGAATGATAAATAAATACTTAAACAACAGTTTCTTGATAAAAAATGGATAACAAGGGCCAATATTTCCTTCCAAGCATAATTAAAATTACATTTTTACTCAGTAGAATTGAGAGGGCACATATTTTTTTAATATGCACTTATTTTTTCAGGCATGAGATAAGAATATATAAACCCAAGAATGAATTTCACATGCCAAAATGTGTAATACATGTGTCTTACTTAGTAAGCCTGTGCTGCTATGCAGAATATAGCACGTTGGAGGTAGTTTAGAAAGAAATAAGATGAAAAAACAATATCAAAACAAAAGGTTTCAATATAATCACAATTACCCAATCTAATCTCATACTTCTACAATTTCAGTTTCCTGCATTAATAATTAATACTATGTGTCTCACATCAATCAAAACAAGGGTAAGAGATTTCAAAGTCGTAATGATGGAAGTCACACAAACAAGATTATTGTCATTCTAGCATTAACAATTGACACTGTCTCTACATCAAACAAAAAAAGATTAAAAGTCATGATGCAAGTCACTAAAACCAAGATTATTGTCATTCTAGCATTATCAAATAGATAGTATGTCTCTAACATCAAACAAAACAAGATTAAAAGATTAAAAGTCATGATGGAAGCCACCAGAACAAAGATATCAAAAGATTCAAGAAAGAAGGAAGAAACAACTAATAAAGGTTGTGATCATTATAAAATTGTATTGGTGGCATAGCAGCTTGTAGTTATAACAGAAACCACAAAAAAATTTCCCCCCAAAAGAATAGCAATCCCATTGTAACATCATGACAGTAAGTGATTACAACAAAATTGGAAAATTATTAAGATTCAAATGAATCCAGTTACTGACATTGAAACCAATGCAGTTAGTTGAACATTAGAAAGGGAAGCAAAAGCATGTGGACTACTCACATTGGCAGGATTCATGGAAGGTCCAGTGTAACTTGACCCTGTAACAACCAACACAACAGTTGCCACAGCAAGCAACCACGTCTTCAAAATGTTGCTCTGGGGACCCTTGAGGATAATTACAAGAACAGCAAAGGTAATAAGGAAAGTCAACACCCCCTCAGCAATGGCTCCAGTTTGCAAGTCGACTTTCAAAGAAGGACCACCAAGCATGTGCTTATACTTTTGCGGCATCAACTCCATGATTGCCAATGCACCGCCCACAGCTCCTGCTGCCTGTGAAAAAAAAAATGAATTTTAGAATTATGTCCAACATCCCATTTGATACCCATGGTTTATTCTACTACTTTCTAGCAAACAGGTCATTCTAAACCTATGAAATTTGGATGAATAATATAATATCTTGACAGTTAAAGCATCAGTCTCTTTTGAAAATGGGTCATTCTAAATCCCTCCATTAGTATTTTCAACCATGATTCAGTTTACGAAGGTTATTGATCAAAACAAAAATTAAAAAAAAAAAATGCTAGACATACAAAGTTGTGATACTTAAGGATGCAACAAATGATTCAGATGATACGACAATCATTAATAGATGCTATAAAGTAAACAATGGTCTTATACGCAATACAGGATAGTCATGGATGAGTGTCGCATCAGTTGGATCGTCAGTTGGGACTCAAACTTTAAACCCCAAACGTGTACGTGGGATATTATTGACAACTAGAAACTGCAGATACAAAAATAAACACAATAAAAGAGCACAAGAATTTAAGAAATGAACCTGAGCAGGGAAGCGGAGGGCCATGGAGAGGAGAGTATCGGAACCGAAACCGGCGGCATAAAACGCAGCCGTACCAGTAGGATTGAAAGTGGCCCCACCAAGTAAACCACCAATCAAATTAAAAATGAAAACAAAAACAAAAACAATGGCAGTGATTATGAACATGGGGGGCCAAAAGAGGTTCTGCACCCCTAAAGCAGCGGCAATCTCAGCCGCCAACACACCAAACGTCGACGAACAAAATACCCACAAACCGGTCAGCACCATATCGCCCACAGCCGCCTTTATCGGACCCATTTTTTTCTCCTTTTCTTTTTCACAAAAGGATTTATGGAGGAATCAAGAAAAAGAGAGGAAGAAAAGGGAAGGTGAGCAGAGCTGAGCCTTTGAGGGTTTGATAATAAAGAGGAGTTTGACTGAAGAGAGGAAAAACATGAGAGCGTGATTCACCTACTCATGCTAGGAAAGAGAGGGGTGAGATTCGTTCAAGTTAACCTTTTTGGAATCACCGTTTACAATCAATCAGCTTATTAGTTGTTTGTTTCTGATTGGAGTCCCTTCTGACTTTGTCTGTTTTTGAGTCCATTGTTTAATGAATCAGTTGTCGCAACGTGTACTTTTAGTAAAATGTCCTTCTTTTTACAGTTTTTTTTAAATCATTGGAATTATTGTCCGAATAATACGATGCGTTATGACGTATCAAATACCGGAGTTGACGGCTGGGTTTAGCCCGTTTATCGTAATTTTATATAGTATTTTTTAATTTTAAATTATTATTAATTAAAAATAATTATTTATATTAATTTTGTAAAAATTTTAAACTATATTAATTATATTTTTCATCTTAAATTCTTGGTAAATTAAAATATTTTTTTTTATATATACAATATTTAGAATTATATTGCAATTAATACAATGAAAGAATTTGTATTAATAGTTTTTTTTATTTATTTAAAAATTATCAATTTGCCCAATTTATAATTCATTGTCAAAAAATTAAAACAAGTTAGAAAGTAAATTTATCATTTCTTAGAAGTTTTAATAATAAATGATATTTAATGAGTTAGACATATTAATGAATTTAGTTGGCGTAAAATTTTTTAATGTTAAATGATTTTTTATATTTAATTTTTATATGTAATATTAATCTATTTTGATCATAATATCTTACGTGGCAAATGACAACCGGCACTACCGGTAATGTTGAGACAAAGGAAGTGATAACATAACACTTTTTTAATAACAATGTTACACGTCATATTGTCATCAGAATAAATGGCATATATGAAAGATCCAATTAATAAAATTACCAAAAAATAAAATGTTTATACAATGGTTGGTCCATTCATATCATTAAAAATTTGTTATAAAATACACATCAATAATTTAAAGAGAACTTATATATATTTTAATTAATTGTTAGAATCAATAAATAAAATAAGATTAATATAACATCTAAAAATTATATATTTGAGGTATGTGGCATAAAATCAATAAAAGTGTAAGGGGCTGACTTAAGAAAGGGTATGGGGCCATGGCCCCAAGCACCAATTTTTTTTTTAAAATTTAATAATAAAATTTATCTTTTAAAATAGATATTTTTATATTTAGCTCTCTCAAAATTTTAGATTTAACATTAAGACTTCAATATAATTAAACTCTAATTTATTATAAATTTTAATTTTATTATCTGACCTTCTCTTATCTTAAATTCTGATTTTATCCTAAAAAAATAATTTTATTTTCAAAAATGCAAACTTCAATAAAATAGATGACATTAATTAGACGATGATACAATAATAACAATAAAGTTATACATTGTGTACAAGAATTTGTATAATTAATATGTAATGTAATATATGTCATTTTTAATAAAGCTAAGAACAAATTTAAATATACTCGAATACTAATATGTAAGTATTAGAGTGAATAAAATTTGAATTAAATTTTTAATTATGCCGTAGACTTTTGTAATCTCGTAATGATATAGATCAAGATCATATTTAAGTTATAGATAAAGTGATAAATACATCTTATTTTTTATTAGAATCTATTTTATAGGAGTTATTATATTTCTCAAATAATATTTTAAATTTTTTATGTTAAATTAATGTGTTGAACAATCAATGAGTGAAATGATTCAAGTTCTAAAATAACTTATTACACTATTTTATTGCCTAATAAATATTTAACACATCATTTAAGATATCATTTGAAAATGTAGCATTATTTATTTTACAATTCGCTTAATGAAGATGAACTCTAATGTACAAGGTGTAATAAATTGATTGGAACATTAAACAACAAATGAGGCTTTGTCCCATTATCCACCTGGGAAATGGCTATTATTTATGAATTACAAATCTTAAAAAATTATAAATCTTAAAGAATTACACTCAATAAATGTCAAAACATAACTATCAATAATTCAATAACCGTCAATTGTCGAATTACAACTAAAAATTGTCTTCAATAATTGAAAAAAAAAAATTTCACTAGCCCCCTTTCAAAATTTAAACCCTTAAAAATTATTTTCAATAATTAAAAAAAATATGAACTCTCTAGTCTCTTCTTAAAACTTGAACTCTGCACCTTAAACCAAAGGCTGCATAAGTATTACTTCTATGCAATGCAACTCGATGATAGGAAATGACTATTATTTAATTGCTGCAAATATCAATATCTATCATATTTTTAGGCAAATTTTTACACTATTTTATAAGATTATTATCAATCAACTACTTGAATTTTATTCTAATATCAAGCTGCTACCACAAGTTTCAAAGCAATCATATAACTATCGATTCTTTTAAAATAGAATAATGTTACACTTGCATAATTGAGATACAAAATTGATATCCCAACAAATGTGTCATTAATCAATGATTACACTTATTATGTAATTGTTAATTTTTTTTTTAACTTTTTATTAATATGGTAGATATAAAATATCAATCAACAATTGATATATCAAATATCGTATTAATTGAAATACAAATTTTTTATCCCAATTAAAAAAACATAGCATTACTCTTTAAAATATATAAACTAGTATTTTTGGGTAGATGTTTTCACCCGTAAACCATTAATAAAACTATAAGAAAAAGATTAAGTTTTCCATTTCTTTTAAAAATATTACTTTGAGTGTTCTCACATCATAAACCTAAAATAGCCTTTTGATTCTTCTAATTTGGTGACAATCACTCGAGAGGTCTTGGAAGATGATGATGAGAATTTATAGTTTCTTTTGTTTCTCCATAACCAATCTATGAGGGTCTAAAGGTGGGATCATGAGATTTTTAATGGGGTTTGATGAAGATTTTGGTTTTAAATACATTTAGTTTTTGAAATGTAGAGATTTAAAGAATGGTGGTCGAGATTCAAGAGATTGTGAGGGAATCAGTTTGAAATATGAAATTTTGAGGTTGGATTGAGTTAAATGTTTATTTTACTCCATTGCTATTAACTATTTACTAATGATAAAAGTTTTGCAATCAAATTATCATAATTAAGGGTAGGGATTATTTTTTGTTTCTAAGAGGTATAATTTAATTAAAAGTAGAGGGGTATAATAATTCAAACTCATAATTAGATGCGTGGGTGTGATGATAGCGCTCAACTTTACTCTACATGCTTAAGATTTAATTTTAATTGTTAAAAGTGAATTGAAAGTACAGTTTTAAAATTGTGTAATAATTTGAAATCTTTTTTTATTTACAAAAAAAAATTCATTATTATAATAAATTGCTTTAAAAATTGATGTATAAAGTGACAACCATAATAAAGTGACTAATCAAGATTATCCTAAATAAATAGAGTGACTACTATAATAAAGTAAATTTTTGATAGACTTATTTTTCATATCATAGAACAGACACTTATTCTAAAATAAGACCAATAATATAAAAATATAATTTAGATTTGAATAGTATAATATAAGACACTTATTTTAAAATAAAACACTTATTTTAAAATATTGTATTTAAAACTAGTGAAGCATCAATTTCAAATTTAGATTTAAACGACACAACATAAAAAATATAACATTTAAAATAAATAATAAATTAAAATAATCAACAAATAAAAATAAGCAAAAAAGTACTTAAATCGAAAATACCAAACTGAATCGATGGATAATTTGGTATGGTATTGAGTATAAAAATTAATTGTTCGATTTTTTTACTTTGGTTCTCCAATAAATTTGGTTAGGTTTAGTTTTTTAATTTTGGTCCTCGTAGAATTGTAATATTTTGAATGCTTCCATATTGTCGTTAATAAAGATTTATTGTTAAAGCTTTATCAACACACTTGAACGAATGTTATAAAGGTTTCAATTTATACTAATTTCTTCAATTTTTTTTTATAGAGTTGAGAGAGAGGCAAAGAAAAAAAATTAGAATTTGAAAGATGTTAGTCTTCAACTCTTATTAATTAATGTTTCTTTTTAAATTTAATTATTTCATATCAACATGTTTAGTATGTCGAGTGACACTAATATTTGTCCTTTCTTTTTTAACCAATTGACAATTTAGATTTTAAGGACAAAACCTAACCTTAGAAGAAATAAGATCAGTTTCAATAGTTTGATTTTCATTCAAAATACCTTTTGAGAAGAAAAAAAAAATTAATTGGAATTTAACTTAAGCTTGAAATTGAGTTTTATACAAATCAAAGATATAGATATTTTGAGTTTATGAATTAACTTTGTTCAATTCTTCTTAATTTTTATATTTCATAAATTGAAAAGAAAATTCAGTGACAATAAAGTTAAATCGTATTTCAGTAAAAAAAGAAGTTAAATCAAATCATTTAAAAAGAAAAAAAAGAAAAAAAGAACACTCAAGTTAAATAAAATGCTTATTGAATTTAATTCAAATAATTAGATGAAATTTTATTTATTTACAAATTTAGTGTAATTTTTGTATGATACAATTTTTTTTAAGAGAAAAAATCAAGTGAGTAATTGAAAATTAAAAAACAAAATAAAAAGGATCTCAAAAAATAAAGATTTATTCAACGGTTATTGAAAAATATAGCCGTTGGGAGCTTGCTAGCTTCAAGTCCAACGGCTATTTTTCTAAAAATTCATTATATGGGTCTCTCTTCCTTTTAAGTATCCCTTGACTCGTATCAAATTTGTCAAAGAGACAGCTTAACAGCTGAGATCAGATCGCTTTCTTTTTGAAAACCCACCTGAGATCTTGCTGTTGCCAAAAATTTCTCTCAGCTCGTGAACAAACAGCCTCTTTTTCACTTCATTGAAGCAAGGTAAGCAATACCCATTTCATCGATTTGCTTTTTATTTCCTTTTTTGTGTTTTCAGATAGATTTATTTTGATGGTGAAGTTGAAGTAGTATACACATTCAATGTGGAGAAGAGAAACCAAGTTTTTTAAAGAAATACCCATGTAATCAAATTGCTTTTTTTCTTTTTTACTCTATTAATTTCCATTTAGATCATTTCTTATAAAATCGAATTGATTTCATATTTTAACTGAAAATGAGAGCAAACCCTTTTGTTTCTGGTTATTTATTTATTTAATGTGCGGAAAGTGTTACAGAGTTTTAAAGGAATGGCTTTTTTTTTTTAATCCATTTTGATTTTGCCGCTTTTAGAGTTCAGTTAGTTAGTATTCGTTTCTGGAATTTAAGGAAGAATTCATAAACATCCTTGAGATGAAATTGATAGAGCAAAAAGAAATGATTCATGGGCTTGGTCTCCATTTTGTTTCTGTGCTAGACTTTCATATTTCAAATGCGCGAATATACATTTATCAGTTCGGATCTTCGTTTTTGGGGTTACTAATTCGGGTAGCAAGCGAGGGGCAATCTCCTTTTTCTTTTCGGTAGACTTTTAGGTCTGTGGAAATATTTAAAGTTCAAGCATTTTACCATTTCAATTTGATTCATTTCTGTTCCTTTTAGTCTTACAAATAGACAAAATTAACTGATAAAATTTTCAATTGCAAAGAAGAGCTAATGCGCACTCTTTTTGGTTCATTTTAGGTGGTAAAGGACTTTCCAAGTTTCAAAGATGAATGACCTAATGACAAAATCCTTCACCAGCTACGTTGACCTCAAGAAAGAGGCCATGAAAGATCTTGAAGCGGGTCCTGACCCTGATCTGGAAATGACAGCATCAGCAAAGACCATGGACCAGAACCTCAACCTATTCCTGGAAGAAGCTGAAAATGTCAAGAAAGAAATGGGAGAAATCCGAGAGATTTTATGCAAACTCCAAGAAGCTAATGAACAAAGCAAGTCCTTGCACAAATCCGAGTCCCTTAAATCTTTGCGGAATGAGATCAACAAAGACATTTTCACAGTTCTCAAGAGGGCTAAGACTATTAGGACACAGCTTGAAGAAATGGACCGCGCCAACGCTGCTAACAAGCGCCTCTCAGGCTGCAAAGAAGGGACCCCAATTTACAGGACTCGGATTGCTGTTGCTAATGGTTTGCGCAAGAAGCTAAAAGAGCTTATGATGGATTTTCAAGGGTTGAGGCAGAAAATGATGACTGAGTATAAAGAAACTGTTGGGAGAAGGTACTTTACTGTGACTGGAGAGTACCCAAATGAGGACACTATTGAGAAAATCATTAGTGATGGTAATGGGGGTGAGGAGTTTTTGACACGCGCAATACAAGAGCATGGAAAGGGGAAGGTGTTGGAGACAGTGGTGGAGATTCAGGACAGGCATGATGCTGCTAAAGAGATTGAGAAGAGTTTGTTGGAGCTGCATCAAATTTTCTTGGACATGGCTGTCATGGTTGAGGCTCAGGGAGAGCAGATGGATGATATTGAGCACCATGTGATGAATGCTTCACACTATGTTAAGGATGGAACAAAAGAGCTCAAGACTGCCAAGGACTACCAGAGGAGCAGCAGGAAGTGGATGTGCATCGGATTGATACTTTTGCTGTTAATCATTCTTCTGATTGTTATCCCGATTGCCACTAGCTTTAGCAGCTCTTGAATTAAAAGTTCTGCGGAGGGCTTAATGCCCTGTTATCCTTCTAGTTTTCTTTGCTTTGCAATGCATGCTGTTACTGGTGATGCTCAAGCCTTCAAGTCCTTGTGTTGGGACTGGATTGTGAGATTACTCGTTTATTCTTTTATTCTTTTGTCAAATGCAATTTAATGCAGTTTCTTGATCGAATGTTACAAGTTTAACGGAAATTGCAATTATATTCCTTTTATTCTGTTCTATTTGTGTGCTTGGTTATTGCCTTTTTTTTTTCTTTTACTAACTTCGGTTAGGAAGTTAAGTCGGAATAACCTAACACCCTGGAAATTGCAAATTATGTTCCTTGTATACTGCTCTGAAACAATTTTCAAGGATGTCATCATTAGTGAATATTTCTGACTTTATTTTCCAGGTTAGTCAGATATATCCACTATAAACACACCTGGAAAATTTTCAGGGTGTCAAGACATTCAGCAATGTCTCTTTGAGTTTGCTTGCTGACTATTTTTAACACGGTAGAATTAAGACGGATTGCATTAACTCAGATTTAAATGCAATATGCTGTACAATTTCCAAAAAATAGTAAATGCAGCGTGTTTGCTAAAATCAAATTCATCTTAGCTTCCTAATTGGGCAGTGCTCTTCCAAAGAGATTTTCTACCTCGCTTGCTTCCATTTTCAGCTCACTCAGTAGATCCATTTCTTCTTTACTTAGCTCTCTTAAGAAATTCTCCTGATCTTTTTGAAGCTCTTTGAAGTCTTCAGCCAACCTCTGAAACAAAGTCATTTCAGTTTTTCCCACCTTCTCCACTTGACTTTCCAACTGTTTTATGATGGTCTTCTCCCCTTTTTCCACTTTCTTCTCTAGTCTCTCTACAAGGGGAGGCTCGGGTCCAAAACTATTATCCGTTCGGATGAACTTGTTAAAATCCCGACCTACACTTTTGGTTGCTCTTTCAAGTTCAGATACAATGCTTTCAGGCAAGACTGGACTTTCTAGTGTACACAACAGCACCTCCATACCCATCCCACGCATCATTGCTACAACGGTAGTACATATAGATGTCGTCATCTGGTTTATTCTCCATCTTGGATGACAATATATACCTGCATGTGTTGTGTGCATCAAGATGGTAACATTTGAGTTGAATGGTTTAGTGACAAGGAATGTAATATACAAAAAATCTATCGTTGATTGTTTGATGTAAACAGCAAATAATTCCATCCATGTTGATAAAATTTAACCAGAACTACATAAGAAAGACTCATCACGAAGACCTGCAGGTAATATAACCATCAGACACTTCCACATACACAAGCAGATTAATTGATGATTGTTTTGTTCAACACGACAGAAGGAATTTTTTTGATTTATATCACCTTATGGTTCAGAGCTCTTTCAGAAGCAGCATGCAGGTTTAAGAAAGAATTCATTGAATAGATACTATCACAATCCATAATATCACCTAATTTATGTAGTTTGATGCATACCATAAATTAGGTAAGGACTGTATTGAAAGTTCGTTAGAAAGTAAAACTAGAGTTCACTAATGGTTAGAGCAGCAGACTGATATTATTAGTTGCAGAGGAGTAAGAGAGGAAGCTTTAGAATTTGGAATAAGTATTTACCAGTCATCCTTATAGTGAAGGTACTCATTATCATGGTTATAAAGTATCCCAGGATAATTTGGATCTTGAACAAATTGCTGCATAGTTGTTCGGGTGAAAAAGCCACCATCTGGAGTTCGTATCCTCCATGATAAATTTCCAACAAGTTTGTTCGATTCTGTGTGAAATTCATGCAGTTAGCAGTCAAAAGTATCGAAGGAGGGATTTAAGCCACTTGAAATGTACCACTTCCCACTGAAATCTACTATGTTAAAGCTTTTAACAAGAACAGCAGGGTCAGGAACAGGAAATTTCCCTACATCAGATTTCCAAGGTACACACTTCTTTCTTGAGACTGCACACTCATTGAATTCATCAACAACACTGTTTTCAAACAGGTCTCCACATTTAATCTGCATAAGAAGAAAGGAAAAGAACTTATAATTCTAGAATTTAACATCCCTTGGGTAAAAGTTGATACTCCGATGAATTTCTATACAGAAAAATAAAGGACCAACCTGGCATTCAGTCTCATCAGGTTAATCATTGCAGGTTTGAAGGCAAGCAACATTGGCAGCTCATGGTGGGTTTGCAATGCACTTAGCAAGTTCCAGCCTGACAACGATCAAAAAGGCCACTGACTCAAGAGGACAGATGATGTTTAATATTGGATTGGATGCTCATACCAAGGAATGAGAAATTAAATTAGCATTAACAGGCATACATAATTCCAGTAGGGATGGAGGGAATATGAATAAGAAAAATAAATAAATGGGCACTACAATAAGACTTGAAGTTTAGTTTCAAACAGAACAAATTCTAGGAGGAAGTTAGAAGCTCCGTTTTGCTATAAATTTTAGGTAACTCTACTGCTCTTAAACTAGTTTTTTTATTTTTGCATTAAAAAAATCTGCTGCCAATCTTAGTGTAAGACGTAGTGGATTCTGGGAATACTTGTAGCAGAGTTACAAGAAAATAACTGATGAAAAACAGTGTGATCCATATTATTCACCCAAAAGTATTATGATCCCCATGGAAAGTATAACTTAAAAGATGATACCCCAGAAGTGGTCACTCCAGAAACTCTAACAGGTCTGCCCGATGAGAATGGACCAAATAATCTATCTGTACAATCAAACTGATATGTTTTCAGTATTTGCGACCAAGAGTGGGGAAAATCACTTGTATTCATTTGGAAACTCAAACAGATGCTTTTTATGCAGTCTTGAGTCAAAGTTGTAGTTGCACAAGAAGAAACAGTGAATTGAAACATTAACTTGGTTTGTTTTCAATATATCTCACAGAGGAGACAGCTACCCAGTTTGAGTTCAATTTCAAGCAAAAGATGCACAAATTTTGTGGAAGCATTCAAGATTGACAAAATGCAATTCTGGGATTTCTTTCCAATGGACAGAATAAGTTTGATCCTAATTCTTTTTTCTATGTGAGCTGAGCTACAGAAGAGTGAAAAATCGATCAGGTAAATTATTTTGCAACACAAAATGAAAAGCATATAATTATGCAAAGGGGTGTAATATTATGATCAGTACCATTAGTTATCACGTGTTTATGAACCAAAAATATCAAACTATAAAACACCAATGACTAAATTCAGAAAAACTTCATGGTGTACCTGCACTTCCTCAGTAAGCAAGTACATGTCTTGACAGCATCAGCTGAGGGAATGATGAAAAATATGCATGTCAATACACCAGCAACTTTCATGAACTGTAACTGGCTCCAGTTCTTGAGAACATCTTGTACAGTTTGCGTTACAATTTCAAGCACATTGTTTTCCTAGAGAAAATCACAAAGAAAAATTAACCTAAAAGTGAGGAAATTTATAGAGTGAGAACAGGACCGATAGGCAAGCAAGTGTATGCCAAGAAATCAGGGGCAGATAATCCTTAGGAGCTACCTCAGGTACTATTTTGTTAGTGCAAGACATTGAAGAAACTTTCTCTCTTTGCCTAAGAGCAGATTTGAACATCTTAAGCTCGGCTCATATTAATTTCTGTAGGATCCTGTCAACTGGGGGATCGTCTTGAGTTTCTGGCACTGGACCAAATTTTTATCCACAACTATGCTACGATCCTCTTTTGACACCTTTCAGTAATTGAAAATTCTGATTTGCTGCATGGATTGCCAATGCTTTCATTACAGGGAAAAGAGATGGAACGTGCAGCCAACGCCATAATAATGCAGTTTGAGGAGCTATAAATGCAAGCTGAGTATCATTGAGATATATCAGTAAAGATATTTTCTTACCAAGTTCTTATGAATGGCATGTGAGAAACACATAACTCAATACAAGTGACCCAAAACATATTCTATTTCCCTGTTTTTTCCATACCTCGTTACTACAAAATTATTGAAATTTATTACATACACATATTTGTAAATATACTTATGACACATATTTGTAAATAGGAACGATTTTTTTAAAAAAATTTATGTTTATTTTTATTTAGCAATAAGAAAAATACTTTAATTGTAAATTTTTGCAGATATTTTCTCTTAATATCAACAAATTTTTCATGCTGTATTTTCTATCCCTGGACTATTCGTGTGAGCGAGTTGATAAATTGTAAAAAATTTAATTTTGTATTTTTAATTTTTCTTTTTAGAATAATTTAGTCCAAAATAAATACTAATAAAAAATACGTAAAAGTGATTTTAAAACCTCTTTTTATAGTACAAAAATTTTTACGTTATCTAAACTCTTAATTCTAATAGAATTAAGATAAAATAATATCTTTATATTATTTTAATTTAGATAATTAAAAGAATAAATATAATATCTAATATTATTTTTAATTAAATAATTTAGATATTTATAATTTTTTAATTTAATTAAATAATCTAATTATTTTAATTTAAATAAATAATCTAATTATTTATTTAATTTTATAACTATTGTAGACTGGCCTAACAAGTTTAATCAAATTAAACATGGACCAATCAAATTAATTAATTGATCCCAATAAGTTTAATCAAATTAAACTTGGGCCAATTAATATTTTAGATTTAACAATTAATTTGATAATCAATTTCAATGTTTATGGAGTTAGCATGAGGACCTAATGGATCTACAAAATTAAACTCCAATAAATTAAATCATTTGATTAAACTCTTTAATCAACATGATTTTATTTATTAACTTTATATTACTCTATTAAAAATATAAAAGTGAATTCTTAATTTTGCAGATAAATTATTAAACAGAAAATTGTCTTTATTCATTTAATAATCATTTCATATAGATCAATCCTCCATAAGTGTTCATAATTAGAGTTAAGTCGAGTGTCTATTAACCTCTCTAATTACATCTTTATCATTGATCCACATTGATCATCTTTTGAACATTTAATTTGTGAAATTCACAAATTTATTATTTTCTTTAAGTCTTAAAAAAAACTGAGTGCTTATAATATTCAAGACCAGAATCAATTATTAAGGGAACAACTTATCTAACTTCTTTTCAAAATGAGTGGATTCTATATTTGTGAGAAATGTTCACAGCCATCTATTTTGTTACATTTATAAAGTACTTAGTAATTGACCAAAAACTTTTTCAGTATTTTTCTTGTAAATTAATAAACATAACTCAATGAATAGGAGTTCATTAATCACTCAAAATTAAGATTAATCTATATATGATTATATTGTGATAAAATAAATTCTTTTTACTAATGAAAATTAATAGAGAATTAATTTTATCATGGTTCGATGCTCTATTAATTATTATACAAAGTGTCTTTATTTCTATGTCAACAAATAAAATGATCCAAATAAGACCATTGTATATAATATACAAATGAACCGCACTTATAATATATCAAAATGAAGTTTCTGTCTTCATTAAGATTAAGAACAAGTTTAAATTATTACGTTTAAACTTAATCCTCTCATATATAACTATTATCTATTAAGTTTAAGGTTATATATAAAAATTAAGGAATTTTATGATATTTAAATAAAATAATTATAATTCCAAATATAATATTAAATGATTAACTTCTATTAATCATTTTTAATAATATTTAAATATAAATAATTATATTTTTAAGACATACTTTCAACACTATTAATGTACAGTATATGAACATATTCAAACTCAATCCTAAGCATATTATAACTGTTAGTAGTTAACGAAGATACTAACTCATTAAAAGAACCATGAAGTTCAAATTATAACTAAATATGAAAACTTTGCCCATTATAACATATATCCTAAACATGTATTTGAAAATCAACCGCACCAAAGATCAATGCCTCAAATTCCAAATTCAACTTCGAGTTTCCAACAATTTTGTTGAGTCATAAGCATTAATGTTCTACCAATTAACAACTATTTCATTAACAATTTGCTAAGAACCATTACCATCCTTTTTAGGTAGATGAAATGAATAAATTTTAAATAAAAAGAAAAAAAAAACATTACAAGCTAAACTTGTCATAGCACCCAGTAGACAAGCTAAATTTCCCTGTAAAGGTTCTTCAAAGCAGAAAAAAACTGAATTTCAAAATACATTTACCCGAAAATCGAATAAATGTAAACAAAATTTTCAAGAAAAAATTGTACCCAATTACTTAACTTATACAATCAGAAAGAAAGTAAACAATTACAGTGGTTGGAAACTCACTTCCTACAGAAAAGAAAAAAGTTATGAAGAAATACTGAATATAAGAACATATTAGCCCAAATACTGAGTAGTATATTCTTAACTTCATAATTTATTATAATCTTGAAAATAATATCACATGGGGTTTCTCCAATTCACGGATTATAATACAACATCAAAAGTTATAAAAGTAAATAAAAATGAAGTAAACTTTTAAAGCGAAAAGATAGATGGCTTTGAATGAATATAAATAGAGAAAGAGAATGCTGATCCCGTGGAGAAAGAATGCAAATGAGAAAAAATGTGAAAAGGAAATGCAAAAAGTGGTGATGTTCATGTCTAACTTTGAAGGGAAGGAGAGGAAAAGAAAGAGCAAAGAGAGATAACGAGAAAATGAGCGCCAACATTTAGTTGGGTTTTTGGCTCGGATTAAACATCGTGTGGAAACCAAGCCTAGTACGCCTTAATTATTTTAGAATTTTAATAGAGTTTGGAGGGTCATGTATAATGGGCCTGACATTTGTTGTCAAATAATATTGTATATTTATTTATATATATATATATATATTTAAAATTTATTTAATTTTTATTCGATGTGAGATATGACGCATGACCTCTAAGAGTTAAGTCTTTACATAGGTCCGCACTTGTTACTATTAAGTAGAAAAATATTTTTTATATTAAATTTTAATGATTTTATAATTATATAAATTTTAAATTGAATAATAAGAGTAATTTTGAATTTGTTTGATTTGAGGATATATAGGAAAACACATTTAGTAAAAAAAAAATTATTCTAAAAATTTGATTATGAAAAACAACTCTTTCCTTATTACTCAAAATCTATTATATGATGGGATGACTAGGTGATCTTGCCAAATTAATTTCAAAAATAATTTATTAAATATTTAAATTAATTTTTTATTTTTCAAAATCACTTCCTCTTAAAAAAATTTCTAAATGGACCCCTAGTCTCTTACTAATGGTTGTGAATCTAAACTAATGTGAGATGCATATAATAGTACTAAATTGTCCATTTTGCTTGTATTGTTATAGTGAAATGAGATTTCTTGTAAACTAGGGGTAAGAAAAAGATTTTTTTTGACGTAAATAATAGCATTTTTTATAAAAATAATTATTTTGGTCCTAATTTTGTTACATTGTTCCAATTGAACTAAAAAGGGATGCTGAATGATGACTTGCACAAATTGTTTATTTATTTATTAAAATAAATTGAAACATTACAATCCTGATTGATTTTCTATTCTTTTTCATTTTGTACTGAGATATGATTGCTAGTCTTTTTTATTTATAATAATTTGTTGGACTGCACTATTATCATATTCAAAATAATCTTGTTTGAGAAAAAAAGAAAACAAATAATTTGTTTTATGAAAAATGTTGATAACCCATGGCCTATTTTATAACTACGAGCGTCACAATGCAACAAAACCAACTTGAATTTCAAAATGTGTGTATAATAGGAGAATTTCAACATGGTAACTAGCACACAAACTTACACTTAAACAAGAAAATTTCTCATTATTTATAATTCATTCTCTGCCCGATGTCAAAAATTAAAAAAAAAAAAAAGAAACTAACAAAGGAATTTAATTTCTCATGATTTAGGATCCATTTAGTTTGATATATGGGTTCAAGCTAATATGCTTTTAAATGCGTGGTACAAAAAATGTGCAAAAGGCCAAGTCCAAACCAATGTATATGTTTAGGAATGTTAAACAAGGTAAGATATGCAGACTAAAGTTATTTTACTAAACTTAATTTGTGGGTCGTATTTTAAGGTTACACTAAATAAAATGTAAAGTATGTAAATTTTTAGACTAAGACTCATTTCTGGAAAATACTTAGTATATATTTAGTTAAATTTTTTTATTGATTAAAAGAATTTTTTTTGTTAGTTAAATTTTTTTTTTTTTCAAAATACCTCAGGGCCGGGTTAAGGGTGGAGCTATATGACTGCGGTGGGATTATCTTAGCCTTTTCTTCTATTCTTATTGATGCACACCTCCTGTGGACATTCTTGAAGTCTTAGTTTGGCTAAGTATTTTAGCAATTGAGGTGGTTTCGGATGCAGCAAAAATCATTTAGAATATCAACAATTGTTTCCTCTTTGTCTTAGAATTGAGTTTGGTTCTTCACGACATTAGGACAATAGTCTCGTCATTTGCTCATTGTTCATTTAGTTATGCTTATTGCTTATTCAATCGGATGACACATGAACTGACACATATTATATTTAATTTAGATTCTGAAATTATTTGTATGATAAAGTTTCTATTTAAATTAAATATTTTATAATCGAGGATTATTCCACATCTTGAGTTATTTATGAAATTTGATTAAAAAAAAATATTATGATTTAAAATGCTAATGCTATAATGGCATGCCGGAGTTACAAGATTGTTAAAATATAATATTAATTTTGTCAATTCATTGGTTTTCATGAATTCATGTATCAATATATTAGAACCTGATGCATACACCAGTGAGGATGAGTAGTTTGGGGTATTATAAAAGTGTTAATATGTATGTTTGGTTCAAATAATGTATTCATAGAGGGGAATAGGGTTTGGTTGGTTCAAATAATGTATTCATCATACAGGGGAAACAGAGTTTTGTTATCAGCTCTTCTTTTATTTATTTGAGATATTATTATGAATATTTTTTAAGTATGACATAATTTTATTAATATTTTTAATTTTAAAAAATAGACAATAATAACTAACTGTTAAAGAATAAAATAAACATAATTTTATTAATATTTTATTTGACTTTTTTATAATAAATTATTAATATATTTTTTTATTTTTAATTTTTTTAAATTAATAATATAATTATTGCATAAAAATAAAATTAAAGTAAAAAAAATAAAAAAAATGAAAGAAAAAAAATAAAAAATGCCCATTTTCCAACAGCACTTTTGGCCAACCATTTTTGATCGCTGCTCCGACGGCCATTGTGGCCGCATTTTTGGCCACTTTGTTTTTTGATGCAATCATAATAACAAAACAATAAAAGCTTAAAACATCAGCTTAATCAATCCATAATCATCAATAACTTAAGTTTCCAAATCAAGTCAAAAGTCAAACTACGAGTATCTGATTGCAAGCCACAGTTTGGACATGGAATACGAGTTATATTATCTTTTTTTATAGTTAATTTTAAAAAAAATTCCCTTATGACCGAATATTATTGCTTTTTTTTTTAAAATTGAAGATATTAAAAAAAATAAGTCATATTTTAAAAATATTCTTAATAATATCCTTACTTATTTTTTTAATAATTTATCACACTGATCCATGACGATACGAAAAGACCTGTAATGCTGAGTGTCTTATATACAACTGTAATATTAACTTGGTTTAGTAATTTATTCTGAAAATTTCTCCTCTGTTTTAGTTTAGTAATTCATTCTGAAATTTTATTCTCTATTATTGTTGTTATGATTGATTTAATTTGATGAATTGAAATCAGTTTTGCTATCATGTGGGCTTGGTGACAATTTACTTGGGCCCTGCACGACCAGCTGCAAAGAGCTGAGATACCTTGGATTGTGGGGGTCAAGATGAGACAGTGATACGAACAATTTATGTTTGTATGGAACATTAATGAACCGATTAATATTGGAATTTTTTTTAAATGACTCTAAAGTTTATAGTTTATTTTTTTTTATCACATTATAATTTTTAAATTATTTTTAGTTAAAAATCTTAAAATTGGACACTTTTACTCTTAATTTATATTTTTTCAATAGTACTACAATCGACTCCAAAGAAAAAAATACCTAAACCCTCCAAAAAATAAATATGTTTTTCTTCAAAGATTCAATAAAATAGACAAAAAAAATCTTAATAAATTGACTGTAAGCATTTAGTAAGGTATTCAAATTAGAGTCATATTATGCAATATGTACAGAAAATGAAATATTTTTATAATATATATTAAAAATAAATATATTCATTAAGAAAAAAGTAAAAAAAGTGCAAAATAATGTAAAATGGTGCAAAAAGTGTGAACAAACGAATATGACACGAAACTGGGGAAACTGGGGGAGGTGGTCAATGTGGCAGTGCTTAGCATTCTTAGTGTGCGCCAAGCGCCTGTGCAAACGATTGGCACGTGCACCAAGCACTTGAGCAGGCGTTTAGCACGCATCAAGCACATGCGCTAAAAGTTTGCTCATGCATTTTTTAAGTTACTTTTCTTATATTTTTTTCATTTTAATCATAATTTTGATATTTTATCTTTTGTTATAAGTACCATAGGGCTTTTTTCAACCATTGTATTCTTCGAGCGAAAGTAGAAAAGTTTCAATGATGGTGTTGAGAGTTTTATTAAATTTCAAAATATTGGTATTTCAGTTCTAAAAAATATAAAATACGAAGCACTAATGAGGAATGTTTGTCATATAATTGAAGTTTATCAGGTATAGTATAAAAGCGACTCTCATAATTTTTGTCCATTCAAATACGATGACGTTAAGATCAATTGCACTTAAAAATGATGACGATGTGATCTTTTGGTTAGGCCTCTATAAAAAATTTGACACTTCTACATGTAACAATGAATGTTCGAGCTGTCATATACAAAAATAATATAGAGGCGCCCATCAAGCAAAAATATGTTTGCCCTAATCAATTAATGTCTGCAAGTGGTAGCAACCAAGAAAGTAGCATAGCCCTAACAATTTCAATACTTGTGTTTCCAATAAACCCTCTAAATGATTATCATTATTTCCCTCCAACTTACACATATTATGATAGTCAGATATATGAAAATAATGGAAAAGATGATAGTAATGATGTTGGTAATTATGATAGAAATGATGATTGTTAACTATGATGGAAATGATGATTGTTATGAGAATGATGATTATAAAGGGGAAGTCAATGGATTGAATGACGTACCAAAGGGCAGAATATGTTATGTTTCTAATATTTCTCTTCATAAGTTGCATGATGCATATGATTCATATGCAAGAGAAGATAAGGTTTAAATAAAAAATCTATTTTAGTTCATGCTTCTGGTACCACTATTAAGCTTGAAAATATTGGATAAATTATTGTGTACTGGAATTATTAGAGATGTATTTATAGAAAAATTGTATAATAGAAAAGATTAAATTCATCAGGCTATTAGCATACTAGTACTTAAAGGTAATTGAAGCTTCAAAGTTTATATATCTATCAAAGATCATTTTGAGGCTAAATACAATGATAAAATAGGTAAATGGAGATTACGTGTAGTGTCAACGGAAGCACAAAAGTTCTTTACTCTAAAGAGAGTAAATGCAGAGTATACTTGTGTTTTGGATTGATTGTAAGATGGTCACCGACAAGCCAAAACTTGTATTATTGGTAAAATAATTAAAAAAAAGTTTCTATAAGTCAATAAAAATTATAAATTGAAGGAAATTCAAGCAAATATTTATGAAGAATTTGGAGTTGAGTTAATGTATTCTATAGTTTATCGAGCTAAGGAGCATATATTAAGGTTGATAAAAGGTGCTTCAGATGATTCGTTCAAATTGCTTCATACACACAGCTATGCTAAAATAGCAGAACCTAGGGACAATTATTCATTTGGAAATTGGTGGCGATAATCACTATAAGTATTTTTTATGGCGTTAAGACCTTGCATTAGAGGTTTTCAATCATCCATCTGATCAGTGATTGCAGTTGATAGAACATTTTTTTAAAGGTGCATATCTTAATACAATGTTTGTAGTAGTATATAAAGATAAAAGCAATCAAATATTTTCATTGGCATGAGAGATTGCTGACTAAGAAAATGATGCTTCTTAGATATGGTTAATGTCAAACTGCGAGAGTAATTAGTAACCATCCAAATCTAGTTTTTGTATCCAATCAACACAGTAGTATTTGAGGTATGGTTCTCAATGTCTATCATGGGTTTTGCATCTATTACTTGAAGGAGAATTTAGTGATAAAATACAAGCTACCAAGGGAAAAGAAGAAAAAAAGGGGTAATACTTAGCCGCTTATTTTCTTGCTGATAAGGCATATCACTTTTTTGACTTTCAACATTAAATGAAAAAGATGTAGAAAATAAGATTTGATGCAACTATATATTTAGAAGAGGGTGTTGGTACGAGAAAATAGACTCGATCAGTTGGTGCATTCAAAAGATACAACATCATGACTTCAAATATCACAAAGAGTATTAATGCAATTACAAAAGATGCAATAGCAAAATGATAAAGTTGGTCAAATGATAGTTCACCCAGTGGATAATTTATAATTTCTAGTGAAGGACGGAGGTAGAGTTGGAATAATGGACAATATTATGAAGACATACAGCTGTCAGAAGTTTGACTTTTGATAACTAGCATGTCCCTATATGCTTGTCGCATACAGATATATGAGGTTAGCGCATTAGAGTCTTTGTTCGACTTGTTACATATCCAAGTGTTTAGTTCATGCCTATAATGAGTCGATAATTTTGATATGCGTCTTGGAACATCCTAGATACCTTAAGGGACTCTATTATAAACCTCATCTGATGTAAGATTTCTTCATTGTCTTTATCCATCTTCGTACTCATGCTTACCAACATGTCATGATCTCTGCTTTATCTTTATCCATCTTGGTAGTCATTTGCTCATACAAGTCATTAATCTTCTTTTCAGGACGATTATAATGTGATGTTGTGCTCGGCTTAAACTATGCATAAATAATTATAATCAATCTTCACAATGTAATACTCATCAAAATCATATAGTAAATCAAAGAAAAAAAATTAAATTATTATATCGTTGGTCCAAACATTGACCGGGCTTCGGAGGGGTAGCTATATTGAACATCCATATCATCCTCAAGATCGGTGAATTGGATGTTCGACGTCGTAATATGCTTGAATTTGAGAACTCTTTTCCATGCTCTTGATGGAATACGTAATTTTGTGACCATGCAACAGTCCTTATTCTTGACATATTTTTAAGACACCAACTTTCTATATGCCTCTAAAACTTACATAAAACTTTAGAATTATTAACCATTAATAGGAAATTTTTTTCCAAAAAAATATATATTTATATTGTTTAATAACATACAAAATGTTCATCCTTTTTAAAGATAAAGTTTTCAACTTCTTCATACATTGGAGTGCCCCTTACTATACCAATTTAGGAAGTGAACTAAACGATCATCCTCCTTATACGCAAACATCGATCCACAGATCGAGATTGCCTCATAAATATAAACTTGAGATAATAAAAAATAATAATTTCAAATAATATCTTTTCTAATCTCTTTTAATATAATAAAAATTAATTATATTTTCTCTGTATGTTAGTGTAATTATGAATCAATAATGAATTGATAGAATTACTTATCAGGAATACATGAGCAAAAGTATACATATTATATATTTTTTTAATCTCATAATTACCTTCTTTTTTTTTTATCTTCTTTAAGTTTTTTTACTGGCACTGTGCTTAAGCTATTGTAGAACACGCTTTATGCAATCATGCTTGATAGATAGGCATTGAACTTATGCAAATTATTGTCGAGGCGAAGTACAAAATATGGGATTGCTCTACTTCAGTCATGTGGCACCAGTATTTATGGAATAAATAAAACAAACACATTTTTATTGCATCCGTGTCATCCTCAATACTCAAACTATATTGAACTACATATCTAACTTTTTATAGGTCAACTCCTTTATATTTTTAAAATTTGCACCCTATAATCTATTTTTGAGTTTTTTATTCAACTCTTTTACTGATGGATAATTTATCATCCTCAAACTCACAATTAAATAAAATTCTAAACAGGATAATCTAAAGTGCTTATGGCCTTAAAAAAAAACACATTTCTTCATATAAGTTTTAGGTACACACATGTCTTAATAAAATTTAATGTACTAATATACTTGAGAATGGTATATCGTATGCATCTAGGAAATGATGAAATATATGATCCTAAATAATTCTGTCTGCCTAAGTGTCAATTGATTCTTAATGGAGTCTGAAACCTACAACTTGGAGTAAGCATTAATTGACGATTGGTAGAACTCGTTTTATAAAATTATAGTGCATTAGCAAATAATTAAATAAATTTAATCAATTAATAATAAATAATTACCTATAATAAATAACAATTATGTATGAAATAAATAAATTATTTATGTAAGTATAATTTTTAGCCAAAACTTAAACAAGTAAATGTATTAATTTTTAATTAATTTTAATTATATCAATAATTTATAATGTTAATAAAAGCTAGCTAATTTAATATTAATTTAAGTAAAGAAAATAATTTTAAATGAGTAGTTAATTAATTATTATATTTTTAAATTTGAAATTAAAAAAATTAATATGAAAAAATTAATAAATAATAAATAACTTTTAATTGCCACGTGACACGGCTTAGTACACTGGAGCGCTAGCTCCCATATGTAGCAGGCATGCTGCGTAGCGACATGCTAAGTGCCTAGGCTTGTAGTATCCAGATGCTATGTATGTGGGAGATTTGCGTCTTGCGTGTGGCGCATGCGTAGTGGGGCAAAACACATATTACATTAATTTCAGTCATTTTTACCCATTTTTCATTATTTTGACTGTTTTTAACAATTTTCAACTATTATTTCACCATTTTAACTCTAATTCTATTCATTTACAGTAAGTACTAACAAAAACACAATAAAGCAACACTAAATTTTAAAATTAACCAAATTTCACCTATTTTTAATTTTTAAACTCCACAATTGGTTATTTAGCTTCTAATCTTTAAAATAAAATAGTTTTGAAGTGGATCTACAAGTGGCCAGTTAGTTTGAGTGAATTTGAGAGAGTTTTGTAAGTGTTTTATTGAGAGAGACCAATTTTTATTTTTTAGAGTGGGAAGGGTAAAAGTGTCCGATTTTTGTGTGTTTGGTCAAAAAAGATTAAAATATTATAGTTTGCCCAAAAAACAAATAAATTATAAAAATTTGAGGTTATTTACGAAAATTTCCTATTAATATTTATGTACTTTATTAAAAATACTAATTTAGAATGTAATATACTTTTTTTATTGCATGTTATAAATTAATATAGTTATATAAATTTGAAATTAGCTTTTATAAATCAATATATTTTTTTAGAAATATAAATTATTTGTGTACAAAAGTATATATAAAAGTTAACAGGTTCCTAAGCAAAAATATATATAAATAATATGTGGATAATAATTAGATTTATTGATGTAAAATATCACAATTTTATGTTAATTTCTGTCATAAATTTATGATAATTATTTTACCACATCATCAACCATAATCTTTGCCCCTAAACTTCATTTTTCACCTGATAATTGGCACATCAGCTGCCATATTATATGTCTAACTCTATTTTTATTGCTATCTAATTTTCACCTGATAATTGCCACATCAACTGCCATATTATATGTCAACTTTATTTTTATTGCTATCTAATTTTTACCTGATAATTGCCACATTATATGTCAGCTCTACTTTTATTGCCATCTAACAATGCTATGTTAGATGCTACATAGAATTTTAAAATATGTGATAGAAATTTTTTTATCAAATATTTTATCTTAATTTTGTAATTAAAAAATACTATCATAACAATGCGAGTCGACTTTTCGTGATCTAATTGTTCTGTCATGATAAATACTTTATGAGACGAAAAGTCCTGTTTTATAGTAGTAATTTGATTCTTTATATATATATATATAATATTTTATCATTTTTGTTCAAGTTGTCTAGATTGTTTTTTTTTTTTTGGCTAAAAAATGAAAGTTGTTTTGAAGATACACGAGAAAGTCCAGATGATAGGCAGAGAGAGGATGAAATTTCTGAATTTTTTGAACTCAGAAGTCTAAAAAATAATTTTTCAAGATATATTTAATTATATAAAGGTAATTTCCGAACTTAAGGATAAATTTTTTTATATTTTTTACAACGAATTTTTACTTGCTATTTTGCCACTACCGAAGCATATCCAATTCAATTCCCTCTTTCAAATTCTGGACTCCACTTTTTACATACTTCTCGTGGTCATTCATAAAGCCACTTTTATTTTTATTTCTCTTAATACTTGGGTTTTATTATTGTTTGGTCTTGAGTCAGGCTTATATGAGATGGAGTATGGAGTATGAGCAACTTAACAAAAAAAACTATATGATAATACATTTTAATTATCTAAATATAAATTTCGTGCAAGCAAAATGTATAAGGACACACCGACTATCACAATGACCGATCAGAAATATGGTATCAAATGAAGAACAATTTAGGAATATTATCAGTTTCATCTTTGTTTTTAGTTTAATATATTAATTAGGTCTCAAATTTTTTTTAAAAAAATACTTAATTACGTTCTTTTTGTTATTTTTTATTCTAGTTTTGATTTTTTAAAAAAGGATTATTTTCATTCTTAAAAAATATAATTGATAATTTTAAAAATATTAAAAACTAAACTACATATTTAACATTTAATTAGAGATTAAACTGGCAATTTTCAACATTTTATAATTTTATGTTCAACGAATTAAATTGTTTGAAAAAATTGGAGGCGGGCGATGACTCAAATGTTTTATCTCTTGAAGTTAAAAAGATAAAATAATTGAAGAAAAAGACAAGGTAAAATACTTCCACGACAGTAATAATCCTAGCTTCCCCTCTTGGAAACATATCATTTTCCAATCAAACTATGCGGCGATGTGATTCAAGAATATATATTGTTAGAATCTACTGTTATTTATTAAATAAATGGCTCTGGATCTATTACCAAAGCTACTAACTCTCTGCACATTCTATTATATATGTATATATATACATATCAAAATAGTTTGATAACTTACGTAATTCATTATATAAATTTTTTTTAAATATGTTAAAATTTTATAATATATCATAAATTATATAAAAATTATAAATTTATCAAATAATATAACGTGATAATATTATTAATTATATGATAAATTACTTAATAACATTAAATATATATATATATATGACTTTTATTGATTTTGAAAAATGTCGTAAAATGAAATGATCCTACGACATTTTCAAGAGCACTGTGAGAGCTAGCTGTAAACACCAAGGTAGCAGATTGATTAAACAAGAATATCCGAATTCATTAACGATAGTTTCAAAGAAACAATTCAACTATAAATATAGGGTCCCGTTCTTACCTGAGAAAAAATTTCAGTGGTTTTGTTTGTTGTTATATAAGTGCTAGTACTGTTTGATTTCTTTGTGATGGGCTAAAGTTTAATCGTATGGCAGGTAGGTTATAAGGGGACATGAAAGCAACATCGACTCTTGCCTTCTTCTGCATGCTTAGCGCTTTCTTTATCCACACATTTTCATATGATTTACGTTCACCGGATGACCCATTATCAGGTATGTCATTGTTATTGTTATACCAGAGATATTGTTTGATTGGTTTTGATTATTTTCATCGGAATTAATGTTTTGAATTTGAACCCACCAATTTTCTGTTTTAGTATCTCTTTTCTTCTCATCAATTTCTTGACTTGGTTTCTATTTAGCTTTTTGAGATCTACATGAGCATGGACTTGTAAATATATGTTTAATACAAATATCAGATCCTCAATTAATAGTTTAAACTTTTATAATTGAGTGATTTATCTAACATTAATTATCATATACCAATGATTCCATAATCCTTTGAGACCTTAAAAAATTGAATCTTTCTATGATCGTTGTTTATTACATTGCTCTACAAAATGTTACTGCGTGCAGGTTGTACTCTAGACTTCAATCGTTATCCTTACCAACCATCCGGTGAATGCATTGCTCACAACAAGAAAATCATTTTCTGGAATAGCATTCCTTCAACTCTTTGCTGTCGAAATGCCCTTACTGTCTTTACCCTGACACTAGTCCAACTCCCACGTGAGCCAAGCGACAGCATTTTTCTTGAAGAAGATCAGTGGAAAATCTGCAGTGGCCCTTTTTCAAGGCAAAAATCTGTATCTGCTGAATCTTGCGGGTTCGACAAGTTTTTTAATGGGAGTAGCAAGTGTTCTGGCTTATCTTTATCAGCTATTCAGATGAAGGAGGAATTTCAAGATGCCTTGGACTATTGCTCTCACTTCAATTCTTCATTTACTGATGCCTGTGCGAATTGCACTAATGCAATAGTGACATTAAGGGATTCTATGTTGCAAGACTTGAAGACTGGTGGCGATGATACTGAAAAAGCAATATGTGCGCTAGGGGTTGTTATTTCGGTTGCAGCGGAAAAAATGAATGATCTCTCCTCGGTTGCTGATATGTTTAGCTGTTTGCATTCATTGGATGTGCTTGGTAAGAGCCATGCAAAATACTGATAACACTTGATACTAATGAGTTTTTTTATATAACTGATGACACTTGACTTGGCGTGTCACTCATTAATTGGTGCTATACAACAAAAGCATTAATAATGGCATAAGAAGTTAATAATTATATTACATGCGAACTATCATTAATTAGTACCAGGAAATTTTTTTTGTGAAGTTTATATATATTGTGCTATTCTTCATCTATTTTCGCTTTGGGCTACTTCTGACCTTGGTATTTTATTTGTGAATAGATCCTGGTTATGTCATACTCAAAAGTAAGTGTATCTATTTATCTTAATTTGTTTGCTTTCTCAATTAATCATTCCATTTATGGCATACTACTTGAATTGAAACTTCTTTTTCCCCAATTTGACATCCGTGATACTCACAGAAATCATTTAGCTTATCAGATTCAGTGATGAAAGCAATAATTGCGATCATTATAGCGACAATCACATTGATATTGGTCCTTGCACTGATAAAGTATGTGGCCAAAACCAAAACCAAGAACAAGAAGATCAAGAGCAAGCGGAAACTTCCTAGGCCTAGTAAAGAAATTACCACTACATGGTCTGGTCTCTACAGATTTTCCAAGGATGAGATAGAGAATGCCATAAATTATGGCAGTGAAATAAAGAGCCTAGGCCGAGGTAGTGCTGGTCAAGTTTACAAAGGCGTTTTACCCAGTGGTCAAGTTGTGGCTATCAAGCATATAAATAAAAGCAACATCACTGATTCATTTACAAGGGAAGTTGAAGGTCTTTCAAGGGTTCGGCATTCAAACCTTGTCTGCCTCTTCGGTTGCTGCATTGAAGGGGGCGAGCAGTATCTAGTCTATGAATATTGTCCAGCTGGGAATCTAGCTCAACATCTGCTAAGTAATAATTTTAATGCTATTGCTTTTATTTTTTGTTTGGCACCTTGGAAGTACTTTCCCCAAAAAAAACATATGCGACTTTTTCTTTCAGAAGATTGCTCTAGTATTTTGAATATGCTAATGATGCTATTTTGGCCCTTGATCTCAAGCTTTATACTAATAAGCCTTTCATGTTTCCCAGGAAAAGATAGTATTTTAACATGGGAAAGAAGAGTTAAAATCCTGAGAGATTGTGCACTTGCACTGAGGTATCTCCATCATTATATTGATGGCTGCATTGTCCATAGAGATATCAAGGTAACAATCATGCCTAAGAGAATTTGAACACTGAGCAAATATGAGAAAAATCTCAGTTCTTGTTTAGCATTCTTATGGTGCTACCTCTTTTCTTCTTAGCTTACAAACATCCTTTTGACGGAGAACCTAGAACCTAAACTTTCTGATTTTGGGTTGGCGAAGATGCTGGGCATGGAGGAGAGCAAAGTATTTACAGATGTTAGAGGGACCATAGGCTATATGGACCCCGAATACATGACCAATGCCAAGCTAACTTGTGCCAGTGACATCTACAGCTTCGGCATTGTTGCTCTACAACTTTTATCAGGGCAAAAGGTCATTGATTTGGATCTTGATGCGAGAGACCAGATCACACGAAAGGTACTTCTTATGAGTGCTATATGAATTGTAAATACTCGCATCATCTCCTTGTATTTAAGTTTTTACCTGAACAGAAAATATTATGACTCGTAATTAATGGATAGGAAAAAAATTATAAATCTTAGGATTAGGATCATATACTCTTCTGTTATAATATGACTTTACATAATATATCGGAAGAGTTTTAAACGCTACACATTGTATAGCTCTTGCTTTATTATATATTTTTTCTTTTTTTTTGGAAGGAATCCTTTTTTTTCTGTTGACTAAAAATCTTAAGAATATAAAATAGTAATTATTGTCGCCGATACGTATTTACTCAAGTAGAAGCCCAGATAAAAAAAGAAAGCTAAGCTTAATATTTGACCATATAATTTAACATTTTATGTCAGGTTATTTTTTAGTGAAAAAAATATCTAGTTTTCTCCTGATTTTTTTTGGTAATTACTATTTTTTTTCTACGTTTTTAAAATTTCAATTATTATTTTTTAGTCATTTTTTAAAGAAAGAAAATGACATCAAGAGTAGGGTAATTAGCAATTTCAAAAAAATGAAGGGGGTAGCTAATAATTTGTGAAAAAATTAGGGGTAATTGATAC
Organism: Ailanthus altissimus; assembly: GCA_946807835.1. Taxonomy (NCBI): domain Eukaryota; kingdom Viridiplantae; phylum Streptophyta; class Magnoliopsida; order Sapindales; family Simaroubaceae; genus Ailanthus; species Ailanthus altissimus. The sequence goes on along the minus strand of OX327712.1, from coordinate 13,056,721 downwards.
TTTTTTTTTTGGCTGAAGGAATGATATTATAATGCTAGACTTACAAAATTAAGATTTACAAATTTTGTATATCAATTAACCTAATATCTAATGTGTCTATAATTGATAAGTGTTGTATAACTACTATATTAATAAAAATTAAAAATCAATAATTACCTAATAACTGATAGTCAATGATTATTAATACAACAATTGGGATGCAAATTATACATATCAATTTTGTAAGTATAGCACTATCCTATTTGATATGTTTTATTGTACAACTTCGATCTGAAAGAGCCTAAATTATATGAGAGAAGGAGTAATAAATTTTAGTTTAATACTACTACATGTTCAAATTAAATTTACAAACTCATTCATTCTATTTAATGTGACATAACATGATTAACATGATAAATATAAAAAAGATAAAACAATAAATTAAACCGATAAGGTGATAATAACTTAACCAATCCTCCTATGATAAGTTAAATACAAGTGAGTTTGTATGGTTTGTTTGTTTATATAGTATTATTTATTTTAATTTGGTGTAGGCAAGAGATGTAGACATGGGAAAACGTCCATTAACGGATTTCGAAGATACGCGACTGCATGGAAATATCAACCGGGCGGATTTCAAATCCATCTTGAAAATTGCTGTCCTCTGTGTTGCCAAATCAAGCAAAGGCCGCCCAACAATTAACGACGTCTTTGATGAGATGGATAAGGCTTGGAAAAACACAACGGCTGAAATGGTAATTTGGTTAATTATTACTACTTCGTATTTATTGAAAGACATGAAATTGCTTAGTTGAAATTACCGTCTCAAAATAATAACATTATGTGCTTAATTCAATTCTTAAATTGCACAGAATGCGAAGAGAGATCAAGTGAGTTCATCAATAACGCCAATGTGCGGATCCTTGGATGTGATTCCAGTTTGAAAAAGTTTCGGCGGTGATAAACTTGTGCTATTTGATTGGAAATTAAAATCAATGGCAGTATTAAGATTCGTGGGTCTATTAATTGGAAGTTATTGGCTCAAGGAGTGAAGATTCAAATGCTTTGTGAGAGAGTGGAGGTAATTCTCCCACAAAGGAACCCAGTAAGTGAGTTCAATTTGCATTGTACCTTATAGAAATTAAGGATTGAGTGAGGTTTATTTCGTCTATATATACATATATATATGTAAATTGAATGGGTTTATTGTAGGCAGAAGGAAATCTGCGACAGATTGGTTTCTTCTAAAATTTGAAATATGCTGTACAAAGTTATTTGATCATAATCCTACATCTTTCTCTTTGATTATAAGTATATCATATAGTTCAAAATTCTCTTTTGATTTAAATTAACGGTGTAAAATATAATGTGCCACGCAGCTCGACCCATGAAAGTTAGGTTGATTTGTTCTATACTTGTGTTATGCCTAAATTTTTTAAGGAGATTGTCACTTTTGTTACTATTTTTTTTAATCTTAATTTACTCATTAAGTTTTGATTATTTTAAAAATATATAACTACATTTTTCTGTTACCATTTTTATTACCGAAAATTGATTATTTAGATCCTTAAAAAAGATATGATTAGATGATATATAACTATTTAATTAGTAAATTAAAATAAAAATAAAGATAAAATTGATAATTTCTCATTTTTAAAAATCAACCCAACACATCTTATTAGTCCATTTATATTGAATCGTGCCATGCTATACTTCGTGTTCACCATATTCAACTATATAAATTGTTATAGGTATTTGTCATTTTTTTCTTTTTTAAATTATTTTTAGAAGTCACCATATAACAAATGCTTTTGTGTCAGTCATGTGTTGGCCATTCGACTATCATGCCTAAAATTGAATTTGTGTTAAATTTTAATAGGATATAATAAGATTTTGGGATTGTTCAGAATTAGCCCTTTAGTTTTATAAATTTTTTCTTAGCCACTTTTTCAATTGGATAATTTTTATTAGTCAAAAAATAATTAAAGAAATCAAACAATTATACCTTAACTCCAATTTTTTTTTTAAGAAAACACACTCTCTAAAAAATTGACGGTCTCTCTCTCAATACAAAACTAACTTAACCAAAATTCAGCTAAAGTGAAGATTTGAAAGCAGGTATTGTGTGGATTAGACCTTACACAATATATTCACCACTTGAAAATTTAAAAATGAGTTAGAACTTATATTTAGGGTTGAAAATATTTAAATTAGATGAATTATATGTGAAAAGTGAGTTGAAAAAGTGGAAAAACATAAAAATCTGGCCAAAAGTGGTTTCTTTTTTTACAAGAAACCTTAACGCAAATGACAATCGATCGTCATATGTGTTCTAGCACTTTTACGCCTGTGAAACACTCCTGCAAAATATTTTGCGGGAGTGTTTTGAGGGTCATGAAACACAAAAGCCCTGACACAAGTGTTGCATTTGCGGACTTAGGTTTGAGAGTGCACACGCCTTTTGTTTTATGGGGTGTTTCACAGCTTGCAAAATGCCCTTGTAAAACGAAAGCATGTGTATTCGTGGACCGAGGTCCGCAGTGTGGCTATGTGATGTGGCGCTCATGGGATGCTACGTGGCAAACATAGTGAATTTTTTTTAATCTAATAATAGGAAAAGAATTATAAAATATCACTAAATTAATTATTTAAATAAATAAATGTTTAAAAAATAAATGAATTGTTAATTCATTATAAGAATTAATTTAACAAATAATTAATTAATTATATAAATTAAATTAAATCTATAATTTAAAAATATTAATTAATTATTAATTTACAAAAAAATATATAATAATGTATGTTAGTTAATTTAATATGTGTGTTTGTTATTTATTAATAATTGTTTAATTATATTTGTTGTGTGTATTTTTATAGAAAAATTAGCGTTTCTAAAGAAGTCTTATTGCCACAAGTATAAAACTCCATAAAAGAATTTTTCATAAGGTTAAACAATATCGCAAAAGAGTTTAAGGATATTGTTTACCAAAATAAAAATTTGGAGATAAGTTCTGGGTCAGTTATATAGAGATTTGATGGTGATGATCTATATATATGCTTTTCTAGGATACAGGTGAGAATGATTATATAGATATGGTTAACCTCAGCTTATATAGTTTAACACGCCGTTCTATAATATTCATAACATATGTGGGGGGTATCATTCATAGACTTATGGAAGAGTATCATAAGATAAACAAGTGTGAACTTAAAGAGTCTTATAATATAAAGTGTACTCATTGAGTACTAGAGTAACAGACTAGGTTGAACAATTAGATCTGAATTTTTTTTGAAAAGTAGAATTTATTTCAAAGATTTATCGGGAAGCTCACTTATCAAAGTTTAAATGTGAAATATATATTTTATCAGTTAAAGTGGTTAACTAATGGAAATGTGACAAGTGGTATAATGCATGACCATATGTATGACATATTACACATGCATGGTTTTAATGGGTGACAAGTGACAAATGAAGTAGGACACTTGTCTTGATGCATGGGATGCATAAAAGACAAGTGTCAAGCATTCATTGGTTAAGTGTAAGAAAATTTACAAATGTTACAAAGAGGTTCCCATTTGGCCATATATATAAAGAAAAGTTTGAAAATGTTTCACTTAAGTCCAATTTTACATTTTGGCCAAATTGAGAGATTGAGAGCAAGCGTTGCACGAATTTGGTCTTGCTTGAATGTATGCTACCATTATAGCTTCACAATCATAGTAGATCATTATGGACAAGAATTACATGCGAATCCATTTCAATGTGAGCTCTAGAATCAAATTCTTCACCAAATGGCTTCAAGGGTGAGTTTAATAATTTTATTAATGTAACAAACTTTGATTTTAGTATGTGTTTATTAAATAAGAAATTAGATTTTCATTCCATCGTGTATATGTATGTTTGACATGCATTTAATATTCAATGAACAATATCACATGCATGAACACCCATAGATGCACATTAATAATGGTATCAAAGTATGTTTATATATATATATATATATATATATATATTTTTGGGTAAATGGAGTTGGACTATATTGATTAGGATGCCTAAGAATAATGGGTATTGCATTTTTAATTGTTGAAAATATAAAACTAGGTCACAGTTCAAATGAGCATTGGGGCTGTACATACTTGTCGCTGTAGCATTCATAGAAATTTGATGAACACTGGGGTAATGCATGGTTTGGCACTGGGGCATTCCAATAGAGTGTTGTGGCAGTAGCTGCATAGTGCTGCAGCACTAAAGGCTCTGACATTGTCACTGTAGCAGTGGAATCATTGCGCTGCAGTGCTCAAGGTGTAAATGGCATTGTAGTGGTGACATCTTGGCACTGTGGCACTAAAGGTACTGACTTTATTGCCGTTATAGTAGATGTTTGGCATCGCGAGTTAGACCCATTAACTCTATTTGATTTTTTAAAATGCATATGATATTTATTTAAGCAATATAATTGTATATAATTGCTTTATAAATTGTAAATTATTTGTTTGTGTTGTTAACCATAATGAGAGCTCTACTAGTAAGGGTTAGTTGTGCTTGAATGAAATAAATGAATGATTATGAAACATATCCTCATGAGATATAGATAAATTTTCAAAATCTCTTTTAATCAAATTGAAAATGTATTTTATTATGAGATAATGTTATACATGGTTTATTTTGTCAATACAGCGCTAGACGGGTCACCTTGGTCCTTTCAAATATTATTAAAGTGTGAAAGATTGGTCGGTGTGATTTGGATTATACTAGTTAAATATGAGATAAGGCAAATATAAGTGAGCCTATTGCCAAATATTACTAAAGCATGAAGATAGTATCAGTAATTTATATTTGATTATTGACAAGTTAATGTAGAACATACTTACCCAATATTACTTATCCTAAGATGTGTTTTAGGATCAATGGCAAGAGTTGCATGAGATGCAATTAACAAGAGTTGTCTACTTTTTGGGTTTTATAAAGGTCAATATTGCTAAAGTATAAGGCTAAAGTAGAATGCCGATTGGATTTACTTTTCACTATAAAGTTTAAAATGTTTAAACTTTCATTTTTTCATTTGAGAGATTAAATAAAATATATAAAGTAGTCGGAGGGCATCTTTAGATTGAAAATATATATTAGCTATATCTATGATCTAAAGCATTATTAATTAATAATTTGAAATATTTTGCTAATAACTCATTTCTTATTTTTTGGAGATAAGATAAGTACGAGCAATCTGTAGATAAATATAGCTAATGCATGCAAATTTTAGAGTACTAAAAAATAATTTTGATTGGCTTGAGAATCTTAGAATTGTTCTAGATTTGAAATAGCTTGAATATATCATTGATAAAAAAAAAATAGAGGTGTTTTTGATAATCTTTGGAAGAGGTTGAAACCTTATTAGAAATGGATAAGTGGTGATTTAAGAGTCAAATTGTATATCCTAACCTTGATGTCTACTGATCTTTAGTAAGAGCATGTACACATGGATATTGAAAGAAGTATTATGCTATATCTGAAAGAGTTGTTTGATATATATATATATAAACCATAAGATAAGAACAAAGTCAAAGGAAAGTGTGTCCATTATGGTGCAGTTGGACAATATAAATGTTGCTATCCAAAATACCTTACCATAAAAAAGATAAAACCCTTTAGATGTCTGTTCACTAATCATTGATATTTTATTAGCATTTGATGCTAGTATAAGTTAGGTATTAGATACCGCTTGTTCTTCTCATATCTACAAGGTGTTATATGGTTTTAGGAATGTTATGAAGCTAGGAAGAGGAGAAATACAACTTTGTGTAGGAAATTGAGATTTCCTAAACATTGAAATTGTTAAGACTTTTGAGTTACTTCTCTCTTCTAGTAGAAGCATTATGTTGTATAATTGTTAGTTTGTGCCAAACATTATCAGGCAAATCATATCATTCTTTATATTAGATAGAGAAGGTTATCATGTATACATTAGGAACAGTTCCTTATATTTATATGATTTGATAATGTTTTACTAGTTGAGTGTCAGTTGATGAATGACTATTATATCTTAGATATAACAAAAACTGTCTTTAATGTACAAGTGAACAAAACAAGTAATAGTTTTGGAACTTTGGATAATACTGAATTGTGGCATATGAGATTAGGTTATATAAGTATGAGTCGTCTAGCCCGTTCGATTAAGGGTGGCCAAATACAAGATCTCACTAAATTTATGAATCCTATATTCAAGGAAGATGAATAAATCACCTTTTGTTGGTGTTGCATACCGGGCCACTAATTTATTGGAACTAGTACATAGTATGTATGTGTTCTGATGAATCATACTACTATGGGTAGATTTCGATACTCCATTGTCTTTATCGATTATTTCTCATGATACAGACATGTGTTTCTAATGAAACACAAGTTGGAAACCTTTGAAATGTTTAAAGAATTTCAACACAAGGTAGACAAACAAACTAGTATGTATATTAAATGTCTTCAATCAGATTAAGGTAGTGAATATATGAGCAGTGAATACACTGATTATTTGAAGAAGAATGAGATTGTCACTCATTATAGTCCTCTAGGTACTCTTTAGTACAATAATATTTTGTAGAGAAAAAATTAAACTTTATGAGATATAGTTCGATCAGTGGTGAGCTTCACTGAATTTTCAAAATATTTATAGCTTACTTGTTGAACAGAGTTTCATTAAAGGCTATTCCCACTACTCCGTATGAGATATGGACTGGCAGGAAACCTAGACTTAAGTATGTTAAGATTTGGGGCTATCTTGCTTACATAAAAGTTACGCAACAAGAAAAATTTGCACTCAAGTAGTACAAGTATAGGTTTATTAGATATTCTAAACATTCTATGGGATATTGGTTCTATGATCTAAAGGAATGAAACGTATTTATTGTTTGTAATGCCACTTTTCTAGAGAAACAATTTCTCATGAATCATGGTGATCATAGAAGGATTGAACTTGATGAAGTTAATCTAGAAATTTCAAAATTGATGATGGAACCTCAGGCTTAGTCGAGTGAGATACCTTTGACACACCTTTCATATAGATCGAAAAGAATCTCAAGACTACCTAAAAATGTCTTTGAGATTTTTTTTTAGTTGAAAAAAATGATCATTTGACTTATAAAGACATGATGTTGGACATCGATTCGAAAAAATGGGAAGAAGTCATAAAATTCCAGATTAACTCTATGCCTGGGATTCGGTTGAGCCATGAAAATTAAGTATGTGACTTGGTTGAACTTCTTGAAGAAATTATTCTTATTGGTTGTAAATGCATTTACAAGCAAAAGTTTAGGCCTAATAGAAAGGTAGAGACCTTCAAAGCCTGAATGGTGGCAAAAGTTTATATTTAAAATCTGGGCCATTTGAGCTATATTCATATTTCCACCCTCTGGTTCAGCAGGTTGAGATGATTCAGGAGGGGTCTGAGGTGTGGGAACATTTACCGACTCATTTTCCTGCTTCTCTTCAGATGCAAGAGCCTTCGCAGCTGCTCTACTAGTACGTAGGCCTCCTCGATGATGCATATTTTCTATAAATTTAGTGATGCAAATGATTGTCAAATGCGTAGAATTCAATTGACTAAACTTAGAAAAATATGCATGCACTTCAAGAATCTCATTCTAAAATAAACTTTTTAACTAAAACTTCAAAAAATTGTGCTCTGATACTACTTTGACAGGACCCACCCCGAGACCCTCTACTGTAGGTCCCAGCGGCCCTATTGGGCACCTCGATGGAAATTTCTGAGAATTTAATTGGGTGAGTTGAGAAATTTTGCGAGGCGAACCCCTTTTTGGTTCTTGCTATTACTGAGAAAATCTTGTAATAAACATGAAAACGATATCTTAATTTAAAAAAAAAAGGTAGAGTTTCCCCTGTTTTTCAGAAAATTCATATAAAACCTGTAAAGAAATTTCACTTCTATTTTAAATACTTCTCAATACTACCAATTCGGACCTCCGGTCTTTTCCAAATCAAATCCAACTCAACTCAATAGTTTCATTTAAATCACAAAATGAGCATACTCATAAATAGTAAAAACGATCATCATAATATCAAAATCTCTTCTTGTTGGTTTAAAACATACATACAAATATACATGCCAATAACTACTATGCAGAAAGCAAACGGTGCTATTTAGCACATTTATATATACAAAAATGATCTTTAGATTTGGCCCACTACTTAGCATTAGGAGAATTAGCAGCTGGCGTACCGAGACCTGCACCTAGGAAGGGGGTTTAGAAAACGTGAAACACAAAACGAGTGAGCTAAAGGAGCTCAGTGAGTGCAATTAAGATTTCAAATAAAATAACATTATGCATAGATAGTAAATTCTAAAGTACATGCATAAATTATGCTTCTAAAACTGATGTAAGGCTGTAAAACGGTTTTTAATATCATATGCCGATGAAATCTTGCCGAGTGGGTTTTATCTATATTTTTGGAAAACAAAATCCAAAATCTATATAACACAATAGCTACCATGTGCAAATAAATGCATAAATGCTATCGGTAAATTGAAAACTAGTAAAGTTCTCGTTCGGCCATTTTCTTTCTAAATTGTACCAATGGTAACCCTAAAGCTTTATACTCACGTAACGACTCAACTAGTACCGCACACGTGAGTAGGTCACGGGGTACCTCAACTAGCAGCACCCACAGTAACATTTCAAGACATCTCATTGGCTATACAGCAGAATCATACATCGCATACATATAGCGAGACAATACCCCGTACACATAGAGCGACTCACATGACTATACATCTCGACTTCCCAGAGTTAGTGACACACCCTATGACCTGCCCATGTGCACGGGATATATCAGTCGGGTCTAATACAATCACCACCACTATAATCTGAGGGTATCAATAGCCTTTAAAACAAATGCAGTAATTTTAAAACTGTTTTTTAAACAGAACATGTAAATGTATATCTATAGATATATATCAAGATCATAAATCATGTTTATGCATTGAAAGCTCATAAAAAATACATTTTTATTATGCAGAAACATAATAAATAAAAGATAAAAGAAATAGCAGATTTTCACTCACAACCGCTCCGCGCTCAATTTCGCTCCAAATTTCTGCTCCCGTTACCACTCTCGGTGTTCTTCACCTACGCGTCATAAATGACGTTTAGAACCAAATCGAATGCTAGAGTCTCATTTAACTACTGAACGCCTTAATCGGCATACAAAGCCCGGATGCATACTACTTTTTAATTTTCATTTACGGAGTCATTTAATCTAATCTAACTCACCACCTGACGCCCTAAAAATTATTAAACGCCTTATAACTTGGTTGGATATAATTGCCCTTCATATTTCCAAAATGGACAATTATGTCCCATTTTCTTTATTTTTGGTTTTTTCATCAACCATATACATTCCACATACATAAGGCACCATTTACACACAACAATTCAATCAAAACACTACTCAATACCTAACTTTCCTAAAGTGGCAAAATTTCACCCTAGGTTCCAACACATTTCTTTCCTCAAATTCTTGTTCCAATTATATAAAAAATCAAGTCAATTTCATTCTAATGCCCTAATTACAACCAATTGAAGTCTTTACATTTAAATCACCCAAAACCCTAATTCTTACCTTGTCAATTTCTTCAAATTGATGACTCATTCAAGCTCCACACTAGAATTCAACTCAATCTAAACCAAGAATACACATAAGAACATCAATTGGAGCAATCTTAAAAGCTCACTTATAAATCTCACAAAACAATGCTTTTCTTACCTCTTTTTCTTGAAATTTCACTAATGGAGGCTTCAATTGAGCTTAGGAATTGGTATGTAACCTTATTTTGGCTTGATTAAGCATGAAAAATCATGAAAAAAAAAACTTGAAAGGTCACTGTAGCAGCACCATTATTCTAGCTCGAATTTGCTCTCTTTTTACTGTAAGTGTTTGCTTTTTGATCACTTAAATTTTCTACACACTTCTACCATAGATATAGTTATCCATCAATTGACCATTTTGCCCCTCAACTTACTCTAAATTACTAATTTACCATTAGTTAGAAACTAAGTATGTAATTGGTTCATTTGTAACTATCTAGTTAGAATAGTCCAAAGAACTAATTAGAATTTCCAACTTGACAATCCATGAGATTTCTTCTAATTGGTCCATTCTCTAATATATGGACTATGTTTCTCAACAAAGGCTTTTTCCATACATAACCCTTAAATGAAAATTCATGTAGTAAATTAGAATTTCCTTTTTCAAGCCAATAGAGAAAAATTCTAAAAATATTCTAGGGTCATCCGACACTCCGATCGAGTGTGAAATTACCAAATTAGGTCTAATATCTCTTACACGCACCATAAAAGGAATATTTCTAATAGGGTTAAAATCGAGTAACCCTACGGTGTCTTTATTGCTCTATACCGAAATCTAGGCGACAATACTACTAATAGGGATTTGATATTACAAAATCAGGGTAGATTATGAGGAAACCTTTTCACCATAGCCATGCTAAAGTCGATATGAATTATGTTAGCTATTGTAACACATTATGATTTTGAGATTTGGCAGATAGATGTAAAGACAGCTTTCCTGGATGGATATCTTGAGGAAGAGATATTTAAGGAATAACCTGAAGGTTTTATATTTAGTCTGACTTCTAATCTAGTGTGTAGACTGAAAAAGTCCATTTATGGAAGCTGAAATCTTCATTTTAATGATGTAATTAAAGGGTCTAAGTTTGTAAAAAATGAAGAGGAAGCATATGTGTATAGAAAAGTTAGTGGGAATATAATTTGTCTTTTTAGTTCTTTATGTAGATGACACACTAATTATTAGAAACAAATTGGTATGTTGTAGTCAGTCACGAATTATCTTAATAAGAACTTCTCCATGAAATATTTTGAAGAAGCTTCCTATATATTAGGTATAAAGTTTTATAAAGATAAAGCTACGAGGCTGATAAGGCTTTCTCAATTCCTACACATAAAAAATGTTATTGAAATGTATAAATTTTATAACTATAAGATATTTAATGTACCTTTAAAACATGGTATTCATATTTCTATAAGGATGTGTCCTTGGGATGAAGATGAAAGGGTTAGAATGTCTAACATATCATAAGCATCAGTTGTAGGGAGTTTGATGTACACCATGTTATGTGCAAAACCTGAAATCAGTATAACTATAAGTGTTAGGAGCTGTTACCATTCTGATCCAAGTAGTGACCATTGGATGGCCATGAAATATATCTTGAATACATTAAGGTATAAATGACGAGTTTCTAATTTATAGAGAGAGTGATTCATAAGTAAGAGGATACATTGATTCAAACTTTCAGCCTGATCTAAATGATAAGAAATGCTACATCTGGATAGTGTTTCTTCTTAAAGATGTCGCAATTAGTTAGAAGAGTGCAAAACAGGCATCCACAGCTGATTCTACCTTTGAGGTATAATAAATTGTGGCTTTAAAAGTTGTAAAGAAAGTAGTGTGGATAAACAGGTTTGTCGTAGAGTCCAGAATAGTCTCAAGTTCAGTGAATCTTATCCCACTATTTTGTGACAACAATGAGGCAATTGCTCAAGCCAAAAAGCTAAAGACACACCAGAACTTTGAACATGTGGAGTGGAACTATCACATAATTAGAGAAATCTTGGCTAGAGGAGATGTAATTGTTGCCGGGGATCTAATACATGTGAGTGTATGCATGTTCTATTATGTCTATTACCTAAATACATATCATATACGAATTTAAATGTGGCGGAAGCATAAAATTACAATAAATACAATAAATAAAATATATTAATTACATTAATATATTAGTAATATAGAGAACTCACCTCAACGTGTAATATTATACACGTAATTCACAATTGCTCCAATTGAAATTATAAAAAAAATAAAACAATTTCATTTTTCTTATTTTTTTTTTCTTTTCTTCTCTTCTTCTTCTTTTCTTTCTTCTTCTTTCTTTCTCCATTTCTATCTTTTTCTCAGCACACCCAAAATACACACTTTCACAAAACGTCTCTCACACACATCTCTTATATATATATATAAAATAAAATAAAAATAAAATATATTATATAATATAAAATAAATAATATAATTTAATATTATATTAATGGATGCCAACTATATGGCACCATTAAATAAAATATTAATATATAATATTATATAATATAATAATATAAAATAAAGAGATATTTTAATTATTTAGCAATTAAATAATCAAGGTGTAAAATGACCATTTTACCCCTCATAAATAGTTACTAAGTTTACCCCTAATGGGTCCTACTAAATTTCACACTTAGGTAAACTCAACTAAGGGTCCATAATACGCTACGTGTCCTTATATAATTAGTAAATAATAATTATTAACTAATTATTGTATTTAACATTTAAATACACATATGCACGCATTCCCGTGGTAGTACTAAATATTGCTAGATTAAACACTTTAATATGGCACGCTGCCCTAGTGCACAACGAGTACACTCCATATCACGGGACTCCCTAGGTCCTATGCTTGATTTGTCAAATGAAACTATTCCATGAGTCCGTGAGCAATGCCCCACGCACACGTAACGGATATTACAAATTAGCGCGTTGAACTATATAAGCTGAGGTTACAATGTATACGTATAGTCCTTCCGTTATGATATCCTGGATGTGTAGGAATATAGATTATCACCGTCAAATCCCCTAGTGCTCATCCATGTCTTATCTCCAGACTTGTATCTCACTAAACAATATGCGTAAACTCATTTGCCATATTGTTCCACCCTGGCGAAACTCTTTCCAGGGATTAATGCTTGTGGCCACAAGACTTTCTGAGATATAGTCTCAAAGCATCTAGATATCAAACTCCCTATGTGAGCTGACGGATCCCATATCTATACACACCGAACTTCATAAGCATCAGACCATACCCAGCGATCACACCATGAAAGGTTTGTGACATGCGTGAAATTAAAGCATGGTGGATCACTTACAAGCACATCGTGGCACTTAGGTCAAAAGACCACGTATACTACTCAACCCGAGAGGCCCTCCATTGACTGCTTATATAGGATGTCTATCAGAGGCCTTCATGAGTCTGTCCCATATCCAGTCCTAACTAGATACCCATATATTAATACAAGCTCTAAGCTCACGGTCGGCTAGAAACAACCATCTATACCCTATTGGTACGATATTTGTTGATCTATATATAAAGGTATTCACCGACAGACCTGCATAGATAGAAATAAATCAGGGAGAATTATTTGAGAACATACTTACGCAATTGGCATTTTCTAGCACCCGATTGCAACTCTTGCAACTATGCAATTACTGCTATATTCCTAGGTTTATGTTCCATTACAGATAAGGTTTCAACTTTTGGATTTCCTGAGTATTATAAATAGCTAACACTTAACTGTGTTAACATTTAACATTTATATCTCTCAGTGTGGCTAACTATGAGCCCTTATCTAAACTCTTTTAGATTTGGTTCGAACTCTTTCAGATCGTACAATGTCTATAATGTTACATTACATAGTATTATATAAATGGGTATTAGCAATTTAATGAGAATGTACACTTGTTTAAATACATAAGTACATGTACATTTAGGGATGACATGTAAGCACCGACCATAATAGTTATAGTATATAGAATAGATTCTATGGATAATATAGTGGACTCGCTTACTAAGGCCTTAACTCTTAGGGTGTTTGTGAAATATATAGAGTCTATGGGTATTAAATATCATTGAGAATAACACTAGAGTAAGTGAGAGTTGTTGGAGTTGGTGCTTACGTGTCATTCCAAGTTTGTATGAAAATTAATTGTTTAATATGTATATAATAAACATTTCATATAAAATCATTAATATTATTTATATGGTACCAAACTTGTTACTTTTTAGACATTGTAGATATAAAGGAGTTTAGGTCACCGCTAAGAGTTAAAACTTTGTCTAAATTGGAACAAAGACCTAGAAATATTATAGCAAGGACATAGTTGCAAGGAGTTCAAATGGTGCTAAGAAATGTCATTGCATAGTAATATTCTTAAATATATCATTCTTGATCTATAGTTGTTGACACGAGTTGATCAGTATTCCTTTTGAATCAGTGTGTGCCTATATTTGGATTATCCAAGTTGATGAGTATGATATTGACATATATTTTGGCCTCGTTTTAACTTAGATTCTTACTGTTTTGAAGTAATTGCATGCTATTTATGCATACATGCATTGATTTTGCAGGATAATTGATAAAATAGATGAATTGGAAGTAAAAACATCTAAAGTTGAGTCCAAAGAGTGAGAATTTAGAGAAGGGTATTGAAGAAATGGTGAATGTCACTGCATCATTTCATCAAACGAGCCATCAATCATCCAACAAGATAAATGCCCAAGTGTCAACTTGCCTACGCCTTATTGTTTCTGGGAGAGATAAATGATGTGGAGTGAGGATGGAGAGGCTATGTGAATTTTTGAACATCCCTAAGACAACCAATACTCCCATGCTAGTTTAGTTGTATAGCTGCGTAAGAACGCTCCAACATTAAATATAAGAATGTCGCGGCAATAGTACAGTACAATTGGGAATTCCCCTATATTCTAAGAGAAATACTGCAGCATTACTGCTTTTCTTTACATTATAAAGGCCAATATTTTGGAATTTTCTGAGAGACTATACGTTTCAACTTTGGGTTTTCACCAAAGTAACTCATTCTTAGTAAAAAAATCCCTTCTTTTTAGTGCACACTACCAGTAAACAAAACTTAGAACCAATTTGGGAGAAGAAAAACATGATCAAAGAAGCGGAGAATTAAGTGAAGACATCCTTAGAGCTTGGACTTTAGCACACCACTAAAGATTAAAGGCCCAAAAATGTCTATAAATAGCTTCCCATTCTATCATTTTCTCATTTACATGCATTTGGAGTTTAAATTTGTAATTCTTGTTATTTGAACATGACTTCTTGTGTGAACCTTTAGATTAATGTATTTAAGTATTTGCTTATGGATAATTAAACTAATTTTAATGGGGCTTGATAGAGCTTTATTGAGTACTATGTTTTGATGTATTTAAATAATCAATGACTAATTATTGCGTTATCCATTTATGTTTTTCTATCTTTAATGCTTCCAATTGATTTGAGAAATTGATTTAATGGGTTACGTGTTTTGAAAATTTTAACTCATTTATTTGATTTGATTAGCATAGCCTTCGATTGTATTGAGTTAGGAGACTAATAAAGTTAAGGTAACCTTTTATGGGTAGTTTAATGTGTGTATAGATAACCAAGTTGGATAGAGATGCCTACTTAGGTGTGTATGTATAGTGTCTCACTTGACGCTCGAGAGAGCTAGTGAGATCATTTACAAAACCTTAGTTAATGGATTCACATAGGTATTCATTTGTCACCATTGCTTAAAAACATAGGTAAGATAGAGTAAAATCAATAACTCTAAGAACTGTTTGTTATAGAATCTCTATTACCTTCAGCTTGTTTGATTTTCAATAATTATAGCAATTTTTAATTCCTTAGATTTTTTAGTAACCTATTGATTGCCTTAGATAAAGTTAAGTTGTGAATTTCATATTACTTTTCTTTTAATTTATAAATTAATCTTCATGGGACGATACTATACTCATACTTTATTGCTTGCTTATGGCCTATGCACTTGCATTTTAATATTCTCATATGTTTATTTTTTTGAACACGTTTTTGGCACCGTTGCCGAGGATTATGAATTATTATTGTTAATAAGCATTTTGATTTTAATTTTGGCATTTTAATTTATTTTATTGTTGATTTTAATTTAGGTATTTTTTATTTTATTTGTTATTAAGTTTGGTTTTATTGTGGTTGTTTAATGTGTATGCGAAGAACTTATAGTTTGGAGTTACTATTTTCTGATCTGGAAGAGAAAGCACCTTGTGAAGGCTTAGAAGAGAAATGAGAAGTCTACTTCAAGCTATGGAGGACGAAGATAACAACAACCAACAACAACGAGCATTGTGAGACTATTTCATGCCCATGGTTAATGATAAATTTTTAGGAATCCGATCGTCAAGGGGTTCAAGCCAATAATTTTGAATTGAAGTTGGTCCATGTTAGTATGGTGCAGTAAAATTAGTATAGAGGGTTATTGAGTGAGGATTTGAATTTTCATCTAGTTTTGTTCTTGGAGATTTATGACATAATCAAGATAAATAAAGTTATAGAGGATGTCATTCATCTACACTTGTTCCCATTCTCTCTTAGGGACAAGGCAAGGGAATAGCTTCAATCTCTACAACCGAGAAGCATTGCAACATGGGAATACCTAGCACAATCATTCCTCACCAACTTCTTTCCACCATCTAAGACTTCTTAACTTTGGGAAGAGATAGCATAATTTAGGCAATTGGGTTTTTAGTCTCTCTATAAAGCTTAAGAGCGGTTCAAGGATCTCATTTAGAAGTGCCTTCAACAAAGATATCAAGATTGGTTCTAAATTCAACTCTTCAAGAATGGGTTGAATGGTCAAACTAGAAATATTATGGATACAATGGCAAATGGTACTCTATTATTTAAAACTATAGATGAAGCTCAAGTTTTATTTAAAGAAATGGTATACAACAATTATCAATAGCCTAATGAGAGGTCCATTACGAGGAAAGCCATAAATGTGCATAAAGTTGACCCCTTGGTTGCACTTTCAGCCTAACTATCAACATTGGTAATCCAAATTTCCGTACTAAATTCTAGGGAGGCTTCAAAAAGTAAGGATCTAACCAATGTAGCAAACATCTCTTATACCACTGAAGGGAGTGACTCGGAACAAGTCCAATATATCATCAACTAAAACGTCAACTATTGGAGTAACAACTTGTCTACACATTACCATATGGGGCTTCGAAACTATGAGAATTTTTCTTATTATAATCAAGAAATGCATTGCAACCTCCACCTGGATTTAATCAACAAGTAGCCGAAAAGAAACCATTTATGGAAGATCTTTTATGTATATTCATTGTTGAAATAAAAGAAAGATTCAACAAAGATGACTTCCATCTTGACAATATTGAAACCCATTACACTAATATGTATACTACATTAAAGTCATTAAAGGTGTAAGTTGGTCAACTGGCCAATGCAATCAAGGATCAATCTTCCAATAAGTTCCCAAGTAACACGGACTTAATCTAAGAAAGCATTGTAAGGATATCACTCTTAGGAGTGGAAACCCCTAAGCCAAAGGAGAGTGAAGACAGAGAAGAAGAAGTTGTTGCAGAACCACAAAAAGTGAATTCAAAACCTAACTCCATCTCATTTTTTAACCACTCTATCATTACTCGACCATTGTCATACTCTCAACGCTTCCAAAAGAAGACGTCAAATGCTCAATTCTACAATTTTCTTGATATATTTAAAAAGATTCACATCAATATTCCCTTTATAGATGTCTTAGAGAAAATACCAAACTATATAAAATTCATGAAAGAAAGGATGTCAAAGAAGAAAATATTGGAGGACTATAAGACGGTGAGACTAATAGAGGAATGTAGTGTTAGTATGTTGTTTGTAGGGTGTAAATGTGTATAATATAATTTTTTATTTTAATAATTGTATGTCTCACATATAATTTAATGGAGCAGAAAAAAGAAATCTAATTTCTTATTACAATATACACATATTGAATTTAAGTCACATTACATTAATGAGATTAGAAATTAACCATGAAGATGATTTAAGGTATTTTTGTTATGGAAGTTTACCCTAAAGTGTTTCCGTGAGAAATTCTAGTTCTCTACATTCAATGGGATTGTGAAATTAGAATGATAGTATTTAATTTCTATCTCTCGGTTAAGTTGTGTCTTGCAACACAACTATTTAATATAACACTTAGACTTATTGTTCACTCATTTGCAACACTTATAAATGCTCACCATAAATTGTAACTCTTATAATTTCATTTCAACTACTTTCATATGTTAACATAAAGCCACTTTACATTGCAAACACTTTACAATAAAATCACATTTATATTATAATTGGTCAAGTTAAGAACAAAGAAAGAAACTCTTGCTCTCTTTATTTTAAATTGTTGAATTGCTAACACTCTTATTTTCTTTTGTTTTTGTCTCAGCCAAAAGTAAGTCATTTTAAAAGAGAGCAACTTTTTCTCTTTTAAATATAAAAATGGCCAAATGACTATCACACACCAAAAATGCAAATCATTTACATTTAAATAGTCTTTTTTATTTACACATAGACAAGTGTCCTTGCATATGTCAACTAAATAAGTTGTATTAGTGTAACTAAACAAATTGAAAGCATTTACAATTGAAACATGTTATTTCCTTTCAAAGATACATGTCCTTTATTTATAAAAGAGTGAAAATTTAAGTGGTGACAATATATAGATGATTCATTCGGCTAACTTCTTTTTAAATAGCAAAATTTTTTAGCTTAGCCATTTGTCATGTTATTAAGGCATCAAATGCCATTACTTAGGAACTTACTTAAATAGCCTAGTGATAAAGAACTTGAAGTGTATTTCTCCACTAAAGTGGAGGTCCCAAGTTCAATTTCACCTCCCCTAAGAAAAAAAATGCCATTACTTTGCAAATGACTTTCATAAGTCATTTGTTTGAATTCATAATTGTGCCGAGTGGCCAATTAAGGCCAATAACCAATTAATACTTTTCATCTAAGCTCATGTACTTCTCAATAGATTTTAAAAGAATTCATGCTTTCTAAAATCTTTCCAGATTGAACCATTCGATCTGGTACGCTACTCAAGTGCTCAACTAGTACACTTGATATTATGAGACTCCTTAGGTTCATACTTGTTTGTCTTACGAAACTCTTCCGTAAGCCTATAAATGATGCCCCATATACATATTACAAAAATTATAGAATGACGTATTGAATCATACAAGCTGAGGTTAATACATATTCATATAGTCTCTATATGAAACTTATAGTTGTTACCCAATGATCATGCTTCAAACTATCATAGGCTAAACATATGAATCCCTTTGCCAAGTTCATCATGGTTTCTCAAACATTCAAAATATTGATCAGGTATAATGAAAGTATGAAGATTAGGATAGAATGAGTCAATTATATATATTATGTTCATAAACTAAGAATTAATAAAATCCAATTACATACTAGGTTCACAAAGTCTAATCCTAGATCAACAATGTTTAGCTCACCACAAAACTAAGAGTATCAAACCAATATATAAATAACAACAAGAACAAGAATAAGAACAAGAATATAATGATAAGAAAAGAGAAGAAAAACTAATCAAAAAAATGGATTGAGTGGCTTCTCTCTCAATCTTGACTTGAAACTTGAATCTTGATTCTTGACTTTGATCTCTCAATTTTGTGTGTGAATTAATTCTATGTATTTTTTTACCTCTATAAATTTTGTGATTTGGTTCTTAAAAAAGTACTTTTATATGTATAAGAAACCCTAGGGGCGAGGGGATTAGAATCCAAGTCGAAATAGAACTCAAAAGGGTAAAGTTTTTTGGTATCACATGGTATCGTGGCACTGCGGTACCAATGCATGAAAACTCAATTCGGTGTCATCCAAGCTAAGCACCGTAGCCCTAGCCTTACTTTACTGGGCGTGTGGAGCCCAGGCTTGGTTTCTGGTGCTTTTGTAAATTAAGTGCGTCTTCGCCGTTTTACATCAAATTCACCTCTTGTTTGCTCTTATTCATCATATTTTCTAGCGTGCATCTATTTATGATAAAAATATATAATTAAATAGCCAAATGTCCATAAATTAGAGAAAAATACGAAAGTTAGGGATTAAATATACTGGTGCATGTATGCCTCCATCAAATAATTTGAAGCATTAAGAACAAGTAATTTGAATAAAGAAGAACTAAAATATTAGAAGGATATGGCAACTAAGCGCACATATTGAGTTCAAGTATTAACCTTAGAAAGAAAATTTAGTTTATGGCTACAAGAGAACAGAGACAAAAATAATAAGAAAATATGATACAATCAATAGCAAATTGATATAAACATCGAATTACTCTTGATTGTGCTGCCTAAGAAACTCTTGGTGTCAAAGAACGCCTTGAATCTCTCTCTATGGCTACTTCAATTAAGTTTCAATTGCTATCTAAGACTTGTGTTGTGTGTTCTTAATGTTCTTGGATGATCTCTAAAGGCTAGGGACAAGTGCCTTTTTATAGGAATTAATTTGAACTTGAAATCTCTAATTCTTGTCGGGTCAGGAATCGTACTGTCGTTGAGGTACTACCTTACTGTCGCTAGGGCGCTACGTGTAAAAAATCGTATCGCTAAAGCGGCAACGTTCTGGCACTGGAGTGCTGGGTCATTGCTGGTGTAGTGGCTACCTGGCGCTGGGGTGATGAATTGTGACTTAAACATGTCATTTTTCTATTTTCTTATTTTGATTATTCTTCCAATGCTAGGGCAAACATCCTTGTGGCTTTAGGGTGACAGGTGCATATTTGGAAAAGTTTACAATTTAGTCCTTATTTTTATTCAAGTCCCTATAAATAATAATAACACACATAAATAGTCATTTATTCTCATAAAATAATAAAATATGATAAAATGAATGATAAATATGCCCTTATTACTCATCCGCGATTAAACTAAGACAAACATTCACAATTTATTCTTAACTTTAAATAAAATCTAAAAACTAAAAAAAGCTCTAGTTGATTAAACATAATTAAATAGCCAAATGTACATGAATTGGAGAAAAATACAAAAGTTGGGGATTAAATATGCTGGTGCATATATGTCCGTTGGCTAGGAAGGGTTTTCTAAAGATGATGGGGATCTCTTTGTCTGCTTCTATGTCTAGGATAATAAAATCAGTAGAGAAGATGAATTTGTCCACCTTTACTAACACGTTCTCTAAAACCCAACTTGTTCTAGACGGAGAAGGGCATGAGATTAATACTAGCTCCTAAGTCACTTAGAGCTTTACCAAGGTTATGATTGCCAATGGAGCACGGTATGGTAAATCTGTTAGGATCTTTGTGCTTAGGAGGTAGCTTTTTTTTAAAGTATAGCACTACACTCCTTTGTCAATGCTACGATCTTATAATCCTATAGTAGTCTCATCTTCTTCGAAAAGATACTCTTTATGAACTTGACGTAGTTAGGCATTTGTTCAAGCACATTTGTAAATGGGAGATTAGTATATAATTTCTTAAAAACATCAAGAAATTTAGAGAAATGCTTACCTAATCTCTTATTTTGTAGCCTCAATAGGAATGGTAGAGGTGTAAACTGCTGATTCTGTACATTGGGACTAGTATTTTCTACTGAATTTAAACTTTTCTGCACTAATATACTAGCTTTTGCATTATCATTTACTAAATTTTCTACACTATTTTGAGTTTCTGCACTTCGTTCTGAATTGATATGCTATTGATTTTCTATTTCAGCATTTATATTGCACCTCTATATCCTTTGAGGGAAAGAATTAAGCATTTTATATGGCTCATCATTTTCTTGTTGTTAAACACTCTCATTTTCCCTCATCTTTAAAAGTGGTATTGGTGATGTGTTCTCTTGTAAAATCTTGCCATTTCACAAGTTGACGGCTTGGCATTGCTTTATTTATTCCCTTGTAGATTTGTCTTAGTATTGCTTGGTAGAGTGCCTTAAGGTTACTTATTGAGAGATGCAGTATGTTATCTTATTTGAACCTCTAGGTTCTTCAATGTGACTGAATGATTCTATAGGATGACATCATTAGACTTTATTTAATGCATGAGTATGTCTTTCAATGCTGGCTTCTTTTCTTGCAGTGACTAAAATCCAGGGGGATTGATTAATCTAGATAGATCATCTTAGTTGTTACGCCATGAAAAGTTTGGAGGATCTCTCTAATCTGGCTTATGGAAGTTAGATTGTGGGTTAGGTTGTTGTCGATTAAAATTACCCTTATAATTTACCAATTCCATACACTATTATTCATGTGGTTATCACCACAAAAATCACAAGTTACTTACTGAAGTTTGACAATGGTCAATGCATTAATCTTCTTAGATAACATATTGATTTGTGTTGTTAACGCATTGAATGTGTCAATCTCATGCATATCAGTGACTCTTCTTGGTGTTACCATCTCTATTTGCTATTGGTAGTTGTTTGATCCCATTTCTTCTAATAGATCATAAACCTCATTTGTTGACTTATTTATTATAGCTCCTCTAGTAGCGGCATCTATAATGGTCCTCAAATAACCTACTAGTCCATTATAGAAAGTTTGGACTACTAGCCTTTTAGGGACACCATGGTGAGGATAGTTCCTCAACAAGTCCTTGAAGTACTCCTATGCCTCATACAACGACTCTCTATCAATATAACTAATTGCGATGATGTCATTCCTTATCTTGGCTAGTGGAAAAAATTTAGTTAAGAACTTTTGTGCTAAATCTTCCCACGTCGATATGGATCCTGACGACAATGATATCAACCAACTATTGGCTTTGTTCCTTAAGGAGAAAGAGAATAATGTCAATCTAATGACATCATGAAAGACTTCATTAACATTTATGATATGCATATTAGGATCATCATTGAGAGTTTTGCTGAACTGTACAGTCTCTTTCAGCATCTTAATAATATTCGAGTTGACCTTAAAATTATTAGCGTTGACAGTTGGTCACTGAATACTAGATTGAACACCATTTGTAATTAGGATAGCATACTCTTTCAAAGTTTTCTGTGGTATCATGGGCTCAAACACTGGATTATTGATGTGATCATTGTTATCTTCTATGTTTAAAGATTATTAATGCTATTCACATTGAAGTCTTTGTAATGTTCTTTTGATATCAGGATTAAAAGAAGTCAAATCGACACTTTTTGCCCTTCACATAAACTATTAAAGCAAAGTAGAAAGAAAATTAAAGGAAAAAGAAGAAAATAAACTAAAACAAAAATAAAAGTAAAATATAAATTAAAAAAAGTAGTTTGGTATTAGTATTGATATAAGAATATAAAGAAATAATCCCCAGCAATAGCGCCAAAAACGTGATTGATGCTATAGTAACTAAGCGCAAGTGCACGTTATTATATCAAGTAATATAGGGTTTAAGTCCAAATATCGTTCCCACAGGGACTATTCGATCTATTTTTATCAAACAAGTGCTATAATTATAACTACTTAATTTTTATTTAGAAAAAATAAAATCTAAAATTCAATTAATTACCCTAGTTCTATAAATTAAACTTATCATAAATAATAAATAAATAAAGAGATGAATTCACTAATTGATAATAATCTAGCGTTCAAACTTATACCCTAATATTTTATTGAATTTATTAACCTCTTAGTTAATCCCTTAATAAAAATTGATTAGTTTAGACACTATTCTCATCACAAGCTTCTTTCGATGGTCAAGTGACTATATAATGCATTCTAACAATCACCTATATGTCTATGGTAATCAAATTAGAATATAATTCATTAAGATCAAATCTACATTATGCCATACATGCCATCTAGGTATATATCTATCCTACATAAAACTTATAGTGTTATCTTATGATCATGCATTAAACTATCATAGGCTAAACAGATGAATCTCTTTGTCAAGTTCATCGTGGTTTCTCAAATATTCAAAATATTGATCACGTATAATGAAAGCATTAAGATCAAAATAGAATGAATCAATTATATATATTAAGTTCATAAACTAAGAATTAGTAAAATTCAATTACATACTAAGTTCACAAAGTCTAACCTTAGAATTAGTAAAATTCAATTACATACTAAGTTCACAAACTATAAAACTATGAACACAAGAACGTTATCCTTGGGTACCCAAGCATTGAAGTGAATTAAGGCCCATAAAACATTTTGTGCTGGTGCATTAGAAAAATAAACACGGGGGCACAATTTCTTTAAAAAATGCCACAAACAAAACAACTACAAAGTTAACAAACAAAATAGAATGAAACAAAATAAAATATACCTTGGGTTGCCTCTCAAGCAGCGCTTGATTTAACCTCTTCAACTTGACGTCCTCCGAAATCATAGGGGATCAAAACTCACCACAGTTAAAACACTTTTCACTATGACTATTCTCTATCCGTGGTTTGGATATTTTAAACAATTTTTTAGATGAAACATTGTACCACTCACATATCTTATGTGCACATGCTTTTGCTAAAGATCATCAAACATTGAGGCGAGGATATATGAATTGACTCTCAAATCATTCTTATTTTATTTTTGATAAATTTTAACCTTTTTCGAAGAGACATCATCAGAAACAGCTCATTATTATTAAAGCCAGGACATGTTGATTATTGTGTGATACTGTGAAAGAGAATTCATTCTACCTTTTTCTAGAGTCCTCTTCCCAGTCATCTGTAATTATCCTTATGCCTGTTCTCTCTTTATCCCCTTCTACCTTATCTCCATCACATTCTATTTATTCTACTGATAGTAGTAAATTAAACCATTTATATGAGATTATTTATCTTATAGAAGAAAGTAAAGTCCCTGCTACAGATCATTTTTGAGTGAACGCAATTGAACTGTCTTTAGAACACTAGGGCATTCATCATATCTACATGAACGCGGGAGCGTTGTACTTTAGGAATGTAGGGGCATTAAAGGATTTGACTCTTTGAATTTTGAAGCCTGACAATTCTATTGCGGTACACTACTAAATGCTGAAGCATCTTGATTATGGGTGGTTAACAACTTTTTTAAAATGACAAACGCTGATGCGTTCATTGATTGTAACACTAGGCATTGATTTGGTAATTATTAGTCTTCCAAGTGAACAGTTGATGCAGGGACGTTAATCTTCAATGCAAGAGCGTTGATGGCTTTTGAGAACCCTTGGAACTTTTTAGATTCAACTAAGAGCATTGGAAAATGACCACCCTAGCATTGAATTGGAATGCTAAAAGGTAAACACTCTGGTGTTGGGTTATGCTATGAACACAAGAACGTTATCCTTGGGTACCCAAGCATTGAAGTGAATTAAGGCCCATAAAACATTTTGTGCTGGTGCATTAGAAAAATAAACACGGGGGCACAATTTCTTTAAAAAATGCCACAAACAAAACAACTACAAAGTTAACAAACAAAATAGAATGAAACAAAATAAAATATACCTTGGGTTGCCTCTCAAGCAGCGCTTAATTTAACCTCTTCAACTTGACGTCCTCCGAAATCATGGGGGATCAAAATGGATGTCGGAAGCGCATTAGGTGCATGGATACTGGTACATTTCTTTTTGAACTTCCTTAACTCTATGATCAAAGTTCTTAAAGTAGACTTCAACCTTTTTAACTTATGCGTTTTTGGCAAGGATTCAAAATAAGAATGAATTAAAGGGCTTTCTTGGCCGATGTCTCTAAGCTTCTCCTTGAAATATAAGTTACACCTCTTCTTTTTTTTCACCTTGTGCCTCATTACCCTCCCTTTTATCTGAGGATGAACATCATCCATCTTCTTGACTTATATGTTTTGTTGCTCATTACTTGGGTGCATTCTTTAATTTTGAAACATTCCTTCTTCTTTATTGGCAAATTGATCTCTTTAAAGATTTTAAAGGTGAGTGTCTCTTCTTGCACTCTCATTTTGATTTGTACTCTCTCCATGTTAATAAGAACCCTCCCAGTAACTAAGAATGGCTATCTAAGAATTATTGGAACTTCTTGGTATTTTTTTTATATAAAGACCAACAAAATCTATTGGTATGATGAATACACTATGGATAAGTGACAAATCTATCTGTCAGCTACAAGAGCTGTATTAAGTCCTCATGAACCTTACAATCGCTAATCACCACACTTTTTGCCAGAGCTATAGTCTATTGTAAGGTTTATGAGGTCTTAATACATTCACTGAAGGCTATTAACTTCAGTGCCATCCAAAAGCTGTAGAGAGCCAGAGGTAGTCACTATATTAGGGAGTACAGTAGTTGCCACTGGTAGCAGATGATCCCTTATTATCAGTAATAGTAGGCTCATCTAAGAGCATGAAAACCATAACCATACTGACTCATTTAAAGACCCAGTTTGAGCAACATAAGAGGAGCTTGGCAGCAATCCACTAATAGTTCTCATCCTTTAAAGATTGCTAGTTCTAGTGGATTCAGATATTTACAGCTCGCTGGGACATGGACATTAGTTATATCCTACCATAGCAGCCATCTCTCCTAACACCAGCTTCCCAAACACATGAGGATGAAGAGACACCATCAGGGATTATTTGGGCTTCATTATTTCAAAGCTAGAGGACCTGGCCAAAGATATTTAAATGTTTAGGGAGGTGTTTCAGTTCTCATTTTTGTTACCGCTATAGGGACCAATCCTATATTTTCATTGGGGTGAGGGAAACACTTATTGTGACTTTGTTAGGATTACCTTGCTCTATGTTTTTATTTAACTTATATCTTTTATTTGATATTATTTCTTTTTATCTTATGTTAGTTATTTTATAGTTTATGTCTTAATTTGAAAAGAAAAGCACGAGTGGTATAAGTTACCCTTCGTTTAAAAATCTAAAGTTATATTGCCATATTTTCTTCCTTGTTTTAGATTATGAAGATGATTACTTGTCCATGATGAGAAAATTGATTGAGTCACTTAGCTTTTCAATTCCCTAGGAAATGGTTATACTTGAAATGATCCATGCACCAAAATTAGACAAAATTCAACCTTAGTTGTTATCATCAATTCTTGAGAACTTATGTAAGCTTGTGTTAGTTAAATTATGCCTAGAAAAGCCCATGCTTAAGTAATACACTTCAGTCTTGAAGATCGAGCACACTAAAACTAGTTTGATTACAGCTCGAGGCAAAATCCCTGGAAACGAGTAAGGAAAAGAAATTAAGCCATTTTGGACTGTTTTAACTTTTCTAGCATACTTGAGTATACTTCAAGCCTTATTCACCTTGTTTGAGCTTGAATTACCTTTTTTTATTGAATAACCGCATTACAAGACTAAGCCATGAGTTTAAATATCATAAACACCCTTAATACCATGAACATGGAGCTTATTGACAAATGTTGGTATTGTGTTGAGTTAAGTAGTGAAAAAACTGGAAAAACTTTAGAAATTGACAAAGTAAGTGCCAAATTTAATGAGTATAGACTTTAAGTTTAGAGGAGTGATGCTGGATTTTGTATATTACATTGAATAAAAAATAAACTTCTATATTAATAAATATAGGTAAAAAGATTCAAGATTGTTTTGTTGTGGGGGTGGGATATAAAGTAGGAAGTTCAAATAGGTAGCCAAAAGAAAAAGGTTTTGTGTTCCTGGTATGAAATAAAGGCAAAATTCTACCTAAGTATCCCACCTTAACCCTAGCCTACATTGATCTCTATTTATATATATTCCTACATAAGTCAAGAGTTGCATAAAAGATTAGCCTATCATAGTGTTATGTTATGAAAAGTATGTTGACAACGCTTTTCTGTACAAACTTGAGTTATTGAGCCTATCTAGGTAGATTCAACTTATATTTCTTATTTAACACATATACACAGACAGTTAATCATTTATATGGAAGAAGGAAAGTGCTTAATTATGGTGTTTATAGATTATTGAAAGTTATTTATCAAATTTTAATAAAGTAAAGTTGAGTGAGACAATCCATAAGATAACAAGTGATCATCAATCCGATTTAATCTTGTTATAGCATTCTTAGGTTCTTAATTTTTGTATATTTCTTAAATTTTTTTACTAATTAGTTATTATCCTAAGTGTGTTTTTCTTTCTCTCTAAGTGCTCAAGGATGTGCAATTATTTAATTTTGGGAGAGTTTGTTAGTATGATATTGACATATTTTTTGGCCCAATTTTAACTTAGATTCTTGCCATTTTAAAGTAATTATATGCTATTTATGCATAAATGTTTAATTTTGTAGGATAAATGATTAAATAGATGAACTGGAAGGAAAAACATCTAAAGTGGAGCCAAAGAGTGAGAAATCAAGGAAGGGTATTGAAGAAATGATGAACGTGGCTCTGTTATATCATCAAACATGCTAGCGTTCATCTAACAGAATGAATGCCCCAACATCAACTTGTCAACGCCTCTATGTTTCTGGGAAATATGAACACTATGGTGTGAGGATGGGAACAAGGGTGCATGAATTCTCATACATCCCCAAGATAGCCAACACTTCCATACTAGTTTAATGGTGCATCTATGTGAGAACATCTTAGCATTGAACATAAGAGCTCCGCAACGATAATACAATATAGCTAGGAACGACCCTACATTATAAGAAAAAACGTCATGATGTTACTACTTTTCTCTGCACTATAAAAGCCACTATTTTGGAATTTTTTGAGAGGCTAGCGTTTTAACGTCAGATTACTACAAAGGTAACTCGTTCTTAGTGAAAAATCCCTCATTTTTGGTGCACACAACCATCAAACAACACTTTGAACCAATTTGGGAGAAGAAAAACACAATCAAAGAAATGGAGAATCAAGAGAAGACATCTTTGGAGCTTAGAATTTAGCATACCACTAAGGATTAAACGCCCCAAGAGTGTCTACAAATAGTTTCCCCTTTTATCCCTTATCTTATTTACATTCTTTTTTAGTTTATATTTGTAATTCTTGTTATTTTGAACATGAGTTCTTGTATAAACCTTTGGATTAATGTATTTAAGTACTTGATTATGAATAGCTAAACTAATTATTCTAGGACTTGATAGAGCTCTATTGAGTACTATGTTTTAAAGTATATAAATGACGAATGACTAATTATTATTGCATTATCCATATATGCTTTTCTATGTTTAATGCTTCCAACTGAATTAGAAAATTGATTAGATGATTAAGACTTTAAGTTATGTGCTTGGAAAATTTTAATTCATTTGTTGAATTTGATTAGCATAGCCTTCGCCTGTATTGAATCGGGAGATTAGTAGAATCATGGTAACCTTTTAAGGGTAGCTTAATGTGTATATAAATAACCAAGTTAAGTAGGGATGTCAACTTGAGTACGCATGCATAGCATCTTACTTGATGCTCAGGAGAGGCAGTGAAATCATTTACAAACCCTTGGTTAATGTATTCATATGGGTAGTCATTTATCATTATTACTTAAATCATAGAAAAGATTAAGCAAAATCAAGACCCTAGGACCTATTTGTCATAAAATCTCCATTTCCTTGTTCTTGTTTGATTTTAAGTAATTATAACAATTTTTAATTCTTTAGTCTTTTTAGTAACCTTTTAACTAGCCTAGATAAAGTTAGTTTGTGAATGCCATAGTACTTAGTTTTAATTTAAAAATCAATTTTCATGGGATGATACTCTACTCACACTTTATTACTTGCTCATGGCAGATGCACTTGCGGTTTAATATTCATATGCGTCTAATTTTATGAACATTAATCTTGAAAAATCATAGGTTTAACGAAAGCTCATATAGACATGCAAGTATTCAATAAGGATTAGGTACTGAATAGACTCAGAGGACCTCTAATAGACATTCTATAAAGTTGTTAATGGAATGTTTTATCTCATTGAGTAGTATTCATGCTCCTTTGACCTGAGCACCATGCTTTGATTTCATACATGTAAGAGACCTTTTATAGTCTAACCTCTAGGTGTCATTGGATATTGTTCAGTGTTCATGGAGTCTAGTGTGCATAGATACGGGATTCGTTAGCTCATATGGGTGAGTTGTATTTCATTATGCTCCAAGATTGTATTTCAGAAAGTCTTGTGGCTGCAAGCATAAACTAGAAAAGAGTTGTCTATAGGTTAAACAATATCTCAAAGGAGTTTGTCAATATTGTTTACAGAAATAAAAATATAGAGATAAGTTCATGGTCGAGCATATAGAAATTTGACAGTGATGATCTATATCCTGCTATTCCAAGACATAAATGACTGAAGGATTAAAAGGATATGGTTGACTTTATCTTGTATAGTTTAACACTCTATTCTGTAATATCCATAACATGTATGTGGGGCATCGTTCACTGACTTATGGAAGAGTTTCATAAGTCAAACATATGTGAACCTAAAGAGTTTCACAATAAAACGTATACTCATTGAGTACTGAGGTAGTGGATCATGTTAAACGATTCAATATGGAAAATTTTCAAAAAACATGTTTTATTTTAGGATCTCTTGGGAAGCTCACTTATCAAGGTTTAAATGTTAATCATATATTTTATTAGTTGAAGTGGTTAACTAACAAAAATGTGACAAGTGGTATAATACATGACCATATGTATGACATATGGCATATACATGGTTTTAGTGTGTGATAAGTGAAAAATGAAGTGGGACACTTGTCTTGAAGCATAGGATGCATAAAAGACAAGTGTTAAGCCTTCATTGGAAAAGTGTAAAAAACTTTGCAAATGTTATAAAGATGTCCCCATTTGGCCATATATTATAAGAACAGTTGAAATGTTTCACTTAAGTTCATTTTTACATTTTAGCCAAATTGAGAGGTTGAGAGCAAATGTTGCACGAACTTGATCTTAATGGACTTTATGCCACCATTCTAGCCTCACAATCATACTAGATTATTGTGGACTAGAATTGCTTGCGAATCCATTTCGTTGTGAGCTTTAGAATCGAATTCTTTACAAAGGTGAATTTTTTAATTTTGTGTTAAACATATATTTTATTAATTTAAGTGGCTAACTACTGAAAATGTGACAAGAGGCATAATGCATGACCATATGTATGACACATGGCACATGTATGGTTTTAATGTGTGAGAAGTGGCAAATGAAGTAGTACGCTTGTCTTGATGCATGAGATGTATGAAAGACAAGTGCCAAGGATTTATTGGCAAAGTGTAAGAAACTATACAAATATTACAAAGAGGTCCCCATTTGGTCATATATTATAAGAAAAGTTTGAAAATGTTTCACTTAAGGTCCTTTTTACATTTTTCCCAAATTGAGAGTTTAAGAACAATTGTTGCATGAATTTGATCTTACTAGAATTTATGCTACCATTCTAGCTTCACAATCCCACCAGATTGTTATGGACTAGAATTGCCTATGAATCCACTTCGGTGTGAGCTTTGAAATTGAATTCTTTACAAAGGTGACTTTTCTAGTTCTATTACTATAACAGACTCTAATTTCAACATGTGTTTATTGAATAAGAAATTAGATCTCCATTCCACTGTGTATATGTATGTTTGAAATACATTGAATATTCAATGAACACTATCACATGCATGCACATCCTTTGATGCACATTAAAATGACATGCATTGTAGTAACCAGTATCCATAACCGGTAAGAATATGTATATTTATATATATAAATATACGTATTTTATTTGTATGTGGGTGATCCTTGATTTATATATTGTTATTAGTAGTGTTTTTATAGGTTAAGGATATACTATTAGTATTGGGTTTATTTGCAAGACTTTGGAATTATTTTAGGGACCAAATTGTTATACTTTGAAAGTTTTGGGGGTGAATTCGTAAATACCAAAAATTAACCACTTAGTATAAAAATACACTTTTAAAAACCCTAATTCTCTCATTTTTGTCGAGCTACCCATTTTTAGAGAGAGAAGAGAGAAATAAAGGAGAGAGAAAGAGAAGAAGAAGAAGAAAAAGAAGAAGAAATTGGAATTTTGGATCTTTAGAGGTATATCACAACTAATTATCAATTTATTGGTGTTAATTAAGTTAATTTCTTTAAGTTTTGATTTCTGGAAATATGTATAATTAAGGATTTGATGTGTATTTCGTTTGATGTTGTGAGAATTGATGATGATCTATATGATAGTTTGATAAATCATGATGAATTATGAAATTTCTGCTGGATAACCTCTTGATCTAGGAATTTTATAAATTGTTGTGATTCGATTCTGGTTTTGAATTTTGAGTATATGAAATTAGACATGTTTAGGATCATCCGAGACTTTGAATCGACTGAAAATCTCGGAAATTGAATTTGTAGTGAATTTACCAAAATGACCCTGGAATTCTGGAAATTTCCTGTGTAAACAGTATAATACAGTGGAAAATAATTTTTGACCTGCTGAATGATCTTTAAAAATTATGAATTTGTGGAATATGATAATTTTATATGTCTAATATGATATACTCGGAATTGAGAATTTGGATCAATGTGGTTGAAGTGTTATGAATTTCTAAAGTGTATCAGCTCATTGTAGTATTTGATTAACAGATTTTTAAAGTTATGAAATAAAATAGTTTTAAAATACTTATGGCAGTTATTTGGAAGCCAAATATTTATCATGGACTGAGATATGTGTCAAGAGTAATTATGTGGTAGTTTTATAATTTTTGAGTTAGTATATGATTTTATAAAATTGGGAGATTGAATACTGTTCAGTAAGTATCTTGATCCTGTCAGGTTTGTAGTTTGGATTCGATGGTGTGTATGGAATGGACTGTGTAGGAATTTTGATATAATATTCATATATAAGAAGGATATATGAGTCAAGAATGGTATATTCTGATTTTGGAGTAATTGGACATCATTTGATGTATTAGAAATTTTTGTTAAAGTGTAAGTGGTCAGAATGACAGGTTTTGAGAAACCAAATATTTAGACCAATTTGATGTGATAAATGCATTGTGTATAATTTTGTAAGCTATTTAAAGTATTTTGTGTGAATTGTGAGGCTTATGAAAGGATTAATCTCCATTGATAGGTTAAGGAGATTTAAGCCTTGTAGCTGAAAGTGTTAAGAGGTAAGTATACTAGACTTACTACTGGAATCACAATAAACATAATAATTATTTTGTATGATTTTGTAAATGGGGTTAAGAATATGTTTATGATATGTCAAAGTATATTTTGATATGAAATGTGAATATATGTTTATGAATGTGAGCATTGACATTGAGCATGGACATACATGTGTTTTTGAAAGTGAGCTTTCCAAAATAAGATGCGTTTAACAAAGAAAGCTTTTGAAGTGTAATATGTCCATGAGAAATATTTTGTGATTTGAGGGTACTTGAACTCACTGTTAACTTAGTAGGCATTTTATGTGATTTGTGGAGCCTTTATGTGTGGCCTTTCCTTCGGGATTGGTATATATTATGTGTTCCGTATGTAGGGAGGATCCTATTGGTACCTAAAGGAAGTGTGAGTCATCACATTCGTGTGGTGGCGTATTGGTACACGTGAGAGGACTCACCGATGATCAGGGTGAGGGTTTGGCTTTTACCTTCGGGCATAAGTGTTATATATGTGTGATTTAAAGACCTCACTTGTACTATTCCTCTCATACGGTATGTCACCTACGAGTGACATTTGGCTCATTATGTGATATGTGATATGTAAGTCCTACTAAGTAGTAGTCGAGTAATGGTATTCCTATTATGTGTTTTGAAAGAATGTGTAAGCGCTTACATGATATGTGATTTGATAAGATTATGATTTTGATTGATCACAGCATATCATACATATGCATTGTGTACATATATGTATTTGTATTTGATATATGAAAAACTAGTATGCTTACTGAGTTTTATACTCATTATAGTTTATGGTGATTTCAGGTAAATAAGGTACATGTGTGCTTAGCGGATTTGGCAAGGCTTCTGCTGTTCCTTGGGTTCCCTAAGTTGTTAGGTTGCTAAGTGTTTCATTTGGGGACACGTGGGATAAAATATTTGATTTGTCCATGTTGAATAAATACTTATGTATTATTTTATTGTGTGTGGTTGGATTTAGTTTAAGTTTCACCAAGTTTAGTAATGGATTGATTTTAAGTAAGAATGTACAATGAATATATTCTGGGCTTCCGGTAACAAAGTTGCTACTGGTGACGTAGTAGAGTGTTAATCTCTGAGAAAACTCTGCGTATCTCCGGTTTACTAATTGTCCCAGTCATAATTCAATTGCTATAATTCTGAAAGAAATTAAAATGAATGTTTAATTATTATTGAATGAATGTAAGTGATGTCGTGTGTCAGATCTTTTGGGTCTGGGGCATGACATGCATTGTAAGTTTCAATGATCATATTATCACATGCAAGCACATAGTACTAGTTGTAACACTTTTCTGAGAAAAATAGAGTTTTATATGGTTCCAAAGTTCCCCAATTAAAACATATTCAATAAGGGTATTTTTGCCAAAGATTGTCCAAGCACCATGATGAAAGATAAGGCTTGCCGAGGTGTTGATTCTCAGGTTGAGACACCTTGGAAATGTTGCCTTAGTACTACGGCGAAACTTCATCTTCACTGCAGTATCGAGTCTTGAGTTTTGAACTCTAAACTTCCCCTCCGTACCGCAGTGAGACTTCCTCCTCGCTGCAGCACTGAGCTTTTATGCACCATTTTCTTCACTTTGCTTTGTTTGAGTCCAAATTCAGCTATTTTGCTTTATTTGTATTTCATATTTGTAAGTTCAAACTCTATAGAATCATCATAAAACACATAAATAGCCAATAAATTACTCAAATTAGGACAATTTGCAAGTCAAATAGGATCAAATATTGTACATTGATTTACCCTTATCAATAGGTTGTAACAAATGAAGTGATAAAGAGAGAAATGAAAGACAAAATAAAATAATTAAATTATAAGTACCATGTTTAAGCTCCAATCATCAAATCAATTGTACTATCAAAGGTAATTTTGATATTGTATGGTTTTAAATATGTTTAAAATTTAAATTTTAATGAAAAAGTATCTAACAATTTGGTATTGGTGCTTATTTTTGAAGTTTATGGGGATTATCGATATTTAACTTTACTTTAAAGGTATTGTTGATAATATCCTTAATGTTGGAATTTTGGTGATTCAAAATTATGTTTGTGCATTATTTTAAGTTGGAGACTAATGAAGAGTTAACATGAGAGCAAATATGCATTAGACGTACAAAAAAGGACGAAAACAGAGAGTTAGAAGTGAGGAAGGGTGCGATAGCACAAATAAAGAAATTTCCAGGTATGGCGCCGCAGAGCCAAGGATAAAACCCTTAGCACCATGGTGCTGAAAGTATAGTACAACAACATCCAATTTCGGTAGTTTGTTTTTAAGATGACTTTATTAGTTTGAGTTAATTTTGGACTCTATAAACATGTAGACTCTTATTCTAACTAGATTTAAGGTTTATAGGGAAGTTTTAAAGCCTATATAAATCCTTGCAACCTTTTAGAATAATCAAACATTAGAGAGAAACTCTAAGAGAGAAAATATAGAGCTAGAAAGCCTTGAGCGCGTAGTGCACAAGAGAGTATTATAGGATTGCTTAAGATCTGAGTGATTAAAAATGCACTAATAGATCATTGAGAGCTCAACTATTGATTGTATTCATTAATAATGTAATATCCAATCTCTATTAGTTGTGTAGGTGCCTAGATTTTGGTATAAAGTGATAAAGAAATCGTAGGGTTACCCAATTTTAATCCTATTAGAAATATTTTTTTATGGTTTGCGTGAGGGGTATTAGACCTAAATTGATAATTTCACAGTCGATTGGGGAGTTGGACAGTCATGGAATATTTTTGGAATTTTTTTTATTGGCTTGGAAAAGGAAACTTTAATTTAACACATGGATTTTCATATAAGTGTTATGCATGGAACAAGCCTTTATTAAGAAACACAATCCATACCTTTTCAAATGAACCAATGAGGAATAAGCTCATGGATTGCCAAGCTAAAAGTGTAATTTGGTTAGTTTGACTAGTTTAGTCAAATAGTTAGAAATAGACCAATCATATGCCTTTATTTCTAACCAATGGTATATTTGATATTTAGAGTTTAGTTGAGGGGCAAATTTGACATTTTAGAAGGCCTTATATAAAGTGAATAGGTGCTGGATAATTGGTCTAAAATGAAAAGCAAAAATTGAGACAAAAAGAGGAGATTTTTGACAAATTGCAGACAAAAGAGGCGAGACTTGCATAACCATTTCCAGCAATAAAATTCAAGGCTTTTTCATGATGTTCCATCTATGATCAAGCTAAAATCAAGCTAAGCTCAAGTTCTTAAGGTTAAATAGATCATGCACTAGTGAAAATTCCAAGGAAAAAAGGTAAGAAAAACACTATTTAGTGATGGTGGTATATGATTTTTCAAGGTTACTTTAATTAATGTCTTTGTTTGAATTATTAACTTAGATTTGAGTTGAATTCAAGCTTGGAGCTCAAAGGAGACACCAAACTAAAGGAATTAATAAAGTATGAATTAGGGTTTGGTGTGATTTTGATGTAGAGACTTCAATTGAATGTGATTAGGGTATTAGAATTAAATTGACATGATTTGAATGTCATTGGAACAAGAAATTGAGAAAAGGAATGTGTTCAGTGGAAGTGGTGAATTCGGCCACTATAAGGATTTTAAGGTTTGAGTTGTGTTTTGATTGAATTGTATTGCATGAATGCTATTTTATATTAATTGAATGTATATGGATAATGAAAAATCAAGAATGAAGTAAAGAGGACATAATTGTTTATTCTTAGTAAGATGAAAGGCAATCATGTCTAATCGAATTTATAGAGGGTTCAGTAATTTTATGGCTTCGGATAGTAAATTAAACAAGAATGAATGACTATGTAAATGAAAAATAGAAAATAAAGTCCATCCGGGCTTTGTAAGCCAATTAGGGCACTTACTAGTTTAGGTGTAATTTTAGCATTAGTAAATATTTTAAATGTCAAATGTGGCATGTAGGTGAAGGAAACTGAGAGTGGTAAAGAAAAAACATTTTCGAAGAAGAATTGAGCTTGGAGTGTATGGTGAGTAAAAATATGCAATTGTTTATCTTTCGTTTAATATGTTTTAGCATAATTGAATTTTATGTCTTTATGTGATCTTAAATGCATAAGTATGATTTACAGTTTTTATATATTGTTATTATAATGAATTTCTATATTCAGCTTTGAGAAACAGTTTTTAAAATTATTAAATTAGTTTTCAAAAGGCATTGGTACTCTCGAATTTATAGTGTGGTGATAGTTTAAGACCCGGTCGGTATGCCCCGTATGTATGGGCAAGTATTTTAGCATTTGTAGGCAATGTAAAATTCTACTACATAGTCAGTGAGATGTCTTTAGATGTAATAATAGGTGTTGCTAGTTTAGACACCATGTGACCTACTCACGTGTGCGGTGCTAATTTAGTCGCTGTGTGAGTATAGAGTTTTAGGGTTACCATTTGGTACAGTTTAGAAAAAAAAATAGTCAAGCGAGAGTTTTAGCAGTTTTTGAGTTATCAACCACATATCAATGTATATATATATATATTAGTTACTATATTTTACAAATTCTGGGAATTGTTTACAAAAATTATTAATAAAAAATCGCTCAGTAGGATTTTATCAGCATATGACATTTAGAACCATTTTATAGTTTTATAATAGTTTGAAAAAGCATGTTTTAGGCATTTTTTAAGAATTTAATATTTATATAGAATCTTATTTTTATTGAAAATCTTAAAAGCACTCATTGAGCTCCTTTAGCTCACTCATTTTGTATTTTATATTTTCTAAAACATTTTCTATGTGCAGGCTTCGGTACACGCATTACTGGACACCCTATAGTAGATTAATGGGCCAAGTCAGACGATCATTTTGTAAATCATTTAACACATTTTAATTTTTTACATAGTAGTTATAGACTTTGTACATCTCGTAAATATGTTTTGAACAAACGAGAAATGGTTTCTATAATATAGTGACAACTTTAACTTTTCCTTAGTATGTTAATTTTGTTATAAATTAATTTTTGTGGATTGGAATAAAATTATTATGTTGAGTTGGGATTTTTTGAAAGGACTGGAGGTCTTATTTGAAAGTTGATAAAACTGTTTGAAATAGAAATGTGATTTTCATTGCAGGTTTTGTGTTTTTGGGTTTTGAAACAGAGAAAACTCTGTCCGTTTTTTTTCAAAAATTGATAAAATATCCTCATTGATATTTCAGGATTTAGTTAGTAATAGCAAAAATTAAAAAGGGTTCGCCTCGTAGAAATTTCATAATTTTGGTAGTTAGACTCTGAGGAACTTTCATTGGGGTAGCCGATAAGGCTTACCAGGATCTTCAGTAAATGTTTCTGGGGCGGGTGATGTTAGATAATCTCTTGAGACAGATCTTTTTTATGTTTTGAGTTCTTTATGAACTAATAAAAGAAGTTAAGATCTTGTGATCTACTATGGACGTAAGTGTTTGTTACCGAATCGTGTTACTTTTTTGTGTGATTGTTCATCTTTTTATCTTGATCTTTTCTTATTTTTGGTTACTTGTAATTGAAGTTTTTTGCAAAATGCTTAGAATGTTTTTAAAGTGCACATTAAAACCCCAACAAGTTGTATTAGAACCAAGGTTAAAGATATAACCTTTGTGGTATATCAAAGAACATAAGTTATTCATCTATAATAACTTACAAATATAAAGTTGAAAATTTCTATGAGCAAAATGATTTCAATCTACGAAAGAACAATGTTATGGCTCTATTGGTGAGTTAAGAGTTAGATTCAGCCCTTGAAGAAACTTAAGCAACAACTAATCTGAATTCGAGAAAGATAGAGAAACCATTCAGAAGAAAGCCTATAGTACTATAGTTTTGTCATTAAGTAATGAAGTTCTGAGAGAGGTGGCCATAGAGAAAATGATAATAGATTTTTGGAAGAAGCATGATGCCCTCTCTGTGGTGAAGTCTTTGGCAAATCATCTATATGTTAAGAAAAAGTTGTATTAGTTATCTACGGTTGAAGGAATTTTAATTCAGACCATATTACCATATTTAACAAGATAATCATAAATCTTAATACGATTGACATTAAGATTGAAGATGAAGATAAGACAATTATCTTATTGTGTTCTCTACCTCTAAGTTATAAGCAATTCATGGACACACTTATGTATGCAGAGAGACTTCAACGATGAGTAATGTTAAGGCCTCATTGAACTAAAAAGAATTAGGGACAAGATCTGAGTCTGGTAGTGCAACAAGTTTGGTTGTAAGGAGAAAAGATGGAAGAACAATTAATTAAATGGCAGATCTAAGAAGTGTTATCATAGTTAGAGAGTAGGGCACTTGATAAGGGATTATCTAGAAAGAAATAAAGGTGAAGATGTTACAATAGTTTGTAAGGATGATTATGAGGTTACAAAATACTCGGTAGCTTTTGATAGAAAGTATGTTAATAAATGGATACTTGATTTTGGCTGTAGTTGCCATATGTGTCCTGATAAATCTTTTGTCAATTATAAATCTATTTGGGGTAGAAAATTACTAATGGGTAATTATATGGCTAGTGAATTCATAGAGATTGGTAATATAAAGATGAAAATGTTTAGTGAAAAAGTAAAAGAGTTGCTAGGTATGAGATTTGTTTCTGATCTCATCAAAACTTAGCATCCCTATAAGTGCTACATCAAACAGGATATTCAATCAAGACAAAAGAAGGAATATTAAAGATTTGGAAAAGATTTGTGGGTGAGAACCATAGTTGAGGCTAAGTGCTTGATGGAATGCTATGCATGGATCATAAGCTTATCTCTAGAATTTTATTTTAATAAATAATATTCAAAAATACTTTTGTGATATTATTTATCCCTAAGGTTAAACTTTTTTCTTTAGAATTACTGCTTATAGCTATAAAACTTTCTAAAATATAATTTTAGAGCATTAAGATATATTACTCATCTAAATGAGCTAATAGATCCCATATCTATGTGCACCGGACTCCATTAGCATCGGACCATACCCAGCGGCACCTAGCAGTTAGACCATGAAAGATTTCTAACATATGTGAAACCAAAATTTAGTGGATCACTCATAAGCCCACCGTGGCAATTATGTCAAAGGACCACAAATACTACTCAACTCGAAAGACCCTTCATTGACGGCTTTATGAGATGTCTATTGGAGGTCTTCGTGAGTCTGTTTAGTATTCAGTCCTTACTGAATACTTGTATCTCTATACGAGCTTTCCACTAAACTCATAGTGTGCTAAGACTAACCATCTAGACCATCCAAATGTATACATACACTAATCTATATATTATAAGGTCTTCACTGATAGACCCGTATCAATGAAGATAGATAATAACATATTATTTGAGAACATAGTTATATATTGATATTTCCTAGCACTATTTGTAACTCTTTACAACTGCATCATTACTAATATATTCTAAGGTCTTTGTCTCATTTCAGACAAGACTCTAACTCTTTAGATATCGCTGACTCTTATAATCTGATAACTCTTATCAGTGCCAACTCTTAACATTTATAACTCTTGGC
This sequence comes from Ailanthus altissimus, assembly GCA_946807835.1. Taxonomy (NCBI): domain Eukaryota; kingdom Viridiplantae; phylum Streptophyta; class Magnoliopsida; order Sapindales; family Simaroubaceae; genus Ailanthus; species Ailanthus altissimus. The sequence continues at coordinate 13,016,518 of OX327712.1, read as the reverse complement.
ATTACTAATTCTTAGTGCTAATCTAAACTCCTTTAGACTAGATTTAAACTCTTTCAGATCATACAATATTTGAAATGTTACAAGCATCTTACCATATATAAAATATAATTAGCGATTTAATAAAATGATAATACTAGTATAAATATTAAACAAATATTCATAGATAAAGGATGACACGTAAGCACAAATCCTAACAACTCCCACTTGCTTTAATGCCATTCACAATAGTATTGAATGCCCATTAACTCCGCATGTCTTTCAAATACTTTTGGTATTAAGACTTTAGTAAGTGGGTTCGATATATTATTTATAAAGTCTACTCTACAAACTATTACATCTTCTTTAACCAAGATTTCTCTAATGATATAGTATTTTCTTTCCACATGCTTAGACTTGTGATGTGCTCTCAACTCTTTAGCTTATGCAATAACTCCGTTGTTGTCACAAATGGTATAGGATTCATTACACTTGGAACTATTCCAAGTTTAGTGACAAATTTACATATCCACACCACTTCTTTTACTTCTTCTAAAGCTGTAATATATTCTACCTCTGTTGTGGAATCAGTTGTGGATGACTGTTTACTGCTCTTTCAACTAACTATAACCCCATTGAGAATTAATACATACCCAGATGTAGACTTTCTATCATCTAGATCAAACTAGAAGTCTGGATCTGTGTATCTTTTGACTTGTAAGTCACTTTCTTCATGTATCAGAAACTTGTCCTTAGTACCCTTAAGATATTTGAGGATATGTTTCATAGCCATCCAATGGCCTTTGCCTGGATTAGACTGATACTGACTTATAACACTTATAGCAATACTAATGTCAAGTCTCGTATACATCATGGCATACATCAAGCTTCCTACAGCTAATGCATATGGTATGTCAGACATTCTAACTTTTTCATCATCACTTTGAGGACCCATCTTCCTTGAAAGATGAATGCCATATCTAAAAGGTATATTAAATGTTTTACAGTTACTAAAATTATACCTTTTTAAGATATTATCTATATACGCTAATTGAAAAAGTCCTATAAGCCTCCTATAAAGCTTTATACCCAATCTATAGGAAGCCTCTCTCAAATCCTTTATAGAGAAATTCTTATTAAGGTAATTTTTGACTGACTGTAACATACCAATATCATTTTCGATAATGAGTATGTCTTCTACATAAAGAATCAAGGATACTACCATACTCCCACTACTTTTTTTATACACACATGATTCTTCTTCGTTCTTGATGAAACCAAACCCTCTGATTACTTCATCAAAATGAAGATTCCAACTTCGGGAAACCTGCCTAAGTCTATAAATAGACTTCTTCAGTTTGCATAATAAACCAGAAGTTTAGCTATATATAAAACCTTTAGGTTGTTCCATATAGATCTCTTCTTCAAGATATCCATTTAAGAACTTCGTTTTTACATCTATTTGCCAAATTTCATAGTCATAATATACAACAATTGCCAGTATAATTTGAATTAAATTAAGCATCGCTACTGGTGAGAAGGGTTCCTCAAAATTGATTTTAGATCATTGAGTATAATGTTTTGCCACTAGACAAGTCTTGAAAGTCTCTACTTTTCTATCAGGCCCATGCTTCTGCTTGTTAATTCATTTACAACTGATAGGAAAAATTCCTTCAAAAAGCTCAACCAAGTCCCAGACTTGATTGTAATGCATTGAGTTAATCTTGAATTTCATGGCCTCTTGCTATTTTTCTGAATCAATGTTCAACATCGCCTCTCTATAAGTCCAACGATCTTTTTCTTCAATTAAGAAAACACCAAGAGCACCTTCAAGTATCGAACAATACCTGTCAGGTGGCCTTAATATCCTTTCTAACTTAGGTGGAGGGTATGTCAATGGTATTCTTCTCTATTGAGCATGAGGTTCCATCGTTGGTTCATTTACATCTTGATTGAGTTCATCTAATTTAATCTTTCTATAATCTCCACAATCCACAAGAAACCTTTTCTCTAGAAAAGTGGTATTCGATCAATGAACACATTTTCTTCCTCAGGATCTTAGAATTGGTATCCCATTGAATTCAAGGATATTCAATGAACTGATAGTTGTATCATTTAGGTGCAAGTTTATCATATTGTATAACTTTTACATAAGCAAGACAACCAAAAATCTTAATATATTTAAGACTCAGTTTTCTTCCATTCTACATCTCGTAAGAAGTAGAAGGAACAACTTTCTATGGAACTCTGTTCAATATATGAGCATTAGTTTCTAGAGCATAGCCTCATAGATATTCAGGGAGATCGGTGAAGCTTATCATTGATTGAACCATATCCAATAAAGTCTGATTCATTCTCTCTAAAATACCATTGTGTTGTAGAGTACTTGAAGAACTATACTAAGCGAGAATTCTATTCTCCTTTAAATAATTCAAACATTCATTGCTTATGTATTCACCACATCAATCTAATTGAAGGCATTTGATATACATTCCGATTTGTTTCTCTACTTCGATTCAAAACTCTTTAAACTTTTTAAAAGTTTCTAACTTGTGTTTTATAAGAAACACATATCCATATCGTGATAGATCTTTAATAAAGATAACGAAGTATCAAAAAGCACTAATTATAGTGTGATTCATTGGACCACATACATCACTATGTACAAGTTCTAATAAATTAATGGCACAGTGTTCACCGCCAATAAATAGAGCTTTGGTCATTTTCCTTTGAATACAAGATTCACAAACTGGATAAGGCTTTATAGTTAGATCAAATATCTGACCATCATTATCAGACGGGTTAGGAGTCGCACACCTATATGACCTAATCTCATATGCCATAATTTCGTATCATTTAAAGTTCCCAAGTTGTTATCAATATTCACCTGTACATTCATGAAATTTCCTACTGTATCTAATATATAATGGCCATTAATTAACTGACATTCAGTTAATAAAATATTACCTAGATTATATAAACATAAGGAACGGTTTTGAAAATATAACATATGATATCCTTAATTGTCCAATATAAGAATGGAAATAATTTTCCGGATAATGTTTGGCAGGTAATAATAATTATTCAATACAACAATTTGATTATATGGAAGAAATAAATTAAAACATCCAATAGCCTAGACCTGCAGAAAATCTCCATTTCTAACATGAAGCTGTACTTTTCTATGCTGTAACAGTCTAACTTCTTTCAGACCCTGCAGCACGTTGTAGATATGAGAAGGATAAGCAGTATCTAATACCTATCCTTTACTAGCATCAAATGCTAAAGAAATGTCAATGATAGGCAAGTTCATACCTGATGGGTTTTTTTTAATTGTGGCAAGGTATTTTAGGCAGTTCTGCTTCCAATGCCCATCATCGCTGCAATGGAAACATTTTCTTTTTTACTTTGTTCTTATGTTAGGGCTTGGACATGTGTTACTTTTGAGGATCCATTTGGGGTGCATACTTTTCTTTCTTTTTAATCTTCCCCTTGAACTTCTTAGAATTTTTTGGGAAAGAAGATGAAGTACATTGAACATAGATGGTCGTGCCCCATTTGTTTATGCCCTCTTATGCTATTTTTAACATGTTATATAGATCATCATAAGTAGGGGTCAATCCTTGCATGTTGAAGTTTATGATGAATTGTGCAAATGACCCTAGAAGTGATTGGAGAATCAAACTATTCCCCAATATAATGCTCAGTAAGATACCCATAGTTTCTACCCTCTCAATATAAGATATAATCTTGAGGACATGTGGACTTACTGGACTGCCCTCAGGTAGTCTAGCTTGAAAGAAATATTTGACAATCCTGTATATTTCAACTTGATGTCGGTCACCAAATAACTCTTTCAAGTGGAGCATTATACTCTCAGCATTGTATATGTGGACATGATCCCTTTGGAGTTTCATAAACATTGAGACGAAAATGTACAATTTGACTTTCAAATCATCATCTAATAATTTTTAATATTTCTCATTTTCTTCCAGAGAAGCATCATTAGAATGGCTCAGAGAAGGCGCTGATCAATTACATATCCAAGCTTCTTTAGAATCTAAAACTATTATGAAATTCATAAGCAAGTCAGCATAATTTTTTGCACCTTTGAGTTAGTGTGCATCAAGGATACAAACTAGTGGGTTGCTTGAAGCCATTTGATCTTAACAAGACAAAAAAAGATGTTACGAAATATTTTAATCGCTAATAAATAACATTTAAGATAATGGGTATAACAGTTATATATTTTTTAATCTAAAAATATCCTTCCATTGTTTTACATAATCCCTTTAATCTCTCAAACGGAAAAATGACAGTTTTAGATTCTTTAAACTATACAGTGAGAAGTGGATCCCGTTGGCATTTTACTCTAGCCTCATGTATAGAAATATTGGTCTTTGTAAACTCAAAAGGTAGACAACTCTTGTCAATTACATCTCATATAACTCTAACCACTGATCTTAAATACACCTTATCCTCATACTGTAGCAATATTGGATAAGCGTATTCCAAATTAATTTGCCAATCATCAAATATATGCTACTAGTATAACCCTCACACTGTAGCAATATTGGGCAATACGTTCGCATATATATGCCTCATTTCATGTTTAATCGGTATAGCTTGAATCACCTCGATCAATTTCTAACGTTGTAGCAATATTAAGAAAGATCAAAGTTAATTGTCTAATACCATATTGACAAGACGGATCATTATATAATATTATATGATAATACAATATTATTTAATCTGATTTAGAGAGATTTTCTTAATATAATAATTAAATTTCTTTAATAATTATTATTACCATTAACAATTATAATAAATATTCACTTCTCATATGAATCTAATTTGTAATTTGAATATTTGTTTATGCAAACACAACTAACCCCCACTAATAGAACTCTTATTGTGATTAATAAGCATAAACAAATATATATACAGTATTTAATACAATGATATAACAATTATAATTATATTAAATGAACCTCACGTGTAAAAATTTCAAATTGGAGTGTACTGTTCAGAATGATCAACGTTAAAAGTTGAACGTTATAGCATTATACAATATAATACCCCGGTGTTCAACATTTGAATGCCCCCAGGTTCATCATTACAAATACCTCGGTGTTCGGCCCTTTGAACAGCCCTATTTTAAGCACATTAACGCCCCAACATTACATAACAAAAACCCTAGCATTCATCGATGAACGCCCCTGCTTTCTCTAGTGAATGCCGCAGCATTCATGTTAACACATGAATGCCCCAACGTTCGATTACTAGCACCACGACGTTTTTTTTGACAAACTATTTTTCTACTATTTAAAAACTTCAAAATGCAATTTTCACTATTTTCAGGCATTCTAAACACTTCATGTAACACTCCAACAACCCAGAAACACAATAAACATGCTCTGATACCACTTGTTATCATGTTTTAGGGTGTATACATGTGATTGTATAGATGCTGAAAAAACTAAATACAAGTATCATATACATGATTTCACAACAGAATTAAGCATGTAATCAATATATATATATGTAACTTATATCATTAATAACATAAGATTGCAGAAAACATACATTTGAAGAACTTTGGTGAAAATTTCAATTCCAGATTCTTCTTAGCTCCAACCTTGAGCTCACCTTGAAGTGCACTATTATACAATTCTAGTTCACAACAATCTAGTGGGATTGTGAAGCTAGAATAGCAACAACTGAATTTCCAGCAATAAGATTTTGTTTCTTGAAAGAAAAAATAAGAAGAATTGATTTTTCTTTCTCTCTAGTTTTTCTCACAACCATTTGTTCAAAGAAAAACTCTCCAAAACCAAAAACTCTCTCAATCTTCTCTCAATCCTCTATCTTTTCCACATTTTTGCTTCACACTTGTTAGTCAAAATCAATTCGTATCATTTTTTTTGCTCTAAGTACTTTACAAGTGCTCCATCAAAATTAGGTTAAGTGACTAATTACCAAAACCAAAATTTGGCAGCCATTTTCAATGGTTTAACATAAATGGCCATTAATTTATACAAATGGTGCTCCATCATTAAATTTATGTTTCTCAAACTAGGTAAGTCTTCCATTTAACAATAAAATAACAAATAAATAAAAATTATATTTTATTTATTTAAATAATATTTATTTAACTATTCAAAATATTATATAAATAATTAAATTTATCTTATTTAATTTTACTAACATGGTTAATAGGTGAATTCATGGTGAAACAATTTATGGAACAAAATTATGACACTTCTTAACATCTAATTAGTTAACAACTATTGTCAACTAATTAAATGACGTACTTAACATTTAAGTCTAGACAAGTGCACAATCCGAGTAACTCTGAAATGTATTTTTAGTTTGTTGAAATTTCTAGGATGGAATTGTTCAATCCATAATGCTGTCCCAGTGCATAATAAATACACTTCATATTGTGAAACTCCCTAGGTCTACGCCTGAATTATTATATGAAACTCCTCCATACGTCCGTGAACGATGCCCCACACACACATTACGGATATTACAAGGCAGTGCATTAGACCATACAAGTTGAGGTTATAACATATCGTATAATGTCTCCATCATTTATATTCGGGTAGAGCAAAGATATAGATCAACACCTTCAAATCTTCATATGCTCGATCGTAAGTTTATCTCTAGAATTATATTTCAATAAATAATATTTACAAACAATTTTGTGATATTATGTATCCTTAAGGTTAAACTCTTTTCCTAGAAATTATTGCTGGTGGCCATAAGACTTTTTAAAATATAATCTTAGAGCATTATGATATATTACTCACCCAAATGAGCTGATGGATCTCTTATCTATACACACCGGACTCTATGAGCATCGGACCATATACAACGATATCCAGCGGTCAGACCATAAAAAGTTTCTAACATGTGTGGAACCAAAGTATGGTGGAGCACTCACAAGCCCACCGTGGCACTCATGTCAAAGGACCATGAATATTATTCAACTCAAAAGACACTCCATTAACGCCTTTATAGGATTTCTATTGGAGATCTTCGTGAGTCTGTTCAGTATTCAATCCTTATTAAATTTCTGTATCTCTATACGAGCTTTCGCTAAACTCATAATCTGTTAAGACTAACCATCTAGACCATCTAGATATATACATACACAGATCTATATATTATAAGTTCTTCACTGACAGACCCATATCAGTAAATATAGATCTGGCACATATTATTTGAGAATATATTTGAATAATAACATTTCCTAGCACTATTTGTAACTTTTTACAATTTTGTCATTACTAATCTATTCTCAGGTCTTTGTCCAATTTCAAATAAGGCTCTAACTTTTTAGATATCACCGACTCTTATAACTTGATAACTCTTATCAGTGCTAACTTTTAGCATTTATAAATCTCAGCATTGCTAATTCGTAGCACTGATCTAAACTCTTTTAGACCAAATCTAATCTCTTTTAGATCATACAATGTCTAAAATATTACAATTATTTTACTATATATAAATATAATTAGCGATTTAATGAAATGATAATACTAGTATAAATATTAAACAAACATTCATACATAAAGAGATGACACATAAGCACAAATTTCAATAGCTCTTAGGGTGCTAAATACTAGCTGTGAAGATATTTAGGCACGTAAAAATCTCAATAAATGGTGTCGCTGCTGTAGCTGAATATGATACCTTAGTGGTATTTTCTTAGAGAGCCTAAGTAACGTTTAATTAATTTGATTTTGTTTTCTTCTCTAGGGGATATGAAAATTTTTGTTGTCTATATTTTCTATACCACTTTTTTTTATATTAATTCAAAGACATTTTAATAAATAAGGATTTGTTATTTCACCTTTCAGCAGCTATATATTATTGAATTAATTTTATTTATTAAAATCTCCATGCATATCAAAGTTCATAAACATTGTAAAGACTTATGAATTAGTAAATTACGCAAAAATACAAAAAGGCTTCATTTGAAAACTTTTTGCAATATTTGTTTTCTTAATTTTTGTTTCTTCAATAGCTTTTTTTTAAAAAAAATTTGCAACTAGTTCTCTCTTGATTAAGTCGAATGTTGGCTAAACTTTGTGGCTGGAAAATTTATCCAATTAAAGCATTCTCTATTAGAGTGCCTAATGGGTGCATGCATGTAATAATATGTTAAGTGAGTCATTAATGTATGTCATAAATATATTTGTATAGAAAAATTGAAATCGAATTTCATATTCAACAAACACAAATTAAATGTAAAATTGATTACAATAACAGTTACAAAAAACTCACCTTTAAAGCCTTTGGTGAAGTTTCAATTTTGGAGCTCACTTTGAAGTGATCTCTTGAAAACTTTTAGTCTCCAACTGCTAGTGGGATTAGAGTTGCTAGAATGGTAGCCTTAACAAATTTTTAGCAGCTTTGTTAATCTCTCAAATGCTTGGCCGAATTTCACTTAAAAAATATATGTGCAAATTTTACCCACTTTCACTCATGTGGCCATAATACACACAAAAAAGGACTCAATTGAAACTTTTGTAAAGTATGTTTCCCTTAGCCAATTAACACTTGACACTTGTCCATTAAAAAACAAAGCATAAGCCATACAACAAGCCAAATGTCATACATTAAGCTAATTACAAGCCATGTAATTTTTTATTTTTCACACAAATGGTCATGCATGAATGCCATATATCAACTTTCTATTAGTGAACCACTTTAATTAATAAAATATAAGTTTGACACTTAAACTTTGACAAATGTATTTCCCGAGAGATCTTGAAACGAATTTTACTTTTTAAACTTTTCCTAGATCAAACTGTTCAACCTAGTCTACTATCCATGTGTTCATTGTGTACACTTCATATTATGAGACTCTAGGTTCACACCTATTTGTCTTACAGATCTCTTTCGCAAGTCCATGAATAATGCCCTACACACACACGTAAAACGGTGTTTTGAATTATATAAGTTGAGATTAACCATATATGTATAATCCTTCGATCACCTATATCTTGAAAAAGTATAGATATAGATCATCACCATCAAATCTCTATATGATCGATCATGATTTATCTTCAAATTTGCATTTCCATAAGTAATATCCGTAAAATCTTTTGTGGTATTTTTTTACCCTATGAAAAATTTTTTTTTAGGGTTTCTATTTATGGCCATAAGACTTTCTAAAATATAATTTCAGAGTATTATGATGTACAACTCACCATATGAGCTGACAAGTCTCATATCTATGCACGTCAGTCTCCATAAGCATCAAACTTTACCCAAAGACACCCAAAGGTCAAACTATGAAAGGTGTTTGACATGGGTAAAATCAAGGTATGGTAGATCACTCACAAGCCTACCATTGTGCTCAGGCCAAAGGACCATAATATTACTCAACTCGAGAAAACCCTTATTTAAAAGTTCTATGGGATGTCTATTCAAGGTCCTCATGAATTTATTCAGTACCTAGTCTTTATTAAATACCTGCACACCTATATAAGCTTCCACTAAGCCCATTGCTTGCTAAGATTAAGAGTATGGATAATCCAATATAGACACACACTGATCTAGAAGGTATACCAATCGAATCGTGTTAACAACCATAAATCAAGAACGATGTCTTGAAGAACATATTGCATAATGACATTTCTTAGCACCATTTGCAACTCCTTGAAATTATGTCATTGCTAATATATTCTTAGGTCTTTGTCCTATATTAAACAAGATTTTAACTCTTTCAATACTAACTCTTAGCATTGACCTAAACTTCTTTAGATTTACAATGTTTGAAAAATAACAAGCTTAGTACATATATTAAACATTAACGATTTTATTGCAATGTTCATCGTATAAATATCAAATAATAAATATTCATACAAAATTAGAATGACATGTAAACACCATCTTTAACAACTCCCTCTTTCTCCAATGCTATTCTTGATGATATCTAATGCTTATAACTCCACTTATTTCTCAAACACCCTAGGAGCTAAGGCCTGAGTGAGTGGGTATGCTATATTATCTATAGAATCTATTCTAGATATTATTACATCTCGTCCAGCCAAGATTTCTCTAATTATATGGTATTTTCTCTCCACAAACTTAGACTTTGGTGTGTCATTGGCTGCTTAGCTTAAGCAATTACCTCATTGTTGTCGCAATATAGTAGGATAGGATCCATTGAACTTGGAACTATTTCGAGCTCTACGATAACCTTGATATCTACACTGCTTTCTTTGTAGCTTTTGAAGCCACAATGTATTATGCCTTCGAGGTAGAATTAGTTATGGACATTTGATCAGCATTCTTCCAACTAATTGCGACACCGTTAAAAAGAAGCACATATTTAGATATAGACTTTCTATAATCTAATTCAGACTGAAAGTCTAAATTAGTTTATCCCCTTACTTGTAAGTTACTCTCTCTATAAATTAGAAACTTATCTTTTTTACCTTTAAAGTAATTCGTAATATGTTTCATCAATTAAGAAAACCTCAAAGGCATCTTTAGGTATTATATTATACCTAACAAACAGCCTTGAGATCCTTTCTGACCTACCTGAAGGTTATGTCAAAGATATCTCACTCGATTGAGCCTAAGGTTCCACATTAGTTTATAAACTTATAGATTGACTTCATCAAGTTCAATCTTTTTACAATCCCCATAATTTGTAAGAAACTGCTTTTTTAGAAAAGTAGCATTATAAGCAACACACATTTTGCTTCTCTAGATCATAGAAATGATATTTTATAGAATGTTTAGTATATTTAATGAATCGATACTTTTAGCCCTTGGGTGTAAGTTTATCATACTATGTAACTTTACATAAGCAGGACCACCCAAAATTTTAATATACTTAAGACTTGATTTTCTCCCAGTTTAAATCTTATACGGAGTAGTAGAATAGCAGTGAATAGTAGTTTCTAAAGCATAACTCTATAGATATTTTAGATGATCGATAGAACTCATAATTGATCTGACCATATATAATGAAGTTCGATTCCTCATCTTCGAAATACCATTGTTTTAAGGAGTATCTGAAAGATTATATTAAGTGAGAATCCCATTCTCCTTCAAATAATTTATGAGTTCACCGCCTCGATTTATACATACCAATTTTTTCTCTACCTCTAGAAACTCTTTGAACATTTCAAAAGTTTTAGACTTGTTTCTCATTAGAAAACAATGTTTGTATCATGACAAATCATTGATAAAGATAACGAAGTTCCAAAACCCACTCATAGTAGTGTAATTCATTGGACCATACTATGTACTAATTCTAATAAATCAGTGGTATTGTGTCCAATACCAATAAAAGGATATTTAGTCATCTTCCCTTGAATACAATATTCATAAATTGGATAGGGTTCTATAGAAAGATCTGATATCTGACCATTCTTAACTAGACAAGCTAAATGTCTCATGCCTATATAACTTAATCATATGTGCCACAATTTTATATTATTCAAAGTTTCAAAATTACTATTTGTGTTCACTTGTGTATTCAAGATATTTTTTATTGTATCTAAAATATAATGGCTATTTATCAACTGACACTCAGCTAATAAATCATTATCCACATCATATAAATACGAGGAACTATTATATATAAACACATGATAACCTTCAGTGTCTAATATATAAAAGGGATATAATTTTCCTGATAATGTTTAACACAAAATAACAGTTATATAACATCACCACAAGAGAGAAATAATTGAAAATTTCTAACTGTCCCATTCTGTAGGAAATCTATATTTCCAATACAAAGCCGTATTTATCCATACTGTAGGTGTTTAACTTCCCTTAGACCCTGCAACATATTTTAGGTGTAAGAATAAGAGATGGTGTCTAATATCCACCCAGTATTAGCATTTAATGCTAATGAAATGTCAATGATAGGCAAACATATACCTAAAGGGTTATTCTTGACTATAACAAGGTACCTTGGACAATTATGCTTTCAATGTCCATCTTCACTGTAATGGAAACACATTCCTTTGCCTTTGTTATTCTCTTGTTGCTTGGATATCACTTGTCTCTGAGGACTTGTGGTTTCTTCTTCTTTTTATTTTTACCCTTAGAAATTCTATAAGCTTTTGAGGTAGAAGATGAACACTACTTTGAATGTAGAAGGTTGTACCTCTTTTTGTTGATGTCTTCTTAAGTTGTCATTAATATATTGTACAACTCAACATATGTGGGAGTCTGATGCGATAATTCTATATCATAAATTAAGTGCAAGTATACACTATCGTATGCAAGTAATAAAGAGACTAAATAAGTCGGATGTCGAACCCACATGGATAATTTTTTCTTTTTAACCAATTACTAAAATTATATCTTCCTAATAATTATTCAGATAAATAAAAACCTAAGAATGAATGTAGAAAATATAAAAGTAAAAACACAATGCAAAGAGAATAAGGATATAGCAACGTAGAGAGAACCTAGGATTAATATTATCCCTCAATATGTTTTTTAATGATTAATCTTCTAATATTTAACTCACTTAGTCTTTATTATTGATCAAGACACTAATGTATTCACAAGCCTCTTCCAAGGTCATGCAAGTATACCTTAATTTACCAAATACCTATATTCCTATGGTACTTGTAATAAATTAAGATTCATTAAGATTAGGTCTTATTGATCATACATGCCAATTAGGTATATTCCTATCCTAAATTGAAACTTGCATATGCAACATTGAATGTTACTCTACAATCATGCATCAAATTACCTAGGTCTAAATATTATGATTCCTCTTCCGAGTTTATCAATAATATTACCAATTCATTCACCATATATTGGCCAGATATATTGAAGCATTAAACACAAGTAATTTAAATAATAAATGACTAAGTTTATTAAATACTAAAGGATATGGCAATTTAAGCGCACATATTGAGTTCAAATATTAACCCTAGAAAACAAGTTTAGCTCATGGCTTCAAGAGAACAGCAGTAAAAATAATTATAAATCATGATACAATCATTAGCAAACCGATATAGACGTCGAATTGCTCTTAATTGCGCTGCCTAGGAACTCTTGATGCCGAAGAACGTCTTGTACTTCTCTCTAAAGTTGCTTCAATTAAGCTCTTATTGCTCTCCAAGACTTGTGCTCTATATTCTTGGTGCTCTTGGGTCGTCTTGGATTCATTCTTGAAGGTTGGGAACGAGTGGCTTTATATAGGGATTGATATGAGTTTGAAAATCTCAATTCTCGTCGGACTAAGACTCGTATTACCGCTGGCGCACTATGAATCTGTCGCTGGGGCGACGCGTGAAAAAGCTATTACCGCTGGAGCGGTGGGATCTTGGCGCTGGGGCGCTGCATGAAAACGGCTTCACCGCTGGCGCGGTATGTTGATAGCGCTGGGGCTATATAACGTCGCTGGCGCGGTGACTCATCGGCGCTGGGGTGCTAGACGCGACTTAAGCAGGTCGTTTTTCTTATTTCAATCACTATTTCAGCGCTGGGGCGAAAATACTTGTGGCGCGGGGGCGCTGGACTCATAATTTGAAAACTTTGCATTTTAGTCCCTGTTTTCGCTCCTTTTGCATTCTTTCTTTAAATTTCGTTCAAGTCCCTACAATTAACAATAAAGCACATAAATAGCCATCTATTCTCATAAAATCATAAAATATCAATAATAAAAACATGAGAAAATATATGATAAATTTGCCCTTATCAGAGTCAACCCTTGTATATTGAAGTTCATGATGAATTGTGCAAATGACCCAGACAGAGACTGGAGAATCAAACTATTCCCCAAATTATTGTTTAGAGATGTATCTATAGTCTCCTTCCTCTTTATGTAAGAAATAATCTTTAGTATATAGGGAAAAATTGATTATCTTTAGCCAACCTAAACCGAAAGAATATCTTGGAAACCTTGTATAGATAAACCTATGGTCTATCTCCAATTAGCTCCTTCAGATGGAGTATGATACTACTTGTATTATCTATATGCACATGCTCTCTCTGAAGTTTAGTCGATATTGAGGCGATGATGTATGATTTGACTCTCAAACATCATGAAATCATTTTTGATATGTCTCAAGCTCTTTCAAAGTAGCTTTATCAGAAACACCTTTGGGCATCTTTATGATCCATAATTTATCCAAACTTTTTGGAATCTAGAATAATTTAGCGATTCATCATCCAGTTAGATTAATTTTCAGCACTCTTCTGTTGGTGTACATCAAGTATGCAAACTAATTGATTATTTAAAGCCATCTTGTCTTCACAAGACAAAATGAAGATTTTAGTGGAACATTTCAAAATCATTAAAATAACACTTTAGATCATGGATATAACTATTTTATCTTTTCAATCTAAAAATACCCTCCCACTACTTTACATATTCCCTTTAATCTCTCAAACGAAAAAATGAAAGTTTAAACACTTTAAACTTAACAATGAGAAGTAGACTCAATTGGCATTCTACTCCAGCCCCACATGTTACTAATATTGGCATTTGTAAAATCCAAAAGATAGATAACTCTTGTCAGTTGCATCTCATGCAACTCTTACCACCAATCCTAAATACACATTATCCTTACACTTTAGCAATATTATGTAAGTGTGTTCCAGATTAACTTGTCAATAATCAAATATAAGTTACTGATACTACCCTCACGTTTTAGCAATATTGGGCAATATGTTTATTTATAATTGCTTCATCTCATGTTTAATTAGCATAGTCCAAATCACATTGATCTATCCCTCACATTTTATCAATATTGAGAAAGACTAAGGTAAACATATCTAACACTATATTGAGAAGACAAACCATATATAATATTTTCTCAAAATGAAATACATTTTCAGTTTAATTAAGAGAGATTTTGAAAACTTATCCTCATCTTATGAGGATATGATTTATAATCAAATATTTATTTTACACAAGCACAACTAATTGACCAATAAGATTTTCATTGTGATTAATAGCACAAACAAATGACTCTAATATTTAAAACAATGATATAACAATTATATTATTGCATAAATTAAACATCGCATGTATAGAATGCAAAATAAAGTAAACTGCTTTGGATGCTGCAACATTATGACCTAGAACACCCTAGCATTCCTATGAACGCCTCAGTGCCACAACTTGTTAACACCCTTGCATTATCATATAATACCTCAGCACGACAAAGTACGGCAGCCCCGATTTGTAGTGCTTATAGTGCCCTAGCATAAAAATAAAATGCCCTAACATTAAGCTAATATCACCAACGACCTTGCATCAAACACATAACGCCCCTACAATCATTTTGATGCTCTGAATGCCCCAGTATCATATATCCAATGCCTCAACCTTCATTCAACCACTATGAATGCCCCTGCATTCCCTCGAACAAAGACCTTGTTTTACTTTCTCAACATTTGAAAATGCAATACCTATTGTTCTTAAGCATCCAAAATAACTGAAACACACTCTATTAACTCAGAAAAGCACACAAATATGTTATGATACCATTTTGTTATAGTGCTTAATGCATGCATGAATGTGATAGTGTGTTTATTGAATCATTAATGCATGTTATACATACATTTACACAGCAGAACCGAAATCTAATTCCCATTCAATAAACACATACTAAATCCAAATTAATTACATTAACAGTTGTAGAAAACTCACCCTTGAAGTCTTTGGTAATGTTTTAATTTTAAAGCTTACCTTAAAGTGATCTCTTGAGCAATTATAGTCTCAAATTGCTAATGGGATTAGAGTAACTAGAATGATAGCCTTAACAAATTCCAACATCTTTGTGTCTCTGTCAAATGCTTGACTGAATTTTTCTTAGAGAAGATATGTGCAACTTTTGCTCATTTTCACTCATATGGCTATATCAACACATAAAAGGGACTTAATAGTAACTTTTACAAAGTTTGTTTCCCTTAGCCAATTGACACTTGACATTTTTCCATTAAAGAACAAAGCACAAGCCATGCATAAAGCTAAATGTAACATATTAAACTAGTAACAAGCCATGTAATTTGCCATTTGCTAACTTCTTTTTCCATGCATGATGCTATTTGTCATATAAATGGTCATGCTTGAATGTTATATGTCAACTTTTTATTAGTTAACTACTTTAACTAATAAAATATAGGTTTAACACTTAAAACTTGACACATGTGCTTTTTGAGAGTACATGAAACAAATTTTACTTTTTCAAACTTTCTAAGATCGAACTATTCAACCCAGTTCGCTACCCAATGCTCAACGAGTACACTTCATATTGTAAGACTCTCTAGTTTCACACCAGTTTGTCTTACAAAACTTTTTCGCAAGTTCATGAATGATGCCTCACGTATACTTTTTAAATATTATAGAATGAAACATTGAACCATAAAAGTTAAAGTCAACTATATATGTATGATCCTTCAGTCACTTATATCCTGAAACAATAAAGATATAGATAATCATCGTCAAATCTTTATATGTTTGGCCATGAACTTATCTCCAGATTTATATTTTCGTAAATAATATCTACAAATGCCTTTGCAATATTGTTTAACCCTTTGAAAAACTCTTTTTATGAGTTTTGTTTATGGCCATAAGACTTCTTAAAATACAATCTCGAAATATCAGGATATACAATTCACCCATATGAGCTTATGGATCCCATATCTACATATATCGGACTATATGAGCACCGAACTATATCCAATGACACCCACAAGTTAGACCATGAAAGGTCTTTAACATGCATAGAATCAAAGATAGTAGATCATTCATAAACCCATTGTGGCCTTCAGGCTAAAGGACTATGAATATTACCCAACTCAAGAAAATCTATTATTGATGGCTCTATGGGATGTCTATTGGAGATTCTCACAAGTTTGTTCAATATCCAATCCTTACTGAATAACATGACTATACGAGCTTCTCTAAAGCTCATAGTCTACTAAGGCTAATCGTTTGGACAATCTAAATATAGACACGCTCGATCCATAAGGTATACTAGTTGATTTGTGTTAGTAACCATAAATCAAGAATGATATCTTCAAGAACATACTGTATAATGATATTTCTTAGCACTATTTGTAACTCCTCGCAACTATATCATTACTAATATATCCCTAGGTCTTTGTTCTTCAGACAAGATTCTAACTCTTAACGTGGACCTAAACTTCTTTAGATATACAATGTTTGAAAAGTAACAAGCGTAGAACTATGTATTAAATATTAACGATTTACCGAAATGTTCATTGTACAAATATCAAATAATAAATATTCATACAAAATTGAAATGGCACATAAGCACGATCTCCAATATTCTTATAGGTGGCCTTTTCTCATTCTTGCTATTGAATTATACAGCTTCTACAAGGCTGGAATTTTTTTCATTTTATAGCTCAATCATAGCCTAATTATGTAGGTTTTATGGACGAAAATGTTTCTCCATTTAAAGCTGAAATCATCTTCTCTATAAAGGATCAATCTTCTTTCCTTTTACATATTGGTTTCACACCTTTTCAATTTCTTTTTATTGTAGGAAATTAATTTGTTTAAAGATGAAAATTTTATTTATAGCTAATTGATTTTGTATAGAGGATTAGCTATAAAAAAAAATATTTTACAGCTCTTAACTTTTTGTTTTTTTAGTTTTTTAGGAAACAAATTTGATTTTGTTAACATTTGTTGTCCAACCTCTTTTTTTTCTTTTAGATTGAAGGAAGCTGTTTGCTCTCAAGTGAATTTTGCCTACATACATATCTTCCTTTTCTCTGTTTATAGAGCTTTACAGAGAGAACAAAAGTTGTATTTTTGGAGAGTTTTTATTCTCCTTTGTAAGACATAGATTTCATTTATATCTTATTGCTAGCCTTAGGAATTCTTTTAAGTATTTCTAAGCATTGTGTGTTTACTTAAAATTCTTTAAGAAAAAGAACTCGTTTGTCTTTAGGAGAAGATCAATCTCACACTTTGGAGGGACTCCAACCAAAAGAGAAAAGAAAGTCTTATTTTGTTTAAATCAATTCTTTGTAATATTTTGATAGGTAACTAATAAGTTCAATTTTTAGGTATGGTTCCGTAGAGTAAGAATTTCTTAAACACATTAAAAACGTGTTGTCTTCTTCTTCTTTTTATTTTATATTTTTAAATAATTATTAAAATAATCTTATTTAAATAATTATTTAATAATATTCTTAAAAATATGTCTTTCAAACATCTCCATCTAAAAGCTTACTATCAAAACTAAAAAAATACAGAGAGTAGTTTAGGTTTGATGTGCCCCACCCTAAGTAGGTGAAAATTGATGAACCTACCAGATTAATGAATTAATCCTTCCGACCCGATTAAAACAAGCCCTACTCTAAATGTCCAAATGAAATTGTGCATTTGATGATTTAGGCTAGCTAATAACATGTGTAGAATTGAAGGAAATACCAACTGAATTAATCTTAATTTCTACTTCAATATCATTTCAGGGTACAAGCCAGTAACTTGCACTATATATTAGTATTGTACTATAAATTGCAATTCTTGATAATTGTTTCTCAGTTTGTGGCTCTAATTGGATTTTGTATAGCATGTGTAAACTGTCATTCTGTCAAATTTTTAGAGCCACATAAATCATTTTGACATCAAATTAGCTAGCAAGGTTTGCCAATCGATTATTGATGAAAACCATTAGCGGCATTCACTGGGAAAATATCGATTGACAACAACACAACATGCAAGAAAATATCCTACTTACTGGAGATAAATGCCCTCCATTCAAATATATGTACGCCAATCAAATTTCAATCCCGAAAGTGACTAGTTTGTCTGTTCGTATGTTGAAGATGTGGACATGATCTATTTTACATGTGTCATTCCAGAAAGAAAGTTGATTAATTTCATCCTTTCTTACATATATTTAAGTATTTGTATCTTAAACCATGTGATATTTTGTGTGTGAGTTAACCCTTAAAACTGAAGTTAACTGCTAATGAGTCAAAGCTTGCTATATATGAAAAATCTTGTGGGTTCGATGTTCTAAGTTTGATTATCATAAACAAAATTGCAATAATATTTTCATTGTCTGAGTTTTCGGCTCTGAGTTTTCCTCAGCAATTTTATTAAAAGAAAAAAAATCTATGTTCTCCCAGAAAAAATGATAAACTTCAAATTAGGGATGGCTAATTTTTTCATAGGTACGAGTACTCTTGGATACGAACTCTAAATGGGATAAGGATCGGGTTTAAATTGGATGAAGCTATTTTTTCAACTATTATAATTGTTGTTGTTGGTGTTGTTGTTATTATAATTTTTACATAAAATATAAATCTTATTCCTTCTCACCCCAGTGTGAGCAAGTTTTGAACTCTAAATTCTTTGTTTTACTTAATAAGGTTTGCTAGTTGTGAGGCTAAAACTCAACCTCATATCACCTATCGCACAACTTGCAATATAATTTAGGCGAATGGGCTATAAAATAATAGATTTAACCCATTTTAGATTCGAGCTACTTAACTCACTTGACACTTTTAAAAATATTAATGTTTTTTAATTATTATTTTAAATCGAATTGAGTTGGAAATAAATTTGTAATATTTGAATATGAAAAATCATCAATCTGCTAATAATATATTAAATAGATTATTGGTCAAATCAGTAAAATCTAATCTGATGAACACCCTTATTAAAAGTACTTAAAGTTTATTTTATACTTTATATATGATTACACTACATATAAATTGTTGTACAAATAATTATATCATAGTTATTTGTTAATAATGTTTTTTTGTTTTTTGATTCAGTCCCCTGGGATAAGGCCCAAAATTCTTGTGATTTAACTTACTTTCAAATAATTTTTACTTACTATAAGACTTAAGTATTAATGACTATATATACAGTATTATTTTAAAATAATTTTACTTAACAGTGAATATTAATTTACTAAACACTAAATTTTATTTAGATAACGTGATCTATTTCATAGGACTGTTCCTGACCTTCAGTTAGTGTTTGCACGTATGCATGGACCAGTCTCTTTCAACTTTGTCTGCTAGCTCTTTCAACTTTACAGCCACTCTAACCGTCGAGTCTCTCCCTTCACATCATTTACTTACCTATGCTAGAATAAGCTATGAGAAACCGAACCAACCTAACTCTTAGCATGATACTTATATAAATGAAGGCATTGTAATGAATTGAATTAAGCTCTTCAAAGTGTAAAAGGTTAATATTCGACGCTGCGCAGTTCTTCACCGAAAGAACTTTAAGCACACTTCACCACAACAATGCGGTTCCTCACTGTTCATCAACTGGCTTTCATATTTGGTCTCTTAGGCATGAGTCCTAATTTTTATCTTATCCTTGTTATATTGATTATCTTATTCTTCTTAAATTAAGTTTCTTTAAATTAAGCAATATAAACATCATTCCTTTTGAACACACAATCTATCATTGTTTTGTTCTTGAATTTTACAAGTCAAAATATTGTTACACTTTAAGATGATCTAAAGGTATTCAACGAGTCAAAACCTTTTTCGTCATCCTTTGAATTTGATGGTTGCGCTAATCCAAGGGGGTTCTCACATAGTCTGCTTGGTCGCTTTTCATAAAATTCATCATCAGCTCTTAATTTTGCTTAATGTTATACTTCATAAAATCTTATCAACTAATCATCTTTGCTGTTTTCTTATTTTGCACACAGGTAACATTGTGTCGTTCTTGGTATTCTTGGCGCCAGTGTAAGAGCTTTTGCGTTGAAACAATTCCATATATATATATATATTACTATAATTTTCAATTACATTAATATAAACCAAATTTTCCACCCTGATTTGATCAGGGTTTAAATCTGAGTCCTTTTGTTTCAATGTAAAAGGTTTTACCATTTAACTAAAGCAAAATTCAGTACATATATTTGAACACGATTGCATATAAATTGATCAATTGATTTGCATTAAATTCTATGTTGTAACTTATATAATGGATGCCTAAATGGCTTTCTTTCAGGCCAACGTTTTACAAGATTTACAAGAAGAAGTCATCAGAAGGATATCATTCAATACCATATGTGATTGCACTTTGTAGTGCAATGTTGTTATTATACTATGGTTTCCTCAAAACCAACGCAATCCTGATTATCACCATCAACAGCATTGGATGTGCTATCGAAATTACTTACCTAATATTGTACCTAATATACGCCCCCAAAAAGGAAAAGGTATGTTAGGAACGTTACTACCTGATATTTCAGAACTATCAAAGTTTCTGACTTGAATATTTCTAAACTCTCAGAAATTCACAATCAAGTTGATACTCATTCTCAACATTGGGGCCTTTGGCCTGTTGATGGTGATAATCAATTTTCTAGTAAAGAGGCCCAAGCGAGTCACTGCCGTTGGTTGGGTCTGTGCTGCCTATAACCTTGCCGTGTTCGCATCTCCTTTAAGCATCATGGTAATTCTTAAGCATATAGTCATTCTCCCTCATTCACACGGTTAAAAAAAATAGGCTTTGAAGCTGTGAAATATTGTATAGTATAATTTTTAATATTACTTGCGCATATGATAATTTTTTTAAAAATTTTCCTTAATAATGATCTTTGATTTATGATCTTTGATTTGATATAAATTAATGATACAGAGGCGGGTGATCGTGACCAAAAGTGTAGAGTATATGCCGTTTTTTCTTTCCTTTTTCCTCACACTCTGTGCCACCATGTGGTTCTTCTATGGACTTTTTGTGAAGGATATGTTCATCGCGGTAAGTAACAACATTGTTCATTGTTTGATGCATTTATATATTAATCATGTGAACATTTTTTTTTTTTTTTGTTATCGTATTGTTAAAAATCATCTGGGTTTTTGCATAGCCAGTTACCAAATGTCTTGGGATTTTTGTTTGGAATTGCGCAAATGATCCTATACCTCATATACAAGAACAAGCAGCACAAAGAAACAAATCAAAGACAACAAATTGAGGCAACCAACTTTTACGCAAACGATGATCCACCAGAAACTAACAACCACAGCAAGGCGTTGAGTCATGACAAGGAATTGGAATCAAATGCGAACAATGTCTGATGATCGAAATTTATATGTAGGATTAATCATCTCGTCTACTACAAGGAGTAATAACGAATAAAAGTTCTGAGGTTGACTTTCAAGGCAAAAAACAAAGGATTAGTTTAAGATTGAGAAAAAAGTGAACAATAAGTTCCTCTTCCATATCATGTATTTAGTATCAATTAAGGTACGTACTTAGTGTCTTTTGGGTGATCAACTCAAGTTAATAAATTCATAAGAAATTAGTTTCTAATTTGCATTATAATCCAGAGGAAGGAAGTTATATTAACAAGCATGTATGCCACTGCAGAATATCCGTCCGCTTTTATTTTATTTGAAAATTGGTAATATGTACATCTTCTTTGTTCACTAGTTGTTTGACTGATCATTTAGTGAAATGATTTAAATCCGGACCACAAAATTTCTAAAAAAATCAAGTAGCTACACACGTACATACATCAATGGATAAGAATTCATATATTTATTTATATATTTATGTATGTCTGTATGAATTCTAATTTATTGAATTTGCAACTCTTTCTAAGTAGCAAAATTTTGTTTTTTAGCAATATCTTTTTTGCTAAAAGTTGTATCTTCAAACTAAGAGTTAAAGACATCCTCATCCATGGGTTTGGCCAAATATTTAATTTTATCTTAGTTAGATTAAAAATTTTAATTTTGTTTTAATCCATTAATTTATTGTTATTTATTTTAATGAAAAAGATGATTTTGTTGTTCAATAATATTTTTGTTTTTAATTATTATATCAGTTGCACATAATGATTAAAGTAATTGACACGTTAATAAAAAAATATTATTTAAAGAATATAAAAACATACAGCACGTGCATTAACGGTCTATCTTTATGAGATATAAAGTTACTATTTCATCATTTTTAATAGCCATTCTTTATAGTAGTTTTATAGTGGTTGTGAATAGGGCTAAATTTTTCTTCAATTTAGGTATATATAAATAGACTGAAATTTTTTTTTAACACTAAAATACAACCCCAAAAAGAGTTATAGCAAGCTAAACATTATTCATGCACTTAATCCATTGTACAAATATTGTTAATCAACCCCCAAAAGCCCAAAATCTCATATTTACAACTACTTATATCACGTTAGCCGTACAAAATCACAAAATCAAGCATGCACCAAAGTTTCATCTCCAAATCATTAATTAAGTCCCGTAGCATCTTTGATAGAGTCAATGGATACCTGACCAAATTTAAAAATAGAATTTTTCAATGCAATGTAAGAGCATATGTTGGAGTATTTAAATTTGAAGAAAATATCTAAATATGCTATATTTTAGATGCATACACAGGAGATGTAAATTTTATAACTTTTAGAAGTCCGGGCTTGAGGAGTTCAATGCAAGTGAAGTTTTCATGATAACAGTAGTCACCTTAAGCATAAGAAAAATATATCTAATTCATATGCACCAGATCAACACATATACTTTAGAAGACATTTAAGCAGTAATATCCTGTTATTAAACAATAGCTTTTTATTTTGACAATTATAGTTGTTTTCATGTTAGGATTGGCATCATACATTGTAATTAGTTGAAGAATGTAATGCAAATTAGATTATGAAATAAGATTGCTAATGAAATACTTTAGTTGTTTTTAAGATTGATTACGTCTCGCGACATGGTAGTATTCCTAATCCCTCCAAGAGCTGTGAATATATTCTTAAAATATTTTTTAGATTCTGATGAATGCGATTTAGTCATATATTTTGACCCTATTTTAACTGAGAAAGTTGTCTATTTTGTAATTTCATGCTATTTATGTATTCAAATATTCATTTTATAGGATAAATGATGTAAAGGATGAATGCTAAGGGAATTAGAGTGGAAACATCAAAAACTTGAGTCGAAGAGTGTTAGACATGAAGTGCAAAAAAGTGATGAATGCTCTAACGTTCCTTTTTAATTTGCCAGCATTCATGACAAAGGATATATGCCCTAGCATTCTTAATCACAATGCCCTAGCATTCATGCATGAAGCTAATGTCGGGGCGTGAACATTGTAAACACCACAGTGTGAAATTCATGGCAGGTAATGCCCCCATGTTACAACAATACCATAGCTGCGTTAAGAACGCCACAGTATTAGAGGTAGTGAATGTCGCGTCATTTGGACGATAAAGATGAAGAATGTCCCAATATTATAGAGAAAATGCCGTGGTGTTACCGTTATCACTAGTACTATTAGCGCTTACATTTTGGAAGACATTAGGAGCTTTTGATAGTTTAGCTTCATTTTCCCTTCAAGTTAGATAGTTTGAAATTAAAATTCATCTTTTTAAGTGCCAAACACAACAAATAACACTCAGAATCACTTAGAGAGAATCACCTAAAAGACAACATAATCTAAGAGTTTGTGGCTACAATAAAGTGTCGGGGATCTAATATACGTGAGTGTATTCATGTGCAATTGTGTTTATTATATAAAATATATATCTCATACATATTTAACGCTGCAAAAAAATTAAATCGTACAATAAATAACATATTAACCACATTAATATGTTATAAGGGTTGAGAAATCACCTGATCCTGTTACGTTATATACGTATTTCCTAGGAGTTCACATGGAGACCAACTCGATGTCAGTTCTAGTCACCAACTTGGTGGACTTGGTAAACTAGAAGAGTAGGTTCTTTAATCTAACACGGGATTAACTCTTAACTCAAAAATGGTCAGTTGTGTGTATTCTTCCTTTTCTCTAAAAGAAAAGAAAATGAAAATAGAAGTAATTCACAATTGCTTCTTTTGGCACCACAAAAAAATGAAACAATTTCATTTTTCAATTTTTTTTTCTTATTCTTTTCAGTGCCAAGAAAGAATGAAACAATTTCATCCTCTCTTCCTTCTCCCGTCACACACACAACATCCACTCCTTCACACACCTCATATATATATATATATATATTAAATAATAATATAATATAAAAATAATAAATGGATGACAACTATGTCATCATTTAATATAATAATATATAATATAATATTATAATGAGATATTTTAATTATTTAACAATTAAATAATCAAGGTGTGAAATTTCCATTTTGCCCTTCATAAATAATTATCAAGTCTACCCTTTAGTGGGTCTCACCAAATTTCACATTTGGGTAAACTTAAACGAGGGTCCACAATGCGCCACATGTCATTATACAATTAGTAAATAATAATTAATTAATTAATTAATTAATTATTATATTTAATACTTAAATACAAATACGTACGTATTTCTATGGTGGTGATGGATATTGTTAAATTAAACAATTTAATCTGACATACTATCTCAGTGCACAACGAGTACACTTTATATAACGAGACTCTCTAAGTCCATACCCGATTCGTCAAATGAAACTATTCTATTAGTCTGTGAACATTGCCCCACGCACACGTCATGGATATACAAATTAGTGCGTTGAACTATACGAGTTGAGGTTACAATGTATACGTATAGTCCTTCTGTCATGATATCCTAGATGTGCGGGGATATAGATTATCACCATCAAATTTTCATGTGTTCATCCATGTTATATCCTCAGACTTGTATCTCACTGAACAATATATGCAAACTCCTTTGCCATATTATTCCACTCCTGACAAAAACTCTTTCTCGGGATAAATGCTTGTAGCCACAAGACTTTCTGAGATATAGTCTCGAAGCGTCTGGATATCTAACTCCCTATGCGAGTTGACGGATCACATATCTGTACACATTAGACTCCATAAGCATCGGACCATACCTAGCGGTCACACTATGAAAGGTCTGTGATACACATGGAACTAAAGTATAGTAGATCACTTACAAGCCCACTATGGTACTCAGGTCAAAGGACCACGTATACTACTCAACTCGAGAGGACCCTCCGTTGATAGCTTACATAGGGTGTCTATCAGAGGCCCTCGTGAATTTATCTTATATCTAGTCTTAATTGGATACCTATATATCAATACGAGCTCCAAACTCACAGTCGACTAGGAACGACCATCTATACCTTATAGGTATGACATATGCTGATCTATATAAAAGTATCCGCTGACAGACCTGCATTAGAAGAAATAGATCAAAAACAATATTCGAGGACATATTTGCACAACTGACATTTTCTAGCACCTGATTGCAACTCTTGTAACTATGTAATTATTAGTATATTCCCGGGTCTATGTCCTATTATAAATACGGCTCAAACTCTTAGAACTTCGCTGAGTATTATAACCAGTTAACAATTAGCTGTGCTAACATTTAGAATTTATATCTTTTAGCGTGGCTAACTATAGGCCCTTATCTAAACTCCTTTAGATATGATCCGAACTCCTTCAGATAATACAATGTCTGTAATGTTACATTGCATAGTACCAATTAGATAAGTATTAGCAATTTAATGAGAATGTACATTTGTATAAATACACAAGTATATGTACATTCAGAGATGACACATAAGTACCAACCCTAACATAAAGATCATTCAACCAAGACCAAGAACTGATTGGAATTCTCATCATTTGCATTTTATGGGATTGGTTGTACTATAATTTTTATTGTTTTTGGTCATTTTTCTTTTATTATGTTGAACTAAACTTATTGTCTAGGAGGATAGTTTTGAACCCAATATATGGTTTTGAATATTTTTATCCTTGAAATTTATGAACTTAGTTTGTTATTCAATTTATGTATTCTTAATTCTTTTAACTAAGCTGACTAGTTGTTTAATAACGTTTGGTACATTAAGATAAATTTAGAAAATGTATCTTAGTGTAAAGCATATGATAAATTGATGCATGATTATAACATAGTAGTTGTGAGTTTCAAACTAGAATAGGATATACCTAATTGGTATGCATGTTATTATAACTTATGGTTAATGAATCTTGGCTTAATTGCTCGATTATTGGAAGAGGCTTGCGATGAGTGTTGTATTATAACCAATAACTAAACTAAAGGACTAGCATTCAGGATAACAACATTAGTAAAACATATTGGGGGATAACTATAGCCATAGATATTCTCATCCATTAATTTTATAATGTCTTTGCTTGTCCATTTAAGGTTAATTAGTTAGTATTATTTTTATTTTTTATTTGTAATTTAACACATCAATTGTTTGGATAAAATAAGGGGATACATTTTAGTAATTGGTTCAAAAATACATATAAACTCCTTATAGGACGATACTCTACTCATCAACTATTATTTATTATGATAGCGAGCACTTGTACTTGGTAATCACTTGATAGAATCTCTAAAACATTTGTTGTCGTATCTACAGCTCTTGAGCTTAGAGGCACATTGGAATTTGTCTTGGCATTGGTTGCAAAATTTGGTCCCTGCCAAATGAATAACTAAATTATGTTCTGGTCAGTAAAAAATTAGCATGACTAACCAATTGAAATACATATTACCTGGCTTGTAAAAGGTTGAAACTTACAGCTCCTTTTATTGTGGCCAAATGATTGCACTTACCAGATCTAATATGGACTCTCTTGCTCACATTTTTCTTTTCTAACCTTTTTTTGGTCGTTTTTTTTACTAGACTTAGGCCTGTCAATCTTCTTCATGATTTCAGTTTGTTGAATTTGTTGAAGATGATGCTTAAATGCCATTTTATTTTCTATGAATATTTATTGTTAAATATTTATACAATAAATTTTTTAATAAATCGTTAATATTTAATTACATGGTACTAAGCTTGTCACTATCCAAACATTTAAAAGGAGTTTAATTTGATCTAGAAGTGTTTGGGTTAACGCTAAATGTTAGCATTTTAAGAATTAGAACCTTGTTTGGAATATAACAAAGAACTAAGAATATATTAATAATAACATAGCTGCAAGTTGTAAAATGTGCTAGAAAATGTTATTATGCAGTATGTTCTCATAAATATTGTTCCTAATCTCTGTTTATTGATATTGGTCGATCGATAAACCTTTCAAATTAATGTATATGTATATATGAATTACCTAAATGATTAGTCTTAGCAAATTGTAGGCTTAGTGGAAGCTCGTAATAGGCATGCGACTATTCAGTGAGGACTGGGTACTGAACAAACTCACGAGAAAATCTAATAAACATCTCGTAAAGTCATAAATGAAAAGTGTTCTCGAGTTCAGTAGTATTCGTGGTGCTTTGACTTGAGCGTCATGGTAGGCTTGTTAGTGACCAACCATTCTTTGATTCCTCTCATGTCGGAGATAATTCATAGTCTGACCTCTAGCTATCTTTGGGTATGGTCTGATACTCATGGGGATCAGTATGTGTAGATATGAGATCAGTCAACTTATATGGACAAATTGTATATTATGATGCTCCAAGATTATATTTTAGAAAGTCTTATGGTCACAAGCATAAACCCTGAAAAAGAGTTTTTCGTAGGTTAAACAATATCACAAAAAATTTTGTGGACGTTGTTTACAGTAATATAAATCTGGAGATAAGTTCATGGTCGAGTATACAAAGGTTTTATGGTGATGATTTGTATCTCTGTTCTTCTAAGATATACGTGATGAAAAGATTATGCATGGTCATATGTGTAATAAATAGCACTTTGCATGGAAAAGCAAGCCTATCAAATGGCAAAAGAAATGGACATTTGGCTTAGTGCATGTGATGCATGAAGGACATGTGTCCTTGCAAAAGTCAAAAGAAATAAATCAAATGCAAAACCTACATTTGGTTTTAAATAAAGAATCCTACTGGAAAGTTTTAAGGTTGGCATTCTAAATTATCATCCTCACCAGTTGTTGAGGACTAAAATTGTTATTTGATTTACTTTCGTGTGAAACTCATAAATTTATTTACATCGAATCGTCTTCAAGGGTAAGTTTTTGAACTTGTTGATGTAACAAGATTTCAATTCAGTATGTATTTATTGAATAGGAGATTATAATTTATTCTGCTGCAATATATGTATAAGATGCATTGTTTAATTAAGCAATTTAATAAAAAATTTAAGCCTTTCAACTATTGATTAATTAGATTGATTAAGCTGAATGAATGACACCAACATATAAATGACTGTCTCTTTCATATAACTAATACAAGGTAAATATGCTTGTATGGGATGCCACTTATTTAGTAAGCATAATAGTCACATGTCTTCTTTTCCAAATCAACAATAAAAGTCTGGTAACAATCCATAACTTTAAACTCAATCCAAATAGCATTTGTTGTCTTCTCTAACTTAAACTTTTCTTGATTGATCCAACCTTCTTTACACTGATTATGGTAGTGCTCCTTTCCATTGTAGTCCTTTTTTATTCCTTTTTCTTAATCTCTTAATTATTTTTTTTTTCTTATGAACTCCAAAAAATTCAAAACAGATGTGCCTATGTGATCATTTAACTAATTGTTTCATTATTTTATCATGTTGCTGGTCATACAATCACGTTTTACACCACTAGTTTAGCTTAATATATTCTAGGTAGTTGTAAGCTTCCACATTAGGCCTCTTAATCTTACTCGTTGCTTTATTGAAGACTAATTTCTTAATAGCCCTTGGTTTCTCTTAAAATAAAGACCTAAATCTCTAACTAGGCCATTATTTTTGGAAATTGGACTTGCATAAATTCTGCTTGGGGATCCAGGCCAATGATTTGCTAATACTTGCAGTATCCTTTTTTGTTTGTCAGTTATAAAAGTAATTAACTGGTCATCACTAATGTCAAGATATTGTCTAAGTATTTCTACTAATTAAGTGTTGTATGTCAATTCTTAATCTTAACCACACATATTACTAGTGGGAAAATTCCATTATTCCCATTTAAGCTCACAACAAATAATAAAATGACTCGATAAAGGCATTTCAAATGACACCAATCTAGTCCTATAAACCTTCTACAACTGTGAAGGAAACCATATCTTAAAGTTAAAAAATTGTATATAAATTTCTTAATTCTAACTAGACCATCTTTAATACTCACACATCAAATTGCATTTTAACTAGGATACCAGGGTTCCTTTCTATCAACACGTGTGCGTAATCCCTTAGCTTTTGATATGATAAGCTATAATCCTTATTGGTTTATCTAATATTCTCCTTCTAACTTTGGAAATCCTTTTTATACTATAATGTATACAATCATTTGCGTTAACTCATTCTTTATTACCTTATATGGCATTTTTGGGTTACTTCTTATGGCATTAACAAACTGTGAAGTAATTCATGCACAAGTTGATTTCTTTTATATTATATGCCTTATCACAATTATGTTATTCTTGTAATTTTTGTATTATGAATACAATTCTAGATTTCTCCTTTGCCACATAAGAACCATGGGCATTTTGCCTACTTATATTTACCCTTAAAACTCTATAAGTCATTTTTAATTTAAATCACTTTGAAACCTTCACTGAGACTATTTCTTTAAGGCACCTCTAAAGTGCTTAACTCCATCAAACTCATGTTTAATATGCAAGTTAGCTTCTTCTTCGTGACCTTGGTGAAAATAATATTTGCCACTGACTTTCTAATATCTTTGATTGTAGAGTCTTCATTTAATGTGAGAATAATGGATTGTCTCTATCATCTGACTAGTAGCTTGATAATTGATGGTTTACTGCATTATCATTATCACTCAATTGATCATTCCCTTTATCTTAAAAATTGTCTTTAGTACTGATATCATCCGAAGACACTTCTTCCTCTTGGTCATTGTTTGATAAGAATTCTTACTCCTTAGAAATGTTAAGCTATGCTGAAGTCGTAGACTCAGGTTGTGGTAATGTCGTTTTTTTTACTAAGACAACTGATGTTTCATTAGGTACTATTTATGGTTGTGGTAGGCTTGGGTTGTGCTAGTGTCATGGGCTAAGGATGTGCTATTGTGGAAGACTTGGATTGTGTTTTTGTGGTTGTTATGCTGGGGCTTCTAGTATTTCATCAAGTATTGTTTTTAACTATAGTGGGCTTTTAGGCAGTGTTGAAGTGGTAGCTTTTTAATGTGCTAGTGTGGTTGGCTTGGGTTGCACTAGTGTGGTAGGCTTTCTGGTGTAGCAAGCTTAGGATGTGCTATAATACTTGAGACAAAACTCATTTGGGGAAATAAGATTGACTGAATTATAATAGTGCTACTATATTTGGAAATCTCGAGACACTTAAGAGCAAAGGTCTTCTATTTTTATATCTTGTATTTAGATTGTGATAATGGCATGGTCAATGCTAAGGGCAGAATCAAAGAACATTTTCACCTTCATACATGGGCCAGGGCCACCACCATACTTTGTCACTCCTTAGTAGTAAAGTATTTCATGTTTATTTTTGATATTAACCTAAAAGTGAATCTTATCTTGACCCAGTTAAGTTGACACATCATTATACAAATAAATATAAGCTATATAAAAATCTTTTAGAATATATTTAATATACAAGTTCCATAAGAATATATTTAATATGTTGTTTTCTTTCAATTTTTTGTCTCATCTCAAACTACTTTTCTAGCAACGAAGATAGCTACTCGTGTAAGAGCACCCATCATAACTTGAGGACATATATTTTATCATCTCATATATGTAATATGCTAGCTCTCTCTATATAAATATGAACATATCTCATCAAGTACAATAGGATAACATATCTGGTGTGCAACATAAAACATCTTTAGTCACAACTTTAATCTTGAAGTATTTCAATCAGTTATGCACATAAATATCTTCTACAAAAAGATACTCATTATTTCACTACCATAATATTTAATCATTGTAAAATTTATCAATTATGACATCAACATCCTTCAAGATGTGGCTAAACATGTCATATACCCAACCTCTACTATGGATAAGGCTTAAGAATGTTTGTTTCTTATATTCTATGGTGTCATACCAATATTAATAAGAAATATATAATCTAAAGTGAAATTTTCTTGTCATAATCATTTTCAATGTCAGTGTCTACATGTAAGTACGAATCATCTCTTTGATATGAACAAAAAAGATAGTCTGTAATGTTTTTGTAACATGCTAATTGTTTTGCATTAGATGTTATTAATATTTACTCACCAATATTACTAATATTTGGTATTGTACACATCATTGTGTACATGATGCTTCAAACATTACTTGAATATAAAAATTATGTTATGTAATTTTGTTTTCTATGGAATCTTTGAACATATGTTCCAACCTAAAAGTTTATCTAACTTGTAGTATAGTATTATCGATGTGCTTACAATCTAACGTAATTGTTGTTTCAAGCATTTTTTGATGTGAGATTCTTGCGATAGACTTGGAAGTTTTATTGAAAGATCCCTATGGATTCTAACTCCCAAATATAGGCTGCCTCACCAATATCTTTCCGTTTAAAATTTAGGAACACCTATCCCTTGGTTGTAAAAGATACCATATAATTAATGAAAGGCTTCGTGTTTGGTTTAAATATCTAGTGAGCTATTTAAGTGTAGATGTATTTTAGATTGCAAAGCAAAAATCAAAACTATGATAGGCTATGTATTCAAAGCAAACAATAACTACAATAAGTTAAGGCGTTATAATTGGTATCATAGTGGCACACTAGAAACTTGGTGAGCTGATAAGCGTAAATTGTATCTATGATTTGCACTTCCTTAACTTAATTAATTGCTTATCATAATAAAAATATTAGGCTTTTTATATATTTTATTACTATTTTGTAGGTTTAAAGTCGGTGGAGCTATTTGGGATAAAAATGTAAAGAAAACAACGCAAAACATAAAATTTGCTACATTAATCTGTTAAAGTGATTTGCTATAATGCCACTACTAGGGCGTCCTAAGACTAGTGTTGGGGCAACAACTCTAGTGTCTTCAGTACCCCAATGCCCAAAATATAGCGCTATAGCACTATGTGAATAGTCTTTTGTGAACAGCATATGTAAATAGTATTCATGAATAGTAAATGTGTAAATAGTATCGGTGCAAAAAAAAAGAAACAACTCTTAGTCTGTCTTATATTTGATGTCTTACCCTAATTTGAAGACATAAACCTATAATTAGAAGACCAAAAAACCTATTTCAACAATCAAAAAGAGAGAGAAATAGCAATTTTTAAATGATCAAGAAGATTAGAAGATTGAACATTTTAGCAAATTAATATTATCTCGTCAACTCTTATTCTTTCTAGTTTTCTATGTTTTCTATGATGTTTTTTTTAATAAGCTTCTAATACTTTTTATTTCACCATGAACTAAATTTATCTTTTAGGGTTATTACTTAAACTCAATATATATGCTTAATTGTTGAATCTTTTTAACATTTATTTGAATTCAATTCTTTATTATTTAAATTATTTATTCTTAATGATGCATTATATCTAATCAATATTGTGATTGAATTCAGAATATTTTTAATAAACTCACGAGAGAGGCACTATTGAATTTAGACTTGATAATTTGATACACGATTGTTGAGAAATTTACAAGTTTCATTTTAGGATAGAGATATACCTAAGTTATATGTATGGTCAATAAGACTTGTTCTTAATTAATCTGAATTCATTGTAATTATTATAGAGATATAAGTATTTGATAAATTGAGATATACTTGACCTTGAGAGAGGCTTGCAAATATATTAGTATCTTGACCAATAATAAGAATTGAAGGATATTAATATTAAAGAATTAATCTTTAGAAAAGATATTTAAGAATAGTAATTAACTCTAGACTTTCTCTATATTGCTATCTTCTTGAGTTATTTAAGTTATGTTATGTATTTTTTGCACTTTTATTTTATTTAATTATTTACAAATTAAGGAATTTATTTTCTAGATAATTACTTGAAATACACAATTTTAGTATTTGGTTGAGAATAATATGTATCCTTATGAGTTCAACATCTAACTTTAAATGTCCCTTTATTACTTGTTACGATAGTATATAGTTGTACTTAATTTTGTGCTTAAAAAATACAGACAACATGTGCCTATAACCTATAAGTCTTAAATTTGCTTTGATATGTAGATGACTGATGTGTTATGTTTTGACTCAATATGTTGGAATTTCTTATAAGGCCTCTCATGAGAATGCGAGGTCCAAAGATGTGTTATGTTTTGACTGAATATGTTTGGATTTCTTATAAGGCCCCTCATAAGAATGCGAGGTCAAACGAGGGGGTGAGGAGAATGTGAGAGATCCTACATCACTAGTGAGAGATAATTAATAATGGTTTAAATATCTTACAATCTTTTTAAAGTATTGACGTGTTTTACGTTGCAAATCTCAAAAGCAAACTAGTGACCTATTACATGCCCAAAGTAGTCAATATCTACTAGGACGAGGTGTTATATCGATTGCCTTAATTTCTTTTTATTATTTCTAACAAATAAAATATTGTCCATATATTATAACAAAACTTTGAGCTTTGGAAACTTTACACTCTTTGTTTTTCTTATACGACCTATAGTTTTTTCATACACTTTTAATTCTCTATAGAAAATATAAGTTTTAATATCTGTTTGATGTAACTTTAAATCTATATATGTAGTGATTATTAGAATCACTTGTATAGAGGCACACCATTTTACAAAAGAAAAACTTTCCTAAAAGTTTATACCATTACATTAGGTATAGCCATTTTTGACTAATTATACCTTGTTCCTTTCAATTGTCCCATAAACCTTAAATTTGTTATATAATATCTAATTACTTCCAATGGTTTTATGGTTAGGTGTTTAATTAATAAAATTCCAAACATGGTTTGATTCTATGGACTCTATTCTCTTATCCATGTTTTCTTTCATAAATCCTTAATAAATAATATAATAGCTTCACTCAAAGTTTTTGGCTTATCAATATCATGTAAAAAGTAACTATAAAATTTTCTTTCTCAATTGTAAAATGACAATGTCCAATAGTTCTCATTATTACTTCATCGAATCAAGTTAATCTAAAATATAATGACATCGGGTGTTAGACTCTTACTATAATCAAAACTTTTATGCAAATTTGTATTTCTCTCAATTCATAAGCTAGAAGTGACAATATCATGTAAATATTTCAATTCATATAATCAAATGTCCTTGCCAACTCCTCTAAGGTTAAGAAATTTATTCTTGAAGAATTTGACATTTTATGTTTCTAACTCAATCATAGTTTTATCCTCCATTTACCGATGAATATATACCCTTTAAGAGGGTTAACAATATACTAAAAAGTACATTTCTTTCCTCTTACAGCTAACTTCTTATGTCTATGAGATAGGTCATGAACTTAACTCGAAACTCCTAAGGTCACAAATGAGTTAGGTCAGGCTCCTTGCTTGTCAATAGCTCATGTGAAGTAAAACAAATTAATTAACTCAAACATTGATTAAATATAAAGTTAGCAATCAATAGAATATCTCTAGTAAGAAATTATAAGATTTGCTCTTACCATAATAGACTAAACTACTTATAGTAATGTTATATTCTTCTTTTCTGCCAACCTATTTTTAGTTTCGAATTTCTAGAAATAGACAACTATTTTTTAGTGCCTTTCTCATTAAATAGGTTTTGTTTTTTTTTTTAAAGATAGTCATGCCCTTAATATGTTCTTAGAACTTGAATTTTTTTTCTAATTCGATTCTCTACCAAACTCAAGAAATAATCAAAACCAATCTGAAGTTTCTAAATTTAGGTATATCAAATTTATAACACCACAATATTATATAATCTTCATGAATATAAGGCTTTATATCTAACTCTCACATTCATTAACTAATGTGAAGTTATATTAATTGTAATGGACCTTCAACTTGAGTTTTTTTTCCAAATGATTTGTTTCTTCAACTAAAGAATTGTCATATAATACTTACCAATCTCAATAAGTGAACTCTAACAAAGGAGTTCTGAGTCATCACATTCATGTGTTAGCTTATTGGTTTATATGGGATGACATACTGATGATTAATATGAGGGTCTAGCTCTTACCTTTGAGTATGAGTGTTCTCTATGTGTAAAATCCAAGCCTCACTTATGCTACTTCTCTCATACGGTATTCGCCAATAGGTGACATTTGGCTTATTCTATGATTTATGATATGTGAAGTCTTACTAAATGATGATTGGGTAACGATATTCCTATTATAAGCTTTAAGAAAATGAATAAGCGCTTACTTGATAAAAGATTATGATTTTGATTTACTATGACATATCATAGTCATACACTTCGTATATTTATATATTTATTTTGTTATATAAAAAACTAGTGTATTTACTAATTTTTATACTTATTATAGTTTATTAAGATTTCCATGTGACTAAAGGTATGCGTGTATATAGTGGATTTGGCAAATCTTTTACTATCCTTTAGTTCCCAAAGTCACAAGGTGTTAGATGGTGAGCATGTATTTTGGGGATAATTAATTTGTTTATATTGTACGTATTTATGACTTGTTGTACTTAAGCTTTGCCTATGTTAGAATTATGTTCCACCAAACATGTCTAAGAGATGATAATGTGAAGGTATTACTGGCAACTTGTTACGGATCTTTATGATGAAATTTAAGTTTGAAATTTTATGTAATGTTGACTATTAGTACACATCATTGAATGAGAGTAAAATACGTCACACCTTATATCCTTCCAAGTCTAGGGCGTGACAACATTAATGCAATGTTTCCTTTACTCATTATGATTGGCACATCCACACCTTGACAGGCCTCTGACCATTTTCAAACAATCAAGATATTTTCATTCATCTCCATGTTATGTTGAATCTGAACGGCTTTCAATTCTCAATAAGATGAAGATGTGAAGCTTATGTGCCCCAAGAAGGGAGATTGGTCATAGATAAGTATCGTTCATCATCTTCCCAAAAATTGAGACAAAACTTAATCAACTCGTTCTCTCTCTATTATTATTTAAATTATGCATATAATATAATCTTGGAAAGCTCTATAAAAATTTGATCACTCAATAAAATGGTTATTAGTAAATAAAAGAATCAAATTCATAAACTAGGGATTCAAATCTGTCATAACTTAGCCCATACTTCACTAAAATCAAAATAAATATACAATCCATACATATACAACTGGTTCTTATTTGAATTTTATGGTATATGTTAGGATTCTTCACATACAAGTAATTGGGAATGCAGAATTATAAAGATCAAAAGAGAATTAAAAAAAAGAACAACATAATATTTACGTAGTTCAACAATTATTTATGTTCATGGCGGATCAAGATCTTAGTCTCTTTTATTGAGTCACAAACTATAAATATCTCTTACAAAGATCTCTTTCTTGCAAATAAAATGAATACTTTCTTTGTTTAATGATCCCTCTCAAGCCAAAATAAGGGCTTATTTATAACATTTCCTATTCTATACAAATCTTAGTCTACATTGTGCAAAGAAAGGAAATTTATACCAACTAAAATAAGAAATTCATAAAAGGAAAATTGCATTGGTGCCACAACAATTTAATTACAATGCTGTGGTGCTTTCTCACTTGAGCACTTAGGATGCTCAGACCTGGAAATAGTATCCAATTTTAAGCCCTCAACTTTAGTCCTAACTTTGTTCTTTTGCCTCATTCTCAACTCTGTACAGTCTTCTTCTCTGTAGTGCAATTCAAAACCATCATCCACATGAATTTTAATCATTATTCTTCACAATCTATCCCTGATTCAAAATCTCTAAGGCATTTCTTGGATCTATGCTCTCCACATCATATGCTCGACTATATACTGCTAATTCTAATTAAGTTCTCGCACAAACCGAGCTTGACTGAGGGAAATGACTTAATAAATATATCTGCGAGATTTTCTACTATCGATATATTCATTAGACTAACTTTACTAGCTTGTACAATATTTCTTATGAAATGTAACCTCACATCAATGTGTTTTGATCTCTCATGAAACACTTAGTGTTTGCTCCGATGTATGGCACTCTGGCTATCATAATGCATACAAGCTTTCACTTTCTTTGTTGCTACTAGTTTTGAACATATTCCCTTCAACCATATGACCTCTTTAATAGCTTTACCAATAGCAATACTCTACCTCTATAGTTGATAATGTCACCACTTGCTGCAAAATCGATTTTTAACACACACTATATCCAAACATTGTGAGTATAAATCCAGTCAATGACCTCATTCTATCAAGATCACCTATATAATTTGAGTCTATATACCTCATTACTATTTCACTATTTACACTCACCGTTTTTACAATAGTCAATGCCTTGACGTTCCCTTCAAATGCCTCATAAGCTATTTAACAACAAGCTAATACTCCTTACCCATAATAGCTTTATATCCACTTACCACGCTCACTATTTAAGTTATCTGAGGCCTTGTATATACTATCACATATATGATGCGCTCCATAGCACTCATATATGGTACCTTCTGCATCTTCAGTTTCTCTTCCTCAGTTTTTTGTGACTGTACTGCTAACGACTTGAAGTCTATAGCTAATAGAGTCGATACAGCCTTCGCTTCAAACATTATTAATCTATTAAGGACCTTCAATATATAGCATCAAAATTCCTAAAATTCTTTTGGTTGACCTTAAGTCTTTTATTTAAACTCACCATTTAACTACTTTTTTAACTTATGTATCTCTTGTTTATCTTGGCACACAAGCAACATTATAGATATTGTATGATCTGAAAGAGTTTAGATTAGGGCCCACAGTTGGCCATACTGAGAGATATAAATGTTAAATGTTAGCACAGTTAATAGTTAGCTGGTTATAATACTCAGTAAAGATCTAAGAGTTGGAGCCTTATCTGTAATGGGACATAAACCTAGGAATATACTAGTAACTATATAGTTGCAAGAGTTGCAATCAGGTGCTAAGAAATGTCAATTGTGCAAGTATATTTTCGAACATTTATCCTGATCTATTTCTGCCGATGCAAGTCTGTCAGTGGATACATTTATATAGATCAGCATATGTCGTACCTATAGGGTATAGATGGTCATTCCTAGCCAATTATGAGCTTAGAGCTTGTATTGACATATGGGTATCAAGTTAGAACTAGATATGGGACGGACTCACGAAGGTCTCCGATAGACACCCTATGTAAGCCATCAATAAAGGGTCCTCGTTAGTTAAGCAGTATATGTAGTCCTTTAACCTAAGTGCCATGGTGGACTTATAAGTGATCCACCATACTTTGGTTTCATATATGTCACAAACCTTTTATGGTGTGATTACTGGGTATGGTTCGATGCTTATGACGTCCGGTGTGTATATATATAGAATCCGTCAGCTTGTATAGGGAGTTAGATATCCAGATGTTTCGAGATTATATCTTAAAAAGTCTTGTGGCCACAAGTATTAATCTCGAGAAAGAGTTTCTGCCAGGATGGAACAATATAGCAAAGGAGTTTGCACATATTGTGCAGTAAAATACAAGTCTTGGATATGATATGGATGAGCACATGGGAATTTGATGGTGATAATTTATATCCCTGCACATCTAGCATATTATAACGGAAGGACTATAAGTATGCATTATGACCTCAGCTTGTATGGTTCAACATGTTAATTTGTAATATTCGTGACATGTGCGTGGGGTATTGTTAACAGACTCATAAAATAGTTTAATTTGACGAATCAGGTATGAACCTAGAGAGTCCAGTGATATGGAGAGTACTTGTTGTGCACTGGAGCAGTATACAGGATTAAATTGTTTAATCCAGCACTACCATGGGAATGCATGCGTGTCTGTATTTAAGCGTTAAATATAACAATTAGTCAATAATTATTATTTACTAATTGTATAATGACATGTGGCATATTGTGGACCCTCGGTTGAGTTTACTCAAGTGTAAAATTTAGTGAGACCTACTAGGGGGTAGACATGATAATTATTAATGGTGGCAAAATGGTCATTTCACATATTAATTATTTAATTGTTAAATAATTAAAAGTATCTCATTATTATATATTATAATATATAATATTATTATTTTATTATATATGAGTTATATACATTTGTATGTGAATTCGGTGATCAAGGAAAACAAAAATTGAAATTGCTTCAATTTTTCCTCTTAAGCCGAAAGAGAGAGAAAAATGAAAATTATTTCATTTTTCTTCTTGTGTGGCCGAGTGAGAATGAAGAAATGGAAGGAAATGAAATTGTTTCATTTCTCTTTGGTGTTAAGAGAGGGGAAAATAAATGAAAATGTTTCATGTTTTCTTCTTTGATGCTGAGAAAGCAATTGTAAATTACTTCAATTTTCATTTTATTTCCTTTTAGAGAAAAGGAAAAATATACACAACTAACCATTTTAAGGGGTTAAGGGTTAATCTCATGCTGATTTGGAGTTATTGTTCTAGCTTATCAAGTCCACCGAGATGGTAACTAGAACTGCCAACGAGTTGGTCTCCAGGCAGACTCCTAGAATACACGTGTATAACGTTACACGTTATAGTAATTTCTCAACCCTTCAAATATATTAATATAATTAATATATTATTTATTTTGTTTATTGTATGATTTAACTATTCCGCAGCGTTAAATATGTTGGAGCTGGTGCTCACGTGCCATTCCAATATTGTATGAATATTAATTGTTAATATTTATACAATAAACATTTCGAATGAAGATTGTTAATATCATATTAATATGGTAAAATGCTTGTAACATTACAGACATTGTTTGATCTGAAAAAGTTCAGATCTGGTTTAAAGGAGTTTAGACCAGAACTAATAGTTATCAAAGCTGAGAGTTATAAATGCTAATAGTTAGCACTGTTAATAGTTATCAGTTTATAAGAGTCAGCGAGGTCTAAAGAGTTAGAACTTTGTCTATAATGGGATAAAGACCTGAGAGTATACTTGTAATGATATAGTTGCAAAGAGTTGCAATAGGAGCTAAGAAATATCATTATGTAAGTATGTCTCAAATATAATGTTCCTGATCTATGATCATCAATGCGGGTCTATCGGTGAATTCACAATATATAGATTAGTGTATGTCTATATCTGACTGGTTCAGATGGTTGTTCTTAGCTGACCATGAGCTTGGAGCTTGTATAGACATGCGGGTATCCAGTCAGGACTGGATACTGAACAGACTTATGAGGACCCCAATAGATATCCTATGAAACCGTCAAAGGAAGGTCCTCTCGAGTTGAGTAGTTTTCGTGGTCCTTTGACCTGAGCGCCACGGTGGTCTTGTGAGTGATCCATCATGCTTTGGTTCCACATATGTCAGAGACCTTTTATGGTCTGACCGCTATGTGTCGCTGGGTATGGTCCGATGCTCATGGAGTCCGGTGTGCGTAGATACGGGATCCATCAGCTTACGTAGGTAAGTTGTATATCCGATGCTCCGAGATTGTATTTCATAAAGTCTTGTGGCCACAAGCATAAACCCGGGAAAAGAGTTTCCCACAGGGTTAAACAATATAGCAAAAATGTTTGCGTATATTGTTTATCGAGATACGAATCTGGAGATAAGATTATTGGATGAGCAAATGGGGATTTGATGGTGCTGATCTATATCCCCGCACATCCAGGGTATAAATGATGGAAGGATTATACGTATACGTTATGACCTCAACTTGTATGGTCTGACACGCTGATTTGTAATATTCGTAACGTGTGCGTGGGGCATCGATTACGGATTAATGGAATAGTTCCATTTGACAAATCGGGTGTAGACCTAGAGAGTCCCAATATGAAATGTACTCTTTGAGCACTTGGGCAGTGTACCGTATTGAATTATTCAATACAGTATAATTCAGCAATTACTAAGGTTACGTTAACTAAAGTATATGGTTAAATGGTGGGACCCACTTTAGGTTAACTTGGTAACCGAGTAAGGATATAAAAGTAATTTCACTTTATGATTATTTAATTGTTAAATAATTAAAATAAATATTTATTTGTTTAATTGTTAAATAAATGATTTAACTTAACTAAGGTTAAAGGTTAACCAAATGGTTAAGTTAAGTTAACCTTACTTAAAGGTTAAGTAAAGGTTAACCTAACCATGGTTAAGTTAGTTAACTATGATTAAATTAATTAAATATTTATTAACTTAAAGGTTAAGTTAAAGTAATCTAACTATGGTTAAATGTTAACTAAGGTTAGGTTAAGCCAAATGAAATGCAAATGAAATTCAAATTAGTTTGGAATTTATGCATTAGTATATAAAGTGAAATGAAATTGAAAATAAAAAGGATTTTTGAAATTGGTTTTAGATTTTAGGTTTTGCATTTTGGGAGCCAATTCAATTTGAGAAATTGAAATTGTTTGTTTTGTGTTTTAAGTGTTAGAACAACAAAACAAACTAGATAAATGGTTACTAAATGTAATAACTAAAATCAAGATTTGTTTTATTTATTCAAGAGTTGAATAAAAGGAAAAACAAATTTAATTAAGTTAAATTGTTTAACTTTGAAAATGTTTAAGAGTTAAACACATATGCTGGATTAAGATGCTGCCATTCTAGACAATCAAACCCACCCTTGTTGATTGCTAGAATTGATCAAAGATTCACTTCATGGTGGACTTCAAAGAAAATTAATCCAAAGGCTTCATTGGTGATATTTCTCAATTTCGAATTTAAGTTTAATCAAATGTTATTTTCTGTGTTCATTATATTTAATCTTCCGTTGTGCACATGTATGTATGAGATATGTATATTGTTTGTATGATGAACACAATCCACATGCAAAGAACCCTAAGTTTTATTTGTACTACCCTACACCACATAACCCAACAAAATATGTATGAGATACGTATTTTATACAATAAATATAATTGCACATGCATACATCCACGTATATTAGATCCACAACAACAGCTTTATACATCATACTTTGTACGCCTTTACTCCTTCTAAACATCCTACAATATTCCTTTCAAGGCTTCTTGTTCCAACTTGCCTTGTTTGACATGTATAAAGGCGAAGGATCCAAATACCCTTAGGTAATTAAACTCTAGAGTGATGCCAGACCATCTCTCTTCTAGTGTTTAAAGTCAATTGCTGAGGAGGGACTTCTATTGATCAAGAAAGCTATTATGACTACCGCCTCCTACACGTTATCACAAAACGAGTAATAGAGTTTAAGTACAGTATCGTTCCTATAAGAAATTATTGTTATTATTATAATAAGTACTAAAATTGTATCTTTTTATTTTTAGGTCAATGAAAATCAAAAGATAAATAATTTAATCAAAATAAACAAAAAAAATAACAAAATAGATCTATAATATCATCACAACTCTCTATCAGTGGTCAAGTGACTACTTATCCTAACAAATACCTATATGTCTATGGTAATTAGATAAGAATAAGATTCATTATGAATTGATCTATTACTACCATATATGTCATGTAAGTATATGTCTATCTCATATAAAATTCATAATTATTATGCTATGATCATATATCAAATTATTCAAGGTCAACCCTTAAATTCTTTTGTCAAGTTCATTAGGGTTCTCACAATAATCTAATTAGTGATCAAATACTTGAAACATATTAAGTACGTAATGATTAAACAATTCTACTATCAAGTTCAAAGTTGTAACCCTAAATATAAAAACTTAGGTCATATTGAAATAAAGAGTTCTGTAGCATATTAAGAAAAACATCATGACAATCATAGAAACAAGAAAGACAAAGAGTTGAAGAGATAAAATTAAGTTTATGGCAATCTTCAATTTTCTAGTCTTTTTTATCCCCTAAAAGTTACCTCTTCTCTCTCTAAAATGGTTTCTTTTCTCTTGTGTTCATTTTTCTCCTCTCTTCTTGGTTTTCTTCTTCTCTCTCTTCTTGGTGTTTGAAATAGGCTTATTAATATTTTATTTATAGGTTTTTTAGTCTTCAAATTAAGTTAAAATATTAAATATAAGTCAGACTATGATTTTCCTTTTATATGCCCAGCACCAACACATTTAAAAAGTACTGTTCACATGGTACTATTTATGTTGTCATGACGCTGGCTTTTCGGCACTCCAATGCTAGAAACATTGACTTTA
Source organism: Ailanthus altissimus (assembly GCA_946807835.1). Lineage (NCBI taxonomy): Eukaryota > Viridiplantae > Streptophyta > Magnoliopsida > Sapindales > Simaroubaceae > Ailanthus > Ailanthus altissimus. The sequence goes on along the minus strand of OX327712.1, from coordinate 12,972,578 downwards.
GCACTGTAACGCTGGGATCTTGATACTGCTACGCATGCACTATAGCAGTTATTGTTTAATTGACAGTTTTATTTATTTTCCTTATATTTTTATCTCTATTTACTTTATTGATTTCAAACTTTCAAAATAAAAGTAAATCACTTAAAAAAATTAATATTTATACTTAAAATAAATGATGTTAATTCTATGAAATTCTAAATAATATGTATAAAACACTCTACTCATCTCTCCCTAAAATATTTTAAATAGTCGAGCACTAGCCAACATAGATCTTACCCTCTCAAGTAAGGTTTTATTGATCCTTTCTACTAGCTTATTCTATTTTGGTGTTGACCTTATAGTTTCATACCTTGTAATACTGTGCTTGGCACAAAAACTATAAAAATCAATATTACAAAACTAAAGACCATTACCTATTCTAAGTTTCTTAATTCTCTTACTGGTTTAATTCTCCACATATGCTTTCTAAGATTTAAAAGCCTCAAACACTTGTTATTTGCTCTTTAACACATGTAGCTATAGCTTCTTAAAAAAGTCATCAATAAGCATTAGAAAGTACTTAGCTTCACTATGAGTTGTAGTCTGTGCAGGTTCCATAAATCTAAATGTATATAATCTAGTATGCCTTTGGTCTTGTGCTCACCAGTGTTAAACTTCACTCTATGTGCTTTTTCACACACACAACCATCACAAAACCCTAATCATTGAATTTCTTCCTTGCTAAGGACACCTGACCATATAATTCATTGAGACCTTTCTAATTAAAGTATGTTAATCTCATATATCATAATTTGGTCTGCATAATCTCAACATCAACACCAACAGATGCAAAATTAACAACTCTTTCAAGTAATATGGATAAGTTATTACGTTTTTTACCATTCATCACCACTATAGAATCTTTAATTACTTTGAATATTCTATTCTCCGCTTTGAATGAATAACTAATTTCATTTAGTTGTCTTAGAGATAACAAGTTCATTTTTAGCTCAGGAACATATCTCACATTTAACATCTCTCTCAACTTACCATTATGTATCTTAACCTAACACTACAAATTCTAATAACTTGACACGCTATGTCATTCCCTATTAATAACTTTCTTTCATTATTAGCCTAATAATTGATAAATAAGGACTTATCTAGACAATTACAAAAAGTGCAGTCATAGTTAAGTATCCACTCACTAGCATTCTTCCTATAAGAGGCAACTAAAGATTTTGCACTAACGTAACCTTCCTCATAGGCTACTACAACGTCACTTTTTTTTTCTTATTCTTTTCCTTTAGACGATTCTTAATAAAGTGCATTTTTTTTCTTGCAACAAAAGCACTTCTTAGGTCTGCTCCTTGACCTTAATCTCGACTTTTTCTTTTTCATTCCCTTTCTTGTATCAAACCTTCCTCTTTCAGTCAATCTATCTGTTGGAGCTGGTTCTTACGTGCCATTCTAAAATTGTATGAATATTAATTGTTAATATTTATATAATAAACATTTCGAATAAAGATTGTTAATATCATATTAATATGGTAGAATGCGTGTAACATTACAGACATTGTTTGATCTGAAAGAGTTCAGATCTAATCTAAAGGAGTTTAGATCAGAACTAATAGTTATCAAAGCTGAAAGTTATAAATGCTAAGACTTAGCACTGTTAATAGTTATCAGTTTATAAGAGTCAGCGAGGTCTAAATAGTTAGAACCTTGTCTATAATGGGACAAAGACCTGAGAGTATACTTGTAATGATATAGTTGCAAAGAGTTGCAATAAGAGCTAAGAAATATCATTATGTAAGTATGTCTCAAATATAATATTCCTGATCTATGATCACCAATGAGGGTCTATCGGTGAATTCACAATATATAGATTAGTGTATGTCTATATCTGACTAGTTCAGATAGTTGTTCTTAGCTGACCATGAGCTTAGAGCTTGTATAGGCATGCGGGTATCCAGTCAGGATTGGATACTGAACAGACTCATGAGGACCCTAATAGATATCCTATAAAACCGTAAAAGGAAGGTCCTCTCGAGTTGAGTAGTATTCGTGGTCCTTTGACCTGAGCGCCACGGTGGTCTTGTAAGTAATCCATCATGATTTGGTTCCACATATGTCAGAGACCTTTCATGGTCTGACCGCTATGTGTCGCTGGGTATGGTCCGATGCTCATGGAGTCCGGTGTGCGTAGATAAGGGATCCATCAGCTTACATAGGTAAGTTGTATATCCGATGCTCCGAGATTGTATTTCATAAAGTCTTGTGGCCACAAGCATAAATCCAGGAAAAGAGTTTCCCACAGGGTTAAACAATATAGCAAAAGTGTTTGCGTATATTGTTTATCGAGATACGAATCTGAAGATAAGATTATTGGATGAGCAAATGGGGATTTGATGGTGTTGATCTATATCCCCGCACATCCAGGATATAAATGATGGAAGGATTATACGTATACGTTATGACCTCAACTTGTATGGTCTGACACGCTGATTTGTAATATTCGTAACGTGTGCGTAGGGCATCGATTACGGATTAATGGAATAGTTTCATTTGACAAATCGGGTGTGGACCTAGAGAGTCCCAATATGAAATGTACTCTTTGAGCACTTGGGCAGTTTACCGTATTGAATTGTTCAATACAGTATAATTCAGCAATTACTAAGGTTACGTTAACTAAAGTATATGGTTAAATGGTGGGACCCACTTTAGGTTAACTTGGTAACCTAGTAAGGATATAAAAGTAATTTCACTTTATGATTATTTAATTGTTAAATAATTAAAATAAATATTTATTTATTTAATTGTTAAATAAATTATTTAACTTAACTAAGGTTAAAAGTTAACCATAAGGTTAAGTTAGTTAACTTTACTTAATGGTTAAGTAAAGGTTAACCTAACCATGGTTAAGTTAGTTAACTATGATTAAATTAATTAAATATTTATTAACTTAAAGGTTAAGTTAAAATAATCTAACTATGGTTAAATGTTAACTAAGGTTAGGTTAAGCCAAATGAAATGCAAATGAAATTCAAATTAGTTTGGAATTTATGCATTAATATATAAAGTGAAATGAAATTGAATATCAAAAAGTTTTTTAGATTTTAGGTTTTGCATTTTGGGAGCCAACTCAATTTGAGAAATTGAAATTGTTTATTTTGTGTTTTAAGTGTTAGAACAACAAAACAAATTAGATAAATGATTACTAAATGTAATAACTAAAAACAAGATTTGTTTTATTTATTCAAGAGTTGAATAAAAAGAAAAACAAATTTAATTAAGTTAAATAGTTTAACTTTGAATCATGTTTAAGAGTTAAACATATATGCTGGATTAAGATGCTGCCATTCTAGACAATCAAACCCACCCTTGTTGATTACTAGGATTGATCAAAGATTCATTTCATGGTAGACTTCAAAGAAAATTAATCCAAAAGCTTCATTGGTGATATTTTCTCAATCTCGAATTTCAGTTTAATCAAATATGTTTTTTTTCTGTGTTCATTGTATTTAATATTCTGCTGTGCACATGTATGTATGAGATATGTATATTGTTTGTATGATGAACACAACCCACATGCAAGCACCCTAGTAATGAATTGAATAACACACCCAACACTATCTTGCTGTATTGGTCTCTGATCTTTTCCTTAGTTCCTTCGAGTTCAAAGAGGCCTTGGTATTTGTCATTGTTAATGACTCCCTACCATAAAGGAGAGTATCAATAAAGTGTTCATAACTTGATGAAAGAAAACTCAACAAGATTAGAACTTTATCCTCACTTCAATCTAAATGTTAATCATCTCAAGATTAATGACAATCTTGTTGAATGAGTCAATATGGTCTTTTCGTACCCTCAGCCGTGAATAACTAATATAATTTTTTCTTTATATGTAGATGTTTTTCTGTGAACTTTTTCATAGAAAGGCCTATTGTCTTTTTCTCTTCGCCAACTGTTTACGCTCAAAATATAACGCGGCTATCGCAGTATAGATTAAGGTGTTGATCCCACGAGGAAGCTCTTGGAAAAATAGGTTGGTGAAGTAAAATATTAAAGCAGTAGCAAATGGTTAATTAATTTAAACGGATGAGACAGAATTGTCTATGAATTGAGAAAAATGTCTTATGATAATTTAAGCAAGGCTTTGAGAATCACAATTATGCTTTATAAATCTACTCTATACTTTGATTCGATATTTATAACTCAACTGAAAGTTTCACATCCCAAACAATCAATCGGAAGGTATGTAATATATAGCACATTTGATAACACATGTATTTGATTTAGTTAAACTCTTTGCAAGCATTAACACACATCATGTTATTTATACAAGTTATCTAAGATCGACAATATATCATTTTGACAATATTGCAGTAAAAGATTAACTTGAATATCAAACATTTATTGCCCTTACATGTTATCCAAGATCGACAATATATCAAATTAACAATACTGCAGTAAAAGATTAACATATAAAACAATGTAACCAGTAACAATTATAAATCAACATGAATCACATAAGAAAAGCATGACTGAACATATATGAGACATGAGAATTATAACCACAAACATAAAAGTTCATCTTTTAGCCTTGCTAGGAACTCTAGCCTAAATTACAATACATGTTAATGAGAATAAAAGAAGAGAGAATTATCTAGTATTAAAAACGTCCTAAGTGTCTCCTTATATAGGTAATGAATGGACATATGTCATGGATGACATCAATCTTCAATAATTTTAAGCCAATAACTCGTTTATCCACTTGCAGCACATTTTTGATAATGTAAATGACCGATTTAGCTTCTACAGCCGACATGAAACTCTTCTTTCCATAGGCACCAATGTCATGCAAATTGGATGAGTATCCAATGAGAAATGAGCAAAATTCCAAAGATACATCAGAATTCGGCCAACAACCATTTTGCCCACTTGCAATGCGATTTGGTCCATGATAACGGCTGATTTGGACTTTACCATCAATATACGAATTGTTGATAGTTAAGTTAGAAATTCACAGCTTCAAGAATTATACCAATTGAGTATGTATTTTGTGAGAGTCCAAATACGTGAGTTGGGTCAAGCTGGGCAGGAGTTGTAGTCCGATTCTGTTGTATCTCAATTTTTGGCCCATAACATGTTAGATTTGGCTTTTCCACTATTCTTCAAATTTGGGTAAGATTGAGTCATATTGCACCAGGTTTAAGAATTTCTTCATTTCGATTTCTACATTGAGAGTTATGTCCATTTTACCTAAACCTGTCCAAATAACATTCATTAATTACAATTTAAGGAGAACACTTTATTTCAAGCTAAAAATACAGAAAATACTAAAATTAATGACATTAAATGGTGATTGAATCTCTTAACAACATGCATTTTCATGTGTTCATCACCAACCTCCCTCAAAACTTCATCACTCAGCTAAAGAACTATTATGCTATAAGCTTTCTTTTGAATGGACTCATGATTTGGATCAGGTCTAGATGTCTTAAGCTTCTTTTCATCACTAGTTGAAGCTGTAGTCTCTTCAAGGGTAGAGTCGAGCCCTTGACTTACCAACAAAGCTATAACCTTGACCTTACACAAGTTGAAGTCATTCTATCCATTAAACTTCTCAACTTCATTCTTATAGATAGTTATAGCCAAAGCTCTAATATCACTTGTTAGGATTCTTCACACATAAGTAATTGAGAATGTGAAAATATAAAGATCAAATGAAAATAGAAAAGAAAAAATCAAAGCACATAACACAAGATTTACGTGGTTCGGTAATTGTATACGTTCATGGCAGATCAAGATCCTAGCTTCTTTTATTAAATCACAAACCACAAAGATCTCTCTTTTGAGAATACAATGAATACTCACTTTGTTTGGTGATCCCTTTCAAGCCAAAATAAGGGCCTATTTATAGTCTTGTTCATCTTATACAAACCGTAGTCAAGTTATACAAAGAAAGAAAGTTAAGAAATTCATAAAGGAAAATTACATGGTTGCCACGACGCTCTCCTCGTAGTGCTGTGACACTAGCTTTCTTGGTACTGGTGTCGCGACGCTAAGAGTTCTAACTTAAGTGTCGTGGTGCTGAGTAGTCAACACCACAATGCTTAGACTTTAAAACAGTATCCTGTTTTAAGCCCCTATTAGTCTTAATTTTATCATTTTGTCTCATTATTGACTATATGTCATCTCATTATCTATGACTCGATTCAAAACCATCTTTCACATAATATTTAATCAACATTCTTCACAATATAAAAAGTGAATGATCCAAATTATGTCATTAGCATATTATAAGTGTGAAAATTATGTTTTAAAAAAATGGCATAAATCAAACAACTGCACTAAAAACATAACATAACATATGCTCTATTATCAATATAAGAATTGCTTGGATTAATCAAATAATATAATAATTAAATATAATTCGAATTCAATTGTAAAAAAGTTTTAATCTCAATGAAATTATGTCACTATTTTTTATGGTCAAAGGCTAATCACAAAGATGAAAAATCTCAATGCTAGAACCCACTGGATTTTTACATGCTCAAACCTCTATCAATCTCGCTATGTGTTCTTTTTTTTTTTTTAAGACTGCAAATTTCTCTTGAGTAATGAACATATATCATTATCTTGAAGATAAGTTAACTTTCATATATATATATAAGCTATTAAGAAAATGAAAAAACAATAAATGACTTATAAATTCTTATACTGCAACAAAATCTACACTTTCATTTTAAAGATTCACAAATAAATATACATACCTAATTGTTAGTCCTAACTTTTATCTTTTATGTAGGAAAGAATTAATTAGTACTTGTAAAGTTAAAAGTATATGTGATCTTAGACGTAATTTAGCGGTCCACGTCTCTTGATTAGTGTTAAGGTCCCGATTCGTATACTCTCTCTCCTAAACTAAAAAGAAAAAATGTTAAAATATAGCCCTTTACTTATTTATTACTAATTAACTTTAATACTGATTTATAGAATTATAACTTAAATGGTCCTTTCAATTAATTGTTAATTATGGTATTGACAAACTTGTTTCAAACATTATGAAATATGTATAGATTAATATTTTATCTTTGTTCTTCAACAAAAAAATGAACTACGAAATAATTTAATATATAAAAATTTTCATAAACTATCAAGAAGAGAGATTGTGAAATAAATATTAATTGTCCCAAATTTTATATTATTTAAAATGCTTCAGTTAATTTCTTTATTAATATAATAACTTCTAAAATATACTATTTGAGAACAACAGGTTAAATTTAATTAATTATTAAATTATTTAAAAATATAAGAACTATTAAAAAATTCAACTAAACTTTGAGGATTAAGTTGATAATTTTCATCGATATTTCCTTTTAAATTTCCATGCTGAGTTTGTCTTGTAGTGAAGTGAGGTACAGACAGAAATCTTGGCATCACCAGTTTAATAATAGAGTACGGACCGAAATCTTCACATCACCGAATCAAATATTTCACCTACTCATTTTTTTTAAAGTTCTAAAACTAAATGTTCTTTCTGTTGGAGTTAGTTTTATTTAAAGTTGTAAAACTAAATCTATTTTCTGTTGAAGTTATTGTTTGAGTTCTATTTTATTTTTGTATTAATTTTTTTAAAATATTTGTACAATATATATTTTCATAAATTATTATTTAAAATATAGTATTAATTTTATTTTATTTTATTTATTATAAATCTAAATTAGTTTAGATCAAAATTAAGAATTAATATTTTTAAGAGATTAAAATTTTGTATGAATTAGAATAAATACCTAAGATTATTTATTGTAATGATATAAAAGTGACGCTATATAGTATATTCACGAATATAGTTCATGGTAGTAGGTTTACCGATACAAGTTGATTGATAAACTAAAAAGACTAATATATATTTGTATCTAGATTGCGCAGATGGTTAATTTTAGTGAACTGTGAGGTTAGTGAAAGTTTATATAAGTATGCGGGTATTTAATTAGGACTAGATATTAAATAGTCTCACAAAGATATCTAATAGACATTCAATAAAACTATCAATTGATAGTATTCTCAAGTTGAGTAATATTTGTGGTCCTTAAACCTAAGTATCACGGTGATCTTGTGAGTGATCTACCATATTTAGATTTCACATATGTCAAAGACCTTTTATAGTCTGACATTTAGGTGTCGTTAGGTATAGTCCGATGCTATAGAGGTCGATGCGCATAGATATGAGATCCATCAGCTTATATGGTTAGATCGTATATTCTGATACTTTGAGATTGTAATTCAAAAAGTCTTTTAGGCAAAAGCATATGCCCTATAAAAAGTTTTCGTAAGGTGAAATAATATCGTAAAAGAGTTTACATATATTATTTGTCGAAATATAAATCTGAAAATAAGTTCAAGGTCAAGCAAATAGAAACTTGACGATATACAAATATATATGACCTCAACTTGTATGATTCAACACACCATCTTGTATTAGTGGTGATTTACTGGTGGGCAGAGTCTCACAATAGAAAGTTTATTTGTTAAGCACTAAGGTAGTAATTAGTTATGAATTGACTAATTGGATTTGTGTAAATAATAATTATAAGATAATTATTATTTTGATTAAAAGGCTTTAAGGTCAAATAATTTGTGTTGGAGCTGGTGCTCACGTGCCATTCCAATATTGTATGAATATTAATTGTTAATATTTATACAATAAACATTTCGAATAAAGATTGTTAATATCATATTAATATGGTAATATGCTTGTAACATTACAGACATTGTTTGATCTGAAATAGTTCAGATCTGGTTTAAAGGAGTTTAGACCAGAACTAATAGTTATCAAAGCTGAGAGTTATAAATGCTAATAGTTAGCACTGTTAATAGTTATCAGTTTATAAGAGTCAGCGAGGTCTAAAGAGTTAGAACTTTGTCTATAATGGGACAAAGACCTGAGAGTATACTTATAATGATATAGTTGCAAAGAGTTGCAATAGGTGCTAAGAAATATCATTATGTAAGTATGTCTCAAATATAATGTTCCTGATCTATGATCATCAATGCGGGTCTATCGGTGAATTCACAATATATAGATTAGTGTATGTCTATATCTGACTGGTTCAGATGGTTGTTCTTAGCTGACCATGAGCTTAGAGCTTGTATAGACATGCGGGTATCCAGTCAGGACTGGATACTGAACAGACTTATGAGGACCCCAATAGATATCCTATGAAACCGTCAAAGGAAGGTCCTTTCGAGTTGAGTAGTAATCGTGGTCCTTTGACCTGAGCGCCACGGTGGTCTTGTGAGTGATCCATCATGCTTTGGTTCCACATATGTCAGAGACCTTTCATGGTCTGACCGCTATGTGTCGCTGGGTATGGTCCGATGCTCATGGAGTCCGGTGTGCGTAGATACGGGATCCATCAGCTTACGTAGGTAAGTAGTATATCTGATGCTCCGAGATTGTATTTCATAAAGTCTTGTGGCCACAAGCATAAACCCGGGAAAAGAGTTTCCCACAGGGTTAAACAATATAGCAAAAATGTTTGCGTATATTGTTTATAGAGATACGAATCTGGAGATAAGATTATTGGATGAGCAAATGGGGATTTGATGGTGCTGATCTATATCTCCGCACATCCAGGGTATAAATGATGGAAGGATTATACGTATACGTTATGACCTCAACTTGTATGGTCTGACACGCTGATTTGTAATATTCGTAACGTGTGCGTGGGGCATCGATTACGGATTAATGGAATAGTTCCATTTGACAAATCGGGTGTAGACCTAGAGAGTCCCAATATGAAATGTACTCTTTGAGCACTTGGGCAGTGTACCGTATTGAATTGTTCAATACAGTATAATTCAGCAATTACTAAGGTTACGTTAACTAAAGTATATGGTTAAATGGTGGGACCCACTTTAGGTTAACTTGGTAACCGAGTAAGGATATAAAAGTAATTTCACTTTATGATTATTTAATTGTTAAATAATTAAAATAAATATTTATTTGTTTAATTGTTAAATAAATGATTTAACTTAACTAAGGTTAAAAGTTAACCATAAGGTTAAGTTAGTTAACTTTACTTAATGGTTAAGTAAAGGTTAACCTAACCATGGTTAAATTAGTTAACTATGGTTAAATTAATTAAATATTTATTAACTTAAAGGTTAAGTTAAAGTAATCTAACTATGGTTAAATGTTAACTAAGGTTAGGTTAAGCCAAATGAAATGCAAATGAAATTCAAATTAGTTTGGAATTAATGCATTTGTATATAAAGTGAAATGAAATTGAAAATCATTAAGTTTTTAGTTTATATGTTTTGCATTTTTAGGAGCCAATTCAATTTGAGAAATTGAAATTGTTTGTTTTGTGTTTTAAGTGTTAGAACAACAAAACAAATTGAATTAATGGTTACTAAATGTAATAACTAAAAATAAGATTTGTTTTATTTATTCAAGAGTTGAATAAAAGGAAAAACAAATTTAATTAAGTTAAATTGTTTAACTTTGAAAAATGTTTAAGAGTTAAACATATATGCTGGATTAAGATGCTGCCATTCTAGACAATCAAACCCACCCTTGTTGATTGCTAGAATTGATCAAAGATTCATTTCATGGTGGACTTCAAAGAAAATTAATCCAAAGGCTTCATTGGTGATATTTCTCAATTTCGAATTTAAGTTTTATCAAATGTTATTTTCTGTGTTCATTATATTTAATCTTCCGTTGTGCACATGTATGTATGAGATATGTATATTATTTGTATGATGAACACAATCCACATGCAAAGAACCCTAAGTTTTAATTGTACCACCCTACACCACATAACCCAACAATTTGATCCGGGATTTTTCTTTTAGTATAACAGGGTTCAATTTTACCAAGTGACATGAATGACTATTATGCCCTACATCTAAGAAGATCAAACGCGTGGCAACTACTTAACACTCATTCAATAATGTGTGGCAAAAATTAGAATTTCATAAAATTTCAAACATAGGTTTCATTATAAAGATCCTTAATAAGTCATTATACTTATACAAATTCAAACTATAAGCTTCTTTGGTTGATCATAACTCATACACATTCAAAGCTTATATACAATAAGTCATAAATATATACATGAGGGACAAGTCAATTATCCCCCAAAAGAAATGTCCATTAACTAACGTATAGTGACTTATGGAATCTAAGGAATAGCAAAAGCCTTGTCAAACCACTACACACATACATACCTTCAATCACCTAAAAATCACAATGAACTATAATAATTATAAAACTCAATAAGTACATTAGTTTTTCATATACCAAAATTCATATATATATATATATATATATATATAAGATGTATAAGCATGATATACCATGGTGATTCATAATTAGAATATTATAAAAATCACATGTTGAGTAATTGCTTACACATTTTTTCAAAAATTATAATAGAAATACCATTACCTAACCATAACTTAGTAAGACTTCACATATCACTTATCACACAACATATAATGAGTCAAATTTCATCCGTCAATGATATAACGTATGAAAGGAATAGCATAAGTGAGGCTTAAATTTCACACAAATAAAATGCTCATGCTAAAAGGTAAAAGCCACTTCCTTATCCCTAATCATCGATGAGTTGTCCCATATGCACTAATATGCCACCATACGAATGTTATGACTCACTCTTCCTTTAGGGTACTCATAGGATTCTCCTTATATATGGAACACATATCACTTATACTAATCCTAAATGAGAGGTCATATATAAATGAAAATGCAATGTGCATTGGGTGAGCGTGTACATTTTAATTTTTAATTACACATCACACATGCATAATTAGGTGCAGTAGAATATTAACAAATATCTCATTACACTAATGAGATATTAGAGAACTCATTATTGAAGTGTGTTTTTCACAGTTTTATTCTATGATTCAATGGGATCCTTCATGTTAGAATGATAGCTTCTTATTCTAGGCAGAATATTTTTAGTGAAGCAAATTTTGCTCAATATTATCGCTTAGATCTCTATGTAATACTCCTTATAATGACTTGCCTTAGAACTCTTGCAAATGAAATGAAAAAGGGCTAGATATTTATAGCCATAGTAACCACACATTCGGCTAATTAAAGACCAAAAGGTGTAATAGCTTTATAAGCATGAAAAGGCTTAATATTATCTTTGCCATGCTTAACTAAAATAGTAAATGTGTTGGAATTGGTGCGTACGTGCTATTCTAATATTGTATGAATATTAATTGCATAATATTTACACAATAAATATTTCGAATAAAAATTGTTAATATTATAATTATATGGTATAATACTCGTAACACTATAGACATTGTATGATTTGAAGGAGTTCAGATCTTATCTAAAGAAGTTTAGATCAAGGCTAAAAGTTAACAATACTGAGAGTTATAAATGCTAAAAGTTAGCAAGTTATAAGAGTTAGCAAAATCTAAAGAGTTAGAACTTTCTCTATACTAGGACAAAAATCTGAGAGTATACTTGTAATGACATAGTTGCAAAGAGTTGCAATATAAGCTAGGAAATGTCATTGTGTAAGTTGTCTCAAACATTATGTTCCTAATCTATTTTCACCAATGCGGGTCTATCAGTGAATCACTATTATATATATCAGTGTGTGTCTATATCTGACTGGTGCAGATGGTTGTTCTTACCTGACCACGAGCTTAGAGCTTTTATAGGCATGCAAGTACCCAGTCAGGACTGGATACTAAACAGACTAACGAGGACCCCAATAGATATCCTATGAAGCAGTTAAAGAAAGGTCCTCTCGAGTTGAGTAATATTCATAGTCCTTTGACTTAAACGCCACGGTGGGCTTGTGAGTGATCCACCATACTTTGAATCTACATATGTCAGAGACCTTTCATGGTCTGACTACTATATGTCACTAGATATGGTCCGATGTTTATAGAGTTCAGTGTGTATAGATACGTTATCCGTCAGCTTACATATGTAAGTTGTATATTCAATGCTCTAAGATTGTATTTCATAAAGTCTTATGGTTACAAGCATTAATCCGAAAAAATATTATACCACCAGGTTAAACAATATCACAAAAGTTTTTGCGTATATTATTTATTGAGATATAAATCTAGAGATAAGTTCAAGGATGAGCTAACGGAAATTTGACAGTACTGATCTATATCCCTGCACATCCAAGGTATAAATAATAGAAGGATTATATAATGTGTAGTGACATCAACTTGTATGGTCTAACGCGCTAATTTGTAATATCTATAACGTGTACGTAGAGCATCGATTATGGACTTATGAAATAGTTCTATCTGACAAATCGAATGTGGACATAAGGAGTCCCGCAATAAGAAATGTCATCTTTGTGCACTTAGGCAACGTACCATATTGAATGGTTCAATACAGTAAAATTCAGTAATTTATTATTGTTAAGTTAACTAAAGTATATAGTTAAATGTTGGGACCCACTTTAGGTTAACTTGTAACCTAATAAAGACATCAAAGTAATTTCACTTAATGATTATTTAATTGTTAAATAATTAAAATAAATATTTATTTATTTAATAGTTAAAAAAATAATTTAACTTAACTATGGTTAAAAGTTAACCATATAATTAAGTTAAGTTAACCTTACTTAATGGTTAAATAAAGGTTAATCTAACTATGGTTAAGTTAGTTAACTAGGGTTAAATTATTTAAATATTTATTTAATTTAAGGGTTAAGTTAAACTAACCTAACTAAGGTTAAATGCTAACTATAGTTACGTTAAGTTAAATGCAAATTCTTATTAAGTGAAATTAAAATCAAATGCATCTTAAAGTAATTGTTAATTAAATGTATTTGGCTTATATTAGTAAAATGAGCTAATTTTATTTGTTAAGTGTTTTTAGAATGGTTGAAAAATTGAGAGAGAAATTGAGAATGAAAACATGTTCTACTTATCATCTTCTCTAATTAAAATTAGCTAGTAAAACATAAATTAAATTTATTTTTGTTCAAGTGTTGAATAAACAAATAACAAATTTAACTAAGATAAAGAGTTTAACTTTCAATTATGTTTACTAGTTAAATTGATTGCTAGATTAACATATTGTTATTCTAGACAATCAAACCTACCTTTATTGATTACTAAAATTGATCAAAGTTTACATTTCAGGTGGTTTTCAAGCAATTTAATCCAAATGCTTCATTGGTTAAATTCTCAATTCTGTTATTAATTTAATTAATATGTATTAATTGTATTCATTGTAAATTTTTAGACTTTCATCGTGTACATATATATATGAGATATGTATATTTTGTATGATAAACTCATATATTATATGCATGCACCCTGAAATAATCAATACCCAATAAAATGAAGTGGTGCAAGCTAGGTGGTTGCAATTAATTAACTTTTAAGATATATCATGTTTAAATACAAGCATGATAAATCACCATTTCATTTGCCAATTGTGTGGCCAAATGAAATGAAATTTAGTTGCTTTTGTTTTGAATATTAACTAGCCACTTAATGATATTTTTAAGCATGACAAAGCCATGCTTAACTCTACCTCTTGGTTCTATTTACTTTAGCCGAAATTGATTAATATGTAAGCAAACTTGCAATCAATTTATTAAGGAAATATTTATAAATCAATTGAACCAACCAAATAATGCCATATGTCATGCCATTACCAATTAATGGCATAACATGTGACATTTAATAAAAAGGTTAAAATGGTAAGTTATATTTGCCAAGATCCTGAGCTTAACACTTAAATCTTATGATCTCCTCTAGAGACCTTAAAATAATTTTAATTTTTCAAAAACTTCCCAGATTGAACTATTCAATCTAGTGCGCTACCCTAGTGAACACATGTTTTGTTTTACTGAACTCTTTTGTAAATCCATAAACGTTACCCTCATACATATGTTATGGAAATAACAAAATGGCATGTTGAACCATACAAGTTAAGGTTAATACATATTCATATAATCCCTTCGTCATTTATATTTTAGAAGAGTTGAGACATAGATCATCACCGTCAGGTCTTCATATGCTCAACTCTAGAACTTATCTCTAGATTTGTATTTCGATAAACAACATCCATAAATACTTTTGTGATATTATTTTTGACATGGGAAACATTTTTCCAAAGTGAATTATTTGTGGCCATAAGATTTTTTAGAACACAATTTTGAAGCATCTAGATATATAACTCACCCATATGAGTTGACGGATCATGTATCTACACACACCAGACTCCATGAGCATTAGACCATAACCCAGTAACACTCAGTAGTCAAACCATAAAAGGTCTTTGACATGTGTGGAACCTAAGTATTGTGGATCACTCATAAGCCCACTATGGTGGTCAAGTCAATAGACCATGAATACTACTCAACTCGAAAGGATCAATCATTGTCGACTTTATGGGATGTCTATTAGAGATCCTAATTGAGCCTATTTCAAGTCCTAACTGAATACCCGCATGTCTATACGAGTTTTCACTAAACTTATGGTTTGCTAAGACTAACCATCTAAACCATTCAGGTATAGACATACACCAATATATATAAATAAGGTTTCCACCGACAGACTAGTATCAATGAAAATAGATCATGAATATTAACATTTAAAAACATACTTGAACAATGACTTTCCTTAGGAATATTTGCTACCCTTTGCAACTATGTATTACTAGTATACCATTAGGTCTTTGTCTTATTTCAGACAAGGCTCTAACTCTTTAAATCTCACTAACTCTTATAACCTCCTAACTCTTAATAGTTTTAACTCTTAGCAATTATAATTTTTAACTTAGCTACCTCTTCGTACTAGTCAATACTCCTTTGAACTAGATCTGGATTCCTTTAGATTATACAATATCTAAAATATTATAAGCATCTTACTATATATATATATTAATATTAACGATTTTATTCAAAATGCTTATTGTATAAATATTAATAATTAATATTCATACAATATTAAAATGGCATGTAAGCACCAGTTTCAATAATAAATGGTCCACATATCACGTAAGATGCCTACTAAGTAAATGGTGAGCTCAAGCATAATGGAAAAACATAAAACATATCTCATGAACATATTCCACTTTAATAGATTTCTTTTTACACACATTTTATTTAAAAGCTCACTTTCATAAACACATATGTCATGTATGTCAATGCTCAAATTTATAAACATATACCATTCACATTTTCATATGAAAATATACTTGGAATGACATAATTATATTTCAAATTAAATTTTCAAAAATATGCATAAACATATATTATGTTTATTGCGATTCTAGTGAAAGTCTAGTATACTTACCTCTCATCGATCACATAATAAAGCTTAATATCCTAAATCTATCAATAGAGATTAACCCTTTTTATAAACATCATTATTCATACAAAACACTTTAAAAAGCTCATAAAGTTACCCCAATTACACTTATCGCATCAAATTGGTTCAATGACCTAGTTTCTCAAAACCTATCAATTCTGACCACATGTACTTAATCAATTTTTCTTATACATCAATTGATGTCAAAATACTACAAAATTAGAATATGTCATTCATGACTCATAAATCATTCTCATACATAGAGATTATATCATAAATCCTACAAAATCTATTTAATAATCACTCTTAAATCTAAACCATAATCTTGTCAAGATCAAAATATTTATTAAACAATATTTAGTCTCCCAGTTTTATAAAGTCAAATAACAAACCATAGAACCACAATCGAATTGCTCTTGACATAAAGCTTAGTCTATAACAAATAATCCATAATTGAATCTACATCAAATATATTTTAAAATGGTTTTACTCTAAAGATTTCAGAATCTGCCAACTAAATTCTTTCACTGACTTTATATATTTTGAAAAATCATAACAGTTGAAACGTAGTGAGTCAAATGCTAAAATTTAGATATGTTGTACTAAACATGCAAAAGAATCATATTTTAAAAAATCATAATTTTTTAAGATAATTTGGTAGACAAAAATCTAATAATTGCTTAATCCTTTTGTAGAAACTAAATATTCTAAAAATTTTAAAGTCATCTTTAAAAAATCACCAAATATCGAATTTATGGAATTTTCAAATAAGCTAAAGTTCTAGATGCTCAGTAGGATATCTAGTTTCACAGGTTAACAACCTAGATCAAAAATCATAGCACAACTTTTTATAAAATCACAGGCTGAGCCATGGTTATATAGTAATTTTACAAGTCTGTCATGATTCATCATCTTATCCATGTAATCATCCCCAATAATAATATATCTCATATAATAATCATTATATCCTTTATTTAATAAGTTTCTAAAAATTATAATCTTATAAAAATCATACAACAAACATTTAGTATTAGAGAAATAGCTTTAAAAATACCTCTTAATAGCTTAAAATCATTACATCACTCTTAATCTCTTCCTTTCTTTTTCTTCTCTTCCTTTTGTTTTTCTTCTCTCTCTTTTATAAGTCTTAAAGGAGTTGAGTGGCTCATAATTCTAGGGTTAAGGGAAAGAGGGGTTGATATAATGTCTATAAATTTACCTATTTGCCACTTATTGAATTTTATTAGTCTAATCCAACCATTTACTCCTTTTTCTCATAGTAGTTCCTAGTCCAATTATATCATATAGTTTAGACCTAGTCTTATTGATCCCAAATAAATCACATTCTAACTTATAGCACATGTTTTTGGGCCTAATCTCATTAAGCCTACATAACTCTAGTTTAACTCATAATAAGCCCAATACTTAGTAATGGATTCATACTCTAAGTAACAAACAAAGCCTTAGTAAAATAGAAAATTTCATTTTTCTAATACTATAAAAACATCAATCACATATAAGAATGAAACAAACAAATTTTATGTACTATGCACGTGTTGTTATAATAATACTCTTCACTTTACAAAAATTTCTTCCTTAAAATTTATGGCTTAACTAAATAAATGAGGATACTTAGACTTCATTTCCTCATCTCATTCCTATGTTGCCTCTTCAACTGAATGATTTCTCTATAAAACTTTCACCAAAGAGATCATTTTGGGGCATAAAACTTGCTCCTTATGGTCCAAAAATCCAATAAGCACCTCTTTATATGTTAGATCATCTCTAAGCTGAAGTGGTTCATAACTTAGGACACGTGAGGAGTTTGAAACATATTTTTGTAGCATGGATACTTGAAACACATTAGAAACTTCTGATAATGATGGAGAAAGGGCAAGTCTATAAGCCACATTACCTATCCTTTCAAGGATTTCAAATGGACCAATAAATCTTGTACTTAACTTTCCTTTCTTACCAAATCTCATAACTCCTTTCATTGGAGCAACTTTAAAAAACACTTTGTCGCCCACCATAAACTTCAAGTCTATCCTTCAATTATCGATATAGCTTTCTGTCTGCTCTTAGCCACTTTTATTCTTTTTTTTGTCTTTTCTATAACCTCACAAGTTTGTTGGATAATCTTTGGCCCTAAAACTTTTCTCTCTTCAACTTCATTCTAATGCATAGGAGATCTACATTTCCTTCCATATAAGGCTTTATATAGGGCCATACCAATAGTCGATTAGTAACTATTATTATAGGCAAACTCTACTAATGGAAATATTTCTCCCAACTACTTTTAAATTCTAACATATATGCCATCAACATATCTTTTAGAATTTGATTTAAACTCTTTTAAAGTATTGAAGTAAACTGGGGATCCCTATCAGATACAATTGAAACAGGCACTCCATAAAGCCTTACAGTCCCGTCAAAATATAATTGGACATACTTATCCATGGAATAAATGGTACATACAGAAATAAAATGTACTGATTTCATTAGCATATCCACAAATACCCATATGTCATTATACCCATTTTTTGTACTTTGCAATCCAAGCTCAAAATCTATGGCAATGTGTTCCCATTTCTATTCTAGTACTAACAAGGGTTTGAGTAATCCAAACGGTCTCTAATGCTTTGTCTTAACTTGTTGACACGTCAAACATTGCTCTATAAATTATGCAATCTCTCTTTTCATATTAACCCACCAATAGACAATGCATAAATCTCAATACATTTTGGTACCTCCCAAATAGATAATGTATAGTAAACTATGAGCTTCAGCCAATATCTCAATTATCAACTCATAATTATTACAAAAAGTCTACCTTCAAGATGTAGGGCTCTGTCATCAGAAATAGCAAAGCCAAGTCTCTTGGCTAATGGAATTTCTTCCATAATCGTCTTCAGGTATACATCACTACCTTGTGCTTCCTTAATCCTCTTAATTAAGGTGAGCAAAATGGACATACTGGCAATATAAGCCCCATCATTCACTCTAACCACCTCAATACCAAGTTTTCAAAATCTAGAAAAAATTTCCTTTGAGTAGTCATAAGTGTAGCCATTTGTCCTTAAGATTTCTTACTTAAAGCATCTGTCACAACATTAGCTTTCCCTGGATGGTAAGTGATCACACAGTAATAATCCTTTACTAGCTTCAACATCAATGTTGTCTCATATTTAACTCATTCTGAGTGAAAAAAGTATTTAAAGCTATTGTGGTTTGTGTAAATTTTACACATTTCTATATATAGATAATACCTCTAAATCTTAAAAGCAAAAAAATATAGCAGCCATGAGCTAACTTTAAATCACGAGTAGGGTATTTTTGCTCAGAACACTTTAATTTTGGAATTTGTACTTACGTGCCATCTAATTTTGTATGAATATTTAATTTTAATATTTATACAATTGACATTTCATTTAATCGCTAATTATATTTATTAAAATAGTAAGATGCTTAGAACATTTCAGATATTGTATGATCTAAATTAGAGCGGGTCTAAAAGAGTTTAGATCAGTGCTAATATTTAGCAATATCTAAAGAGTTAGAGCATTTTCTAAAATTGGATAAAGACCTTAGAATATATTAGTAATAATATAAGTTATACAGGGTTACAAATGGTGCTAGAAAATGTCATTATGCAAGTATGTTCTAAAATACTAAGTTCCTGGCTTATTTTACTAATGCAAGTCTATTAGTGAAACCCTAATATATAGATCAGTGTATGTCTACATCTGGATGGTCCAGATAGTTAATCTTAGCAAACTATAAGTTTAGTGAAAGCTTGTATAGGCATATAGGTATTCAGTAAGGACTGAATACTGAACAGACTTATGACGACCTCCAATAAACATCCTATGAAGCCATTAATGGAAGGTCTTCTTAAGTTTAGTAGTATTCGTGGTCCTTTGACCTGAGCACCACGGTGAACTTGTGAGTGATCCACTATGCTTTGGTTTCACATTTGTCAAAGACCTTTCATAGTCTGGCCACTATATAATATCCAATCCCTATTAGTAGTATTGGCATCTAGATTTTGGTATAGAGTAATAAAGACACAGTAGGGTTACCCAATTTTTTAACTCTATTAGAATTATTTCTTTTATAGTGCCCGCGAGAGATATTAGACCTAATATGATAATTTCACACTCGATCAAAACGTTGGACAACCCTAGAATAGTTTTGGAATCTTTCTCTATTGGCTTGGAAAAGAAAATTCTAATTTACTACATGAATTTCCATTTAAGGGTTAGGTACGGAACAAACCTTTTTTTAGAAATATAATCCATATATTAGAGAATGGACCAATTAGAAGAAATCTCATGGATTGCCAAGTTGAAAATTCTGGTTAGTTCTTTGGACTATTCTAACTAGATAGTTACAAATAAACCAATTACATACTTGGTTTCCAACTAATGGCAAATTAGTAATTTAGAGTAAATTGAGGGGCAAAATGGTCAATTGAGGGAGCACTATATATATGTTGGAAGTGTGTAGATTTTTTAAGAGAACAAAAAGCAAATACTTAAAGCAAAAGAGAGAGTAAATTCGTGCAAGGTAAAGGGGGTGTTGCTACAGTGAAATTTTAGTTTTTTTTTCATGACTTTTCATGCTTAATCAAGCCAAAATAAGGTTACATACCAATTCCTAAGCTCAATTGAAGCCTCCATTAATGGAAATTTAAGAAAAAGAGGTTAGAAAAGCATTGTTCTGTGAGATTTATAAGTGAGCTTTTAAGCTTGCCTTAATTGATGTTCTTGTGTGTATTCTTGGTTTAGATTGAATTCAATTCTAGTGTAGAGCTTAAAGGAGACATCAATTTGAAGAAATTGTCAAGGTAAGAATTAGGATTTTGGGTGATTTGAATGTAGAGACTTCAATTGGTTGTAATTAGGGCATTAGAATGAAATTGGCTTAATTGTGATGTAATTGGAACAAGAAATTAAGAAAAGAAATGTGATGGAACATAGGGTGAAATTCTGCCACTTTAGGGAAGTTAGGGATTGAGTGGTGTTTTGATTGAGTTGTTGTGTATAAATGGTGCCTTATATATGTTGAATGTATATGGTTGATGAAAAAATCAAAAATGAAGAAAATGGAACATAATTGTCCATTTTAGAAAGGTGAAGGGCAATTATGTCCAACCAAGTTATAAGGCGTTTAATAATTTTTAAGGCGCCGAGTGGTGATTTAGATTAGATTAAATGACTTCGTAAATAAAAATTGGAAAGTAGTATGCATCCAGGCTTTGTATGCCGATTAGGGCGTTCAGTAGTTAAATGAGACTCTAGCATTCGATTTGGTTCTAAACGTCATTTATGACGCGTGGGTGAAGAACACCGAGAGTGGTAACGGGAGCAAAAATTCGGAGCGAAATTTAGCGCGAAGCGGTTGTGAGTGAAAATCTACCATTTCTTTTATCTTTTGTTTATTATGTTTCCGCATAATGAAAAAGTATGTTTTATGAGTTTTCAATGCATAAACATCATTTATGATCTTGATATATATCTATAGATATACATTTACATGTTTTGTTTAAGAAACAGTTTTAAAATTACTGCATTCATTTTAAAGGCCATTGGTACCCTCAGATTATAGTGGTGGTGATTGTATTAGACCCGGCCGATATATCCTGTGCACATGGGCAGGTCATAGGGGTGTGTCACTAACTCTGGGAAGTCGGGATGTCGAGTCATGTGAGTCGCTTTATGTGTACGGGGTATTGTCTCGCTATATGTATGCGATGTAGAATTCCACTACATAGCCAGTGAGATGTCACTGTGGGTGCGGCTAGTTGAGGTGCCTCGTGACCTACTCACGTGTGCAGTGCTAGTTGAGTCACTGCGTGAGTATAGAGCTTTAGGGTTACCTTTGGTACAGTTTAGAAAGAAAATGGCTAAGCCAGGACTTTACTAGTTTTCGATTTAGCGATAGCATTTATGCATTTATATGCACATGGCAATTATTGTGTTATACAGAATTTGGATATTGTTTTCCAAAGATGTAGATAAAACCCACTCGGCAAGATTTCATCAGCATATGATATTAGAAACCGTTTTATAGCTTTACATTAGTTTTAGAAGCATGATTTATGCATGTACTTTAGAATTTACTATCTATGCATACTGTTATTTTATTTGAAATCTTAATTGCACTCACTGAGCTCTTTTAACTCACTCGTTTTGTGTTTTATATTTTTTAAAACCCCCTTCCTAGGTGTAGGTCTCGGTACGCAAGCTGAAGATCATTTTTGTATATGTAAATGTGCTAAATAGCACCATTTGCTTTCTGCATAGTAGTTGTTGGCATCCATATTTGTATATATGTTTTGAACCAACAAGAAGAGATTTCGATATTATGATGATCGTTTTTACTTTTTATGAGTATGCTTATTTTGTGATTTAAATAAAACTATTGAGTTGTGTTGGATTTGGTTTAGAAAGGACCGGAGGTCCGAATTGGTAGTATTAAGAAGTATTTGAAATAAAAGTGAAATTTCTTTGCAAGTTTTATTTGGATTTTCAGAAAAACAGGAGAAACTCTGCCCGTTTTATTTTTTAAAATTAAGATGTTGTTTTCATGTATATTACCAGATTTTCTCAGTAATAGTAAGAACTAAAAAGGGGTTTGCCTCGCAGAATTTCTCAACTCACCGAGTTAATTCTAAAGAATTTTTATCGAGGTGCCCGGCAAGGCGGTTGGGACCTACAGTAGAGGGTCTTGAGGTCGGTCCTGTCACACTATGTGTCACTAGGTATGTTCTGATGCTTATAAAGTTCAGTGTGCATAGATACGGGATCCGTTAGCTCACATAGGTGAGTTATATATCTAGATGCTCTGAGATTGTATCTCAAAAAGTCTTATGGCCATAATCAATATGCCCAAGGAAAAAGTTTTTCGCAGGGTTAAACAATATTATAAAAGTGTTTACATATATTGTTTATCGAGATATGAATCTAGAAATAAGTTCATGGATAAGCAAATAGAGATTTGACTGTAAGAATATATATCTCTGTTTTTTTAAGATATAGGTGACGGAAGGATTATACGGATATAGTTAACCTCAGTTTATATAGTTCAATGTATCATTTCATAATATTCGTAATGTGTTTGTGGGGCATTTTTCACAGATTTGTGAAAACGTTCCGTAAGACAAACAAGCATAAACCTAGGGAGTCTCACAATATAAAGTGTACTCATTGAGCACTAGGATAGCAAGCCCGGTCAAATGGATCGAACCAAAAGATTTTTGTTAGTATGATTCATTTTAAGGACCTCTTTGTAAAGTAAAAAATATAGTTTGTAAATGTTACAAATAGGTCCGTTTTTTGCTAGAAAATGTGCTTTTGACACTTGTCATTAAACTATTGGCTCTTGAATAAATTGGATGTTATTTTATTTAAATAAACACATGATATTTATTGTATTATTTTTTAAGGCATGTGTTGGACATTTGTCTTAAATACACATGAGATATTTATTATATTATTTTTTATGTGACATGTGTTGGACACTTATCTTAATGGATTAATTAAATAGTTAAAGTTTATTTTCTTGTCTTGCTTTGATAAGACAAAATATATATTTTAATATATTATTTTAAATGGTGCTTGGGCCATTAAGAGAACGTTTATCTTGATTTGAATTATTTATTTAAAAATATTTGCATTGAAATACTTTTAATATTTATTAATGTAGTCAAATAAGAAAAATATTTTATTTTGTTAATTTTGAAGAGACAAAATTGGGCCAAGCATTTATTTAATAAAATAAATATTATTTTGTTATTTATTAATTCGTTTGAAATGCCATTGTCAAATTAAAATGAAGAATAGGCTTTTTGGTTAATTCTTTAATAGAAAAGAAAGGTAAAAACATGTGTATTATTCACTTAAGTAATTTTTGCATAATGGTTATGTAATAGGGAGAGGAAAATTTGGCCAAGGTGTTTTTCTTTCACTCTTTGGAAGGCTTTCAAACATAACAAACACCTCTCTATCTTTTTCTTTCAAGTTAGACTTGATAGGAAAAATAAAAGGCAAAAAGAGTTTTGTTTCAAGAGTGAAAAAGAGAGTTTATTTTGCTTAAAGAGTTTAAGCACAAGAACAAAATTCTACACCATCATTTAAGCTACCATCCTAGCTTCTCTAATCCCACCAAGTGTAGGAGACTAGAATTGTTCAAGGATTAACTTTAAGGTAGCTCTAAGAAGTTTTAATCATTACCGAATCGTTAGCAAAGGTATGTTTGAATTACCTTAATATTTTGATGCGGTTTAAATTGGTGTATTTATTATGTGAGAAATTTGATTTATTATTCTGCCAAGAAAATTAGTATGTATGACATGCTTATTTCATAATGATTAACACATTACACATAATCACCCTAGAATAATCCACACTCAACACAACCTTCCCATCTTGCACTAATACACAACCAAGCCCTTTCTTAGAAGCATCACTGTAAATTACAAATCTACTAGAACCACACAGAATGGTTAATATCAGAGCTAAAACCAATTGATGCTTAAGTTCTTGGAAAATTTTCTCACTCATCCGATCACTAAAACCTAGCATTCCTTCTTGTTAACTGGGTTCAGGGTGAAGCTATCATAGAGAATCCCTCAACAAATTGCCTATAATATCCCACTAGCCCAAGAAAACTCTAAACTTCTCCAACATAAATCAGTTTGGACCAATTAACCAATGCTTCATTTTACTTGGGACCACTGAGATGCCATTTGAAGAAACAACATGTCCTAAAAATAAAATTCGATCCAGCCAAAATTCACACTTCTTGAACTTTGAATAAAGTTTTTTCTCCCTTAACACTTGTAAAACCATCCTTAAGTGCTCTTTATGTTCTTTTTTACTCTTATAATACTCCAAGATGTCATCAATGAGCATAATAAAAATATTATCCAAATAATCCTTGAATACCGAGTTAGTAAGATCCATAAAGGCAGTAAGCGCATTCATCAACCCAAATAGCATCACAACAAACTTATATTTGGTACGAAATGTAATCTTTGGAATGTCTTTTTTCTTGGTTTTCAATTGATGATAACCAGAACAAAGATTAATTTTGGAGAATACACATGCTCCTTGAATCTAATTAAACAAATAATTAATTCTTGGAAGTGGGTACTTATTCTTTATAGTCATATGGTTCAATTCTCAATAGTCAATGTACAATCTCATCGAACCATTCTTTTTCTTGACAAAAAGAACTGGAGAACCCCAAAGTAAAACACTTAGGCCAATAAAACATTTTCCAAGAAATTCCTATAATTACTCATTTAACTCTTTAAGCTCTATCAGTGCTATGCAATAAAGTGCTTTAGATATTAGAGCAATTTCAAGCAAAAGTTCTATAGTGAATTCAACTTCACGATCAAGTGGAACGCCAAGTAAGTCTTATAATAAGACATTCATAAACTCATTCACAACTAGAACATCTTGAATTTTCACTTTATTTTTCTCAATATTCACCACAGTTGCTAAGAAACCCTGATAACCCTTCTTAAGGATTTTGCAAGCTTGCAAGGTAGATATCACTCTTGACATTGAGCAAAACTTATAACTAATGTATCTAAATTCAGGCTCTTTGGGTGGTTGGAAAACAACCTCTCACCCAAAGCATATAACATTAGCATATTGTATAGATATCTAATCCATGCCGAATATAACATCAAAATCATGCGTATTCAAGATTATTAAATCTATTCATGGCACCTTATCTCTTTTTTCTATCTTACATTATCTCACCATTTCGTAGCAAACATTAAGTCTCTTGAAAAAGTTGCAACACATAATTTTGAACCTAAAGGTTCTGGCACAATACTATACCTCTAACAAATGCATATGACATAAATGAATGCGCAGAACCCAAATAAAAAGAGTTAAGCCATGGTAACCAAACATAGAAATAGTACTTGCCATCATAGATAGTGAAGCTTCTACCTCTTGCTTTATAAGAGCATAAACTCTTGCTTGAGTTTTCTAGTTCTTATTAATTACTCTTTGATCACTCTTCATTTTATGGCAATTCCAAATAAAATGACTAGTCATTCCGTACTTGAAACAAACTCCACTCTTTTTGTAGCACATATCTTCATGTCGTTTCCCACAAGTATCACATAATAAGAAATCCTTCTTTCTAACATTATTTCTCTGCCTTTTCTTTCCTTTTCACTTGTTAAACTTTTATTGACTATTCTTACCTCATGATTTATTTTATGATAGGTGCTAGCCCATATGCTTGGATTTATATGTAGTACCTAATTCTTCATCCCTTATGAAGATAGGTGCTAACTTTTAGTAGTACTATATTGTATGTCAATAACTCAAGTACAGATATCAACCCCTTTAGCTCTGGATTAAGGCTTCTCTTAAAGTATTTGCGCTTGCATACATGAGTATCCACTAAGTAGGAAACAAACATGAACAACTCTTTGAACTTTCTTTCATACTCTCTCAACGATGTTATGCCTTGGGTGAGTTAGATGAACTCTGCTTCTTTTCATCCCTCAAGGATTAAGGAAATATTTCTCATTAAATATTTTCTTAAACTTGGTCCATGTCATTTATCTCTCATTAACATTTAAAGTCCGTATAGTCATCTCCTACTAATGACTGACACATTCCTTGAGCATGTAGGTGGCACAAATCACTTTCTGGCTTCCGATATCCTATAAAGCGAAATATTTTCTATAACTACTGAATCTATTTTTTTGCAACTAATGGGTCATTCGAGCCACTAAATGATGGTGGTTAAAGTTTCTTGAACTGCTCTACATCATGCAAATTGTCATTATTAGCTACTTGAGGTCATTGTTGTTAAATCACATTAGTCATAGCTTGAACAAAATTCTAGATAGTGGCATTAACATCTCCAACTAGTACCCATATCCATTGCCTCCGCAACTATAGTAGTTCTTGAATTGTGTATCATCTTTTCCAAGTAACACAAATAGGTATGTAAGATGTAAAATAAATACAAATAAATAAACACACACAACCCTAAAGATTTGGCATCTATTGGGTTCCCTTGATTAGACATATAAAAGTCTACAGAATCATATCCTTAGTTTTGATACCACAAAAAAAATTTATCATGCCCTAGATCTGCGAGGATCCAACGCCCGAAAGTTTCTTAACACTCATTCAATTATGTGCACAAAAATCAGATTTTTAGTTGTTAAGGATCTTTATAATGAAACCTAAGTTTTAAATTTTATAAAAATCAGATTTTTATAAAATTTAAAACTTAGGTTTCATTATAAAGATCCTTAACAACTTACTAGTAAACCTATACAAAATCAAACTATAAACATCTTTGGTGGATCATAACTCATACACATTTAATGCTTATGTCAAGTCACAAATATGTACATCAGGAACAAACCAAATATCCCACAAAAGACATATTAACAAACTAATACCTAACGACTTACGAAACCCAGGGAATAATAAAAGCCTTGCCAAATCCATTATGTACACACATACCTTTAGTTACCTAGAAATCACAATAAATAATAATAAGTATAAAACTCAGTAAGCTTACTATTTTTTCATATGCTAAAATACATATATACATATAAGCGATGCACGAGCATGATATATCATAGTGAATCATGCCACCCGTCTGTGACATACCGTATGAGAGGAATAGCATAAGTGAGGCTTCAACTTCTCTCTTTTGTTACGTTGATGAGAGGGCACAACTACAACAATAGACATATAGTTTTTGTTAGACCATTTCCAGTGAGATGAACGACAGGCTCTAGCAATTTGAGTGTTGATGAGCATAAATTGTGACTAGACAAACGACGTGGTGGATTAGTAGATCTAAAAATGGTGAAATAAATGGTGGCCTAGATTTATATAAATGGCAGTGAGATGAACGACGTCACTAGAAGAGAGAAGAATGATAACGACCTCAAAAATGGCAGCTATTTTAAGATGAACGAGGAGATGAGTGAATCTTCATTTTGTCTAAGTACATAATTTCAAAATCGTAATTGCCTAAATTAATAGAAAGGTAATAAAAAAAAAACTTGTTTTTCAACATGTTCAACGTGGGAAGAAGGAATAAAAAAACTTTAAAAAATTAGAGTTTTAAAGACTATTGGGTATAGGAATAAAGGTGTTCGAGTAAAAAATTATAGATATTTAGAGATAGAGATAAGGGTGTTTGGATATGGGAAAAAGAATATTTGGATAATACAATATTAAAATGATGATATTACCTTTTTCTCAGTTAACTTTAACAGAAGATTCCCTAACGGCTAGGTATAATGCCTATTTTTCAAACTATTGAGTATTAATAAAATTAGGCAATATCTTAAAAGTATTCACGATAATATCCCTTTTTAATTATTATACTTCCAATTATAATTATGATTTCAATTACAATTCAAATTACATGCAATTACATATACTTCAATTGCAATTTCAATTACTCTTATAATTATTACATTTTAAATTTAAATTTCTTGTAGTAAATATTAGTAATAACAAACCTTTTCTGTTTTCATAAATTAGTATTTTTTTTCTAACCAACATTAATTTTGATTTATAATTACATTTTCAATTCTAATTTTTATTTTAGTTCTACTACCAATTACAATTAAAATTTCAATGGAGTTATTTATTAGCTCTCATTACTAATTCAATTTCTGAAAGAGTGTAGTTATATAAAATACTCTATCCTCTTAAACTTTACGTTTGCTCAATTTATCATAATAATTTGGTCATTATGCCTATTAATGTTCTTTTATAGGTTTAAGGACTATCGGTGTAAAAATATTGAAAACCAAATGCAAACAGAGTTATTTGAGATGAAAATTCGAGAAGAGACAAAAATGCTCAAAACGTAAATAGTGTGTGAAATAGTACATGGGAACAATGATATCACTATATAATATAAATAGTACATAATAGTTACTATTCATCCATTATAGTGCAGTGCTGAGGCATTGGCCGAGGGCAGAAGTCAGTAGCTTTAGCTGGGCAATTTTTGTTCACTCTTTTAAAGGTATAATTGTTCTATTTGTGCAACCATAATCTTATAGAACATGCAAAAAATATTTGGGTAGCAAATAACACAAAATTAACATATTATTTAAGACTTGGAAGCAAGAATCAACAAGAAGAAATAGGAATTTTGCATATTAGAGAAAGAACATCACTTTTGCATTAAGGAGAATTTTTTGTTCTCTTCAATTTCGTATTTCTTGTTGATTCTAATATGTATAATGATTTTGTTAAATGCTCTTAACATATGTTTACAATTATGAACTAAATTTTATTGTTAGGATTATAATATAAATTTAATATGTAACTTAGATTGACTATTTTTTCTTATTCATCATGTTGGTATTGAATTATTCGATTTGTTCTATGCTTAATACTTCTAATTACATGAACTTGAAAAAGGGAATTTCATGTTGACCATGGATAAATTAATGTATCATTAAAGAAAAGTAGCTTTGAGTTTCATATGAGATAGGAATATACTCATATAGCATATATGGCCATTTAGAGAACTTGAACTTAATGAATCTTATTTCAATTTAAGTATCATAGAAATATTGATAATTGATTAAATGAGATATACTCGCTTGACCACCAAAATCACTAAAAAAGACTTGTGAGAATATTAGAGTTCTTGGTTAACAATTTATATTGATAATTTTAAGGGAAGTAATTAGATTCAAGTAAAATATTGCGAGATTATTGTAATCTCAGACATTTGAATATTAGTGCTATCATGTTAGTTCTCTTTGCTCAATCTCTATAATTAGTTCATTGTTTAGTTAATTTTTATATAAAACACATTAAAATACTACTAGTTTGAATAAGAGTATAACACAATTTTAGCACTTAACAAGTGATAATAATAATTTCTCGTGAGAACAATAATTAACTCATCATATATTATTTGTTGCAATAACGTGCATTTGCATTAAAATGTATATATATATATATATATATATATATACACACACACACAAAACACAACAATTTCAATTCCAAATCCATTCTCACTTTCAATTCTAATTCAAATTGCAACTCCAATTCTAATTCCATTAACATTTATAATTCCAATTCCATTTTCATTAAATTTTATAATTCCAATTGTAATTCAATTTCAATTCCAATTCTAAATCGACTTTCAATTGTAACTCTAATTCTAATTTCAATTCCAATTCTAATTTTAATTCTATTAAATTTTACAATTCCAATTCCAATTGGAATTACACTTGCAATTCCATTAAATTTTATAAACAATTTCATTTCAATTCCATTAAGTTTTATAATTCTAATTACAACTCCAATTACAATTACAATTATAATTACAATTATAATCCTATTAACTATTATAAATTTAATTCCAATTCCATAGAATTTTATAATTCTAATTTTAATTACAATTATAATTTCAATTCCAATTATAATTCTATTAAATTTTATAATTCTAATTTCATAAAATTTTATAATTCTAATTCAAATTACAATTGCAATGTCATTAAATTGCATAATTCTAGTTCCAAGTCCATTAAATTTTATAATTTCAATTTCACGTCCATTAAATTTATTAATTTCAATTCTAATTCCAATAAATTTATAATTTTAATTCCAATTCTAATCGTAATTTTATTAAAATTTATAATTCCAATTTTATAAAATTTTATAATTCCAATTCCAATTACAATTGCAATTCCATTAAATTTTATAATTCCTTCCAATGCCATTAAATTTTATATTTTTAAATTCATTAAATTTTATAATTCCAATTCCATTAAATTTTATAATTCCTTTCAATTCTAATAAATTTTATAAATTCAGTTGCAATTCTAATTTCATAAATTTTTAATAATTTCAATTCCAACTGCAATTGTAATTCTATTAAATTTTATAATTCCTTTCAATTCTATTAAATTTTATAATTTCAATCTCAATTTTAATTGTAATTCCATTAAATTTTATAATTTTAGTTGCAATTCTAATTTCATAAAATTTTATAATTTCAATTCCAACTGCAATTGCAATTTTATTTAAATTTTATAATTTTAATTCTCATTTCAATTTTATTAAATTTTATAGTTTAAATTCCAATTCGATTAAATTGTTTCCTCTAAAAGTACAACACCAAAATGATGTTGTTTCAATTAAAATTATCAAAATGGTGTTGTTTTGGTTATAAAATAAAGAAATAAAAAAGCTGACGTGGTAATAAAATATTTTTATTTTAAATTTTAACACAAAATTGTGATACTTTATATCATAAATTTTTGACAATTTTCTTTTTAGTGGAAAAACAGTGTCGTTTAAGGTGTAAATAAATTTTAAAAAGTGGAATTTTTTTTTCCAAAATTATAACACCAAAAGGGCATTGTTTTA
Source organism: Ailanthus altissimus (assembly GCA_946807835.1). NCBI lineage: Eukaryota > Viridiplantae > Streptophyta > Magnoliopsida > Sapindales > Simaroubaceae > Ailanthus > Ailanthus altissimus. The sequence goes on along the minus strand of OX327712.1, from coordinate 12,940,827 downwards.
ATTAGAATTATCTAAATGATGCCATTTTAGTTACAAAATTAATTAAAAAAAATAAAAAAACTAACGTGGTAATAAACCATTTTTTAAATTCTATCATAAAACTGTGACATTTTGTCATAAAGTTTTGGTAGTTTTTTTTTTTCTATGAAAAAATGACGCTGTTTAAGGTGTGAATAATTATTTTTTTAAATAAAATTATTTTCTTTAAAATTATAACACCAAATGGCACTGTTTCAATTTAAATTACCAAAACGTGTCACTTTTGGTAAGAAACAAAACTCCTATGTGAAAATTAAATTCCACGTAATTATATTTTATTCAAAACAACATCATTTCATACATGATAAAATGCACCATAGGATACTTTCTATTGCAAAATTGTTTTTCTTTTTTATTTTTATCACAAAACTGTGATATTTTCTGTCATAACTTTGTGGTAGATTGTGTTTAAAATATAAAACATCACTATTTTTTTATAAAATACTGAATTCAAAATTACTGTTGGAATTAGTGCTTACATGTTATTCAAATTATTATATGAATATTTATTTATTTAAAATTTATGCAATGAACGTTTCAAATAAATAATTAATAATTGATTATATGGTACTAAGTTTGTTACTTTTCATACATTGTAGATCTAAAGAAATTTGGGCATACAGGTATTTAATGAGGACTGGGTACTGAACAAACTCATAAGGACCTCCAATAAACATCCTATAGAGTTGTCAATGGAGAGCCTTTTCGAGTTGAGTAGTATTCGTTATCCTTTGACCTCAGTGCCAAAGTGGAATTGTGACTGATCTACCATGCTTTGATTTCATTCATGTTATAGACCTTTCATGGTCTGACCTCTGGGTGTCATTGGGTATAATCCGATGTTCATAGAGTTTGGTTTGCGCATATATGGGATCCGGCAGCTCATATGTGTGAGTTATATATCTTGATGCTTTGAGATTGTATTTAAGGAAGTCTTATAGCCATAAGTAAAAACTTCAAAAAAGAGTTTTTAAGTAGGGTTAAATAATATCACAAAGGAGTTTACGGATATTGTTTACAGAAATACAAATATGGAGATAAATACATGATCGAACATATAGAGATTTAATGATTATGATCTATATCTCTACTCTTCTAAGATATAGGTGATGGAGGTTGCATTTTAGTTTTGCATGAGTTAGCTATATACATATATATATATATATATGATACTTTGCAAAAGTTGCAAATAAGTACTTATTTTTATATTTTGGGCATTTTGAGAAAACAAGTTCAAAAGGTTGAACTAGCTCAAATTCTTGATAAAATTTAAAAAATAACCTACTATTCTAGCACTTTAATCCCACTAGAACATTAAAGTTTAAAATTTCCAACAAATTACTTCCATGAAAGATTCGGGATCGAATTCTTCACTGAAGTTCTTTAAGATTATGATTTTAAAATTGTTAATGTAATTGTTTCATTCTCTATGTGTGTTTGTTGATTAAATATATACTATGCAGCTGTGCAAATGTGTGTTGGACATGTATTTAAGAATTTTTAATCAATATACTATCATATGTATGTATTCATTAATCACAAAAACAATTACCATCCAACTTTGTGACAGAAACCATTGCAATGCCTAAATCATTTCTTTCAAATACTGCCACAATAAGTCTTTTTCTATTAGTGTTTGAATCAGTGTTATCCATATATTAGTTCAGTGGTTGGTGGCAACACTTCCAACATTTAGATATTGGGTTCAAGAGGATAGAAGTATAGAAAGTAGAATTAGTTTTAGCATTAAAAAAGAATGAGTACGTGAAATATTTGAATTAGTGATTTGAAGATTTCAACCTAAACTCTTTGATTAAGCTGGTGAAACAAATATTTTAATCTTTACTTTATGACAGCCTCATTTTATTATATGACAGCTTCGGTATGAAAATTTAAAAGAAAAAGAAGAAGAACGTATTAAAAATAATTGTCTGCTTAATTCTTAAAGTTTAGTTGAATTATTCATTCAATTTTTATATTTTTAAATAATTTAATATTTTAAAATAATTTAATATTTGATTAAATTTAATTTATTTCCTTAAATAGCATATTTCAAAAGTTATTGTTTTAATAAAGGAATTAATTGAGGTGTTTTAAATAATATAAAATTTGGGATAATTATTATTTATTTCATAATCTATCTTCTTGATAGTTTATGAGAACTTTTATAAATTAAATTGTTTCGTGGCTGTTCTCATTAGCGCGGTCGGGTGGTTGTTAGGTCTTTATACCATGTTGCCACTCATATTTGATCCTGGGGTAAATAAGGGGGTAAAAAATCCTTTATGCTTCGACACACCCCCTTACCTTTTAAAAAAAAATTATGTGATTTATTTGTGGTCGAAGAACAAAGATAAGATATTAATCTACATATATTTCATGATATTTGAAAAAAGTTAGTCAATACCATAATCAACAATTAATTGAAAGGACACATTTAATTTATAATTATATAAATGAGTAATAAACCTAATCAAACAAAAGTAACTAACTCAAGATATGTGGACCGCAAAATTACGTCTATGATTACATATACTTTATAAAGTACTAAATAATTTTTTCTACATAAAAGACAAAAGTTAAGAGTAACAATTAGGCATTCTAATGCCTACACCTAAACAAATTGATACATGATTGTGGAGTAATATCTATAAATTTTTAATTATGATAGAAATATACTTAATTACACTATAAAAAATTTGTCTTTGAACCACAAATATTTTAGCCACGAATAAAATTTTGTGGCCTATAGTGATATTTAGCCAAATAAAATTTAGTTTCGTGGCAAAATAACATATAATTCATTATTATAAGAACTATTTAGCCACAACTTTTTTGTGGCTAAAAGAACTTTTCATTGGTGAGTAATTGTTTACCTATCAAAGCATTTAGATTCATGTTTGAATATTGGCCACGAGTTTAATCACAAAAATTTTGTAAATAAAGGAAGTCACCTATAATTATGAGCATTTTGTGGCTAAATTAATACTATTTAGCAACAAAGCTTTAGTGCATAGCTAAATATAATGACATTTTGTCATAGCTTTAATTTATTAATAAAGGTAGTGATATTCAATCACTAAACTTCAATTCATGGCTATATGTGGTGAGTATTAGCCACAAAACTTTATTTTGTGACTAAATATAGCAACATTTGGCCACGAACATTTAGATCATGGCTAATCGTAATGCCTTTTGGCTATAAAAACTTGATTTGTTGCCAAAGGCAAAGATATTTGGCCATAAATCTTTATTTCATGGCTAAAAATAGTGTTCTTTAGTCACGAATGCATAATTTATGGTTAAATACGACAATGTTTAACCATAAAATCTTAGTTCAAGGCAATATTTAGCCACAAAATAAAGTGCTGAGAAGATTTCAGCCTCTACTCTATTACTAGACTAGGATGCAAAGATTTTAGTCTCTATTCCACGGTAACCTCACTTCAATACAAGACAACCTCAATATAAAAATTAAAAAGAAAATAAAGGAAGAAAGTATTAAAGAAACTTGACGGCTTAATTTTTAAAGTTTAGTTGAATTAGTTAATTAATTCTTATACTTTTAAATAATATAATATTAAGGTACTAATTAATTAATTATTTCCTACTTTATTTTCGGCTAAATTATGTTTACGATCAACTACTTTAATTTTATAAAGTACTAATTTAATTTTTTCCTTTATAAAAGACAAAAATTAGGAGTAACAATTAGGTATGTATGTTTATTCTATAATCCTTAAAGTGAAAGTGTAGATTTTGTTACAATATAGAATTTATGTCATTTATTATTTTTTTTCATTTTCTTATATATATGTATGTATATATATATATGTGTGTGTGTGTGTGTGTGTGTATGTATGAATGAATGTTAACTTCTTATCTTCAAGACAAGATATATGTTCATTACTTAAGAGAAATTCGTGTAGTCATAATAGTAAGAAAAATAAATTTTAAAAAAAAAAGAGAGAGAGAACACATAGCAATAATAGTAGCAGTTTGAACATGTAAAAATCTAGTGGGTTCTAACATTGTGAACATAGGGGATTTGAATACCTAGTTTATGAATCTGAATATTTTCTTTGCTCATAACCTTTTTATAGAAAAAGGTAATCTAGTTTTTATTGCGAGCTTTCCAACTTTACATTATATGCATAATTTAAATAATAATGGAGAAAGAACGAGTAGATTAAGTTTTGTCTTAATTTCTGGGATTTTTTATTTTAGGAAGATGATGAATAATACTTCTTTGTGACAAATCTCCCTTCTTGGGGCACATGAGCCTCATCTCTTCATCTTATCAAAAATTAAAAAACCGTTTGGATTCAGCAACATGGAGTTGAATGATGGTAATTGGATTGTTAGAAAATGGTTGGAGGCCTGCCATGGTGTGAATGTACAAATCATGATGAGTAGAGTAAACAATGCATTGGTGTTATCACATCGTAAACTCGGAAGGATATGAGGTGTGACTTGTCATACATTGATGTGCACTAAGATTAAATATTGTATAAAAATTTTATCTTAAATTTTATCATAAAGATTCTTAATAAGTTGCTATTAAACCCTTCACATTATCAGATCATAAACATATTTAGTGGAACATAATTTTAACACAGTCAAAGCTTATGTACAAAGAGTCATAAGTATATACAAATAGGACAAATCATTTATTCCTAAAATACATTCCTACCATCTAGCACCTTGCAACTTAGGGGACCAAGGAGAAAGTAAAAGCCTGCGAAATTTTCTGATACACATGCATACTTTTAGTCACATAAAAATTACAATAAATTATAATTAATATAAAACTCAATAAGTACACTAATTTTTCATATATCAAAATACATATATATGTGTACAAAATGCATGAGCGTGATATATCATGGTAAATCAAAATCAAAATTAGAATTAAAATCTTTAATCAAGTAAGTGTTTACACATTTTTTCATACTTATATAGAAATATCATCACTCAATCTTCACTTAATTGGACTTCACATATCATATTTCATATATCACAGAATGAACCAAATATTATATGTCAATGAAATACTGTATGAGAGAAATGACGTAAATAAAGCTTAGATTTCACACAGAGAAAACTCATTCATGAAGGTATGAGCTATAGTCTTACCTTGATCATTGGTGAGTCCTCCCACATGTACCAATACGCTAACACACGAATGTGACCACGTAGAACTCCTTTATTAGGGTTCGTTTGTTGAGATTAATAAGTCTTATATGACAATTGTTTAGTTGAGGAAACAAACCATTTGGCAAACGAACTAAAGTTAAAGGTCCATCATAACTAATCTAACTTGACACATATAGTTAATGAATATGAGAGTTAGATATAAAGCCTCATTTTCATAAAGATTATTTAATATTATTGTTAGAAATATAAAGAGTATATGTTTCACTATAAATGTAAACTGTACAATAGAGCCTTTATATAAGCTGTAACCTTATTACAAAATAGACAAATAACATACATAAGGAAATAATACATTAATAACATGTATATATGGTAAGAGAGTATAAATGAACTATTCCTTAATACCCCTCCCCCCCCCCTCAAACTCAAGATGGCGCAGTGGAAGCAAGTTTGAGTTTGAAAATTAGGGCATGAAAACGGCGCGAAAGTAGAGACTTGGTAAAGATATTAGCAGGTTACTCCTCAGATGAGATGGAGTGGAGCATCATAGTGCCTTGAGAAATATGTTGCCGAACAAAATGACAATCTGTTTCAATATGTTTAGTCCGCTCATGAAATACATCATTGTGGGCAGTTTGGATAGCACTTTGATTGTCACAATAAAGAGGTATAGTTTCAATGTGAGAAATACCCATATCTTCAAGAAGTCAGCGGAGTCAGACAATTTCTTGGGTAGTATCTGCAAAAGTATAATATTCAACTTCAGTACTCGAGCGAGCAGTGGTTGTTTATTTCTTACTTTTCCATAAAAAAAAAAAGAATTACCCAAGAAAGGACAAAATTCAATAAAATTCAGTAGTTGATCGTCAATCCGTAGGATCACCCGCCCAATTCGCATTAGCATAAGCTCATAACACAAGAGGAGAATGAGTCAAAAAATAGATACCGTGAAAATATGTACCTTTGAGATAACGTAGGATATGAAGGACTGTTGCAAAATGAGAGGTACGAGGAGATGAGCGGTCATAAATTGACTGACAACATGAACAATATGAGCAATGTCTAGGTGAGTAACTGTAAGATAGACCAAACTACCAACCAATTGACGATATAGGGTAGTATCACTGAGAATAGTACCATCAGAGGATAGGAGTTTGGTATTAGGCTTTAAAGAAGTGGAGGCAGTCTTACTGTCTGTCAACCCAGCTTTAACAAATAGATCGGATGCATATTTAGCCTAAGAAAGATAATACCCAGTAGAGTCGAATAGTACTTCAAGGCCAAGGAAATAACTAAGGTTGCCAAGATCTTTCATTTCAAAGTGTTGCTGAAGAAAGTTCTTGAGAGTGGAAATACCGAGAAGATCATCATCCGTGATAATCATATCATCAACATAGATAAAAAAAAGAGAACACAACCTTGTGTTGTCTTGTGGACAAAAAGAACTGAGTCATAGGGACTAGACTGAAAACCATGCTAAAGGATAATCCCACTAAACTTTGTAAACCATACACGAAAAGCTTGTTTAAAACTATCTGAGCACGACGAAGTTTACAGACTTTGCTTGAAGGATGTGGATAACCAGGAGGAGGCTTCATATACACTTCTTTAATGAGATCACCATTGAGGAAAGCATTTTTAACATCCATCTAAAATAATGTCCAACCACGAACTGCAGCAATAGCTAATAAACTTCGAACAGAAGTAAGTCTAACAACTAGGATAAAATTTTCTTCATAATTTATTCCATATTCTTGAGTAAAGCCTTTGGCAATAAGGCGGGCTTTATAACGCTCAATAGATCCATCAGATTTGGTCTTGATCTTGTACACCTATTTACATCCAATGGCAATTTTAATAGATGAAAGAGTAACAAAATCCCAAGTATGCGACTTCTCAAGGGCCTACAATTCTTCTGTCATTGCTTGCTGCCAAATAGGATTAGAACTAGCCTCGGAATATAATTGAGGCTCATATAAAGAAAGGGTAGTAGGGAAACAGTGATAATCACGAAGTTTAATAGGAAGTTCTCTTACCCGAGATGAACGACGAGGAGATGGTGTAGAGGAGGCCTTAGGGATGTTGAGAGTAGATCTTTTAGACGAGGTATGAGGCTCAGAAGTATGCGTCATTTCAACAGATTCACCTGTATGAAACTCAGAAGAAATATCTGTAGGTAAAGTATCAGGAAAAAAATCAACAGACTTATCTGTAAAAAATTGTGACATAAGAGGAGATAGAGATTTAAAGTTAGATACAGAAAAAAACATCATATGCTCGAGAAAGATTACATGACGAGAAACACGAAAATGGTTAGATATAGGATCCCAACACCTATAACCTTTATGTTCTATCCCGTCTCCCAAGAAGCAACATAATAGAGTACGTGGCTCGAGTTTAGTGTGCTAATATTTTTGAAGTAGGAAAAAATAAACACAACCAAATACTTTGAGGAGTTTGTAATTAGGTGGAGTTCCATAAAAACGCTCATAAGGTGACTTGTTCTCTATAACAGGAGAAAGAATACAATTAATGGTAAAAACAGTGGTTCAAGCAGCTTCTCCCCAAAAACATTCAGGACAAGAGAAAGAGATAATAAGAGCACGAATAGTTTCTAAAATGTGTCTGTGTTTACGTTCAACTCTCCCATTTTGCTAAGATGTACCAGGACAAGATCTTTGACATATAATACCATATTCTTGTAAAAGATTTAGAAAATCAGAATTTCTATGCTCCGTAGCATTATCAGTGGGAAAAATCTTAATAGGACATGAGAACTGAGTTTTAACTATCTGAGCAAAATCTCGATAAATTTTAGTACATTCGAATCGTTGTTTCATAAAGACCAACCAAGTATACCGAGAATAGTCATCAACGAAGATCACAAAATATTTGGATCCTCCCATTGTGAGATTTGGAGAAGGACCCCATATATCAGAATGTACAAGATTAAATGGAGCATGAGAGACAGTAGTATTATTATCAAAAAGTAAGGTTGGTTGTTTAGCTAAAGAACATGTAAAACAATCATCTTTATTATTAGAAACAATTCCTAAATGACCACTAGATACTAGAGATCAGATACGATTGACTGACGCATGACCCAAACGAGAGTGCCAAAGATGTAATGAAGGCACTGAAGAGGTAGATGATGCAGACGAAAGATATAGAAAGGATAAATTTAAAGAAATAAGTTCATACAAACGTCCAACTATGCGGCCTGTCCCAAGCGTCCGACTGGTCTTTGGATCCTGCACACAATAACCAGAAGCAGTAAATAAGACATTAAGACCAAGTTCGTATAATGACCAACAGATAAAAGATTTAATGTAAGGTTAGGAATAAAAAAAGGTGTCAGATACAGAGAGATTATGGCAAGACACTTGACCAACATGGTTAACTTTCATGAGAGAAACATTAGCAGTTTGAATAGATGGTAAATAGGAATTAAGAGTTTTGGAGGAGAAAATTATAGGATCAGAATTCATGTGATTACAACATGCAGAGTCAAAATACTAAGAAGATTTACCTGAAAAATTAGAGGAAGCAGAAATTAAGAGTTTACCAAAATTAGAAATGAGTAGACTGAGTAAAGATTCAAAGTTTTTAAGGGAACGATTCACACTATCCTATACAGGAGTAACAATAAGTCTTGTAAAAGTAGTACCTTGAGATGGTCCAGGTATGTGGCATGGCCTAGGTAGAACAAAACTAGTAGAATAACACTGAGAAGTACCACACTTATCCATAAATTCCAAAATCCTCTTTTTTTTTTACTAATGATAATTTAGTCCCTAAAACTTATACTAATTATAAGTTAACCCTTGAACTTTTAATAATTATAAATTAACCCCTTAAATTTGAATAATTATAAACTAACCCCTAAAAATAATATAATTATAAAATAGCCCTTGAACTTTTCAAAAATTACAAAAAAATGACCCTTAAAAATTATTATAATTGCAAAATAGCCTTGAAACTATTGAAAATTTAAACAATTCCCTAAATGAATAGAAAATTACAATCTGACCTTGAAATACTAAAAAGTTTGCAAACAGACCCCTAACAAGAAATAGTGAACTTCAGGTGGCGCGTCCGACTTGCTCTGACCTTCGATTGACGTAAACTTGACATCATTTGAACGGCTGGTGAATGGGGATTCTTTCGGTCTAGGCAGTGTCGGTTACATCACCATAGAACAGCCAGGATCTAAAGTGAAAGTGGCCGGCGACAGTGGTGTTCCGGCAACGCATCTGGCGATTTCAGACCTCAGATTGACGCATCGTCGACGGTGTTGAAACGGTCGATGACTAAGAATTATTTTTGTGTGGGTGGTGTCGGTCACATCGCCGTAGAATGGGCGGGATCTGAAGTGACAATAGGTGGAGGATTCTGAGTAATCTGAGATGGGCAGTGGCTAAGACGGCAAGATTTCAAAAAATTTCGGCGACTTTTCAAAAAAATCCGGTGGATTCTATCGGGTTTTGAAAAAATTTCCGACAAATCTCTAACTAAACAAAATGACAGTAAAAAAATCGCAGCTCTGATACTATGTTAGAAATGTAAAGAGAATATGTTTCACTGTAAATGTAAATTGTACAATAGAGCTTTTATATAGGCTGTAACCTTAATACAAAATAAGAAAATAACATACATAAGGAAATAATATTTTACATTAATAACATGTATATATGGTAGGAGAGTATAAAAGAATTATTCCGAAATCATTCCAGAATTATTCCTTAATAATTATGATGTTGTAAATTTAATATACCAAAAATCATATACTTTAGATTAGTTTAAATTATTTTTGGACTTCAGTCAAGAATCAAATTAGACAAGATTATTTAAAGTTCTAAGAACAGTTCAAGGATGTGAAAATCTTTTAAAACAAATAAATCTTATTTAAGAAGAATAATATTAACAAATAATTGCCTTTTTCTCAAACTTTGAAACAAAATATAAAGTGGCAAAAAAGAAGATTAGAACATTGCTGCAAGTAGTTTAGTATATCATGGCAAAAGCAAATTGTATAATTTCTTATTAGAGAGACACTATTGATTGCTACCTACTCGCTTAATTAATTTTTGAGTAAATCAATGAGTTCTACTTCACATGAGCTACAAACGAGTAAGAAACTTAACCTAACTCATTTGATACGTTAGGAGTTTGCAACTTAAGTTTATAACCCATCTCAAAGACATAGGAAGTTAGCTATAAGAGGAAAGAAATGTACTTTTTACTATATTGTGAACACTTCTAAAGGGTACTGTTTCATTGCTAAAGAAAGATAAGACTATGATTGAGATAGAAACATGAAATGTGGAATTCTTTCAGAATAAATTCCTTAACCTTAGAGAAGTTATCAAGGATATTGGATTATATAAATTGAATTATTCACATGATGTTGTCACTTAAAGGTTACGAATTGAGAGAAACACAAATTTTCCCAGAAGTTCTAATCTTAGTAAGAGTCAAACACTTAATGCCATCACATTTTAGATTAACTTAATTCGATGAATTAACAATGAGAACCATGTAACAGTTGTTACTTTGCAATTAAGAAATAAAATTTATAATTACTTTGATATTGATAAGCCAAGAACTTTAAGTGAAGCTATCATATTATTTGCCTATAAATTGTGAAAGAAAGCATGGAACTTCATTGATTAACTACCTAAGCATAAAAAATTGGAAATAATAGGTTTAACACAACAAATTTAAGGTGTTCATATTATTTGCTTATGAATTATGAAAGAAAGCATGGAACTTCATTGATTAACTACCTAAGCATAAAAAATTGGAAATAATAGGTTCAACACAACAAATTTAAGGTGTATGGGATAACTTAAAGGAACAAGGTGCGATTAGTCAAAAAATGGCTATGACTAACTTGAGGGTATAAAATTTGAAGATTTTTTTTCTTTCGTAAAACAGATATGCCTTTATATGTACAATTCTAACAATCACAGCATATGTAGACCTAAAGTTGCATCAAACAAATATTAAAACTCATATTTTCAATAGAGAATTAAAAGTGTATGAAACAACCTGTAGGTTATATAAAAAAAAAAAGGAAAGTGTATAGAGTTTGCAAGCTTAAAGTTTTGTTATAATATACAGGCGATGTTTTATTTGCTAGAAACAATAAAAGGAAATTAAAGCAATCAATATAACACCTTGACATAGTGTATATATTGTCCACTTTAGGCATACAATAGGTCACGAGTTTGCTTTTGAACTTTGCAACCTAAAACACATTAATACTTTAAGAAGATCAAAAGAAATTTAAACCACTAATAATTATCTCTCACTAGCGATGTAGGAACTCTCACATACTTCATAGTCCCCTTCCCTTTAGGACCTCGCATTATCATGATGGGCCTTATAAGAAATCTCAACATATTGAGTCATAACATAACACATCAATCATCTTCACGTTAAAGCAAACCTAAGACTTATGAGTGTTGATTATAAAATCACTAGAGCATAAGTGCACGGTATTGTAAAGAAGTAATAAAGTGATAAATAGAGTATTGCTCCTATTAGAAATTATTATTATTGTTATGGTAAGTACTAAAAATTTTAAACATGATTTAAAGATACCTAGAACTTGTTCTCTTCCGTGCTCTCTCTTAGTTTCTTCTTCTCTATTTATATGTTTTATTTTTCTTCATTATGTATATCAGTTCTTATTCTAAAACTCTAGTTTCTTTATGAGCTAAGTTCTTATATCTAGGGTTATAATTCTAAACACAATATATGATTGAATTCGAGTTTTTTTTCTTCTTATTTTTATGAACTCGATAGTACAATTGTCCAATTATGCCGTGTATACTCTTTCTAATCACTTGATCATGAATTAGACTTAACGAAGGAATTAACATGAACTTGACGAAGGAATTTTTGTTTTAGCCATAAGTGATTTGATATATGATCATAGTATAGCAGTTATCAGTTTCATATAAGATTAATATATACTAATAAGGTATATATAGTTTATTAAACTAGTTCTTAATGAGTCATATCTTTCTCTAATTACCATAGATATATATGTAATTAGAGAAGAAAAAAATATAAAATAGTATAATGATTCTTTACTTTCTCTCTCTAACTTGTTAAATCCTCTTCTTTAATCTTTAAATCACGTTTAAAAATACCTAAAACTTATTCTCTTTCGTGTTTTCTCTTAGTTTCTTCTTTTTCAATTTAAAAGGCTTCTATTTATAAGTTTTGTGGCTTCAAATTAGGGCAACTTTGTGTCCAAAGCAAGTTAAGATTTTCTTTTAAACACATGGGTGCCATGGCTTTGGATTTTGGGTGTTGTGGCACTACGAACAGTGGTGTCACAATGCTCGGATCTTGTTACTGCAGCACTGGTACTGAAGCCAAATATTATTCAAAGCTATTATAGTAGTTAATTGTAGTAATCTATTATAGCATATTTGATATTTTTGCCTTTTTCTTCTTTGGATTTTGATTCTAAATAGCTTTGTTAACTAAAAATCTATAAAATAACAATAAAGTATATAAAAAGCCTAAATGTTCATGCTTAAAATAAACAAATACTAAGCCTAAGGAAGCCTAAATAAGAAATATAAAATATTCCGTCAATGGATTATAACCTCACCATGTTTTCACTGCACCACTCTGATACCAATTGTAATGCCCTAACTTAGTATAGTTATTGTCTGCTTTGGATACATAGCCTGCCATAGGTTTGATTTTGGCTTTGAAATTTAAAGCACATTTACACTTAAGTGGCTCACTAGATGTTAGAGTAGGGTCATCTCTTGTTAACGATGTGGTGTCTTTTATAATCAAGGGATATGTGTTCCAAAATTTAAGATGAAAGATATTAGTGAAGTGGCATATATTTTAGCAGTTTTAATTCATATGGATCTTTCAATAAGACTTTTAACTATATCACGAGAATCTTACATTAGAAATTCTTGAAATAACAATTATGTTGTATTGTAAGCACATCGATAATATAATACTACAAGACGGATAAACTTTTGGCCTTAACATTTGCCTTAAGATTCCTTAGAAAACAAAAAATGCATAACATGATTTTTATACTCGAGTAATGATTGAAGCATTAGGTACACTATATTATGTACAATACTAAATATTAGTAATATTGATAAGTAAATACTAATAACATCCAATGCAAACAATTAACATGTTATGAGATGTTTTTAGGATGCTATAGGAACATTGTAGTCTGTATTTTATTGCTATCATTAAGGTGATATATACTTATATGTAGAAAATAACATAGGAGGTGATTGATAAGCAAATTTCACATTAGAATATTTCTTTCTTATTAATATTGGTATCACACATGGAATATAAGAAACAAACATTCACAATCTCTATTCACAATAAAGGTTGGGTATATGACATGTTTAGCCATAATGTAAAAGTGTATTTGGCTTAAATGGTTTTTGGAGGATGTTGATGTCATTATTGATACGTTTAGATCAATTATTGGGTATTATGATAGAAAAATAATAAATATCTTTTTACAGAAGATATTTATGACCATAAATAATTGAAATACTTAAAGACCAAAGCTGTGACTAAGATGTTTTATGTTGCACACGAGATATGTTATACTATTATACTTGATGAGATACGTCTATATATATATATATATATATATATAGAGAGAGAGAGAGAGAGAGATAATATATTAAACATATAAGATGATAAAGATATGTCCTCAAGTTATGACGAGTTCTCTTACAAAAATTAAGCCTAGTATGATTCAGATGCTAAAGGAGTATGTACAGTTCAGTGGGGTTTCTAATAATTATCCTAACATGCATATCATAAATTTCTTAAAATTTTTTAATACATTCAAGTACAATTGAGTCTCAAAAAATACCATACAACTTAGATTGTTCCCTTTCTCATTGAGGGGCAGAGCCAAAAATTTATTGATGTCATTGCCATCAGGATCCATATCAACAAGGGATGATTTAGGACAGAAGTTTCTAGCCAAGTTTTTTTCACCGGCAAAGATAAGAATTAATATCACCTCATTCAGTCAGATTGATAGAGAGTCATTGTATGAAGCATGAGAATATTTCAAGGACATATTAAGAAAGTGTCTTCAGCATGTAGCCCCTAAATGGATATTAGTGGAAACATTCTATAATAAACTAGTAGAGCATTTGAGGATTATTATATATATCTCTGTTGGAGGAGCGTTAATGAATAAGTCTACGGATGAGGCTTATGATCTATTAGAAGAAATAGCGTCGAACAGTTACTAATAGCCAGCAAAAAGGGTTACACCAAGGTGAGTCACCGGTATGCATGATATTGACACATTCAATGCATTGGCAGAATAAATCAATATGTTATAAAAAAGGATTGATGCATAGAACATCTTCAAACCCTAGCAAGTGACATGTGACTTTTGTGGTGATAACCACATGATTTAGTGGTGCATGGAATCAATGAATTACGTGGATAATTTGAATCATTAACAACCTAACCCACAATCAAATTCCTACAATTTAGGATAGAGAGATCAGCTTAACAATTAAGGAGAGTCATTTAAACTAATGAATCCCTTAGGATTCTAGCCATAATAAGAGAAGAAGCTAACTTTGAAAGACATGCTGATGTAATATATAAAGTTCAATGATGCCATTTTGCAGAATCATTCAGCATCATTGAAGAATTTGAAGGTACAAATAAGACAACTTGTTGCAGCAATTAACAAGCAATCTCAAGGCACTCTACTAAGCGATACTAAAATAAATCCAAGAAATGTAGACCAATGCCAATCCATTAAATTAAGAAGTGTTAAAAGCTTGTAAGAGAGCATATTCACACCATCACTGTCAATTATAAAAAAGAAGGATGTGCAGCTATATAGACCGTCTATTTCTTTTCCTTAAAGGTTGTAGAGGGGTACACCATGTGCAGAAATAGGAAATTTGCAGCACAACAGTCCAAAAATTGTAGAATGAAAGTTGGACATCATACAAGTGTAAAACTTATACAAAAAATAGTGCAGAAACTGATATACAAATGCAAAAAAATCTTTATATACAAAAAAAATGACAAATCAGCAACAAATACCAGTAATAGTAAAGAGAAATAGCTCATGTAGTTATTCACACCTCCTCTACCATTACCACAGAGGCTGAAAAAGAAGAAATTAGATAAGCAATTTTTTGAATTTCTTGAAATATTTAAGAAATTACATATTAATCTCCCTTTTGCAGATGCACTCATATAGATGCCTAGTTATGTCAAGTTTATAAAGAGTATCGTTTTAAAGAAGACGAGATTAGAGGATTATGAGACCGTAACATTGACAAAGAAGTGTAGCGCTATTCTTTAAAAGCAACTATCTCCTAAGCTCAAAGATCCCGGGAGATTTACCATATCGTTCTCCATTGGTAATCATAATTTTAGTAAAGATTTATGCGATCTAGGACCGAGTATCAATCTCATGACCCTCTTCATCTACAATAAGTTAGGTTTAAAAGAAGAGAGACCAATTAATATTGCACTACAACTTACTAATCACTCTCTCGCCTACCCGAAAGGAATTATAGAGGACGTGTTAGTAAAGGTGGATAAATTTATCTTCTCCGTTGATTTTCTTATTCTAAATATGGAAGAAGACAAGAAGATCCCATTATGCTTGGAAAATCCTTCCTAGCCAAGGGACATGCGATCATTAATATTCAAAAATAGGAGATGACCATAAAAGTATAAGATGACACTACGACATTCAAAGTCTTCAAAGAGATCAAGTTGCTATCTAAGAGTGAAGACTATGGTAGTATTAATGTGATGTACCTAAATGCCAAAGAGCTCAAAGACATGGATATGTTAAATCTTCACGTAGAAAATAAGGTATTAAGTTATATAAAGAGAATAAAGAGAAAGAAAAATAGTAGTATGATGAGAGGATCGAAGAGAAGAGCATAAAAGAACAATTTCACTGGTTTAAGATTCAAGTCTTTTCTAGAAGCATAAGGAGAAAGAGGAACAAGTTGTTGCTCAATGTCTAATTGCAAAAATGTGCAAGCCAAAAGAGATAAAACCTAGCAAGGTCATATACAAAGATGCTTCCAACATCAACTTTGATCCTCCATAAGAGTAGAAAGAGCCCCGCTAAACTGATGGCATTAAATCAAGTGCTTCTTGGAAGACATGAATTGATTGGTTGTCTTGTAGCGTAAATTATTTTTTCTAATTATTAAGTTTTGGTTAATAAGATGGTCATTAGTCCATAATAAGAATTAGAATATTAGCTGAATTTATTTTTATAAGTCTTAATGAAATAATAGATACTTCTTATAACATGAATCTTGAACTGATTTTGACTTTATTTTTTATCATTTATTTTTTAGCACATTGCATAAGGATGTATTAGTTGTATTTTCTTTTCTTAGAGATACTTATGCTTAAGTAGTACACTACAGTCTCGAAAACTCACATTCTAGAACTTGCTTGATTACTACTTGAAGTAAAATCTTAAGAAACACATGAATAGAAAAATGACATTATGCCATCTTTAGACCGATTAAGCTTTTTCTAGCCTACCTTAGATGTATATTTATCCCTACTTATCCCTTTTGAGCCTAAATACTCATTTTTTTCTGTTTATCCACATTACAAGCCTAAAGAATTTAAGTATTTATCCTAAAATCTATTGGAGCACCATAAACCTTGAGTTTACTTAGAAGTATTCTTAAAAAGAAAAAGGTTGTATGTGTGAAAAAGAATACTGTAATGAAAAGTAATAAGTCTTGAAAGTGTTTAGCAGTCTAAGTTTGGGGGTACGCATATTAAAAAAAAAGAAACAGAAAGAAATTTAAATCAAAATACCTCCAGCTTAAGAAAAAGAAGCAATTCTTTGTAAAAATGATTAAAAGAAAGATTGGAATAACATACGTTTAGGGGAGAAGATGAATTATCAAGGAGGAGAAGGAATCAAGAGGTTTCTTAGTAAGTGTAAGCATTCATGGTAGGATTTGGAGCTTTATATATATATATCTTTATATCCCACTTTGACCTTAACTTTATGTTACAAGCTAAATAAAGTCCTAAATAGATCCTTAAACATGTGTATTTCTACATTAGTAGAGAATAGTATAAACAATAAGCTTATAGTAATATCATTATTAAAAATATACCAAGACATCATCTTTATGTACTTTGTTAAGTAATGAGTAAATTTATATTTTATTTGACCGATTACTTGGTTAATGTGCACACACACACAAAGTGATCATCGATAAAGAAAAATAAAGGACTTGATGAATGGTAGAATGAATTATTAAAAGTTGACTATTGCGTTTTAAAAAGACTTATGTCATTTAATAGCCTTTGAGACTTTGAATATGACATATAAATCAACTGAGACTTGTTTAGTTTGTTTTTATTTATATTTAATAAGTTATGATTGTTTGTCTTTGTTTTTCTCGAGAATGAGCAAAGTTTTAAGTTTAGCAGTATTTGATAGGGGCATACATGCACTAGTATATTTAGTCCCTAACTTTTATATTTTTCTCTTAATCATAAATATTTAGCTATTTAATTATATTTTCTTAATCATAAATAAGTATATGAGGAAAAATTTAATGAATAGGAACAAATAAAAGGCAAATCGGATGTAAAATGAGGGGAGATGCGCTCAAAACACATGACCACCAAGATTCAGCCCTGGGTGTCGCGTCACCCATGGTTGGATGTTACAGCATCCAAGGCAAAAAGGCCATCCCCGAGCGCGCTCGGCTAGCCAAGTAAAGATCTTTCATTCCAGGTGTTAGCGCTGCAGCACCAAGCCTTCAGCGCTTCGGCGCCAATATGACATAAAAAATCTCTTTTTTTACTCTAAATTCGACTTGGATTCGAAGCCCTTTAACCATAGGGTTTCTTGTATCTCTAAAAGTACACTTTTAAGGGCAAAAACAGAAACTTTAGAGAGGTAAAAACATAGATAATTCACATACAAAATTGATAGATCAAAGTCAAGAAATCAAGATTCAAGTTCAAAATTGAAAATTCAAAGCCAAGGAAGAGAGAAAACTAACCCAAGATATCTTCTTGAATAATTTTTCTTATCTTTCCTTATTATTATATTCTTGTTCTTGCTGTTCTTCATGGATTGGTCAAATACTCATAGTTTTGTGATGAGCTAAATTTGTTTATCTAGTGTTAGACTTTTGAACTTAGTATGTAGTTGAATTTTGTTAATTAATTCATTCTATTTTGATCTTAATGCTTTCATTATACTTGATCAATATTTTGAATGTTTGAAGAACCATGATGAAATCGATGGAGGAATTCATGTGTTCAACCCGGGATAGTTTGACGCATGAACATAGAGTAATAATTATGAGTTCCATCTAGGATACACATATACCTAGATGGTATGTATGGCATGAATTAGACTTGATTTTAATGAATTACATTATAATTTGATTACTATAGACATATAGGTGATTGTTAGAATGCACAATATAGTCACTCGACCATCGACAGAGGCTTGTGATGAAATTAGCTACTAAGCCAATAATTGGTATTAAGGGATTAACTAAGAGGTTAATAAATTCAATAAAATATTAGAGGATGAGTTTATACCCTAGATTATTGTCAATTGGTGAATTCATCTCTTTGTTTATTTGTTACTTAGGATTAGTTAAATTTAATAAAATTAGTTAGATAATTGAATTTCAAATTATAATTTTCTAGATAAAAGTTAAGTAGGTCTAAATTTAGTAATTGATTTATAGAAATAGATTGCATGGTTCTTGCGGGAACGATATTTATACTTAAATTCTTTATTACTTGATACGATAGTGTGTAGTTACGCTGAGCTACTAAAGTACCAATAACTCCACGACCCAAGCTTCATTCTTCTTAGTTAGTTTCTTCTTGACCAAATTTTTGACAAGTTTGTTGACAGATTTGACAAATTTGTTTATCTTTAAATAGACAAGTGAGGAGAACAATAGTTAGATTTTAAGCTTTAAACAAAAGTTCTAAACTCTCATTGTCAAATTATTTTTCATTGTTTGTGATAATGACGTCGGTATTCCAAATCTATACACTATATTTTTCCATTTGAAGTCCTGAATTCTTTTTGCTGTGATTTTTGCTAATGGTTCAGCTTTTACCCACTTAGTGAAATAATTCATTGCAACAACGATGTACTTGACTAATCCTCTTCCACTGGGTAGGGGGTTAATCAAGTCGAGCCCCCACTGTGCGAAGGGCCAAGGACTTTCCATTGTCCTCAGAATTTTAGGTGGTGCATGGATGTTGTTGGCATACTTTTGCCATACATTATGACACGTCCAGAATATAGGAATTTATTTCCAAGTATAGGATTGTCAAAGTAATAAAGAATCCGATGACAACAGGGTCGATCCATAGAGAAGTAGAATTAAAATTACAAATTATAAACACTTTTAAGATAATTAATACAGTATAAAATATTTACAAATATTAATTCAATTAACCAATTCAAATAAAAGCTAAGATTAGGAAGGTCCACTCTTGGCATAAGAAGTAAGAATATATTTAACTCTTTTTATAACGCAATTGGAATCCTCACACAAATGAGGTTCCAACTGAAAAAAATAACAATTAAAGTTCATCATCATTTATAAATTGATTAGTATTTATTTCTTTCAATTATTATACATAAAATCTTATAAATGGGTTCAAGTATTTATTATGCCAATCTTTACATTTATCTACAATAAATCAAGACTCCCACTTTACAAGAAAGGATATATATACCAAATCTTGTAAATGGTTTCAAGAATTTATTGTGTAAAGTATAAAGTTTGTCAATAATAAATCAAGAATCACCATTTTAGAAGAAAGTGTATTAATTCTACAAACAAAATAAATACATCATATATAAATTTGCATAACTTAAGAATGAAGCATTAAATTCATGAATAAATGTTAAACATATCTTATTACCTTGTCAATAGCTTCACCCTTTTACCTTAGCATAAAGAAAATTATTTAGACATAATAAAACTAAAGAAAAAGAAAAGAAATGGAATAAGAAATAACATGACTTAATAGTAAGTAAGAGAAATAATATTACAAAGAAATGGATACAAAGGACAAGTATTTTGAACTAAATTCTAACTTTTTAATTACATGCTTTAGGCATAAACAAGCCACCTATTTATAAAAAACAAATATGGATAAATTGAGACAAATTAAGAGGGAACCACTTGGATGATGATGTTGGGTGTTTATCATAGAGTGTGTGATTATACGAGTGTATACGTAATTTCAAAAATTACTATATGCGCAGCGGAAGCATGTTACAAAATACACCCATTTTAACAAATTCAACATATATCACATATATGCATAAGTATAATAATTATACAATTATGAACATGATGAACAACATATATCACATATATGAACAAGTATAACAATTATACAAATATAAACATGTTGAACAATATTGTATTATAACACATAATGTAAAATACTCACCTAATGAAGGTAGCTTTACAAAATCTTCAAGTTCTTCAATAATTCATGTGAAGAGCTCACCTTGAAGTATATGTTGAACAATTCTAGTCCATAACTTTTGGTGGGATTAAGGAGCTAGAATGGTAGCTTAGTGTTTAAAATTTTCAGCACTTGTATTCAAACTCTTTTGAATACAATTTTTGTTTCTTAAATGGAGATGGTAAATATTTTCTATACAACTCTTGTATTAATTAAAAATCTTTAACATATAACTCTTGTATATTAATCTTAGAAACAATTTCTACATGATAATTATTTTGAACAACTCTTTGCAAAATAATTATCTTTTTCTCCATTTACATATCATTCATTTTGGTCATCCATTAAAGAAGGAGATGAAGAGAAGTTTGTTTATTTTTCAACACTTGAAAGAATAAAACTCAAAGAACTCTCTCTTACCTCTCTTCCTTGCCATTGCCAAATTCTTCTCCCAAAATTGAATGAATGAATGAATTCAATTGTTTTGGCAAAATTCATTTTGTTTATTCAACACTTTGATTAAACAAAATAAACAAAATGAAGTGCTCCACCAATTTTATTGTTAGTCTCCCATTTAGAATTAATTAAACCAAGCATTAGAATAATGGCCACCAAAATTAATCTTTACCTAACAATTATAATTACTTTAATTATAATGGGTAATTAAATGGCCAACATCTAGGCCACTCATTGTATTAAAATACAATGCCATGATCTATATATATTATAATATTATCTAATAATATAATAATAATATATGATTTAATTATTCAAAACAATTTTGAATAATTACTTTTTACCTTACTAATTTTTACTACCATGGTTAAATGGTAAAAAGGTAAAATCAAATCATGGAACAAATTTTGTCATTTGTTAATATTCTATTAATTAACAACCCTTGTTAATTAATTAAGTGATGTACTTAACAATTAAGTCTTGACAAATGTATAATCCGAGGGATCCCTAAACAATCGTTCTCTTTTGCTGAAATTTATTGGATCGAACTATTCAATCCAATCCGCTACCCCAGTGCACAACGAGTATACTTCATATTGTGAGACTCTTTAGGTCCACACCTAATTTGTCATATAGAGCTCCTTCATACGTCTGTGAACAATGTCCCACACACACGTTACGGATATTACAAATTAGCATGTTAGACCATACAAGTTGAGGTTATTACATATTCGTATAATCCTTCCATCATTTATATCCTTGAAGAGCAGAGATATAGATCATCACCGTCAAATCTCTATTTGCTCAACTACGAACTTATCTCCAGATTTATATTTTATAAAACAATATCCACAAACACTTTTGTGATATTGTTTATTCCTCCGGAATATCTTTTTCGAGGTTTATGCTTGCGGCCACAAGACTTTCTGAAATACAATCTCAGAGCATTAAAATATACAACCCACTTATATGAGCTGATGGATCCCATATCTACGCACACCGAACCCCATGAGCATCGGACTATACCCAGCGACACCCAGCGGTCAGACCATGAAAGGTTTCTGACATGTGTGGAACCAAAGCATGGTGGATCACTCACAAGCCCACCGTGGCACTCAGGTCAAAGGACCACAAATACTACTCAACTCGGAAGACCTTCCATTGACGGCTTTATGAGATGTCTATTGGATGTCTTCGTGAGTCTGTTCAATATCCAGTCCTTACTGAATACCTGTATCTCTATACGAGCTTCCTACTAAGCTCATGGTTTGCTAAGACTAACATCTGGACCATCCAGATATAGACATACACTAATCTATATTAATGGGTTCCACCGATAGACCCGCATCGATGAAATTAGATCAGGAACATTATGTTTGAGAACATACTTGCATAATGACATTTCTTAGCACCATCTACAACTCATTGCAGCTATATCATTACTAATATATTCTCAGGTCATTGTCCCATTTCAGACAAGGCTCTAACTCATTAGATTTTGCTAACTTTTAGTACCACTAACTCTTAGTGTTTATAACTATTAGCGTTGCTAACTCTTAGCCCTGGTCTAAACTCTTTTAGACCAAATCTGAACTTCTTCAGATCATACAATGTCTAAAACGTTACAAGCATCTTACCATTTAATAAAAATAATATTAACGATTTTATTAGAAATAATAATTGTATAAATACAATCACTATATATTTATACATTATGGGATGGCACGTAAGCACAAATCCCAACAGATGAAAGTCAAGAATAGTGGCAAAATAATTTGCATTGATTATCACTAAGATACCCACTTGATTATCCAATTTAAAATTGAGGTGATCCGAATTAACTATCACTTAAAACATCAAAGTTGTATATAAGTCTCTTATCTTTTTAACTTGAGTTGTCTCATACGTATTAGATACGTATTGCTATAGTTATGGGCCAAATATTGATGACTATTTAAACTGGGCCTGTACTACAGATCAGTTCTGTTTTAGATCATTTTTACCCCCCTAAACACTCAAATTTCAAATTCTTTGTGAAATACAATATATTAGCTCATTGAGTCAGCTTTTCACAGGATTAAGAATCACTACAATTGGATCTTTAGGTAGAAAGTTATACCTATTTTACCAAACCTACCACAAAACAGTTAAAAGATAATTAGGTACAATATTATAAACATACTTAAATTAAGAAAATTAAATACACTAGTAATACAAAAGAATGATGTAAAACTCTTATTAAATGTGTAATTTTAAGTGTTCATCACGTTATGCTTTTTGACCAATTACCTTGTCTCGTTAAATATGGTGAGCTAATAATACCCAATTTTAAAAGTTTATGGGTTAAGTCATTTGCTCTGACATGGTTTTTGCATATTCCTTCGTGTATTTTGCAGAGCACATATTAGACTTCATTAAGTGTTAGATATCCAAGTAAAAAAAGGAGTTCCCTCTTTGATAGAGGATGCCATCAATGAAAGTGTAACATGTTGCTTAATACCTTAGTTGTCGCACCTCTTGAAAGTGTAACGTGTTGCTTAATACCTTCCATTCTCTATGAAGTCCCAAATTAGGTCCATTCAGCTAGGTCAAGGATAAACCTACATGAAATCTTAAGGTTATTCTACTTCTGTGTTTGATCTAGAAATAAATTCGTAAGGAATAGATCACGATATTTGAGCTTTTTCTATCGAAGCTCTATGTACTAAGATGTCTACCTTTCAATTTTTTTTCTCTTGGTATCTGTTCGATGATGTACTTTTGAATTATTTCTTTGTTATGTTTAACTATTTTATGGTATGCTACCATATAGTTTCCTCGAGCCTCGTATCCTTTATTAACTTGGTTGATGACAAGTTGTAAGTCACTTTTAATGAGGACTCTTTTAGGGAGAAGTGATCGTGCAACTCTTAGTCCTACAAGGATGGATTCATATTCAACTACATTTTTGGTTGTTGGGAAGCCAAATCTGGCCACATAATTAAGTTCGTCTCTTTCTAGACTGATGAGACCTATGCTAGATTCACACCCTTTTGAGTTTGATGCCTTGTCAATAAAGTATAACCATGTAAAAGTGTGAGGAGCTTCTTATTCTTCGGTATTTGAAAATTCTTTACACTAATTGTCTTATTCGACTTGATCTTTGTATGTAGATTTTGCAATGAAATTGGTAAGAGACTGTATATTAATGGCAACTCTTGGCTTATATAGGATGTTGAACACACTAAGTTTAATCACCCACTTAATGAGGCATTCAGAGATGTCTTGATAGTGAAGAATCAGTCTTAAAGGCTGATTTATGAAGGCAATTATTGTATGGGCCTAGAAATTAGGCCTCAATTTTTGTCATATTAAAACTAGCGCAAGGGCTAGCTTCTCTGCTAGCGAATAACAAGTCTCGGGATCTATGAATACTTTGCTAGTGAAATAAACCAATATATGAGTGTTTTTTTCTTCTTTGACTAGTGCTGCACTTACTGCTAAAGCTAAGACTTCTAAATATAAGACTAGTTGGTCCCATGTTTAAAATACAATGAGGTACAGTAATTGAGGTAAATACTCTTTCAATTTTTGTAAAGATTCTCCCATTATAGGATCCATCTTGTTTTGTCCTTATTCTTGATGGCCCAGAAAATTTCAATGTATTTGTCAATTGCTTGAGATGAATAGGCTGAGAGCAGCTATCTAGCTTGTAAGCCTTTATATCTCCATAATTGTGCTTGAAAACTTCATCTAGAAGGCTGATTGAACTTTTTTTAAATTAGCTTCAATTCCTCTTTAATTTACCATGAAACCTAAATATTTTCCACGAATGCACATTTTTTGTAGTTCAACTTCATGTTTTGTTTTTTTAGAATCTTAAAAGTTTCTTTAAGTCATCTATATAACTTTCTACTTGTTCAAACTTAGTGATCAAGTTATCTACTAGACTTCCAAGGTTTTTCTTATTTTGTGGTAAATGCATTTTTTAAACTGAATGGCATGACCTTGTAATAGTGGCTTTCTTTATAAGTGATGAAAGAATTTTTTTTTTTGATATAGTAGGAACATCTTGATCTGATTGTATTTTGAGAATGTGTTTACGAAATTGAGAAGTGCATGTTTAGCTGTAGTATTTATTAACTATTTAATCTTTGATAGGAAGAATTGTCTTTTGAATATGTTTTCTTTAATTATATGAAATCCACACACATTCTCTATTTTTTATTGACTTTTTTAATTATAATAACATCGGCTAACTAGTCGGTAGTGAACTTCTCTAATGAATCATATTACAAAGAGATTCACAACTTTAGCTGTAATAATCTTGTTTCTTTTTTGGTTAAAGATTCTTCTTTTTTATTTGATTGATTTAAAGTACTACTAAAATAAAAGTTTTCACTGATACTATATTATTGATATTTTTTAAATAATATCAATAAAGTAAAGTGTTAATAAATTATTGATACAATGTATTAAAAAGATGAAGTGTCAATAAATTATTGATATTATAATATTCGAGAATGAAATGTTAATAAATTAATGATACTATAGTATCATAAATATATTTTTTATTTAAAAATATTAATTATTAAAAAAAATTAAATTAAAAAAATTAATATATCATCCAAAACAGTAAAATCACGTCGTTCTGGAGTCAAAAAAAATTAAAAAATAATAATAAAAAAGCTGCAAATGACATCGTTTGGAGTGTTTAATTTTTTCCAGCCCTAAATGTTTCTTCTTTAATCGTCGATCACTCAGCCAAATTTGCATTTCACTTTGCAGAAGGAAGAGCTAAACTTAGCGAAAATGGACGATCTCAAAAATTAATCCACATCGTTTGCTTCAGTTTGCTCTATAAATCGTCGATCTTAGAATCAAAGTTAGTGTTGTTGATTGCTCTATAAATATCTGGTGGCGAACAAATCATTGAAATCTCTGGAGCGTGTTAGTTTCAAAAAGCATGTCAAAATCAGTGAAATCTCAGTAGTGAACCGCAGTGTCTTTCTGACCCACGCAGTGCCGCGTCAGGCTTTGTTTTCAAGCTGGCGAGTTGTCTCGTGCAAGACCTGAAGATCTATTGTGTCTTTTCAGCCTACACAGCGCCACCCCGTGCCACGCCAAGCTACATCGGACCTGGTCGAGTCTCCTTGGATGCTGACGATTTTCCCTTACTTCGATTTATGAATGTATTATAATCAAGTTGAATTATTGCACAAATGTTTTTCGGATTTTCTTTGTTCTTTCCTTTATCCTTTGGTTAATTTTTTGCACTAATTTTGGTAAATTAGAAGAGAAGCAAGAGAAAGAAAAGAAGGAGAAGAAACTTCAAAATGGATAACCGGCAATTTTATTTTGGTAGAAGGTCAATGTTTTTATTGCCTGATTGTATTTGGTATGTTGTGGCTATGTTAACATTTTTGCTTTAGCTAACTCAGAGGGTGGCGAGACTTGTATTCTTGCTCTTGATATTTAGTGAGGTTGTGACTAGGAGGAGAGAGGCAATTTGCACATTGTTTTTCTTTACTGATAAGAAAGATTTTGGTTGAAAAAACATGTATACATAGAAATTTTGATATTTTCACGTAGAAATTTTAGGCCTATTTTTCATGAACCTCTACTATTTGATAAAAGGTCCGAGAGAAGGAGGATTTGTGTGACCATTTTCCGGACTGCTCATGTGTTTAAGCTTGTTAGATTTTTTTTGTGATATTTATTTTCCTTTATTTAATGTCAGTATATAAACCATAAAAACATACTCGTATAGAGATTGATATGTAAAGAAGGGTGATTGATTGATATGCAGTTAATGTCAGTATATGATTTTATATGTTTTTACTTCAGTTTGTGTGGACACGAGTAGGAAACTGTACCTAAGTGATGAGTGATGAGATAAGAATCTAAAAGAAACTGAAATAAGAGAGCACAATGCAGTCCGAAGATGATGATGATATGCCTGTTTGTTTCTCGAGAAGCTGAACAATACTGGTCAGGTTTCCAATGCTCTATCTTAATCTCAACACTTTTTCTTTTCTGGGTTTGTGCTTAAAATCTCATTTGATTTTTCATTTCTTAATTTCATTAATACATTATTTTTGGTGTTACTGGCAGTTTTGCCTTTCCCGGAATCTTATCATATACTTTCAAACTGAATTTTATGCTTTTTTTAGCATGTATCTTTCTGCATGTAAATCTCTGAAATAGGTTACAGCCCCAGGCCCAGGTGTGAGCTTATTTATGTCATTACAGTACATGTGTGTCTGACTTTTAAAATTATCTCTTTATCTCTTGCTTGAACTTTAGTTTATCTAAGTGATTTTAAAAACGTTGGTGAAGATGAATTGGATGGCTGAGAAATTAATTGTGACAAATGTGTAAACTATTTTTTTTCTTTTGGAGTACTAGAAGATAAGCCCACGAAAACATTTTCAAGCATTTCTTAAACATGAAAAGTCCTATAAACTGAAATAGGAAGAAAGTATGTATTTTCATGTGAGTCTTTGTTGTAAAGTTAGTATAATGTCTTACATGAAAATCTTACAATTTATTACCGGAGAATAGCAATTTTGGTGTTTCCAAAATGTTCCATTTCTGGTGAAGTATATCGTCTAGTTCTGCTCTGCTTACAATGAGACAAAATACAGAACTCTTAGAAGTTGTAAAACCAACTAAGTTGTAGTCCATTCTCTCTCATAGAACCAACTTACCTTAGCTTAAGGGTTCTTCTATTTTCTATTGCTCTTTTTTCATAGAATGCTATAAGTATCTTATCTGAAATTAAAATTAAAATTAATGAATTATTATTATTATTATTATTTTACTGAACTGTATTCTGTTATTTATTTATGTTTTTGGAAAATGATGAGATCAATTTAAATTGCATTTATGGGTATTGATTTTTTTGTTTACTTGAATCTAAATTTTTATTTTGTATGTTGATACTTTTGACAACTTTTATTGAAAAGTTGGAGTGGAGATATGATATTGTAAGAATTTCATGTAATTCTAGAGGTAAATTCAGTTCTAATGCTAATGACTCTGATATTGAGGTCGACTTTGAAGCTTCTGCCTTAGACACTAGTAATGGAGGTATATTTCTCATGTACTGATTTTAGTTCTTTTTATACTGGTTTGAAGTTTGTTAACTCTTCTTAATGTCTAGTAATGCAGTACTTCAGTTTTATTAGGATCATGTATCATTTTTCATATAATTGAGAGGTTAAATGAGTTGGAGTGCAAGAATTACATGTGAAGTACTGTAGCAAAAGAAGTGGACGCCATAGCATCTAATTTTTTTATTGCAATTTTGATAAGCATAAGTGCTGGCGTTTAGCTCTTGGGAGCAACCAATTAAAAGCAGGACTATAGTTAAAACACATTTTCCAAAATCTTGTTTGGAGGGGTTTGATGGCGAAGCTATCAATAAATTAAGAGATAGCAATTTAGGGACAGGTGAAGCTGAGTCCAAGTATTTGTCACCGTTGTTTTCTTCCTCATTATTTGTATGGGGTATATTATTTGGTACAATTTTTTGTATTGTTTAACTATGCAAAGCAGTAGGTAGCCAATGGAATTGAATAAGGTTTATCCCACCATTCTGATCACGTTATTTTTACAACTTATAACTGGCTTACATTTATGCACGCATCTTCTCAATCAGGGTTACAGATAAAAAAATGGCCTATTCTTACTGACTATAAGCAATAGCCAGCATAGTAAATTTCAAACTGCTTCTTAATATTTATTTTCTTTTTATATATTAGGCTCCAGGACCACAATTATATCATGGCATGGATCAAGATGTTACAAAATCCAAAATTAAGTTTCTGGTCAAACCATCTCTATCAAGGTATCCAACTTTGATGAAACCCACAACAAGTCTTTTCCTATGAACACAAACTATCCATTCTACTTATTGGTGTCTCCTTTCATTTATTCATGTATCATTTACTTGAGAATGAAATATTACTTGTTATTAACATTTGATTGAAGAATATGCTCATATAAGTATATACAAGACATAACATTTTTTTTGTTTTCATTCATTTTGGAAGTTGAGTTTTGTTATTATGCTTAATGCACTGACCATGGTGGTTGCAAGTCCCTCCCCTACTTCTTTTGGGATCTTATATTTGAATTCCTAATTATCTGCTACAGGCTTGACTTCTTCCTTCTCCTAAGGGAGCATCCTATGCCAATTATGCAAGATGTGTGAATCAGATCTTATAGAGCCTACACAATATGCAGGTGTTTATAGTTCCTCTTATTGTTGTTATTAAAATGATTTAAAAGCAATGATTTGACTCTATTTTCTTCTTATGCAACGATTTTGGTTGATAGATTAAGTTTTGGTTCATGAAAACTTTTATGCATACCAATGTTTGATGAAAACACTAAGAGAGTTACTGGGTTATGGTAAACATGTTGCCGGTTTATGGCTAGTGTGTGGCTGGTTTGATAAATAATTCACAAATGGTAGATTATGCATTTACTTGCTCTTTGAAAGCTCACTAAAGGCTAAAGAAACACTGTTTACATCTTATTATTTCAACCATATAGTATTATTGATAATTGATCCCATCTCCAATCTTTGGCTCTCACTTTTTTTTATCTCTGTCACATGGCTTCATTAATGCACACATTGCTTTGGTTAAGCACAATGTGGATGCTTAAGTCAAATAGTGAACCTGTCACTGCCAAGCTAAATTGCCTAGTTATTGTAATTGATAAGTGAAATCATATCTTATTTTGCAGAAAGATGTTATAGAAGATAAATTGTTTATTATAAGAAATCTAAATTTGTTTTTCGGACTTTGTCAACATGAATTATATCATTTTCATTGTTCAACACCCAAAACATTGTTGTTATATATCTTAGTGCTTATAACATATACATAATAGATGAAATAGATGTTGTGTGTTATATCTTCCGTGGTTTCTTATAATGGTTGACCTTACACGTATGGTTAATAAAAAGATTTTGCAGTTTAATAAGTAGGACAACTGTTACAGATACTTGTTAAGTGTCTAAATCATTGTCCTATTAAAGTTTATTATCATTACTTATGTAAGATGGTTAATCATTTATGGTGTGCTCGGTTTAATCATTTATGGTGTGCTTGGTTTCGATTTTGGTCAAACTATGAATGATGTACACCCACGCTTGAATGGGAATAGCATGGCCCATTTGACAAAAATAATAATATGTAGCAGTTCATGACTGACTTGTGTATTGGACCTTTATGTACTTATTAAATAGTTGTATTATTGTCAAATTTATAGTCCGGTGTCAATATAATGAGATCTTAGTTATGTGGTTTTACAAATGTATTTTTAGATGATTTTGTATACAGTAATGGCTAAGCACGAACTATCTCTATAGTTGGCTCTTACTAATGGAGGAAGTGCTATCATGCTTACTCATTCATTAAATATTTTTTTAAATTTGTTTCTTTATTGCTTGTTTAGTATGCATCTTGAAGGTACTTATGGATATATCTTGCAGATAGAAGCTGTGTTATTAGACCCTGGAATGCGTCCTACAATCTTAAGGAATTACATTGGCTAAATATTGACTTATCCAAATACACTTGAGTGAAATTTCAAATATTTTGTTTTATGCACAATTAAAAGCTTCTTTTGTAACCTACCTAATTGATTGCATTCTCTTGTAGTTTATCGAGTACAATAATTGGGGCTAATAATTGGATAGAATTGCTTTCACTTATTACAAGTGGTATGAATGATGGAGAAGTCAATTGTCTTGAGGAGGACATTTTTGGTGGATTTTCTCCTTAGTCTTTGGTGGAGTGCTAATTTGTGCAATTTGTTTCAGTGGTTAAGCGTTTAATATTCAGAGATTAGAATATTTTTGACAATTTACTTTGTTATGTATTATTTAAATGTGCTTATGTAACTATTATAGTTTTCAAAGGTGCAATGTGAGAAGCTTTGTAATGTATATAAAATTTAATTTGAATGCTTTGACAATTATAATTTTATTTAAATTTGATATTTATTTAGATGTTGTATTGATATATGAATTTGTAGTTTAAAAATAAATTTAAAATTTTGGTCCAATAATTCAAATTTCAAATCATTTAAAAAATAAATTGATATTATTTAATTCAAATTTTGACACTAGTAACAATAATGCTTTGATACCATAATGTAAAAGATTCACTAATACTATAGTGCTAAGAATTCACTAATACTATAGCAATAAGAATTTTTTAATACTATAGTATTAGAGATTTACTGATATTATAGTGTCAATGATTTACAGATATTATAGTATTAATGAATTGTTGACACTATATATAGTGTTAATAAATTTTTTGTTCGAGCAACATTAACATTATAAAACAGTATTAGTGAACTCATTCATTAATGCTAAATTAACGTCAATGAAAGTTTTTTTTTTTATTAGTGAAGGATAAATTAACAACTAATGTATATGAGATGAAGGCAAGTGTTTATCTTGGTATGTCTTTATGTATCAAAGTGAAGATATTTGTGAACTTTCTTATCAAAAAAGTTAAATTTGCCCTTATTTGAATCGAGATTGGGAGAAAGTCTCCTACTGATTTTGAAGATTTTACTCTGTTTTACTTCTTTGGACTTATGGTGTTCATACAGAAGGTTCTCTTGGATATGATTGTATAGCAACTTTTAGTTGTCTTTTGATTACTTCAAAGGATTCCAATAGCATCTTCAATAGGGAATTTAAGTTTGAGATAATGGATAGACATGACGACATTATAATTAATCTTGAAGGGTCTTCCCAACATGACTTTGTAAAGTATCGAGTGGTTGATTATCGCTAAGTTAAGCATCAATTTTTTTGGCATTAGGCTTCTCTCCAATTAATATTGGTAGGTTTATGACTTCCAATAACATTATACAATTTTTTTTAAATTCATAAAGAGGAGTTTATATACAATTAATCTTGAGATCTTTAATGCCGAGCAATGTGAGTGTATTTTAGAATATTATGTCGACTAAGCTCTTTATGTTGACGAACCATCTATTTACTTTCATCTTTATTATCTAGATAGTCACAAATAATGCATTATTGTAGAGGTAACTAATATTTTGGCATAATCGGCACTAAATGTACTCGTGCTTTTTTAGTTATTAGAGTGTCGTACATCACTTGATGTCTGACTAATGAGTATAAGAAATAGTTCTTCCTCTGCCTATTCAATTCAACCTCTAAAGATGATTATAATCATCTATTGTATTTAAGAGTCTTTGACCTCTTTATTTTCTATAGCTTAAAGTTTCTTTTGGTCTATATCAACTCTAAAATCGTTTAAAATTATGCATTCATTGATGGCGTGGCTATGGTTCTAATAAAACTCATTTTTTTTCTTCTATTACTTAGGCGAGGTAAAGAAAGGCATTGGCTCATCGAGCATACCTTTCTCTTTAATGGCTTCAAATATTACTGTTAATGAAACTATTGTAAGAATGCATTTCTCTTCTCGTACCTTGGCCACTCTGTAAGGAGATTTTTTAGTTCCTACATTTTTGCCTTCTTGAGGTTAATCTTTTGCAAGTATTTTGTTGTTTTATGCAAAATGTAGTCTCTCTGCTTTTGTGCTACCCTTCTTTTGAGAGACTTTTATATTTCTTTATCTTTTGGTTTTCTTCATGCATTTGCTTCAGCCATCATCTTCATTATTTCTTCTTCTTCAATATTTATATAGCAAGAGTTCTATTCATAAGCAATGACATCCTTAAGAATTTTGTTGTGACTATGTTTAATTTGTTGCAATTGTTGAGGATCCTCACCCTTTTCACAAGTTCCTTGAAAGTGTTGGACGAACTTCTCAGTTAACTCGCTAAAGAAGGAAATACTACTTTGCCTCGGGCTTTTGTACCACAAAAACGACTTGTCCATCTAGACTTACATGGAAAGGTTGAAACATCTACTTTTATTTTCGTCTGACAATAGATAACAAATTTTTTATTTGATTAACGTAGTGACAGGGATCGATAGTAGGAGATTCAGTAGCTTGAATCCTTCTGGCAGTTTTATGTCCTTGAGTTCGTCAATAAGAGGAGATTTTCTCTTATACTGAGTTGCTTTAGTGTGGGGAGTTTCTTTTTTCCCTATTTTCAAGGAGTTTGTGCAATCTTTCCTTTAGGTTTTGAACATTCTCGACTATAGGGTTTTTGTTTCTGAACGTTGAGGTATGATGTTCGTTGTATTATCACTCTCTGATCCTATCGAGGACTTTCATTGTATCCTCCTCGTTATTTTTGTTCATTCTCTTTTTATTTAAGGTTTCCTTAGCATCTCTTTCAAACTTGCTACATTTTTTTCTTTCTATTTAGGAGTTCTTGGTCATCTAATATGTGCTCATTGTTTCTCATAAGTAGGTCTATAATCCTTTGAGCATTATTCCCTTTTAAATCATTAGCTCATTTGAGAAGTTATAATTCTCTAACTTCTGATCGACTAAAGGAGTAATTGTGACCTCCTTAGAGTGATCTCTTGCTCAAGGGTTGATTTTCCCTTTTAGAGGGTTCCACTAATACTCTCATTCCTTTTTGCTGTCATGTAAATCATTGAGAGTTTTCGATTTTTCTTGCTCTTAAAAAGACATTTCTATGAGGTATGAAGTATTTTTCTGACTCAAGAATTAGGTGAGACTTATATACTCATTCTGGATTGTTATAGTTTTTCAAATGTTTCTCCACCAATTATTTTAGTTTATGATTTTCTTGTCGTGACTTCCTTAATTCTTTTTCCAACGCTTCCACTAAATTGGTTGCTCTTCTTGTTAATGTGAGTAATTTCTATGTTGTATGTCTACAGACATGTTTAGATTATATGAATTAGGATTCTCATCAAGCCGTGAGGTTTGTATGTTGTGTTTACACTGCTGTAATGACAATTTTTTACTATTTATCCTTCATATTCTCCTTCTAGTTTTGATAACTTTTTTGTTTACTTTTCATAGATTGCAATATACTACTGACCTTAAAATTTGGTAACCTAAGAGTCAATGAGTTAAATTTATTAATCATTGGAAAGTTGGGCTATGACTTCAAGAATAGAATGAGATTAAACAGATTTGATGGCCTCTTTTCTCTACGGATACTTTGTCTGTTAAGAATCTTACTACTAAAGATAAAAGTGAAGCTGCGTGGGATATTTTTTAAAGTAGGCACTCTAATACTTAGGTTGGCAATTTCTAGAAAAATAAATGATAAGCAAGAATGTAAAAGGGGGGACTTGTAGTGAATGGCTCAATAAAGGTATTCTTTCAAGGCTTGAGGATGGTGATCTTAAGAATTTAAATCTTTTATAGAATACTATGAAGCATTTTTTAAAATGCAGAATATATAATTCTATGTGTTTTTTTCTCTCTCCGAATGTGAGTCTCAATATGTGTCTCTTAATGTGACTTTATCCTTAATCTTTTTTTCCCTTTACTCATATGAGGATGTAAGTTTAACTCATAACACTTGAAATTTTATTAGGATTCAAAACCCTTGTGGACCTTTCCTTTTAGGATTCGGTTATTTGAGTTTTACCGAAATCAAGTTAGATTCTTTCTTGCTTTGGTAGGATATGACACTTTTGGGATGTCTCTAAAATTTATGGATCTTTCCTCGATAAATTAGATCTTATCTACAACTCTCGTATATTAAGAATTTTTCTTTGACTTTTTGAGAATAGTTAAGTTTGGACCTGTCTTTTATTCTACATAGGAAGAGATTGTTCTCTTTATTTGAGACTAATTGAATAAGGTAGTTAAGTTACGATCAATGTTTTGACCAACTTTAGAGTGGTGGTTATGACTAGTATTCTAATCAAGACGAAAAATGTGCTTATGATTTGAGGACATTTCTAAGTTGACGTTATCTTTTAGTCTTTATGGATCAAGACCTTTTAGACTGTGTCAACCGCTATCTTTTTGAGTTTGATGGAGTAGAGCCTTTAAATTGTGTAAGCCAAAATTCAAAGAGAAACAAAATTCAATACCATTTATCAAAAAAAAAAAGAAAAGGAAATGTCGTCTCTAGTCTAGATAATTTAGAAGTTTTGAAACATATACTTAGAAAGCTAAAATTTGTTTGAATTTAAGAAAGTTCCATTCGACTGTTATAAGATTTTAATAGATTTTGATTGCATAATCTGATGATAGCAAAGAAAACAATAAAAAAAAAAGGAAAAAAAAATGTTAAGACAGAAGAAAGAGAGAGAAAATGTGAGAAAATAAATTTTGATAACTATTTAATTAAAATTTTTGTAGGCCAATTCATTATTCACATGTAAGCATAACACGATATGTTGCCATAACAAAAAATAAAAAGAAAGAAAGAAAAAAAAACTTTAAATAATTATTTATAATTTTATATTAATTAAAATTAATAAATTTTTATAAATTAATCCGTAATTAATATATAAATATAATATAACATATTCTATGTTAGATTGTATTTTATTCTATCAATTCATTTTATATTTTTACGTTAAATTATGATTTTATCCTTTTATCATCAAAATAAACAAAGATAGATTATAAGACTGAAAAATTATTAAAATTTTCAAAATTTATGGGATAAATTTAGAATTAGGACTAATCTATTAAAACAGAAATGTCTTTTGACCTATTTTTAAATTGAGATAAAGAAATTTATCCTTTTTAGTCTTACAATAAAAGTGTAATTGTCCTACTCTCTTTTGGTTTTTGAAAGAAAAAGAAAATTTCTCACTTTAAAATTGTTTGTGATAAACTGTACCGTACGAAAGGAGAATTTTTTTTTTTTTTGAAAGAACGAAAAGAGAAATTTTAATTATTCTTAACTAATTATTTTAATTATAAGAAATTAATTAACATAATTAATAATTGTTATATATGAATATGAATAATGTTAGATATTTTAAATAATATTTTAAATTTTTTTAATTTTAAATAATGAATTAAATTATTATTAAATAATAAAATAAAATAATATATAATTTTAAAATTTACCATCTAAAATTTATAATATAATTTATGAAATGTAACGTTGCTGTACAAATATTATCACTCTAATAGTTTCAATTTTAATGAATTTTCAAGAAATAACCACATTCTCTTCCACTTCTCACTTTCTTTCTTCCTCTTTTTTTCCTTCGACTACAAGGGAATCTCGTTGTCGATTCACTTTCCCAAAGCAACAAAATTCAATATATAACTGACGTAATCAGTTCCTTTCCATTTACAGAGTGTATATGTAAGTCTGATAATTAGCTAAGCTAAAACCCGAAAGAGTTTCAAATACTTTGGCGAGTAAAATTACTTTCTTTCTCACTTCTTATGATTTGTTGTTCAATTTATTATATTTTACTCACAGTTGCGTTTCTGGGCGAATGTTATTTTTGCTCATTATATGCTTTTGTTGAATGATTTTGACGTGTCTTTATGAAGTGGAAGAAATTGTTAAAATAAAATGTTACAAAGAAATAATTTCATTTACTTTTCTTCCGTCATTCTTTTATGATTCACAATTTTGTTGCATGTTAATGTTGCGGCCATTTCTTATCTATACATATAATTTCTTTGGTATGTTTTGAGTTTAAAGAAAGAACTAGTTTGTTCTTGGGTTATTGGACCATTTCATTCATTTTTAGTAAGAATTAAGTTCTTATTTTATAAGACAATGGTGATTTTATTTCGGGGAATTCTATAAGAAGTGATTGTTCTTTTACTATTGTTTAAGGTAGTGAGAAGTTTCTGTCTCCGTAATGTCTTACATTCCACCCCACAAGCCCTATTCCAAGTATCCACAAAGGCCATGTCCAACTCCGGAAGTGTTTGTTCCTCAATCCAACCGAAACTTAAACTTGGGATTGCCCAAACCGAATGCAGACAGGAGTAAAAAGATTGTGTACACAGACAATGCCATGTGTAGGTGGTTAGCTGTTGACTTGGATGATGATAATTCCTTTCCTTCTTCTGTCCATCTTGAACCAATTTCAGACGGATATGTTGAGCAGACAAGGGGTGAAAAGCCCTTGGTTTTAGTGAATGATAATCTGGCTAAAGGTTAGTGTTCTTCCTTTTCAGCATCACTCTAATATGTTCTCCATTTTCTTGATTTATAGTCTGGTTTTCAATTTTGTAGGATTAACCTTTTGCCTTCTGTTTGGTAGATAATGATGAAGTGAGAGGGAATATATTAACGAGCCCATGGGAATCTGTAGCCAAAAATGTATGGCCAGATTTATTGTCTTCTTATGTGACTGTCATGAATGAAATGGAGAAGCCAACATTGGTTGGTAGATTTGGCAAAGTTTTTTTTTCATGGGTATGTGGTCTGGTTTTCTTTCTTTATGTCTTTATGCTTTGAAATTGAAACCCAAAAAGATGATTGACAGAAACTCTTGTGATTGAACAGAAATTGGCAGTAAAAATTGTGATGTTTGCCATTAATCCTAACCTTATGAAGCTAACAATTCAGTTAGTTGCGCTGATGGAAGCTTTTGTGCCATCTAGAGTATGGTTTTGTTTTTCTCTAGGCACATGTCTATGCTGCTGCTGGAAACTAATTTATCCATTGCTCCTTGCACATTATTGCTTGATTACTGGAGCTATAAACAAATTAACCTGTTGATGTGGCTAAGTATTATTCTTTGACCAGTCATGTAGCATATTTCACTAGCACCTAAAACAATCCTATTACCAGACCTATTTCTTACCATAGAAATGATTACATGTACCAAATATATCTTCTCTTCCATCATCTTTGTAATTGCTTTCTAGTTTTTGTAATGTGAGCATATGGCAGTTAATAGTTGTAGTAAATGTGCCCTGAAGATGCAATAATTATATTAATCTTCTTGTTGCAGGAGCAATTCACTGAGCTTAGAAAGTGCCAGAGAAGGTCAGGTTACTGGAAGCACTTTGAGACAATTGCATAGAACTTTCTACGCAAACGTCTGTGCCTCATACGTGGAAAAAGTTATAAATGAAATTGTGCCAAAGATTGGAGTTGATTTTGAAGGGTACAAGGATATATACCTTGTCAAGGTACTTCTGCAAAACTCCTTGGTATTCAATGATGAAGTTTCTTTCACCTTTTACTCAATTAGGAATCGAATTCTAATTTTTTGTCCTTTTTGTGCAGCTGTCTGACAGCACAAGACTAAGTTCAACTATTTCATGCAAATGTCGTGTAAAAGAAGATAGAAAGCCTGAGCTCTATAAGGCAAGTTTGTGCTACTTGCAAATATTGTTGTTGGATGATGAAATCCTGTACGTGCTGCCAATTTTTTTAACCTATCATAACACATGCATCAGTGCATTAAAATTGGATGATGTAAAATGCTTTTGAAATTTGATAATCAGGGTTGTTCTGCACTCAAAGATGGTTGCTGAACTAAAGAAGATGAAATAAGACTTTTGCTAGTGCAAACAATGCTGAAAAAATTCTTGATGTTCTTTAATTAAATTGATAACAAATGGTTTTATGATGAAATTTTTTTAATGTAGATTATGATTAGGCTATAGAAATAGAAACAGTATAGATGAAGAAAGAGAATATGGAGGACAAAAACCTTAGAATGTCAAGAAGACATTTTATTTAGAAGTCATTCATGGTAGTATCTCAATTGAATCTTGCCATTAGAAGGCAAAATATTTCATGTTTTGAAATTATTTATACAGAACTTCTCTTACAAAAGTATGCTAAGTATACATCTAAGAAGGAATAGGCATACTATTCAACAAGGAAAGCTCTGATAACTAACTAATGAAAACCAAAAATGAATTTGTTTGACTAAACTCGTGATGTGAATGTCAAAACCATATAAGATAGCTGATGTTACCATATAGTTACTAAATACTTTTGATCAGGAACCATATTGAAT
Source organism: Ailanthus altissimus (assembly GCA_946807835.1). Taxonomy (NCBI): domain Eukaryota; kingdom Viridiplantae; phylum Streptophyta; class Magnoliopsida; order Sapindales; family Simaroubaceae; genus Ailanthus; species Ailanthus altissimus. Next base: position 12,901,790 of record OX327712.1, on the reverse strand, counting down.
TTTCCAGTTTTTAGGAAGTTCTTTCAGTATATGGCGCTTAGATCACAATAATCTTCTTTATATGGTATTGTTTACATCCAAAACTGATATTATTTATTTAATTTATCTATAAAGTTCCAAACTTATTGTTGTGTGTAGGCTGATGCAGTGTATAAGACATCTTTTTGTAGGTTAAACTAAAGCCAGTGCGTCACGTGGTTGAAGATATATCATGCCTTTATAAGAATCTAGACCTAAGGCTGACACTTTGTACAAAGAATATCTTAACTGCTCTCACTGTAAGTTAATCAGCAACATTGCATATGTGAGGTAGATAAGATACCTCTTGATTCTTCCATTTTTCCTTCTCATTTTATCTTGGTCATTTCTGATTGGGATCCTTTCCTTTATGAACACTGAAAATGATAAAATTATCAAGAAAGTGGAAACAAGGAAAATCTCTAACTTATAATTATCAAAAGTTTACCATCCAAAGGACGAGAACAGATAAGTAGACAAGTTTTGATGAGGAAAAAAAATTGCAATAATCAAGTTTAAAACGGTTAAAACTTTAAGTCATGCATGTTTCCTGTTCATTTGGTATTGACATCAACAAGTCAGCAGTATATCCTAATTTCTGAGATTTTTTCTTTAGCATCAGAAACTTTTTAGTAACAAAAATTAAAATAAGAAAACTAAACCATCAGAATCAAGGTTTTCATTGACATCATTTAGATTTAATAAGTGGTGAAAAGAGTTTCTTGTTATTTTTTACTGTCTATCCATTGTGAGGAATATTCATTTATATTTCTAACATGTACCATATCTTAGATCTTCTATCTATATTAAATTTTTCCGGAGAGTGGACTATATGATCAAAAATAATTTTACACACTTTACACGATGCAGTATAAAAGCTCCTATTTTAAAATTTTTTGTATTATTTTTATTATTAGAGTCGTCTTTGTTACTTATTTAGGTCTAGTTTATCTTTCCTTAAGTAGTTTATTGTTCATGTGGGTTTTGTGTTACTTTTAGTAATAATGTTATTTTATTTCCAGCTTTATTTAGGGTTTGATCACTGTAAAAAGGGTTTTATATTTAGTTTAGAGAAGATGATGTTTTGATGAATTAATTTATGTTATGGTTTCTCCCCCGAATTCTTGTAGTTGTTTCTCCCTTTTCTGTTCCTCCATTGGATTTCGCCCCTTCAATTTATTTTCCCTTTCTTTATCTATTATTTTACTTGACCATCCATCCTATATCTTTCCAGGATGATAAAATGCATAGCATTAGAAATATATTTAATTCTGCAGTTATGGATCTGGAGGTTAAGGGTGGGTTAAGGTGGCCTGTGGGGAAATCAAATTCTGGGGGTGGATACCGAGTTATTGGCATTTGCCACGTAGAAACTAAGTTATATACTAGCCCATCACTAAAGCTCCAGGTAAGACATGCTGATTGGTTTGATTTTGAGACTTCAATAGGGGATGCTACAATTGAGAGTACTCTGAAGTTGAAAAGAATACTTTCAGAGATACAGGTATTTGTTGTTTTTCACATTCGTCATTACTTTCCCTTAACCCGTACCTTTGTGTGTATTACTTAATAAGGCCTGAAATTCTTGCTATTGTGAAACTGCCTCCAGAGGTTTTCATAGAAGATTTCATCAATGAAAGAGCAAGTTGTCCAAATATCTTAAAACATTTTCTTCGTTAACTCTTTTTATTGTTTGCACAGATGCTCGTTATTTAGTATTTCTCATTGACATTTGCATTGTAGTGACATCAATTTCAGTGTCAAATTACTTTTAGTCCAGTTGACTTTCTTGGGTTAAATTAGATTACAACTTCGAACTTCTCGGTAATTTCCAGGCAAAAGAACTAGGAGTTCCTTGATTAGCTCTCTGTGCCCAAAACTGCTGGTTTTGAATATTATACTCATCAATTCAGCTTTATATATTTCATGATTATTATTGCACACTGTTTCTTATGGCTGTTTCTCTATAAGTTACACAAAATTGGCAGTCCCCTTTGTTTGCCTTTCATGAATATGTGCTCATTACTTCCTATAACTTTCAGGAAGGGAACGTTGATATTGATTCTGTCTACAATGTGTTTAAAGACAACCTGAAGTTGATATGGGACCATTTCTTGTCGTGTGAGAACGTTTGATGTAAACACCAAATTACAAGCATTCCCTGCCCCTGATATGCATCTTTATACATCCTGTACCTGTATCCTCAAGAATGGTGAAATATTTGAAGTAAAATGGTCTTGTAAGCCTTTTTTTAACCTTGAGTTTCTTGTTGTCTCATCCTAAGCTTCAGCAATTTTCTCTAGTTTTTATTGACTGTGGCTAGTAGTTGTTCAATCAATAACATCTTTTGGCACAGTACAAGAATCTGAGATTTGAATACAATCATATCAAGGTTAGGGAGACCTTTCGTGTAAGAGTTTGATTTTATTTAGTTTGGCTGTCACATTTTATTAACCACAGGTGGTTTTCTCTCTCTTACGCGCAATAATCATTTGCCCCTCTAAAGTGTAATCCATTTTAGACTTATTGATCTGTGGATACAATTTTAACTGTGCCAGCAGATTCCAGTTTGATGCTCAATAACATTGAGTTTATTTCTGAAGATTAATCAGCTGAACAGAGTGGCATCTTCTGCTTGATGCATCTTTCTGACTAGTTTGAGGTCTTTGTATAGTAACACATATTGTAGGGTTTATCTAGTATGATTTTTTAAGTAGATGTTCTTGAAATAGAGATCGCGCTAATAGAATTTTGATAGGTAAATTTCTAAAGAAAAATTAAGAGTTGTTTGGTTATCATTTAGTTTTTTTTTAAAAAAAAAAACAAATAATGTAATTATTTTAATAGATAATTTTTTGTTTTTTAAGTTTTGTTATAAAAGAATTAAGATAGAATTTTAAAATAAAAATAAGAGTATTTTAGACACTTAAAGTAAGCTTTTTAATGTCTATTTTTAAATTTTGAGTTTTTTTTAATAAAAGTAAAATAATTTTTTTAATCTTAAAATCTGTCTTTATATATAATTAGACATTGGCCTTTTTGACTTTAAAAAAATTATTTATCTTGTGAAGACGTTATACCAAGTTAATAATTGTTTATTAAATATTTTATGAATGTGTTTTTAAAGTAAAAGCACAACAATAATAATTAAAAAAATTACTACTTTAATCTTATAGTTTTGTTGAATTAGATTCTTAACATTTAAAATTTATTAATTACATCATTTAGGACGAAAATGGTCATATTTTAAGAATAAAGATGATAGAGTAATCTTAAAAAATATAATTAATAAATTTTAAAATATTATAAAATTAATAGAGTAATTTAATAAAAATAAAACATTAAATTGTCAATTGCTTATAATTATACATAATATTAGGTGTAATGCCCAGTTTTTATGAATAGTTAGATATTTAAAATTTCGGTATTTGACAATTAGAGAATCGTAGAAGTTTTAAATTTTGACTTTTTTTAAAACTTTTTTTTAAGTGTTTATGTAAGCCGTAATAGACCCAATTGGGTAATTTCATAGTCAATTTGAATGTTGGGTGCTCACCAAATATTTAAAAAAAAAAAATTTCGATCGACTAAGTAGTGAAAATTCAATATTTGTATCAATAATTTTTGTTGTAAGCATCACACCCTAAGCAAGCTATTTTTATTGGATAATGATGTGTATTTTAAGACATATGGACCAATCAAATTGAAAAAATTGCATACATTAGTCTATTATATTATATTTTATTAGTTATTAATAATAATTATTAAATTATTGGCCACCAATCAAATGCTTTTTAATTGGATGACTAAGTAGCTATTAGGCATTTCTTAGAGGGCCATTATACAATAAGAATATGTATTTTAAGACATATGGACCAATTAAATTGAAAAAATTACATATATTAGTCTATTATATTATATTTTATTAGTTATTAATAATAATTATAAAATTATTGGCCACCATTCAAAAGCTTTTTAATTGAATGACTAAGTAACTATTAGGCATTTCTTGGAGGGCCATTATACAATTTATATATATATATACATATAAAGGCCAAGTATTTTAATTGCAAGGAAGTGTTAAAAGAAAAAAAAAAAAGAGAAAACAAAAGAGAGAGAGAGAAATTCAGCCATGAAGGGAGAAGAAGGTGAACAGTGAAACCTATAACATTTTTAAGCCAAATCAAGGAATTCACACTAAATTCAAGTTGTTTCCGAGTGCTTAAGTAAGATTCAAGGGTGGATTAAAAGTAAATTTACTTTAAAATGTGAGAATTCCAAACCATAGAATAATAAATTAGGATTTTTGTATTATTGGACTTCAATTGAATAAATTTAGGGCATTGGAATGAATTTGGAGAGTAGATAAGACCATATGTAAGAAGAAATAAAAAAAAATGGTAAAAATCTCATTTGGGTCATTTTGGCTATTTTTCTATTTTTAGTGGTACAAGTGTAATTAGCTAAAATTGAGGGTTAGGAATGAATTCTAAGACCCTTAAGATGAGTTTTGATGGGTGAAAATCAAAGTTAGGATATGGGACATAATGGTCATTTATGACAAGATTATGGGTAATTATGTTCTAAGAAAGTTATAAGGGATTATGGATTCCTTTGACAAAAAAATGGTAGTTTGTACATAAATTGAGATTATTAAGGGCAAAATTTTAAATTTAGAAAAGAATTTTAGTGGTGGCCGAAAATGTGCACTAGGGGTATTTTGGTATTTTAAGGGAACTAAAGCGTAATTTATGCTTTTGTAAGTGCTAAAAGTCGAAAACGGTGAAAGGACAAGCCCCAAAAAAAAATTTTAGCGCAAAATAGTTGGTGAGTGGAAAAACAATTAAAAGAAAATAAATGCAGCTTATTTTAAATTATTAATATTTATGTGCTTTCTAATTTAAATATTGTTGTTTCAGGTAATTTACTCAAGTTACGTGATTTTTAAGAATTTTGGAAAGTAGAGTGATATTTTATTTGATTTTTTTTCTTATATAATGAACATTGAAAATTTATCATTTAGAATTACTGCAAAATTTTAAAATTACAGTTCAGTATTTTCAACAGTTTAGAGATTTATTTTTCAACAGTTAAAAACATATTTTAGAAATTTACATATCAATTTTAAGAAATAATTTTTAGATACGATCAGTTTTCAAATGCCAGTGGTATTCTATTTATCAGTTATTAGCTATCAGATTCAGAACCCTGTGAGGATAGTATAGACTCGGCTAGTACACCCCGTATGTATGGGCAGGTCAGTCAATTGGGTTGAGTATTACTAACTCCGGGGAATCGGGGTGTCAAGTCAGTGAGTAGCTTATGCTACGGAGTGTTGTCTCGCTATATGTCTGCGATGTATATTTCGCCATATAGACAGTGAGATGTCTCAAATTTATCAGTTTATCAAATTGGTCACAGTGGTTGTTGCTAGCGGAGACCACCCTGTGACCGACTCATTTTTTCGACCACGTCGACGAGTGGGTTCAGCATTAGGGTAGCCATTTGTGCTTTTTAGACAGACTAGAATTGAGCGGGAGTTTTAGACAATTGTATGAGATATGTAGTTTTTTTTTCAGAAAATAAAAATGTTTGTTAATAATGTTTACAGATTTCAGCAGTCGCGTATTAAGTTTTAAAAAAAATTTAAATAAAAAAAATCGCTCGATAGAGTTTTATCAGTATTCTAGATTTAGAACAGTTTTCAATACTTTTTAGAATTTTCAGTATATTTTCACAATTATTCAAATTTCACACTCACTCATTGAGTTTATCAACTCACCATTTATTTTTGTGTTTCTATTTTTCCCCCCAAGTACAGCCAACAGCGTACAGCCTACAGTTTCTCCTATAGATTAATAATGGGCCAGCCCTACGACGATCTCTTGTGCATGTACAGAGCTATATGTATACATTTAGTGCATATATATGTATCATATTTAGTTTTGCGTTGTATAGCATGTATAACAGATTTTGGAACTAAAATGAATATTTATGTCTTTTTGAAATGATTGGTTTTTCTAATATGGATGTCTGTTGGAGTATGATTAAGAATGCATGTGTTGATTGATTTGGGAGGGAACGGGAGGTCCCATTTGCAGCTGAGAGATGTGAGAAATATTTAGAGTGTATTTTTTGCAGGTTTATGAAATATAAATTTTTAGAAAATAAGAAAAACTCTGTTCATTTTAATTTAGGATTTTTAGAAAAAAACTAAATTTTTTTTGTGTTTATAAAAATATATTAAAAAGAAATTAAGATAAATTTTAGGGTTCGCCTCATGAAATGTTTCAGGATTGATAGCGGACTTTGGGAAGCGATCTGTTGGGGTATCCTACAGAGCCTACCTAAGTCCACATTATAGGATTCTGGGTCGGGTTCTGTCATTAGGCATATTAAATTGTATCTCAACAAGTGATGTGTCAAGTAAACATTGAGTAGAAAAATAGTATAAATTTTAAAATTATTTATTATACTTAATACTTATTTGACATCTCACATTTTAAAATACAATTTAAGATACTTAGTATTACTCTATTATTATTTATTAAAAGTGGACACAACTAACGCGAAATCAAAATTTAAAATAAAGAAAAAGAAGATAAAATTACTAATGTACAGCATATCGTAATTGTAAATCTACTTATATAAGTTAAATTATTTTTTTTTTTATGTAAAAAAAAAATTACGAGTATAAAATTTTTTTATGTTAAAAAAAGAATGTATTCTATTTATATATGAAAAAAATTACAAGTATAAAATAATTTTGTAATAAGAACTATTTATAAATATAAAATTATTATTATTAATATAAGAGAATTAATTAAGTTGAAAAAAATAAAAATAGGAGTCAATTATAAATAAAAAATAATATTTTATTTGAGAAATATATTAAAATAGAGAAAGATGAAATATTGTTTGATTATTAAATAATATATTAAAAGACAAGTCTTTAATATTAGTACGGATTACTTTTTTAAAATTAATAATTTAATTCATTAAATATAAAAATTTTGAAAAAATTTAAGAGGAGCAAAATAACTATTTTAATACTATAAATTATATATATATATGTAAATACCAATTTAAGGAAATTGTTTCATGGCTGTGGGCTTGGACAAGACCTTTAAAATTAGCTCAAACGTGTTTTTGTGCTCATGCTTGCTTAGCATGCCACGTGCAATTACGTAATTATAACTATAATATAAAATAATAATTATATTTACAATTCTAAAATTACATTTATAATTCCAATAGCAATTGTATTTACAATAACTATTATAAAATGTAAATATGGTTAAAATTTCAATATAATTATTTGTAATAATAATTAATATCAATTACAAATTTTGAAATTGCAATTGTAATTATTGAAAATGTAATTTTAATTGCAATAGTAGTTATTGAAATTGTAATTCTAATGGCTAATATTGTAATTTTAATTACAATTAAGATTATAACTAGAATTACCATTACAATTATAATTATAATTCAATTTAGAATTATAATAACAATCACAATATATTAATAATAATTATAATTATAATCATAATTACAATAAGTGTAATTTTAATTACGAAAAATTGCAACTACAATAAAATTACAATTATTACAATTTTACTTATTATAAAAATATATAATTGTAATTATATTACAATTACAATTACAAATACAATTATATTTATAGTACCAAGTAACAATAGCTGCAATTTCTACAATTATAATTGTTATTATTGTAATTATCACTTATATTTTAAATTATAATTGTAATTATAATTAGAATTCTAATAACAATTTGTTTAGGGCTGTTTTTGATAGAGGTAGCTAATAGGTTGTGTTGAATTAGAACGGTTATGAAAATTGAGTTTAAGTAGACTTTCATGTTGTGCTAGTTAAGGCACGAAAACTTAGACCACAGCCCTAACACGGTCATTGACACAATTGGTCCATGAGCCATTTTTTTAAAATAAAATAAAATAATTTTTATTTTTTTTTTAAATTTACAAAAGATTGTGTGCTGCAATTAAAAAAAAAGAAATTTTTTTTTTTTAAGTCCACTGATCAAAGGCCTGTAGCAGATCAACAATCATTTTTGATTGTTGATCTATGGCTGGTGTGCCTTATAGAAGGCACCTGTCTTCTAATAAATCTCTCATTTAGATTCAGTCTCTTCTTCTTTTTTTCTTGTACTATCTCAATTTTCTCTTAATTCAACTCAAAATTTTTTTCTTGTACTATCTCAATTTTCTTTTAATTGAACTCAAATTTTGTAAGACAAAAATTCTTTAACTTATTTTTAAATTTAGATAAACTAATTTATCCTTTTGGCCATACAATAAAAGTGTAATTGTTCTAGTTTTTTTTTTTTTGCTTTTTTAAAGAAAAAGAAAATTTCTCTCTTTAAAAACTGTTTGCGATAAAGTATAATTGTCCTAGTCTTGTCTATTTTTTTTAAAGAAAAAGAAAAATTTTCACTTTAACAATGTTTGTGATAAACTTTAAAATCTGAGATTTGAATACAATCATATCAAGGTCAGGGAGACCTTTTGTGTAAGAGTTTGCTTTTGTTTAAGTTTGGCTTTTACAGTTTGTTTACAACAGATTGATTTCTCTCACTTACGAGCAATAATCATTTGTAATCCATTTTAGACTTATTTATATGTGGATACAATTTTAACCGTGCCATCAGTTCCAGTTTGATGCTCAATAACATGGAGTTTATTTCAGAACATTAATCAGCTGAATAGAGTGGCATGTTGTGCTTGATAGGTCTTTCTGACTGGTTTAAGGTCTTTTTATATTAACTAGGAGCGGTAAAATATGTTACAATATAATTATACAATATGAATTTGACATGTTTTACATAAATATGAGTAGAGAAAATTGATATGATTAATAAATAGATCAAATTCGTATTTGAAATTTACGATTCATTAATTTATCTAAGTCACATTTAATAAATAAATATTTATGTTTATTCATTTAAATTATGTTTAATTAAATTATAAAATTAAAAACATATATAATTAAAAATTAAAACTTTAAAAAAAATTCTACTTCGATTATAATGGATGTATTTTTTTTTAATTGTGTTAAAATAATTTTATTAATAAATGTATTAAATATTTAATTTTTTGATGTAATTTAAAATGTATTAATCTTAATTTTCTTTTAAATGAATTGAATATTTCATATAAATAAATCGAATTAGAAGTTATTATTTATTTAAACAAAATCGTATATAATCGTATAAATAAATTAAATTTAATATATTTATTTAAACATGTTTAATTGTATCGTGTTGTTTAATTCAATTATTAAACGAATTGAAGCTGTGTTTGAGTGTCAACTCGTTTAATAAACAAATCGCAAATGAATATAATAAAAATTTATTAATCCCTTAATTGACACGATATAAATACAATTTATTTATATAAATTATCACTTCTGATAATAACACAGAATTTGTTTGGTATGTTTTTTTAAGTAGCTTCTTCAAATAAAGCTCACACTAATAAAGTTCTCATAGGTAAAACTTTAAGAAAAAAAATTAATAGTCGATTTGGCTGTTATTCGTAGCATTTAAATATATATATAATTATTTTAATAGACAACTTATTTCTATCTTTTAGGTTTTATTATAAGAGAATTAAAGTAGAATTCTAAAAATAAAAATAAGGATATTTTAGACACTTAATGTAAGCTCTTTAATGTCAATTCTCTTAAGTTGAAAAATTAAGTTTTTTCCAATAAAGGTAAAATTAACATTTTATTCTTAAAAGCTGTTATTTACAATTAAGATGTTAGGGTTTTTCACTTTTTAAAAAAAAACAAAACTCTTTTATCTTATGAAAAAGTCATATCAATCAAGTTAATAATTGTTTATTAAATATCTTACGCATGTTTTTCTAAAGTAAAAGCACAACAACTATCATTAGGAAAATTGCCACTTTACTTTATATATTTTTGTTGAATTAATCGTTAAGTTTTTAATATTTAAAAATTATTAATTATATCCTTAAAGATGAAAAAAATTATATTTTATGAATGAAGATGATAATAAAAAAATATATTTCATACATGAAAATAATAATAAAAGTGCTCTTAAAAAATATAATTGGTAATTTTAAAAATATAATAAATTATTAAGAATAATTCAATAATTAAACTTGTAAATTTCTCTTATTATTATTTTTCTTGAATACTCACAAAGTTGAGATTCGAAACCAAGGTGTACACTCCTTTAGCAAAAGGTGGACATGTACGATATGACCTATAAAATTATAAATTTTTTTTACAAATAGTCCTCAAATTTTATAAATATATATTTTTTTAACCACATTTAAATTTGATATTCTTTAATAACCAAAAATATAAAAATTGGACTTTTATACCTTTAAAAAAACACCCTCTACCCAGAATTCTCTCTAATCAAAATTTTTACAACACAAATTTCGTTGGATCGAAAATTTTGAAAGTTGTCATTGTATAGATCAAGTCTTGTACAACATATTTACTACTTTAAACTTTAAAAATGGTCGATTCTTGATTAGTTTTTATAAATTTTAGAAAAAATTTGATATTTGTTAGAAATGAGTTAAAAATTACATTTTAAGTTAGAAATAGGTAAAATTGATGAATTTAATATGAAAAATTAGTTAGAATGATGAAAAAATTAAAATCTAACAAAAGAATAATTATAACCCCATATTATGGATAAAAAGATAAATAGTCATCCTTTTTTTAAAAATATTCAAAAACATGTGTCTATGTTAAATTTTTTGGTTAAGTTAGAAAAAAATTACTACATTTACAATAATACTCTTTAAATTATAGTTTTTAATATTTAAATAAAATTTATAAAATATTGATACTAGCATAATTTGATCGTTGACTGATGGTGATGATTGCTAACTAACGTTAATCGATATTCATCGATTATTGATCAATGATGTATCAACTCACTATGAACACCATTAAAAATTGAATTTCGTAATTTATATAATGTTGAGGTTATTTTCACCGTGGACACTATTGTTCACCCCATAATATGTTGTCATCAAAATAATGGGGCCGGTAGTTTTTCTTGCTAATTTTTGAATTTCCTTAATACTTGTAACAATAACTTGATAATTGTATAAAACACAAAAATTAGAATTTGATAGTGTTCATGGTGAATCGGTCAACGATAGTCAATGGCCAATTAGTGTCATGTGTCTTTTATAAGTAAAATATTATAATACACTTATTATCATCTAAAACTAATAAAAAAAATTTTAATAGATGGATGTTTTGAATATTTTTAAAAAAGATAAAGACATTTTTATCTCACGAGTTTAACCTTAATTCTAAATTTATCTTACAAGTTTTGAAAAACATAAATTTGTCCTAATTAAATTTTTATTTGTTTTGATGGTTTTACTAATTTGGCTATACAATAAAATGTTTTCTCTTATTAAGTTAGTTGCACACTATGATTTAAGTGGTGGGATATGTTAGAATATTTTAATAATTTTCAAAATATTAAATTTTGGTCTTTTTTTAATATTACAAATTAATATTATAAATTTTATCTTAAAAAATAAATTTTTTTATCTGAGTATGAATTGAAACTAACATCATTTGGAGTTATAGAACTTTTGTTAAAATCTAAACTAAAGTCCAATTTATCAGATTTTAGTCTTTTTCTTTTCATCACTTCATCAATAATATTATGCATCTTCAACAAACCTAAAATGAATCATTTTTATTTTTATTGTTCCTAACACACGTCTGGTTTGTTTTTTCAAATAAAACTTTTTGAACTTAATTTCTTTTTTAAGAGATTCTCTATAATTCTCACATATGAGGAGAGGCAAAGGAATCACTACAATGACGACTAAACAACAATTTATAGAGTTATCATCGAACGATCGCAATCAGAGGAAAAGAATTGAGATACAGAGGAGTATGCAAGAGACCATGGGGGCAATTCATGGCCGAGGTCGAAGACGGTTGGAAAAGGATGCGCATTTGGCTTGGCACGTTTGACTCTGTTGAGGATACCATGCATGCTTACGACGCAGTGGCGCCTACTCTACAGCCCTAAGGTCAAGACAAACTTTCCCATCCACAATAATCTCAACAACAATGATCCGTTCTTGGACCAATTGCCGATTGCCAGTCCCCCACCCACCATGACCAGCCAACCCCCCATGCCGCCTCTTCTTCCACCCAACCCTGGTTAATTTGATGAATCTAATTCTTGAGATTCTGAATCCAACTATTCAATTTTGCTAGGAATCCAAATCCCATATCACACATATATTCAATTTTTTCAATTTTATTTTTCAGTGTTTGGACTAATCAAATCAAAATCTTGTTGGTTGTAGTATTATAATCCAATACCCATTATCAAAAATAAATAAAAAAAGAAAGAAAATATCATTTTTCAGTGTAGATAATTCATAAGTGGGTGTCATAAGATTTTAATGGATTTTGATTGCAGGAATTAGATGGCAGCAAAGTAAAAAAAAAAAAAAAAACAGATGGGGCAGTAATAGAAAGAGTGTGAAAAAAAACATAAAAAGAAATGAAGGAAGAAGATAGAAGAAAAAGAGAAACATGTAAGAAAATAGCTTTAGAATATTATTTATAATATTTATATTAACTAAAGTTAATAATTTTTTATAGACTAATCCTTGTGGATATAACATGATATGTTATTGTGAAAAAGAAAAAAAGAAAAAAAAAAGGGAAAAAGAAGAAAAAAAAAAAGAAAAGAGAAAAAAGAGAACATAACTTTTGAACGGGTATTTATAATTTTATATTAATTAAAATTAGTAAATTTTTATGTACTAATTTGTGATTGATATATGGACATGACATGACATATTATATGTTAAATTGCATCTCATTTTATTAATTCAATTTAAATTTTTATGTTAAATTATAATTTTATCATTTCACCGTCAAAATAAATAAACACAAGCTAACAAATGAGAACGAATTTAAATTTTTTAAAATTTATGAAATAAATTTGAAATTAAGGCCAATTTCATAGGACAAATATGTTCTTATTCCATTTTTAAAATCAAATGACTAATTTATCATTTTTGCTGTGCCATGAAAATATAATTATCCTAATCTCTTTTATTTTTTTTAAAGAAAAAGAAAATTTCTCACTTTAAAATTGTTCGTGATAAACTGTACTGTCGCCAAAAGGAGAAATTTCATTTGCCTTGACTAGTGTTCTTAATTACAAGAAATTAATTAGTGTGATTAATTGACATATATGAATATTATCACTCTAATAGTTTTTCTTGGTAGTGAATTTTCTAAGTAATAATTACATTCTCTTTTACTTTCCTCTTTCTTTCTTTCTTTTTCTTTCCTTCGACTACAAGGAATCTCGTTGTCGATTCACTTTCCCAAAGCAACAAAATTCAAAAGCCTGCTTTAAGAAACTTCTTGAAGAAGGCGATATAGAATTGATGTAAACAGTTCCTTTCCATTTACAGCTACGTGTATATGCAAGTCTGATAATCAGTTAAACTAAAACAAGAAAGACTTTCAAATACTTGGTGAGTAAAATTACTTTAATTTCACACTTCTTAATGACTTGCTGTTCAATTTATTATATTTTACTTCAGTTACGTTTCTTGGTGAATACTATTTTTGCTCGTTATATGCTTTTGTTGAATGATTTTGACGGGTCTTTATGAAGTGCGAGAAATTGACAAATAAAATGTTACAAAGAAATAATTTCATTTAGTTTTCTTTGTCTTTCTTTTATGATTCACATTCTTTGTTGCATGCTAATGTTGCTGCCATTTCTTATCTATATATATAATTTGTTTAATAAGTGTTGAGTTTAAAGAAAGAACTAGTTTGTTCTTGGTGATTTTATTTCGCGGAATTCTGTAAAAAGTGATTGTTCTTTTACTGTGGTTTAAGGTAGTGAGAAGTTACTGTTTCCGTAATGTCTTACATTCCACCGCACAAGCGCCATTCCAAGGATCCGCAAAGGCAATGTCCAACCCCGGAAGTGTTTGTTCCTCAATCCAACAGAAACTTAAACTTAGGATTGCCCAAACCGAATGCTGACAGTAGTGAAAAGATTGAGTATATAGACTACAGCATGTATTGGTGGTTTGCTGCTGACTTGGATGATGATAATTCCTTTCCTTCTTCTGTCCATCTTGAGCCAATTTCAGTGGAATATTTTGAGCGGACAAGGGGTGAAAAGCCCTTGGTTTTAGTGAATGATAATCTGGCTAAAGGTTAGGGTTCTTTCTTTTTAGCATCACTCTAATATGTTATCCTTTTCTTTGATTTATAGTCTGGTTTCAATTTTGTAGGATTAACGTTTTGTCTTCTGTTTGGTAGATAATGATGAAGTGAGAGGGAATATATCAACAAGTCCATGGGAATCTGTAGCCAAACACGTATGGCCAAGTTTATTGTATTCTTATGGGACTGTCATGAATGAAAAGGAGGAGAAACCAACGTTGGTTGCAAGATTTGGCAAAAATCTTTTTCACAGGTATGTGATGTGGTTTTCATTTAATGTTATTGTTAGAATGTTTCAAGTCAACTTCTTTCTTTTATATGTCTTTATGCTTTGAAATTGAAACCAAAAAAGAAAAAGAAAAAAAACAATTGACAAAAACTCTCTTGGCAGCAAATGTTAGAGATGATGTTAAGTGTCATTCCGATCCGTAAATGAATATTTATTGATATTTATACAATGTAAAATTCACTAAATGATTAATTTATTATATGATAATAAGTTTGTTACTCTTCAGACATTATAAATATAAATAAATTTAGATTTGATTTAAAGGTGTATAGATCTAATTTAAAGGTGATTAGATTAGCACTAAGAGTTAATAATTCTAATAGTTAGAACTTTATTTAGAATGGGACAAAGATCTAAAAATATTTATTGTAATAACATAGTTATAAAGAGTTGTAAATGGTGTTAAGAAATGTCATTATACAAAATATTTTTAAAAGCATCGTTCCTGATCAATGTTTATTGGCATGGGTTGATTGGTAAAAATTCTAAATCAGTGTATGTTTATATCCATATTGTCAGACGGCTAGTCTTAGTAGAGTGTGAGTTTAATAGAATCTCATATAGGCATTCAAATATTCAGTAAAGATTAGGTACAAAACAGACTCATGATAGCCTTCAATATACATCTCATAAAATCGTCAACGGATGATTTTCTTGAGTTGAGTAGTATTTGTGGTCATTTTATAAGAGTTTGTGATGATATGAGTGTAAATACATATTTAAAAATTTAATACTTAGTGAAAATATAAAATATATATATATTACACTCAATCAATACAATTAAATACATAAATTTTATACATGTGCATATATAACAATTATACTAAAATAAAATGTGAATAACACTTACCAAATGAAGGTAGTTTTCTAAATTTCAATTATTTCAATTCCAAATGTAGAGCTCCCACAGAAGTATATTGTTCATCAATTCTAGGCTTTAGACTAGGTGAGAACAAAATGCACTAGAATGGTAGCATATAATGTTGTAGGAAATTTTTTGGTTTATGAACTTAAAACTCTCTGAAGCTTCAATTCTCTCTCGAGTGTCTTTTTTTCATGTAAAACTAAAAACCTTCTCTTTTATATTGTTTATTTCAGTTTCTTATTACATAATGGCCCGAATTATAATTCCACCAAAATGCCTTTTACAATTGAATGGATTTCTTTGTCATTCTTTATCAAATGGCCTAACACAATTGGATATAGATTTTAATAAAATAAGAAATGATAATGAGAGACATGAATGTAACTTTCAACTTGTCTCCCACTTATAACCAAATGCATGTTACAAATACTTTCTTTACTCGTTCCTATGAATCATTGAATCCACCAAATAAAGGAGTATTAATATAATAATAAAAAAACAACTCTTTTATTTGAATAATTCATTCCATCAAATAAAGGATGTTAATTAGATTTATAAAAGATATTTATTAAAAGAATTAATAATAAGTACATGTTGGTATAATTGTTAATAGAAAAGAAAGGTTTTATGATTTAATTTAAATTTATTTAATAAACTTAAATTAATACTATAATGCACACTTGTCATTTTGTCATCTTAATGTTTAATTATTAAACATTGATAAGATTTTGACAAGTATTAAAAGCTTATCTAATAAACTTATAATTCTTTGTCATGTGATAATTCTAAGAGGTACTAAAACTAAATCTTGTTTATTATTTCACTATTTTAGTGTTCAATAAGTACACTTCATATTGTGAGACTCTTTAAATTCACATCTATTTTATCTTATGGAATATTTCTATAAGTCCATGAATACTGTCATACACACATGTTATGGATATAATAAAACATCATGTTGAACCATTCAAGTTGAGGTTAAGCATATTTGTATAATCCTTCTATCACTTATATCTCGAAAGAGCAGAGACATAAATATATACTGTCAAGTCTCTATTTGTTCGAATATGAACTTATCTTCATATTTGTATTTCAATATAAAAAATATCCGCAAACTTCTTCGCCATATTGTTTTACTTAATGGAAACTCTTTCCAAGTTAATATTTTTAGCCAAAAGACTTTCTGAAATATAATTATTGAATCATTAGGATATATGGTCCAACCATATAAGCTAACAGATTTTATATCTACGCACACTAGTCTCCGTGAGCATCGAACCATACCTAACGACACCCAGAGGTTAGACTATGAATGGTTTCTAACAAGTGTAGAATCTAAGTATAGTGAATCACTCGTAAGACTACCATGACGCTAAGATCTAAAGACTACAAATACTACTCAACTCGAGAAGACCATCCATTGATGGCTTTATGAAATGTCTATTAAATATTTTGAGGAGTTCGTTCAGTGTCAAGTCCGTTCAGTGTCAAGGCCTTAACACCTACATATTAATACGGGTTTCTACTTAGCTTACGGTTTGCTAAGACTAATCGTTTGAACATTTCATATATAGACATACACCAATCATTTTAGTTTTACCAATCATTCCATGTTAGTAAACCTACGACCAGAAATGAATTTTAAGAATATATTGCATAGCAATATTTTTTAGTACTATTTATAATTGCTTACAATTATGTTACTACAATAAATATTCTCAGGTCTTTGTTTACAATAAATATTCTCGGGTCTTTGTTTTAATTTATACAAGGTTCTAACTCTTAGAAATACTAACTCTTAGTTATGAACTAAAATTCTTTAGATATGTAATGTATAAAAAAGGACAAGGTTAAAACTATATAATTAATAAATAATGATTTATAAAAATGTATATTTGTATAAATATAAATAAAGTTTATACAAAATTAGAATGGGGCTTGAGGACCAACTCCAACACCTTTAACCTGAGCGCCATGATGGGCTTGTGAGTGATTTACCATATATTAATTACGCATATGTTAAAGGCCTTTCTTGGTCTAACCTCTAAGTGTCGTTGGGTTTGGTCCGATGCTCATAAAGTTCAAGTGCATAGATATAGGATCCGTCAACGTATATGGGAAGGGTAATATCATAATGCTCAAAGATTGTATTTTAGAAAGTCTTTTGGCCAAAAGTATTACCCCCAGAAAAAGCATTTTCATAAGGAAAAATAATATTGCAAATGTGTTTACAGATATTGTTTATCAAAATACAAATTTGAGAGATAAGTTCATGGTCGAGCAAATAGACTCCTCCAAGATATAGGTGGTATAGGGACTATACAAATATGGTTAACCTCAACTTATATAGTTTAACGCACTGTTTTGTTATATCTATAATATGTGTATGAGGCAGTGTTAATGGACTAATGAAAAGGTTCTATAAAATAAATGGGTGTGAATCTAAAGAGTCTCATAACATGAAGTATATTCGTTGAGCATTAAGATAGCAGATTGGGTCAAAGAGTTCGATTTAAAAAAATTTTGAATTAGCGCAATTTGTTTTAAGCACTTCTAAAAAAGAACACATATTAAATTCTAAGTGTTGGAATTTAACACGTGTTAAAGCATAAGTGTTATGTAAATTGGCAAGTGTATATCTCGGCATATGAAACTTATTTGTTAAGTTTAAGCATTAACACTTGAGAAGTGTTATACACTTGGCAACAATGAACTTAATTTAATAGATAATTGTCCATTTAAACAGAAAGTCAACCTTTCATACAAAATATGTTTTACAATTTGATTATTCGATTGTTATTAGCCTAAGAGTTAAGCTTTGTCTCATTAGTTGACAAGTACACTTATCTTTGAGGCAATTTGTTTGATGGCAAGTAAACCGTGCATGGAAAATGAGTTTTGCATGTTGGTTAGCTAAGTTCGGCAATTGGAAAATATGAAGGAATCGACTATTTTATTTTTCCTTTTCTTTTTATTCTTTATATGGTTTCTATTTTTATTCTTCAAAAGTGAGAAAGGTCGATAAAGCAAATAATTAAAAGCTTTAGTGTTAAGGTCTATAACATCAATTCCTACAGAAATTAAAGTTAATAGTTTAGAGCCTTTAGTCCACTAAAGTCAAAGCCTAAAATTATTCACGAGACCGCTTCAAGGTGAGACTCCACATGCCATATGTCCAACTATATTAATGATTCTTCAAAGGTATATTTTTTGTTATTATAATAGAAATAAATTTGAAGAATGTGGTTTGTGAAATATGTTTTATGTTTCCGTTGCATGCTATGTGTGACACGTATTTATATTTCACTAACTACACATGAATACACGAGTAGTGAATTCACTAATTATGTGAAAAAGAATGAGATTCTTGCCTAGTATAGTCTTCTAGGTACTACTCAACACAATGGTATTTCAAATATGAGTAATTGAAAATTTTTAAATATGATTCAATTGATGATGAGCTTTACCGATATTCTTTAATATCTTTAGGGATATGCTCAACAAATTATTAGTCATTTCTTAAATAGAGTTCTATCAAAGGCTGTTATACCACTCCATATGAGATATAGACTGGGGAGAAATCAAGTCTTAAGTGTGTTAAAATTTGGGGTTGTCCTACTTATGTAAAGGTTATACAACAAGATAAACTTGCATCTAAATATTACAAGTATTGGTATATTGGATGTCTTAATCACTCTATGGGATATCAGTTCCATGATCCTAAGGAATACGTGTTTTTTGCTCATTATATCACCTTCCTAAAAAGTAATTTTTAATGGATCATGGAGATTACAGAAACATTGAACTTGATGAAGTAAATCAAGGTGTTGATGAGCTGATGATAAAACCTTAAGTTCAACCAAGTGAGATACCTTTGATACACCTTCCCTACAGTAGAAAAGGATCTCGAGGCCACATGTTAGGTATGTTATGATGTTTAAAGGTTCCTTTGATTTTTTTTATTTGTAAAAAAGGATTATTTGACTTATAGAGAGGCAATCTTGTACATGGATTCAGAAAAATGGCATGACGCCATGAAATTTAAGTTTGACTTGGTTAAGGTTCTCGTAAGAATTGTTATTATTGGTTGTAAATGGGTTTACAAGTGGAAGCATGGGCTCGATAAAAGGTAGAGACCTTCAAAGTCCAACTGGTGACAAAAGGTTATACTCAAAAATCTGGAATAGATTATGAGGAGACCTTTTCACTAATAGTCATGCTAAATTTAGTTCGAATTTTGTTGGTTATTGCTGCATATTATGATTATGAAATCTGGCAGATGGACATAAAGATGGCTTTTCTGAATGGATATTGATGAATACTTGAAATTACACATTTAATAACGATTTTACATCATTGTTTTATATTACTAGTGTCTTTAACCCCTCGAACTTAAGTATATTTACAATATTGTACTTAATTAGCTTTTAACTGTTTTGTGGTAAATTCGGTGAAATAGTCATAACTTTCTACCTAAGAATCTAATTAGAGTGATTCTTAATTCTGTGAAGAGTTGACAATAGAATAACATATTGTATTTTATAAAGTATTTGAAATTTGAGCGTTTAGATGGTAAAAATAGCTTAGAAGAGAACTGATCCGCAGTACAGGTCTAGTCCAAGCAGTCACAGTATTTGGCCTATAACTATAGAAATATGTATCTAATACGTATGAGACAACTAAATTTGGAATGTTAAGATACTTATCTACAACTTTGATGTTTTGAGTGACAGCTAATTCGGATCACATGAATTTCAAATTGGATAATCACGTGGGTGCATTAATGATAATCAATGTAAATTATTTGCTACCTTTCTTGACTTTTATCATCCAAGTGGTTCTCTCTTCATTTGTCTTGATTTATCTATTTTTTTTATAAATAAGTAGCATGTTTATACTCAAAGGATGTAATTTAGAGAGCTAAATTTTAGTACAAAACACTTGTATTTTGTATTATCTCTTTATAATATTATTTCTCTTGTTTACTATTCTAAAGTCATGTTATCTCTTATTCCATCTATTTTCTTTTTCTTTAGTTTTACTATGTTCAAGTAATTTTCTTTTTGCTAAGGTGAAATGGTGAAACTCTTGACAAGGTAATAAGATATACCTAACTCTTATTCATGAATTTAATGTTTCATTGTTAAGTTATACAAATTTATATATGATGTATTTATTTTGTTTGTAATATTAATACCATTTCTTTTAAAATGGTGTATCTTGATTTATTATAGATAAATTTTATAGTTGACACAATAAATTCTTAAAACCATTTACAAGATTTGGCGTATATATCATTTCTTGAAAGTGAGAGTCTTGATTTATTATAGATAAATATAAAGATTGGCATAATAAATACTTGAACCAATTTATAAGATTTGGTGTCTAATAATTGAAAAAAATAAATACTAGTTAATATATAAATGGTAATGAACTTTAATTGTTATATATTCCGGTTGGAACCTCCTTCGTGTGAAGATTCCAGTTGAGTTATAAAAACAGTTGAATATATTCTTACTTCATATGCCAAGAGTAGATCCCCATAATCTTAGCTTTTATTTTAATTGGTTAATTGAATTAATATTTACAAACATCTTATACTGCATTAATTATCTTTAAATTATTTATAGTTTGTAATTTTAATTCCACTTCTCTATGGATCGACTTTGTTCTCACTGGGTTATTTATTACTTCGACAATCTTACACTTGGGAATAAACTCTTATATTCTGGACGTGTCAGATATCTTGAAGAAAAGATATACATTGAGCAGTTTAAAGGTTTTACGTCCAACATGACTTCTAAAAAATGGTGTGCAGATTGAAGAAGTTCATTTATGGACTTAAGCAGGCCTCTCGAAGTCGAAATATTTGTTTTAATGATGTAATTAGAGGCTCTGGTTTTATTAGAAATAAAGAGGAAACATGTGTGTATAAGAAGATCGATGAGAGAATAATTATCTTTCTAGTACTCTATGTAGATAAGATATTCATAGTTAGAAATGATATTAGTATGTTACAGTCAATCAAAAGTTATTTGAGTAAGAACTTCTCCACGAAAAATTTGGGAGAGACTTCCTTTATAATAAGTATAAAACTTTATAGAGGTAGAGCTAGGAGGTGGAAAAAACTCTCTTGACCGCCTACATAAACAACATTCTGGAAATGTATAGCGTTAGTAACTGTAAGACAGTTAATGTACATTTCATATATAGCATACATACTTATAAGTGAATGTGTCCTCGAAAGGAAAATAAAAGGGTTAACATACTTTGTGCATCAACTATTGGCAGCACAATGTATGATATATTATATACGAGACCTGACATCAGTATAACTATAAATATTACAAGCCGATATCAGTCTGATCTAAGGAATGACCATTAGATGACTGCGAAACATATTCTAAAATACCTTAAGAATACGAATGATAAGTTTTTTATTTATAGAGAGAGAGAGACTTAAAGGTGAAAGGATACATTGATCTTAAAGGTGAAAGGATACATTGATTCAGACTTCCAGTCTAATTCGAATGATAGAAAGAGTGTAAAACAGGGATTAATAGCTTATTACACCACGAAGGTAAAATATATTGCGGCTTCAAAAACTACAAAAGAAATAGTGTGGATACGTAAGTTTGTTGCAAAATTGAGAGTAGTCCCAACTTAGTGGATCCTATCCTACTGTATTGCAATAACAATGGGGCAGTTGCTTAAGCCGAGGAGTCTAGAGCGCACCAGAAGACTAAGCATGTGGAACAAAAGGATATCGAGGCTAGGATATATAAATACAAAAAACTGTTTTTGATATTCATATGGATAGTGCAAGTAGTATTATATTTTATCTAAAAACGTTGTTTGATGTATCCAAGCTTTTATAAATCTAGAACTATTATTAGATTCATCAGTCAATCAGAATAATTCAGCATCAGTCAGTTGATGTGCATTTTAATATACTTACAACGAGTTATTCTAGTAATTTTATCTTCAAAAGATAAACGAAGAAATGTTAGTGTAGCATTTCAAATCGTTAAAATGTTTTAAATCTTTGATATAACAACATATACATTTTTAATTTAAAAATGCCTTCCCATTACTTTACATTTTTCCTTTAATCTCTCAAACTGGAAAACGAAAATTTAACATCTTAAACTTTATAGTAGAAAGTAGACTCAATTAGCATTTACGCCAAACTTACACTTTATCAATATTGATCTTTGTAAACCCAAAAGGTAAACAACTCTTGTTATTTGTATCTTATGCAACTCTTAACACTGGTCTTAAACACACATTGTCCTCTCACTTTAACAATATTGGATAATTGAATTCTAGATTAACTTGTCACTTATCAAATATAAGTTACTAATACTACTGTCACACTTTAGCAATGCTGGACAAAGCATTTGCTTATATTTGCCTCAACTAATATTTAACCAATATAGTTCAAATCACTCTAACCAAACCTTCACATTTTAGCAATATTGGAAATGACTAAGGTGATCTGTCTAACATTGTATTAATAAGACAGACTTTGTATAATATTATCCAAGAATGAAACATATAACAATCTAATTATGAGATATTTTCAAACCTATCTGCATCTCATGAGAATAAAATTCTCAAATATGCAATTGTTTTAAGCAAGCATAACTAACCTTTACCAATAAGGCTCCTATAATGGTTAGCAACTAAAAAAATAATCACAATATACTATAATAATATATAATTGCATAATGTAAAGAGCAGATGCATTTAAAATAAAAAAGAAGTGAAAGCCATGAACTCTATGGCGCCACGATTCCATCGCTGTAGCGTTACTCCAAACAAAGACCTAGGGGCCGAGGTGCCAACTCTTGAAGCCATAATGCCCATTCTTTTGGCCTTGATATCAAACATAACTACATACTCCATTGTTCAACAAAACACAACTCTTGTATTTCACACTTAGCACACAATATACACTAATACCTATTAAGTACGTGTGTGTGTGTGTGTGAGAGAGTGTGCATAGTTAGTGAAATGCAAATGCATGTCACACACAATATGCAGTGAAAACATAAAATATATTTTAAAAACCACATTCTTCAAATTTATTTCTATTACAATAATAAAAAAATATATCTTTAAAGGACTGCCAATGTAGTTGGACAAATGGCACGTGATGTCTTATCTTCAAGCGCTCCTGTAAACAATTCTAGGCCTTGACTTCAGTGGGCTCAGTAAAAATTCTGATGATTGCACAAAAGCTTAGCTAGAAACAAATTAACCTGTTACCGTGGCTAAGTTTTATTCTTTGACCAGTCATGTATAATATTTCACTGGCACCTAAAACAATCCTAATACCAAACCTATTTCTTACGATAGAAATGATATTACAGGTACCAAATATATCTTCTCTTCCATCATCTTTGTAATTGCTTTCTAGTTTTTGTAATGTGAAGCATATGGCAGTTAATAGTTGTAGTAAATGTGCCCTCAGGAAGCAATAACTATATTAATCTTCTTGTTGCAGGAGCAATACATTGAGCTTAGAAAGTGCCAGAGAAGGTCAAGTAACTGAAAGCACTTTGAGACAATTGAATAGAACTTTCCGCCCAAATGTCTCAGCTTCATACGTGGAAAAAGTTATAAATGAAAATTTGCCAAAGATTGGAGTAGACTTTGAAGGGTACAAGGATATATTCCTTGTCAAGGTACTTCTGATAAACTCCTCGGCATTCAATGGTGAAGTTTCTTTTACCTTTGACTCAATTAGGAATCGAATTCTAATTTTTTGTCCTTTTTGTGTAGCTGTCTGACAGCACAAGACCAAGTTCCATTATTTCATTCAAATGTCGTGTAAAAGAAGATAAAAAGATTGAGTTGTATAAGGCAAGTTTGTGCTACTCGCAAATATTGTTTATGGATACTATTATAACACATGCGTCAATGCATTAAAACGGGATGATGTAAAATGCTTTTGAAATTTGATAATCAGGGTTGTTCTGCACTCAAAGATGGTTGCTAAACTAAAGAGGATGGAATAAGACTTTTGCTAGTGCAAACAATGCCAAAAAACTCTTGATGTTCTTGAATTAAATTGTTGGAATAAGACTCTATTTAGAAGTCATGCGTGGTAGTATCTCAATAGAATCTTGCCATTGGAAGGCAAAATAATTCCTGTTTTGAAATTATTTATACAGAACTTCTCTTACAAAATTATGCTAAGTCTACATCTAAGAAGGAATAGGCATACTATTCAACAAGGAAAGCTCTGATAACTAACTAATAAAAACCAAAAATGAATTTGTTTACCTAAACTCGTGATGTGAATGTCGAATTCATACAAGATAGCTGATGCTACCATACAGTTACCAAATACTTTTGATCAGGTACCAAATTGAATTTTCCAATTTTTAGGGAGTTCTTTCAGTATATAGCATTTAGCTCACGATAATCTTCTTTATGTGGTATTGTATACTTCCAAAACTATAAAGTACCTCATGGAGATATTTATTTATTTATTTTATCTATAAAGTTCCAAACATTTTGTTGTGTGTGGAGGCTAATGCAGTGTATAAAACGTATCTTTTTGCAGGTCAGACCATGGCCAGTGTTTCACATGACTGAAGATATATCATGCCTTTATAAGAATTTAGACCTAAGGCTCTCACTTTTTACAAAAAACTTAACTGTTCTCACTGTAAGTTAATCTGAAACATTGGATATGTGAGGTAGATAAGATACCTCTTTATTCTTCCATTTTACCTTCTCAGTTTACCTTGGTCCTTTCTGATTGGGATCCTTTCCTTATGAAAATGATAAAATTATGAAGAAAGTGGAAACAAGGATGAGAAAAGATAAGTAGACGAGCTTTGTTGAGAAAAAAATTGCAATAGTCAAGTTTAAAACAGTTAAAACTTTAAGGCATGCATGTTCCCTTTTCATTTAGTATTGACATCAACAAGTCAGCTGTATCCTAATTTCTGAGATTTTTTCTTTAGCATCAGAAACTTTTTAGTAACAAAAATTAGAAAGAGAAAAAGAAAAAAAAAAACTAAACCATCAGAACCAAGGCTTTCATTGTAAGTGGTGAAAAGAGTTTCTTGTTCTTTTTTATTGTCTATCCATTGTAAGGAATATTCATTTACCATGTCTTAGATCTTCTATATATATATATATTATATTTTACCTGAGAGTGGACTCTATGATCAAAAATAATTTTATATATTATTTTTATTATTTGAGTCGTCTTTGTTACTTATTTAGGTGTAGTTTATCTTCCCTAAAGTAGTTTATTGTTCGTGTAGGTTTTGTCTTACTTTTAGTAATAATAATATTATTTTATTTTCAGCTTTATTTAGGGATTGATCAGGTTTCATATTTAGTTTAGAGAAGACGATGAATGAATATACGTTATGGTTCCCCCCCCCCTCCCCCCCGAATTCTTGTAGTTATTTCTCCCTTTTCTGTTCTTCCGTTGAATTTTCTCCCCTTCTATTTATCTTCCCTTTCTTTATCTATTATTTTACTTGACTATCCATCCTACATCTTTCCAGGATGATGAAATGGATAGCATTAGAAATATAATTAATTCAGCAGTTGTGGATCTGGAAGTGAAGGGTGGGTTACGGTGGCCCCTGGGGGAGTCAAATTCTGGGGCTAGATACAGAGTTATTAGCATTGGCCACATAGAAATTAAGTCATATACTGGCCCATCACTAAAGCTCCAGGTAAGACATGCCGATTGGTTTGATTTTGAGACTTCAATAGGGGAAGCTCAAATTGAGAGTACTCTGAAGTTGAAAAGAATACTTTCAGAGATACAGGTATTCGTAAAACTGTATTACTTTCCCTTAACCCGTACCTTTGTGTGTATTACTTAATAAGGCCTGAAATTCTTGCAATTGTGAAACTGCCTCCAGGGGTTTTTAACATATTGTAAATGCATCTTTTACTTCTACAGAGATTTACTGTTGAAGTTGTAATACTAGTTGTAACTATCCCAAAACCATGTGCTTCTATTTTTACCCTTGTACAGTAAAAGTGTCAGAAGATTTCTTCAACGAAACAGCTGTTAAAAATAAAAATAATTTGTAACCTTTTAAAATATCTAATTTTTAGAAGGGCTGTAAATAAATATCTAGTTTTAGAAGAGTTAGAAATAAATATTTAGATTCTAAAATTATTAGTGGTCAAAATTAAAAAAAAAAATCTAAATACAAAATTCTAGAATATATAAAAAACTTGAATTAAAAAAAAATTCAAAAAGTTAGATGAGATATTACAAATATATGATGTAAATTAAAAGTTAAAGTCAGTTGTAACAAGTATAAATAAATCTTGTTGCATGATATTGTACCTAAGCTCAAACAGGCAAAATAAGAGAGAAATAAAAAAGTTTCTTTCTTTTCAAACTCTCTTTTTATTTATTATCATCTAACTCTTTTTTTCTTTCATTAATTTTTAAAATTTTAAAACTATTTTTACTTCTTACAAAATAGTTGATAAAATTTTAACAATTGAGTTCATAACCTTCCTCTGTTCCAACAAAAGCAAGTTGTCCAAATATCTTATATTTAATATTTTCTTAATTAACTCCTTTTATTGTTTACACAGATGTTCGTTATTTAGTATTTCTCATTGACATTTGCATTATAGTGACATCAATTTCAGTGTCAAATTACTTTTAACCTAGTTGTCTTTCTTGGGATAAATTAGATTGCAACTTCAAATTTCTCGGTAATTTCCAGGCAAAAGTACTAGGAGTTCCTTGATCAGCTCTATGTTCCCAGAACTGCTGGTTTTGAATATGATACTCATCAGTTCAGCTATATATATTTCATGATTATTATTGTACACTGTTTCCTATGGTTGTTTCTCTATAAGTTACACAAAATTGATAGTCTCCTTTGTTTGCCTTTCATGAATATGTGCCTTTTCTCGTCTACCGAAGTTTCTCTGTGCTCATTACTTTCTTCCTCTTAACTTTCAGGAAGCTCCTATTGATTCTGTCTACAATGTGTTTAAAGACAACCTGAAATTAATATGGGACCATTTGTTGACGTTTGAGGACGTTTGATGTAAACACCAAATTACAAGCATTCCCTGCCCCTGATATGCGTCTGTATACATCCTGTACCTGTACACTCAAGAATGGTGAAACATTTGAAGTAAAATATAATAGTCTCGTAAGCCTTTACTTTTAAAATCTTCAGTTGCTTGTTGTCTCATCCTAAGTTTCTGCAATTATCTCTAGTGTTTATTGACTGTGGCTAGTAATCAATAAGGTCTCTTGGCACAGTACAAGGGTCTGAGATTTGAATACAATTATAAGGTTAGGGAGACCTTTTGTGTCAGAGTTGAATTTTGTTTAAGTTTGGCCGTCACATTTTGTTAATAACAGATGGATTTCTCTCTCTTACGAGCAATAATCATTTGCCCCTCTGAAGTGTAATCCATTTTAGACTTATTTATATGTGGATATAATTTTAACAGTGCCATCAGGTTCCAGTTTGATGCTCAATAACATGGAGTTTATTTCAGAACATTAATCAGCTGAACAGAGTGGCATGTTGTGCTTGATGCGTCCTTCTGACTAGTTTGAGGTCTTTTGATATAATACATATTTTAGGGTTTGTCTGGTATAATTCTCAAGTAGAGCTTCTTCAAATAGAGATAGTAAAAAAATTTCATAAGTAAAGCTTTAAGAAAAAATTAGTAGTCAGTTTGGTTGTTACTCTAGTTTTGTTTTTTATTCTTCTTAAAATTATGTAATTATTTAATAGATAATTTATTTTTATTTTTTTAGTTTTGTTATAAGAGAATTAAAGTAACATTTTAAAAATAAAGATAATGGTATTTTAGACACTTAAAGTAAGCTCTTTAATGTCAATTTCCAAAAACTTAAAATCTATGTTTCTTTCAATAAAGATAAAATAACCCTTTTAATCTTAAAAGTTCTTCTCTTATTTACAATTAAACATTAGGGTTTTTGACCTTAAAAAACCTTTTTTTATCACGTCTTTAAAAATAATACCAATCAAGCTAATAATTGTTTATTAAAGTAAAGCACAACAATTATTATAAAGAAAGTTATCACTTTATTTTTTATTTTTTTTAATTTTTTGTTAGGTCTCTAACATTTTAAAATTTATCAATTATATTTTTAAAACATAAAAATAGTCATATCTTATAAATAAAAATAATTAAAACATAAATTTTATAAATAAAATTAATAGCAAAATTGTCTTTAAAAAATTTTAAAATATTAAAAATTAATAAATTAATTCAATAAAAACACAACTAAACTTTCAATTTTTCCTATTATTACTTTTCTTGAATACTCGTAAAATTGGAATTCGAAACGGTGTACGCTCTTTTATTAAACGGTAGACACCTACGACACGAAATATAAAATTACTGCTCAAACGTTTGTGCTCATGCTTGCCTAGCTTGGCAAGCAAAAATAAGGTCCAGCACATGCCACGTGCAATTACGCAATTATAGCTATTATGTAAAATCATGATTATATTTACAATTGAAATATTACATTTAGAATTACAATAACAAATGTAATTATAATAACTATTAAAAAATGCAAACATGGTAAAAAATTTAATATAATTATTTTGAATAGTAATAAATGGCAATTACAAATTTTGAAATTGCAATTCTAATTGTAACTAGTTGATAATGAAATTTTAATTGCAATAGCAGTTATTGAAATTGTATTTTCTAATGGTTAATATTGTAATATTAAATGTAATTATAATTATAATTACAATTATAATTCAATTTAGAATTACAATGGCAATCACAATATTTTAATGGTAATTACAATTATTATCATAATAACTATAGGTGCAATTTCAATTACGAAAAAATTACAACTGCAATGTAATTATAAATTTATTATTAAAATATATAATTGTAATTATATTATAATTGGAATTACAAATACATTTATTATACCAAGTAATAAAAACTATAATTTCTATAGTTGTAATGCAATTATTGTAATTGTAATTACACTTATAATTTAAATTATAATTGTAATTATAATAAGAATTTTAATAACAATTTGTTTAGGGCTATTCTTGAGATTGTCACAAAATAGAACCTTACGGACTATAGTGGATCTTACACTAGCATGGTAGGCTATATGAAGATATGGTTTGAGCACGAACAATAGATCTCAGCCTCATAA
The DNA here is from genome assembly GCA_946807835.1 of Ailanthus altissimus. NCBI lineage: Eukaryota > Viridiplantae > Streptophyta > Magnoliopsida > Sapindales > Simaroubaceae > Ailanthus > Ailanthus altissimus. Next base: position 12,872,162 of record OX327712.1, on the reverse strand, counting down.
TTGGAAGTGTTATGCATGTGAAACAAGTCTATAGCTTTAGGTTGTATGAACCCTAATTTTGAATGTTATAAGGAACTCACCTCTTGAATCTTGTATGCATGATTAACAATCTGTTTTTGTGTAGAAGAGATGCAGAGCTTATATTCATACTAGTGATTTTGAGGAAGAGAACGAAATACAATAATGGGTGAGATGTTGTGATCATTAAAGGAAAACTATGGTAAGTGTGGTTTGCATTTCTAGGATTTTAAGGCTATAAATCACAACGAATGTTAATGGGTGTTCAAAGACATTGCTTGAAAATTAAAAGCTATTGAACCTATCTTTTTATAAGTGTTATAAGACTTTTTATGGGGTTAGATTTTTATTTGGTCAAAACTCTTTATCTAATCCCTTATCATTTTAAATTTTGCTGATCTAATGTGTTTTAATCCCATTAAAAGGGAAAAATAAATTTAGTGAATAAAAACGAGTAAGATATTGATTATGTTTTGAATAAAAATTATTAATTGATTTAGTTACTAAATAAAATAAAAAGTTATGAATTTTAAGTTTAGAAGGAATCTAAGGGCCAATTGCTATAGAAGTTATTAAAACGTATAGTAAACTTTAGTGCTGGTTATTCCATGATGTCAATCTTTAAGTGTGTATTAAGAATAATGTTATATGACATGAGTGTCACTATAATGAGCAATTATTTGTAAGAGTAATCAGAGCTTGGAGGTGTGCGCTAAGAAATTAGCAATATATGATGTAATATACCATTTGGAATTCTTTTGTGAAGTTGCTGTAAGCACTTATATTATTGGATCTTCTTATACTTAGTTTTTATTGCGGATATCAAGCTATACTCTTCAGTTTGACATCTTTATAGCATCAACTAAGTCACAGCCTTGATACCCTTTTTATTTTATGCGCAGCGAAAAATCATAACTCACACCATAAGTAAGAACATATAAGATCAACACACCAATAAAGATAAAGAAAATAAATCAATCAACAAGACACAAGATATACGTGGTTCGGCCCAAAATTACCTACGTCCATGGAGGACCCATGATCCAGCTTCTTATTATTGATATAGATCACTAAGTATCTTTTTACATCATCAATGATCCCACAAGACCTATTAGTATCTCCCATTGAGACCTCTAAGTATCTACTTTTAATCATCACGACTTTCTACGACCTCTTAGTATCTCCTCATAAGAGATTTTTTCAAAGAACACAAGAATAGCCTAAGCATCTAAGTCAAAAGGATCTATGGTGTTTCTTTTGTTCATTTAAGAATCAAAAGAAAACACTCCCCAAAGGTTACATCCTAGTGCACCACGCACTTAGTGCCTACCTAACTCCTCTATTCTTTCTTATGGTTACATCTTGAAACTTTAGATGCTTAATCAAAAAATAAAAGGTTTACAAGTATTTATATAGGGTATATTTAATGCCTACTAACCATATTCTTTGTTGGAGTAAGAGTTAACTTGTTTTGGAAGTCCAAAACTTTCCAAAACTTGAAATCTAGAATCAAAATGGACATTCTGATCAAATCTAGGTACCACAGCACTCATCCCTGGGCGCCGCAGCACTGGCCCTTCTCGCGTCCACTGTCGCAGCACTGGGTTGCTGTCCTGGGCGCTGCAGCGCTCAGCCATGGGCGTCAAGGTGCTCAGCCCTTATGGCACCCTCCACATTTTCTTCATTTCCTTTGTGTCTTCGAGTCTCGTTTCACTTCCCCCTTTGTGTCCCACACGTCTTAGACTTCTCCATATATGTCCCAAACATTCTAAACTTCTTGTGACTCTCCACTTTTGTATTCATCTCAATTCTTGTTCAACCAAGATTGTTGAATCACTAATTTTCCAACAGTTTTTTTTACAATATAATGTACATTGAATATGAATAATGAGATTTGTCTTTTTGCATATGTTGTACGTTTAAGCATTTGTAAAATGTAATAAAATAGAATGGATTTTGTGAGAATTATCTCACCACTTACCTGTTTTTATGACTTTGTCGAGCCCTCAAGTGTAATTATCAAACCCCTATGATTTTTGCTTTACTGGCTTCTACTACTTTTGAGTTGTAGATAGGTTATGGCTTGAATTGAAATGATCTTATATAAATACAATTTTCTATTTTCATAAAGATGGATTGAGCCACACTTGCCATTTGTATGTCTTGTATTTTGAGGGGTTCTACCACGCCAGTTTATACTATTGTTTGGCTTGAAAATAGTATTACACCAAGCTTTTTTTTCTTAGACTTTGAAGGCATTTTATAGCTAGTTTCTTGTAGATATAAGGTAACTTGTGGCTAAATTAAATGTTTTACGCTATCTGAGCCTCTTAAGCTAACTAACCCTTGTAGTAGATTTTTTTTTTGGCTTTATACAATTGTTCGATCATAAGCAACTATTGCCGCAATGGATGTGTACACCTTTGGTTATGCTGCTAGATGGTTGTATTCCCTATGGCTCAGATTTGATTTGTTCCAAAGATTTGTTGTGTATGGCAAGTCTACATGGTTGTGCAGCAAATATGTTCAATTTTACTAATTTGGGATGACATACAATGAGGATAATCACATACGGTTTTGTCACTAAAAGCTCAAAATTTGAAATTCTCCAAAAATTAAGTCTTAGCCCTTGTTGATCATCTCAAATTACCGTGAAGAAGTGCACAGTTCTCACATAAAAAAGAACGCTCTGACACTTAAGACAGTGTATGATAAATACATGTGTGGTATGTTAAAGTGCTTCTACTTCATAGGATATACTCTATAATATAATTGTGTAATGTATTTGCTTATGATATTTTTGAATGAATCTTAAATGTATAATGCCTGCCTTTTTATGGTACTAAGTGACAGAGTTTCTATCATAATATATATGGAATGATAGAGTTCAATTTACACTTAATTTGGTCACTTTAGAGATAAGATGATGATTCTTATCATCTTATTGCTCTGCATATATGTGAAATGCTAATCAAATAATAGATAAAAAATATCATAAAAGGAATTAATGTTTAAGTAGAATCGTAATTCAAGAAGAGAGAAGTAATATATTCATACTTTTGTTTATGTTGGATAATTTTGTCTTTTTACTTTTCTTCGGGGTTATTTTAATATTTTACCTCTTTTAGATTTGGTCCAACCCCCGATGATGAGGTTCTATTTATGGGTTTTTATCCTTCATTGGGCTTAGTTCTCTATTTTTTTAGGACCAATTTTGCTTCAGTTTCAACATGTTTTAATTACTAGTAGAATGGGTTGCTATGCTTATTAAAAATTGGCTTAATAGATGCCTCTTTACAAGTGAAGGAAAAGATATGTTTCTGAACCTTTTCTAAGGGATGCATTTTTTTCCTTCACTTCGTCTATTCAGTATATGACACGTTGAGATACCTTTTCATAAACTATATCGAACTTCAAGTATGCATTCTGCCTTCTCAAGTAAATAGAAAATAGTTGATAGTGATTACCTTAAATGTTGAACATTGCATTTTTATTCTCACTTTTAATCTTGAAAAAAAAGAAAAAACTTCCTTAAGCTTTCTTCTTCTTCAATGAAATCTTTTGTCCTTTTCTTGCTTCTTATTTTAAGAAAACCACGATGACGGCTCCAATGGCAAGACTTGTTCAATCATTTACTCTAAATGAATTGAAATCTATCTTCGAGTTCCCCTTGGGTAGAAATTAGAAATCTTCTGCATGATGAACCTCATGCTTCCATTCCATATGTTTCTCCTAAAAAGCTTCTCCTTTTCAAGATGCATCTCAATTGTTTTTGTTTCCTCTTCCTCTCCTTATCCAGGAGTTGTTGCACGTTGTAGGCCTTTCCCCACTGTATGTTCATCTAAACGTCTTTTACTTGCTTTAAAACATGTCACTCTTAACCTATATATTTCCTCCTTTGTGTGTTTTGACTCTTTATGATGTAATAATTTCTTACAATCTCTAGAGTGCCAAAAGGAACTATTATTTCTCTCTTAAAAGTGAGAGGGTTATTGTCTACATCTTTGATAATAAAAAGATCGGCCTTGAGAAGAACGTGATAGTAATTAATGGCACATAGAAGCGGCCAGAATACTATTTTGAGGTTCTTACCTCTTTTAGGAACTTTGATTAGAAAATTGATATAGTCATTCTCAAGATTCTGGGATGGGAAAAGTTTCTAAAGAAATTTTTCTAGAAGAAGTCAATAAATCATAATGAATTTGCTTATATGCACCTTTTGAGAGACTATGATCACAGAGATTATTAAGATTATTTGGATTTATATATATTTTATTATTATTTTGTAAGTTTGGAGTCAATAGAGCAAATAGAGATGAAAATTCGAAGAAAATAAAGTAAACCCATCAAACTGTTATAATACTATGTTATAGTAGATTGCTACATCACTAGCTATAGTATTTTTGCTACAATGCTTAACAGGGTGTTGCAGAACAGTGTGTACTGTATTATATAGCACCCATAACTCAATGTCGTGATGCTGCGTGAACTGTAATGTTGTAAAATATAACTTGTGAACATTTTGTGTATAGTAATCCTAATCTGACTTATATTTGATATTTTACTCTTAATTAAAAATATAAACCTACAAATAGAAGAGAAAAAAATTCTAATTCAAGAATCAAGATGAGAGAGAAATAATAATTTTTTGAGAATAAAAAAAACTAGAAGATTGAAGACTGTAAAAAAATTAGTTTTATCTCTTCAACTCTTTATCTTTATAGTTTTCTATGATTTTCATGATGTTATTCTTGATAAACTCTAGAACTCTTTATTTCACCATAACATAAATTTTTATCTCTAGCGTTAGACTTTTGAACCTAGTATATAATTAAATTTTATTAATTCTTAGTTTATGAACTTAATACATATAATTGATTCATTCTTTCTTAATTTTATTGCTTTCATTATATCTGGATATCTTGAATGATTAAGGAACTATGATGACCTTAACAAAGGGATTCATGTGTTTAGCCTAAGATAGTTTAATGCATGATTATAGGGTAATAACTATGAATTTCATATCGGATAGACATACACCTAGATGGCATGTATAGCATAATTTAGATTTGATCTTAATAAATTATATTTTGATTTAATTACTATAGACATATAGTTGATTGTTAGAATATGTAATATTGTCACTCAACCATCGACAAAGGCTTATGATAAGATTATTGTCTAAGCCAATAATTAGTATTAAAGGATTAACTAAGAGGTTAATAAATTCAATGAACCATTAATGGATGAGTCTATATCCTAGATTATTATTAATAGGTGAATTCATTTCTTTATTTGATTAGGTTTAGTTTAATTGATAGAATTAGGTTAATTAATTGAGTTTTAAATTTTGTATTTTTCTAAATAAAAGTTAAGTAGACATAATTTTAGTAATTAATTGAAGAATTAGATCATATAGTCCCTGTAAGAACGGTATCTGAACTTAAATACTATATTACTTGATACGATATCGAGTGCTTGTGCTTAGCTAGTACAACATCAATCAGATATTGAGGTTAAAGGCTCCAATTGTGAGCAAATATACTGCATATTTAGATACAATTATTTTTCCTCTAATATATGTAAGTCTTATTTCCAAAAAGGAAATAAAGAAAGCAATTTAGAATAACTAATTATTCTGTCGCTCGATCTCCTTATAATTCTGACATTCTTCCTGCTATAGGTATAGGTGTGGATTTTATTCTGGATCTTGAAAAAGATTTTTTTGAATATCCTACTTTTGCTAATTCTTTCGGTGCTTCGAAGCCTCTTTTTACTATTAAACCAATATACTTTGCTCCTATTCTTGGTCGGGAGCAGTCTAATGCTCCAGCTCGATTGTCTGTAAAGCCTTCTATTTCTACTGGGATGATTTTTGAAGTCCCGATTCTAGTTTCAGACATCCTTTAGATGTTCAAGAATACTCCCAATAAGGATCGGGTTACGCGTATATGGAAGGCATCAGAGAAACCTCCAAATGCTTTTAAAGCTATTTCGAAAGTCATTGTTATTGATGCTTACATTCTTGAAGCTCCAAAGTCAGTTTCTAATGCTTCTAAGGCTCATTCTATTAAAGCTCCTTTAAATTCTAAGGTTCCTCTAATTCCATCAGTGGAGATTCCTTTTGATTTCTCTATTGATCATTTTTTAATTCTCTCATTTTGTTCTTTCCTATGTTTAGGAGTTTCTAGCTCGGAGACTCGTCTCAGGGTCCTACTCCCATGCAGAGATTGAATTAGGAGGAGCAAGAGAATTTACCATTCTTTCTCTAGTATTACATTCTCTTACACAGAGGACAAAGCCTTGTGTTGGTGCTTCTATATCTTTTTTTAGACCTATACCTCTATTGGAACTATAGGAGTTCCCTAGAAAAAAGGCCAGGGATTAGCCCTGTTCCATCTTAAGTTCTAGAGGGTTGATGAAGAATTTTTTCATAAGTCGGACATTCTTTGAATTGATGGTTAAGCAGTTACAGTGATTTTAGGTCATTTATTGACCAAGGGGAATTTAAAATTGATCCTCAATATGTCTGCTACTGATTGAAGTTGAAAGAGTTCGTCTTCAACCTTAGTGGTAAGCTTTTGTATCTTTATAGTGTTAGTGTTCATTTGCACGGATTTTGTATTAGCTTTCTTTTTTATTTATTTTAGTCCCTACAAGATTTTAGTCTTGCTATGAAAGCTTATGAAAAGGAATTGTGGGTGGCTATAAAGGAAGCAAAAAGGTTGTAAAGAGAATTAGAATTTAAAAAAGAGCGAAGTTGTATTCGATTAAGTTTTCAAAACTTGTCCTATCAAATTGAGATTTCCTAACTAGAATCAAAGTTAAAGAAGGTTTGTGATAGCCAGAAGGACAATATTTTGATTTAAGGTCTCCAAAATTGGTCACCGTCATCATTATGGAGGTCTTAAAGTAAAAGACTACTAATAAGACACTAGTTTTGGAATGGAATGACCTATCTATGTTGTTGTCTGCCAAAGAGGCAAGTATAAGTTCTTTGGAATATGAGAACGCCTCCTTGCAAGCATCGTAATATGCTTAAGGGTTGAAAATTAGGATGCTTTAAGAGAAACTATCAGCAATCAACTGTAAGGTGATGAAAAAGCATGATGAACTTTAGGTTGCTACCAATTGTGCTACCATTTATTTTGATTTGATTAAAGTTTTTGAATGAAAGGTCCAAGATCTGGAGTGCACAATTAAATAGCTTAGATTGGCTTTAAAATTGAGCTACAATATTGCAGTATCGCTAAGTGAGTAATAAAAGACTCAAAATGAGACCTTAAAGGTTTATTACCACCATCAAGTGACTTTTTTTATCGGCTAGAAGCTTCCACAGAAGGTTCGGGTATGGGAAAGAGCCTTCAGTTATCAAGAGCTTCCAAAAAACTATGATCAGGTTTTGAATTTTATATAGGGGGTGGTCTACAAGACATTACGAGAATGATCCTCATAATATTAAATATGATTCTACAAGAAAGAGAGCCTTTGAAACAGACCCTAATACCACCTCGGTCTCTGGAGATGATTCAGAATAGTTTTGTATATTCTTGTATTATTGTTGTTTTATATTCTAAACAATGTTTGGTAGATCATTTAATGAAAGAATGATTTTTGATACTTCATTTGGTCTTGGTGTATGTGTTTCTTGCATGGAAAAGTTTTTCTGTTCTATTTGCATACTTGCTAGAGGTGAAATGAAGGTGGAGGAAATCCTCATCTTTTCGAACTCTGTTGTTTCTGTACTTTTAATTTTCTAAACTTAGACTATTTTTCAAATTGAAAGGAATGTGAAAGAGGTCTTCTCCCTCTTAATCCTTCTTCTAATTTTGAACTCTAATATTCTTTTGTATCTTGATTTTCTTAAATTCAGAGGCTTTTAAAGGTTGAGAGGAAGTTGGTGGGAACCTTCTTCCTTTCGATCCTTTTTCTATTTCTAGAACTCCATATATTTGACACTATTGAGGGGCAAGAGAAAGTTGGTGGGAACCTTTCCCCTCTCAGTCCTTTTTCTATATTTGAATTCTGATGCTATGAAGGGGTAAGAGAAAGACGGTAAGAGCCTCCTTCCTTTCGAAACTTTTTTTATCTCTAGTGGAACCCTCTCACTCTTGAACCCTATATTATTTCTATTCCTCATAGAGGGGAGATACTAAGTACTCCAATCTCTCTGAATGGTTTAATGTAATTGTATCCTCGTGAAGGGAAGGTACTAGGTACTCTAATCCCTCCAAAAAGCCTAGGGTAAATGTATCTTTGCAAAAGAAAAGTACCGAGTACTCCAGTTCATCGAGAAGGCTCATGGATATGTATGATTGTAGAGGAAAGGTACCACGTACTTTAATCTCTTTGGATGGTTCAATGTAAATGTATCTTCGCAGAGGGAAAGTATCAGGTACCTCAGTCCCTTCAAAAGGCTCATGCATTTGTATGCTTGAGAAAAGAAAGTACCAGGTACTTTAGTCCCTTTAAAAGGCTATTGTATCTGTATGCTTACAGAAGAAGGGTACTGATTGATGCTATACTTGTCGGAGATCTAATATACGTAGGTGTATGCATGTGTAATTGTATTTATTGCCTAAAATACGTATCATATACATATTTAATGCCGCGGAAGCATTAAAACATACAATAAACATAATAAATTATATATTAATCACATTAGTATATTAGTAAGGTTGAGAAATCACCTGACCATGTAAATTTTACACGTATATCCTCAGAGTTCACATAGAGACCAACTCATCGCAGTGCGGTCACCAACTCAGTGGGTTTTGCGACCTAGAACAGTAGCCCTACAGCCAACGCTGGGTTTAACTTTTAAACTCCTAAATGACCGGTAGTGTGTATTCTTCCTTTTCTTTAAAAGGATGAGAAATGGAAACTGAAGCAATTCACAATTACTTCTGTTGGTACTGTAGAGAAAAATGAAACAATTTAATTTTTTCTTTTTTTTTCTTCTTCTTCTTTCTTGGTGCCTTACATAAATTAAAACAATTCAATTTCCTTTGCATTTCTCGTAAACACACACACCCTCCTCTCACACACATCTCACATATATATACATATTAAAATAATAATTGGTGACAACTATCACCAATTATATAATATAATAATATATATTATAAAAATATATAATATAATAATATATTATAATGAGATATTTATGATTATTTAACAATAAAATTATCATAGTGTGAAATGATCATTTTACCCCTCATGAATAGTTACAAAGTTTATCCCCTAGTGGGTCTCACTAAATCTTACATTTGGGTAAACTCAATCGAGGGTTCACAATGTGCCACGTGTCATTATACAATTAGTAAATAATAATTATTGACTAATTATTGTATTTAACACTTAAATACAGACATGCACGCATTCCCATAGTAGTGCTAGATATTACTAAATTAAATAAATTAATTCGACACGCTGTCCTAGTACACAACTAGTACACTCCTTATTGTGAGACTCTCAAGGTCCATATCTAATTCGTTAAATGGAACCATGCAAGTTGAGGTTAGTGCATACGTATAGTCCTTCTGTCATGATATCCTGGATGTGCAGGGATATAGATTATCACCGTTAAATCTTCATATGCTCATCCATCATATCTCCATACTTGTATCTCACTAAACAATATGTGTAAACTCCTTTGCCATATTGTTCCATCCTGGCAGAACTCTTTCTCGGGATTAATGCTTGTGGCCACAAGAGTTTTTGATATACAATCTCGAAGCATCTAGATATCTAACTCCTTATGAAAGCTGACGAATCCCATTTCTATACACACCGAACTTCATAAGCATCGGACCATACCCAGTGACACCCAGCGGTCACACCATGAAAGGTCTGTGACATGCGTGGAACCAAAGTATGATGGATCACTTACAAGCCCACCGTGACACTCAGGTTAAATGACAACATGTACTACTCAACTCGAAAGTACTCTCTATTGATGGTTTACATAGAGTATCTATCAGAGGCCTTTGTGAGTCTGTCCTATATTCAATCCTAACTGGATACCCATATGTCAATACGAGCTTTAAACCCACAGTCGGCTAAGAATGACCATCTATACCTTATAGGTACGATATATGCTGATCTATAGAAAGGTATCCACCGACAGACACGCATTAGCACAAATAGATTAGGGATAATTATTTGAAAACATACTTGCGCAACTGACATTTCTTGGCACCTGATTGCAACTCTTGTAACTATGCAGTTATTGGTATATTCCCAGTCTATGTCCTATTACAGACAATGCTCTAACTCTTAGATCTTTGTTGAGTATTATAACTAGCTAACACTTAGCTATGCTAATATTTAGCATTTATATTTCTCAGCGTGGCTAACTATGAGCCCTTATCTAAGCTCTTTTAGATCCGATCTGAACTCCTTCAGATCATACAATGTTTGTAATGTTACATTACATAGTACCATATTAATAGGTGTTAGCGATTTAATGAGAATGTACACTTGTATAAATACACAAATATATATAAATTTAGGGATGGCATGTAAGCACCGATCCTAACAATATTAGCTAAGCACAAGCATATGCTACCGTATCAAGTAATTTTAAGTGTAGATATCATTTTCACATAAACTATACAATCTAACTCTTTCAATCAAGTACTAAAATTGTAACTACTTAACTTTTATCTAGGAAAATTAAAATCTAAAATTCAATTAATTAACATAATTCTATAAATTAAGCTAAACCTAAATAGTAAACAAATAAAGAGATGAATTCACCAATTGATAACCTAGGGTTTCGAGTTATCCCTAAGTATTTCATTAGACTCATAAACCTTTTAGTTAATTCCTTAATACTAATTGATTGGCTAGACTCTAATACCATCATAAGCCTTTGTCAATGGTCGAGTGACTATATTACACATTATAACAAATACCTATATGTATATAGTAATCAAAATAGAATATAATTCACTAAGACCAGGTCTAAATTATGTCATACTGCAATTTAGGTATATGTCTATCTTATATAGAACTCATAGTTTTTATCTTATAATCATACATCAAACTGTCCTAAGCTAAACATATGAATCCATCCATTAAGTTTATCGTAGTTCCTCAATCATTTATCATATTTTTTCGATATAATGAAAAGATTAAACACAGATAGAATAAATCATATATAATGTATTAAGATTAATAACTAAGAGTAATAAAATTTAATTACATAAAAAGTTAAAAACTCTAACCCTAGATTAAACAAATCTAGCTCATTACAGAATTAGGAGTATTAAAGTAATCATACAAAGACATCATAATCAAGAATATAATGATAAAAAAAAGAGAAAAAATAATCAAGGCGACTCTTTGTGTTGTTTCTCTTTCAATTTTGACTTGAAGCATGATTCTTGATCATGAATCTTTAATCTTGGCTTTGATCTTTGATTTTATATTGTGAATTCTTTCTCTAAATTTTTTCTACTTAAAATTCTGTGTTTTGGCTCATAAAAAAGTATTTTTATTGCTTTAAGAAACTATAGGGTTAAGGGCCTTCGAATCCAAGTCGAATTAAGACTTTTACGGAAGTGTTTTATATGTTGCACGAGCACCACGGTGCTAAAACCTATAAATACAAGTTAAATGAGCATCTTTGGGTGCCTCGGCGCTAGTTATAGGTGTCATGGCACCCTGCATTCTATTTTGAGCACTGCAATGACCAGGATTGGGTTCTAGTGCTCGTATATTTTGAGTGCATCTTCATCATTTCTCATCCGATTTGCCTCCCGTTTATTCCTATTCATCACATTTTTTTATTATGTATTTGTGGTCAAAAACATAAGTTCAAAGTACTAACTATACTACTGAAATTACTCCTCTATCAGGTACTAGGTTTCAGGTACTTCAATCCTTCCAGAAGGCTTATAAAATTGTATGCTTGTAGAAAGAAGGTACCAAGTACTTCAATCCCTTTGGAAGGCATATGAAACTATATTTATAACCTTATAGATTGAGGGTACCAGGTATTCTAATCCCTTTGGGTTGTTTGAGATGTGAGAGAAAGGTATCAGAAACTCTAATCCTATCATAACTATGTATGTAACCTTACGAAGAGAAGGTACCAAATACTTTATTTCCTTTGAGTTATTTGAGTTGTAAGAGGAAAGTAATAAATACTATAGTCCCCCCACACCTTATCATTAGTGTCTCGCAATTCAAAAGAAATCTTTATTGAAAAATAATTAAAATTGTTCTTACACAAAGAATCATTTCAGTTTCAAAATGTTCCATGCAGTTGGTGTATCTTCCCCTTCCAATAAACAGATGTCTCAGACCAGTTTCTTGATGATTCTGTAGGGTCTTTCCTATGTTTCACTCATTTTTCTTGTGCTTATTTCTTTATTTATGTCTAAGGCTTCTTTTAGGTTACCTTCGCTGATAGTTCTTTTCTTGATTTTATGCTCTTATTAGTTTTTCATCCTCTTTTATATATTACTGTGTGGATTATGGCAACGTCTCTAGCTTCATCTATTAGATCTTGGGCAAAGGTCAAGGCTTCTTCGTTCAGTTGTAAGTTCACCATCATTTTTAATAGAGTTAAAAGGAAACTTTCATAGAGAGTACGACTTCTGTTCTATGCACTAGCACGTTGGGCGAGCTGCCGATGGATTTGTTCTCAGTTGTTTTGTATGCCCATAAGAATCTTGGTGGTTCTTGAAACTATCTTCCTTTATTGCTCTCAAGTCTTTTCTTTAAGAAAGTGAATATTGTTTTGTTTGTGATTTCTGCTTGTACATTCCTTTATGAGTAACTTTTGGAGGAGAATTTTGCTCAATCTTGTATGTTCTACGGAAGGCTGTTACTATATTATTAGTGAACTGTCTCTCATTATCTGACATTAGTACCTGTGGCATCTCAAATATAGTTATGATATTAATCCAAAGGAAATTTTTTTTAACTTTTGTATTGGTTATGTTGCTATAGGATTTAGCTTCTATTTTGCCCGATAATGAATCTTTTATCTTCTATGGTCGTAGGCAATGGTCCGATAATATCCATCCCCATATGATAAATGGTAAAGGGCTAGAAATTGTGTGTATATTTTCTAAAGGGAGGTGTATGAATAATGCATGCTTCTGACATTTCTCACATTTCTTGATGTAGGTCAAGGCTTCATTGTTGAGTGTAGGCTAATAGTATCCTTGCCTCAGAGTTTTGTGTGCTAATGTCTGCCCAGTGGAATGATTTTCATAGGTTCCCTCGTGTATTTCTTCTAGTATTTTTTGTCCTTCAACCTTAGGTATGCATTTAAGGCACACTCCTAAGAATGCTATTCTATAAAGGGCATCCTCAAGGAAGGTGAATCTTTAAACTTTAATTTTGAGCTTTAGAGATTCTTTCCTATTCTCAGACGGCTTCCCATTTCTTGGGTATTCTAAGTAGGGAGTTATCTGATGAACACTTAAAATTATACATTTAATAAGAGTTTTATATGATTGTTTTGTATTACTAGTGTATTTAATTTTCTTAACTTAAGTATGTTTACAATATTGTACCTAATTATCTTTTAACTGTTTTGTGATAGGTTCGGTAAAATAGGCATAACTTTCTACCTAAAGATCCAATTGGGGTGATTCTTGATCATGTGAAGAGTTGACTCAATGGGATAACATATTTCATTTCACAAAGTATTTGAAATTCGAGTGTTTAGAGGGTGAAAATGGCCTAGAACAGAAATGATTTGCAGTATAGGCCCAGTTTGAACAGTCATCAGTATTTGGCCCATAACTATAGAAATAAGTATCTAATACGTATGAGATCACTCAATTTGGAAAGATAAGAGACTTATCTACAACTTTTATGTTTTGAATAACAGTTAATTCGGATTACATCAATTCCAAATTGAATAATCAAGTGGGTGCCTTAGTGATAATGAATGCAAATTATCTTGCCACCATTCTTGACTTTCATCAACCAAGTGGTTCCCTCCAAATTTGTCTCGATTTATCCTTGTTTTTCTATAAATAGGTGGCTTGTTTATGCCTAAAGGAGGTAATTAGAAAGTTAGAATTTAGTTCAAAATACGTTTCCTTTGTATCCATTTCCTTGTACTATTATTTCTCTTGTTTACTATTAAGTTATGTTACTTCTTCTTTCATTTCTTTTCTTTTCATTTAGTTTTATTATGTCCAAATAATTTTGTTTTAGCTAAGGTGAAAGGGTGAAGCTCTTGGCAAGGTAATAAGATATGTTTAATATTTATTCATGAATTTAATACTTCATTTTTAAGTTATGCAAGTTTATATATGATGTATTTATTTTGTTTATAGAATTAATACCCTTTCTTCTAAAGTGGCGATTCTTAATTTATTATTGATAAACTTAATATTTGGTACAATAAATTCTTGAAACGATTTACAAGATTTGGTGTATATAACCTTTCTTGTAAAGTGGGAGTCTTGATTTATTGTAGACAAATATAAAGATTGGCATAATAAATACTTGAACCCATTTATAAGATTTGGTGTATAATAATTGAAAGAAATAAATACTAATCAATATATAAATGATGATGAACTTTAATTGCTATATTTTCTGGTTGGAACCTCCTTTGTGTGAGGATTCCAATTGAGTTATAAAAACAAATTAAATATATTTTTATTTCTTATGCCAAGAGTGAATCCTCATAACCTTAGCTTTTTATTTGAATTGGTTAATTAAAATAATATTTGCAAACATCTTATATTGCATTAATTATCTTTAAAGTGTTTATAATCTGTAATTTTAATTCTACTTCCCTGTAGATCGACCCGGTTCTCATCGGGTTATTTATTACTTCGACAATCCTGCACTTGGGAATAACTTCTATATTCTGGACGTGTCAAGTTTTTGGCGCTATTGCCGAGGAGGTAATGTTAATATTTTGTTTTGTTGTTGTTTGTTTGTTTATTTTATTTTCATGGAAGGCTGAGCCTCCTACTCGTTATTTATTATTTATTTTTTTTAATTTTTAATTTTCATAGAAGGCCGAGCCTCCTAACGTATTTTACTTTATTCTGTTTTTATTTTCGCGGAAGGCTGAGCCTCCTACTCTTTATTTCGTTTATTTATTATTTATTGGTTTTTATTTTCATTTTTTTAATTTTCATGGAAGGTTAAGCCTCCTAACGTACTTTACTTTATTTATTATTCGCCTTTTATTTTCGCTTTTTATTTTCGCTTTTTATTTTAATGGAAGGCTAAGCTTCCTACTATTTATTTATTAACTTTTTATTATATAATCTAACATCACTAATCTAACTTCTAATTATTTATCTTTATTTTGCTTTTAGTTTTACATATTTTATTTACCTATGTGTAATATTTTATTTTATTTACCTGTGTTTAATATTTTATTTGTATTATTTATTGTTATTATATTTTGTTTTGTTTCTTTTTATGAGCGATTGGTTTCGAGATCCTAATTCTCATCTTTAGTAAAAGGTAATTTTGAAACTTCCTTTGATAATTTGTTAGATTCTCCTTCATCTTCTCATTCTTCACCAAGTAACACCATGAGCGAAAATCAAATTGAGGGACTCATAGACCCAGGGGACAATCAGTCCCAACATAATGACCATAACCGACCTAGGACACTTAGAGACTATATGAACCCTACACGAAGCGGTGCACCATCTTGCTTAATTTTTCCACCGGATGCAACGCATTTTAATTTTAAGCCAATCATTATTCAACTTTCACCCACTTTTCATGGCTTAGATGCAGAGAACCCTTATCTACATCTAAGAGAATTTGAAGAAGTGTGTAACACGTATAATGATCAAAATTGTAGCATGAACACAATTCGACTTAAGCTTTTCCCTTTTTCTTTAAAAGATAAAGCTAAAACATGGCTACAAAATCTTAGGCCAGGATCCATTTCTTTATGGGATGAGATGCAACAACAATTCTTGAAAAAGTTTTTTCCTTCCCATAGAATAAATTCTTTCAAAAGACAAATCACCACTTTTGCCCAAAAACTAGGAGAGACCCTTTATCAATGTTGGGAAAGGTATAAAGAATTACTTAATACCTGTCCCCATCATGGTTTTGAAACATGGAGAGTAGTCTCAAATTTCTATGAAGGCTTAACACCCCAAGTTAGGCAAATGGTAGAAATGATGTGTAATGGAACATTTGAGGAAAAAGACCCAGAAGAGGCAATGAACTATCTTGACTTACTAGCAGAAAATGCTCAAAATTGGGACACTGCTGGTACCTGTGAGGCACCTAGCAAAAATCAAACCACTACATCTAGTGGGAGTATTTATCATGTTAAGGACGACCATGACCTTCAAGCCAAATTAGCATCCCTTGCTAGAAAAGTCGAAACTTTAGAAATAAAAAAGAGTGGCCAAATAAAATCTGTTCAAGAAATTGTGTGTCACATTTGTGAAACCCATGATCACTTTACCAATGATTGCCCAACTTTGCCTGCATTTAGGGAATGTCTCCATGAACAAGCCAATGTTCTAAACACGTTCAAACGGTCAAACAATAACCCATATTTAGAAAACTATAATCCTGGATGGCGAAATCACCCAAATTTTAGTTGAAGGAATGACAGTCAAGCACAGGCTTCACAACCACCTTTCCAAACACACCAAAATTTTCAAAATCATCAAGGTTATACACCATATGTCCCACCTCCTAGGAAAAATCTTGAAGAAACTTTGCATACATTTATTGAAAAGCAAGAGTCTGTTAATTCTCAAAATGCTCAAACATTTGCTGATTTGAAAGATACTCTTGCTAAATTTGCATCTGCATTGAACATTCATGAGAAAGGAAAATTTCCTTCTCAACCACAGCCAAACCCCAAAGGAAAACATAACACAAATGCATGTAATTCAGGAAACCAACACATGGATCAAGTTAAAGCAGTTATCACTCTTTGGAGTGGTAAAATTGTTGAAAAAAAAATTCCTGAATCTTATGAGAGTGATGAATCAATCTCTAAGGGTAAGGAAAGTGTTGGACCTACACTTAATGAAGAAAACACTAAACCCTCACCTCTACCCCCATTTCCTCATGCATTACGTAATACTAAGAAGATGAATCACAATCCTGAAATTTTTGAAATCTTTAAACAGGTAAAAGTTAATATTCCTTTACTAGATGCTATTAAACAGGTTCCTTCTTATGCAAAATTTTTGAAAGACTTATGCACAGTAAAAAGAAAACTGAATGTAAAAAAGAAAGCATTTTTAGCTGAACAAGTAAGTGCCATTCTTCAGAACAATAATTCTTTGAAATATAAAGACCCTGGTTGTCCTACAATTTCATGTATTATTGGAAGTCATAAAATTGAACAAGCCTTACTTGATCTTGGTGCTAGTGTGAATTTATTGCCGTATTCAGTTTATCAGCAGCTCAATCTCGGGGAGTTAAAATCAACATCCGTAACTCTTTTAATTGCCGATAGATCAATAAAAGTACCAAGAGGGACAGTGGAGGATGTCTTAGTTCAAGTTGATAAATTCATATATCCTGTGGATTTTATCGTCTTAGACACAGAACCTGTTAAAGGATGTAATCCAATACCTGTTATTTTGGGTCGTCCATTTTTAGCAACTTCTAACGCTTTGATTAATTGCAGGAATGGAGTAATGAAGCTTTCATTTGGAAACATGACACTTAAACTCAATGTTTTTAATATGTGTAAGCAACCATATAAAGAGGAGGATGAAAGTGAAGAAGGTGACATGATTGAAACGATTGTGGAGGATCATATTCAAAAAGGGAGTTCTACCAATCCCTTAGAAATGTGTTTAATAAATTCATTTGAGTCAAATATACAATTAGATCCTGAAATCTCTGACATATATTCTTTACTTGACTGTGCACAGGTGATTGAAAATAAAAGATGAAAACTAAAGTTTGAAGAATTGGGAGAAAATGAGGATAAAAAGAATGAAATTTCAAAGTTGGAGTTAAAACCTCTACCTAAAGGACTGAAATATGCATTTCTTGGAGAGAAATAAACTTACCCTGTGGTAATTTCTTCTACACTCACAAGTGAACAAGAAGGTAAGTTGATTGAATTATTGAAAATGCATAAAAATGCAATTGGGTGGACTTTAAAAGACATAAATGGTATTAATCCTCTAATTTGCACATATAGAATACACCTAGAGGATAATGCCAAAACTTCCCAACAATCTCAAAAGAGATTAAATCCACATATGAAAGAGGTAGTGAGAGCTGAAGTTCTCAAATTACTTGAAGTAGGAATCATCTATCCTATCTTAGATAGTATGTGGGTAAGTCCTACTCAGGTAGTACCAAACAAATCTGGAATCACAGTCATTGAAAATGAAAAAGGAGAGTTAATACCAACTCGAGTCTCATCTAGTTGAAGGATGTGCATAGATTATAGAAAATTAAACTTGGCCACTAGAAAAGACCATTTTCCTTTACCATTCATTGATCAGATTATAGAAAGAGTAGCAGGACATCCCTACTATTGCTTTCTAGATGGTTACTTTGGCTATTATCAAATTTCTATAGCACTAGAGGACCAAGAAAAGACTACATTCACATGTCCTTTTGGAACCTTTGCTTTTAGAAGAATGCCCTTTGGACTTTGTAATGCCCCAGCAACATTTCAGAGATGTATGTTAAGCATTTTTAGTGACATGATTGAGCATTATTTAGAAGTTTTCATGGATGATTTAACTGTGTTTGAAAATTCTTTTGATAATTGTCTTGAAAATTTAGAAAAGGTCTTAAAAAGATGTGAAGAAAAGAGTCTTGTATTGAATTGAGAAAAATGTCATTACATGGTTACTTCTGGAATTATATTGGGACATATAGTATCTTTTAAAGGAATTGAAGTGGATAAGGCAAAAGTCGAACTCATTACACATTTGCCTCAACCAAAAACAGTCAGATAAGTCCGATCCTTTTTAGGACATGCTGGATTCTATAGGAGGTTCATAAAAAACTTTAGTGCTATATCTAAACCTCTTTGTAACCTCTTAGTAAAAGATGTATCATTTAAGTGGACTCAAGAGTGTCAAAATTCGTTTGAAAATTTAATTGGCCTCCTAACATCTGCTCCTATCATACAATCTCCTGACTGGTCTTTACCTTTTGAGCTCATGTGTGATGCTAGTGACTACGCTGTTGGTACTGTATTAGGACAAAGAAAGGAAGGTAAATCCTATGTAATTTATTACGCAAGTAGAACTTTAAACAGTGCACAAATGAATTACACAACAACTGAAAAAGAACTACTTGCTGTAGTATTTGCATTAGACAAATTTCGTTCTTACTTAATTGGTTCTTCAACTATTGTATTTACTGACCATACTGCTGTAAGGTACTTAATGTCAAAATAGGATGCAAAACCAAGACTGATTCGATGGATTCTATTGCTTCAAGAATTTATTATTACTATCAAGGATAAGAAGGGAGCTGAGAATGTTGTTGCAGATCACTTATCAAGACTCACACCAGATTCATCAACAGAAATAACACCTATTAATGATTCTTTTCCTGATGAATTTTTATTTTCTACTGTTACAATGCCCTGGTATGTTAATATTGTTAATTTTCTTATAACAGGAGAAATGCCACCTCAATGGAATACTCAAGACAAAAGAAAATTTTTAACGGAGGTGAGAAAGTTTTATTGGGATGATTCTTATCTCTTCAAATATTGTCGTGATCAAATATTTCGAAGATGCATACCCGACAATGAGGTAAATAAAGTTATTGAATTTTTTCATTCTGAAGCATGTGTGGGACATTTCTCATCAAAGAAAACGGCTGCAAAAATCTTACAGTGTGGATTTTATTGGCCCACTTTATTTAAAGATACATATGCATTTTGTATAACTTGTGAAAATTGTCAAAAGTTGGGATCAATTTTAAAACGAAACATGATGCCTTTGAACCCCATTCTTGTTATTAAAATCTTTGATTATTGGGGGATAGATTTTATAGGACCATTTTCGTTATCATTTGGATTTATGTATATTTTAGTTGCAGTAGATAATGTCTCAAAATGGATTTAGGCTATTCCATGTCGACATAATGACCATAAAACAGTCATAAATTTTTTGAAAGAAAATATCTTAAGTCGATTTGGAATCCCTCGAGCCATTATAAGTGATGGGGGTAAGCATTTTTGTAATAGACCATTTGAAACATTAGTAAAAAAATATGGAATTACTCATAAAGTTGCCACCCCTTATCATCCTCAGACAAGTGGACAAGTTGAATTAGCAAATAGTGAGATAAAACAAATTTTAGAAAAAATTGTAAACCCAAAACGCAAAGATTGGTCTTTAAGACTAAATGATGCACCGTGGGCTTATAGAACTGCTTTTAAAACTTCATTGGGTATGTCCCCCTATAGGATAGTTTATGAAAAACCTTGTCACTTACCTGTAGAACTTGAGCATAAAGCCTACTGGGCTATTAAAACTTTCAATGCAAATCTTGATTCTGCAGGACACATACGTAAATTACAAATAAATGAACTTGAAGAATTGAGAAATGATGCATATGAGAATTCGAAAATTTATAAAGCTAAAATCAAAGACTTTCATGATAAAAAAATTCAGAGAAAAACATTTGACACTGGTCAGAAGGTTTTTCTTTATAATTCTCGACTTCACATATTCCCTGAAAAATTAAGATCAAGATGGAGTGGCCCTTTTATTGTGAAACATGTGTACCATTATAGAATAATTGACATTGAAAATCCTAGAAATGGGAATGTGTTTAAAGTAATTAGGCAAAGACTCAAGCCGTTTCTAGAAAACTAAGTTTTTCATGAAGAATTTACGTCCCTGTCGGACCCTTGTTACGAGACTAATTAATCTTTGTTTTATATATTTACATATATATATATATATATTCCTCTAACTTTAAATATATATATATTTTACTTGCAGATTAATTTAGTATTTTTGTTAAAATTTTATTTTGCACCTCGGTTAAGTGGCGGATAACGGTACTCTGTGATATTTCAAGTCGGTTTTGTCAGTTTTCCATAATTACTGATATCTTCTCTTCTTCCCCTTTTTTAAAAAAAAAAAAATGGACGACATTCTAAAAAATTTAAAAAAACGTTTTCCTTCATTGCCTCAAAATTCCTTAAAGAAAATTTACCAAGCAAGATGTGAAAGATTAAGGTTATTAATGATTATGAATATACCTGTAGATTTACGTTGGTTAATTGAAGCCAAAGTTAGATTGACAGGTGAATTTTCAGACTCATTAATTTCCTACATGCCTGGCTTAGGTAAAAGCTCTTTTGCAAAAAAACGAAGAGCAAAACGATTAAATGTTTGTTACAAGTGTGCACGCACGACTTGCAACACACGTTGCCGCACTTTAGGAATGGTGTCTGTAAATCGCGAAGATAAAATTAGGTTCATTAAGGATGGCCTGAGCAAGGAGTCTTTAGATGATATCTTATCGACTCTTGAGACGCATCCTAGTGGATATGTGTATATTGCAATTTGTGAATTATGGGATATATTCCTAAAAGAACATGAGCGGTACAGTCTCGGGAATCTGACTTTAAAAGACCCTGTTTGCCAATTTATAAGAAAATTGGATGGGAAGCCTATCCCCGACCCATAGAGGGCGTTTAAGCCGTTACTGGACGTAAAACCAGAGGAAGATGTGAGCCACAATCACAACTACTTGTATATATTTACTATAGCTGTTATTTTTAAATGTTTCATTTCAAACTCAAATGTCTTTTCAATAATCAACCACCTATAATCTTTTTTGAAACTTTTGCATTTTAAGCCGACAACCCATATGACTTTTCCAGCTAACAAATTGAATATTGGTAAAATGTGTTGAATCTTGTATTTCAAGACAATAGCCATGTGATTTAACTTTGCAATACCTTTTGGCTCTATAAATACATTGTATTATTTCTGTATCTTTGTACAAACTCAAAATCATTCAAGAGAGAGGGTGAGTGTAATCATGCAAGGATCATCAACTCGTAAATTCACAAAAATTTATGTCTTTTGTGGATCCAGCCCTGGAAAAACTAGTGAGTTTATAGAAGCAGCAGAAACCCTTGGTAAGATGTTAGCTGAGCGCAATATTCATTTAGTATATGGGGGAGGTAGTCTTGGATTAATGGGACGTGTGGCAACCGCTGCACAAAATAATGGCAGTCGAGTTTTGGGTATCATACCAAAAGCTCTAGCTGTTGGAGACATTGTAGAAAAAATAATTGGGGATGAGTTACAGGTATTATCAATGCATGAACGAATTTCTTTTATGCTTTGTAATGCTGATGCCTTCATAGCTCTACCTGGAGGTTTCGGAACATTGGAGGAAATTTTTCAAATTGTCTCATGGGCACAATTGCAAATCCATAAAAAAAAATTAGTTTGTTAAACGTTGATGATTTTTATAATGGGTTGTTATCTTTTCTTGACTATGCGGTGGAAAAACAATTTGTCTCATCTGCAGCACGACAGATCCTCATTTCTGCTTTAACTGTTGATTAGTTACTCGATAAACTACAAGCTTTTACACCTCTATCTGATCCAACAATGAGTCAGATAGATTGGTATACTGATAATAGTGAAAAGAAACGCAGGATAGATTTGACGCTTCACTGTAGCCTATCTATTTTTATGTATTTTTAAGCTTTTTGTGTGGCTTGTTTTATTTTGTTGCAGGTTTAATTTCCAATAAAAGATGTTTTAGGTGATATCTTCTATACTTTACTTTTTCTATATTTTGACATTGAGGACAATGTCTCAATCTGGTTGGGGGGAGGATAGTTGATAAATAATGTTAGTGTTAATTATTTTATTTTGTTGTTGTTATCACTTTGTTATGTAAAAAAAAAAAAATTATCGTGAATGGCGTGAGTAAAATGTTCATTTATGTATTCTTGAGACGCATTCTAGTTCTAGAATGGCAGAGTAAAGAGTATAATAAACTTTTAAAATACATTCTAATTGGTTTATTTTTAATGCATTTTATGTATAATTGTTTGTTGCTTAAGTTTTTGGTAACTCTTGCGTAAATAAATTTGCTTTGCTATCGATGTATGATTTCAGAATTGTTTTGTTTAAATCACTTTCTCTATTTAGGTTACTAAAGAATAACTTCTGAAATTATTTCTTCAGAACAATACTAAGCCTTGTGGTAAGATGGATAATTCAATATATATAGCTAAGAGAATTTTCATGTTTAAGTATACATATTATTTTCTAAACTCACATATCTTTTGTGAATGAGTGGAGAGATTTGAGACAACAGCTTACAAACTTTCATTGATATTTTGAAATGGTTAATTTTTGTTTGGAGTGACATTATTTGGGATAAGGAATGATTTGGTTGCTTAGCTGAAGGATAAAAAAAAAATTGAAAAAGTATTATGGTGATAAATTGCTCTTATTTTGTAATGATTCCTTAATTCTTCTTAAAAAAAAAATGATGAGTAAAAAGAAAAAAAGAAGAAAAGAAATCAATTCAGTGTTCAATAAAGTCTTCATTCAATTTTAGAAGACTAAAGTCATTAGGAATCAATCTTATCACCGAACTCTATATTCGTAAGATTCGCATAAAATAATTAAAATCTTGAAGCTAGCATGTGACAATAATGGTTTGACTCTAAATATTTAATTTTCCTATCCTTGGATCAATGTTAGTTTGTCTGTCTGTCCCTAAATGTAACTTTTTCTTGAGCGATTTTCTGTTTTCCAACTCCATGAGTGAAATCCTAAGCCATTAAACAAGTTATTTACCTGTGAGGATATGGAGTTGAGGCTTTTACTTGAAATTTTTTTTAAGGCTATATATGTTGTCGTTTGTGGTAAGAAGGCTTTGGCTTAACTCACACACACAAAAAAAAAAATAAAATTGAAAGTTATGATTGAAATAACTTTTATAGCGATTGTGATTTTGAACTGACGTTTTGTTTGAAATACTTAGGTAGTGTTCAAATTTTATTTATGCTCGAATTGCTAGGGACTAGCAATAAGCTAGTTGGGGGGTGTGATGAACACTTAAAATTATACATTTAATAAGAGTTTTATATGATTGTTTTGTATTACTAGTGTATTTAATTTTCTTAACTTAAGTATGTTTACAATATTGTACCTAATTATCTTTTAACTATTTTGTGATAGGTTCGGTAAAATGGGTATAACTTTCTACCTAAAGATCCAATTGGGGTAATTCGTAATCCTATGAAGAGCTGACTCAATGGGCTAACATATTTAATTTCACAAAGCATTTGAAATTCGAGTGTTTAGAGGATGAAAATGGCCTAGAACAGAAATGATTTGCAGTATAGGCCCAGTTTAAACAGTCATCAGTATTTGGCCTATAACTATAGAAATGCGTATCTAATACGTATACGATCACTCAATTTGGAAAGATAAGAGACTTATCTACAACTTTGATGTTTTGAGTGACAGCTAATTCGGATTACATCAATTCCAAATTGGATAATCATGTCGGTGCCTTAGTGATAATGAATGCAAATTATCTTGCCACCATTTTTGACTTTCATCAACCAAGTGGTTCCCTCCAAATTTGTCTCGATTTATCCATGTTTTTCTATAAATAGGTGGCTTGTTTATACCTAAAAGAGGTAATTAGAAAGTTAGAATTTAGTTCAAAATACTTTTCCTTTGTATCCATTTCCTTGTACTATTATTTCTCTTGTTTACTGTTAAGTCATGTTACTTCTTCTTCCATTTCTTTTCTTTTCATTTAGTTTTATTATGTCCAAATAATTTTGTTTAAGCTAAGGTGAAAGGGTGAAGCTCTTGGCAAGGTAATAAGATATGTTTAATATTTATTCATGAATTTAATGCTTCATTTTTAAGTTATGCAAGTTTATATATGATGTATTTATTTTGTTTATAGAATTAATACACTTTCTTCTAAAGTGGTGATTCTTAATTTATTATTGACAAACTTAATATTTGGCACAATAAATTCTTGAAACCATTTATAAGATTTGGTGTATATAACCTTTCTTGTAAAGTGGGAGTCTTGATTTATTGTAGACAAATATAAATATTGGCATAATAAATACTTGAACCCATTTATAAGATTTGGTGTATAATAATTGAAAGAAATAAATACTAATCAATATATAAATGATGATGAACTTTAATTGCTATATTTTCCGGTTGGAACCTCCTTTGTGTGAGGATTCCAATTGAGTTATAAAAATAAATTAAATATATTTTTATTTCTTATGCCAAGAGTGAATCCTCATAACCTTAGCTTTTTATTTGAATTGGTTAATTGAAATAATATTTGCAAACATCTTATTCTGCATTAATTATCTTTAAAGTGTTTATAATCTGTAATTTTAATTCTACTTCCCTGTAGATCGACCTTGTTCTCATCGGGTTATTTATTACTTCGACAATCCTGCACTTGGGAATAACTTCTATATTCTGGACGTGTCATTATCCAATTTTAAGGGGGATTCATTTCTACGTAGTTTATATCTTGGAGAGTTATCCCTTTTACTATTATGGTTTTATCTTTGGTTTAAAGTAGGACTAACCTACCTATCATTGTGTTCACGACTTATTTAGCTAATCGATCAGCTTTTGTATTTTGCGTATGCAATATCTGTTTGATTGAGACCTCATCTAACTTTTAAGTTATCTCATTCGCCCGTTAGATATAACATTTCATCCTGTCTTCTTTTCCTATGTAGTCACCATTCTATTAAGAAGTTATTAATGTTGAGTCGGCATAGATCCGCAGCTTCTTTACCAATAGTTAAGAGGCTAGAGTTAGTTCTTCAATTAGAGCTTTGTACTCCGCCTTGTTATTTGATGTCCAAGTTAATAATTTTATGCCTTCTGAGCTTTTGATTTGGATACCTAAGCCTGCTCCTTTCTAGTTAGAGGAGCCGTCTATATGCATTAGCCATAGTTCTGTGCTTTTAACTAGTTCCGTAGAAAGTGCTTCATCCTTTACCTTTAACTCACATTCGAGAAAAAAATCTACTAGTTCTTGTCATTTAATAGCAATTCTAGGTTTATACTTTTTGTCTAGATGGATAAGTCTCATTATCATCTTTGTCATCCTACCAACTACGTTAGGCCATGATAACATTCATTTTAGGGGGGGGGGGGGTAAGAGGTTAGGACGATGATTGGATGAGCTTTAAAGTAGTGCTTGAGTTTGTTCTTGGCTTGAACAACAGCAAGCACTAATTTTTTGGTCGCTTATCTATTTTTTGGTCCATCAATACTTTGCTAGTATATAATACATTATGTTATTTCTTTTCTTTTTCTCAAAAGAGAACTACATTGATCATGACCTTGGATACTACTTGATACATGTGTAATGTTTTAAAGAGTACTAGTAAAGACAAAATTAAGGCTTCATAAGGTATTCTTTTAGCTTATGTAATGCCTCTGTCTATTCAGGCCTCTATAAATGTCCTATTTTCTTCATCGTGGATTTCAAGTAATTTAATCCAAATGCTTCATAGGTTAAAATTCTCAATCTCATTTTTATTTGATAAATATATATTACATGTATTCATTGTATTAATTTTAATCTTTCGCTATATATATATATATATATATGTATGAGATATGTATATTTTTTATTTGATGAACACATCCCACATGCAAGTACCTTAGAATAATCAACACCCAATAGTTATAGCCACTATAGATATATAGAAATGATAGCCTTTTGTATCATGTAGTAGCATCTACCATTTTGTTGATCTTCAGAAGGGGGAATGAATCCTTGAAAATTGCTTTGTTTAGGTTTATGTAATCCACGTAGACCCTCTATTTTCCATTCATTTTAGGTATTACCGCGATGTTTGCTAACCAATTGAGGTAGTGTACGTCTCTTATGAAGCCTACTTCAAGGAGCCTGTTTACTTTTTTACTGATTATTTTGTTCTTTTCTAGTGTAAATCTTCTCTGCTTCTATTTTATAGGCCAGAAATCTTTTCAAAGGCTGAGCTTGTGTATTTTGACTTTTGAACTAATTTGGGCATGTCCTTATGTGACTAGGTAAAGATATCATGGTTTTGTTGTAAAATTCGAACGAAAGCCTCTTTTTCTGTTTCCTTCAATATGGTTTCGACCCTTACTTTCTTGTCTGGCTGTGACGGGTGGAGTATTACCTCTTTTGTTTCTTCCATGTGAGGAGAAATGTACCTTTTTTGCCTTTTCTTCTTCTCAAGGTAATATCTTTGGCTAAACATCCTGTAATTACTTTTGTTGTTTGGGATCTCCTAATTGCTCGGGGGAATGCCCACTTTCCTTTATCGAATCTCCTCCTACTTCTAGAGGATGTTCTTTCCTACAAAAAAGTGCTTGTTGGCTTCTTTCGGGGTCTTCATAAAATTAGTATAGCATTACTTTGCTTTGACCTACTTTTCTTTGATATCAACTTTCGGTCTTCCATTTGCTGATACACATCTTACCACTTGGTGAAAGATAAAAGATACTACTTCAATGTAGTGGATCCAAAATCTTCTAACGATAGCATTGTAGGCTAATAGAGCATCCATTATTAGGTAGTCTATGTCTGAATGCTATCAGCTCAATTTGACATCTACGGATGTCTTGTTCTGCTAAGCCCATCCTTTTAATGGTATCCCAGAAAAGGATGTTCGCACTGCTTCCTCTATTTGCTAATACCCTTTTGACAATGTTTCTAGCTATATTGTGTATGATGACTAAGGGTTCTAAGTGTGGTAACATGATGTATGCCAAGTCTTGTCTAGAGTATTCCTAGGTCTTGCTCTATGGTCATTACTGTAAGCATGGAGGTCTCTCATATAGTTTTTTTTTGGGTACTTTTACTGCATTTGAAAACAATAGCCTTCACTGCTTGTCCTTCTTTGCTCGTTCTGAATGTCTATCGTACAGGTTCTTTATTACATTCTGGTTTATTATTGTACAGATAATCGCTGCTTCCACTAATTCTCTAGTAGGTTCCCCATTCTTCTGTGGTCTTTCTATCATAAGAAAGGTTCCAGTTTTATTGTGGAAATAAATGAGATCATATTAGGATCTATGCACAACATTTAGTGTTTTAACAGCTATATCTTTTGCTTCCGTTTTCTTTCCATCGGGAACTTTTGCTTCTTTCTAATTGTTTGTGCTCGTCTTCTATGGTTTTCTTTTTACCCGAAACCTTTCAAGGAATCCATTCCTTATTAGAGCGTTGATTTGCCTCCTTAG
Source organism: Ailanthus altissimus (assembly GCA_946807835.1). Taxonomy (NCBI): domain Eukaryota; kingdom Viridiplantae; phylum Streptophyta; class Magnoliopsida; order Sapindales; family Simaroubaceae; genus Ailanthus; species Ailanthus altissimus. Next base: position 12,843,936 of record OX327712.1, on the reverse strand, counting down.
TGCTAAGCATGTGGACAGTTATTTTTATCGTGGAATGGGCATATCTCACTCTAATCTCTTTAGCAGTATGGATATCAATTGGCCTTGAATTTTTGAATAATCCCTGATCTTTGAACTTTAACCAAAGTTTCTCTGGTGATGCATTTATAAGGATGAAGGGCTCAAAAACTTTAGGCCTCTTGTCTTACGAGTACCTTTTGTGTTATGAGGTCTCTTTTTGCTTTCTTCATTGCGAGATGTCTAGTTTTACCTTTGAGTAGTTATCATTGGGCTTCCTTTATTTCTAGGACTACGTCTTCTTCCTAGAGGATTCATTACTCTAACTTCTAACTTAGTAGTTTGAAATATGTAATATTCTTTTGAGCCAGGTATTGGTAATAGGCAGTGGTCGGCCTTATTACCTTTCAATAAGCCTATGCTACTATCTCTTAATTGTAGTTTTCTATTTCATCAACTCTTTATTGAACCTATTTGGGAAGCTTATAATTGTCTCGTTATCTATCTGTCTTAGAAGAAATAAAATTGATATGGTCTTATTATTTTTCTTATTCCAAATTTATTAGGCAATGAATGTGGTGTTGAGCTCATCAAATGATGAGATGGAATCTTCCTTCAGTCATCGAAACCAGTTCTAGGCTACTCCATTGAGGTTGGAAGGAATGGTTATATACTTTTGGGCTTCATCGTTGTTGTACAAGATCATCTTTGAATTTTCGTGGAAGATGTGCTTCTTAGAATCTCCTAACCCATCAAACAGATTGCAATTTGGTAGCATAAACATCCTTGGTCTCTTAACCTTCCTTATCTTTTTTTTTTTTTAAAAAAAGAATCCTAGTTGGCTTTCCACATTAGAGAATGTGTATTCTCTGGGATTTCAACTTTTTAACCCTTTCTATACAGTTCTCCTATCTCCTTCAAGATTATGGCTTTAAGCTATTTATCTTTATCAGTTCTCTTTGCCCTTACCACCTCCACTTTAGGTTCCTTAAGTGGATCTATTATCTCTTTTCATCCAAGATCCTCAAATGAATGTTAAGGGTTTTTAGCGTGAGTCTCTCTTTATGGGTGTTGTGTGTTTTCTACAACATAAAATAACGCAAGTGCACATTGTCGCAACAAGTAATATATAATGAGAAAAGTGTCGATCCCGTAAATAATGATTTGTCTTTTTTAGTTTAAGTACTAAAATTTTGTCTTTCTACTCTTATCCAGAAAATGATTTAATATATGAGATTAAGCTATTTAAATAAAAGAATAACTTAATTTAATAAGTAATAAACTAAATTACCACAAGTTAAATTCAATATAAGACATCCTAGGATTACAAACTATCCCTTATTATGCAAATCAACTAAGTAGAATCTTTTTTAGGTTTATTATACTCAACTTGATATATTGACCAAAACACTCAACACATCACAAGCCTCTTTCGATGATCAAGTGAATATATTTTATCCAATCAAATATCTATATGTCTATGATAAATAAATTGAACAAAATTCATTAAGCACAAGTTTTATGAGTCATATATGCCATATAAGTATATGTCTATCTCATATGAAACTCATGTGTGTTACACTATAATCATGCATCAATATGCTTAGGACTTAATACGAAAATGCCTTTTTCAAGTTTATTTAAGTATTTTTAGATCAATTTAATTACTGGCCAAGTAACAAAATAGCATTAAACACAAGCATAATGAATATATCGAAAGCTGAATTAATACCATAAAAGAGATAGTTATAGTCATCACATAATGAGTTCAAGGATGTAATCCTAGATTAATAAATTAGCTCATCACTAAACTACACGTTTTTTAAGCTAGTTCAATCAATACATGTAAAATAAATATCTTACAACACGTAAAAGATCAAAGTAAAGAAGAAGTCCCTGTCAAATGCTTTTGATGTTGAATCTTCCTCTTTGATTTCTCCAAACTTGAAAGTTAGGTATTTTTCTTTCTTATCTCCAGCTGCCTCCTTCAAAATGTAAGTTTGTGGTAAATATATAGGTAAGAGCACGAAATTAGGGTGGACTTAGGGTTGCTTTTTAGACTTCTTGATTTTAAGCATCCTGTCAACTTTTATTGCCCAGGTTTCAATGCCCCGGCGTTGAGGTGTTTGGTAGCTACTGCATGTGGTGCTCCACCTAATGCCCCAACGTTCAACTGAATGCCCCAGCATTGCATTGTAGCAAACAGTAACATCCCTTGGTATTTTTATCTTTAATGCTCCCATTTGTGTCCAGTTTCTCGTGTGATGTTTCAATTGTCTTTGAACCTAAAATTCATGCACAAATACAAATTAATTAAGGTTAAATGAGCAAATATTAATCTTAGGAGTACTAAAATATTATATTAAAATATGTATTATCAATAGGAGCTCCTTATAATCTATTGGGAGGCTTTCCCTGACTTCTACGGTCTCCAAATGGCTAGCGATTTGTTGGTTCTCCTTTCGTTATTATTTTAATTCCTTCAAATTTTTTGCTAGGATCTCTAACATAGTCACGAAATCTACATCATCACTAAGAGGGGCAAGGCCTCTATAATGACTTCAATTTCAGTTGTTCTTGAATTGGTGGATGTCATAATGTTTTTCTAGAATGGTTGACTTTTCATTCTTTCGCTGTATGCAATTTTCCCCACACACTTAAAGCTTTAATTCCAAAAAATTTTAGAAATTATATCTTACCCCTTATTGATCATCTCAAATTACTGTGAAGAAGAACACCATTCTCCTGTAAAAAAAGAACACTCCAATGATTAAGTCAGTGTATGATGAAAACAAGCGTGCAATGTGTGAAAGTGGCCCTAAGCAAAAGGATAATACTCTATAATATAATTGTATAATGTATTTGCTCACAGTGTTTTCAATGAATCTTAGATGGATAATGCATGTTTTTTTTATAATGTAAAGTGAAAGAGTTTTAATCATAATCTATATATAGTGATTGAGTTCAATTCACACCTAATGTGGTCACTTTGACAATAAGATGATGATTCCTATCATTTTATCACTATGCATATATGTGATAAAATGCTAATCATATAGTAGATATGAGCATCATAAAGGAATTCATGTTTAAGTAGAATCATGATTCAAGAAGAGAAAAGTAATATATTCGTACTCTTGTTTCTGTTGGATAATTTTGTCTTTTTATCTTTTTAGGGGTATTCTAGTCTTTTTTTATCTCTTTTGGATTCGGTCCAGCCTCTTCTTATGATTAAAATCTATTTATGAGTTTTTATTCTTTATTGGGTTCAGTTTTCTCTCTTTTTAGGGCCAATTTTGCTTCAATTTCAGCAAACTTTATTTATAAGTTAGGTAAGTTGTTTGGCTTGATTTTAATTCTTTGACCATTATTGTAGTAGTTGGAACAACTACAACATATATTACATATTTATATTTTATGTAATTACAAAACTTTAAATTCTTTTCAGACTTGTTTACAACTAAATGGAATGAGATAAGGTATCTCTAGCCTATAACTTGAAGCTTTAAATGTGAGGGTTAATTACTAGCCATTTCAACTTTCATTCAATTTTTTTTAAAAAAATTTAATACATTAATTTTAATATGGGTAACATTACTTTATGAAAATGTAACATGTCATGTAGATCTAACATACAAAAATTGTAAGATTTGTTTTTTAAAATTTTATTATTGTATTTACCCTCTTTCCTCAATTTGGAAGGAGTGGAATTTAAAATTATAACCTCCAATATAAAGATACGAGTTGTCTTATATTACAAGCCAATTTAGTTACAAATAATTAGAGGCGAAACTAAAATTTAAGGTGTGGAATAACTAAATATCAAAGTAAAAATTATATAGGGTTAAAGTTTAATTATATAAGAGTTTTAGTGTTGGACTCAAAATCTTTAAAAAGAGAAATCATAAAAATATTTACTTTAAAAGGTAAAATTTTAAAACGTTTTCGGTATTTGGGGGAGCCTTGGCCCTCCTAAGCATTAAAGCAAGTTCGCCAGCCATATATATATATATAGCCATTAGTAGATTCTACATAAACAACTTTAGAGTGTAAGAATAATGGTTACCTATTATATGTTGTTTGTCATTGGTATAGACACCTTTAATTTAGCCATTAGTAGATTCTCTACCCCTTATGTAATTATTTTAGCTCCTTTTACTAGAATAAGCTAGAATAATTTAGTGATCCTTCAAAAAGTTCCTTATTCTTCAAAAAGGGAACTTATTATTTACTCTAATTCATTCATAGTAAGATATAACTAAATTAGCAATACAAGTCAAGTTCCCATCATACATTAAATACAATTTAAGTGAAACTTTTAGATCAACAACAAGTGCAAAACCTATAATACTAGGATTTGCTACAACTTTGTTAAAGACTTATGGAAGTCTCTTTAGGACCTATAATTGGAATGATACAATTCAAGAACAATAAATAATTAAAAAGTTCGGTTGCTTTGAAGGTACAAAGACCTCCACAAGACTAATTTTAATTGTATACAAATCTTAATATTCTTTTCACAATGAACTAATTGCATATATATAGAGCTTATGGTATTGTTCAAGGGAAATAATATCCTAAAACTAATGAGTTGAAGTTGACTATACTAACAACTTAATACACAACTGTCTAATCTTTAAATCACTAATTACAAAGATTTTTTACACACATAATTAGTTTTAATTGATTGAGTAAAAAATAATTTATTATAAGGCTAGACTTGTCTTAGGGCCTGCGGCCTCATAGATCCATTAAACTCTATAAACGTTTTAAACTTAATAAAAATTTTATAATTTTATTTTTTAAAATAAATATTTTTATGATTTACTAACCTCAAAGATTATGAGTCTAGCACTAAAACCTTTATGTAATTAAACTTTAACTTTATATAATTTTTAACTTTGACATTTAGCCATCCCATACTTTAAATTCTAGTTCCATCTTTTTATATATATATATATATATATATATATATATATATATATATAGTTTCATGACACATTATAGAAGGAAAATAAATTAGTACCTTTTCACTTTAAAAGCGAGGCACAACTGTGGTAATAACTACTTTGGCAAGAGTGTAGGGAGGTAACTTAGGATAAATTTAGAGTAATTTCATGACACACTAGAGAAGGAAAATAAATTAGTATATTTTCACTTTAAAGGCAAGGCACAACTGTGGTACTAACTACCTTGGCAAGAGTGCAGAGAGGTAACTTGGGGTAAATTTAGAGATTCTTTTCACTTGCGCTATGATTCTACACAATTGTTTTTATTTATTTGACAAACTAAGGTAGTACAAATCGATATTGTTGGTCCATTTTCTATTAGACTCAATCAACTTGTGCCAAATATTCAAAATCAACTTCAACGGATAGATATATGATATCAAGCCCATTTTCTCAAATTCATGTGATTTATATCTGGTAGCTTAGACTCACGTACCCTTAGATTCCGCAAATATGTCATGGATACCATGGGAGGCGAGAATGGGCAAGAAATCAGTATTTATGTCAAATTATAGAATTTATTATTTATTTTTTTATTATAATTATAATAATATAAATTAACTTTAGAAAAATGTAATAGTCTTTTAATTTAAAAAGTTAACAATTATATTTATATAGTATTAAACAATAAAAATATATTGTGTAACATAGTTTCAACTAATTAAATAGTACTACATAAATATAAATTTACATTGTGCTGTAATTAATAATTTTTTTTATTTATTAGATTAATATGATGATTAATATTGAATATTTGCATTTTAAAAAAATCAGACATCTATATTAAATAATAATTTATAATATACTGAAGCCTCATATTATTTTTATTATTTATTTGATAGTAAAAGAATACTAATTTTATTATGTACTTAGTGTTTATTTACTATTTGATACCATACAGATAAAATTATTAAATTTTTAAATAATAAGACTATTATATGCATTCAAAATTAATTTATACTATTGCAGTTATAACGGTAAAGGGGTTTTGCAAATTTTTAAACACTAAGAGGGTTTTGGTAGTTCATGAATCTAATAACGGGTAAATAGAATTTACTTTTCATATAAAATATTGAATACCATTTTAATTGCTAGAACATATATTTAATAAATTATTAAATTTTAACAACATAAATTTACCTTAATGTTAGGAGCATATTTACTTTAAGTTTAACTAACAAATCATAACTAAAAATATTTGAGTTATTACATAATTACTCATGTAATAATTTAATTGATCTAAGTTTTTATAAAAAGACATAAAAGATGATTTAAAAAAGGACAATTTTGGAGATCAAAAGGATTGGACTTCTCACTCTAGGAGATTACACAGTATTTCTAGAACAAAAAATATTATTATTTTAAATGCATAAAAACATACAACTTTATTTGTTTTTGTATCCCTATCTACTTCTACATATATGCACACCCTTTATTATGTAAATTATTGATTTAAATATTAAAGTGCTTATTTTATTTTATTTATTTTTTATTATTTTTTACAAGAAGATGAAAAATCTTTTCGCAATTATAGAAGTACACCAATAATTTCTCATTAAATTCATATCGGAGAACTTCAGGTAATACACGAGAATTTCACACTCCCTTTTAAAGTTGCATGTGAAAGTTGGATTACTTTCCAAGATAGACAAGTCAATTAGTTTATTGGCAAATTGAAAGGGAATTTCAACCATCTTTGTCATCGTTGCCAATTAAGCACTTGACACTGGCTATAGGAGCTTCAAGAGCAACAATAGAAGGATTTGTGTTTTAGATGTAAGTAGAATATACTTAAAATTATACATATTGTTTCTAATGATTTTGATAGTCCAATCTAAGTGGAATGTAAGTCAAAGATGTTCGTTTGCTCGTAAAAAAATCTTAAGAAGTATAGTTTGATTAAATATCAATAGAGTAGTAAGATGTAATATAAATATTACATTCACATGTAGTCTCCTAACGATTTAAAAAAAATAAGAAAAAATATTACTTTAGTCCCTAATTTTATGAATATATACCAATTTAATCCTCACTTGTCCAATATATATCATGTTAGTCCCTATAAAGATGAAAATGGTAATTGGTTAGGAACAAAAATGATAATAAAACATTATCAAAAACATCCCTACATGGACTAATATGATATATATTGGATAAGTGATGACTAAGTTGGTATATATCTATAAAACTAAGGACCAAATTGGCTTTTTTTCAAAAAATAATTATTGATAGTGAAATAGTATAATTTTTAAAGTTATTTATTTCATCACCTAATAATTACATGACATATTAATTGGCATAAAAAATTTGAGTACCATTTAAAAAGTGTATCATTATTCTTTGAACAATTCACATTTCATGTAGTAACCCATTTATCAACCTAATCATATGTTTCACCCACATCTTATGCGAGTCTATCTACACTATTTTTAAAGATCTACATCCTATGTGACAATCTTATATTGAGCTCAAGACATAAACTTATAAAGGTTTGCATGCAGATAAGAATTTATGTATATTTTTATACCACTAGTCATAGTTCTAGATGTTTGATTATGACCTAAAAAATTAACATTTTGTGTAGCATTAGCCACTTACCCATATATACTCTAGATATATTTAATTTTAGTTTGATATGAGACATCAAACTAATAACCCCACCCCACTTTGCTCTATTACCATGATTTGAAGGATTAATTCTTTATTTTTGTGTTCATTAAAAAAAATTCTTCGTTTATGTTATAGAGTTTTCTTTCTTTTAAGAGAAAAATAAAAGTAAACAAAAGTACCAAAAAAATATTTAAAAAGAACTTTTATTATTGAGCTATATGACATGTATTTATATTTTGTTTTTAATTGTCATGATAATTTTTATTGATATATAAATTATTTAAAGAGTAATTTTCCAATGCAAATTGTAATCATGACTCAAAAGAGTAAAATAGGAATATATATATATATATATATGTAGTATGTCATAACCTTTTATTATGCATTTTAATTTTTTTAATTACATTTTATAATTTATTAAAAATTTATATATGAGCACCAGCTCTAGTAGTAGAAGGGTTGCACTGTATTTGTTCTCCCCCTTAAGTGGAAGTTTTGAATTCTAATCCCTCCTTTATATAAAAATAATTAAGGTATGTAACTAAATATTTTATAAGTGTAATGAATTTTTAGATTTGAAACGAAAGGTTAGAAAATCGTATGTTACAGATTTTAAAAAAGACATTTCTAATTGTAACTAAAGGATTTTACCATTGTACTTGTTATTTTTTGAAACTTTGAAAAATATCGCTCACTACTTTTTTATGCCATTTGCTAAGGAAAAAGAATAATTATAACCCCATATTATGGGTAAAAAGATAAGTAATTACCATGTTTTAATATTCAAAAATATGTCTCTCTGCTAAAAAATTTGGTTAAGAAAAAATTATTAAAATTACAATAATACTCTTTAAATTATAATTCCCTTTATATTTAAAAAAAATTCACAAAATATTGACACTAGCATAATTTGATCATTGACAGATTGTGACAACTATTTACTAACGTTGATTGATATTGGTCACCTATTGATCAATGATGTAGTAACTCACCATGAACATCATTGAAAACTAAATTTTTTAATCTATATAATATTAAAGCGATTTTCATCATGGACACCCTATAATGTTGCCATCAAAATAATGGGGCTACCAGTTTTTCTTACCAATGTTTGAATTCCCTTGATACTCAACTAATAATAATAATCTGATCATTACATAAACACACAGAATTTAAAGTTTGATTGTATTCATAACAAATCGGCCAAGGATCATTCACGCTTGATCAATAATCAATCAATTCTAATCAATGGTCAATTAGATGAATTTTTTAATGCAAGAATTGTTTTTTTAAAAAAATTATTATTTCTATTTTAATTTAGTAACAATAGGGTATAAAAAATATCTCAATTTATGAAATTTTAATAGTTGTTCTCTGTTAACATTACAAATCTTTAATGTTGTATCTTCTACTAATGAACTACTCCTGTAGACAAGTTAATAAATTGTAAAAGATCTAACTTTTGTGTTCTTAATATTTTCTCTAGAATAAATTTAGCATAAAGGAAGCACACAAAGAATAATACATAAAAAGTGATTTTAAAAACCCATTTTTTATAGTGCACGAATCTTTATTTTATCTAAACTCCAAATTCTAATAGGATTAGAATTAAAATAATATCTTTATATTTTTTTATTTTAGATAACTAAAAGGATAAATATAATATCTAATATTATCTTTACTTTAAAATTTTAAAGAATTTATAATTATTTAATTATCTAATTTAATTAAATAATTTAATTATTTAATTTAAATAAATAGTCTAATTATTTATTTATTTTCTTAACTATTATGAATTGGGCCAATAATTAATTGAGTCCAATGAGTTTAAGCAAAATTAATTATGAGCTAACACAATTAATTAATTGGCCCTAATAAGTTTATTCAAATTAAACTTGAACTAATTAATATTTTAGATCCAACAATCAATCTAATAGTCTTCTTAGTGTTTATAGATACAACATGGGGACCAATGGATCTACAAAATTAAACTCTAATAAATTAAATCATTTGATTAAATTCTTTAATCAATATGATTTTATTTATTTAATTTTTTATTACTCCACTAAAAATATAAAGTTGAACTCTTAATTTTGCAGATAATTTATAAAACAGAAAACAGTCTTCGTCTATTTAGTAATCATTTCATATAGATCAATTCTCCACAAGTGTTTATAATTAAAGTTAGGTCGAGTGTCTATTAACTTCTCTAATTACATCTTTATCCTTAATTCACATTAATCTTCTTTTGAACATTTAATTTGTGAAAATCATAAATTTATTATTTTTTTAACTCTTAAAGAAAATTGAGTGCTCATTATATTCAAGACCAGAATTAATTATCAAGAGAACAACTTATCTAACTTTTTTTAAGGAATGGATTCTATATCTGTGAGAAATGTTCTCAACCATCAATTTATTATATTTTTAAAATACTTGGTAATTGACTGAGAATCTTTTAAGCTCATTTTCTTGTAAATTAATAAAAATAACTCAATGAATAGAAGTTCGTTAATTACTTAGGATTAAGATTAATATATATATTATTACATTGTGATAAAATAATTTTTTTTTACTTACAGAGATTAACAGAGAATTAATTTTATCGTAGTTCAGTCCTATCTAATCAATATTATATAAAACGCCTCTATTTTCTATGTCATCACGTAGAATAATTCGAATACGACTATTGTATATAATATATATATATATATATATATATATATTGCACTTATAGCCTATAAAAATAAAGTTTTTGTCTCCATTCAGATTAAGGACTAGTTTAGATTATTATGCTTAAATTCAATACTCTTATATATAACTATTATATACTAAGTTTAAGGTTACATATAATAATCAAGAAATTTCATGATATTTGAATCAAAGCAATCAAAATTGCAAACATAAAATTGAATAAATAACCTCTTTTATTTGTTTTTAATAGTATCCATATGTAAATAATCCTGCTTTTATAACACAATTCCAATAATCTCCCACTTGCCCTAAAGTATGTGAGACATGTCTGGTATCCCTAGACCTTCTGAGTGAATGTTAAAACTAGAAGTAGGCAGAGTCACTATATAAAAACTCAGTATAGTTATTTTATAATTCAATCTTTCTTCACCATGACATCTTATTAGTGAACGATCTCCCTAATCAGATTGTATTTACATTCCTATATGTTTGCCTTTTTTTTTTTACTTCTTGGCTTTTTAGAATTTACCACCGCACCACTATTATCATAATAAAGTATAAGGGGTTTATCTATATCTAAAATAACTTCCAAATCTAATAAGAATTTTGTATAGCTATACCACATCTTTAGCTACTTTATAAGCTACTACATATTCGACTTCCAAGATGGAATTAGCAATACTTGATTGCTTTATGATTCTCCACACAAAGACTACACCACCAACTATGAACATTGATCTAGATGTGAATTTTTGAGAATCTAAGTCAAATTAAAAATTAGAATCAGTGTATTCGATTGGGATTAAATTCTTACTGGAATAGAAAAGCATATAATTTATCATTCTTTATAGGTACTTGAGAATATGTTTTACCATAATTCAATAATTATATCCCAGATTGAATTGATACTGGTTGATTATATCCACCAAATAGAAAATATCAGGTCTAGTACACAATATGGCATACATTAGGTTACCTACTTTGAAGGTATAGGGAATTTGTCTTCTATCCTCTTCTTTTTTTAGTGTCATAGGACATTGTGCCTTAGACAAATAAATTTTATAATGAGAAGGTTGATTGCCTTTTTTGAAATTATATATCGAAAACCTTACAAGAACCTTATCTATGTATAATGCTTGAGACAGAGCTAAGAGTTTGAAATTCTACATCGAAAACCACCACCAACATAACTTGCACCTCCCAAATATTTCATTTGAAATTGCTTAGCTAGCTATTTCTTTACATCCGATAACACTTCTTTATCATTCCCAATGAGAAGAATATCATCGATATAAAAAACTAAGAAAACTATTTTACCCTTATTGATGCGCTTGTATACACAAGCTTCATCATTTTTTTTTCTCAAAGCTATATTGTAATATCTAGATGCTTGCTTAGGTCCATAAATGGACTTTTGTAGCTTGCAAACCTTTTGCTCTTGATCTTGTTCTATGAACCCCTCTAGTTGAACTAGGTAAATGGTTTCATCAAAATTGTCATTCAAAAAAGTAATCTTGACATTCATTTGCCAAATCTCGTAATCGAAACAAGCGGTAATGGATAAGAGAATGCAAATAAATTATAACATTGCTACTAGCAAAAAAATATCCTCATAGTCAACTCACTCTATTTGGGTATAACCCATTGCCACTAACCTTTCTTTAAAAGTCTCCACTTTCTCATCTGCTCCTCTTTTTCTTTTGTAGACCCATTTGCATCTAATGGGTTTGAATCCTTAAGGTAGATCTACAAGCTCTCAAACTGAATTATAGTGCCTTGACTGAATCTAGTGATTAATGGCTTCAAACTATTTCTCTTTGTCATAATTTTTCATTGCTTTTTTATATGTCAATGAATTGTCTACACTATCATCAGATTTTAAACTTATGCTTCTCTAATTAAAGTATAATTGATGGGTGATTTTACTACCCTCTCACTATGCCTAGGTGGCGATGGTGTATTTTGACAATAGGCATGGTTTGTTAACTTTATGATCCAACAACAATTATTGGTTGTTAAGGACTAACCTCATTGAAAAGTAGTTACTCGATAACAACTTTACTTCGAGGTATATGATATCTTATATAATTATTCTAAAAAAAAAGTAGCATTTGTCAATACAAATACTTTATTATCTTTAGGATTATAAAAGAAACCATCTGTTATCTCTATGGGGTAGCCTATAACTAGGTGCAATTCTAAACATGGTTCTAACTTCTGGTCTTTCCCTTTAGCATATATGTTAGACACCCCATATGCGAAAGTATCATAAAAAGGCTTGCGACCATTCCACAACTCTAAGAGTGTTTTAGGGATTGACTTAAATGGTATTTTGTAAGAATATACATTGCTGTTTGTAATGCATATCGCTAAAAAGAAACAGGTAACGATGAGAAACTATGCATAGTTCTTACCATATCTAGTAACATTTTATTTTTCCTTTCAACAACACCATTTTGTTGTGTTATTTCTATAGTAATGAATTGGGATATAATCCCATGCTCTTTCAAGTGATTTCTAAATTCAACATCGAAGTATTAACCTATTTGATTAGATCGAGGTGCTTTTAATGGTTTATAGAATTATTTCTTGGCTTTGACTAAGAATTCTTTAAACTTTTCAAATGTTTGACTTACTATACATCAAATATACATAGATAAAATGAGACCAATCATAAATAAAAGTAACAAAATAATCATTTCTTCCTCTAGCTTGTATATTAATAAGACCACATATATCCAAATGTATTAGAAGGTTCTTCGGCCTTGTAGCATTTTCCAATAAAATATCTTTTAGTTTTTTTACCTTCTAGACAAGATTCATAAAATGGTAAAGTACCATCCCTTACTAGTCATTATATCATGTTTAGGTTAATATGACCTAATTCAAATTGCCAAAGGAATGTTTCATCATTAAGAGAAATCCTTTGTTTCTTAGGTTTTGGTTGTTTTAGTCTGAACATTTAAGTATTAAATAGTATTTAAGCTTCTAGGCATAGGATATAAAAATCATTTTCTAAATTACCAACACATAGATTCAAATTATTTCTAGAAATAAAATCTGAATTATTATTAAAAGACAGAATAGCAATGTTCTAAATATTACGAGATAGAAATCAAATTTTGTCTAAAATTAGGAATATAATAAACGTCTTGCAAATTTAAAAAAAAAATATGAAACCTAAGTCTAACTACTCCAACTACTTTAGTTGAAATAATGGCCTCGGTACCCACTCACATCATAAACTCTTCATTTGCCAATGTCCACAAAGAATCAGTTATTTGTATAGTAGAACTGACATGGTTAATGGCCTGAAAATCAACCACTAAGGGAATTCATTATCTTTCACTAAACAAGCTTCAAGAACAAGTAAATCATATTTACCTTTCTTTTCTTTTCTGAAGTTCTTCTATGTGGAGAGCAATTCCTCTTCCAATGGCCTTTGTTTTGACAGTGAACATATTTTTCTTTTGCCTTGGCCTTGTTACTCTTGTTCTTATTATTATTCTTCTTCTTTTTAGGTTTGCCTTTTGATGAAACACTTCTCAATTATTCCTCTTTTTTTAATTTTAGCAGTGGAAGGCTTCTTATTGGTAACATTTGCATTCTATTGTTTCCTAATATTTATGGATTTAAATGTTTGAAGCACATTGAGCAACTAAATCATGTTAAACATAATTTTTTTCATGAAATAATTTCTTGTAAATGGAAAGAAACTCAAAAATAAGGTTTCCAAGATCATCCATACTTACGTATGCTCATCTATCTCTACCCCGTGAATTTTAGCTTCAATAAAATGAGTAATTATTTTAAGTACATGCTCACAAACTAAGGTTCCACTCTTTATCCTAGCATTAATAATAGCTTTTACCACATAATGTTAGGATTTCTCAGAAGGCTGCCCAAATATTGCCTAAAGTGAATCCCACATTTTTTTTCTGATTTTTATCTTCTCATGCTTACTCCTAAGCACTTTAGACATGTTTGCTAACAGGTAGCAACAAGCTCTTTCGTCAGCATCAAGCCAACAATCATATTGCATTTTAGCTTCTTGTAAAGCATTAAAAGCAGGCTTTGAGGGCAGCAATCAGTGAGGACAAACTTTTTGTTCTCATAGACGAGTACGATGTTCATTGTACTTTTCTATTTCATAAAATTTTTACCAATTAATTTATCATTGGATAATATTTTCATCAAGGGATTTGTCATTTTTCTAAAAATAAATAAATGAACTAAATTATTCATGCTCAAATATCATCATAATTATGGTATAACACTTTTAATATGATGCATGATGCAAAAGAATAAAAGTAAAAACTCTAGAAAATTTTGTACCACGATAAACAAATTTACCAAAATTGATGTGCCGCTATAGGATAAGTCAGACCAATTTCAAATTAGACTGAGATAATCTCAATTATTTAATGTTTTTAAGTTATCTCATAACTTCTACATTAATTAACTACCGTTTATTTTGGTCTAAATATAATTATCTATAAAATTATATTTAAGTAAGTGTAACGTATCATTTTGGATTTCTTAGACTTAACTCCAAAGTTGTCATTGTAGGATAGGTCAATCTAGAAATGCATCCAGAAATTCAATCCCTTGGAAGATAACCTTGATATTGATTTAAATGGACACCCTCCGTGGAGAGAACGAAAGTAAAGATGTTATAAGGTGTCGCTTAAATCTCATATTGTTAAGCTAACGATGCAGACCATGAGTTAAATTGTCATTTAACACTCTCCCACTTATTTATTTATGTTGTAAGATTTTATTTTATAAAATATCTTAATATTTTATATTTCTAGTGAAAACTATTGTTGCTAGTCAATTATTGATCATTAAGTTTTATTCTAAGTGTTTCTACAATCTAATCTTATTGAAACTTAAATAAAGTACTAGATTTTTATACTAAAAATCTAATTTATTATGAATAACTAAGAAATAATAAACTATTTAATATGCTTAATTAGTACAATATTAAATACAAGATTTAATCTAATTAAATATTATTCACATTATTTATATCAATTATGAAATTAATTAATTTAACCTAATTAAAATTAATATCCTATTAGATTAATTAAAACTATTTTAATTAAGTCTAATAATTAATTGGTATACTATGGGTCAATTCATTAAATTTATAATAAAACTATATTAGAAAATAAATAAAATAATGACACATCTATCTATGGCATATATAATACATTGAGTAGACACATCTTATATTTAAATAACATGTTATAATACGTTGACATATTTTATGATATAAATTATCCCAAAAAAATAAAAAATAAAATATTAATGTTGACTGAATTTTTTAAATTTTTTTAAAAATAAAATAAAATACGTAAATTAAAAGATAATTTTTAATTTTTTTTAATAATCTATAATCTTATAATAAAATATAATTATATCTCATATAATTATATTTTATTATCCCTCCTTAAAAATTAATTATATCTCATATATTTTTTTTTTACCAGCTGCGCTTTGTTGGCCTTACCCTTGTCATGCCCAATTGACTTCATCAGCACTGTTTAAAATAATGATTGTTAAGCACAAGCCACACCGGTCAGCATGCTTAGGCGTAACGGGCTACGCCTAAGCCTTGCAATGGAGGCTTGCCAATTGTTGGTAACATTAGTGGCTCTCTTCAAGGGAGTGTCTTTTTTGCTTTTATTGATTTGACAAAAACAACCACTTTTCTTCTTCCTTTCCGCCCTTCATCTTATAATTATTTTTTATTATTATCATAGAAAAAAAAATCTTATATCCTTTATGACTTACAAAGATTGATTTAATTAATTTTAAATTTAAAAAAATTATATAATTAATGATCAACATCATTAATCCATAAAATAATTTATAATTATTCATCTCATAAAAAATTAAACTAATAACCATTAATATATATCTACCCATCAAGAACTCAAAAATAAAATAAAATATGTAATTGCTAAACTAAAATAAACACCAACCTAGCTCTTATACCATTTGCAAGAATGATTTAAAAAGAAAAATTATTATATCTATTTTAATTTAATAACAATAAGATATAAAAAAATACCCCACTTCATGAATTTTCAATGGATGTTTACTGTCAACGCTAGTAAATCTTTTATTTTGTATCTCCCACTAATAAACTATTTTTGTAAGCAAGTTGAAAAATTGCAATAGATCTAATTTTTGAGTTCTTAATTTTTTTCCTTTAAAACAAAATTAGCCCAAGAGAAGCACACAAAGAAGAATAAATAAAAAGTGGTTCTAAAAATCCCTTTTATAGTACAAGAAATCCTATTTTATATAAATTTTAAATCCTAATAGGATTAGGATAAAATAATATCTTTATTATTATTTTAATTTAGATAATTAAAAGGATAAATATAATATTTAATATTATATTTAATTAAATAATTTAAAGAATTCATAATTATCTAATTTAACTAAATAATCTAATTACTTATTGTAAATAAATAATTTAATTATTTATTTAATTTCATAACTATTATAGATTAGGCCAACAATTGATTGAGCCCAATGAGTTTAATCAAAATTAAACATGGGCTAACAATATTAATTAATTTGTCATAATAAGTTTAACCAAATTAAACCTGAGCTAATTAATATTTTAGATCCAACAATTAATCGAATAGTTCATTTAGTATTTACGGAGCTAGCATGAGGACTTAATGAACCTACAAAATTAAGCTATAATAAATTAAATCATATTGATTAAAGATTAAACTCTTTAATCAATATGATTTTATTTATTAACTTTATATTACTCCACTAAAAATATAAAGTTGAACTCTTAATTTTGCAGATAAATTATAAAATAAAAATTGTCTTGATTCATTTAATAATCATTTCATATAGATCAATCCTCCACAGAGTGTATGTTAACTTCTCTAATTATATATTTATCTTTTATCCACATTGATCTTCTTTTGAACATTTAATTTATGAAATAATTTAACTAAAAGATATTTTAAATATTTTCAAAAAGGATAAGGACATCATTATCTCATGAGTTTGGCCTTAGTCCCAAATTTATCCAACGAGTTTTAAAAAGCTTAAATTTATCCTAATTTGTTCGTTTGTCTTCCATTTGTTTTGGCAATTTTGCTAATTTGGCTAAACAATAACATCTTTCCCCTTATTAAGTTAGCTGCATGTGATGATTATAGTAGTGGAACATTAGCAATTTTTAATAATTTAAGAATATTAAATTTTGGTCTTTTTCAAAATAAATTATTATTGTAATTTTTATCTTAAAAAATAAAATTTGTTGTCTAAGTATGAATTGGAACTAACATCATTTGGAGTTATAGAACTTTTGCTTAAATCAAAACTAAAGTCCAATTCGTTACATTTTGTTCTTTTTCTTTTCAACACTTCATCAATAATATTATGCGTCTTCAACGAACCTAAAACGATTCATTTTTTAATTTTTATTTTTCCTAACACGTGTGTGGTTTTTTTTCAAAAAAAATATTTTGAAGTTATTTTTTTAAAAAAAATTCTTCAAAGAGATTCTCTGTAACTGTCACATGTAAGAAGAGGTAAATGCGTCATGATAGTGACAACTAAACAACAATTTATAAAGCTACCACGAAATGGATCTACATCAAGAACCTTTGTTGTGATCATAATTGGAGGAAAAGAGCCAAGATACAGAGGCGTATATAAGTAGGGGTAACAAAATAGGTCACGACACGATTATTTATATGCTTTAAACGAATATTGATTTAGAAAATTGACACGATTAATAAATGGGTCGAATTTGTGTTACTTGTTTATTAATTATATTGAATACATATTTAAAGCTTATGATTCGTTATTTCCTTTAAGTCACATTTAATAAACAAATCATATTCGTGCATATTCAAGTGTTTATTCGTTTAAGTCATATTTAATAAATGAATCAAATATTTCGTATAAATGAATTGAATTAGGTGTTATTATTCGTTTAAACGGATATAATCATAAATAAATTGAATTGTGTATAATCGTATAAACAAAGTGAATTTGATCCATTTATTTAAACATGTGTAATTATATCATTTCTTATAATTCAAATATTAAATGAATCAAAATTTTGTTTGTGTTTGATTCACATAGTAAATGAAACGTAAATGAATATAATTTTTTTGTTAATAATCTATATTGACACGACACAAATATAATTAGTTTACACGAATTACCACCCTTTTATGCAAGAGACCATAGGGGCAATTTATGGCCGAAAAAGGATGCATGTTTGGCTTGGCACGTTTGACTCTGTCAAGGATGCCACGCCTGCTTACGATGCATTGGTGCTTACTCTTTACAGCCCTAAGGCCAAGATAAACTTCCCAATCAATAACACAAATATTTCATCTTATTATAATAATAAGGGATATTATCATCAATACCCTTGAGTTATAGCTTAATTACAACAATACCCACGGGTTTAAAAAATTGACATTTATACTTAAATTTGTTTTTATCAAAATAGGCACTAATGTCCAAACGTTACTCTTCTACTATTAACATAGGGTAAATTTGTCAATTTACTTGATATTAAACTAAAGAAGTACATGTTAAATTTAATGAGACAAGTGTCAGCATATTATTAACTTAACAAATTTAAACATTTAAATTTAAATAAAATAATTTAATAATATAATAAAATTAAAAAAAATACACTATAGCTGCCCATTTTAGCTAGTTGTATTGGCAACTAAAATGGCAGCCTATTTAGGCAGCCATTTTAGCCGCTCGCCATTAGCGGCCACTTTGGCCTTTGTTTGTGACGGCCATTTTGGCCATTGCTTGGAGCGGCCAAATGGCCGCTGTTTTTTTTTAAAAAAAATTTAAATCAATTATTATTATTTTTTAATAATTTTAATTATTATTATTTTAAATTTTTTGTTATTTTTTGAAAGTTCTTAAGAAATTTTATTTATTTATTTTTAAATATTTTCAAAATTTTATTTTATAAATATTCTTTTATTGTTATTTTTATTTTTTATTAAATGTAAAAGTAAAACATTGAAATTTGAATAAGTCAACTTTGTTAAGTGTGTAAGGGGCAAAATGATCATTTAACACTGATTATTAAGGAATCTGTTAAACTTAATGGAATATTCCTATCGTTTGGTCATCAGTGCTTATTTTGATAAAACAAAACAGGTACAACACATCAATTTTTTTAAATCTATGGGTATTATTGTAATTAAGTTATACCTCAAATGTATTAATGATAATATCCATAATAATAATCACAACAATAATTGTCGAATCTTGAACTAATTGTTGATTGCCAATCCCTACCCACCATGGTAAGTCGAGCCCTTAGGCGACTCCTCCTCCCATCAACCCTAGTTACTAATGTGAAGAATCTAACTGTTTGAGAATCTTAATCCAACTATTCAATTTTCCTAGGAATCCAAGTCCCATATCACACATATATTCATCTTTTCATTTTTTTAATTTTTTTAATTTTTGGACTCATCAAATCAAAATCTTAATGGTTGTAATATTAGAATCCAATACCCATTATAAAAAAAAATGTCCTTGTCCGTCTACATAATTTAGAGGTGGGATATCATAGGATTTTTATGGATTTCGATTGCAGAAACATAATGAGAACAAAGAAAAAAATTACAAAAAAAAAAAAAATAGATGGGTTAGTGGTAGAGAGAGAATGTGAAAAAAAAATAGAAAAATTAGGGAAAAAATGTGAGAAAATAACTTTGCATAACTATTTATAATTTTTATATTAACTTAAATTAATACTTTTTTATAGACTATTCATGTTGGCATGTGAATATAACGTGATACATTACTGTGAATAAAAATTAGAAAAGAAAAATAAAGAAGAAGACAAAAGAAAGAGAGAAAATAATTTTGGACAATTATTTATAATTTTATATTAATTAAAATTAATAAATTTTCGTAAGCCAATTCTTGATTGATATATGAACATGACATGACATATTGCATTTAAATTATAGCTTAATTTATGCACTCACTTTAAAATTTTATATTAAATCATGGTTTTGCCCTTTCTTTATCAAAATAATACAAACAACCTAACAAATGGGAACAAAATTAAAATTTTCAAAACTTATAAAATAAATTTGAATTTAGGGCCAATTTTATAGGACAAAAATCTCCTTATTTCATTTTTAAAATCAAATGAATAATTTATTCTTTATGCATACAATGAAAGTGGAATTGTCCTCGTCTCTTTTGTTTTTCTAAAGAAAAAGAAAATTTCTCTTTAAAATTGTTTGTGATAAACTCTACCGTCTTAAAAGGAGAAATTTCAATTACCCTTACTAATTTTCTTAATTACAAGAAATTAATTGTTGTGGCTCCCTAGGCGTGACTTAGGTGGTCACCAAACTGTATAACAACTATGTCTACCTGAGTTTGAGTAAGAGTAGTGGACGAGGTTTAATTAATTAGAGGTATTTAACTCCCTATTAATCTTTTCATAAAAAAAAGAAATTAATTATTATGATTAATAATCCGATATATATGAATAGAGTATGTTAGACATCTCAAATTGCATTAAAAGAATAATGTTAAGGAAGTAAACAAAAGTCCCACATTGACAAGAAATATAGAAGATCATTGGTATATAAGGAGTGAGTTATATCTCTATTAATATGGGGCTATTTAGGTATAGCCTAAGTGTCACGTCTTAGACTCAAAAGATCTGACACACGACATAACTTATACTCATTCAATAATGTGCACTCATAATTAATATTACATAAAATTTCAAACTTAAATTCAATATAAGAATCCTAAGCAAGTTACTAGTAAGTTCAACACAAAATTTCACTCATGACCATACTTGGTGAAACATAAACTAAATACAACCACACCTAATAAAATAATACATAAGTATTTATTTAATAGGGACAAATCAAATATCTTAAATCACGTGTTCACAAATGAAATACTCAGCAACCTAGCAACTTAAGGAACCTAAGGGACAACAAAAGTCTTACCAAATCCGCTAAGCACACATGTACCTTATTTACCTGAAATCACCATAAACTATAATGAGTATAAAACTCAGTAAGCATACTAGTTTTTCATATATCAAAATACAAATACATATATATATATATACAATGCATATGTATGATATACCGTAATAAATCAAAATCATAATTTTACCAAATCACATGTTAGGTAAGTGTTTACACATTATTTTAAAATATATAATAGGAATACCATTACTCAACTACTACTTAGTAGGACTTCCATATCACATATCATATAATAAGTCAAATGTTACTCATAGATGATATACCGTTTTAGAAGAATAGTACAAGTGAGGTTTAAATTACACATATATAATGCTCATGCTCGAAGGTAAGAGTCAAACCCTCACCTTGATCATCGGCGAGTCTCTCACATGCACCAATACGCCACCACACGAATGTGATGACTCACTCTTCTTTTAGGTACTAATAGGATCCTCCCTACATACAGAACACATAACATATACCAATCTCGAAAAAAAGGCCACACATAAAGGCTCTATAAATCACATAAGATGTCTACTAAATCAATAATGAGTTCAAGCATCCTCAAAATATAAAATATTTCTCATAGACATATTACACTTCAAAAGCTTTCTTTGTTAAACATATTTCATTTTGAAAGCTCACTTTCAAAAATACATATATATCATGTATATCCATGCTCACATTCATAAACACATGTCTTTCACATTTCATATCAAAATATACTTTGACATAATATAAACATAAACATATTTCTAAGCACATTTACAAAATCATATATAAACAATTAATATGTTTATTGTGATTTCAGTAAAAGTCTAGCATACTTACCACTTAGCACTTTCGGGTACAATGCTTAATTCTCTTTAACCTATCAATGGAGATTAATCATTTAATAAGCCTCAACATTCAAACAAAACACTTTACTGATAATAGCTTACAAAATTACACATATTGCATTTATCACATCGAATTGGTCTAATTACTTAGTTTCTCAAAACTTGTCATTCTTACCACTTACACTTAACAAAATTTTCTTATACATCAAATGATGTCCAATTGCTCCAAAATCATAATATATCTTTTTTAACTCATATATTTTCCTTATGTATGAATAAATAATTGCTACACAATTCATTTCATAAACAGTATCAAATCTAAATTATTATCCTGGAGGGATTAAGTTATTTACAGAATAGTATTCAGTCTCCCAATTTTATAAACTCATATACTAACTCAAAAATTATAAAACTATCACAAGATTACTCTTGACACATATCTCAATTCATAATAAATATTTTACTTGAAAATCTCTGCCAAAAGTATTTTAAAACTATTTTATTTCATAGTTTTAAAAATTTGTTAATCAAATAATGCAATGAGCTGATACACTTTAGAAAATCATAACAATTTAAGCACATTGATATAATTTTTCAATTCTGAATATATCATATTAAACATATAAATGTATCATATTTCCTAAAATTGTAAATTTTGAAGATCATTTAGTAGATCAAAATTATTTGTCATTGTAGCATACTGTTAACACATAAAATGTTTAAAATTTTAGGGTTATTTTTGTAAATTCACTAAAAATTCAATTTCTAGAATTTTCAATTGATTCAAAGTCTCAAATGATTCTAGACATGTGTAGTTTCATATTCCCAAAATCTAAAATCAGAATCGAAGTACAAGAATTTATAAAATTCTTGGATTAAGAGACTATCAAGTAGAATTTGTGCAAATTCATTATGATTTATCAAGTTATCCACATAATCATCGTCAATTCTCAATATTTCTTACAAAATCCACATCAAGTCCTAAATTGTACATATTTTTAAAAATTAAAACTTAAAAGAATTAACTTAATTAAGATCAATAAATTGAGAAATAGTTATGATATACCTCTTAAAACTCAAATTTCTAATTTCTTCTTCTTCTTCTTCTCTTTCTCTCCCTTCCATTTCTCTCTTTTCTCTCTAAAGGGGTGGATCGACCAAAAAATAAGTAAATTAGGGTTTAAAATATATTTTTTTATACTAAGAGGCTAACTTTTAGTATTTATAAATTAACCCCTAAAATTTTTAAAGTATTACAATTTGGTCCCTAAAATAAATCTAAAGTCTTCCAAATAAACCCAATACTAATAATATACCTTAATCTATATAAACTATACTAATAACAATACATAAATTAAGTATTATCTATATACAAATAAAATATGAATATTATACATATATATAAATATTTATTATTTGGGTGTTAGATAAGTGGTTACTATAATTCTCCCCTCCTTATAAGGATTTCCTCCTCGAAAATCATGACTTAAGCAAACATATGAGGATACTTAGATCTCATTTCCTCTTCTCATTACCAAGTTTCTTTTTCAACTGTATAGTTTATTCATAAAACCTTTACAAAGCAATCATTTTGGTATATAAAGTTTGCTCATTTTTTTGGTCTAAAATCCTGATAAATACTCATTCATATATTAGATTATCTCTAAATTTAAGTGACTCATAGCTTAGTATATGAGAGGAGTACAAAATATATATCCGAAAAATAAATACATAGCACATATTATGAACTTATAATAATAAAGCAAAAGGAAAAGATGATCAACCAAGTCATCTGTGCCTTCAAGGATCTCAAATGGACCAATAAATATTGAGTTTAATTATAAAATTTATACACATATTTTTATTCTTTTCACTCGTACGTTCAATATTTAATGGGCATCTATACACTTTACCTTTTATTCATTAAAGAATGACATAGATGTAGAATACCCATATTAGACTCTTAAATATAATTATTAACTCCTCTAAAAATTTTAATCCCTTCAACATGTACTCATATGTCATAATATCATTCTCAAAATGAAAATAATTTAGCTTTTCTATGTAACTAAGTTGTCATTCAAATCAAAATATTGAAGGCATTATCTTAAATGATCAAAAATAAACTTCAATAAAAAGACATTTAGTTCAATTGATTCTTAAACCAGAGATCTCAACATTATATCTCTTATTTTAACTCTTTTAAAAATAGTCCATCTTATTATACATCATTTTCTCATTGAGATTGACATGTTTGCTTTTTTTTCTAATATGCTCAATTTTAAACAGAAAAGATTCTACTAGCACAATTATTGTGATGGCAAAGATGGTTTTTAACTATTCATTTAACGTCATCACGTAAAAAGAAAAGGACAAAATGATTGTTGATTTTCTTTCACGAAACTCTATAAATAGCCTGAACCTTATAATCACTTTTCTAGCAATAAAGAAAATCAACCCTCTTACCATATTCATGATGAGTAACTTCACAGTCACTCCTCCAGTACCTTTTACTCCTCTTGAACTCCCAGAGCTCATCTGAACCAGAACACTCCACTCAGCAACTAAAGAATTAATTCAACATTATGCAATAGAGGCAGTTTAAAAGCATGGTTACTCTGTAATCAGCGGTCCTCTTTTTAATTTGGATTACCCACTTTTCAATCTCTATCGATTCACTCATCTCTAAAAATGGTCAAAATCTGTCATTTACCTACTCTGGTATCTGTTGGATCTATATATCATTGCAATGGAGCTTGCGTTACAAAATACTCTGGACTGGATACAGCAACATGATGAAGAAAATCCTGTATGCGTTTTCCTCCAATGGTTTTATCCAAAATCTTGGTGTAATAGTAAGCTACAACATATGTTGTATAGGTACATAAATGGTTTAATCAATCTCAGAATTCTATACACAGCCCTATTACTCTAAAGAAAAGGAATGATAGTCTTAAACCATGAGATTCATTACTACTCTACTATTAAAGATTATTTTACTTTCCCAAACTCTTTGCAGTTATTCCAAGAAGAACACAAAATGGATCTTAGAGCACTTGAAAAGGTCTTCGCAGAAGAAAACTAAATTATTCCACCTTTGATATGGATCTCTCCTCATGACCAAGCACCTTGGGAGAATGTGTTACCAAACTTTTCTAAAAGAATGAATAATAAAAATTTCATTTTTCACAGAAACTAGATTCGTGCCACTCTATCACATCAAAGAGAGATTGACTACTCTAGACACAACCACTACTTTCCAAATTCAAATAAACTTTCTCTAAACTTGGACAACTTTCTACAACCTAGTGTGCCAAGTGACCATATGCAGATTGATAAAAATCTCACTAACCCAACTTGACTTTATCATTATTTCAAGATTTTCAACCCTATCCAACGGGCAGCGAAGTCCAAATAGAAACAACTGCATTGATGAGAACTAGCTCAATGGATACCACATCACCAGACACGAGAGGTTTCTAGACCCAATTCAATAACTTTACCTAAGGATACGATAGTGATAATTCAAGCTATTCATCATTTAGCAGTTAATCATGACAAGAGTACTTTTGCTTTATCTTTATGTCAAGTGTGCTTTATCTTTATGTCATGT
The DNA here is from genome assembly GCA_946807835.1 of Ailanthus altissimus. Classification (NCBI taxonomy): domain Eukaryota; kingdom Viridiplantae; phylum Streptophyta; class Magnoliopsida; order Sapindales; family Simaroubaceae; genus Ailanthus; species Ailanthus altissimus. The sequence goes on along the minus strand of OX327712.1, from coordinate 12,818,132 downwards.
CTACTTTTAATCTATTGACCAAAAAGTTCATGTTAGGACCACAAAAATTCTTGTAATTATTAAAGTTAATTTGGCCTCAAGTCCAAAAGTTCAGATGTTAGCCTAAAAAGTCTTCAAGTCATAAATGCATTGTTAGCTATTAATGCCAAGATGGTAAGGTCCCTAAGTCTATAAAATGGGCCTTTATTTGACTTTTCTTAATCATTTTGCCTAACTCATCATGCTTTTGACACAACTTTATCATACTTACATATCAACAAATATTTATTCAAAATTTTGCAACCTATTGTCCCTTATAAATGATAGAATAAAACTCATTATTTTCTCTTTTTTTTCTTCACAAGAACTGAGAAAAATATATATTTGAACATACTTACACATATGCTCCACAATTGTTATCAAATATATATTTTTTCCTATAAATACATTATTTCTGCCCCCTTATGTAAACTCGAAAACATTCAAAGATTAGAGTAAGCGTAACAATGGATGTAACCTCAGCTCATCGATTCACAAAAATTTGTGTCTTTTATGGATCTAACTCTAGAAATACTAAAGAGTTTGTAAAAGTTACAAAAAATCTTGGTAAGGTATTACTTGAGCGAAAGATACATTTAGTATATGGAAGAGGTAGCCGTGGGTTAATGGGGTCTATGGCAAAAATTAGCCGCAATAAAGGCAGTCAAATTGTGGGCATTATTCCAAAACCTCTAACTATTGAAAATATTATAAGAAAAACAATTGGGGATGAGTTACAAGTCTCATTTATGCACGAACAAATGGCTTAAATGCTTAGGTATGCAAATGCCTTCATAGCTTTACCAGGAGATCTCAGGACCTTAGAGAAAATTTTCAAATTGCCTCTGTAATGCCCAGTTTCCCATGAATAGTCAGATACTTAGAATTTCGGTATTTGACAATTAAGGAACCGTAGAAGTTTCAAAATTTGACCCTTATTGAAACATTTTTTTAAGTGTTTACGTGAGCTGTAATAGCCCCAATTAGGTAATTTCATAGCCAATTTGGGCATTGGGTGCTCACCAAATATTTTTAGAATTTTTCGGTTGACTAAGTAGTGAAAATTCAATATTTGTACCAATAATTTTTGGTGTAAGCATCACACCCTAAGCAAATCTATTTTTGTTGAATAAGTATGTGTATTTTAAGACAGATGGACCAATCAAATTGGAACAATTGCATATATTAGTCTATTATATTATATTTTATTAGTTATGAGTAATATTTATTAAATTTTTGGCCACCAATCAAAGACTTTTTAATTGGAGGACTAAGTAGCAATTAAGCATTTTTTGGAGAGCCATTATGCAAAAGAGAGAGAGAGAGAGAGAATTTAAAAAATGAAGTGAGAATTTTGAAAATAAAGATAGGAATGAGATGAACAGTGATACCCTTGAAATCTTTAAGCCAAATCAAGGAATCCACACCAAATTTAAGTTGTTTCCAAGTGCCTAAGCAAGATTTAAGGGTAGGTTAATGGTAAATTTGCTTAAAAAGGTGAGAATTTCAAATCCTAGAATAGTAAATTAGGGTTTTTGTATAATTGAACTTCAATTTAATAAATTTAGGGCATTAGAATGAATTTGAAAAGTAGATAAGATCATAGGTAAGAAGAAGTTTTAAAAATGGTAAAAATTCAATTTGGGTCTTTTTGGCCATTTTGGGATTTTTAGTGGTGCAAGTGCAATTAGCAAAAATTGAGGGTTATAAATGAATTCTAGGACTCTTAAGATGAGTTTTGATGGGTGAAAATCAAAGTTAGGGTATGGGACATAATGATCATTTATGATAAAGATTAAGGGTAATTATGTTTAAAAGAAATTATGAGGGATTATAGACCCCTTTGACAAAAAAAATTGATAGTTTTTGCATAAATTGAGATTATTGGGGGTAAAATTATAAATTTAAAAAATAATTTTGATAGTGGTCGCAAGATGTACTTTAGAGGTATTTCTGTAATTTTGCCATTTTATGGGGACTAAAGTATAATTTATGCTTCGTAGGTGCTGAAAGTCGAAACTGGTGAAAGGACAAGCCTGAAAAAGAAACTTTAGCGTAGGACAATTGGTAAGTGGGAAAGTAACTAAAGGAAATTAAATGCAATTTATTTTAAATTATTAGTATTTATATACTTTCTAATTTAAATGTTATTGTTTCAGGTAGTTTACTTAAATTATGTGACTTTTAAGAATTAAAGAAAGCATAATGATATTTTATTTGATATTTTTATATAATTAGAAATGAAAAATTTTCATTTAAAAATACCATAAAATTTTAGAATTACAGTTCAGTATTTTCAACAATTTATAAATTTATTTTTCAGCAATAAAAAACAGTTTTTAGACACTATCAGTTTTCAAAGACCAATGGTACCCCATTTATTAGTTATCGGCTATTAGATTCAGATACATGTGGGGATAGTATAGACTCAGTCGGTACACCCCGTATGCGTGGGCAAGTCAGTTAGTTGGGTTAAGTGCTACTAACTCTGGGGAGTCGGGGTGTCGAGTCTGTGAGTCACTTCTGCTACGGGGTGTTGTCTCGCTATATGTTTGCGATGTATATTCTGCCACATAGACAGTGAGATATCTCAGATCTATTAGTTTATCAGATTAGTCATAGTGGTTATTACTAGCGGAGACCGCCCTGTGACTGACTCTTTTTGTTGACTATGTCAACAAGTGAGTCCTGCATTAGGGTAGCCATTGGTGCTTTTCAGACAATTGTATGAGATATGTAGTTTTTTTTAAAAAAAATTAAAAATGTTTATTAATAATGTTTACGAATTTCAGCAATAGCCTATTTAGTTTAAAAATTTTAAATAAAGAAAATCGCTCGGTAGAGTTTTACAAGTATTTGAGATTTAGAAATAATTTAGAACAATTTTCAGTATATATTTCGAATTTTCAGTATATTTTCACACTTATTCAAATTTCACACTTATTCATCGAGTTTATCAACTCACCCTTTTGTTTTTGGTGTTTCTATTTTTTCTCCAGGTACAGCCAACAGCATACAACCTACAGTTTCTTTTGTGGATTAGTAGTGGGCCAGCACTACGACAATCTCTTGTGCATATATAGAGCTATACGTATACATTTAGTGCATATACATGTATCATATTTAGTTTTGCGTTGTATAGCATGCATAATAGATTTTGGAGCTAAAATGAATATTTATGCCTTTTTGAAATGGTTGGTCTTCTTGCTATGGATGTCTGTTGGAGTATGATTAAAAATGCATGTATTGATTGATTTAGAAAAGGACGGGAGGTCCCATTTATAGTTTAGAGATGTGAGAAATATTTTGAGTGTATTTTCTGTAGATTTATGGAATATAGATTTTTAAAAACAAATAGGAGAAACTCTGTCCGTTTTAATCCACAATTTTTAGAAAACAAATTCAAAAATTTCTGTGTTTATAAAAATATATTAGATAAAAATTTAAAAAAAACATTTAGGATTCGCCTCATAGAATTTTTCAAGGTTGATAGCGGACTTTAGGAAGTATTTTGTTGAGCTGCCCGGCAGGGCCTACCTAGGTCCCCGTTGTAGGATTTTGGGTCGGGTTCTGTAAGAGTGGTATCAAAGCAAGGTTTCGATGTTTTGAGTTAAATATTTATTTTGGTTTGGATTTTTATGAGTATAGCATGCATTCTTAACATTATGAAAATTACATTTCATGCATAATTAATCATGTTTTGTTATTGACATGCACAGAAGTATGCATCGTCGTGGATGACCACCTATTGAAAGAGCCACTACTCAGGCTGTAGTACCTGAAACAGAACAAGTTGATGAGTCAATAAATGCCCCGAGACCCCAGCTCCTCAAGAGTCACCTCAGTGTAGAGCCACATGGTGGAGCTATGGATATGGCACAGATGGCTCAGATGTTGGCTGCTGTAATTCAGCAGTTAAGAGAGTCAAGGATATCGTTAGAGCGCGCCAATAAATTAGGTGCCACATCATATGATGGCACCGGAGATCCATAGAGACCATTATCATGGCTGGAGAACAATGAAGAGATTTTTCAGATTATGGGGTGCTTCGAGGACAGTATGGTCTCTTACTCAACGTTCCTGCTCAAGGAAAGAGCAAAAGATTGGTGAAGGGCGCTGCAAATGAGGCACACAGAAGGTATATCTTAGGCATTATTCAAAAGAGAGTTCTCGAGCAAGTTTTATCCTAAGCGTTATGAGAAGAAATTCTCAGAGTTGATTTGAGTAGTCTTATTTATCACAAATGATGAGGAGCAGAAAGCCAATAGATTTGCTGTAGGACTAAATCCCAGGATACGAACACATGTTGCTTCAGTCGTTCACACTTAGTATGGAGCACTAGTACAGGCAGTTACTAGAATAGAGAGGAGTATGATAGCCATCCCTAGGCTGCATCAGCAGAGTCTAAAGCGTAGTTAGAAGGGTAATAGTCAGAGAGGCTCGAGCAAGGTGATGAGGACCAAAGAGAGATCTGTGGGATCCAGTAGCCAGAGGCCTAGCCAAGAGACCAGACCCAGTCCAGCCAAGCCTCAGTGCCCACACAGTCAGCAAGATCTAGAGGTGGCCCAGAGTATATAAGGAGGATCCCAGCATGCAGTAGATGCGGGAGATCTTATCCAGGAGAGTGTAGAATGTGGACCACCGATTGTTACAAATATGGACAAGAGAGCCATTTAATGAGAGATTGCCTTAATGTGACGCCTAGTGGCAGATCCGAGAATAGAGCCTCAGTCTAAGGGCAGAGTAGAGGGAGTGCTTTATTTAGAGTACCCAACAGATTAGAACAGTCTAGTAGAGGAGTTGGTCGAGGTAGGAGATCAGGAGGACAGTTGAGTAGACCTTGTGCCCAGGCTAGGGTGTTCGCGGTGATGCAGCAAGAGGTAGAGGGGACACCAGATGTAGTCACAGGTACACTGTTAGTATTTAATCAAGATGCTCATGTATTGATTGATCTTGAAGCTACCCACTCTTTTATATCTATGAGATTTGTAATGATTGTGGGTGTAGTGCCTCAATTATTAGAGGATAGTGTAGTTATATCTCTTCCTACCGGGGATATTATGGTAGCTGATAGAGTGTACAGGAATAGTGGCATTAGTATTTAGGGTTAAGAGTTTTTAGCAGATCTCATCCTCTTGGATATTATAGATTTTAATGTGATTCTTAGAATGGATTGGTTGTCCAACTATCGTGCCATGGTGGATTGTTTCAAGAAGGAGGTTCGATTATGTAAGCCAGGGGAATCTGAGGTCAGTTTTTGTGGGACTCGGAGAACTCTTCCCACCAGTATCATATCAGCAGTTAAAGCGAGGAAGCTGCTAACAAAATCGAGTCAAGGCTATCTTGTATATGCCATTGAGGCCAGAGAGGAGGGTACGAAATTGAAAGATATCTCAATAGTTAGGAAATTTTCGGACGTGTTCTCAGATGATTTACCAGGATTGCCCACAGATAGAGAGCTGGAATTCAAAATAGAACTAATCCTTAATATGAAACCAATATAAGACACCTTATAGAATGACACCTTTTGAGTTGAAAGAATTGAAAGTGCAGATAGAGGAGTTAGTGAATAAGGGCTTTACCCAGCCGAGTATGCCCCTATAGAAAGCGTCGATTTTATTTGTGAAAAAGAAAGATGAAAGTATGCGATTGTGTATTGATTACTGAGAACTTAATACGGTAACAGTACGCAATTAAAAAATATAAAACATAAAATGAGTGAGCTAAAAGAGCTCAGTGAGTGCATAAAGATGTAAAAGATGTAAATCATGCTTCTAAAACTGGTATAAAGATGTAAAACGGTTTCTAATATCATATGCCAATAAAATCTTGCCGAGCGGGTTTTATTTATATCTTCGAAAAATAATATTTAAAATCGTTACAACATAATAACTAGCATGTGCATATAAATGCATAATATGCAATCGGTAAATCAAAAGCTATTAAAGCCATCGCTCGGTCATTTTCTTTGTAAACTGCACCAATGGTAACTTTAAGGCTCTATACTCACGTAGCGACTCAACTATCACTACACGCGTGAGTAGGTTACGGGGCATCTCAACTAGCAGCACCCACAATAACATCTCACTGGCTATGCAGTGAAATCCTACATCATATAACTATAGCGAGACAATATCCTGTACATATAGAGCAACTCACATAACTCGACATCCTAACTTTTCAGAGTTAGGGACACAGCCCCAAAACCTACCATGTGTATGGGATATACCAGCCGAGTCTAATACAATCACCATCACTATAATTTGAGGGTACCAATGGCCTTTGAAACTGATGTAGTAGTTTTAAAACTGTTTCTTAAACCAAACATGTAAATGCATATTTATGGATATATATCGAAATCATAAATTATGTCTATGCATTAAAAGCTCTTAAAACATTGATAATAGCATAATGACAATAGTATTTTAGCACTCTAACTTGGGTATTTTTGCTTTAATCCATTAATATTTAGTTACTTATTTGTTTTTAATCTTAAATAGGTGCGTGAAGGAAAATGTGACGTATAAGAACAAATGGGAGGCGAATCGGGCAAGAAACGAGCGAAATACGCTCGAAAAATGAAAGTAGGGAAATAAGTGGTTGGGCGCCGCAGCCTTCAGCACCTAGCATCGCGTCGTGTCGATGGTTTACAGAATCTTGAAAAGCGTACCCAACTGTTTACACTCAAAATATAACGCGGCTATCACAATATAGATTGAGATGTCGATCCCACGAGGAAGCTCTTGGCAAAATAGGTTGGTGAAGTAAAATATTAAAGCGGTAGCTAAGGATAAAATTAGTTTATTTCAGTAGATGAGATAGAATTTTCTATGAATTGAGAAAAATATCTTATGATGATTTAAACAAGGCTTCGAGAATCACAATTATGATTTATAAATCTACTTTGCACTTTGATTCAATGTTTATAACTCAATTGACAGTTTTACATATAAACAATCAATCGGAAGATATGTAAAATATAGCACATTTGATAACACATGCATTTGATATGACTAAACTCTTTTGCAAATATTAACACAAATCATGTTTATTTATACAAGTTATCTAAGATTAACAATATATCATTTTAAAAATATTGCAGTTAAAGTTCAACTTGAATATCAAATATTTATTACTCTTACATGTTATCCAAGATCGACAATATATCAATTTGACAATATTGTAGTAAAAGATTAACATATAAAGCAATGTAACCAATAACAATTATAATTCAATAAGAATCACATAAGAAAGTATAACTGAACATATATGAGACATGCGAATTATAACCTCTAGATTATAGAAAATAAAAAAGACAAGATTTTAATCAAAAATCAAACTTACAAACATTTATAGCTCTTGACAACGAATCAAAGCATAGAAGTAGATTTCTTACACATAAAAGTTCATCTCTTAGCCTAAATAATAATACATGTTAATGAGAAGAAAAGAATAGAGAATTATCTAATATTAAAAATGTCCTAAGAGTCTCTATATATAGGCAATGAATGGAAATATGTCATGTGTGACATCAATCTTCAATAATTTTAGGTCAATAACTCGTTGACCCAATTGCAGTATATTTTTGATAATGTAAATGACCAATATAGCTTTTATAGCTGACATAACAGTTGTAGCATTTTGTCTCTTCTTTTCATAGGCATTGGTTTCATGCAAATTGGATGAGTATCCAATGCGATATGAGCATAATTCCAAAGATACATCAGATTTTAGCCAACAACCATTTTACCCATTTGCAATGCAATTTGGTCCATGATAATGGCTGATTTTGACTTTACCATCAACATAAGAGTTGTGCATAATTAAGTCAGTATTTTACAGCTTTAATAATTATACCAATTCAGTACGTATTTTGTGATATACGGTCTAAATACTTTAGTTGGGTCAAGCTGGGCGGAAGTTGTAGCCTGATTCTATTGTATCTCAATTTTTGGCCCATAATATGTTGGATTTGGCTTTTCCACAGTTCTTCAAATTTGTGTAAAATTGAGTTATGTTACTCCAGGTTTAATAATTTCTTCATTTTAACTTCTACATTGAAAGTTATGTCTATTTTACCTAAACCTATGCAAATAATATTCATTAATCACAATTTAAGGAGAACACTTTATTTCAAGCTAAAAGTATAAAAATGCTAAAATTAGTGACATTAAATGGTGACTAAATCTCTTAATAAATATGCATTTTCATGTGTTCGTAACAGCCCCCAACCAGCTTATTGCTAGTCTCTATCAATTCAAACGTAAATAGAACATGCAAAATTACCTAAGCATTTCAAACAAAAAGTCAATTCAAGATCACTGTCGTTATTATGGTTTTTTCAATTATAACCTCAAAAAATTGTATGTGTGTAAAATAAGCCGTAACCATCTTACCACAATAGATATAGCCTTGAAATTTATCCAAGTAAAGCCTCAACTCCATATTCTCACAGCTGTATGACTGTTTAAAAGGTTAGGATTTCTCTTATAGAGTTGGAAAACAGTTAAGCACTCAAGAAAAAGTCAATTTTAAGGACAGACATATAAACTAACATTGATCCAAAGATAAAAAAATTAATTATTTAAAAATCAATTATTCCTAATATGCGCCAGCTTTAGAAATTCAATTGGCTTGTAAGAATAATACAAATATAACTAGTGAGAAAACTACTTTATAAAATATTTGTCTTCTAAAATTGAATGAAGACTTTATTAAACTGAATTGATTCTTCTCTTTATTTTTATTTTTTGTATTTTGTATTTTTCTTTTTTTTATATTTTATATTTTTTTAAGAATACAATGAAGTATTTCAAAGGTTTATCACCAAATTATATTATACACAAATGCAAAAACTTATTCCGTAATTTAAATAATATCAATCTAAACAAAAATTAACCAATTCAAATGATCAATGAAGGTTCATAAGCTGTTTTCTCAACCTTTCCACTTACTCACAAAAGATATGTGAGATTAGAAAAATATATACTTAAACATGAAAATTCTCTTTGCTATATAAATTGAATCATTCGTCTTACCACAAGGTTTAGCAATATACTCAAAAATATTTTGGAAGTCATTCTTTAGTAACCTAAATAGAAACAATGACTTAACCTAAACAATTTTAAAATCATACTTAAGTAGAAAAAGCAAATTCATTTATACAAGAATTACCAAGACTACAAGTAATAAACAACAATGTATGAAAGATAAAATAAAATAAAATAATAAGAAGTTAGTTAAAATACGTTTCAAAAGTTAAAAATAAAACTCCTTACTCTGCCATTTTAATCAAGGGTATTAGCATCATCATTTTAGTTTACTCTTTACTTTTTTGTTTTTTTTATATTTTTTTTGGAATACAAAATATAACTTATATCTACTATCCTCTCCTTAAACCAGATGAAACATTGTCCTTAATGTTTAAATAGAAATAGATAAAGTATAAGAGACATTACCTGAAATGCTAGTTATTCGAAAGAAACAAACCTGAGTGTCACTTAAGCAAATATAAACTAAAATGATGATGCTGATAAATAAATAAAACAAAGAAAAATTATGCATTATTTAACCAAAATATTTGAATTTAAGATATCTATATGAGTACTCATACTATTCATAAAACAAAACAAAATAAAATTTTAAATTTAAAAACACATGTATTTATAGGTAGTTGTGATTATAGCTCACATCTTCCTCTGGTTTTACGTTCAGTATTGGGTTAAACACCCTCTATAGGTCGGGGATAGGCTTCTCATCCAATTTTCTTATAAATTGACAAACAAAGTCTTTTAGAGTCAGATTCCTGAGACTATACCGTTGATGTTTATTTTTGAATTTGTTCCATAAATCAAGAAGTTCACATTGCACGAGCCCACAAGGATGCGTCTCAAGAGTCAATAGGATATCATCCAAAGACTTCTTACTCCATCCATCCTTAATGAACTGAATTTTGTCTTCTCAATTTTTAGATACAAATTCTAAAGAAAGACAACTCCGATTACAAATTTATCGAGCACATTTATGACAGACTTGTAATCTCTTTGCTCATCGCTTTTTGGCATAAGAGCTTTTTCCAAGATAGACATATGAGGAAGAAAATCCTTTACAGACTCACTAGATAATCGAACCTTGGCTTTAATTAACCAACGAAGATCTACAGAGATATTACTCAACATCAATAGCCTTAATCTTTCACACTGTGCTTTGTAAATCTTAAGTAGAGCATTTTGAGGCAATAAAAGAAAACATTTTTTTTAAGGTTGGCAAGAATGCGATCCATTTTGAAAGAAAGAAAAGAGATGAATAAACAGCTTAAGGGACATTTTTTAGGGAATTGAGAAACTGACTTTAATAGTCATGGAGTATCATATCCGCCACTTGGCCAGGAAATAAAATCACACTAAAGAAAAAAGAAAAAGAAGAAAATAAAGTAATAAGATATGAAAGAAAATAAAAGCAAAAATAAAAAAAATATAGAAAAAATATAAAATATAGTACAGATAGATTGAACCTGATCAAGCATGATAGACAGGATCTACAAGAGGGATCTCGTTTAGGTACATAGAGTGGTCTACCTTTTTCACAAAGCTTTTTAGCCGCTATTCATTCACTTTGAAAGTTTGCCATCATTGGGGTTCCTCAATTTCGAAAGCACCATTAGGAAAAAGTGCCTTACCATAAATGAATCAGTCCATCGAGATCTCAACTTTTCAGGGTAAAAATGTAATCGAGAATCATAGAGATAGACCTATTGATTTGGGTCAAAATGTTTCCTTAAGATTTGTTTGTCATGAGTTGCTTTCATTTTAGCTTTGTAAATTCTGCAATTATCATATGCGTCATTTCGTAGCTCTTCTATTTTTGACAATTATAGCTTTCTCTGGAGACTTGTAACACTTAAAGCTTTAAAAGAAAAGTTACAAAAATGTGTTCCTTGGTCACTAATGATGACATGTGGTATCTCGAGGTTTGACGGTTTTGGTTTCTCCTTCTCTCGTGGCAACTCTTTAATGTCTGGTTTCTAAAATCAAAAATACTAAACACATCAGTTGTTTCATCCGGATAATACAATTCTTCAAAATTAAAACCAAAGAGATTTTCTAAAAAATCAGAGCCATGATTTTTATAAGCTTCCTCCGCTACAAGTTTGTCTATCATATATAAATGATAGCATGCGTCTTCTTCTCGTGGTTGTTTTCCAATGTTAAAAATGTTCACCTCAAGAGTCATATTTCCAAAAGATAATTTTATTAGAACATTTCTGCAATTAATAAGAGCGTTACCAGTGGCAAGAAAAGGTCTCCCCAAAATAAGAGAAATTTTTGACTCCATGTTAACAACAGAATGAGTATTTAAAATAAGAAAATCAACACGGTAGTAAAATTTATCAATTTGCACAAAACATCTTCTACTATTCTCCGTGGTTTCTTGATTGATCTGTAAGCTAATTGTGGGACTGGAGATGTAGGTTTAATCTCACCAAGTCCTAATTGCAAGTAAATAGAATAAGTCATTAAATTTACACTTGCTCCTAAGTCCAATAAAACTTGACCAAACTCATGTGTCCTAATTTTGGTAGGAGATTGTGGAACATCCTGGGTCTTTATACTTTGGTGGTATCTTTTATTCAATCACTGCACTTACCTGTTCTACCAAAAATGTAGTTTTCTTTACATGGTGTTTTCTTTTAATAGTGTATAGATCCTTAATGACTTTGGCATAAGTTGGAACCTGCTTAATTAAATGTAACAAGAGAAGATTAATCTTAACTTGTTTTAAATGTTCCAAAATCTTACCTTAAATTTCTAAATTTTTTCCAACCAGTCAAAGAGCTTGAGGAAAAGGCACTGGGATTGAAAACTTATTTTCGGACTCTTTTTCTATTGTAGCCTCTTTTTCAACGGGGGCATCTTTACTACTAGTAGATATGTTAATTTCAGAAGTAGGCTCACTTATAATCTTACCACTTTGAGTAGTAATGACATTGACTTCTTTGAGATTTTGAGCATTAGAAGTAGAAGCTTGTGCCATAAATTGTCCTTTCGGATTAGATTGAGGTTGAGATGGAAACTTACCTCACTCTTGTATAGTTAAGGCACTAGTCAGCTTTATGATTTGACTCTTGATTTCTTTGTTTACATCTATCACCAGCACAAGAATTGTTTCAAATTTTTTATTAGTCTTACTTTGTACCTCCATAAATGCCTGTAATGTATCTTCTAAAGAACTCTCAGCTGGTTGTGCATTATATTGAGGTGCAACATAAGACTTGGGTGCTTGTTGTTCTTGTTTCTAATGGTTGTTGGCTTGTTGGCCATATTTCCAACTGAAGTTTGGGTGGTTTCTCCAGCTAGGATTATAGGTTCTAGAGTAGGGTAAATAAAGTTTCTTATACATCCCTAGTGCATTATATGGTTCCTCATATATCCCTCTCATCTCCCTATAAGTGGAATAATCCTGAGCTAAGTGTTTCGCTCCTCTACAAACAAAATAGATATTGTGTGACTCAATCTTAGCAACCGTATGGGTGACCCTAACTCCCTAGTTAAGACTTCTAATTGAGTTTTGAGGTTATCCTCTTCCCTAAGATGGAAAAATCCATTGGGTTGTGACCTATTTTTACTTTCAGTAATGCTAGGTCCAGTCCATGCATGGGCTTTTTCAGTTAAGTCATTAAGGAATTCTATGACTTCCTCAGGATCTTTGTGAAGAAAATCCTCATTATACATTATCTCAATAATTTGGCGTTCTCTAATTATGAGTCCATCAAAAAAATAGCTAACAAAGTACCAATTTTCATACCCATAGTGAGAGCACAGATTTAGCAACTTTTTAAACCTTTCCCATGTTTGATATAATGTTTCACTGTTTTTTTGGGAGAAGGAAGAAATTTATCTTTTTAGGCAATTAGTTTTGTGTTGTGAGAAGTATTTATTGAAAAATGCTTGGGTCATTTTTGCCCAAGTTCCTATGGACCTCTGCCTCAAAGAGTATAGCCAACTCTTTACTTTGTCTTTTAAAGAAAAAGGAAAAAGTTTAAGTCTAACAGTGTCTATAGCTTCGGGTTGGCTATGGAATATGGTAATTACCTCTTCAAATTTCCTAACATATACATAAAGATTTTCACTATCTAGACCATAAAAAGTGGGTAAAACTTGTATCATTCCAGGTTTAAAATTCAAATGTAGTATGTTAAGTGGAAATATAATGCATGATGGTGTGGCTGTGCGAGTAGGATGCAATTAATCTTTTAGAGTCCTAATGGGATTATCTTCGTGTTAGTTCATTGTGTTGAAATTACAAGATGAGCTAGATGGTGAATTCTTTTTCCCCTACAAACGTGGTATTGGTTCTAGTTCTACTTCTCTCACGAATCTTCCTCGTTTGTCTCTAAGTCGATGCATACATCCTAACAATTTTTTTTCTTAATGAAAGATATGCTCAAGAAAAATTAAGTTATGTGGTAAAACCAACCATGAAATATAAATACAATAAATGAACAAAAGATAATAAACTGTACAGTATAATAAAAGAAATACAATAAATAAGTAAATGAAAAGTACAATAAGTAAATAAAAGAAAAGAAAGTACAATAAATAAAGAAAAATAAAATGTAAAGTACAATAAAAAAATAAAATAAAAAAATAAAATAAAGTACAATGAATAAAAAAAGGTACAATAAGTAAATAAATAAAAGGTTAGGCGGTAAAATCGGTCATTGAAATAAAATAAAAATACAACATATTAACTAAAGAAAATAAAGTACAATAAATAAATAAAATAAAATAAAAATAAAGTACAATACAAAAAGTGCAATAAAATAAAAACTAAGTTAGGTGGTAGAACCAGCCTTTAAAATGAAAATACAACATATTAATTAAAAAAATAAAATACAATAAATAAATAAAAGAAATAAATTACGATAAATAAATAAAATAAAATAAGTGGCACAATAAATAAATAAAAGAAAATGAACTAAGTTAGGCGATAAAATCAGCCATTAAAATAATATAAAATATAACAAATTAACAAATAAAATAAAACAAATTAGGTGGTAGAACCAACCAGATTTTACAAATAAAAGAAAACGTACAAAGTTATCGTTTTAGTATTGATAAACGCAACCGACTTTCGCTTAGTGTGCCTCCCCGACAATGGCGTCAAATTTTGTTTACGCTCAACATATAACACAACTATCACAATATAAATTGAGTTGTCGTCGATCCCACGAGGAAGGTCTTGGCAAAATAAATTGGTGAAGTAAAATATTAAAGCGGTAGCAAAGGATAAAATTAATTGATTTAAGTGGATGAGATAGAATTGCCTATGAATTCAGGAAAATATCTTATGATGATTTAAACAAGGCTTCGAGAATCACAATTATGCTTTATAAATCTACTCTACACTTTGATTCAATGTTTATAACTCAATTGATAGTTTTACATCTAAACAATCAATCGGAAGATATGTAAAATAAAGCACATTTGATAACACATGCATTTGATAGGACTAAACTCTTTTGCAAATATTAACACAAATCATGTTTATTTATACAAGTTATCTAAGACTGACAATATATCATTTTGACAATATTGCAGTAAAAGATCAACTTGAATATCAAACATTTATTGCCCTTACATGTTATCCAAGATCGACAATATATCAATTTGATAATATTGCAATAAAAGATTAACATATTAAACAATGTAACTAATAACAATTATAATTCAACAAGAATCACATAAGAAAAGCATGACTGAATATTATAGAAAATAAAATAGATAAGAGTTTAATCAAAACTAAACTTACAAACATTTGTAGCTCTTGACAACGAATTAAAATATAGAAGTAGATTTATTACACATAAAAGTTTATCTCTTAGCCTTGCCAAGAACTCTAGCCTAAATTACAATACATGTTAATGAGAAGAAAAGAAGAAAAAATTATTTAATATTGAAAACATCCTAAGAGTCTCTTTATATAGGCAATGAATGGAAATATGTCATGTGTGACACCAATCTTCAATAATTTTAGGCCAATAACTTGTTCACCCACTTGTAGCACATTTTTTTTAATGTAAAAACCGATGTAGCTTCTGTGGCTGACATAAAAGTTGTAGCATTTGTCTCTTCTTTCTATAGGCACTGAGTTCATGCAAATTGGATTAGTATCCAATGCGATATGAGTAAAATTCCAAAGATACATCCGATTTTAGCCAACAACCATTTTACCCACTTGATATGCAATTTGGTCCATGATAACGACTGATTTGAAATTTACCATTAACATAAGAGTTGTTTATAATTAAGTTAGTATTTCACAGCTTTAAGAATTATACTAATTGAGTATATATTTTGTAAGATACGGTCTAAATACTTAAGTTGGGTCAAGTTAGACAGAAGTTGTAGCCCGTAATATGTTGAATTTGGCTTTTCCATTGTTCTTCAAGTTTGTGTAAGATTGAGTCATGTTACTCCAGGTTCAAGAGTTTTTTCATTTTGACTTCTACATTGAGAGTTATGTCCATTACACCTAAATGTGTGCAAATAACATTCATTAATCATAATTTAAGGAGAATACTTTATTACAAGCCAAAAGTATAAAAGTGCTAAAATTAGTGACATTAAATAGTGACTGAATCTCTTCATAAATATGCATTTTCATGTGTTCATCACTAGCGCCATGGCGCTGAGCCCCTAGCACTGCAGCGCCTGTGCGGATGTTTAAATACTTTCTCAATTCGCCTATTCGGGGTGGATTCGAAGCTCATCGCACCTAAGGTTTCTCTTAGCAACAAAAATACTATTTTGAGGCAAAAATAGAGAGATTTAAGAAGGAGAAAAATGCAAGCAATGAATACACATTCAAACCAAGAGATCAAGGTAAATTTATTGAAGATTGAAGAATCAACTGGTGGGCAATCAAGACAAGAGAATGAAGAACAACTCAGGGAATCACTTGTGTCATTTTCTTCCTTAGTTTTGAGAGATGATTTTTATCATGATATTTCCTACTTTTGCTTTAATATTCTTGTTTTGAACATGAGCTAAATACTTTTGATTTAGGGTTAGACGTTTTTGAACCTAGTATGTAATTTACTCTTTTAAACTCTTAGTTATAAACTTTTATTCCTTAATTAATTCAATCTATTTGTGCTTAATGCTTTTATTATACTTGATCACTATTTTGATTGTTTAGGAACCATGGAAACTTTGAATAAATGATGCATGTGTTTAGTCAAAGGTTGATTAATACATGATCATAGAGTAATATCTATGAGTTTTATCTAGGATAGACATATACCTAGATGGCACGTATGATTTTATTAGACTTATTCTTAATGAGCCGCACTTTATTCGGATTACCATAGACATATAGGTAATTGTTAGGGTGTGATATTATCATTTGACTATCCACAGAAGCTTATGATGAAATTAATGTCTAGCCGATCAATGGATAATAAGGAAATACCTAAGGAGTTAATGGAGTCAATGAACTATTAGAGGATACGTTGATACCTTAGATTACTTATCAAATTAGTGAATTATATCTCTAAGTACTTGCGATATTTTAATTAGGTTAAATTCGATAGCAGTAATTTAGTTAGTTAAACTCCATCTCTAAAGCTAGTCTGCATGAATGTAAAGTAAGAGTAGTTTTAGTATTCGATTGAATAAAATAGAAACAATAGTCTCTTTAGGATTAATAATCTAGACTTAGTCCTAGATTACTTGATATGATAGCGTGTGATAAGGGCAAAATTGTCATATATTTTCTCATGTTTTTATTATTGATATTTTATTATTTTATGAGAATAGATGGCTATTTATATGCTTTATTGTTATTTATAGGGACTTGAATGAAATTTAAAGAACTTTTCAAAGTATGTATCCATCGCCCCAGCGCCACAAGGATTATAGCCTCAGCGCTGTAACAGTGATCAAAATAGAAATACGACCCGTTTTAGTCGCATCTGGCGCCCCAGCGCTAAACCTTTA
The DNA here is from genome assembly GCA_946807835.1 of Ailanthus altissimus. NCBI lineage: Eukaryota > Viridiplantae > Streptophyta > Magnoliopsida > Sapindales > Simaroubaceae > Ailanthus > Ailanthus altissimus. The sequence continues at coordinate 12,801,114 of OX327712.1, read as the reverse complement.
CCGCTCCAGTGATGAGACAGCGCCCCAGTGCTATCATCATACCGCTCCAGCGGTGAAGCCTTTTTCACGCTTCGCCCCAGCGACAATTGCATAGCGCGCCAGCGGTAATGCGAGTCCTAATCCGACTAGAATTGAAATTTGCAAGCTCATATCAATCCCTATAAAAAGCCATTCGTTCCCAGCCTTTAAAGAAGAATCCAAGACGACCCAAGAGCACCAAGAATACAGAGCACGAGTTTTGGAGAGCAATAAGAACTTAATTGAAGCAACTTTAGAGAGAAATTCAAGGCGTTCTTGGCATCAAGAGATCTTAGGCAGCGCAATTAAGAGCAATTCAACATCTACATCGGTTTGCTATTGATTGTATCATGTTTTATTTTTATTTTTATTGCTGTGATTCTCTTGTAGCCATGAGCTAATTTATTTTCTAGGGTTAATATTTGAACTCCATATGTGCGCTTAAATTGCCATATCTTTTCATCTTTAATAAACTTAGTCCTTTATTATTTAAATTACTTGTGTTTAATGCTTCAATATATCTGGCCAATATATGGTGAATGAATTGGTAATATTTTGATAAACTTGGAAGAGGAATCATTATATTTAGACCTAGGTAATTTGATGCATGATTGTAGAGTAACCAATGTTGCATATGCAAGTTTCAATTTAGGATAGGAATATACCTAATTGGCATGTATGATCAATAAGACCTAATCTTAATGAATCTTAGTTTATTACAAGTACCATAGGAATATAGGTATTTGGTAAATTATGGTATACTTGCATGACCTTGGAAGAGGCTTGTGAATACATTAGTGTCTTGATCAATAATAAAGATTAAGTGAGTTAAATATTAAGAGTAATCATTAAAAAACATATTGAAGGATAATATTAATCCTAGGCTTTCTCTACATTTGCTATCACCTAAGTTTCTTTGCATTGTGTTTTTACTTTTATATTTTCTATATTTATTCTTCGATTTTTAATTATCTGAATAATTATTAGGAAGATATAATTTTAGTAATTGGTTTAAAAGAAGAAATTATCCCTATGGGTTCGACATCCGACTAATTAGTCTCTTTATTACTTGCATACGATAGCGTATACTTGCGCTTAATTATAAGATATAGAAATATCGAATCAGCGTGCACTTGTGCTAGGTCATTAAATTAGACATCAAACACACAATTTTATTATGCAAAAACATAATAAACGAAAGATAAACAAAACGACAAGTTTTCACTCACAATCGCTCCAAGCTCAATTTCGCTCCGGATTTCTGCTCTAATTATCGGTCCCGATGTTTTTCACCTACATGCCACAAATGACATTTATAATCAAATGGAATGCTAGAATCTCATTTAACTAAACGCCTTAATCGGCATACAAAGTCCAGATAAATACTACTTTTCAATTTTCATTTATGAAGCCATTCAATCTTATTTAATTCACTATCTAACGTCCTAAAAATTTCTTAACATCCTGTAACTTTAGTTGGACATAATTGCCCTTTACCTTTTCAAAATGGACAATTATGTCCCTATTTTCTTCATTTTTGATTTTTCCATCAACCATATACATTCAATTTACAAAAGGCACCATTTATACATAACAATTCAACCAAAACACAACTCAATCCCTAACATCCCTAAAGTGGTAGAATTTCACCCTATGTACCAACACATTTCCTTTCTGAATTTCTTGTTCCAATTACGTCAAAATCAAGCCAATTTCATTCTAATGCCCTAATTATAACCAATTGAAGTCTATACATTCAAATCATTCAAAACCCTAATTCTTACCTTGCTAATTTCTTCACTTTGATAACTTCTTCAAGCTCCATACTAGAATTCAACTCAATCTAAACCAAGAATATGCACAAGAATATCAATTGAAGCAATCTTGAAAGTTCACATATTAATCTCACAAACCATTGCTTTTCTTACCTCTTTTTCTTAAATTTTCACTAATAGAGACTTCAATTGAGCTTAGGGACTTATACTTGACCTTTTTATAGCTTGATTAAACATGAAAAATCATGAAAAAAAAAACTTGAAACGTCACTGTAGCAACACCACCCTTCTTACACGAATTTTGCTCTGTCTTGCTCTAAGTGTTTACTTTTACCCTCTCAAAATTTTTACACGCTTCTACCATATATATAGTGCTCCTCAAAAGACCAATTTGCCCCCAAACTAACTCAAAATTTCTAAATTGCCATTAGTTGAAAACTAAGTATGTAATTAGTTCCTTTATAACTATCTAGTTAGAATAGTCAAAGGAACTAACTAGAATTTTCAACTTGGCAATCCATGAGATTGTTTCTAATTAGTCCATTCTCCAATATATGGATTGTTTTCCTCAACAAAGGCTTGTTTCATACATAACCCTTAAATAAAAATTCAAATAGTAAATTAAAATTTCCTTTTCCAAGTCATTAGAGAAAAATTTTAAAAATATTCTAGGGTTGTTTGATGCTCCGAACAAGTGTTAAATTACCAAATTAGATCTAATATCTCTCATGCATACCATAAAAAAATATTTCTAACAGGGTTAGAATCGGACAACCTTACGGTGTCTTTATTACTATATACTAAAATCTATGCACTAATACTATTAATAGGGAATTGATATTGTACGTTATCTCGGCAGACGGGGTGTCAAGTGATCCTTATAAGATTAAAGCTATACTGAATTGGAAGCAGTCTATAAATATAACTGAGATTCATAGTTTTTTAGGTTTGACTCGATGCTATCAAAATTTTGTGGAAGGGTTTTCTAAGATAACTACCCTGCTGACTAAGCTAACTAGGAAAGAAGAGAAATTTGTGTGGTCAAAATTTTGCCAACAAAGTTTTGATGAGTTGAAAGGAGATTAACCTCAACCCCAGTACTTACCCTTCCATCAGGGAATAATGAGTTCATCGTATATTTTGATGCCTCTAGGCAAGGTTTGGGTTTTGTTTTGATGTAGAATGAAAAAGTGATAGCTTATGTTTCGAGACAACTGAAGAGGCATGAGCAAAATTACCCTACATATGACCTAGAGCTAATTGCAATAATGTTTGCTCTAAGGATCTGGAGACATTATTTATATGCAATTCCCTGTAAAATATTTACAGATCATAAAAGCCTATAATATCTGTTTATACAGAAAGAGCTCAATATGAAACAGAGAAGATGGCTTGAATTAATAAAAGATTATGAGTGCACCATTGAGTACCTTCTAGGAAAGGTAAATGTGGTAGAAGATTCTCTTAGTAGGAAGGTTATGGGTTCAGTGGCTCACTTAAGGGCCTCTCGTTCATCGATGTTATTAAAATTTAGATCTTTAGGTGTGAATCTAGAATTATTAAAGTCAAGAGCATTGTTGGCTATATTTCAAGTTAGGCCGAGACATATTGATCAGATTAAAGAGCTATAAGTTTAAGATTCTAAGATGATTAGATTGAAGAATGAGATTATGGAAGGATAACAGAAATATTTAATAATAGCTGAAGATGGTACAGTAATGTTGGGTCATAGATTATGTGTTCTGGATGTGGGAGAAGTAAGAAAGGAGATTATGGAAGAAGCTCATTTATCAGCCTATATCATGCATCCAAGGAGCACTAAGATGTACCGGACCCTGAGAAAGCATTACTGATGGAAGGGCATGAAGATAGACATAGCTGAATTTGTCTTTAAATGCCTAGTGTGCTAACAGGCGAAAGTGGAGCATCAGAAACCTGCAGGTCTCCTACAACCATTTTTGATTATAGAATGAAAGTGAGGGTGCATTACTATGGATTTTATAGTAGGGTTTTCGTGTAGCCAGATGGGGCATGACGCTATATGGATGATTGTAGACCAACTGATGAAGTTTGCCCATTTTCTGCCCATCAAGAGTAATTATACCTTAGAGAAATTGGCCCAATTCTATATAGACGAGATCATGCAACTTCATGAAACTTCAGTATCCATAGTTTTAGACCGAGATTTATTGTTCTCTTCTTAATTTTAGCCCAGCTTACAGAAGGTTTTATCCACTAAACTGAATTTTAGCACAGCTTTTCACCTACAGACTGACGGACAATCAGAACAAGTGATTCAGATATTAGAAGATATTCTTAGAGCTTGTGTAATAGAGTTTAAGGAAAGCTGGGATAACCACCTGTCGTTAATGGAGTTCGCCTATAATAATAGTTATCAGTCGAGCATTAGAATGAAACCATATGAGGTATTATATGAAAGGAAGTGCAGAACTCCAGTTTGCTAAGATGAGGTAGGTGAGAGGAAGTTTCTAGGTTCTGAAATTATCCAAGTCACCTCAGAGAAAATTCAGATTATAAGATAAGAGTTGAAGATCGGAGAAAGAACCTAAAATTTAAAGTCGGGGATAAGGTCTTCCTGAAGATCTCGCCTTATAAAGGAGTGCTACACTTTCGGAAGCGAGGGAAGATAAGCCCTAGGTCCATTAGGCCGTACAAAATCATAGGGAAGGTTGGCAAAGTAGCATACCGCCTACAATTACCAGAAAATTTAGCTAGGATTCATAATGTGTTCCGCGTTTTCATGCTTCACAAATATATAGTAGATCCAACACATATCTTGCAAGAGCAGCCTGTGAAATTAAGGGAAAATCTAGTGTACAAGGAGGAACCATTGTGAATTCTCGATCGAAAAGAACATGTGCTTCATAATAAGTGCATTCCTCTAGTGAAAGTGTTATGGACTAATCATGGAATAGAAGAAGTCGCGTGGGAACGTGAAGACCAAATGATGGCACAACATCCCCCACCTTTTTTAGATAGGTATGATTTAAAATTTTGAGGAAGAAATTTTGTTTTAAAGGGGGGAGAAGGGGTGAAATTGTACTGCCCAATTCCCTATGAATAGTTGATACCTAGAATTTCGGTATTTGACAATTAGAGAACTGTAGAAATTTCAGATTTTAACCCTTATTGAAACATTTTTTTTTTGGTATTTAGTGAGCCGCAATAGCCCACATTGGGTGATTTCATAGTCAATTTGGGCATTGGGTGCTCACCGAATATTTTTGAAATTTTTTGGTTGACTAAATAGTAAAAATTCAATATTTGTACCAATAAGTTTTAGTGTAAGCATCACACCATAAGCAAAAGTATTTTTGTTGGATAAGAATGTGTATTTTAAGACATATGGACCAATCAAATTGGGATAATTGCATAAATTAATCTATTATATTATATTTTATTAGTTATTAGTAATATTTATTAAATTATTAGTCACCAATTAAAAGGCTTTTTAATTGGAGGACTAAATAGCAATTAGTCATTTCTTGGAGAGCCATTATGCAATTTTTGGGTATATATTTAAAGGCCAAGTGTTTTATTTCAAAGAACAGTTAAACAAAAAACAAAAAGAGAGAAAGAGGATTTCAAAAAATGAAGATGGGAAGGAGATTAATAGTGATACCCAAGAAATTTCTAAGCCAAATCAAGGAATCCACACCAAATTTAAGTTGTTTCGAAATGCCTAAGTAAGATTCAATGGTAGATTAAGAGTAAATTTGCTTTAAAAGTGAGAATTCCAAACTCTAGAATATTAAATTAGAGTTTTTGTATAATTTGACTTCAATTGAATAAATTTAAGGCATTATATTGAATTTAGAAAGTAGATAAGACCACAGGTAAAAAGAAATTTGAAAAATGGTAAAAATCTCATTTTGGTCTTTTTGGCATTTTGAAATTTTTAGTGGTACAAGTCCTATTAGCAAAACTTGAGGGTTATGAATAAATTCTAGGACCCTTAAGATGAGTTTTAATGGGTGAAAATAAAAGTTAGGGTATTGGACATAATGCTTATTTATGACAAAGATTATGGATAATTATGTCCAAAGAAAATTATAAGGGATTATGGACCCCTTTGACAAAAAATGGTAGTTTTTGCATAAATTAAAATTGTTGGGGGAAAAATTATAAATTTAGAAAGGAATTTTGATGGTGGCCGAAAGATGTACTATGGGGGTATTTTGATAATTTTGCCATTTTAGGGGGACTAAAGCGTAATTTATACTTTGTAGGTGTCGAAGGTCGAAACCGATGAAAGGACAAGTCCGAAAAAAAAACTTTAGCATAGGATAATTAATGAGTGGGAAAACAATTAAAGAAAATTAAATGTAATTTATTTTAAATTATTAGTATTTATGTGTGTTCTAATTTAAATGTTATTATTTTAGGTAATTTACTTAAGGTATGTGACTTTTAAGAATTAAAAAAAGCATAATGATATTTTATTTGATATTTTTATATAATGAGAATTAAAAATTTATCATTTAAAAATACAAAAAAAATTTAGAATTACAATTTAGTATTTTCAACAGCTTATAGATTTATTTTTCAATAATAAGAAACAGTTTTTAGATATTATCTGTTTTCAAAGGACAATGGTACACTATTTATCAGTTATCAGCTATCAGATTTATATCCCTGTGGGGATAGTATAGACTCGGCTGGTACTCCCCGTATGCGTAGGCAAGTCAGTCAGTTGGGTTAAGTGTTACTAACTATCGGGAGTCGGGGTGTCAAGTTTATGAATCGCTTATGCTACGGAGTGTTGTCTCGTTATATGTATGTGATGTATATTCCGCCATATAGACAGTGAGATGTCTCAGATCTATCAATTTATCAGATTGGTCACAGTGGTTGTTGCTAGGAATGACCGCCCTGTGACCGACACATTTTGTCGACTATTTCAACAAGTGGGTCCAGCATTAGGATAGCCATTGGTGCTTTTTAGACAGACTAAAATCGAGTGGAAGTTTTTGACAATTGTATGAGATATGTAATTTTTTAAGAAAATAAAAATGCTTGTTAATAATATTTACAGATTTCAGCAGTAGCCTATTTAATTTTATAAAATTTTAAATAAAGAAAATCGCTTGATAGAATTTTACCAATATTGAGATTTAGAAATAATTTAGAACAATTTTCAGTACTTTTTTAGAATTTTCAGTATATTTTCACAATTATTCAGATTTCACACCCACTTATTAAGTTTATCAACTTACCATTTGTTTTTGGTGTTTTTATTTTTCTCCTAGGTACAGCCAGCAGCATACAGTGTACAGTTTCTTTTGTGGATTAGTAGTGGGCTAGCCCTACGGCAATCTCTTGTGCATGTACAGAGCTATATGTATACATTTAGTGCATATACATGTATCATATTTAGTTTTGCGACGTATACCCTGCATAATAGATTTTGGAGATAAAATGAATATTTATGACTTTTTAAAATGGTTGGTCTTCTTGCTATAGATGTGTTTATGCTTAAAATATAATGTGATTATCGCAGTATAGATTGAGGTGTCGATCTCACGAGGAAGCTCTTGGCAAAATAGGTTGGCGAAGTAAAATATTAAAGAGGTAGTAAATGATAAAATTAATTGATGAAATAGAATTGCCTATGAATTGAGGAAAATATATTATGATGATTTAAACAAAGCCTCAAGAATCACAATTATGCTTTATAAATATACTCTACACTTTGATTCAATGCTTATAACTCAAATTAAAGTTTCACATCTCAAAAATCAATCGAAAGATAGGTAAAATATAGCACATTTGATAACACATGTATTTGATGTAATTAAACTCTTTGCAAGCATTAATACATATCATGTTCATTTATACAAGTTATCTAAGATCGACAATATATCACTTTGATAATATTGCAGTAAAAGAGCAATTTGAATATCAAACATTTATTGCCCTTATATGTTATCCAAGATCGACAATATATCAATTTGACAATACTGCAGTAAAAGATTAACATATAAAATAATGTAACCAGTAACAATTATAGTTCACCAAGAATCACATAAAAAAAGCATGACTGAACTTATATGAGACATGGAAATTATAATCTATAGATTATAGAAAGTAGAATAGATAAGAGTTTAATCAAAACCAAACTTACAAACATTTGTAGCTCTTGGCAACGAATCAAAGCATAGAAGTAGATGTATAACACATAAAAGTTCATCTCTTAGCCTTGCCAAGAACTCTAGCCTAAATTACAATACATGTTAATGAGAGAAAAAGAAGAGAGAATTATCTAATGTTAAAAATGTCCTAAGAGTCTCCTTATAGAGGCAATGAATGGACATATGTTATGGATGACATCAATCTTCAATAATTTTAAGCTAATAATCGATTTAGCTTCTGGAACCGACATAAAAGTTATAGAATTTTATTTCTTCTTTCCATAGGTACCAATTTCATGCAAATTGGATGAGTATCCAGTGAGATATGAGCAAAATTCCAAAGACACATCAGATTTCGGCCAACTACCATTTTACCTACTTGCAATGCCATTTGGTCTATGATAACGGCTGATTTGAACTTTACCATCAATATACGAGTTATTGATAATTAAGTCAGCATTTCACGCTTTAAGAATTATACCAATTGAGTACGTATTTTGTGAGATACAATCCAAATACGTGAGGTAGGTTTAGCTGGCAGAAGTTGTAGCCCGATTCTATTGTATGTCAATTTTTAGCCTATAATATGTTGGATTTGGCTTTTCCACTATTCTTAAAATTTGTGTAAGATTGAGTCATGTTGCACTAGATTTATTAATTTCTTCATTTTGATTTCTACATTGAGAGTTATGTCCATTTTACCTAAACCTGTCCAAATAACATTCATTAATCACAATTTAAGGAGAACACTTTATTTCAAGCTAAAATTACAGAAAATGCTAAAATTAGTGACATTGAATGGTGACTGAATCTCTTAACAAATATGCATTTTCATGTGTTCATCACAGCCCCCAATCAACTTATTGCTAGTCTCTAACAATTCAAGCGTAAATAGAATATGCAAAACTACCTAAACATTTCAAACAAAACGTTAGTTCGAGATCACTGTTGCTATCATGGTTTTTTCAATTATAACTTCCAAAATTTGTGTGTGTGTAAACTAAGCCATAACCATCTAACTACAAACCACAATAGATATAGCCTTGAGAATTTCTCTAAGTAAAAGCCTCAACTCCATATCCTCACAGGCATATGACTGTTTAAAATGTTGGGACTTCTCTTATGGAGTTGGAAAACAGTTAAGCACTTAAGAAAAAGTCAATTTTAAGGATAGACATATAAACTAACATTAATCCAAAGATAGAAAAATTATTTGTTTAAAAATCAATTATTACTATCATACGCCAGCTTTAGAACTTTAATTGGCTTTTGAGAATAATACAATTATAACTTGGTGAGAAAACTATTTTACAAAATATTTGTCTTCTAAAATTGAATGAAGACTTTATAAACTGAATTGCTTCTTCTTTTTTTTTTTAGTATTTTACTTTTTTTTTTAAGTATACAAGGAAGCATTACAAAGGTTTCTCGCCAATTTATATTATACACAAATGCAATCAACTTATCCCTTAATTCAAATAATATCATTATAAACAAAAATTAACCAATTCAAATGATCAATGAAGGTTCATAAGCTGTTTTCTCAACCTTTCCACTTACTCACAAAATATATGTGAGATTAGAAAAATATATACTTAAACATGGAAATTCTCCTGGCTATATAAATTGAATCATCCATCTTACCACAAGGTTTAGCATTGTGCTCAAAAATATTTTGGAAATCATTCTTTAGTAACCTAAATAGAAATAGTGACTCAACCTAAACAATTTTGAAATCATACCTAGGCAGAAAAGCAAATTCTTTTATACAAGAATTATCAAGACTATAAGCAATAAACAACAACACATGAAACATAAAATGAAACAACAAAAAGTTAGTTAAAATACGTTTCAAAAGTTATAACTAAAAGTGTTTACTCTGCCATTCTAACTTAACTTAGAATGTGTCTCAAGAGTTCTAGACTGAACTCTTTACTCTGCCATTTTAATCAAATATCGGACCACAAAATTTTTTTTATTTTTTTTTAAAAAATACGACTTGTGTCTACTATCTTCCCCCCAAACCAGATGAAACATTGTCCTCAATGTTTAAATAGAAAGAGATGAAGTATAGAAGATATTACCTGAAACGCCAGTTATCTGAAAGAAACAAACCTGAGAGACTCTTAAACAAATATAAACTAAAATGATGACGCTAATAAATAAATAAAACAAAAAAAAATTTACAAACGAAGTGTTAGATCCAATTTTCGCTTGTTAAGGCCCACTGACCAATCGATCCAAGTTATTGTTGGGTCAGGTTCGTAGGTAACTGCCTTTAATTTGTTAATCAATTCATCCGCCTCAGTAGTAGAAATCAGGATCTGTTGCGCCGAATGTGAAATAAAATTCTGTTCCATAGCTTGATCAAGAAAACAAAGTAATCAATCAAAATAGTTATTAACATTCAACAAGCCTATGGGTTTTCGGTGGATATTCAGTTGGGCCCAAGAGACAATTTGAAAAGTTTCTTCTAAGGTACGAAAACCACCTGGTAAAGCAATAAAAGTGTCTGTATTGCAAAGCATTCTAGCTATACATTCATGCATGGATGAAACTCGTAATTCTTCCCCTATTATTTTTTCGGTCAGGTTTTCCACGGCCAAAGCTGTAGGAATAATACCTAAAACTTGACTTCCTCCTAAATTTGCAGCTGTTGACATACACCCCATTAGCCCAAGGCTACCCCCTCTATAAATCAAATGAATTTTTCTTGCAGCTAATGCTTTTCCTAGATTGTTTGCTGCTTCTTTACTCTCCCCATGACTAGATCCACAAAATACACATATATTTTGAAATTATTGAACTGGGGTTTCCTCTATATTTACACACACCTTTATCTCAATATATGAAAATGAAGAAAATAAGGTGCTGTATTTATAGAGTACCGTGCTGTATTTATAGAGTTTCAAATGATAACAATGATTATGGTAACTCAACAGTTTATCAAAAGAGAGTTAAAACTAAAACACAAAAATTTAAACGTAATGACCGACATGCATTATTGAACAAAAAGATTTGAATTTAAGACATCTACATAAGTAGCCCTACTATTCATAAAATAAAGTTTGAAATTAAAACACATGTATTTACAAGTAGTTGTGATTGTGGCTCACATCTTCCTCTGGTTTTATGTCTAGTAACGGCTTAAACGCCCTCTATGGGTCAGGGATAGGCTTCTTATCTAATTTTCTTATAAATTGGCAAACATAGTCTTTTAGAGTCAAATTTCCAAGACTATACCATTGATGTTCATTTTTGAATTTGTTCCATTAGTCGAGAAGTTCACGTTGCATGAGCCCACAGGGATGCGTCTCAAGAGTCAATAGGATATCATCCAAAGACTCCTTACTCAGTCCATCCTTAATGAACTGAATTTTGTCTTCTCGATTTCTAGATACAAATTCTAAAGAATGAGAACTCCGGTTACAATTCCATTAAGCACATTTATAACAGACTTGTAACCTCTTTGCCCGTCGCCTTTTGGCATAAGAACTTCTTCCAAGACCAAGAATATGAGAAATAAAATCATTTTCAAACTCACCAGACAACCAAACCTTGGCTTTAATTAACCAATGAAGGTCCACAGGGATATTACCCAACATCAATAGCTTTAGTCTTTCACACCGTGCTTTGTAAATCTTAAGTAGAGCATTTTGAGGCAATAAAGGAAAATATTTTTTAAGGTTGGCAAGAATGCGATCCATTTTGAATGAAAGAAAAGAGATGAATGTACAGTTTGAGGGACAGTTTTTAGGGAACTGAGAAACTGACTTTAATAGTCACGGAGTACTGTATCCACCACTTGACCGGGAAATAAAATCACATTGAAGAAAAAAAATAAAAAGAAGAAAATAAAGTAAAATAAAATGTGAAAGAAAATAAAAGCAAAAATAAAAAATCAAAAGATAAAATATAAATATGGTACAGATAGATTGAACTTGATTAAGCATGATAGACAGGATCCACAAGAGGGATCTCGCCTAGGTACATAGAGTCATCTACCTTTTCCACGTAGCCTTTTAATTGCTGTTCATTCACTTTGAAAGTCTGTCCATCAGTGGGGTCCTCTATTTCAACAGCACCACTAGGAAAAATATGTCTTACCATAAATGGACCAGTCCATTGAGATCTCAACTTTTTAAGGTGTAAATGCAATCAAGAATCATAAAGATAGACCCGTTGATTTGGCTCAAAGTGTTTCCTTGAGATTTGTTTATCATGAGCTACTTTTATTTTAGTTTTGTAAATTCTAGAGTTGTCATATGCGTCACTTCGTAGCTTTTTTATTTCTGACAATTGTAACTTTCTCTGAAGACCTGCAGCATTCAAATCAAAGTTAAGGGCCTTGACAGTCCAGTAAGCTTTATGCTCTAACTCAACAGGTAAATGGCGAGCTTTCCCATAAACAAGCCGGTATGGGGACATTCCTAAGATGGTTTTATATGCAGTGCGATATGCCCATAATGCATCAGCAAGGCGTAGAGACCAATCTTTGTAATTCGGGTTAACCGTCTTTTTCAAAATTTGTTTAACCTCTCTATTTGCTAGCTCAGCTTGTCCATTTTTCTGTGGATGATATGCAGTAAAAACTTTTTAAAGAGCACCATACCTACGCATCAAAGCTTCAAAAAAATAATTACAAAAATGTGTTCCTTGGTCACTAATGATGACACGTGGCGTACCGTACATAGATAACACATTTTCTTTTAAGAACTTTACCACAATTGTATTATCATTAGTACGACAAGCTACAGCCTCTACCCCTTTTGATACATAGTCAACAGCTAAAAGAATATAAAGGTAGCCAAAAGATGAGGGAAAAGAACCCATAAAATCGATACCCCAACAGTCAAATATCTCGATAACAAGAATAAGGTTAAGAGGCATCATATTTCTTCGAGATAAAGCACCTAACTTTTGACATCTTTCACAGGAACGACAAAAATTATTAGTGTCTTTGAACAAAGTGGGTTAGTAAAGACCACACTGTAAAATTTTTACAGCTGTCTTCTTCATAGAAAAATGGCCACCACAAGCAATACTATGACAAAAATTTAAGACACTAGAAATTTCACTTTTATGAATGCAACGTCTCATGATTTGGTCAGGACAGTATTTGAAAAGATATGGATCATCCCAATAAAAATTACGTACCTCAACCAAGAATTTACGCTTATCTTGTGCACTCCAGTCAGATGGAAGTTCACCACAAACCAAATAATGTACGATATGTGCATACTAAGGTATTTAGTTTATAGCAAAAAGATGTTCACCAGGAAAATCATCCTGAATAGGTGACAAATCAGTGGAGTCAGTGAACTCAAGGCAGGATAGATGATTAGCAACAACATTTTCAATGCCTTTCTTGTCTTTAATGGTTATATCAAATTCCTGCAAAAGAAGAATCCACCTAATTAAACGGGCTTTAGCATCTTTCTTAGAAAGAAGGTACTTAAGGGCTGCGTGGTCAGTAAAAATAACAATAAGTGAACCAATCAAATAAGAACGAAATTTATCTAAGGCAAAAACAACAGCTAGTAGTTCTTTTTTAGTAGTAGTGTAATTCATTTGAGCATCATTCAAAGTCCTACTAGCATAATAAATAATAAAAGGTTTTCCTTCCCTACGTTACCCAAGAACTGCTCTTACAGCATAATTACTTGCATCACACATAATTTCAAATGGGAGCTTTCAATCCGGTGATTGCATGATAGAAGCGGCGGTGAGTTTGGCAATGAGTGTTCGGAATGCCTCCTTACACTCTTTTGTCCATGTAAATTCTGCATTTTTTAACAAAAGGTTACACAATGGTCTAGATATGGCAGAAAATTATTGTATAAACCTTCTGTAAAAGCCAGCGTGTCCAAGAAAGGATCGGACATCTTTTACCGTTTTGGGTCTAGATAATTTAGAGATTAATTTAATTTTTGCCTTGTCAACCTCTATCCCTTTTTCAGATACAATGTGCCCCAAAACGATTCCTGAAGATACCATGAAATGATATTTCTCTCAATTTAGAATAAGTCTTTTTTCTTCACACCTACTCAAAACAGATTTCAAGTTAAGTAGGCATAAATCAAAAGAATTACCAAAAACAGTCAAATCATCCATAAAGACTTCCATGCATTTTTCAACCATATCAGAGAAAATACTTAACATACAACGCTAAAAAGTAGCTTGTGCATTACATAATCCAAATGGCATTCTACGAAAAGCATAAGTACCAAAAGGGTATATAAAAGTTGCTTTTTTTTTATCTTCTATAGCTATCTCAATCTGGTAATATCCTGAATATCCATCAAGAAAGTAATAAAAAGGATGTCCAGCTACACGTTCTAAAATTTGGTCGATAAAAGGCAATGGAAAATAGTCTTTCCTAGTGGCTATGTTTAACTTTCTATAATCAATGCACATTCTCCAACCACTTACTACCCTAGTTGGAACATGTATCCCATTCTCATTTTCAACAACAGTAACCCCAGATTTCTTAGGAACTACTTGAGTTGGACTTACCCATTGACTATCAGAAATTGGATAGATTATACCCACATCTAATAGTTTCAAGACCTCTTTCTTTGCTACTTCTTTTATTATTGGGTTAAGTCTTCTTTGTGGGTCCCTACGAGGTTGGGCGCCTTTCTCTAAATGAATTCTATGGGAGCATATCAATGGAGAAATACCTTTAATATTAGCTATGGTCTAACCTAGTGCAGACTTATGTTTTTTTTCATCAATTTTTCCTCTTGTTCAGCACTAAGCTCAAAAGAAATGATAATAGGAAAGATATCACCTGGTCCTAAGAATGCGTATTTCAAACCTTTGGGTAGTGGAGAAAGCTTAACTTGTGGTGTCTCGAGGTTTGATGGTTTTGGTTTCTCCCTCTCTAGTGGCAACTCTTCAAAGCGTGGCTGTCAAAATCGAGTCCCTTTATCCTATGAGTAAAAAAAAACTAAACATATCAGTTGTTACATCAGGATAATACAATTCTTCAAAATCAAAATTGAGAATGTTTTTCAAAGAATTATAGCCATGATTTTTATAAGCTTCCTCTGCTACAAGTGTGTCTATCATATATGAATGATAGCACTCATCTTCTTCTCGTGGTTGTTTGCCAATAATGAAAATGTTCACCTCAAGAGTCATATTCCCAAAAGATAATTTCATTAGACCATTTCTGTAATTAATAAGAGCGTTAGCAGTGGCTAGAAAAGGTCTCCCCAAAATAAGAGGGATTTTTGACTCCATGTTAACAACAGAATGAGTATCTAAAATAAGAAAATCAACAGGGTAGTAAAATTTATCAATTTACAACAAAACATCTTCTACTATTCTCCGTAGTTTCTTAATTGATCGATCAGCTAATTATAGGACTATAGATGTTGGTTTAATCTCACCAAGTCCGACCTGCAAGTAAATAGAATAAGGCATTAAATTTACACTTGCTCCTAAGTCCAATAAAGCTTGACCAAACTCATGTGTCCCAATTTCGCAGAAAATTGTGGGACATCCTGGGTCTTTATACTTAGGTGGTGTCTTTTGTTCAATCACTGCACTTACCTGTTCTACCAAAAATGAAGTTTTCTTCATATGGTGTTTTCTTTTGATAGTGCATAAATCTTTGATGACTTTGGCATAAGTTAGAACCTGCTTAAACAAATGCAACAAGGGAAGATTAATCTTAACTTGTTTTAAATGTTCTAAAATTTCACCTTGAATTTCTGAATTTTTCCCAACCGGTCAATGAGCTTGAGGAAAAGGCACTGGGATTGAAAATTTATTTTCGAGCTCTTTTTTTACTATGGCCTCTTTTTTACGGGGAGCGTCTTTACTACTTGTAGATGTGTTAATTTCAAAAGTTGGCTCACTTACAATCTTACCACTTTGAGTAGTAATAGCATTGACTTCTTTGAGATTTTGAGCATTAGAAGTAGAAGCTTGTGCCATAAATTGTCCTTTCAGATTAGATTGAGGTTGAGATGGAAACTTACCTCACTCTTATATAGTTAAGGCACTGGTCAGCTTTATGATTTGACTCTTGATTTCTTTGTTTTCATCTATCACCAGCACAAGAATTGTTTCAAATTTTTTATTAGTCTTACTTTGTGCCTCCATAAATTCCTGTAATGTATCCTCTAAAGAACTCTCAGCTGGTCGTGCATTATATTGAGGTGCAACATAAGACTTGGCTTGTTGGTCAGATTTTTAACTGAAATTTGGGTGGTTTCTCCAGTTAGGATTATATGTTTCAGAGTAGGGTGAATAAGGCTTCTTACACATTCCTAGGGCATTACATTATTCCTCATATATCCCTCTCATCTCACTATAAGTGGGGAATCCTGAGCTAAGTGTGCCACTCCTCCACAGACAAAACAGACATCGTGTGACTCAACTCTAGCAACTGTGTGGGTGACCCTTCTATCTTTGGTTTTCAATGCGTCTAACTCCCTAGTTAAGACCTCTAATTGGGCTCTGAGGTTATCCTCTTCCCTAAGATAGAAAAATCCATTGGGTCGTGACCTATTTGTGCTTTCAGCAATGTTAGGTCCAATCCATGTATTGGCTTTTTCGGTTAAGTCATTAAGAAATTCTATGGCTTCCTCGGGATCTTTGTGAAGGAACTTCCCATTACATATCATCTCAACAAATTGGCGCTCTTTAATTATGAGTCCCTCATAGAAATAACTAACCAAATGCTAATTTTTATACCCATGGTAAGGGCACAGATTTAGCAATTCTTTAAATCTTTCCCATGCTTGATATAAGGTTTCGCTGTCTTTTTGGGAAAAGGAAGAAATTTGTCTTTTCAAACTATTAGTTTTGTGTTGTGGGAAGTATTTATTAAAAAATTCTTGGATCATTTCTGCCCAAGTTCCTATAAACCTCAGTCTGAAAGAGTATAGCCAACTCTTTGCTTTGTCTTTTAAGGAAAAAGGAAAAAATTTAAGTCTAACAGTGTCTATGGCTTCAGGTTGACTATGGAAGGTGACAATTATCTCTTCAAATTCCCTAACATGTACATAAGGATTTTCACTATCTAGACCATGAAAAGTAGGAAGATGTTGTATCATTCCAAGTTTAAAATCCGAATGTGGTGTGTTAGGTGAAAATATAATGCATGATGGTGTGGCTGTGTGAGTAGGATGCAAGTAATCTTTTAGAGTTCTAACGGGGTTTTCTTCGTGTTGGCTCATTGTGTTAGAATTACAAGATGAACTAGAAAGTGAATTCACTTCACTTACAAATTGTGGGGGTGGTTCTAGTTCTAGTTCTCTCATAAATCTTCCTCGTTTGTCTCTAAATCGATGCATACATCCTAACAACAATTTTTTTTTTTAAGGAAGGAAATGCTTAAAGAAAATTAAGAAGTGGAATAAAACACAACAAGAAATAGAAATGAGTTAGGTGGTAAGACCAACCATGAAATATAAATACAATAATTAAACAAAAGATAATAAACTCTAAAGTACGATAAAAAAGTATAATAAATAAATAATAAAAAGAAAATACAATAAGTAAATAAATAAAAGGTTATGCGGTAGAACCGGCCATTAAAATAAAAAGAAAATACAACATATTAACTAAAGAAAATAAAGTGCAATAAATACATAAAAGAAAATGAAAATAAAGTACAATAAAAAAAGTGCAATAAATAAATAAAGTACAATAAAATAAATAAATAAATAAACTAAGTTAGGCAGTAGAACCAGCCACAAAATAAAAACAAAATACAACAAATTAACTAAAGAAATAAAGTACAATAAATAAATAAAAGAAAGTGAACGAAGTTACGCGATAAAACCAGCCATTAAAAAAAAGTGCAATAAATAAATAAATAAATAAAGTGCGATAAATAGATAAAAAAAATAAACTAATTAAACGGTAAAACCAGCCATTAAGATAATATAAAATATAACAAATTAACTAAAGAAAACAAAAACAAATTAGGTGGTAGAACCAACCATGAATAATAAATAAATTACAACAAAGGAAATAAAACTAAGATTTTACAAAGAAAAGAAAATAAACAAAGTTACCACTTTAGTATTTATAATCGCAATCGACTTTCGCTTAGTGTGCCTCCTCGGCAACGGCGCCAAATTTTTGTTTACGCTCAAAATATAACACAGCTATTGCAGTATAGATTGAGGTGTCGATCCCATGAGGAAGCTCTTGGCAAAATAGGTTGGTGAAGTAAAATATTAAAGAGGTAGTAAAGGATAAAATTAATTGATGAAATAGAATTGTCTATGAATTGAGGAAAATATATTATCATGATTTAAACACGGCTGCGAGAATCACAATTATGCTTTATAAATCTACTCTACACTTTGATTCACTGCTTATAACTCAATTGAAAGTTTCACATCCCAAACAATTAATCGGAAGATAGGTAAAAAATAGCACATTTGATAACACATGTATTTGTTGTAATTAAACTCTTTGCAAGCATTAACACACATCATGTTCATTTATACAAGTTATCTAAGATCGACAATATATCACTTTGACAATATTGCAGTAAAAGATCAACTTGAATATCAAACATTTATTACCCTTATATATTATCCAAGATCGACAATATATCAATTTGACAATACTGCAGTACAAGATTAACATATAAAATAATGTAACCAGTAATAATTATAGTTCACCAAGAATCACATAAAAAAAGCATGAATGAACTTATATGAGACATGAGAATTATAATCTATAGATTGTAGAAATTAGAATAGATAAGAGTTTAATCAAAACCAAACTTACAAACATTTGTAGCTTTTGGCAACGAATCAAAGCATAGAAGTAGATTTATTACACATAAAAGTTCATCTCTTAGCCTTGCCAAGAACTCTAGCCTAAATTACAATACATGTTAATGAGAAGAAAAGAAGAGAGAATTATCTAATGTTAAAAATTTCCTAAGAGTCTCCTTATGTAGGCAATGAATGGACATATGTCATGGATGACATCAATCTTTAATAATTTTAAGCCAATAACTCATTTATCCACTTGCAGCATATTTTTGATAATGTAAATGACCGATTTAGCTTCTACAACCGACATAAAAGTTGTAGAATTTTGTCTTTTCTTTCCATAGGCACCAATTTCATACAAATTGGATGAATGTCCAATGAGATATGAGCAAAATTCCAAAGACACATCAGATTTTGGCCAACAACCATTTTACCTACTTGCAATGCCATTTGGTCCATGATAACGGCTGATTTGAACTTTACCATCAACATACGAGTTATTGATAATTAAGTAATCATTTCACAGCTTTAAGAATTATACCAATTGAGTATGTATTTTGTGAGATACGATCCAAATACGTGGGTTGGGTCAAGCTGGAAGAAGTTGTAGCCCGATTCTATTTTATCTCAATTTTTGGCCTATAACATGTTGGATTTGACTTTTTCACTATCTTCAAATTTATGTAATATTTAGTCATGTTACACCAGGTTTAAGAATTTCTTCATTTCGATTTCTACATTAAGAGTTATGTCTATTTTACTTAAACCTGTCCAAATAACATTCATTAATCACAATTTAAGGAGAACACTTTATTTCAAGCTAAAATTACAGAAAATGCTAAAATTAGTGATATTAAAAGGTGACTGAATCTCTTAACAATATGCATTTTCATGTGTTCATTAGGATCTTTGTTGGAGTATGATAAAAAATGCATGTGTTGATTGATTTGGGAAGAGAAGGGAGGTCCCATTTGCAGATGAGAGATGTGAGAAATATTTGGAGTGCATTTTCTGCATGTTTATGAAATATAGATTTTCAAAAACACAGGAAAAAATCTGTCCGTTTTAATTCAAAATTTTTAGAAAAAATAAATTTTTTTCGTGTTTATAAAATTATATTAGATAAAAATTAAAAGAAATTTTAGGGTTCGCCTCATGGAATTTTTCAGGGTTGATAGTAGACTTTGAAAAGTTTTCGTTGAGGTGCCCGGTAGAGCCTACCTAGGTCCACGTTGTAGGATTTTAGGTCAGGTTCTGTCAGAGCAAGGCTTTTAATGTTTTGAGTTAAATATTTATTTTGGTTTGAATTTTTGTGAGTATGGCATGCATTCTCAACATTACAAAAATTGCATTTCATGCATAATTAATCATGTTTCATTATTCACATGCATAGAAATATATGTCATTGTGGACAACCACCTATCAAGAGAGTCGCTACTTAGGCTGCAGTACCTGAACCAGAACAAGTTAATGAGTCAATAAATACCTCGAGACCACCAGCCCTTCCGGAGTCACCTCAGCGTGTGGAGCCATAAGATTGAGCTATGGATATAGTACAGATGGCTCAGATATTGGCTGCCACAATTTTGCAGCCCAGAAAGTCAAGGGTATCATTAGAGCATGACAAGAAATTAGGCGCCATGTCAAATGATGGCACTGAAGATCCACATAGAGCATTACCATGGCTGGAGAACAATAAAGAGAGTTTTCAAATTATGATGTGCTTCGAGGACAAGATGGTCTCTTACTCAGCATTCCGGCTCAAGGAGAGAGCAAGAGATTAGTAGAGGCCGCTACAGAGGAGGCACACAGAAGGTATATCTTGGGCATTATTTAGAAAAGAGTTCTCGGGCAGGTTTTATCATAAGAGTTATAAGGATGCCCGTATAGCGGAGCTTTTTAAATTAGAACAGGGATCGCTGTCAGTAGCAGAATATGAGAAGAAATTCTCAGAGTTGATGCGAGTAGTCCCATTTATAGCAGATGATGAGGATCAGAAAGCAAGTAGACTTGCTGTGGGACTAAATCCTAGGATACAAACACATGTTGCTTCAACTGTTCACACTCAATATAGAGTACTAGTGGAGGCGGCAACTAGAATATAGAGGAGTAAGGTAGCCATCCCTATGCCGTGTCAGCAGAGTCTAAATCGTAGTTGGACGGGAATAGTCAGGGAGGCCTGAGTAAGCTAATGAGGCCCAAAGAGAGATTTGTGGGATCTAGTAGCCAGAGGCCTAGCCGAGGAGACTAGACCTAGTCCAGCCAAGCCTCAGTGCGCACACAGTCAGCAGGATCTAAAGGCTGCCGAGAGTATTTAAGAGGTTCTCGGCATGCAGTAAGTGTGGGAGATCTCATCCAGGGGAGTGTAGAATATGGATCATCAGTTATTACAAATTTGGACATAAGGGCCATTTGATGAGTGATTACCTTAATGTGACGCCCAGTGGCAGATCCAAGAACAGAGCCTCAGTCCAGGGACAGAGTAGTAAAAGCCAAGTACAGAGCAGAATGAGTGCTTCATTCAGAGTACCCAATAGATCAAGCTAGTCTAGTGGAGGAGTTGGTTGAGGTAGGGCTTTAGGAGGACAGTCAGGTAGACCTCATACCTAGGCCAAGGTGTTTGCAGTGATGCAGCAGGAGGCAGAGGTGACACCAGATGTTGTCATAAGTACACTGTCGGTCTTTAATCAAGATGCTCATGTATTGATTGATCTTGGAGCTACTCACTCTTTTGTATTTACGAGATTTATAACAATTGTAGGTGTAGTGCTTTAATTATTCGAGGATAGTGTAGTTATATCTCTTCCTACCAGGGATGTTATAGTGGCTGATAAAGTGTGCAAGAATAGTGACATTAGTATTGAGGGTCAAGAGTTTTTAGCAGATCTAATCCTCTTAGATATCTGGGAATGGATTTGTTGTCCACATATCTGGCCATGGTGGATTGTTTCAGGAAGGAGGTTTGGTTTTGTAAGCCAGGGGAATCTGAGGTCCGTTTCTGTGGGACTCGGAGAATTCTTTCCACAGTATCATATTAGCAGTTAAAGCGAGGAAGCTGCTAACGAAATCATGTCAAGGCTATCTTGTATATGCTACTGAAGCCAGAGATGAGGGTACGAAATTGGAAGATATCCCAGTAGTTAGGGAATTTTCGAACATGTTCCCAGAAGATTTACCAGCATTGCCCCCAGATAGAGAGGTGGAATTCAAAATAGAACTAATCCCTAGCACGAAACTAATATATAAGATACCCTATAGAATGGCTCCTTCCGAGTTGAAAGAATTGAAAGTGCAGATGGAGGAGTTAGTGTATAAGGGCTTTATTCGACCGAGTACGTCCTTATAGAAAGCGCTAGTATTATTTGTGAAAAAGAAAGATGGAAGTATGCGATTGTGTATTGATTGCTGAGAACTCAATAAGGTAACAGTACGTAATCAGTACCCACTTCCAAGGATCGACGATTTATTTGATTAGTTATAAGGAGCCAGAGTATTCCCTAAGATAGATCTGAGGTCTGGTTATCATTAGTTGAAGATACGGGAAGAGGATTCTCTTAAGACTGCCTTCAAGACTCGTTATGGGCATTATGAATTACTAGTCAAGCCTTTTGAGTTAATAAATACCCCAGCTACATTTATGGATTTGATGAACCAGATATTCAAGCCATTTTTGTAATATCCAATCCCTATTAGTAGTATTGGCGCCTAGATTTTGGTATAAAACAAATAAGACATCGTAGGGTTACTCGATTTTAACCCTATTAGAAATATTTTCTTATAGTGCACGTGAGAGATATTAGACCTAAATTGGTAATTTCACACTCAATCGGTGCGCCGGATAACCCTAGAATATTTTTAGAATTTTTCTCTATTGGCTTGGAAAAGAAAATTCTAATTTACTACATGAATTTCCATTTAAGGGTTATGAATGGAACAAGCCTTGGTTGAGAAACATAATCCATATATTAGAGAATGGACCAATTAGAAGAAATCTCATGGATTGCCAAGTTAGAAGTTCTAGTTAATTCTTTGGACTATTCCAACTAGATAGTTACAAATGAACTAATTACATAATTAGTTTTCAACTAATGGCAAATTAGTAATTTTGAGAAAGTTGAAGGGCAAAATGGTAAATTGAGGGAGGACTATAAATAGGTTGGAAGTATGTAGAATTTTGAAGAAGATCAAAAGCAAACACTTAGAACAAAAGAGAGAAATTTGAGCTTCAAAGAGGGGTGCTGCTACAGTGACTATTCAAGTTTTTTTCATGATTTTTCATGTGTAATCAAGCCAAATTAAGGTTACAAACCAATCCCTAAGCTCAATTGGAGTCTTTATTAGTGAAAATTCAAGAAAAAGAGGTAAGAAAAATATCTTTTATGAGTTTGATAAGTGAGATTTCAAAAATGTGTTAATTGATGTTCTTATGTGTATTCTTGGCTTAGATTGAGTTGAATTCTAGTGTGGAGCTTGAACGAGTCATCAATTTGAAGAAATTGGTAAGGTGAGAATTAGGGTTTTTGGTGATTTTGTTGTAGAGATTTCAATTGGTTGTAATTAGGGCTTTAGAATGAAATTGGCATGATTTTGTTGCAATTGGAACAAGAAATTGAGAAAATGAATGTGTTGGAACCTAGGGTGAAATTCTGCCACTTTAGGGAAGTTAGGAATTGAGTGGTGTTTTGATTGAATTATTGTGTGTAAATGATGCATATTATGAATTGAATGTATATGGTTGATGGAAAAACCCAAAAATAAAGAAAATAAGACATAATTGTCCATGTTGGAAAGGTGAAGGGCAAGTATGTCCAATCAAATTATAAGGTGTTCAATAATTTTCAGGGCGCCAGATGGTGAGTTAGTTTTGATTATGGCTCCGTAACTAAAATCGGGAAGTAGTTTACATCCGGGCTTTGTATGCCGATTAGGGCATTTAGTAGTTAAATGAGATTCTAGTATTCGATTTGGTTCTAAATGTCATTTATGGCGCGTAGGTGAAGATAACCGAGAGCGTTAATGGGAGCAGGAATCAGGAGCGAAATTGAGCGCGGAGCAGTTGTGAGTGAAAATTTGCCATTTCTTTGACTTTTCGGTTATTATGTTTTCGCACAATGACTATGTATGTTTTATGAGCTTTCGATGCATAAACATGATTTATGATCTTGATGTATTCATAGACATGTTTTTACATGATCGATTTGTGAAACAGTTTTAAAATTTCTGCATTCGTTTTTAAGGCCATTGGTACCCTCAGATTATAGTGGTGATGATTGTATTAGACCCGGCCGGTATATCCCGTGCACATGGACAGGTCTTGGGGGTGAGTCACTAACTTCGGAGAGTTGGAAAGTTGAGTCATATGAGTCGCTCTATGTGTACGGGGTATTATCTCGCTATATGCATGCGATGTAGGATTCCGCTGCGTAGCCAGTGAGATGTCTTGAGATGTCACTGTGGGTACTACTAGTTGAGGTGCCCCATGACCTACTCACGTATGCGGTGCTAGTTGAGTCACTGCTTGGGTATAGAGCTTTAGGGTTACCATTGGTACAGTTTAGAAAGAAAATGGCCGAGTGAGGATTTTACTAGTTTTCGATTTACCGATAGCATTTATGCATTTATACGCACACAGCAGTTATTATGTTATACAGATTCTGAATATAGTTTTCCAAAGATGTAGATAAAACCCGCTCGGCAAGATTTCATTAGCATATGATATTAGAAACCATTTTACAGTTCTACATCCGTTTTAGAAGCATAATTTCTACATGTACTTTAGAAATTGCTATATTTGTATAATGTTCTTATAATTGAAATCTCATTTACACTCACTGAGCTCCTTTAGCTCACCCATTTTATGTTTTATGTTTTTAAATCCCTTTCCCAGGTGCAGGTCTCGGTACGCAAGCTGCTGATTCTCCTGTTGCCGAGTAGTGGGCCGAATCCGAAGATTATTTTTGTACATGTAAATGTGCTAAATAACACTCTTTACTTTATGCATAGTAGTAGTAGGCATGTATATTTGTATATATGTTTCGAGCCAACAAGAAAATATTTCGAGATTTTGATGATCATCTTTACTTTTTATGAGTATGCTCATTTTGTGATTTAAATGAATTTTTTGAGTTGTGTTGGATTTGATTTGGAAAGGACCGGAGGTCCGAATTGGTAGAATTGAGATGTATTGGAATTAGAAATGAAATCTCTTTGCAGGTTTATATGAATTTTTCGAAAAACAAGGGAAACTTTGTCCGTTTGTTTTTAAAACTAAGATGCCATTTTCATGTATATTACTAGATCTTCTTATTAGTAACAAGAATTCAAAAGGGGTTCGCCTCGCGAAATTTCTCAACATACCCAGTTAGGTTCAGAGGAACTTCCGTCGGGGTGCCCGGTAGGGCCGATGGGATCTATAGTAGAGGGTCTCGGGTCGGGTCTTGTTAATTTTTGGATCAAATTGTGGTGGTATTTATTGATGACATACTGATTTATTCACGTAGCAAGGAAGAGCATGTAGAACACTTTAGGGCAGTTCTACAGACTTTAAGAGAATATCGATTATATGCCAAGCATAACAAATCCCAATTTTGTTGGATAAGGTTACATTCCTTGGGCATGTTATGACAGAACCCGCCCCAAATCAATAATTTTATTTAAATCACAAAACAAGTATTGATGAACATATGAAAATGCATGTTGTTAGGAGATTCAATCACCATTTAATGTCACTAATTTTAGTATTTTCTGTATTTTTAGCTTGAAAAAAGTGTTCTCCTTAAATTGTGATTAATGAATGTTATTTGGACAGGTTTAGGTAAATTGGACATAACTCTCAAGGTAGAAATCGAAATGAAGAAATTCTTGAACCTGGTGCAACATGACTCAATCTTACACAAATTTGAAGAATAGTGGAAAAGCCAAATCCAACATGTTATGGGCCAAAAATTGAGATACAACAGAATCGGACTACAACTCTTACCCAGCTTGACCCAACTCACGTATTTGGACCGTATCTCACAAAATACGTACTCAATTGGTATAATTCTTGAATCTGTGAATTTCTGACTTAACTATCAATAACTCGTATGTTTATGGTAAAGTCCAAATCAGCCGTTATCATGGACCAAATCGCATTGTAAGTGGGTAAAATGGTTGTTGGCCGAATTCTGATGTATCTTTGAAATTTTGCTCATATCTCATTGGATACTCATCCAATTTGCATGAAATCAGTGCCTATGGAAAGAAGAGTCAAAATGCTACAACTTTCATGTCGGCTGCAGAAGTTGAATTGATCATTTACATTATCAAAAACGTGCTGCAAATGGATACACGAGTTATTGGCTTAAAATTATTGAAGATTGATGTCATCCATGACATATGTCCATTCATTGCCTATATAAGGAGACACTTAGGACGTTTTTAAGAAGAGAGAATTCTCTCTTCTTTTATTCTCATTAACATGTATTGTAATTTAGGCTAGAGTTCCTAGCAAGGCTAAGAGATGAACTTTTATGTGTAGTAAATCTACTTCCATGCTTTGATTCAGTGTCAAGAGCTATAAATGTTGTAAGTTTAGTTTTGATTAAACTCTTATCTATTTTATTTTCTATAATCCAGAGGTTATAATTCTCATATCTCATATATGTTCAGTCATGCTTTTCTTATGTGATTCATGTTGGTTTATAATTGTTACTGGTTACATTGTTTTATATGTTAATCTTTTACTGCAGTATTGTCAATTTGATATATTGTCGATCTTGGATAACATGTAAGGGCAATAAATGTTTGATATTCAAGTTAATCTTTTACTGCAATATTGTCGATCTTAGATAACTTGTATAAATAACATGATATGTGTTAATGCTTGTAAAGAGTTTAACTAAATCAAATACATGTGTTATCAAATGTGCTATATATTACATACCTTCCGATTGATTGTTTGGGATGTGAAACTTTCAGTTGAGTTATAAATATCGAATTAAAGTATAGAGTAGATTTATAAAGCATAATTATGATTCTCAAAGCCTTGCTTAAATCATCATAAGATATTTTCCTCAATTCATAGACAATTCTATCTCATCCGTTTAAATTAATTAACCCTTTGCTACTGCTTTAATATTTTACTTCACTAACCTATTTTGCCAAGAGCTTCCTCGTGGGATCGACACCTCAATCTATACTGCGATAGCCGCGTTATATTTTGAGCGTAAACAAAAGTTTGGCGCCGTTGCCGGGGAAGCACACTAAGCGAAAGTCGGTTGCGATTATAAATACTAAAGTGGTAACTTTGTATATTTTCTTTTCTTTGTAAACTCTTAGTTTTATTTCCTTTGTTGTAATTTATTTATTATTCATGGTTGGTTCTACCACCTAATTTATTTTGATTTCTTTTGTTATATTTTATATTATCTTAATGGCTGGTTTTACCGCCTAACTTTGTTCACTTTCTTTTATTTATTTATTGTACTTTATTTCTTTAGTTAATTTGTTGTATTTTCTTTTTATTTTGTGGCCGGTTCTACCGCCTAACTTTGTTTCTTTATTTTTTTTTATTGTACTTTATTTATTTAATTCACTTTTTTTATTGCACGTTATTTTCATTTTCTTTTACGTATTTATTGCACTTTATTTACTTTAGTTAACATGTTGTATTTTCTTTTTATGGCCAGTTCTACCGCCTAACCTTTTATTTATTTACTTATTGTATTTTCTTTTTATTATTTATTTATTGTACTTTTTTTTTGTACTTTATAGTCTTTTGTTTAGTTATTGTATTTATATTTCATGATTGGTCTTACCACCTAACTCATTTCTATTTATTGTTGTATTTATTCCACTTCTTAATTTTTCTTAAGCATTTCTTTCCTTAAAAAAAAATAATAAAAAATAAAAATAAATAAATAAATAAATAAAAAATAATATTGTTGTTAGGATGTATGCATCGATTTAGAGACAAACGAGGAAGATTTGTGAGAGAACTAGAACTAGAACTAGAACCACCCCATAATTTATAAGTGAAGAGAATTCACCTTCTAGTTCATCTTGTAATTCTAACACAATGAGCCAACACAAAGAAAACCCCGTTAGAACTCTAAAAGATTACTTGCATCCTACTCGCACAGCCACACCATCATGCATTATATTTCCACCTAACACACCCCATTCGGATTTTAAACCTGGAATGATACAACTTCTTCCCACTTTTCATGGTCTAGATATTGAAAATCCTTATGTACATGTTAGGGAATTTGAAGAGGTAATTGCCACCTTCCATAGCCAACCTGAGGCCATAGACACTGTTAGACTTAAATTTTTCCTTTTTCTTTGAAAGACAAAGTAAAGAGTTGGCTATACTCTTTGAGGCCGAGGTCTATAGGAACTTGGGCAGAAATGACCCAAGCATTTTTCAATAAATACTTCCCACAACACAAAACTAATGGCCTGAAAAGACAAATTTCTTCCTTCTCCCAAAAAGACAGTGAAACATTATATCAAGCATGGGAAAGGTTTAAAGAGTTGTTAAATCTGTGCCCTCACCATGGGTATGAAAATTGGCGCTTGGTTAGTTATTTCTATGAGGGACTCACAATTAGAGAGCGCCAATTTGTTGAGATGATGTGTAATGGAGAGTTCCTTCACAAAGATCCTGAGGAAGCCATAGAATTCCTTAATGACTTAACCGAAAAAGCCCATACATGAACTAGACCTAGCATTACTGAAAGCACAAATAGGTCATGACCCAATGGAGTTTTCCATCTTAGGGAAGAGGATAACCTCAAAGCCCAATTAGAGGTCTTAACCAGGGAGTTAGAGGCCTTGAAAACCAAAGATAGAAGGGTCACCCACACGGTTGCTAGAGTTGAGTCACACGATGTCTATTTTGTCTGTGGAGGAGCGGAACACTTAGCTCAGGATTGTCCCACGTATAGTGAGATGAGAAGGATATATGAGGAACAATGTAATGCCCTAGGGATGTACAAGAAGCCTTATTCACCCTACTCTGAAACATATAATCCTAGCTGGAGAAACCACCCAAATTTCAGTTGGAAATCTGACCAACAAGCCAACAACCAATGGAAACAAGAACAATAAGCACCCAAGTCTTATGTTGCACCTCAATATAATGCACGACCAACTAGGAGTTCTTTAGAGGATACATTACAAGCATTTATGGAGGCACAAAGTAAGACTAATCAAAAATTTGAAACAATTCTTGCACAGGTGGTGGACGAAAACAAAGAAATCAAGAGTCAAATCACAAAATTGACCAGTGCCTTAACTGTACAAGATCGAGGTAAGTTTCCATCTCAACCTCAATCCAATCCGAAAGGACAATTCATGGCACAAGCTTCTACTTCTGATGTTCAAAATCTCAAAGAAGTCAATGTCATTACTACTCGAAGTGGTAAGATTGTAAGTGAGCCTACTCCTGAAATTAACACATCTATGAGTAGTAAAGACGCCCCCCTTGAAAAAGAGGCCACAATGGAAAAAGAGCCCGAAAGTAAGTTTTCAATCCCAGTGCCTTTTCCTTAAGCTCTTCGACCGGTTGGGAAAAATTCAAAAATTCAAGGTGAGATTTTGGAACATTTGAAACAAGTTAAAATTAACCTTCCCTTGTTAAATTTGATTAAGCGGGTTCCAACTTATGCCAAAGTCATCAAGGATTTATGCACTATCAAAAGAAAACACCATGTGAAGAAAACTGCATTTTTGGCAGAACAAGTAAGTGCAGTGATTGAACAAAAGACACCACCCAAGTATAAAGACCCAGGATGTCCCACAATCTCCTGCCAAATTGGGACACATGAGTTTGGTCAAGCTTTATTAGACTTAGGAGCAAGTGTAAATTTAATGCCTTATTCTATTTACTTGCAGTTAGGACTTGGTGAGATTAAACCAACATCTGTAGTCCTACAATTAGCTGACCGATCAATCAAGAAACCACGGGGAATAGTAGAAGATGTTTTGTTGCAAATTGATAAATTTTACTACCCTATTGATTTTCTTGTTTTAGATACTCATTCTGTTGTTAACATGGAGTCAAAAATCCCTCTTATTTTGGGGAGACCTTTTCTTGCCACTGCTAATGTTCTTATTAATTGCAAAAATGGTCTAATGAAATTATCTTTTGGGAATATGACTCTTAAGGTGAACATTTTTCATATTGATAAGCAATCACGAGAAGAAGACGAATGCTATCATTCATATATGATAGACACACTTGGAGCGGAGGAAGCTTATAAAAATTATGGCTCTAATTCTTTAGAAAATCTCTTTGATTTTGATATTGAAGAATTGTATTATCTTGATGAAACAACTGATATGTTTAGTATTTTTGACTCAAAGGATAAAGGGATTCGATTTTGGAAACTAGGCATTGAAAAGTTGCCATGTGAGAGGGAGAAACCAAAATCATCAAAACTCGAGACACCACGTGTCATCATTGGTGACCAAGGAACACATTTCAGTTCTAGAAAACCTCATAAAGCTTATTGGGCTGTCAAAGCCCTTAACTTTGATTTGAATGCTGCAGGTCTCCAGAGAAAGTTACAATTGTTAGAAATAGAAGAGCTACGAAATGACGCATATGACAACTCCAGTATCTACAAAGCTAAAATGAAAGTAGCTTATGATAAACAGATCTCAAGGAAACACTTTGAGCCAAATCAACGGGTCTATCTTTATGATTCTCAATTGCATTTACACCCTGAAAAGTTGAGATCTCGATGGACTGGTCCATTTATAGTAAGACATGTTTTTCCTAATGGTGCTGTTGAAATAGAAGACCCCATTGATGGACGGACTTTCAAAGTGAATGGACAGTGGCTAAAAAGCTACGTGGAAAAGGTAAAGGACTCTATGTACCTAGGCGAGATCCCTCTTGTGGATCCTGTCTATCATGATTGATCAGGTTCAGTCTATCTGTACCATATTTTATATTTTGTCTATATTTTATCTTTTGACTTTCTATTTTTTCTTTTATTTTCTTGCACATTTTATTTTACTTTATTTTCTTCTTTTTATTTTTTCTTCAGTGTGATTTTATTTCCCGGTCAAGTGGCGGATACGGTATTCCGTGACTATTAAAGTCGGTTTCTCAGTTCCCTAAAAACTGTCCCTCAAACTGTGCATTCATCTCTTTTCTTTCTTTCAAAATGGATCGCATTCTTGCCAACCTTAAAAAATGTTTTCCTTCATTTCCTCAAAATGCTCTACTTAAGATTTACAAAGCACGGTGTGAAAGACTCAGGCTATTGATGTTGGGTAATATCCCTGTGGACCTTCGTTGGTTAATTGAAGCTAAGGTTCGGTTGTCTGGTGAGTTTGAAAATGATTTTGTTTCTCATATGCTTGGTCTTGGAAGAAGCTCTTATGCCAAAAGGCGACGAGCAAAAAGGTTACAAGTCTGTCATAAATGTGCTCGATGGAATTGTAATCGGAGTTGTCGTTCTTTAGGATTCGTATCTAGAAATCGAGAAGACAAAATTCAGTTCATTAAGAATGGACTGAGTAAGGAGTCTTTGGATGATATCCTATTGACTCTTGAGACGCATCCCTGTAGGCTCGTGCAACGTGAACTTCTCGATTTATGGAACAAATTCAAAAATGAACATCAACGGTATAGTCTCGAGAATCTGACTCTAAAAGACCCTGTTTGCCAATTTATAAGAAAATTGGATGGGAAGCCTATCCCCGACTCATAGAGGGCGTTTAAGCCGTTACTGGACGTAAAACCAGAGGAAGATATGAGCCACAATCACAACTACTTGTAAATACATGTGTTTTAATTTCAAACTTTATTTTATGAATAGTAGGGCTACTCATGTAGATGTCTTAAATTCAAATCTTTTTGTTCAATAATGCATGTGGGTCATTATGTTTAAATTTTTTGTGTTTTATTTTTAACTCTCTTTTGACAAACTGTCGGGTTACCATAATCATTGTTATCATTTAGTACTCTATAAATACAGCACCTCAGTTTCTTCATTTTCATATATTGAGATAAAGGTGAGAGTAGATATGGAGGAAACCCAAGTTCGACAATTTCGAAATATATGTGTATTTTGTGGATCTAGTCCTAGGGAGAGTAAAGTGTTCGTAGAAGCAGCAAACAATCTAGGAAAAACATTAGCTGTAAGAAAAATTCATTTGATTTATGGAGGAGGTAGCCTTGGGCTAATGGGGTGTGTGTCAACAGCTGCACATTTAGGAGGAAGTCAAGTTTTAGGTATTATTCCTACAGCTTTGGCCGTGGGAAATCTGACCGGGAAAACAATAGGGGAAGAATTACGAGTCTCATCCATGCATGAACGTATAGCCAGAATGCTTTGCAATGTAGACGCTTTTATTGCTTTACCAGGTGGTTTTGGTACCTTGGAAGAAATTTTTCAAATTGTCTCTTGGGCCCAACTGAATATCCACCGAAAACCCATAGGTTTGTTGAATGTTAATAACTATTTTGATTGCTTACTTTGTTTTCTTGATCAAGCTGTGGAACAGAATTTTATTTCACATTCGGTGCGACAGATCCTGGTTTCTGCTACTGAGGCGGATGAATTGATTAACAAATTACAGGCAGTTACCTACGAACCTGACCCAGCAATAACTCGGATCGATTGGTCAGTGGGCCTTAACAAGCGAAAATTGGATCTGACACTTCGTTTGTAAATTTTTCTTTTTATTTATTTATTTATCAGTACCATCATTTTAGTTTATATTTGCTTAAGTGTCTCTCAGGTTTGTTTCTTTCAAATAACTGGCGTTTTAGGTAATGTCTTCTATACTTTATCTCTTTCTATTTAAACATTGAGGACAATGTTTCATCTGGTTTGGGGGGAGGATAGTAGACATACGTTGCATTTTGCAAAAAAAAAATAATAAAAAAATTTTGTGGTCCGACATTTGATTAAAATGGCAGAGTAAAGAGTTCATTCTTGAACTCTTGAGACGCATTCTAGGTCAAATTAGAATGGCAGAGTAAGGAGTTTTAGTACTAACTTTTGAAATGCATTTTAACTAACTTTTTGTTATTTTGTTTTATATTTCATGCATTATCGTTTACTGCTTGTAGTCTTGGTAATTCTTGTATAAAGGAATTTGCTTTTCTGCCTAAGTATGATTTCAGAATTGTTTAGGTTGAGTCACTGTTTCTATCTAGGTTACTAAAGAATGACTTCCAAAATATTTTTGAGCACAATGCTAAGCCTTGTGGTAAGATGGATGATTCAATTTATATAGCCAAGAGAATTCCCATGTTTAAGTATATATTTTTCTAATCTCACATATCTTTTGTGAGTAAGTGAAAAGGTTGAGAAAACAGCTTATGAACCTTCATTGATCCTTTGAATTGGTTAATTTTTGTTTAGAATGATATTATTTGAATTAAGGGATAAGTTGGTTACATTTGTGCATAATATAATTTGGTGAGAAACCTTTGTAATGCTTCCTTGTATTCTTCAAAAAAATAAAAAAATAAAAGAGAAACAAAAAAAAAACACAAAAATACCAGAAACAAAAAAATAATAAGCAATTGAGTTTAATAAAGTCTTCATTCAATTTTAGAAGACAAATATCTTGTAAAACAGTTTTCTCACCAAGTTATAATTGTATTATTCTCACAAGCCAATTAAAGTTCTAAAGTTGGCGTATGATATGAATAATTAATTTTTAAACAAATAATTTTCCTATCTTTGGATCAATGTTAGTTTATATGTCTGTCCTTAAAATTGACTTTTTCTTGAGTGCTTAACTGTTTTCCAACTCCATAAGAGAAGTCCTAACCTTTTAAACAGTCATACACCTGTGAGGATATGGAGTTGAGGCTTTTACTTGGAGAAATTCTCAAGGTTATATCTATTGTGGTTTGTGGTTAGATGGTTATGGATTAGTTCACACACACACAAATTATGGAAGTTGTAATTGAAAAAACCATGATAGCAACAGTGATCTCGAACTGACGTTTTGATTGAAATGCTTAGGTAGTTTTGCATATTCTATTTACGCTTGAATTGCTAGAGACTAGCAATAAGCTGGTTGGGGGCTGTGATGAACACATGAAAATACATGTTGTTAGGAGATTCAATCACCATTTAATGTCACTAATTTTAGTATTTTCTGTATTTTTAGCTTGAAATAAAGTGTTCTCCTTAAATTGTGATTAATGAATGTTATTTGGACAGGTTTAGGTAAATTGGACATAAATCTCAATGTAGAAATCGAAATGAAGAAATTCTTAAACCTCGTGCAACATGACTCAATCTTACACAAATTTGAAGAATAGTGGAAAAGCCAAATCTAACATGTTATGGGCCAAAAATTGAGATACAACAGAATCGAACTACAACTCTTACCCAGCTTGACCCAACTCACGTATTTAGACCGTATCTCACAAAATACGTACTCAATTGGTATAATTCTTGAAGCTGTGAATTTCTGACTTAACTATCAACAACTCGTATTTTTATGGTAAAGTCCAAATCAGCCGTTATCATGGACCAAATCGCATTGCAAGTGGGTAAAATGGTTGTTGGCCGAATTCTGATGTATCTTTGGAATTTTGCTCATATCTCATTGGATACTCATCCAATTTGCATGAAATCAGTGCCTATGGAAAGAATAGTCAAAATGCTACAACTTTTATGTCGGCTTCAGAAGTTGAATTGATCATTTACATTATCAAAAACATGTTGCAAATGGATACATGAGTTATTGGCTTAAAATTATTGAAGATTGATGTCATCCATGACATATGTCCATTCATTGCCTATATAAGGAGACACTTAGGACGTTTTTAAGAAGAGAGAATTCTCTCTTCTTTTATTCTCATTAACATGTATTGTAATTTAAGCTAGAGTTCCTAGCAAGGCTAAGAGATGAACTTTTATGTGTAGTAAATCTACTTCCATGCTTTGATTCAGTGTCAAGAGCTATAAATGTTGTAAGTTTAGTTTTGATTAAACTCTTATCTATTTTATTTTCTATAATCCAGAGGTTATAATTCTCATGTCTCATATATGTTCAGTCATGCTTTTCTTATGTGATTCATGTTGGTTTATAATTGTTACTGGTTACATTGTTTTATATGTTAATCTTTTACTGCAGTATTGTCAATTTGATATATTGTCGATCTTGGATAACATGTAAGGGCAATAAATATTTGATATTCAAGTTAATTTTTTACTGCAATATTGTCGATCTTAGATAACTTGTATAAATAACATGATGTGTGTTAATGCTTGTAAAGAATTTAACTAAATCAAATACATGTGTTATCAAATGTGCTATATATTACATACCTTCCGATTGATTGTTTGGGATGTGAAACTTTCAGTTGAGTTATAAATATCGAATCAAAGCATAGAGTAGATTTATAAAGCATAATTGTGATTCTCAAAGCCTTGCTTAAATCATCATAAGATATTTTCCTCAATTCATAGACAATTCTATCTCATCCGTTTAAATTAATTAACCCTTTGCTACTGCTTTAATATTTTACTTTACTAACCTATTTTGCCAAGAGCTTCCTCGTGAGATCGACACCTCAATCTATACTGCGATAGCCGCATTATATTTTGAGCGTAAACAAGCATACTCATAAAAAATAAACCGATCATGATAATTTTAAAATCTCTTCTAGTTGGTTCAAAACATACATACAAATACATATGCCAATAATTAGTATGCAGAAAGCAAAAAAGGGTGCTACTTAGCACATTTATATTTACAAAATGATCTTTAGATTTGGCCCACCAATTAGCAATTGGAGAATTAAAAGCTGGCGTACCGAAACCTGCACTTGGGAAGGGGGTTTAGAAAAAATATAACACAAAACGAGTAAGCTAAAGGAGCTCAGTGACTGCATTTAAGATTTCAAATAAAAATAACACTAGGTATACATATTAAATTCTAAAAGACATGCATAAATCATGCTTTTAAACTGGTATAAAGCTGTAAAACGATTTCTAATATCATATTCCGATAAAATCTTGCTGAGCAGGTTTTACTTACATCTTCGGAAAATAATATCTAAAATCATTACAATATAATAACTAGCATGTGCATATAAATGCATAATATGCAATCGATAGTTCGAAAACTATTAAAGCCCTCGCTTAGGCATTTTTTTTCTAAATTGTACCAATGGTAACCTAAAGCCCTATACTCATATAGCGACTCAACTAGCACTGCACACGTGAGTAGGTCATGGGGCACCTGAACTAGCAGCACCCACAATGACATCTCAAGACATCTCACTGGGTATGCAGTAGAATCTTACATCGCATACATCGAGACAATACCCTGTATATATAGAGCGACTCACATGACTTGACATCCCAACTTTTCAGAGTTAATGACATACCCCAAAACCTGCCCATGTGTACGAGATATACCGGCTAAGTCTAATACAATCACCACCACTACAATCTGAGGGTACCGATGGTATTTGAAACTGATGTAGTAATTTTAAAACTGTTTCTTAAACCGAACATATAAATGCATATCTATGGATATATATCAAAATAAGCAATAAGGTCTATGCATTAAAAGCTCTTAAAACATACAATTTCATTATGCAAAAACATAATAAACAAAATAACGGGTTTTCACTCACAACAGCTCTAAGTTCAATTTCACTCTGGATTTCTACTCCCGTTACCGGTCTCAGTTTTCTTCACCTGCACGCCATAAATGACATGTAGAACCAAATCGAATGCTAGAACCTCATTTAAATACTAAATGCCCTAATCAGCATAAAAGTCCAGATAGATACTACTTTATGATTTCCATTTACAGAGCCATTCAATCTTGTCTAATTTACCATTCGACACCCTGAAAATTTCTTAATACCTATAATTTCGGTTGGACATAATTGCCCTTTACCTTTTCAAAATGGATAATTATGTCCCATTTTCTTCATTTTTTATTTTTCCATCAACCATATACATTCAATTTACAAAAAGCACCATTTATACACAACAATTCAACCGAAACACAACTCAATCCCTAACTTCCCTAAAGTGGCATAATTTCACCCTATGTTCCAACATATTTCTTTTCTCAAATTCTTGTTCCTATTACATCAAAATCAAGCCAATTTCATTCTAATGTCCTAACTATAACTAATTGAAGTCTATACATCTAAATCACCCAAAACCCTAATTCTTACCTTGTCAATTTCTTCACATTGATGACTCCTTCAAGCTTTACACTAGAATTCAACTCAATCTAAACCAAGAATACACACAAGAACATCAATTGAAACAATCTTAAAAGTTCACATATTAATCTCACAAAACAATGCTTTTCTTACCTCTTTTTCTTAAACTTTCACTAATGGAGGCTTCAATTGAGCTTAGGGACTTATGCTTGACCTTCTTATAGCTTCGTTAAGCATAAAATATTATGAAGAAAAAAAATTGAAATGTCACTATAGTAGCACCACCCTTCTTGCACGAATTTTGCTCTCTTGTGCTCTAAGTGTTTAACTTTACTCTTTTGAAATTTCTACACACTTTTACCATATATATATAGTGCTCTCTCAAAAGATCAATTTTCCCCTCAACTAACTCAAAATTTCTAAATTATCATTAGTTGAAAACTAAGTATGTAATTGGTTCCTTTGTAATTATCTAGTTAGAATAGTCCAAGGAACTAACTAGAATACCCAACTTGGCAATTCATGAGATTGTTTCTAATTGGTCCATTCTCTAATATGTGGATTGTGTTCCTCAACAAATGCTTGTTTGATACATAACCCTTAAATGAAAATTCATGTAGTAAATTAAAATTTCCTTTTCTAAGCCAATAAGAAAAAATTTCAAAAATATTTTAGGGTTATTTGATGCTCTGAACAAGTGTGAAATTACCAAATTAGGTCTAATATCTCTCACGCACACCATAAAAAAATATTTCTAATAGTGTTAGAATCAGGTAACCCTACGATGTCTTTATTGCTCTATACCGAAATCTAGGCACCAATACTACTAATAGGGATTAGATATTACAATTTCACCTCTCCTTAAAAAAAATTCGTTTTCAAAATTTAAAACGTACATGTCTCGAAAAGGTGGGGATATTGTACTCGTATTTGATCTTCACGTTCCCACGTGACTTCTTCTACTCCATGGTTCATCCATAACACCTTCACTAAGGGAATGCTTTTATTACGAAGCACTTGTTCTTTCCTGTTTAGGATTTGCATAGGCTTATCTTCGTAGGTCAAATTCTCGTTCAGTTCTACTAACTGTTTCTTTAGGATATGCAAAAGATTTGTTAAATACTTGCGAAGCATGAAAACGTGAAGCATGTCATGAATTCTAGCCAGATCTTTTGGTAAATTTAGGCGATATGCCACCTCTCTAACTCTTTCAACTATCTCATATGGCCCAATGTATCGGGGATTCAGCTTTTCTTGCTTCCCGAATCTTAGTACTCCATACTATGGCTATATCTTCAGAAAGACCTTATCACAAATCTGAATCTCCAAGTCTCTTCTCCTATTATCTGCATAACTCTTCTATCTATCACTAGCTATTTTTCAATCTCTGCTTGATAACTTGAATTTTTTCCGAAGTAATATGGACAACTTTTGGGCCGATCAGCTTCCTTTCACCTATTTCATCCCAACAAATTTGAGTTCTGCATTTCTTTCCATACAATGCTTCATATGGTGGCATCCCAATGCTAGTCTGTAGCTATTATTATAGGCAAACTCCATTAGCGACAGATGAGTATCCCAACTCTCCTTAAACTCCATAACACACGCTCTAAGCATATATTCGAGTGTCTGAATTGTCCATTCAGACTGATCATCTGTCTGTGGATGAAAGGCCATACTGAAACTTAATCTAGTGCCTAGAGCTTTCTGTAAACTGGGCTAAAATCGGGAAGTGAACCGTAGATCCCTGTCTGACATAATGGATACTAGAACACATGGAGTCGTACCACTTCATCTACGTATAACTGGGCCAATTTATCTAAAGAATAACTACTTCTAATGGGTAGAAAATTGGCAGATTTCATCAGTCTATCAACGATTACCCATATTGTGTTATTGCCTCTCTGACTGCGTGAAAGTCCAATCACGAAGTCCATCATTATTCTCTCCCATTTTTACTCTAGAATTGGAAGGGGTTGCAAGAGCCCTACAAGTTTCTGATGCTCAGCCTTTACTTGCTGGCAAGTTAGGCATCTCGAGATAATTTTGGCTATATCTTTCTTCATGCCCTTCCACCAATAGTGTTCTTTTAGTGTATGGTACATCTTTGCGCTCCCCAGATATATAGTATATGTAGAAGAATGAGCTTCTTCTATAATCTCTCTTCTTAATTCATTTACATTCGGAACACATAATCTCTGACCTGAGGTTACTACACCATCCTTGGTCATTGAAAAATCTTTTCGCTGCCGATACTCTATTTCACCCTTTAATTTAACTATCTGTGGATCTTGAGTCTGTAGTTTTCTGATCCGATCAACCAGTATCGGACGGACTTAAAATGTGGCTAATAGTGCTCCCGAATCTAACAATTCTAATTTTACACCCAAAGACCTCTATTCTATCAACATTGATAGATATGCGACCTTCAAGTGAGCTATTGAACCAATAGAATTTCTGCTGAGAGCATCTGTCACCACATTGGCTTTTTTAGAATAGTACTCTAGGGTGCACTCATAATCTTTAATAAACACCAGCCACTTTCTTTGCCTTATATTCAATTCTTTCTGAGTGAATAAGTACTACAGGCTCTTATGATCCGTAAAGATCTTGCAAGGAACCCATACAAATAATGCCTCCAAATTCTTAGAGCAAAAATTACTGCAACTAGTTCTAGGTCATGCATAGGATAATTCTATTCATGTTTCTTTAATTGTCTAGAAGTGTAGGCTATTACTTTTTTCTTCTACATCAACACATAACCTAGACCCTGCCTGGAAGCATTATAATATGTAGTAAATCTGTCCTTCTCAGACGAAAGTGTGAGCACTGGGGCCAAAGTTAACCTTTGCATTAGATCTTTGAAACTCTACTGGCACGCTTTGACCATATAAACTTCTCTTCTTTCTGAGTTAGTTTAGTCAGAGGATAGGCTATCCTTGAAAATCCCTTTATAAACTTCCTATAATACTCAGCTAAACCCAAGAAACTATAGACCTCTGTCAAATTTGTAGGCGATCTCCAATTCACTATAGCTTCAATCTTCTGAGGATCTACTGCTACCCCTTCTACAGAGATTACATGCTCCAAAAATGCAACCCGATCTAGTCAGAACTGACATTTACTGAGTTTGGCATACAGCCAATGCTCTCTTAAGGTTTGCAAAGCAATCCTCAGATGTTCTGCATGCTCTTCCTCACTGCTTGAATAAACCTATATATCATCAATAAATACTATCACAAATCGATTTAAATATGATCGAAAAACTCTGTTCATAAGAGCCACAAAAGCGGCTGGGGCATTAGTCAACCCAAAAGGCATAATTAAGAATTCATAATGCTCATATCGGGTCCTAAAGGCCATCTTGGGAACATCTTCCTTCCGAATTTTCAATTGATGATAGTCTGACCTCAGATCTATCTTAAAAAATGCTCTGGCCCCCTGTAGCTGATCAAACAAATCATTAATTCTCGAAAGTGGATATTGATTACGCACCGTTACTTTATTTAGTTCCCTGTAATCAATGCATAATATCATACTTTCTTCTTCCTTCTTTACAAACAAAATCGGTGCCCCCCAAGGAGAAGTACTCGATCTGATAAACCCCTTATGCACTAACTCTTCTAGCTGGACCTTCAGTTCTTTCAATTCTGAAAGAGTCATTCTGTAGAGTGCTTTGAAAATTAGTTGCGTTCCAGGGGCTACTTCTATTTTAAACTTTATCTCTCTATCTAGAGGCAAGGCCGGAAGATACTCTGAGAATACATCTGGAAACTTTCTAACCACTGAGATATTCTCAAATTTCGTTGTACCATCTCTTATGTCTATGGCACAGACTAAGTACCCTCTGACACAACTTTCAAAGCATCTTTCTCCCTTTATTATTGACACTATACTGGCGGGAAGTAATTTTTGCACTCCATAGAAAATGACTTCCATTCCCCCTCAGCTACATAATTTGACTTCTTTTCGAAAATAATCCACTGAGGTCCAATATTTAGACAACCAGTCCATCCCTAAAATCACATCAAACTCATTGATGGCTAGCAAAATCAAATCTGTTATAAACTCTTAGCTCTCAATACTGATTTTAATAACCCTATACACCATTTCTGCTACAATAAAGTCTCCTGTAGAAAGAGACACTACTACTGCACAATCTAATAATTGGGGCACTATACTAGCTTTTGCAATAAACTCCATAGAAATAAAAGCATGGGTCACGCCAAGATCTATCAGTATATAAGCATCTCAATCAAAAATTGACATCGTACCTATGACAACCTTTGGGGCTACATCCGCATCTTGCTAGGTCACTACAAATACCCTAGCCTAAGTATGAGGTCTGCCTTATGGTCCTCCAAAACATCCTCCTCGACCAGCTCCTGTATTAGGCTGGCTCGAGCCATTCGGCCTTCTGAATTAGGGATTGCCTCGAATCTTCCTCGGCCACCACTAGTTTATCCCGGAGCTGATGGACTATCATCTGGCCTACTGCTATATTTATAACATTCGGGAAATATCTCATGTAGTAGCCCTCTTAACTATATTTATAACAATCGATAGTCTCCTTCCTACAATCTCCTGGATGGGTTTTGCCACATTTATTACTCACCGAAAAATTCTTTCAACTCTCTTTAGTGCTTCAGAATTCGGCTGATGGTTGCTTAACGGAAGCTTGGTTGGATTGAGCTCATTGGCTTGGTTTTTGACTACTAGACCATATAGATCTCTCCTTTATTCGTGTGAATTTACTAGGTCCTCCTTAAGAACCACATGACCAACTTCTTTTCTGGCTCTGCTGTTTCGGTTTAGGGATGAAAATCATGCTTCTTTTAACTCGAATTGTAACTTCCACCAATGCTCTATACTGAGTGTGGGCTGCCAATACCATGTACGCCCTAATCTGAGGATTGAGATCCACTATAAACCTATTAGCCTTCTGCTCTTCATTATCAGCTATAAAGGGAACGGCATGGAAGAGCTCTGAAAACTTCTTCTCATACTCTGCCACCGTGAGCCTCATGGGCACAATTACAAATCCACAAAAAATTTATTGGTTTGTTAAATGTTAATGGTTTTTATAACAGTTTGTTATCTTTTCTTAACTATGCAGTGAAAAAATAATTCATTCAACTTCTAGCACAACGCATTCTTATTTTTACCCCAACTGTTGATTAACTGATTGATCAATTATAGTATTTTATCCATCTGTCTAATCCAACATTGTATCAGCTAGATTGGTCTACTCATGAAAGTGAAAAAAGGGCAAAATAATTTTAAACCTCAGTTTGTAGCCTCTACAGTTATTTTGTTGTTGCCATTGTAGTTGTTGTTGTTTTTCTTTTTTTTTAGCAAGATTTCTATTTCAATAAAAATTGTTTCAATTGATGTCTTTAATACTCTACTTCTCTATATTTTGACATTGAGAAAACTATCTCAATTTGCTCTATAACATGCAAATTATCATTATAAGATGTTGTGCATCATTCTTGCTAAGCATATTAGTCACAACTTAAAAAAAATCTTAAATGGTAACATTAAGATCCATAAAAGTACCATTATCTATAATATAAAGAATCTTAATAGCTCTTAGATAATGTGTTATCTTTTCAAAATCATACAAAAATTAAGCAATATGTCAAATATTTACATAACAAAACTACAAATACAATCCTAAGGATTTTGCATCTGTTCGATTCCCTTGACTTGACACCTAAAAGTCTATAGAATCATATCTTAACTCTGACACCACTAAAAGCTGTCACACCCCAGACCCAAATGATCTGACACACGACATAACTTACACTCATTCAATAATGTGCACTCATAATTAATATTGCATAAAATTTTAAACTTAAATTCAACATAGAAATCTTTAGCAAGTTAATAGTAAGTTCAACATAAAATTTCACTCATTATCATAATTGGTAAAACATAAACCAAATACAACCACACTTAATAAAATAATACATAAGTATTTATTTAATAGGGACAAATCAAATATTTTAAACCACATGTCCACAAATGAAATACTCAACAACCTAGTAACTTAAGAAACCTAAGGGACAGTAGAAGCCTTGCTAAATTTACTAAGCACACATGTACCTTATTTATTTGAAATCACCATAAACTATAATAAGTATAAAACTCAGTAAGCATACTAGTTTTTCATATATCAAAATACAAATACATATATATACACAATGCATATGTATGATATGCCGTGATAAATTAAAATTATAATCTTATCAAATAACATGTCAGGTAAGCGCTTACACATTCTTATAAAACATATAATAGGAATACCATCACTCAACCACTACTTAGTAGGACTTCCATATCACATATCATATAATGAGCCAAATGTCACTCGTATGCAATATACTGTATGAAAGAAATAGTACAAGTGATGTTTAAATTACACATATATAATGTTCATGCCCGAAGGTAAGAGCAAAACTCTCACCCTAATCATTAGTGAGTCATCTCACATGTACCAATACACCAATGCACCAATACGCCACCACACAAATGTGATGACTCACTATTCTTTTAAGTACCAATAGGATCCTCCCTATATACAGAACACATAACATATACCAATCCTGAAGAAAAGGCCACACATAAAGGCTCCACAAATTATATAAGATGCCTACTAAGTCAATAGTGAGTTCAAGCATCCTCAAAATAAAAAATATTTCTCATGGATATATTACACTTCAAAAGCTTTCTTTATTAAACATATTTCATTTTGAAAGCTCACTTTCAAAAACACATATATGTCATGTATGTCCATGCTCACATTCATAAATATATATCTTTCATATTTCATATCAAAATATACTTTGACATAATATAACCATAAACATATTTCTAAGCACATTTACAAAATCATACATAAATAATTACTATGTTTATTGTGATTTCAGTCAAAGTCTAGTATACTTACCTCTTAGCACTTTCGAGTACAAGGCTAATTCTCCTTAACCTATCAATGGAGATTAATCATTTCATAAGCCTCAAAATTTATACAAAATACTTTAAATGGCTTACAAAATTACACATATTGCACTTATGACATCGAATTAGTCTAATTACTTTGTTTCTTAAAACCTGTCATTCTGACCACTTACACTTAACAAAATTTTCATATACAACAAATAATATCCAGTTGCTCTAAAATTAAAATATATCTTTTTTAAATCATATATCCTCCTTATGTATGAATATTATATCATAATTCTTACACAATCCATTTTATAAATACCATCAAATCCAAAC
Organism: Ailanthus altissimus; assembly: GCA_946807835.1. Lineage (NCBI taxonomy): Eukaryota > Viridiplantae > Streptophyta > Magnoliopsida > Sapindales > Simaroubaceae > Ailanthus > Ailanthus altissimus. The sequence continues at coordinate 12,756,971 of OX327712.1, read as the reverse complement.
TATTATCTTGGCAGGATCAAGATATTTACAGAACAGTATTTTGTCCCCCAATGTTATAAAATCATATACTATCTCAAAAATGATAAAACTACCACAGGATTACTCTTGAGACATATCTCAATTCATCATAAATATTTTACTTCAAAATCCTTGCCAAAAGTATTTTAAAGCTATTTTATTCCATAGCTTTAAAAATCTGTTAATCAAATACTGCAATGAATTGATACACTTTAGAAAATCATAACAATTTAACCACATTGATCTAAATTCTCAATTCTGAGTATATCATATTAGACATATAAATTTATCATATTTTATAAAATTGTAATTTTTAAAGATCATTTTGCAGATCAAAAATTATTTGTTACTTTAACATACCGTTAACATAGAAAATTTCTAGAATTTCAGAGTTAGTTTTGTAAATTCATTAAAAATTCGATTTCTAAAATTTTCAATCGATTTAAAGTCTCAGATGATTTTAGACATGTCTAGTTTTATATTTCCAAAATATAAAACCAGAATCAAAGTACAAGAATTTATAAAATTCTCATATCAAGAGACTATCAAGTAAATTTTGTACAAATATATCATGATTTATCAAGTTATCTACATAATCATCATTAATTCTCAATATTTCTTAAAAAATTCACATCAAATCCTCAATTGTACATATTTTCAGAAATCAAAACTTGAGGAAATTAACTTAATTAACACCAGTAAATTAAGAAATAATAATGATATACTTCTTAAAACTTAAATTTTTAATTTTTTTTCTTCTCTTTCTCTCTCTAAAGGGTAGCTCGACCAAAAAATGAGTAAATTAGGGTTTAAAATGTGTATTTTTATATTAAGATGCTAACTTTTAATATTTACAAATTAACTCTTAAAACTTTTAAAGTATTATAATTTGGTCCCTAAAATAAATCTAAAGTCTTGCAAATAAATCCAATACTAATAGTATATCTTAATCTATACAAATAATACTAATAACAATACATAAATTAAGTATCATCCATATACAAATAAAATATGAATAGTATACATATATATAAATATTTATTCTTTTCGGTGTTGGATAAGTGGTTACTACACTAAGAGTAAAAGCATAAGGGCTTAAGTTCAAAGTGGACAACATCATACTAATGTGGAGATATAGGTAATTCATCGGGCTCCTAACAAGTGGTATCAAAACCATGCCCCGAAGTTAATCATGTGAAAAAAATCCTTGGCGCTGAACGAGAAGGTGGTGAGCCTAGTGCATGCCCTTAGTTTGCAATGTATCTCGTGTTGTACTTTATGGACAGGCGTTGTTATGCTTCGGACTTCATATAAGACGTGCGCCTACAACGCAGTGAAGATGAGTGGCAATAAGGAGTTGACCTAATGGAGTGGGTCTCGAGGTAAGCGGTATTTTGGCACTTCATATAAAGCGTACACCGACAACGCGGTGAAGATAAGTAGAAGATGAGTTCGAATAACAGATCGAGGTCTTCTAGTGTGGAAGAGAGGCGAATAGGATATCATTTGAGGGGAGGCTCAGTGGTGGAGAAATCCTCGGTGCTGAACGAGAAGGTGGTGAGCTTGGTGCATGCCTCTAGTTTATGATGGATCAGTGTTGTGCTCTATGGATAGACATTGTTGTACTTCAAGCTTCACGTAAGGTGTGTGCCCATAATGTAGTGAAGATGAGTAGTAATGAGGAGTTGACTTGATAGAATGAGCTCTTAAGGTAGGTGGTACTCTAACACTTCACGTAAGACGTACACCTAGAACGCAATAAAAATAAGTATAAAATGAGTATAAAAAAGATAGTGAAGTTTTCATGTGTAAAAGATAAATGGATAAGATATTATTTAAGGAGATGCTCAATGATCCTTTGTTCGAAGTAAGAGTTGTTAAGAAAGTAAATAAAAATTTTACATCGTAAAAAAATGAAAGAGAATTGTAAATATATAAAAAATAAATTATATTTTTATTAACATAAATCTTTTTGGGTGTAACCCGATAGCAAAACTTATATATAATTCGTAAGCTCTTTACAAAGAATGTATAAAGTATTAATTAAATAATAAAATAATATAAATTTTAAAATTTTTTAACACACTAATTTAAAATACAATATACAAATATTATCACTCTAATAAATTTTCTTATATTAAATTTTCAATTAACTAATCACATTCTCTTCCACTTTTTTTTTCCTTCGATAACAAGGAATCTCGTCGTGGATTCACTTTCCCAAAGCAACAAAATTCAAAAAGCTTATTTACGTCTTTAAGAAACTTCTTGAAGAAGGCGATATATAATTGACGTAAGCAACAAAATTCGAAAGCTTATTTAAGTCTTTAAGAAACTTCTTGAAGAAGGCGATATATAATTGACGTAAGCAACAAAATTCGAAAGCTTATTTAAGTCTTTAAGAAGCGATATATAATTGACGTAAGCAGTTCCTTTCCTTTTCCAGTTACGTGTATTTATAAGTCTGATAGTCAGCTAAGCTAAAACATGAAAGAGTTTCAAATACTTCGTGAGTAATATTTCTTTCTTTCTCACTTCTTATTGCTTGTTCAATTGATTATATTTTACTTCAGTTGCGTTTCTGGGTGAATGCTATTTTTACTCATTATGTGCTTTTGTTGAATGATTTTGACGTGTCTTTATGAAGTGGAAGAAATTATTAAATAAAATGTTACAAAGAAATAATTTCATTTACTTTCTTTCTGTCATTCTTTTATGATTCACATTCTTTGTTGCATGTTAAGGTTGCGGCCATTTCTTTTCTATACATATAATTTCTTTGGTAAGTTTTGAGTTTAAAGAAAGAACTAGTTTGTTTTAGGGTTATTGGACTGTTTCTTTCATTTTTTGTAGGAATTAAGTTCTTGTTTTGTAAGACAATGGCGCTTTATTTCGCGGAATTCTGTAAAAAGTGATTGTTTTTTTTATTGTGGTTTAAGGTAGTGAGAAGTATCTGTTTCCGTAATGTCTTACATTCCACCGCACAAGCGCCATTCCAAGGATCCACAAAGGCCATGTCCAACCCCGGAAGTGTTTGTTCCTCAATTCAATAGAAACTTAAACTTGGGATTGCCCAAACCGAATGCAGACAGGAGTGGGAAGATTGTGTATCCAGACAGCGCTGTGTATAGGTGGTTTGCTGCTGACTTCGATGATAATAATCCCTTTCCTTCTTCTGTCCATCTTGAGCCAATTTCAGTGGAATATGTTGAGCGGATATGGGGTGAAAAGCCCTCGGTTTTAGAGAATGATAATCCGGCTAAAGGTTAGGATTCTTCCTTTTTAGCATCACTCTAATATGTTCTTGTTCTTTATTTATAGTCTGGTTTTCAATTTTGTAGGATTAACCTTTTGCCTTCTGTTTGGTAGATAATGATGAAGTTAGAGGGAATATATCAACGAGCCCATGGGAATCTGTAGCCAAAATTGTATGGCCAGATTTATTGTCTTCTTATGTAACCGTCATGAAGGAAAAGGAGGAGAAGCGAACATTAGTTGCTAGACTTGGCAAAATTCTTTTTCAAGGGTATGTGATCTTGTTTTCATTTGATGTTATTGATTGAATGTTTCATGTCATATACTTTCTTTCTTTTATCTGTCTTTATGCTTGGAAATTGAAACCTCAAAAAATAATAATTTGCCTACTTATATCAAAATCTTACGGAAACCCTTTGTGGTTGAACAGAAATTGGCAGTAAAAATTGTGATGTTTGCCATTAATTCTAACCTTAGAAAGGAATGATTCTATGCTTTTGGTTCCTTCTTGGTTAACCAACAATTCAGTTAGTTGCACTGATGGAAGCTGTTGTGGCACCTAGAATATGGTTTGGTTTTCTCTAGGGACATGTCTGTGCTCCTCTTGGAAACAAATTTATCCATTACCCCTTGCACATTATTGCTTGATTACTGGGGTGTGGCTAAGTTTTGTTCTTTGACCTGTCATGTAGAATATTTCACTAGCGCCTAAAACGATCCTATTAACACATCGGTTTCTTACCGTAGAAATGATACTATGTGTACCATATATATCTTCTCTTCCATCTTCTTTGTATTTGTCTTCTATTTTTTGTAATGCGAAGTATATGGCAGTTAATAGTTGTAGTAAATGTGCCCTGAAGACGCAATAATTAAATTAATCTTCTTGTTGCAGGAGCAATTCACCGAGCTTAGAAAGTGCCAGAGAAGGACAGGTTACTGAAAGCATTTTGAGACAATTGAAGAGAATTTTCTCCCCAACCGTTTCTACTTCATACATGGAAAAAGTCATAAATGAAATTGCGCCAAAGATTGGAGTTGATTTTGAAGGGTACAAGGATATATACATTTTCAAGGTACTTCTGCTAAACTCCTCGACATTCAATGATGAACATTCTTTTACCTTTGACTCAATTAGCAATTGAATTCTAATTTTTTTTCCTTTTGTGTAGCTGTCTGACAGCGCAAGACCAAGTTCAAATATTTCATGCAAATGTCGTGTAAAAGAAGATAAAAATCTTGAGCTCTGTAAGGCAAGCTTGTGCTACTCACAAATATTGTTGATAGATAATGAAATCCTGTACATGTGTTGCCAATTCTTTTAACCTATTATAACACATGCATCGGTGCATTAAAATGGGATGATGTAAAAGAAGGTAAAAAGCTTGAGCTTTGTAAGGCAAGTTTGTGCTACTCGCAAATTTTGTTAATGGATAATGAAATTCAGTACAAGTGTTGCCATTTTTTTTAAACCTATTATAACACATGCATCAGTGCATTAAAAAGGGATGATGTAAAATGCTTTTGAAATTTGATAATCAGCGTTGTTCTGCACTCAAAGATGGTTGCTGAACTAAAGAAGATGAAATAAGACTTTTGCTAGTGCAAAAAATGCTAAAACAATTCTTGATGTTCTCTAATTAAATTGATAACAAATGGTTTTATGATGAAATTTTTTTAATGTAGATTATGATTAGGCTATAGAAATAGAAACAGTTTAGATGAAGAAAGAGAACATGGAGGACAAAAACCTTAGAATGCCAAGAAGACATTTTATTTAGAAGTCATTCATGGTAGTATCTCAATTGAATCTTGCCTTTAGAAGGCAAAATATTTCATGTTTTGAAATTATTTATACAGAACTTCTCTTACAAAAGTATGCTAAGTATACATCTAAGAAGAAATAGGCATACTATTCAACAAGGAAAGCTCTGATAACTAACTAATAAAAACTAAAAAATAATTTGTTTGACTAATCTCGTGATGTGAATGTCGAAACCATATAAGATAGCTGATGTTACCATGTAGTTACCAAGTACTTTTGATCAGGAACCATATTGAATTTTCCAATTTTTAGTAAGTTCTTTCAGTTTATAGCATTTAGATCATTACAATCTTCTTTATATGGTATTGTTTACATCCACAACTATTAACTACCTCATGGAGATATTTTTTTAATTTATCCATAAAGTTCCAAACTTTTGGTTGTGTGTGGAGGCTGATGCAGTGTATAAAACATATCCTTTTGTAGGTCAGACTAAAGCCAGTGCGTCACATGGATGAAGATATATCATGCCTTTATAAGAGCTTAGACCTAAGGCTCTCATTTTATACAAAGAGTATCTTAACTGCTCTCACTGTAAGTTAATCTGCAACATTGCATATGTTAGGTAGATAAGATACCTCTTGATTCTTCCATTTTTCCTTCTCATTTTATCTTGGTCATTTCTGATTGGGATCCTTTCCTTTATGAACACTGGAAATGATAAAATTATCAAGAAAGTGGAAGCAAGGAGAACTCTAACTAATAACTTTTTTCTTCTACCAAATAAGTTTACTGTCCAAGGGATGAGAAAAGATAAGTAGATGAGTTTTGATGAGAAAAAAAATTGCAATAGTCAAGCTTAAAACAGTTAAGACTTTAACTGTAAGTCACGCATGTCCCCTCCCCTGTTCATTTAGTATTGACATCAACAAGTCAGCAGTATCCTAATTTCTGAGATTTTTTCTTTAGACATCAGAAACTTTTTAGTAACAAAAATAAAAAAATAAAAGAAAAGAATTTAACCATCAGAAGAAAAAGTTTCTTCTTTTTTTTTTTTTCCTGTCTATCCATTATGAGTAATATTCATTTATATTTCTAACATGTACCATATTTTAGATCTTCTATCTATATTAAATTTTTCCTGAGAGTGGACTTTGAGATCAAAAATAATTTTATACCCTTTCCACAATGCAGTATAAGAGCTCCTATTTTAAAATTTGATTTGATTTTTATTATTTGAGTCGTCTTTGTTACTTATTTAGGTCCAGTTTATCTTTCCTAAAGTAGTTTATTGTTCATGTAGGTTTTGTGTTACTTTTAGTAATAATATTATTTTATTTCCAGCTTTATTTATGGTTTGATCACTGTAAAAAGGGCTTCATATTTAGTTAAGAGAAGAAGATGTTTTGATGAATGAATTTACATTTGTTTCTCCCCTGATTTCTTGTAGCTGTTTTTCTGTTTTCTGTTCTTCCATTGGATTTTCTCTCCATATATTTATCTTCCTTTTCTTTATCTAATATTTTATTTGACTATCCATCCTACATCTTTCCAGGATGATGAAATGCATAGCATTAGAAATATCATTAATTCAGCAGTTTTGGATCTGGAAGTGAAGGGTGGGTTAAGGTGGCCCCTGGGGAAGTCAAATTTTGGGGATAGATACAGAGTTATCAGTATTAGCCACAACAAAATTAAGTCATATACTAGCCCATCACTAAAGCTCAAGGTAAGACATTCCGATTGGTTTCATTTTGAGACTTCAATGGGAGAAGCTACGATTGATATTACTCTGAAGTTGAAAAGAGTACTTTCAGAGATACAGGTATTTGCTGTTTTTTACATTCGTCAATTCTTTCCTTAACCCATACCTTTGTGTATATTACTTAATAAGGCCTGTAATTCTTGCTATTGTGAAACTGCCTCCATAGGTTCTGAACATATTGTAAATGCATCTTTTACTTCTACAGAGCTTTGTTGTTAAAATTGTAATACTAGTTGTAACTATCCCAAAACCATGTCTTCTATTTTTACCCTTGTGCAATAATAGTGTCATAGAAGATTTCATCAATGAAACAGCAAGTTGTCCCAATATCTTAAAACATTTTCTTCATTAACTCCTTTTATTGTTTACACAGATGTTCGTTATTTAGTATTTCTCTTTGACATTTGCATTATAGTGACATCAGTTTCAGTGTCAAATTACTTTTAGTCCAGTTGATTTTCTTGGGATAAATTAGATTACAACTTCAAACTTCTCGGTAATTTCCAGTAAAAAGAACCAGGAGTTCCTTTATTAGCTCTCTGTGCCCAAAACAGCTGGTTTTGAATATGATACTCATCAGTTCAGCTATATATATTTCATGATTATTATTGCACACTGTTTCTTATGGCTGTTTCTCTATAAGTTACACAAAATTGGCAGTCCCCTTTGTTTGGCTTTCATGAATATGTGTTTTTTCTCGTCCACAGAAGATTCTATGTGATCATTACTTCCTATAACTTTCAGGAAGGGAAGGTTGATATTGATTCTGTCTACAATGTGTTTAAAGACAACCTGAAGTTGATATGGGACCATTTCTTGTTGTGTGAGGACGTTTGATGTAGACACCAAATTACAAGCATTCCCTGCCCCTGATATGCGACTCTATACATCCTGTACCTGTATACTCAAGAATGGTGAAATATTTGAAGTAAAATGTATGGCCCGTAAGCCATTTCTGTTTAACCATGAGTTTCTTGTTGTCTCATCTTAAGTTTCAGCAATTTTCTCTAGTTTTATTGACTCTGGCTGGTAGTGGTTCAATCAATAACATCTTTTGGCCCAGTACAAGGGTGTGAGATTTGATCCAATCATATCAGGATTAGGGAGACCTTTCATGTAAGAGTTTGATTTTGTTTAAGTTTGGCTGTCACATTTTATTAACCACAGATGGTTTTCTCTCTCTTCACGCAATAATCATTTGCCCCTTTAAAAGTGTAATCCATTTTAGACTTATTGATATGTGGATACCATTTTTACTGTGCCAGCAGGTTCCACTTTGATGCTCAATAACATGGAGTTTATTTCTCAACATAAATCAGCAGAACAGAGTGGCATGTTCTGCTTGATGCATCTTTCTGACTAGTTTGAGGTCTTTTTATAGTAAAACATATTGTAGGGTTTGTTTCGTACGGCTATTTAAGTAGAGATTCTTCAAATTGAGCTTACACTAAAAGAGCTTTAATAGGTAGAGTTTAAGAAAAAAATTAGTACACTAATAGGGCTTTTATAGGCAGAATTGTAAGAAAATAATTAGTAGTCATTTGTCTGGTTGTAGCTATAGTTTTCCTTTTTTAAAAAAATTATATAATTACTTTAATAGACACTTTATTTTTAATTTTTATTTTTTGTTATAAAAGAATTAAAGTAGAACTTTAAAAATAAAAATAAGGGTATTTTAGACACTTAGAAAGTTTTTTTATGTCAACTCCTATAAGTTTAAAACTTTGAGCTTTTTCTTAACAAAATAAGTTTTTTATTCTTAAAAGATTTCATTTATTTAAATGCTAAACCTTTTAACATTAAAAAAAAACTCCTTTATACTGTAAGAAGGTCATACCAAACAAGTTAGTAATTGTTTATAAAAGGGAGTTGACACATTTATCTTAAAAATTTAGCTTAATTCGTAATTTTGTCTTACAAATTTTAAAAATATTAATTTTAAACAGGATTTTATAAATTTTAATTAAAAAAATTAATTTTTTATATAATGACATTTTTGCATTTCATGAGCTGATATGAACTAGTGAGTGGGATGCAATTTCACATATAAGATGTCTTATTGTATTTATGTGCCAATTACGAATTGACATATGAAAATTTATTAATTTTAATTAATATAAAAATTAAAATTAAAACTAATTTTGTCCATAATTTAATCTGTCATTGTACAATTTAATTATGAACACAGCACAATTTAATTTATTTATTCAATATAATTTAATTAAATAATATATTTTATATTTAATTATTACATTAAATAAAATAAATTTTCCTTCTCTCTCTCGTTCCCTAATTGCAAATATTGTTTGACATGGGTGATGACTTCGTGAGCAAGTTAGAATCTCAGAATCTTGAAGTGCTAAATGCCTTTTAGAGGATGCTTTGACTAAGGCTACTATAATCTAACTAGAGTTTATTTAGCATTTGTGTTTGGCCTGAGCATTACAAAGCTAAAACTTATTCACTTTCGAGTGCCTGCAGAATCCAATCACTAGTCTGATTGGATGGCCTTTGAATGCAAGGATGCCATCCTTCAAAGTAGCTACTCAAAGTAGGCTATATGCTGTTATTTTTGCTTCTAGAAGGTCGAAAGTCATAAGGGATTGGTCTTATTTGGGATAGTTAGTGCAGAGAGGGAGTTTAGAGACTTACACTTCCATTATAATTTATGGAGAGTTTACCCCCAACTTGGAAGACGTGGTAGCCATCACGAGCTTGCCCATTTTGGGTGAAGGAGACATTTTTACCATTATGTTGTCTTCCTCTGAGATGCAAGTATTGATAGATACGAAGGCTTGTTTATGGAAAAGTAGTGTTGAATCCATGCCAACATTCGTAAGTTAGGGAAAGCAATTTTATAGCTCTATACATGAAGATCATTTTGTTCAAGAAGAATCTTATGCCTTAGGTTGTAGGGTTAAGGCTATGATAGCTCTATCGCTAAGCAAGTTCGTATTCTATGACCAAATTATTGGCCATATACCAAAGAGGTTGTTTCCTCTGGCTATAACTATTACAGTTCTTTAGCTTTTTATTTTATTGCTCTTGTGTTTAAAAATAGCTTGATGAAACCTACTATATTGAGATTGGTAATGCAAAAAGATTTATTATAAATATCCTTGTGGTTGTAAACTTTTTGCAAGTTTTTTTGTTTGAAAGGTTTGATGAGGGTAAATTTGTCATTTATTTTATTTTATTTATCTTGATATTTTGATATTTTTATAAAAATAAATGATTAATTATGTGTATTATTGTTTATTTATAGAGTTTAGACCCAAAAAGATTTAAAAAAAATAAGAGTAAGAATGCAAGACAACAAAAATTAGGGTCCTAATTGTAAAATATTTAAAACTAATGAAATTTTTCTCTAACGGTACAAGTATTTTTGCTTCAGCACTGAGACCAGAATCAAAACAAAAAATATAGAAATAAGATCTAATTAAGTTGCAAAATTTTGCCTAGCAAAATTTTGTGATCGCCTTAGCAATAATGATCCAACGCTTCAGCAATTGCAGCATCAAGGCATATCACCCCAGTGATCACGCGATTCTTGACCTGATAAGAATTAAGATTTTCAAGTTTAAATCAAACCCTATAAAAAGTCATTCATCTCTAGCCTTTAGAGAACACACAAGACACTCAAGAAACACATAACACAAGTCTTAAAGAGCAATTAGAGCATAATTGAAGCAGTTATAGAGAGAAATTCAAGACATTCTACGACAGTAATAGTTTCTTAGGCAATTCAATCAAGAGCAATTCGACGTCTATATCGATTTACTATTGATTGTAACATTTTTTTATATTTTTGCTGAAATTCTCTTGTAGTCATAAATTAAATTTCTTTCTAGGGTTAATATTTGGACTCAATATATGTGTTTAATTGTTATATTTTTCTAATATTTAATAAACTTAGTTCTTTGTTATTTAAATTATTTGGTCTTAATGCTTCATTATATCTAATCAATATTGTATTTGTTTTGGTAATACTTTAATAAAATCAGAAGATGCATCATTATATTTAAATTTATGTAATTTGATGCATGATGATAGAGTAACATATTAAGTTACATATACAAGTTTCAAATTAGAATAGTAATATACCTAATTGGCATATATGATTAATAAAAATCGTTTTTAATGAATATTAATTTATTAATTACCATAAGTATATAGGTATTTAGAAAATTAAGATATATTTACATGACTATATGAGAGGCTTGTGAATACATTCGTATCTTGATCAATAATAAGAACTAAGGGATTTAAATATTAAAAGAGTAATCATTAGAAAGCATATTGAAGAATAGTATTAATCCTAGATTTTTTCTATATTGCTATATTTCATATCTCTTGATGTTGTGTTATTGCTTTATATTTTTTATAGTCATTCTTAAAATTTAATTTTTTTTAATAATTACTAGAAAGATATAATTTTAGTACTTGATAAAAAGTAGATATTATCCATATGTGTTCAATATCTGACTCTTTTATCCATTTATTACTTGTTACGATAGCATATACTTGCACTTAATTGTGTGTCTAAAAACTTGCATCACATTTTTAGTGCCGTTGTCAGAGATAGTTATCTACTTTTCACCAATATTAATACCAATCTTTCTACTTTTTACTTCAGAATTTATTTTTTTTACTTTTAATTTAGTTTTTGTTTTATAAGAATTCTTTGAAGATACACGTGAAGAGCAAAAAGTGAAGAGTTGACTGTCTTTGATCCAAAAATTGAAAGAACTCTAAGAAGACTTTGAAGAGAATAAAATCAAGTCAACACCATGGAAGATTAAGTACTCAATGCACCCAACATAGAAACAAGATAGCTAAAGGAATATGTTGTTCCCTTAGTCAATGGAATTCATTCAAGCATCCAAAGACCAATTATTTAAGGCAAAAACTTTGAGATCAAGCCAAGCACAATTCAAATGCTCAATGATTCAGTGCAATTTAGTGGACTACCCAATGACGATCCAAACATGCACATAATCAACTTCTTGGATATATGTGACACAATCAAGTACGATGAGGTGTTCAATGTTGCAATCCGTCTAAGATTGTTTCCTTTTTTTTTTAGAGGCGAAGTAAAGAGCTGGCCATTATCACTTTTATATAGATCCATATGTTGGAGCTGGTGCTCACGTGCCATTCCAATATTGTATGAATATTAATTGTTAATATTCATAAAATAAATATTTCGAATAAAAATTGTTAATATCATATTAATATGGTATAATGCTTGTAACATTACAGACACTGTTTGATCTGAAAGAGTTCAGATCTTATCTAAAGGAGTTTAGATCAGAACTAATAGTTAGTAAAGTGAGAGTTATAAATGCTAAGAGTTAGCAGGTTATAAGCGTCAGCGAATTTTAAATAGTTAGAACCTTGTCTATAATGGAACAAAGATCTGAGAGTATACTTGTAATGACATAATTGCAAAAAGTTACAATAAGTGTTAAGAAATGTCATTATGTAAGTATGTCTCAAATATAATGTTCCTGATCTATGATCACCAATACGGGTCTATCGGTGAATTCACATAATATAAATTAGTGTATGTCTATATTTAACTGGTTTATATGGTTGTTCTTAGCTGACCATAAGCTTAGAGCTTGTTTAGGCATGCGGGTATCCAGTCAGGACTGGATATTGAACAGACTCACAAGTACCCCAATAGATATCTTATGAAGCCGTCAAAGGAAGTTCCTCTCGAGTTGAGTAGTATTCATGGTCCTTTGACCTGAGCGTCACGGTGGTCTTATGAGTGCTCCATCATACTTTGGTTCTACATATGTCAGAGACTTTTCATGGTTTGACCGCTATGTGTCGCTGGGTATGGTCCTAGGGGTGGGCAAAAAACCAAAAAACTGAATCGGACTCAAAAACCAAACCGAACCGGCCGGTTCGATTCGGCTTTTCTCTTGGTTGGTTCTATTTTTAGTTTTTTAATTCAAAAAACCAAAAAATTCAGTTCGGAAGGCCAAACTCAGAACCGAAACAAGAAACTTAATTTTGAAAAATTAAAATATCGAACCAAATCGAACCGAACCGAACAAAAAATAAGCCTAAATTAAGTCCATTTGAGTCAAACCAAAAAAGCAAAAACTGAACCGAAAAATAGAAAACCGAACCAAAAATTTGAGAACTAAATTGAATTTATAAACTGAACCAAACCGGTTTGGTTCTCTATGAACTCGGTTCGCTTTTCGATTTTATTCTTCAAAAAAAGAACCTGGTTTGCCCACCCCTATATGGTTTGATGCTCATAGAGTTCGGTGTGTGTAGATACAGGATCTGTCAGCTTACGTAGGTAAGTTATATATCCAATGCTCCTAGATTGAATTTCATAAAGACTTGTAGCCACAAGCACTAACCCAGGAAAAGAGTTTTCTACAGGGTTAAACAATATAGCAAAAGTGTTTGCGTATATTGTTTATTGAGATATGAATCTGGAGATAAGATACTAGATGAGCAAATAGGAATTTGACGGTACTGATCTATGTCCCCGCACATCCAGGGTATAAATGATGGAAGGATTATACTTAAATATTATGGCCTCAAATTGCATGGTCTAACACGCTAATTTGTAATATTCGTAACGTATGCGTAGGGCATCGATTACGGATTAATAGAATAGTTTCATTTGACAAATCGGGTGTAAACCTAGAGAGTCCTAATATAAAATGTACTCTTTGAGCACTTTAGCAGTTTAGCATATTGAATGATTCAATACAATATAATTCAGCAAATTTACTATAATCAAGTTAACTAAAGTATATGGTTACATGGTAGGACCCACTTTAGGTTAACTTGATAACCTAGTAAAGATATAAAAGTAATTTTACTTTATGATTATTTAATTGTTAAATAATTAAAATAAATATTTATTTATTTAATTGTTAAATAAATAATTTAACTTAATTATGGTTAAAGGTTAATCATATAGTTAAGTTAAGTTAACCTTACTTAATGGTTAAGTTAATTAACCATGATTAAGTTAGTTAATTATGGTTAAAATATTTAAATATTTATTTAACTTAAGGGTTAAGTTAAACTAACCTAACTAAAGTTAGGTTAAGTTAAATTAAATGCAAATGAAATTCAAATTAGTTTGAAATTTATGCATTATATATAAAGTGAAGTGAAATTCAAAATTCAAAATTTTTTTATGTTTTTAAATTTTGCATTTTTGGGAGCCATTTCAATTTCAGAAATTGAAATTCTTTGTTTTTTTTTTTGTTTTGAGTGTTAGAACAACAAAACAAATAAGTGAATAGTTACTAAATGTAATAACTAAAAAGGAGATTTGTTTTAATTATTTAAAAATTGAATAAAAGGGAAAACAAATTTAATTAAGTTAAAGAGTTTAATTTTGAATCAAGTTTAAGAGAAACAAAATGCTGGATTAATATACTGTTATTCTAGATAATCAAACCCACCCTTGTTGATTGCTAGGATTGATCAAAGTTTCATTTCATAATGGACTTCAAGCAAATTAATCCAAAGGCTTCATGGGTTATATTTCTCAATCTCAGTTTTCATTTAATAAATATGTATTACATGTGTTCATTGTATTATTTTAATCTTCCGCTGTGCATAAATATGTATGAGATATGTATATTTGTTGTATGATGAACACGTCCCACATGCAAGCACCCTAGAATGATCAACACCCAACACCATAGCTACATAAGATGATCTTGCTTAAAAAATTCTCGCCAAATTTTTTTTCACCTGCTAAAACTGTCAAGATAAAGAATGATATCACATCCTTTCTACAACTAGATAGAGAATATTCATATGAGGCTTAGGAAAGATAAAAGGATATGCAAAGAAAATTTTCTCACCATAGAGTTCCAAAGTGGATACTTATGCTAACCTTCTACAATAGCTTAACCGGTTAATTCAGAACAAAAATAAATGTTACAGCTTGAAGAGCACTCATGAACAAATCAACCAATGAAGCTTATAATCTACTAAACAAAATGGCATTCAATGCCTACCAATGGCCCATTGAAAGAGCAGTATCAAAAAAAATCGTTGGACTATATAAAGTAGACACTTTGACCACATTATCTGTCCAAGTCAACCTTTTGACTAAACAATTAAGCATCTTAGGAATTAATGCCATCAAGACTCAACCAATCACTTGTGATTTCTGTAAAGACAAACATGCTAATGTGCAATACATGAAGACAATATAATATGTAGGGAATTTCAACCACAGTAACCCCAATTTAAATTTGTATAACTCTGGATGGAGGAATCATCCCAACTTTTCATGAAGTAAAAATAATTAAGAGAATCTTTCCAAGATCATGAATCCATCTGCAAGCACAAACTCAGCAAGAGAAAAGCTAGACTTAGAAGATATGTTCGTACAATATATTAAAAGAACTTATGCACTTTTTTAAAGTCAAACTGCAGCATTTAGAGCCTTAGAGAATTAAGTAAGGCATCTAGCTACAGTATTAAACAAGTGACCTCAATGAACTTTACCAAGTGACACCAAAGCCAATCTAATGAAAAATATAGAACAATGTCAAGTTATCTCCTTTAGAAATGGTAAGATTATACTGACGACACATCTCAGCATCCCATGTCAGAGACTAAGGAGAAAGAAAGGTAATACAACAAGATGACGTGCAGCCATATAGACCACCTATACTTTTTTCTCAAAGGTTACAAAAGCAAACAAGTCCAAAAAAGAGTGCAGAAATTGGTATTCAAGTACAACAAAATTTTGAAAGGCAGAAAAGTGAAAACTCAGTAGGAAATACAAGTTGCAACCTACAAAATCAACCCATGCACTCTTCCTCCACCATTCATTCAGAGGTTGCAAAAGAATAAACTATATAAGCAATTTTCTAAATTTCTTAAAATTTTTAAGAAATTATATATTAATCTTCCTTTTGCAGATGCATTGAAGAAAATGTCAAGCTACATGAAATTCATGAAGGATAATCTATCAAAAAATGAAAGATTAGATGACTTCAAGACTGTTGCCCTGAAAAAATGGTGTAGCATAATCCTTCAGAAAAAAGTTACCTCTAAAGCTTAAAGATCTTAGGAGCTTCACTATACCATGAAAAATTGGGAACTACAACTTTGGAAAAAGCAGTTTGTGATCTAGGAACAAGCATTAACCTCATGCCACTGTGATCTAGGAATAAGCATCAACCTCATGCCATTGTGATCTAGGAACAAGCATCAACCTCGTGCCACTGTGATCTAGGAGAAGCCAAACCAACCAATATCACACTTCAACTAGCTGGTTCATCCCTTACATATCCTAGAAGAGTTATTGCAGATGTGCTAGTAAAAGTAGATAAATTTATCTTTCTTGATTATTTCATCCTTGGAAGACTCTTCTTAACCATAAGATGAACAGTCATTAATGTTCAAAAAATGGAGTTGACCATGAAGTGCAAGATGACACTGTCACATTTAAAGTCTTTAAAGATATCAAGTTACCATCAGAGAATGGATATTGTTTCAACATTAATGTAGTACACCTAAACACTGAGCAACTAAAAAATATAGATACACTGTATCCTTATATCCGAAAGAAGATATTGAAGCATAGAAAGACAAAAAAGAAAAAATGAAAGGGCAGTACCTTAGGATCAAAGAGATGAACAATGAATAATCACTTTCTCAATCTAAGATTAAAGTCTTTCTGAAAAAGTACAAGGAAGATAAAATAAAAGCTACTAGCTTATTTGCAAAGATATGGAAGCTATAAGAAAGGAGAGCAAACTAGATCACATCCAAATATGCTTTCACCATTACCTTTAATCTACCATAAGAATGAAAGAAAGCCACGTCAAGTCGATGACACTAAATCAAGCACATTTTGAGAGGTAACCGAAGTAATTTTTAATTTTATGTTGCTTAATTTCAATTTTAGTTACTTTAGTTTCTTTTCTTTGTAGGAATAAAGCATTTAGATGAGCATTCAATAAAAGAAGCACGAGCAATTGTAAGTATTAAGAGTCAAGAAAAAGCGCAGTCACATAGATCAAACACAACGCTGCAATGGTTAAACTTCACTTACCACGGAAGTCTCTTATTCTCAATTTTTTTTTTGTTGACATTTGGGATGATGTCTAATTTAAATTTTGGGGTGAAAAATATTTTCTTGTGCTTATTTTACTGTATGATTTGATTGATTGTCTTATGAGTTAAAAATAGCTTTTAGTTATTAGTTTTTTGTTAGGTTGTCAAGATGATTGTTGTTAGTCTATGATAAGAAATAAAATACATGGTTAAATTTATTTTTTGCAAATCCCTAGGAAATGATAGATACTAGAGACAATTTTGATTATCTAAGTTTAGGAACAAGTTCGATCTTATTTATAATTACCCTTTTTTGAATACTTTATAAGGAAGAATAGTTATAACTATTACATAGATATACTTATGCTTTATGGAGTACACTCAAGTCTCAAAGATCGAGACTCTAGAACTTGTCTTTGATTACTACTTGAGATAAAATCCTATGAAATACATGAATAAAAAAATGACATTAGGTCATGTTTGAACCAATTGAGCCTTCTAGCCTATCTTAGATATATATTTATCCTTAGTACCCTATTTTGAGCCTAATTACCTTTTTTTTAATATTTTAAACACATTACAAGCCCAAGACTTAAAGTTCATTTATCCAAAACATTATCCATAAACATCACAAACCTTAAGCTCACTTAGAAATATTCTTGAGAAAGAAAAGGTTGTGGTTGTATAAAGTACTACAAGAAAATATGTTTGGGTAGTATTTTTCAATCTAAGTTTGGGGGTATTCAAAACAATTCTTTAAAATACCCCCAACTAAAGAAAAAGAAGAAATTCTTTAAAAAAAATAATGGTTGAAAATAAGAATAGGAAACACAATAAGTTTGGGAGAGGAGGTAATACAAGGAAAAGAAGATCAAGAGGTTTTTAAGTAAAGTCTAAGTGTTCATAGTGTGATTTAAACTAAATTGTTTATTCTTTTATCCCATCTTAACCATAGCCTTATGTTACAAGTTAAGTAAATTTTTAAATAGATCCCTAGACATGTGATTTTTACATTAGTAGAGAGTGGTAGTAAAGACAAGCCCATGAAAGTTTTATTATACAAATCAAAATGCCAAAACATCATCTTTTGTGTACAAACTTAAGTATATAGTAAATCAAGGTGTGATTTTAGCTATTACTTACTATTACACATGCACACACACACACACATACACACATGTTGATTATGCATGAGAAAGAATGAAGGACTAATATAGATAATTAGAATTGTTAATAGTTATTTATCTATCTTAGGATTTGTGCTATTTTCACAAGTCTTTGAGACAATAATTTTAATCATCTAACTAACCTAGTGATGAACACATGAAAATGCATATTTATTAAGAGATTCAGTCACCATTTAATATCACTAATTTGTCATTTTTGTACTTTTAGCTTGAAATAAATTGTTCTCCTTAAATTGTGATTAATGAATGTTATTTGCACATGTTTAGGTAAAATGGACATAACTCTCAATGTAGAAATTGAAATGAAGAAATTCTTAAACTTAGAGTAACGCGACTTCCTCTTACATAAAATTAAAGAACAGTTGAAAAGCCAAATTCAACATGTTATGGGCCAAAAATTGAGATACACTAGAATCGGGCTACAACTTTCACTCAGCTTGACTTAATTCACGTATTTAGACCATATCTCACACAATACGTACCTAATTGGTATAATTATTGAATTTTTTAAATATTAACTTAATTATAAATAACTCTTATGTTTATGTTAAAGTTCAAATCAACCATTATCATGGACCAAATTGTCTTACAAGTGGGTAAAAGGGTTATTGGCCTAAATTTGATGTATCTTTAAATTTTTGCCCATATCGCATTGGATATTTATCCAATTTGTATGAACCTAGTGCCTGTAGAAAGAAGAGACAAAATAATACAACTTTCATGTTGGTAAAAAAATCTACATCGGTTATTTACATTATCAAAAAGGTGCTACAAGTGGGTGAACGAGTTGTTGGCCTAAATTATTGAAGATTGATGTCACACTTAACATATTTCCATTCATTGCCTATATAAGGACACTCTTATGAGGTTTTCAACATTAGATAATTCTCTCTTATTTAAGTGTTGCAGGTCTCCAGAATTTACAAAGTTAAAATGAAAGCAGCCCATGACAAACAGATCTGAAGGAAACACTTCGAGCCAAATCAATGGGTTTCTCTTTATAATTCTCGATTATATTTACACTCTAAAAAGTTGAGATCGTGATAGACTGGTCCATTTATAGTAAGGCATGTTTTGTCTAATGGTGTTATTGAAACCAATGACCCCACTAATGGGCGAACTTTTAAAGTGAATAGACAGCGACTGAAAAGCTATGTGGAAAAGGTAGACCACTCTATGTACCTATACGAGATCTCTCTTGTGGATCCTATCTATCATGCTTGATCAAGTTCAATCTATTTGTACCATATTTTATATTTTGTCTATATTTTATCTTTTGACTTTTTTATTTTTGCTTTTATTTTCTTTCACATTTTATTTTACTTTATTTTCTTCTTTTTTATTTTTTCTTCATTGTGATTTTATTTTCTGGTCAAGTGGCGGATACGGTTCTCTATGACTATTAAAGTTGATTTCTCAGTTCTCTAAAAACTATCCCTTAAATTGTGCATTCATCTCTTTTCTTTCTTTCAAAATGGATCGCATTCTTGCCAACCTTAAAAAATATTTTTCTTTATTGCCTCAAAATACTATACTTAAGATTTATGAAGCACGGTGTGAAAGACTAAGACTATTGATGTTGAGTAATATCTCTGTGGATCTTCGTTGGTTAATTGAAGCCAAGGTTCGATTGTAATGCCCATTTCTCCTCTATAGTCGATACCTAGAATTTCGGTATTTGACAAATAGGGAACCGTAGAAGTTCTAGATTTTGATCCTTCTTGGAAAAAAAATTTTTTAGTGTTTACGTGAGCCGTAATAGACCCAATTGAAAATTTTTATAGTCAATTTAGGCATTGGGTGCTCACTAAATATTTTTAAAATTTTTTTCGGTTAACTAAGTAGTGAAAATTCAATATTTTTACCAATAATTTTTGGTGTAAGTATCACACCCTAAGTAAGCTATTTTTGTTGGATAAGTATGTGTATTTTAAGACATATGGACTAATCAAATTGGGACAATTGCATATATTGGTCTATTATATTATATTTTATTAGTTATTAGTAATATTTATTAAATTATAGGCCACCAATCAAATATTTTTTAATTGAAGGACTAAATAGAAATTAGGCATGTCTTGGAGAGCCATTATGCAATTTTTTGGTTTATATATAAAGGTCAAGTATTTTTTTTCAAGAATTGTTAAGAAAAAAGAAAAAAAAAAAGAAAACAGAGAGAGAGAGAGAGAGAATTTCAAAAATGAAGAAGGGAAAGAGACGAACAATGATACTTATGAAGTTTCTAAACCAAATCAAGGAATCCACACCAAATTCAAGTTGTTTCCAGGTGCCTAAGCAAGATTCAAGGGTGGATTAAGGGTAAATTTGCTTTAAAAGGTGAGAATTCTAAACCCTAAAATAGTAAATTAGGGTTTTTGTATAATTGGACTTCAATTGATTAAATTTAGGGCATTAGAATAAATTTGGAGAGTAGATAAGACCATAGGTAAGAATAAATTTAAAAAATGGTAAAAATTTCATTTGGGTCATTTTGGGATTTTTAGTGGTACAAGTGCAATTAGCTAAAATTGAGGTTAAGAATGAATTCTAAGACCCTTAAGATGAGTTTTGATGGGTGAAAATCAAAGTTAGGATATGGGACATAATGGTCATTTATGACAAAGATTAAGGGTAATTATGTCCAAAGAAATAGTAGTTTGTGTATAAATTGAGATTGTTGGGGGAGGAATTGTAAATTTAGAAATGAATTTTGGGTGGTGGCTAAAAATGTGCACTAGGGGTATTTTGATAATTTTTTCTTTTAAGGGGGCTAAAGCGTAATTTATGCTTTGTAGGTGCCGAAGAGCGAAACCGGTGAAAGTACAAGCTCGGAAAAGAAACTTTAGTGAAGGACAGTTTATGAGTGAAAATTTGGCATTTCTTTTATTTTTCGTTTATCATGTTTTCGCATTATGAAAATGTATGTTTTATGAGCATTAAATGTATAAACATGATTTATGATCTTGATATATATGCATAGTTATGCTTTTACATATTTAGTTTAAGAAACTGTTTTAAATTACAGTATCCATTTTAAAGGCCATTGGTATCCTCAGATTATAGTTATGGTGATTGTATTAGACCCGGTCAGTATATCCCGTGCACATGGGCAGGTCATTAGGGTATGTCACTAACTCCGAGAAGTCGGGATGTCGAGTCATGTAAGTCGC
Source organism: Ailanthus altissimus (assembly GCA_946807835.1). Lineage (NCBI taxonomy): Eukaryota > Viridiplantae > Streptophyta > Magnoliopsida > Sapindales > Simaroubaceae > Ailanthus > Ailanthus altissimus. The sequence goes on along the minus strand of OX327712.1, from coordinate 12,735,740 downwards.
TCTATTTGTACAGGGTATTGTCTCGCTATAGGTACGCGATGTAAGATTCCGCTGCATAGCCAATGAGATGTCTTGAGATGTCACTGTGGGTGCTGCTAGTTGAGGTGCCCCGTGACTTACTCACGTGTGCGATGCTAGATTGAGTCGCTATGTGAGTATAGAGTTTTAGGGTTACGATTGGTACGGTTTGAAAAGAAAATGGCCGAGCAAGGACTTTACTAGTTTTTGATTTACCGAGAGTATTTTATGCATTTATATGCTCATGGTAGTTGTTGTATAGATTTTGGATATTGTTCTCCAAAAATGTACATAAAATTCACTCGGAAAAATTTCATCAATATATGATGTTAGAAATTGTTTTACAGCTTTACATCAATTTTAGAAGCATGATTTATGCATGTACTTAGAATTTATTATCTATGTATAATATTATTTTATTTGAAATCTTAATTACATTCACTGAGCTCTTTTAGCTCACTCGTTTTGTGTTTCATGTTTTCTAAACCCCCTTCCCAGGTGCAAGTCTCGGTACGCAAGCTGCTGATTCTCCTATTGCTGGGTAGTGGGCCAAATCTAAAGATAATTTTGTATCTTTTAGATGTGTTAAATAACACTCTTTACTTTTTGCATAGTAGTTGTTGGTATGTATATATGTATGTATGTTTTGAACCAACAAGAGCAGATTTCGATATTACGATGATCGTTTTTACTTTTTATAAGTATGCTCATTTAGTGATTTAAATGAAACTATTGAGTTATGTTAGATTTGGGTTGGAAAGGACCGGATGTCCGAATTGGTGATATTGAGAAGTATTTGAAATAAAAGTGAAATTTTCTTGTAGGTTTTATTTGGATTTTCAGAAAAATAGGGGAAACTCTACCGTTTCTTTTTAAAATTTAGATGTCATTTTCATGTGTATTACCAGATTTTCTCAGTAATAGCAAGAACTAAAAAGGAATTCGCCTCTCGAAATTTCTCAACTCACTCGATTAAATTCTGAGGAATTTTCGTCGAGGTGCCCGGCAGGGCCGTTGGAACCTACAGTAGAGGGTCTCAGGTCAGGTCCTGTCATCAATTAGCTAGTGAGTCTGTAAAAGATTTTATTTCTTTTATGCCTGATTTTGGAAGAAGCTCTTATGCTAAAAGGCAATGAGCAAAGAGGTTACAAGTCTGTCATAAATGTGCTTGATGAAATTGTAACCAGAGTTGTCGTTCTTTAGGATTTACATCTAAAAATCGAGAAGACAAAATTTCGTTCATTAAGGATGAACTGAGTAAGGAGTCTTTGGATGATATCCTATTAACTCTTGAGATGCATCTCTGTGGTCTTATGCAACGTGAACTTCTTGATTTATGGAATAAATTCAAAAATGAACATCAACGTATAGTCTTGAGAATCTGACTCTAAAAGACCATGTTTGCCAATTTATAATAAAATTGAATGAGAAGCCTATACCCGACCCATAGAGGGCATTTAAGCTGTTACTAGACATAAAATCAGAGGAAGATGTAAGCTATAATCACAACTACTTGTAAATACATGTGTTTTAAATTCAATTTTTTTAATATTTAATTTTATAAATAGTAAGACTACTCATGTAGATGTCTTAAATTCAAATCTTTTAGTTAACTAATACAGGTCATTATCTTTAAATTTTTGTGTTTTATTTTTAAATCTCTTCTAACAAACTATCGAGTTACCATAATCATTGTTATCATTTAATACTCTATAAATATAACACCTTATTTTCTTTATTTTCATATGTTGAGATAAAGGTGAGTATAGATATGGAGAAAACCTCAGTTCAACAATTTCAAAATATATGTGTATTTTGTAGATCTAGTCCTGGGAGAAATAAAGTGTTTATAGAAGCAATAAACAATCTAAGAAAATTCATTTGATTTATGAATGGGGTAGCCTCGGGTTAATGGGGTGTGTGTCAATAGCTGCACATTTAGAAGGAAGTCAAGTTCTAGGTATTATTCCTATAGCTTGAGCCGTGGAAAACCTGGCTGAGAAAACAATAAGGGAAGAATTACAAGTCTTATTCATGCATGAACGTATAGCTAGAATGCTTTACAATGTAGACGCTTTTATTGCTTTACTAGATGGTTTTGGTACCTTAGAAGAAAATTTTCAAATTCCTCTTGAGCCCAACTGAATATCCACCAAAAACCCATAGGTTTGTTGAATGTTAATAACTATTTTGATTTCTTACTTTTTTCTTATCAAACTGTGGAACATATTTTTACTTCATATTCAGCATGACAGATCATCATTTCTGCCACCAATGTAGATGAATTGATTGACAAATTACAGACAATTACCTACGAACTTGACCCAACGATAACTCGAATCGATTGGTCAATGGGCCTTAAAAAGCGAAAACTAGATCTGACACTTCGTTTGTAAATTTTTCTTTGTTTTATTTATTTATCAGCATCATCATTTTAGTTTATATTTGCTTAAGTGTCTCTCAGATTTGTTTCTTTTGAATAACTAGCGTTTCAGGTAATGTCACATATACTTTATCTCTTTCTATTTAAATATTGAGGACAATGTTTCATCTGGTTTGGGGGAGGATAGTAGACATAAGTTGCATTTTGCTTTCAAAAAAAAAAATTTGTGGTTCAACATTTGATTAAATGGCAGAGTAAAGAGTTCATTCTTGAACTCTTGAGACGCATTTTAGGTCAAATTAGAATGGCAGAGTAGGGAGTTTTATTTCTAACTTTTGAATCGCATTTTAACTAACTTTTTGTTATTTTGTTTTATATTTCATGTATTTTTGTTTATTGCTTATAGTCTTGGTAATTCTTGTATAAAGGAATTTACTTTTCTACCTAGGTATGATTTCAAAATTATTTATGTTGAGTCACTGTTTCTATTTAGATTACTAAAGAATGACTTCCAAAATATTTTTGAGTGACATGCTAAGCCTTGTGGTAAGACTGATGATTCAATTTATATAGGCAAGAGAATTCTCATATTTAAGTATATATTTTTTTAATCTCACATATCTTTTGTGAATAAGTGAAAAAGTTGAGAAAACAGCTTATGAACCTCTATTGATCCTTTGAATTGGTTAATTTTTGTTTAGACTAATATTATTTGAATTACGGAATAAGTTGGTTGCATTTATGTATAATATAATTTGCTGAGAAACCTTTGAAATGCTACCTTGTATTCTTTAAAAAAAGAAAAGAAAAATACCAATATATATATATATATATATATATGAGAAAAAAAGAATCAATTCAGTTTAATAAAAGTCTTCATTCAATTTTATAATAGAAATTTTTTGTAAGGCAGTTTTCTCACCCAGCTATATTGGTATTATTCTTACAAGACAATTGAAGTCTTAAAGTTGATGCATGTTAAGAATAATTAATTTCTAAACAACTAATTTTTCTATCTTGGATTAATGTTAATTTATATGTCTATCCTTTATATTGACTTTTTCTTGAATGCTTAATTGTTTTCCAACTCCATGAGAGAAATCTTAACCTTTTATACAGCCATACACCTGTGAGGATATGTATGCTTTTACTTGGAGAAATTCTTAAGGCTATATCTATTGTGATTTGTGGTAAGATGGTTACGGTTTAGTTCACACACACAATTTTTGGAAGTTATAATTGAAAAAATCATAATAGCAGCAGTGATCTTAAACTGACTTTTTGTTTGAAATGCTTATGAGTTTTGCATATTTTATTTACGCTTGAATTATTAAAGAATAGCAATTAGCTGGTTGGGGGTTGTGATGAATACATAAAAATTCATATTTATTAAGAGATTCAGTCACTATTTAATGTCACTAATTTTAGCATTTTTGTACTTTTAGCTTGAAATAAAGTATTCTCCTTAAATTGTGATTAATAAATCTTATTTGCACATGTTTAGGTAAAATGGACGTAACTCTCAATGTAGAAATTGAAATGAAGAAAATTCTTGAACCTGTAATAACATGACTAAATCTTAATTAAACTTGAAGAATAATTGAAAAGTCAAATCTAACAGGTTATGGGCCAAAAATTGAGATACAATAGAATCGGACTATAACTTCAGCTCAACTTGACCTAACTCATGTATTTAGACCATATCTCATAAAATACATACCCAATTGGTATAATTCTTGAAGAAGTGAAATACGGACTTAATTATCAATAACTCTTATGTTGATGGTAAAGTCCAAATCAACCGTTATCATGGACTAAATTATCTTGCAAGTGAGTAAAATGGTTGTTGGCCTAAATCTGATGTATCTTTGGCATTTTGCCCATATCACATTGGATACTCATCTAATTTGTATGAACCTAGTGCTTATGGAAAGAAGGGACAAAATAATACAACTTTCATGTTGGCCAAAAAAGCTACATCAGTCATTTACATTATCAAAAAAGTGCTGCAAGTGGGTGAACGAGTTATTGGCCTAAATAATTGAAGATTAATGTCACATTTAACATATTTCCATTCATTGCCTATATAAGGACACTCTTAGGATGTTTTCAACATTAGATAATTCTCTCTTATTTTCTTCACATTAACATTATAATCTAGGCTAGAATTCTTGGCAAGGCTAAGAGATGAACTTTTATATGTAATAAATCTACTTCAATGCTTTGATTCGTTGTCAAGAGATATAAATGTTTGTAAGTTTGGTTTTGCTTAAACTCTTATCTATTTTATTTTTTATAATCCAGAGGTTTTAATTCTTATATCTCATATATGCTCAGTCATGCTTTTCTTATGTGATTCTTGTTGAATTATAATTATTATTGATTACATTGTTTTATATGTTAATCTTTTACTGCAATATTGTTAATTAATATATTGTCGATCTTGGATAATATGTAAAGACAATAAATGTTTGATATTCAAGTTGATCTTTTACTGCAATATTGTCAAATTGATATATTGTCAATCTTAGATAACTTTTATAAATGAACATGATTTGTGTTAATGTTTGCAAAGAGTTTAGTCACACTAAATACATGTGTTATCAAATGTGCTATATTTTACACATCTTCCGATTGATTGTTTGGGATGTGAAACTTTCAATTGAGTTATAAATATTGAATCAAAGTATAGAGTACATTTATAAAGCATAATTGTGATTCTCGAAGCCTTACTTAAATCATCATAAGACATTTTTCTCAATTCATAGGCAATTCTATCTCATCCACTTAAACCAATTAATTAATTTTCTCCTTTGCTACTGCTTTAATATTTTACTTCACCAACCTATTTTGCCAAAAGCTTCCTCGTGGGATCGACACCTCAATCTATACTACGATAGCCGCATTATATTTTGAGCGTAAACACCCAACATATTTTGTTATATTTTCTTTTTGAGTCTATGTTTTTTATTGAGTCAAGTGAACTTTTGATTGCTTAAGGATAAGAGAGTATTTAAGTTTGGGGGAATTTGATGAGGGCATATTTGTTATTTATTTTAACTTGGCATTTTGATATTTTTATGAGAATAAATTACTAATTATGTGCATTATCGTTTATTTATAGAATTTGGACCGAAAAAGATAAAGAAAAATTAAAGCAAGGATGCAAAACAGTAAAAATCAGTGACCTAATTGCAAAATATTCAAAACTGATGAAATTTCTCTCCAGTAATATAAGTATTTTCACTCCCCCGCTAAGAGTAGAATCAAAACAAGAAAGACCAAAATAAAACCATATTAAGTTGTAAATTCTTTTCCCAACGATAGTCCATCGCCCCAGCAATAATGACCCAATGCTTTAGCATTTTAGCATTAAGGCATATCAGCCCAGCGATAAAAGAATTTCACCCCAGCGATCACGTGATTTTTAACCCTAAAAGAATTTAAGTTTTCAAGCTCATATCTAACCCAATAAAAGGCCACTCATCTCAAGTCTCTACAGAACACACAAGACACTCAGGAGACATACAATATAAGTCTTAGAGAGCAATTGGAGCATAATTAAAGTAGCTATAGAGAGAAATTCAAGGCGTTATATGGCAGTAAGAGTTTCTTAGGCAATTCAATCAAGAGCAATTCAATGTCTATATCAATTTACTACTGATTGTATCATGTTTTCTTTATATTTTTGTTGCAATTCTCTTGAAGCCATGAACTAATTTTCTTTCTATGGTTAATATTTGAACTTAATATATGTGCTTAGTTGCTATATCTTTCTAATATTTTATAAATTTAGTTCATTGTTATTCAAATTATTTGTTCTTAATGCTTCATTATATTTGACCAATATTATATTTGTTTTGGTAATACTTTGATAAACTCGGGAGAGGCATCATTGTATTTAGACCTAAGTAATTTGATGCATGATTGTAGAATAACATCTTAAGGTATATGTACAAGTTTCAAATTAGGATAAGCATATACCTAACTGGCATGTATAATTGATAAAGCTTGTTCTTAATAAATTTTAATTTATTAATTACAATAAAAATATAAGTATTTGGTAAATTAAAATATACTTACATGAGTTGAGAGAGGCTTGTGAATATATTCGTGTCTTGATCAATAACAAGAGCTAAGGGATTTAAATATTAAAAGATTAATAATTATAAAGCATATTGAGAGATAATATTAATCCTAAATTTTCTCTATATTATTATCTTCCATATCTCTTAACTTTGTGTTATTGCTTTATATTTTTTATATTCAATCTTAAATTTTTATCTTTTTGAATAATTACTAAAAATGCATAATTTTATTACTTGGTAAATATAGATATTATCCACATGAGTTTGACATTCGACACTTTTGTCCCTTTGTTACTTGTTACGATAGCTTATACTTGCGCTTAATTGTGTGCTTAGAAAAATCACATTAAGGTTCATAGGTTATAGCGAGGCTTCTTTAAGTGACAAGATCATTGATCAGATCATGAAGGCAAGTTTTTTTTTTTTTGTTGAGGAAGCTTTGATTCCAATTTTTTAGTAGTTAGTGTTTGACAGGTTTAGAATATAGGAGTTTTATTTTCAAGTGCAGGATTGTCGAAGTAATAAATTAATTCAGTGAGAACGGGGTTTATCCACGGGAAAGTAGAATTAAAATTACAAGTTATAAATATTTGAAAGATAATTAAAGCAGTATAAGATATTTGCAAATAAGAATTCAATTAACCAATCAAAATAAAAGTTAAGTTTAAGAGGATCCATTCCTGGCATATGAAATAAGAATATATTCAACTCTTTTTATAATTCAATTGGAATTCTCACACAAAGGAGGATCCAAAATGGAAGATACAACAATTAAAGTTCATCACTATTTATATATTAACTTGTATTTATTTCTTTCAATTATTATAAACAAAATCTTATAAATTGGTTCAAGTATTTATTATGTCAATCTTTTAATTTTTTATAATAAATCAAGATACACCACGTTATAGGAAAATGATATTAATATTGCAAACAAAATAAATATATTATATATAAATTTATATAACTTAAAAATGAAACATTAAATTCATGAATAAGAATTAAGTATATCTTATTACCTTGTCAAGAGTTTCACCCTTTCATCTTAGCAAAAAGAAAATTACTTGAACATAATAAAACTAAAGAAAAAGAAAAGAGATGGAAGAAGAGATAACATGACTTTAGAATAGTAAATAAAAATAATAATATTACAAAGAGATAATACAAAATACAAGTGTTTTGAACTAAAATTTAGCTCTCTAATTATATGCTTTGGCATAAACAAGCTATCTATTTATAGAAAACATAGATAAATCAAGACAAATAAAGAGGGAATCACTTGAATGATAAACGTCAAGAATGGTGGCAACTAATTTGCTTTGATGATCATTAATGCACCCATTTGATTGTCCAATTTTGAATCTATAGGGCCCGAATTAGCTTTCACTAAAAAATCAAAGTTATAGATAAATATCTTATCTTTTCAAATTGAGTTGTCTCATATATATTAGATATGTATATCTATAGTTATGGGTCAAATACTGATGACTGTTCGGACTAGGCTTATACTGTAAATCAGTTCTGTTCTAGGCCATTTTTACGCTCTAAACGCTTGAATTTCAAATGCCATGTGAAATATAATATATTATCCAATTACGTCAGCTCTTCATAGGATCAAGAATCACTCCAATTGACTTTCTAGGTATAAAGATCTGCCGATTTTACTGAACCTACCGCAAAATAGTTAAAAGCTATTTAGGTACAATATTGTAAACATACTTAAGTTATGGGGGTTAAAGACACTAATAATACAAAACAATAATATAAAACTCTTATTAAATGTGTAATTCTCACCCTCCCCCCAACTAGCTTCTCACTAGTCCCTACCAATTCAAGCATATATAAAATTTGAACACTGTCTAAGTATTTCAAACAAAACGTCAGTTCAAGATCACAATCGCTATTAAAGTTCTTTTAATCATAACTTTCAAATTATGTATGCATGAATTAAGTCGAAGCTTTCTTACCACAAACCACAACATATATGGCCTTGAAAATTTTCTCCAAATAAAAACTTCAACTCCATATCCTCACATGTGAATAATTGTTTAATGGGTTATGACTTCACTCATGGAGTTGAAAAATAGATAATGGCTCAAGAAAATGTTACATTTAAGGACAGACAGACAAACTAACATTGATCCAAAGAAGAAAAAATCAATTATTTAGAGTCAAACCATTCTTGCCACATATAGCTTTAAAACTTTAATTATTTTATGCTCATTTTACGAATAAAAAGTTCAGTGATAAAATTGCTTCCTAATGACTTTTGTCTTTTAAAATTTAACAAAGACTTTATTGAACTGAATTGACTTTTTTTATTTATATATTTTTTTTGCTTTTTTAAAAAACATAAGTAAAAATTACAAAATAAGAGCAATTTCTCACCATATTACTTTTTTAATTTTTTTATCATCATTTAGTTAAACAACCAAATCATTCCTCATTCCAAATAATGTCATTCCAAACAAAAATTAACCATTTCAAAATATCAATGAAAGTTTCTAAGCTATTATCTCAAACCTCTCCACTCACTCACAATAATGTGTGAGTTAAGAAAAGAATATGTATACTTAAATATGAAAATTCTCTTGGCTATAGATATTGAATCATCCATCTTACCATAAGGCTTATTATTGTGCTCAATAAATAATTTTAAAAGTTATTCTTTAGTAACCTAGATAGAAAAAGTGATTTAAGTTAAACAATTTTAAAATCATACCTTGATAGTAAAACAAACTTATTTACGCAAGAGTTACCAAAAACTTAAGCAACAAATAAATATAAATAAAATGCATTAAAAATTAACCAATTAGATTATGTTTCAAAAGTTTAGTAATGTACTCTTTACTCTGTTATTCTAGAACAAGAATGAATCTCAAGAATGCACAAATGAACTTTTTACTCACACCATTCACAACAAAAAAAATTTTAAGAGAACAAAGTGATAGCAAAAATAAAAAAAAAAAATAACACTAACATTATATATCAACTATCATCCCCCTAATCAAATTGAGACATTGTCCTCAATGTCAAAATATAGAAAGAGTAGAGTATAGAAGATATCACCTGAAACATCTTTTATTAAAAATAAACTTGTAACAAAATATAAGTCACATAAAATGCTTAAAAATACATCAAAGCAGATAGACTACAGACGAAGTGTTAAATCTATCTTGTGTTACTTTTCACTATCATCAATATACCAATCTATCTGATGCATTGTTAGATCAGATAGAGATATAAAAAGCTTGTAATTCATTGAGTAACTAATCAATAGTCAAAGCAGAAATGAGGATCCGTCATGCTGCAGATGAGACGAATTATTTTTCCACCGCATAGTCAAAAAGATAACAACTCATTATAAAAACATCAATATTTAACAAACCAATGAATTTTTGGTGGATTTGCAATTATGACCATGAGGCAATTTGAAAAATTTTCTCCAAAGTTCTGAAACCTCTAGATAGAGCTATGAACGCATCAGTATTGCAAAGCATAAGAGACATTCACTTATGCATTAATGATACCTATAACTCATCTCCAATTATTTTTCCTACAATATTCCAAACAACTAGAGCTTTCGGTATGATACATAAAACTCGACTGTCTTTATTTTGTGCAGCTGTTGTTACATATCCCATTAATCCACAACTACCTCCCCTAAATACTAAATAAATATTTTGCACAGCTAACAAATTACCAAGGGTTTTTCCTGCTTCTACAAATCTCTAGTTTTTTCAGGGCTGGATCTATAAAAAGACACAAATTTTTGTGAATTTACGAGTTGATGTTCCTTCCATTATTACACTTACCCTCTCTCTTGAATAATTTTGAGTTTGTATGAAGATGCAGAAATAATACAATGCATTTATAAAGCCAAAAGGTATTATAAAGTTATGTCATATGAGTAGTTGGTGGTTAATAAATAAGATTAAGCTTTAAATATAAAATTTTCAAAATCGGCTATGAGTGGTTAGTTGTTATTGGAGAAGATGTTTTGGCTTAAATAAAATATTTAAAAATAATAGTTACAGTAAATATTTACAAGTAGTTGTGATTATGGCTCATATCTTCTTCTGGTTTTACATCTAAAAACGACTTAAACACCCTTTATGAATCGGGGATAGGCTTTCCATCCAATTTTTTTATAAATTAGTAAACAAGGTTTTTTAAAGTTAGATTCTCGAGACTGTATCGTTCATATTCTGTTAGAAATATATCTCATAATTCATAAATTACAATATGCACATATCCACTAGGATGCATCTCAAGAGTCAATAAGATATCATCTAAAGACTCCTTACTCAAACTATCCTTAATGAACCTAATTTTATCTTTGCGATTTATATACATCATTCCTAAAGTACGGCAACGTGTGTTGCAAGTCATGCGTGAACACTTATAACAAACACTTAATCTTTTTGCCCTTGATTTTTTTATAGAAGAACTTTTACCTAAGTCAGGCATATAGAAAATTAATAAGTTTGAAAACTCGCATGCCAATTGAACTTTAGCTTTAATTAACCAACATACATCAGCAGGTATATTCATGATCATGAATAACTTAATCTTTCACATCTTACTTGGTAAATTTTCTTTAAGACATTTTGAGCAATGAGGGAAAATGTTTTTTCAAGTTCATTAGAATGTCATCCATTTTTTTTAGAAAGGAAAAGAAGAGAAGGTATCAGTAATTATAGAAATTTGATAAAACTGACTTGAAATGTCATGAAGTACCGTTATCCACCACTTAATCGGAGTGAAAAATAAAATATTAAATTAACCTACAAGTATGAAAAAAAGGTTAGAAAAATAATAAATATGTAAATATTTAAAACAAATATTATCCACTCTTAACAAGGATCAGATAAGGACATAAATTCTTTATGAAAATGTTGGTTTTCTAGAAATAACTTGAGTCTTTACCCATTTACCTTAAACACATTACCTATTCTAGGATTTTCAATATCAATTGTTCTATAAGGGTACACATATTTCACAATAAAAAGGTCACTCCATCTTGATCTTAATTTTTCAAGGAATATGTAAAGTAAAAAATTATCAAACAAAACCTTCTGACCAACATCAAATATTTTTCTTTGAATTTTTTTTATCATGAAAAGCTTTAATTTTAGCTTTATGAATTTTCAAATTTTTATATTCATCATTTCTTAATTCTTCAAGTTCATCTATTTGTAATTTATCAAACAAAACCTTTATGCTTAAGTTTCATAAGTAACTGATAACGTTTCACATAAACTATCCTATATTGAGACATATCCAATGAAGTTTTAAAATCAGTTCTATAAGCCCAAAGTGCATCATTAAGTCTTAAAGACAAATCTTTGCGGTTTAGGTTTACAGTTTTTTTAAAATTTATTTTATTTCTTTATTTGCTAGTTCAACTTGTCCATTTTTTTTAGAATAATAAGGGGTGACAACTTTATAAGTAATACCATTTTTTTCATTAATGTTTCAAATGGCCTATTACAAATGTGCTTATCCCTATCACTTATAATGGCTCGAGGGATTTCAAATCAAATAAAGATATTTTCTTTAAAAAATTTCATGACTGTTTTATGGTTATTATTTCAACAAGGAATAGCCTCAATCCATTTTGAGCCATAATCTACTGCGACTAAGATATAGGTAAATTCAAATGATAGTAGAAATTATTCCATGAAATCTATCCCCCAACAATCAAAGATTTCAATAACAAGAATATGGTTCAAAGGCATCATATTTCGTTTTAAAATTGATCCCAATTTTTGATAATTTTCACACGTTATACAAAATGCATGTGTATCGTTAAATAAAGTGGGCCAATAAAATTCACACTGCATGATTTTTACAGTTATTTTCTTTGATAAAAAAATATCCCACACATGCTTTAGAAAGATAAAATTCAATAACTCTACTTATCTCATTGTCGGGTATGCATCTTTGAAATATTTGGTCAGGACAATATTTAAAAGATAAGCATCATCCCAATAAAAAAAATTACCTCAATTAAAATTTTCTTTTTTTTCTTGAGCATTCCATTGAAGTGGCACTTCTCCTGTTACAAGAAAATTAACAATATTAGCATAACAAGGCATTGTAATAGTAGAAAATAAAAATTCATTAGGGAAAGAATCGTTAATGGATGTTATTTCTGTTAATGAATCTAGTACGAGTTTTGATAAGTGATCTGCAACAGCATTCTCAAATCACTTCTTATCCTTGATAGTGATATTAAATTCTTAAAGCAATAGAATCCGTCGAATCAGTCTTGATTTTGCATCATGTTTTGACATTAAGTATCTTATAGCAGTATGATCATTAAACACAACAGTTGAACAACCAATTAAGTAAAAATAAAATTTATCTAATGCAAATATTGTTGCAACTAGTTATTTTTTAGTTGTTGTATAATTCATTTATGCACTGTTTAAAGTTTTACTTGCGTAATAAATTACATAGAATTTATCTTTCTTTTTTTGTCCTAATATAGTACCAACAACATAGTCACTGGCGTCACACATAAGCTCAAAAGGTAAAAATCAGTCAGAAAATTGTATGATAGAAACAAAAATTAAGAGGTCAATTAATTTTTTAAATAAATTTTGACATTCTTGAGTCTACTCAAATGATACATCTTTTACTAAGATGTTATAAAGGGGTCTAAATATATCACTAAATTTTTTTATGAATCTCTTATAAAATCCAGCATATCCTAAAACGAATCAAATTTCTCTGACTATTTTTGGTTGAGGAAAATAAGCAATGAGTTTGACTATTGCCTTATCCACTTCAATTCTTTTAAAAGACACTACATGTCCCAAAATAATTTCAAAAATAACCATGCAATGACATTTTTTTTAATTCAACACAAGACCTTTTTCTTCACATCTTTTGAAGACATTTTCTAAGTTTTCAAGACAATTATCAAAAGAATTTTAAAACACAATTAAATCATCATGAAAACTTCTAAATAATGCTCAACCATGTCATTAAAAATGCTTAACATAAATATTTGAAATGTTACAGGGGCATTCCAAAGTCCAAAGGGAATTCTTTTAAAAGCAAAGGTCCCAAAAAGGCATGTAAAGGTAATCTTTTCTTGGTTTTCTAGTGCTATAGAAATTTAATAATACTCAGAATAACTATATAGAAACTAATAGTAGGGATGTCCTGCTACTTTTTCTAAAATTTGGTCAATGAATGGTAAAGAAAAATAGTCTTTTCTAATGGCAGAGTTCAACTTCCTATAATCTATACACAACTAGATGAGACTTGAGTTGGTATTAACCCACCTTTGTTATTTTCAATGACTGTGATTTCATATTTTTTTGGTACTACTTGAGTAAGACTTACCCACTTACTATTTGAGATAGGATAGATAATTCCTACTTCAAGCAATTTGAAAACTTCATCTTTCACTACATTTTTCATATGTGAATTTAATCACATTTGAGGTTGTTGGTTTTGGCATTATCCTCTAGGTCTATTCTATGTGTACAAATCAAAAGATTAATGTCTTTTATGTCTTTTAAAGTTCACCCAATTGTATTTTTAAGAATTTTTAATAATTCAATTAACTTATCTTCTTGTGAGTGTAGAAGAAATTACCACTGGATAAGTTTGTTTCTCTCCAAGAAATACATATTTTAGTCCTTCAAGTAAAGGTTTTAACTCTAACTTTAAAATTTTATTCTGCTTATTCTAATTTTTTTTTTCGAATTTTTTAAACTTTGGTTTCAATCCTTTATTTTCAATCACCTGTGCGCAATCAAGTAAAGAGCATATATCATAGAGTTTATGATCTAATTATATATTTGATTCAAATGAATTCATTAAACACATTTTTAAGGGATCGATAGAACTTTCTTTTTGAATATGATATTCTATAATCGTTTCAATAATGTTGGCTTCTTCACTTTCATCATCCTCCTTATGTAGTTGGTTACACATATTAAAATAATTGAACTTAAGCGTCATATTTCCAAATGAAAGTTTCATTTCCATTCTTGTAATTAATCAAAGTGTTTGAAGTTGCTAAAAATGAATGACCCAAAATAATAGGTATCGGATTACATCCTTTAATGAATTTTATTGGATTTTGTGTCCAAGACAATAAAATTCATAGGATATATGAATTTATCAACTTGAACTAAAACATCTTCCACTATCAATTTTAGCACTTTTATTAATCTATCAGCAAGTAAAAGAGTTACAAAAGTTCATTTTAACTCACCGAGATTGAGCTGTTAATAAACTAAATATGGCAGTAAATTCACACTAACACTAAGATCAAGGAAAGTTTGTTCAATTTTATGGCTTTCAATAATACATAAAATTGTAAGACAGTCAGGGTCTTTATATTTCAAAGTATTATTATTCTAAAGAATAGTACTTACTTGCTCAGCTAAAAATTCTTTCTTTTTCACATTCAGTTTTTTTTTTACTATACATAAATCCTTTAAAAAATTTACACGAGAAAGAACTTGTTTAATAGTATCCAATAAAAGAATACTAACTTTTACCTGTTTGAAGATTTCAAAATTTTTAGGATTGTGATTCATCTTCTTAGCATTCCGTAATGTATGAGGAAATGGGGGTAAAGATGAAGGTTTGGTGTTTTTTTCACGAAGTGTAGGTTCAATGCTTTCCTTACCCTTAGAGACTGATTCATCATTTTTATGAGGTACAAGAATATTATTTTCAATAATCTTACCAATCTGAAGAGTGATAATTGCTTTAACTTGATCCATATGTTGGCTCCTAAACTACATGCATTTGAGTTATATTGTCCTTTGGGGTTTGGTTGTGGTTGAGAAGAAAATTTTTCTTTCTTATAAATGTTCAGTGCAGATGCAAATTTAGTAAGAGTATCTTTCAAATTAACAAATGTTTGAACATTTTGAGAATTAATAGACTCTTGTTTTTCAATTAATGCCTGCAAAGTTTCTTCAAGATTTTTCTTAGGAGGTGAGACATATGGTACACGACCTTGATGGTTTTAAAAATCATGGTGGGGTTGAAAAGGTATTTGTGAAGCCTATACTTGAGTGTCATTCATCCAACTAAATTTTGGGTGATTTTTTCAACTAGAATTATAGTTTTCTAAATATGGGTTATTATTTGACTACTTGAATGTGTTTAGAATATTGGTTTGTTCATAGAGACATTTCTTAAATGGAGGCAAAGTTGGGCAACATTAGTAGAGTGATTATGAGTTTCACATATGTGACACACAATTTCTTCGATAGATTTTAATTGACCACTCTTTTTCATTTCTAAGGTTTTGACTTTTTTTAACTAGAGATGCTAATTTCTCTTGAAGGTCATGATCTTCCCTAAGATAATAAATACCTCCACTAGATGTAGTGGTTTGAGTTTTGCTAGGTACTTCTCAAATACCAACAGTGTCAAAATTTAAGCATTTTCTGCTTGTAAATCTAGGTAGTTCATTGCCTCTTCAGAGTTTTTGTCCTTAAATGTTTTGTTACATATTATTTCTATCATTTGCCTAATATGGGGTGTTAAGCCCTTGTAGAAATTTAAGACTAATCTCAAAGTTTCAAAGCCATGATGGGGACAGATATTAAGTAAGTCTTTATACTTTTTCTAACATTTGTAAAGGGTCTCTCCTGGCCTTTAGGCAAAAGTGATAATTTATTTTTTGAAAGAATTTGTTCTATGGAAGGAAAAAAAAATTTTAGGAATTGTTGTTGCATTCATCCCATAAAGAAATAGATCATAGCCTAAGATTTTGTAGCCATGTTTTAGCTTTATCTTTTAAAGAAAAAGAAAAAAGCTTAAGTTGAATTGTGTTAATGCTATAATTTTGGTCATCATACGCATTACACACTTCTTCAAATTTTCTTAGATGTAGATAAGGGTTCTCCGCATCTATGCTATAAAAAGTAGGTAAAAATGTTGTGATATGGTGTGTGATGTGTATAGATGTATATAATTTCAAAAATTAATTAAATTACGCAACGGAAGTGTTCATACATATTATACAATATGTAACATATTCAAGCATGTATTATCATTCAAGTACATATATATCTCATATATATTTCATACATGATATAAAATGAATAACAAATAAATAACCTACCCGGATATGAAGGTAGCTTTACAATTCTTCAAGAACTCTAAGCTTCAATTTGTTGAGCTCACCTTGAAGTGTTCCCTTGCACAATTCTAGTTCACAACTAAATCCGGTGGGATTGTGAAGCTAGAATGGCAACCTTGAATTTTCAGCAAATGTTTGTTTTAACACTTAAAACAATTTGTGTATATGAATGATTATTACCAAGAGATGAGAAGAAAAAATAGATTTCTTTTGTTCTTTACAACTCTTTATGTTGAACCTTGGTAAGCCTTTGTATTTTCTCTCAACACTTTGAGAGAAACACTTAGGAAATGCTCTCAATTCTCTCTCTTTTCTCCTAGAACGAAAATCACTCTCTCTTGCACACATTGAACTCTTTCAATTCTTTCTTAAGTGCAAAGAATAATTTCTCTTAGTGCTCCACCACCACTTAACCATGTTTGCCATTACAAATATTAATCTATTATATTTTTCACTCACCAATTTGATTCAACCAATTGAATCAATTTCTAGAGAGTAAATGGCATTTAATCAATGTTAAGTGGTTTTACCACTTCCTTAGTGCATCATTTAAGAATTACTAAGTGGTAAATTTTCCGTATTATTAATAACAAGTGCATTCTCCATTAGTAAATGGTGTTTGCCACTTATTCTAATTAATAATAATAATTTGATTAATATACAAAATATTAATAATTCAAAACTATTTTGAATATATACATTTACTATATATGTATTTACCAAGCAAGGTAAATAGGTAAATATATGGTAAATTAATTTATGGAGCAAGATTATGTCAATTGTTAAATTCTTATTGGTTAACAACTCTTGTAAACCAATAATGTATTTTTTCTTCAATTATTGACAAGTGAATAATAAAAGGAACCTTGAATCATTTTTCATTTTGCTAGAAATTGTTGGATCAATTGTTCAATCTAATTCATTGCCCCAGTGCACAACGAGTACACTTTATATTGTGAGACTCTCTAGGTCCATGCCCGATTTATCATATGAAACTATTTCACACGTCTGTGAACAATGTCCCATACACATGTTACAGATATTACAAAACGGCGCATTAGACCATACAAGTTGAGGTTATAACATATTCGTATAATCCTTCCATCATAAATATCCTATAAGAGCGGAGATATAGATCAAACCCGTCAAGTCTCCATGTGCTCAACCATAAACTTATCTCTAGATTTGTATTTTAATAAATAATATCCGTAAACACTTTTACGATATTATTTTACCAAGAAATTCTTGGATGTCTGCTTATGGCCATAAGACTTTCTGAAATACAATCTTGGAGTTGCAGGATATTTTACTCACCCAATTGAGTTGATGGATCCCATATCTATACACACCGAACTCCATTAGCATCGAACCATACCCAGCGACACCCAGCGGTCAGACCATGAAAGGTATCTAACATGTGTAGAACCAAAGTATGATGGATCACTAACAAGTCCACCGTGGCACTCAGGTCTAAGGACCATGAATACTACTCAACTCGAAAGATCCTCCATTGACGGCATTATGGGATGTCTATTGGAGATCTTTGTGAGTCTGTTCAATATTCAGTCCTTACTGAATACTTGTATCTCTATACGAGTTTTCACTAAACTCATGGTCTGCTAAGACTAACCATCTGGACTATCCAGATATAGACATACACTGATCTATATATTAAGATCTTCACTAACAGACCCGCATTAGTGAAGGTAGATCAAGAACAATAAATTTAAGAACATATTTGCATAACAACATTTCTTAACACCATTTGCAACCCATTGCAACTATGTCATTGTTAATATATTCTTAGGTCTTTGTCCCATTTCAGACAAGGCTCCAACTCTTTAGATTTTGCGAACTCTTATAACCTGATAACTCTTATCAGTTCTATCTTTTAGCATTTATATATTTTAGCATTACTAACTCTTAGTTCTAATCTAAACTCCTTTAGATCAGATCTGAACTCTTTCAGATCATACAATGTCTAAAACGTTACAAACATCTTACCATATTTGTATATAAAATAATTAATGATATATTGAAATCATAATTGTATAAACATAACGCAAATATTTATACACAAATAGGATGTCACGTAAGCACAAATCCCAACAAAAAATTAGATAATACTAGGTTAAAATTAAAATATGTTGCATCTGGAGGAAAGATAAAGTAAAACAGTGCATTGATTTGTGTAGGATTAATTATGTTGGAATTTATTGTCCTCTGGGTCTATGAATCCCTTAATTTGATTATCGATCATGTTGTTAATTGGTGAATAATGAGAAGATAAAGGAGAATCCAACAAATTATCAAAGAAATTTTTGAAATTACCTTTCACCAAATGATGAGAATTAAGATCTCGAAATCAGCCACTCATACAAAGAAATTAAACAAAATACAATAACAATAAATAATACAAATAAGAAAAAATAAAATAGGCAAAGCTAACAATAAAATAAAAGTTAGATAAATAGTTAGAAGTTAGATTAGTCAATGTTAGATTAGAATAATAAAAAATTAGTAAATAAATAATAGGAGTTTTAACCTTCCATGAAATAACAAGTGAAGAATAAATAAAATAAAGCAAGTTAGGAGACTTAGCCTTCCATGAAAATAAAGCAAACAAAAAAAATGTTAATTTTACTTCTCCAGCAACAGTGTCAAAAACTTGACATGTCTATAATATAAGAGTGTTATTCCCAAGTGCAGAATTATTGAAGTAATAAATAACCTTGTAAGAGCGGGGTTAATCCACGAGAAAGTAGAATTAAAATTACAAACTAAAAATACTTTAAAGACAAGTAAAACAGTATAAGATGTTTGTAAATAATAATTTAATTAACTAATTAAAATAAAAGCTAAGATTATAGGGTTCCACTCTTGGCATATTAAATAAAAAAATATTAAACTCTTTTTATAACTCATTTGAAATCCTCACACAAAGGAGGTTCAAATTAGAATATACAATAATTATAGTTCAGCACCATTTATATATTAACTTGCATTTATTTCTTTCAATTATTATACACCAAATTTTATAAATTGATTCAAGTATTTATTATGTCAATATTTATATTTGTCTACAATAAATCAAAACTATCACTTTACAAGAAATGGTATCTACACGAAATCTTATAAATAGTTTCAAGACTTTATTGTGCCAACTATAAAAATTGTCTATAATAAATCAAGATACACTACTTTATAAGAAAGGGTATTAATAATGCAAACAAAATAAATATGTCATATATAAATTTGCATAACTTGAGAATCAAACATTGAATTCATGAATAAGAGTTAAGTATGTCTTATAACCTTGCCAAGAGTTTTATCCTTTCACCTTAGCCAAAAAAAAAAAATTACTTGGACATAATAAAATTAAAAAAAGAGAGATAGAAGAAGAGATAACATGACTTTAGAATAATAAACAAAAGAAATAATACTACAAAGAAATAATACAAAAGACGAATATTTTGAACTAAAATCTAATTCTCTAATTACATGCTTTGAGCATAAACAGATCACCTATTTGTATAAAAATATGGATAAATCAAGACAAATAAAAAGGGAACCACTTGGATGATAAACGTCAAGAAGGGTGGCAACTAATTTGTATTGATTATCATTAATATACTCATTTGATTGTCCAATTTAAAATTGATGTGGTCCGAATTAGCTTTCACTTAAAAAATAAAAATTGTAGATAAATTTTTTTCTTTTTAAATTAAGTTGTTTCATACGTATTAAATATGTATATCTATAGTTATTGGCTAAATACTGATGATTGTTCGGATTAAGCCTGTATTATAGATCAATTTTATTCTAAGCTATTTTCACCCTCTAAATACTCAAATTTCAAATGTTTTATAAAATATAATATGTTATCCCATTGAGTCAGCTCTTCATAGGATCAAGAATTACTCTAATTGAATTTCTAAATAAAAAGTTATGCCTATTTTACCAAACCTACCAGAAAATAGTTAAAAGCCAATTAGGTCTAATATTATAAATATATTTAAGTTAGGAGGATTAAAGACACTAATAATATAAAATAATAATGTAAAATTCTATTAAATATATAAATTCAAATATTCATTAATGCCGACTAGCTATACATCCTTTTCTTTTTTGAGAACGTTTTTCTCCTTTTAGACGATATGGCTAATTTTGTTTTCAAGTTGCATGTTTATCTACCTGAACTTTTTCATATTCCTCTATTTTATATTTTTACTGATAATAATTCCCATTTTTTACATCCTTTATTTTCGGCGGATGTTTTTTTTTTAATTTTGATTGAGTATTTCTTGTTTGTTGACTTTAGCTTTATTCCATATTTGACAAAAATTTAGGATTTTTTTCCATGTCGTATCGACTAAGCAATGTTTTGAGGTAATTCAGCCTTAATCAAGGACACTACTATTATAAAGGGTACTTGTAATTTCAATAAGCTGACTATCAAGCTTTGTCGATCCTGGCTTAAGGATTTATGAGTTTGTAGGGCATGGGTTTAGAAGTAGCTGGTCTTACCTACGTGATGGACACCTTGCTCGATTTTGATGTATATTTGAAGGCTTTATAACTTCCTTTTTTGAGTTTTGCAAAGGTAAGAATAGAGGTTTAAGTTTGGCTATAGATGTGGACTTCATTGATATTTTAAAGCTATGTTCAAACTCAACCATCAGTGTGGCCATTAAGGTCCACATCTCGTAAATTTTCATTGCAAATGGAGTAGTAGGATTGTTAGCTCTGATAAAGCAATTTCCATTAGTAATAAGAATGAAGCAAGTCAAAGAACGTTTGTGTAGAGGATGATGAGCACAAGAAGTTTCCCCACCATGCTTCTTTTTGTTTAGATCACCTATAAAGCATCGTACTTCTTCCACCTCTACTCTTAAGAGGAGCCACATATTATTAAAAGAACCCTATGTTGGCATTTCTTCTATTGCAGAGGATATTTCTTTCTTTTTTTCTTTTTCATTTTTTTTAGATGCATAGAGTTGAGAGAGAGATCTCTGTCAACACTGAAGTTTCTTCAATTAAAAAGGAGTCTTCTACTTCTGTTGTATGTGTGGTCTTTTGGAAGTCATATGATTTCTTATATGTTTATTTTTTGGGATAGTTTCTCTTTTTATGTCTCTACTCCTAATTGTGTATATTCCTAAGTTATACCGTAGCTTGCTTGTAGGGAAAAAAGTGCTTCTTTCTTAAATGTGATTAGGAGCATGATGGAAGATTATTAGAAATAAGGTCCTTCAAGCCATAAGGCAGGGGAAGGTGCTGTTGGTGGCCATAAAATCCTATGTGTTAAACTTATACAAATGAGGTCACTCTTTGCAAAACTACCATCTGCACAACCACTCAAAGTGGTATGAAGCCTCTTAAGAGAAAGTCAATAGTCTCTCATAGTAGATGAGACCAAAAAGTCATATTTAGCTAGAAAGACGGCTGACGAGTTGGAAGAGTTTGGCAAGCTTGTCTTTGCTTTCATTTGTTGCTTCTCCTTGTTTTTGTTTCTCTTAGTTTTCAAGTTTGTATTGTGTCGATATTCATATTATTCTTTTTTTTATGAGCCTCATGTTTTTTTGTCAAAAATATATTAAAAAAAATATAAATATCCGTACATACTTTAATGGGTATTCATAATTATTTTATTAAATTTGTATAAGTCTCAAATTTATTATAAATTGTCTATCAAATTTATCCACAAATTTATTTTAAACCTTATTAATTTTTTTTCAATAGAAGCGAGTTTTAGATATTTATGAATCATTTTACCATCTTAAGATTTTGTAGTTAATAGAATCGAAAATTCATCAGATCTTACATTTAAAAAGGACTTAATAGAACCAAAAAAAAAAATCGAAAAAGAAAATTTAAAGTGATATTATGACCACAAAGTTTTGGGCAACAAAACACACCCTTAAAAACTAAACAAAACAGAAGCAAATCTTCCAAATTCTAACAAATTAATCGAACACTTCTTCTCTTCTCAGTTTTTCTTCAATTCTCATAATGAAACCTAATCTTATAACAGCCAATTCTTTAAAATCGGTCACTCCATTTATTTCAATCTCTTCCAAAAATCCAATTTATTTCCCCAAATCCCCGAACTCCCAAACCAAAATCCTCTTTTTAACCTCCAGAAAGCACTCTTTTTTAGTCCCAATTTGCTGTTTAAGCCCCGCAAAATCCCACAACTCTAATGAATTATTAAATAGCATTTCAGAGAATTCGGTTCCTGAAGAGGATTTGAAGACTAATTTCAATGTACAAGTAGCAACTGCAAATGTTCCCTCGTTTCTTCCGCCCGCTAAACTCAGCTTGAGTGATCAAGCTTTCTTTTTATTAGCTTTTATCGCTTGCACGGTATGGTTTTTGTTTAATTTAATAGCCTTATTTTAATTTTTCTTATTGATTCGATGATTGAAATGTTTGAATTCTTTGGTGGGCATGCTTTTTTTTTTCGTTTTGAGGTGCTTAGGAGCGTAAAAGCATTCAAAGCTGTGATGGGTACTATTTGTAGCTTCATGTAAATTTGATTAATTTATAACATGATGGTGTGGGAATAACAAGGGTGGTTATATTAGGGTTTGGATATGGGTTTGTGGGTTTTATTGTGATAGAAAGATTAATTGCTTGTCATGGAATAACTTAATTTTGTTTTTTGAATTTTATTACTTTTCATTGTATATTTTTTTAGCCTTGTTGTGTTTCAAATCAAACTGCTAGCTAGGCTGGCAAGTTGAGTCATTTAAGTTGGAAGAATCAGCTGTTAATATGTGATATCTGTTATGGTTTTATTAGTTTTGAGCATTTAGGAGGTAGATAGCTGAATTAGTTGGAGGGTTATCTCGCTTATGTTTTCATTTGTTTTCTTTTTTGTAATTTGGAAATAGACTATTGTGTATCAACCATAACTAACGTTATTGATCTCATGAGAAAGATTGGTTTGCTGAATTTCTGGGATTAGAAACGACAGTTTGTGATTAGTTGGGAAATTATTGGGGATGAGTATGTCATTTGGCATGGGTTATGGGATAAGATTTCGAGGTTTTCCAACACTTTTGACAGTCTTTTAAGTGCTTTCAACATTGAAATGGTGGTGCTAGGCTTGGATATCTTTGAGTTGCTACAATGTTTTCTCCACCTTTGGCTTTGATGAATATGTTGATTATCATTTTGAAAATTTGGTTTGAAACTTATGCATACAGTCACTTTGATTTTATGCAGACTTCTGTGGCTTTCACAAGTCTGGTTATTGCGGCTGTCCCAACACTTTATGTAAGTATACACTTCAAATATGAATTGTACTTGATTCATCGTTTTCCAGTCTCTTCTACTTTCTCGTCTATTGCTCAATATAATTTGTAATAACCATGACATGGCTTCAACTTTGCTGTAACATCTGATGATTTAATTGATCTGTGTACCTCTTAACTAACTTCAACTTTCAAGCATTCTGATCTAGTATAAGCTTCAATTACATATATTGGCTTGGCTGGAACACAAAATGCTTTCCATAATTTAAGACAATTGTCCATATTCATGCATGTTGAGTAAATGATTTGGTTGCTTGTTCTGAATGGCTTATGAGTCATTTTAATCAAATAAAATGGAAACAATTTAAGTGTAGTAAAATTTGGTGATTGCCTCTGCTTCCAACTAATGAAATTCTGATGCATCAGAGTATGATGTGGTTACCATTACCTGGCTGATTTACTATACAAAAAATTAATATTCAGATGTGCTACTGCTTGGGACAACAAAGGAGAAGCTTGGAATTCGGGCAGCAAAAACCTTATTCCTCATCTCTGCTAACCTGCTTTAAATGAGTAATGCTTGTAGGTCCTTGATGTTTAGCCCGTGTGGGCATTGGGAAGTATTATGAGGTTCTTGAAGGTTATAAACTTTTGGGAATGTCCTGTTGCCTATTGTTTCTTACCAGTTTACTAGTGAGAATATAAACATGGCAATTTCACATTCCTGATTAAAATATAGCTTTTAAGTTAACTAATGGCTCTCTTGTTTAACATCCACTAGTAATTTGACATTTACAACTAGATATATAATTCACAAGCACTGATAACATCTTGGTACCATGTTGGTCCTGTGCAAAGTATGCTTTGTTCTGTCCTTTTCTTTTCTACTCTTTCCTTTTTGTCTCCATATCTCGGATGACTATGAATTTTTCATCTTCTTAAATTCATCTTATGCAGTTTGGTGATCAATTGAATTTTGTTTCTTAACTGTGGACTCTGTTTGTCTGTTTCATGATCTGTTATGTAGGCAATGGGGAGAGCGGCTACATCTCTTTCAAAGCTAGCAGATACAGCTCGTGAAGAACTTCCGAGTACAATGGCTGCGATTAGGCTTTCAGGCATGGAAATCAGTGATCTTACACTGGAATTAAGTGACTTGAGGTGACAACTAAAATCCTTGTTCTTAAACTAAATTGTTTCGGTCGATGCATTCACATCTGTTTTATAATGCATGCGTGTAATCCAGTTCTTTAACTTTCATGGATGTCTATGTTTCATACTTCAACAAACATGTTGACTGTTCTGATTTTGAATATTAAATGTCATCCCAGCCAAGAGATAGCTGATGGGGTCAACAAATCGGCCCAAGCTGTGCAGGCAGCGGAAGCTGGAATCAGACAGATTGGTGCACTTGCTCGCCAGCAAACTATCTGTGAGTTTAAAACTATTTTACATTGCATTTTCCATCCTGTAACTTCTAAAATTATTGCCATTTCCATTCTTTCACAAGGACTGATCTTTTGCAACTGTTTGTATGATCCAGCGATAATTGAACAGAGGGCAAGCTTACCTCTCATCTCTTTGCAACCTGTAGTTGCTGGGGCTGCTAAGAAGACATCTCATGCTGTTGGCCAAGCTACAAAAACCCTCATGAATATGATTTCTAAAGGTGAATTAAGTTCAGAGAATGAGGATAACAATGGAACAGATAGGGTAGAAATGTAAGAACCAGGTACCCTTCCTGAATTATGGCCTATGTACATAGCTTGAAAGTCAGGCATTAGTCCAAATGGTTGGTTTTATCAGGGAAGTGTTAAGTCCATAAATTTGGATATCAAAACTTCCATTTTGTTGTCTACAGGTTGAAATTCAGATCTTCATTGTGACATATAAGTAACTTCTTTGTTTCTATTTAAAGTGTTAGATAAACACCAATTTGTTTGGTACGGAGATTGAAATTCAGATCCTCCACCCGCATAGACTTCACAGCAAGTAATTCCATATTACAGATGAGCTATGGATTCAGAGTCATAGCCTCAATCCGAAACATGTCCTTAGTTTTCCTTAGAAACATTTTCATTATGTTAATTGTTGTACAACAATGGAAATTATTATAATGAAACTTTCTTTCACTCGACGCACTTTTAACTACTGTTTGCCTTCGTTTATGTGAAATTCGCGTAACAAAATGAAATCTTTTGCCTGGCCTGACACGCTGGCAAAGCTCAATATCTTTTACTTATTTACAAGAAATGCAAGTGCAAGCACTGTTGGCTTTCATGGTGCAATGATTTGCTCAAGCCTCTAAATAGTTGGCTTTAAGTGGATATTGTATATCAAGCAGCTACTGAACTCGATCCAGTTCTCATGGATTGGATGGCAAAATTGCTTGAGCTTCAATCTTCATATTCGTTCTCTGCAAATGGTGGTGTTGTGCTGCATGGAAGCAATTGTGAAGCTGTCTGTCATTTGCATTTTGGCAGCCGCAGGACACAACATTGGGAAAACATGGTAGCGTCGAGTGCATAACAAAGTTGGGGTTTATAGCTGATCAAACTCGCTTCAGAGTCGAAAAAGGTGCAGAACTAGTTGGTACTGTCCCCCTGTTGGATCTTCGCTCCCTTGCTACATTTTCAAGTGAGTTTCCACTCGTACTGCTACTGAAGATAAGGCCACGTAGAATCACACACAAAATCCCGACCCAAACCACGCAGCTTTAATACCGACCGTAGCTTAATTTGTGAAGGGCTAATTTTACATTTATAACTTCAATCCCATTTGTTGGTAGAGCAAGTCTACGTTCAAAAGTCTGAAAATCTAATGAGTAATGCTCATTAGGCCCGTTAATTAAAATATATCAAAATAAACAGCTAAATATAATTGACTAATGAGTTATATTTATTGGAATTGAGCATCACAAATAAATTTTTTTTTTGTTCCAAATATAAGATTATTGATAAAACAGAAACAAGTTAACAATTTTGATATAAATATGAATTGATGTAACGGAAAATAACTAGGAAATGAAAATAAACAAAGAGGGGAGATGATTATAGGAGGATTTCATTTCACTTCATTGCAGTATAGTTGACACTTGTAAAACTTTTTTTTTCATTTTTAATAAAAAAAATATTACGTTAATTTATGTGGTCTTCATGGTTCTCTCACGAAAAACTCGCCAACCTAACTTTACTAATATATATGAAAGTAGGGTTAGGTCTAACATTAAGCGACGGACATAGTCTATCTGTTTGAGACCTCTACTTATGTTTTCGAGGAATTTTGATACCATTTCAAAGATTTATATATTATATTTAAAGGAAAAAGCTAATTAAAATAAGATTGTTTATTTGGGGGACTATAACGTGGTAGATACTTACTAGTTATAGTAATTCTTTCACAGATATGACAGTTTATATACAGATACGACTTGGGTTTGAGAATAAATCTTAATCACTTTATTTATGTAAGTTTGAGAATGAGACTTATCAAATTTTTAAAGAGCTCATGAAGTCCAATGTTATGAATTTGCTCTGGCTATTTTGGAAAAAGAAAAGATTTTTTTTTTTTAATACACCACAACTCAAACTACGAAAGGTATAAAAAGTTGAGTTTGCACAAAAAAATAATGAAGAATCATATATTTTGAGGGTGAGGTGTATATGTAGCAGATTAGTGAAAGACATTTTTTATGTTGAGAAATGTATAGGGTTTCAGGCTAAATGAACCCTAATTAGAAGGAATAAGAGTATACACCTCTTGACCTTAAGTGTATGAAATTGTTAATGTGCTTGCATGAATGTAAGACTTTGGAATAAATACAAAGCTGTTGTTATGATTGACTTTTTTTATTAAACAATGAGAAAGACACCCAAAGATATAATGTCATATTCGCCAAATATGATTTAAGACAAATCTAGGTTTTACAATCCTTAATGTTTCAAATCGTAGGCTATGGCAAAGGAAGTAAAAAATATACTTAAAGGCTTTGAGATATTTTAATGGCAATGCACGATGCAAGATTAACTCAGAAGATGGATCAAGACCAAAATTTAACAATAACGAATGATTTGCAAGCTATTAGTGATGAATAATCACATATCGTGTTTAATGACCATAAATGAGTGATAAATAATAATGAATGATGAGCAATGGTCGTTGAATGATGTCCAATGATGCATTTATGTGTAAGGATTTTGATAAGTTTAAAAGTTTGTGTTAGATTAAAATATTATATTTGATCCCCCATCCTTCTAAAATCTTATATATTTAATAAGTTATAATCCTATCTAAAAAAATAATTTGTTAAATAGAATAGGTCGGATACTAATATTATTCTAAAAAAAAGACTATAAGATAATTCAGTTATCAAATAAAATAGGTAGATTACTAATTCTAATTTTAGAAGGAATCCAAGAGTTAAATAAGGTGTTTTGCACTTATCTCTTTATTAATTTTACTAACATAAGCTTACCCTTATTTTAAACTAAATATCTCTTAAGTTGATCTTAGTTAAAGGTTTATATATTTTGAACTTTACTTAGTATAATCTTATATTGCCAAATCATGCCTTACAGGTTGATGATTGTAAAATGGCTAGAATTTAAGTGACTTGCTTCTTTACATGTATTTAAGTATGTGTGTGAGCTTACTTAGACCTTCTGACATTTTGTACAGCAATAAAGACAAAATAAAATATTTTAATAGAAAAGTGATTGGTTTGACATAAGAAAAGTTAAACTTAATGTTTTCTACTTTCATTAATTCAATCATTGTTGAGATGAGACGAGCCTATATCTATAACACAATAAGTTGGAAAATTAACATACGAGAAATTTGTTAGTTTAGAAAAAAAACAAAAAAAAAGGAGAAATTTAAAATTACAGAATTGGGGTAAATAATTTATATATATAAGTGGGTTTATCTTAACTTAAATTTTTTATTCAAAACAATTACATAACTTTTTATATTTCATGCAATCTAAAAGTATAGAATTAATAATATTAAATATTATTTTTAACTTTAAATCTACACTAGTGAATCATTCAAAGTCAATAAATAAAAATTTAAACCACTATTTTAAATCAAAATTTTAAATTAAGCTCAACTACTTCTCTGTGTGTGTGTAGAGAGAGATAGATACACACATATATATGCATATATGTATGTATGTATGTATATAAATACTTATATAATATTTATATTTATTTATTGTGCAAACTGTGTGTATGTAGAGAGATATATATACACACATATGCATATATATATATATGTATATATGTTGTGTATAGAGAGAGAGAGAGATAGATACCCATATATGCATATATATATATGTATGTATGTATCTACATATATAATATTTATATATATTTGTTGTGCAAACTGTGTGTGTGTAGAGATAGATAGATACACACACATATATGCATATATATATATATATATGTATGTAGGTATGTATATAATATTTATATATATTTGTTGTGTAAACTGTGTGTGTGTAGAGAAAGATAGATATACACACATATATGAATATATATATATATATATGTATGTATATATATATGTAGGTACGTTATAATATTTATATATATATTTGTTGTGCAAACTATCTGTGTGTGTGTGTGTGAAGAGAGAGATAGATACATATACACATATGCATATATATATGTATGTAATATTTATATATATTTGTTGTGCAAAATTTCTAAGCCTACATGCGTAAAGAGATAGATACATATATATATATATATATGTGTGTGTATGTATGTACGTACGTATATAATATTTATATATATTTGTTGTACAAACTATCTAAGCCTACATGCTTAAAGACGTAAACCTAGACTTGCTTCGCACACAAGACACTTCCAATCAGTCCAAATTGTTAACAAATAGTTTACTTTCATCCCTAACACACATGTTTTTATATCATTTATTGTGCAAACCCGGATTCCATATCTCTCATAGCTTGAAATCAGGTTTATAAAAAAAAAATTTCCTTAAGATACTCAAATCAAATTCACAACATCAAGTCTTTTAGGCTTTATGAGGGTGATAGAGTAAATTTGTCATATATTTTTTTATATTTTTATTTTGATATTTTATTATTTTATGAGAATAGATGGCTATTTATGTACATTATTATTATTTATACTTGAATAAAATTAAAAGAAAAGACGTAAAAGGAGAAAAAGCAGAGACAAAAATAGTGATCGAAATAAAAAAAAATGACTTGTTTAAGTCGCATCTGGCGCCGCAGCGCCAAATAGTCACCATGCTAGCGATAGTCCAACGCCCCAACGTTAACATTCTACCGTTCTAGTGGTGAAGCCTTTTTCATGTGTTGCCCCAGCGACAACTGCATAGCGTCCCAGTGGTAGCGCGAGTCCTAGTCCAACAAGAATTGAGATTTTTAAGCTCATATCAATCGCTATAAAAAGTCACTCATTCTCAGCCTTTAAGAATCAACCTAGAGCACCCAAGACACATTCAAGAACACCAAGAATACAGAGCATGAGTCTTTCAGAGTAATAGGAGTTTAATTGAAGCAACTTTATAGAGATATTCAACACATTCTTCGGCATCAAAAGTATCCTAGGCAGCGCAATTAAGAGCAATTCAACGTCTATATTGGTTTGCTATTAATGGTATCATGATTTATTATTATTTTTACTGTTGTTCTCTTGTAGCCATTAGCTAAACTTATTTTCTAGGGTTAGTACTTGAACTCAATATGTGTGCTTAATTGCCATATCTTTTGAATATTTAATAAACTTAGTTCTTTAATATTCAAATTATTTGATCTTAATGCTTCAATATATCTGGCCAATATATGGTGAATGAGTTGGTAATATTATTGATAAACTCGAAAGAGGAATCATAATATTTAGACCTGGGTAATTTGATACATGATTGTAGAGTAACATTCAATGTTGCATATGCAAGTTTCAATTTAGGATAGGAATATACCTAATTGGCATGTATGATCAATAAGACTTAATCTTAATGAATCTTAATTTATTACAAGTATGATGCGATATTTCTATATCATAAAATTAAGTGCAAGTATACACTATCGTATGCAAGTAATAAAGGGAATAATTAGTCGGATGTCGAACCCACAGGGATAATTTCTTCCTTTAAACCAATTACTAAAATTATGTTTTTCTAATAATTATTCAGAAAAATAAAAATCTAAGAATGAATGTAGAAAATATAAAAGTAAAAACACAATGCAACGAGAATAGGGTAATGGCAACGTAGAGAAAACCTAGGATTAATACTATCTCTCAATATGTTTTTTAATGATTAACTTTCTAATATTTAACTCCCTTAGTCTTTGTTATTGATCAAGACACTAATGTATTCACAAGCTTGTTCCAAGGTTATGCAAGTATACCTTAATTTACCAAATATCTATATTCCTATGGTACTTGTAATAAATTAAGATTCATTAAGATTATGTCTTATTGATCATACATGCCAATTAAATATATTCCTATCCTAAATTGAAACTTGCATATGTAACATTGAATGTTACTCTACAATCATGCATCAAATTACCTATGTCTAAATATAATGATTCCTCTTCCGCGTTTATCAAAATATTACCAACTCATTCACCATATATTGGCCAGATATATTGAAGTATTAAGATCAAGTAATTTAAATATCAAAGAACTAAGTTTATTAAATATTCTAAAGATATGGCAATTAAGCACACATATTGAGTTCAAGTATTAATCCTAGAAAATAAATTTAGCTCATGGCTACAAGAGAACAGCAGCAATAAAAATAAAAATAAAACATGATACAATCAATAGCAAACCGATATAGACGTCGAATTACTCTTAATTGCGCTGCCTAAGATCTCTTGATGCAGAAGAACGCCTTGAATCTCTCTCTAAGATTGCTTCAATTAAACTCCTATTGCTCTCTAAGACTCGTGCTCTGTATTCTTGGTACTCTTGGGTCGTCTTAGATTGATTCTTGAAGGCAGGGAATGAGTGGCTTTTTATAGGGATTGATTTAATCTTGAAAATCTCAATTCTCATCGGATTAGGACTTGCATTACCGCTGGGGCGATATGTAGTTCTCGCTGGGGCGACACGCTAAAAAGGCTTCACCGCTGGAGTGGTGGGTTGATAGCACTGGGGCACTATCTCGTCGCTAGCGCGGTGAAGGTTTGGCACTGGGCGCCAGATGCGACTTAACCAGGTCGTTTTTCTTATTTTGATCACTATTCTAGCGCTGGGGCTATAATCCCTGTGGCGCTGGGGCGATGGACACATACTTTGAAAACTTTGCATTTTAGTCTATGTTTTCGCTCCTTTTGCATTCTTTCTTTAAAATCGTTCAAGTCCCTATAAATAACAATAAAGCACATAAATAGCCATCTATTCTCATAAAACAATAAAATATCACAATAAAAACTTGAAAAAATATATGACAATTTTGCCCTTATCAAAGTATCATAAGAATATAGGCATTTAGTAAATTAAGGTATACTTGCATGACCTTGAAAAAAACTTGTGAATACATTAGTGTCTTGATTAATAACAAAGACTAAGGGAGTTAAATATTAGAAAGTTAATCATTAGAAAATATATTGAGGGATAGTATTAATCCTAGATTTTCTCTACGTTGCCATCACCCTATTCTCTTTGCATTGTGTTTTTACTTTTATATTTTCTACATTCATTCTTAGATTTTTATTTTTCTGAATAATTATTAGAAAGA
This sequence comes from Ailanthus altissimus, assembly GCA_946807835.1. Classification (NCBI taxonomy): domain Eukaryota; kingdom Viridiplantae; phylum Streptophyta; class Magnoliopsida; order Sapindales; family Simaroubaceae; genus Ailanthus; species Ailanthus altissimus. Next base: position 12,703,124 of record OX327712.1, on the reverse strand, counting down.
CATAATTTTAGTAATTGATTAAAAAGAAGAAATTATCCCTGTGACTTCGACATTCGATTTATTTAGTCTCTTTATTACTTGCATACGATAGTGTATACTTGCACTTAATTATAAGATATAAAAATATCGCATCAGAGGGATAGTAAAAAAGTCTAAATCAGGAAAAATCCAGAACCCAACTTGGCTCAGATCCGAAATCTGGCCTAGAACAATTCGAGTTCTTTTTGGGAATCAGCTCGGATCCACTTTTTTTTAATTTAAGATTTTTCTTTTTTTTAAAATCTAGAACGATTACTAATCTTTGATATATATATATATACATGAATCTAACAATTGTTTTATAAAATAAATGTCCCAAAAGATTAAATTTAACTTTAAAAATTTATAACAAGGATAAAAAAATACATTTTGAACTATAAATATAAATTACATGTGTCACTTATGCATATTAAACTATAAATATAAACTATAAAATACAAACTATAAATATAAATCTAACAATTGTTTTATAAAATAAATACCCCCAAAAGTTTAAATTTAACCTAAAAATTAAAAAAAAGTAACAAGGATAAAAAATATATTTTAAACTATAAATATAAATTATACATGTCGCTTATACAAATTATACATATTAAACTATAAATATAAATTATACAATACAAACTAAAAAAATACAAATCGAACAATTATTTTATAAAATAAATACCCCCAAAGTTTAATTTTAGCCTAAAAATTTGAAAACAAAATTGTAACGAGGAAAAAAATATATTTTAAATTATAAATGTAAATTATATGCGTCACTTATATAATTTATACATATTAAACTATAAATATAAATTATACTGTAAATACAAATCTAACAATTATTTATAAAATAAATACCTCAAAAAATTAAATTTAACTTAAAAAATCAATAAAAAAAATTATAACAAGAAAAAAATATATTTTAAACTATAATTGCAAATTATACGTCATTTATTCAAATTATACATATTAAACTAATAATATAAAATTTACAATACAAACTATAAATACAAATCTAACAGTTATTATTAAATATGCCAAAATTTTAAAATTTACCAAAATAATAAAAAAAATTAAAATAAAAATAAAAACCCGAGCATAACCTAAATCCAGTTTAGCTTGAAAAACCCAGGTTTCAGGTTTGAGAAAAAAAATCTTAATCCAAATCTAAATTTTGCCATCTCTAAGCCCTATGAACCTTATAGAGGTTTAGTAAGCCTTACTCCTAAACCTACAAAGAGTGAAGCTGTTAAGATCTATATTTTTTGCCCAGGTCATATCACCATATAACTCACGACATAAGTACAAGAATCAATGTAGCTAGTGAGGTTTTGCTATGTCATGATCTCCCAAAAATGTCTTAAACAATTTTGGTAACTCGATTAGGGAATTTGATTAGATTCTCACAATGGCAAGAGGATTATAAAGATTTTCAAACTAACATTCCCATAAATCAAGAAGGAACATAAAAGGCAATCAAGCTGTGAACACAATTTTGGAAACCATAGCCCAAATCGTGAAGGATATCGTGTAAAGAAAATTTGTAACGAAGTAAAAATAAGTTGGTTGAATCCATCAATATAGCCAAACCAACAAGTAAACTTACAACCATAGTAGCTCCACCAAATGTTGTCTAGTTCACACCTGAGAAAAAAATACAAGTAGCTCATGTAAAAGCAGAGGACAGAGATCTTTGCCTATTCTAACATTCTGGCCATGATTAATCAAATATATTATAGCAATCCTATGACAAATATGTATTTCATTCTTTTATCGCCATACCCAGGCAAAATTCTATATATACTCTATCCTAGGGATGATACTCCTTCCTTTTTTCCTATTTGATGGCAAAAAGGAAAACCTAAAGAGAACATTAGGATATTCACTATTTTTCTCAATTTGTATGCAAACTACAAAAGCCTACGATTAAGGAAATTCTCTAAATCCCTCAAAGATTGTACATATACCTAGTATGCTTTGCTATTAGTAGGATCCATCCTCACTTAAGAAAAGTTAGCCTTAAAATTTTACAAGAAATACTTTTAAAGTGAAGGAAAGGTTACCACAACTCAACAAAACCAAACAAGCCTAATTAGAGCTATTAGTTGGGTATATCAAAAGATTTAGGGAATTGATATTAGATTGCTATAAATAAAAAAGAGAATAGGAGCTTTGTTATGTATGATGTATTTATATATGTTAACCATAACTATACATTATCGCAACAAGTAATACAGTGATAAATAGGATGTTGATCCCATAAGGAATGATGCTATCTTTGGTTACTTACAAAAATTGTGTCTTTATACTTTTATCTAGAAAACAACTTCAAATGTAGTTATACTACTGTAATTTAAAAACTCAAATTAAATAAAATACGGATCTCCGATTTCAGGTTTGATTCAACTAAATTAAGACAACCTAATATTATAATCTATCCCTCATTATGCACTTAAACTAATTAGATTTCTTTTAATTTAATTTCTTAATTCAAAATATTGATTAAAATACTAAATTCTTCACTAGCCTCTTAGTAAAGTGAATATATCTCATACAATCAATTATCTATATTCATATGATAATCAAGTGAAAATAAGATTCATTAAGTGCGGGTTTTATATATCATACATGCCACAAGAGTATATTCCTATTTCATATGAAACTCATAATTATTACTCTATGATCATACATAAATTTGTCTTAGACTAAACACAAAATGCATTTTTCAAGTTTATTTATCTGTTCTTAACTCAATCTAATTACTGGCCAAGTAATAAGATAGCTTTAAGCACAAAGAAATCAAATATATCTCAAAACTAAGTTTATAACAACAAAGAAAGAACTCTATTCAATTATTTAATGAGTTTAAGTTGTAATCTTAGATAAATGAGATTAGTTTATGATATAACAAGAGTTCTTGAACAAAATTCATTGAGCATGATGAAGAAAAACATATTACAAAAATAGAGAAAAGAAGAAATCTCTTGTTTTACTAGTTTTCTGTTCTTGATTGATGCAAAAATCCTTCCTTCAAGCTCTTGATTCTTAATCCAAACTCTGAAATGAAGTGTTTAATCTCGTGCCTAGTCTACTATCTTTTTTATTTTTTTGGCTTATACATGACCAATATATAGTTTGGTGCACTGAATTAGGGCAAACTTTTCCATGAAAAAATTCATTTTTGCTATATTTTGCTCCAGCACCACGGTATTAGGACTTGGTTCTGGATGAACAGCAATCTGACACTGTTCATAACACTATTTTATTAGTTACTATTTATGAGTATTGTTCACAAACACTATTTATTTTTTAGCATTTTAGTCCCATTTTAACAGTTATGCGTGTTTTCCTTAAATTTTCATTCCAAATAAATCTATTAACTTTAAACATATAAAATGACAATTAAACACATAAAAAAAACCTAATATTTATAACTAAATTTGGTAACTACTAAGTTCTTAGAAGCCAAATATTTTAGAGCCCTATTAAATTCCCTCAAACTTAATGATTTGCCGTTCACAAAAACTCTTAAAATTCTCATTGTCAAACTACTTCCTTATGATATGTGATAATCACGTGTAGTGCCCTTAATCTACAGATAAGACTCCTTTATACAAAATCCTTCATCTTCTTTTCTATAATACTAGTGAAGGGTTCTACGTCTACCCATTCGATGAAGTAATCGACAATGACCTCAATATAGTTAGTCGAGCCTCCTCTTTGGGGTAGAAGAGGGTTGATTATAGTTTTCAAGAGCAGTGTGGATGTTATTTACATATCTCTAACATGCATTATACTTCTACACTAATTTCTTAGCATTGTAGAGTGTCATAGGCTAATAATAACTCAATTTGAGGCTTTGTAGGCCAGAGACTTCTCATGAGTGGTTCTCATAAATTCTTTAGTGAATTTTCCAAAAAACATAATCAGCCTTCATTTGTCCTTAGACACCTCATATATAGGTGAGAATGTCCTCAATAATAAAGGTACAGTCCATCAATATATACTAAGTTGACATATATCTAAACTGGCAAGCCTTCAGCTTATACAGTGACACTTACTCATTCTTTATATACCTTCTAAGTAGAACCATCCAACTAAGGCGAGAGTTAATTTAAAGTACCTCCACTACTTCTTTATTGCTCAGCTTTGGAACAAACTTGAGAGGCAATGATGGAAGCATTCGAGCTTTATTAGTTGAGGCTAGTTGTACCAATACACCTGCCTTATGGTTCTTGATCCTTGAAATTTGCTATATCTCAACCTCTTTAAACTATTTCATGCATTCCTTATCTTTCTAAAGGTAGGCTGTCATATGGTCACCTCTTCCTTAAAGTCTTTATTGACTTAACTTACCACTAATTTTGAATCACTCTTGACAAAGAATGTTTTAGTTAGGACTGCTAAAAAAACCCTAAGTTTAGCTAGCATGGCTTTGTACTCACATTTATTATTAAAAGATCAGAAGGTAAATTAAACTACATAGCTGAGCTCATCCCTTTAAAAGCTGATGAGGACGATGTTTGCCCCACATCCTTGAGAATTAGGTGCCTCGTCTGTAGTAACCAGTATCCATAACTGGTAAGTATATGTATATATATAAATATATATATTTTAATTGTATGTGGGTGATTCTTGAATTATATATTGTTATTAGTAGTGTTTTTATAGGTTAAGGATATACTATTAGTATTGGGTTTATTTGTATGACTTTAGATTTATTTTAGTGACCAAATTATTATACTTTGAAAGTTTTGGGGGTAAATTCGTAAATACTAAAAAACATTAGCCTCTTAGTATAAAAATACACTTTTGAACCCTAATTTTCCCATTTTTAGGTCGAGCTACCCATTTTGAGAGAGAAATAAAGGAGAGAGAAAGAGAAGAAAAAGAAGAAGAAATTGAAATTTTGGATCTTAAGAGATATATCACAACTATTTCTCAATTTATTGGTGTTAATTAAGTTAATTTCTTTAAGTTTTGATTTCTAGAAATATGTATAATTGAGGATTTGATGTGTATTTCGTATGATATTGTGAGAATTGATGATGATCTATAAGATAGCTTGATAAATCATGATGAATTATGTAATTTCTGCTTGATAGTCTCTTGATCCAGGAATTTTATAAATTGTTGTGATTCGATTCTGGTTTTGAATTTTGAATATATGAAATTAGACATGTTTAGGATCATCTGAAACTTTGAATCAATTCAAAATTCTAGAAATTGAATTTTTAGTGAATTTACCAAAACGACCCTGAAATTTTAAAAATTTCGTATGTAAACAGTATGATACAGTGGAAAATAATTTTTGACCTATGGAATGATCTTTAAAAATTACGAATTTGTGACATATGATAATTTTATATGTCTAATATGATATACTCAGAATTGAGAATTTAGATCAATGTGGTTGAAGTGTTATGATTTTCTAGAGTGTATCAGCTCATTGCAGTATTTGATTAACAGATTTTTAAAGTTATGAAATAAAATAGTTTTAAAATATTTTTGGCAGTAATTTGGAAGTGAAATATTTATCATGGACTGGGATATGTGTCAAGAGTAATTATGTAGTAGTTTTATAATTTTTGAGTTTAGTATATGATTTTATAAAATTGAGAGATTGAATACTGTTCAGTAAGTATCTTGATCCTGTCAGGTTAATAGTTTGGATTCGATGGTGTGTATGGAATTGATTGTGTAGGAAATTTGATATAATATTCATATATAAGAAGGATATATGAGTCAAGAATGGTATTCTGATTTTGGAGTAATTGGACATCATTTGATGTATTAGAAAAGTGTTTTAAGTGTAAGTGGTCAGAATGACAGGTTTTGAGAAACCAAGTATTTAGACCAATTTGATATGATAAATGCATTGTATATAATTTTGTAAGCTATTTAAAGTATTTTGTATGAATTGTGAGGCTTATGAAAGGATTAATCTCTATTGATAGATTAAGGAGATTTAAGCCTCGTAGCTGAAAGTGTTAAGAGGTAAGTATACTAGACTTTTTACTTAAATCACAATAAACATAGTAATTATTTTGTATGATTTTGTAAATGTGGTTAGGAATATGTTTATGTTATGTCAAAGTATATTTTGATATGAAATGTGAAGATGTGTATTTATGAATGTGAGCATGGATATACATGACATATATGTGTTTTTTTGAAAGTGAGCTTTCAAAGTGAAATGTGTTTAACAAAGAGAGTTTTTGAAGTATAATATGTCCATGAAAAATATTTTGTGTTTTGAGGGTACTTGAACTCACTGTTAATTTAGTAGGCATTTTATGTGATTTATGGAGCCTTTATATGTAGCATTTCCTTCGAGATTGGTATATATTATGTGTTCTGTATGTAGGGAGGATCCTATTGGTACCTAAAGGAAGTGTAAGTCATCACATTCGTGTGGTGGCGTATTGGTGCATGTGAGAGGACTCACCGATGATCAGGGTGAGGGTTTGGGTTTTACCTTCGGGTATGAGCATTATATATGTGTGATTTAAAAACCTTACTTGTACTATTCCTCTCATACGATATGTCACCTATGAGTGACATTTGGCTCATTATGTGATATGTAAGTCCTACTAAGTAGTAGTTGAGTGATGGTATTCCTATTATGTGTTTTGAAAGAATGTGTAAGTGCTTACATAATATGTGATTTGATAAGATTATGATTTTAATTGGTCACAACATATCATACATATGCATTGTATACATATATGTATTTGTATTTGATATATGAAAAACAAGTATGCTTACTGAGTTTTATACTTATTATAGTTTATGGTGATTTCAGGTAAATAAGGTACATACGTGCTTAATGAATTTTGTAAGGCTTCTGCTGTTCCTTGGGTTCCCTAAGTTGTTAGGTTGCTAAGTATTTCATTTGAGGACACGTGGGATAAGATATTGATTTGTCCCTATTGAATAAATACTTATGTATTATTTTATTGTGTATGATTGGATTTAGTTTAAGTTTCACCAAGTGTGGTAATAGATTGATTTTAAGTAAAAATTTACAATGAATATATTTTGGGCTTCCGGTAACAAAGTTTCTACTGGTGACGTAGTAAAGTGTTAATCTCTGAGAAAACTCTGCGTATCTTCGGTTTACTAATTGTCCCAGTCATAATTCAATTGCTATAATTTTGAAAGAAATTAAAATGAATGTGCTTAGAAATATTATTGAATGAATGTAAGTGATGTCGTGTGTCGGATCTTTTGGGTCTGGGGCGTGACATTGTCTATATAGTGTATCCAAGTTAGGGCTAGGGAGTCCTCGTTCATCTAAATATTTAAGGATGTGTTGGATGAGGGTTTCTTTTGTACAACTAAGTCTCTTTGTGTACATTTGGCAACAAAGTTTGTAAAGGCTTATCCTGTGATAGCCATTCTCTGTTTATAATGGATGTTGAACTCAATGATCTTGACCACCATCTTATTAGTCATCTAAAACGGTCATGCTTGTGTAAGATCTTCCTAAAAAGTTAATTACTAAGGAATATCATCATGTGTACTTGAAATTAGGGTTATAATTCACCTAGACATAAGCAGTAATAGGGTTAGCTTCTCTAGTAGAGGGTAGCAGCTCTCAAGGTCGGTAAATGCCTTGTTGGCAAAGTAAACAAGACTCTAGGCTTTTTTTCTCATTTATTATGACCTAGATCACAGCTTGTGCTGATACACCTAATAGATGAACAATTGATCCTCAGTCTTCACTATTGTAAGATGAATGGGTTTTGCCAAATAGGCCATAAGTTATTGAAAGGCTTTTCACACTATAGGTCTACCTTATCTTTTTCTATCTTTTGATGATTACCTAAAAAATTTTAAAACATCTGCAATGGCTTTTGAAATAAACCTACCGAAGGTGACAACTCAGCCTGTTAGCCTTTGGATATCTTTTACTATGCTGGGGACTTTATATCTCTAGAATGGCTTTGACTTTATCATAATTAACCTCAATCTTGTTGGAGTTGGTGCTTACGTGCCATTTCAATATTGTATGAATATTAATTATTAATATTTATACAATAAATATTTCAAATAAAAATTGTTAATATCAAATTTATATAGTATAATGCTTGTAATATTACATACATTGTTTGATCTGAAAGAGTTCAAATCTAATCTAAAAGAATTTAGATTAGAACTAATAGTCAGCAAAGTTAAGAGTTAGCAAAGTTAAGAGTTGTCAGTTTATAAGAGTAATCGAGCTCTAAAGAGTTAGAACCTTGTCTATAATTGGACAAAGACCTGAGAGTATACTCATAATGACATAGTTGCAAAGAGTTACAATAGGTGTTAAGAAATATCATTATGTAAGTATATCTCAAACACAAAGTTCTTGATTTATGATCACCAATGAGGGTCTATCGGTGAATTCATATTATATAGATTGGTGTATGTCTATATCTGACTAGTTCAGATAGTTGTTCTTAGCTGACCATTAGCTTAGAGCTTGTATAGGCATGACTGGATACTGAACAGACTCATGAGGACCTCAATAGATATCCTATGAAGCCGTCAAAGGAAGATCCTCTCGAGTTGAGTAGTATTCGTGGTCCTTTGACTTGAGCGCCACGGTGGTCTTGTGAGTGATCCATCATGCTTTAGTTTCATATATGTTAGAGACCTTTTATGGTCTGACAGCTATGTGTCACTGGGTATGGTCCGATGCTCATAGAGTTTGGTGTGCGTAGATAAGGGATCTGTTAGCATACGTAGGTAAGTTGTATATCCGATGCTCCGAAATTCTATTTCATAAAGTCTTATAGCCACAAGCATAAACTTGAGAAAATAGTTTTCCATAGGGTTAAACAATATAGTAAAAGTGTTTGTGTATATTGATTATCGAGATATGAATCTAGAGATAAGTTTATGAATGAGCAAATGAGAATTTGACAGTGCTGATTTATATCCCCGCACATCCAGGGTATAATTGATGGAAGAATTATACGTATATGTTATGACCTCAACTTGCATGGTCTAACACACTGATTTGTAATATTCGTAACGTGTACGGGGGGCATCGATTACGAATTCGTGAAATAGTTTTATTTGACAAATCGGGTGTAGACCTAAAGAGTCCCAATATGAAATGTACTCTTTGAACACTTGGGCAGTTTACCGTATTGAATGGTTCAATATAGTATAATTCAGCAAATTACTAAGGTTAAGTTAATTAAAGTATATGGTTAAATGATGAAACCCACTTTAGGTTAACTTGATAACCTAGTAAGAATATAAAAGTAATTTCACTTTATGATTATTTAATTGTTAAATAATTAAAATAAATATTTATTTATTTATTAAATAAATGATTTAACTTAACTATAGTTAAAGGTTAACCATATGGTTAAGTTAAGTTAACCTTACTTAATGGTTAAATAAAGGTTCACTTAATCATGATTAAGTTAGTTAACTATAGTTAGAATATTTAAATATTTATTAACTTAAGGATTAAGTTAAACTAACCTAACTAAAGTTAAATGTTAACTAAGGTAAGGTTAAGTTAAGTTAAATGAAAATTAAATTCATATTAGTTTGAAATTTATGTATTAGTATATAAAGGGAAATGAAATTCAAAATTCATAAGTTTTTAGGTTTTTAGATTTTACAATTTTGGTAGCCATTTTAATTTAAGAAATTGGAATTCTTTGTTTTGCATTTAAAGTGTTAGAACAACAAAATAAATAGATAAATGGTTATTAAATGTAATAACTAAAAATATATTTGTTTTAATTATTCAAGAGTTGAATAAAAGGAAAAACAAATTTAACTAAGTTAAAGAGTTTAACTTTGAATCAAGTTTAAGAGTTAAACAAAATGCTAGATTAACATACTGTCATTTTAGACAATCAAACTCATCCTTATTGATTGCTAGAATTGATCAAATTTTCATTTCATAGTGGACTTCAAGCAAATTAATCCAAAGGCTTCATGGGTTATATTTCTCAATCTCGTTTTTCATTTGATAAATATGTATTACATGTGTTCATTATATTTTTTTAATCTTTCGCTGTGCACATATATGTATGAGATATGTATATTTGTTGTATGATGAACTCATCCCACGTGCAAACACACTAGAATAATCAACACCCAACAAATCCCCCAAATACACACTTTTTATGTTCCCTCAGGATCTTCAAAATCTTTCTCAAAGTCTTTCACATTGTCCTTAGGCAGCATTAGCTTGACTAATATGTCATCCATATAAACCTTTATGCACTTTTCGATCAAAGGTTTGAATAGCTTGTAATAAGTCCCTGGTAAGTAGTTCTAGCATTTTTCAATTCGAACGATATAATCTTGTAGTAGTATGTTCTCTAATGAGTAATGAATAAGGTTTTCTCCTAGTCATAAAGAAACATGCTAACCTAATTGTATCTTGAGAATGCATCAATAAAACTGAGTAATGCAAGCTTGATTGTGGAATTTATCAGTTGGTCAACCTTCGAAAGAGAAAATCTATCATTTGGTTAGGCATTATTCAGAAATGTAAAGTTTATACACATCCTCCATTTCTTGTTGGCCTTCTTTACCATCACTACATTAGCTAATCATTCAGGGTAATGGACTTCTCGAATAAACCCTGCTACTAAATGTTTCTCAACATCAACTATTATGGCCTCATTTTTTTTTTTTTGTTAAGAATCCTTCTTTTATGTTTTATAAGTTTAAAGGATGAGTTGACGACCATGGCGTGAGAGATGAGGGAAAGGTATATCTATGACATGTCTTCATATGACCAAGTAAAGATATTTGAGAACTCTTTTAACAAAGAACTTTGTACGTTCTTGATCCTTGATCTTAACTGTGACCTAATATTCACTGCCTTCTCAAGGAATTTAGGCCTTATTTAGACAATGAGTAGTTCTTCCATTAGTCTCAGGGACTTTGGCTTTTCCTCCTGTCTTAAGTCCATAATTTATATATATAAATTCCTTTTTGTTGAGGTCTTGTAGCAATTCCTTGCCATATTTTAATCTATGGAGACTACTCCTACTCTATCTCCAACTGAGAACTTCAGCTTCAAGTAGTGAGTTAAAAATTGTGTTTTGAGTTATAAATATATAAATAGAATAACTAAACATGAAAAATAGATTAGAATGATGGAAAAAAAGTTTAAATACATAAAAAAAAATCACCTATTTTTGGTTATTTATTGAACCAAGACGGTGAAAAAAGCGATGACAAACCCCCATTTGGGCCCCAAGATTGGAAACCAAGATATGCCCTTAGACGTACGTGGCAGCGTGGTCGACCTACGATCCACAATACTGCGTTGTTTGTGCCATGTGGCACCTCTATAGAGTGCCATGTGGGGCACAAATTTTGAACAAAATTATAAAATTAATAATTAAATAAAAATAAAATAAAATAATTATTCATTTGAAGATTATGTTATATTTATTTATTGAAAATGTAAATTAATTAATTAATTATATTAAATAATTTTAATTGGATTAATTAATTAATAAGTAATATTGTATGTTTGTTTTTTCTTTATTTTGAATGAATATTGGATGGTTATTAATTCAATATAATATGTATGTTTGTTTTTTATAATTAAAATAATTTATTTTTTTGGTTAGATTTATTTAAAAATTAAATTAATTAATTAAATATTCTAATTACTTTTAATTTGATTAATTAACTATTTTAATTGAATTAGTTAATTAATAAGTTGATTAATATTGTATGTTAGTTTTTTCTTTATTTTGAAAGAATATTGTATGTTAGTTACTTTAATATAATATGTATGTTCATTATTTAGTAATAATAATTTTATTTTTTGTTAGATTTATTTTAAAAATAAATTTATTACATAATTATATTAAATAATTTTAAGTTGATTAATTAATTATTGAATTTATTAATATTGTATGTTAGTTTTTATTATGAAAGAATATTATACATTAGTTAATTTAATATATTATGTATGTTTATTTTTATTAATAGTAATAATTTATATATTTTTTTTTACAAGAAAAATTATATATTCAAAGAATATATACTTTCATAAAGGATATTTTTCGTGCATCAATGACTATTTATTCACAAGTATGGGCTTTGAATTCTATAATCAATAACTATGAATAATCAGAAGGAATTATTTAGACGGACCTGTGTAGAGCATTTTTTTTATATGAATAATATTTTGTTCTCTGATATTTTTGTGCATAAGATATTAATGTGTAGGGTGCATACCTCTAATTTATGAAGAGATATGATTTTACATCGGCAAGAAGTGCATCTAATTTAGCTGAAAAGAGTTTGTATTGATTACTGAGCTAGAGATGCGAGATTACTCATCCGTCCAACAACTAAAGAGAATTAGGGAGTCAATTGTAAAAAAAATTGCTTTTATGATAAATGACGAAGACACAGTCAAGTTTAGTTTATGCTGTTTTGTTCATCGTGTTTTGATCTTGCGTGACGAACGTCTTGAGATTTAAACTTTTGTTATATGTTTAATGAACGAGCTTGATCAGTTTGATAATTATCCATAGGGCAACATTGTATGGAAGGTGCATCATGATTCACTTAAAAGGTCGCATTCCAAAAGTTTAACAAAATAAGAAAGTATGAATTTGTGAATAGAATGGTTGAGAGTTATAGGTGTATAATTTTATTCACACATATCTGGTATAGAATAATTTTCTTATATGGTGTATAAATTTATTCACACATATCTGGTATAGAATAATTTTCTTATATTCAACATTTTAATCTTAATTCTTTATTTATAGTAAACTTATCTTTTGAAATTATTTTAGGTAGAGATTTACGAGGCTATTCTAGCATGCAGTCAGGCTTTCGGTATACACTCTGGTGACCGTAATCGCTATTTGCATCTATCATTATCACATTTTTTTCTTAAAACGATCTTTTGTCGACCTTAAGATTCTGAAGCTCTAATTACCCTTAACTGCTATCACATTAATAGACTGGTGAAGTTCATCTTTACTATCAAAAAAATTTCTCACAAAGGCATCCTAATCCCACTACACGAGACTTTATCGAATAAGCCTAAATTCGATGCTGCTATTGGACGCATAAACACAAAGCGATTTTTAGCTTCACAATTATCTCCTATTCTATCTATTACATTTAGAGAGATCGTTAGAATATAACAACATCTGCCTTCTAGTAAATCATCCAAACCAACATATTCTTCCATTTGACTAACGTTTCTAACAACATCACAATTCTCTTCTACATTACCGACGTTTCCAACACCATCACAATTTCATTCCAAACTACTAAAGTTTTTAACATCATCATAATTCCCTTCCATAATACCAAAGTTTCTAACATAATTATTATCATAGTGTGTATGAAATGGGTCTTTGTTGAACATTATAAAGGAAAAATGATGATAGTCATCCGTTGTATTTGAGGAAACCACTGTTGGTACCGTTGGAGTTGTGTGACTCATTTGATTGCTACCAGTGGCTGACATAAAATGAGTATGAATAAGTGATGGATTCTGATTAGGGGTTGCGCAACATCTTCATAAAGATGAGCTTTAGGATCCACAGTTATACATAAAGGATAATATCATCTTGTGTTAGCCCCTAAAAAAACTAAACATCGCCATTATTTCTAATCTTAATAGATTTTAACTTATACCTTGTTACATCAATTTTAATTTTTCGAGCCACCTTATACTCCACATTGTTAACTCCAATGGCATAACATACAATTTTTTAAAGATTTTCAAATTTAATATCTTTTGAAACAAAAATCTTGAAACTACTATAGTCAACATAACCCTCTTCCTCGTTGCTAAAACTCTCATACTTTTAATAAATAAAAAAAATGCCATTTTCTCTTGAAATATATAATAATTAATCATACTCTATGACACATAAATAAAAAAAGTATTAAAAAAATATCCTAAAATTCTAGAAATTATAATTCAAAAAAACTCCGCAAAATTGCAATGTCCAAGATTCGAGACATGCGAGGGCACAAATGGTTGCATCATAATCGTTACCTAAGACACGCAACGCATCCCTGAGAAGCCATTATTGGCTACTCGGCCCCGAGACAATTTTCTTGTGATGTAAATCGCAGTTCTCCTACGATGTAATTCACAATTCAATTTCAATTTTCTTCTATATTATCTTACTTGTCTCTCATTCAACTTCATTTCTCTTCCAAACTTTATAATTATACTACAATTGTATATTTATGCATTTATTTCAAAATAACTATAATTTCTAACAAATCTAAAATTTCGAATCTATATTACAGAAAATCTAACATGATAGAAACATGTTTTTCTTGAAGAGAAAATATTTTATGACTTTAAATATGCTTTTTTTATTTTTGAATTGTGTTTTTAGAGATAAATCGACTCAAATCAAGTTTTCATTTGGGTTTAAATATTTTATTTAACACTATATTATATATTCAATGACAAAATATGCACATTTAAAGTTTATTTGGCTAATAAAAAAATAGGCAATTCAAATATAGCAAAAACAGTATTTTTATAAAATTTGAGGGTTGTTTTTAAAAATTTTCCTTTAGTCTCACTCTAATTATGGGTGCTAAACAAAAGTTATGGCAATTTATTTTCTAATTTTCAACCAATAAAGTTGGTAAAAAATTTTGATATCATATTTTAGAAAAGAACATTATCAAATTTTGTTTTCAGTTTTATCTTATTTATTCATTAGGTTCATAAGTTTTTTTTTAAAAAACAATACTTAATTATATATTTTTAAAAATGTAAATAATCACTTTTTAGAAATTAAAATGGTAATAAGAATGATGTAATTGATTTTTTTTAAAATATTATAAATTTTATAGGTAAATTAAGATAAAAACAGAAACAAAAGTAGCATTTCTTTTTAAAAAGTACAATATTTTATAAAGCACAAAAATACCAAACTGGTTCTTCGATAATTTCAAAATGTAGTTTAATACATCTAGTTTTCTCTTCAATGTAGGTAAGAAAAGCACGTACATTTAGAAACGAGTGCTTACATTTATAAATATCCGAAATTTTATTTATTTATTCTTAAGATATCCAAAGTTTAGGTTGAATTAACGCTAAGCTGTGGTAGATGCTCTTAGTTGGGCTTAGGCTTTCAGTGTAGATCCAAAACCCAGTATGATTTCTAGTGGACATATAAATAAAATATGAGGGCTAAGTAAAATTTTTGTTATTTTTAAAAATGCTTAAAATTTTATACAAATGTAATTTTTTGTTAGCTTAATTTATCAAATATAAATTTGAAGAAAGACTTGAAGGCATGATCAGAAAAGTTTTTATAATATTTATATTTTTAAAATTAATTTAATAAATTTAAAATACCATTTTAATCAACCTAAACCAACTAATTGTCCAATACCCCATATTGGTTTCCCAGAATTAACATCATTGATATCACTTAATTTTAATATATACTTAAAAATGTTTTATATTTATTTTCATACTAATTTATCTTTTATTATTATTATTTAAAACAGTTTCATAATGTATAGGGACGGCTATCCAACAATTTGAGTTGGATAATAGTCAATCCAAACCAACCTTAAAGTTTGGGTTAATATTTTTGCAATCCAAATAAAATGACAACCAAAACTAATATAATATAATTTTGTTTTGTTTTTCTTAGGGATTTCGGTCCAAAGATTATTTACCTCAAAAGCTCAACTCACACATTAGTCTCGATCCAAATATCTTGAGGTCTTTGACCAAACCCAATCAAACCTTATGTAGAATATTAAATAAAATTACGGGTCATTACTATTAGAAGGTTCTCAGTGTAGAATAAGGTGTTTTCGATGACTAGTATTAACTGAACAAGTGAATAATCAAATTGACAAAGTTCTTTTAACGAGTCTGACCATTCTGTCTCTCAAAGAAATTAGAGGACACTTATCTAAAAAAAAATTAGACTCGAACTAGACAGCCTGAAGACTTAAGTTGTCTTTATTTTTGAGATCTTTAGAATTTTGAGATTCTTAGAGTAAATCCCTATACGGTCATGGAACATGGCCATAATAGAAAAGAAAAAATTATATGAATCTTATAAGGATTCAACCATCAAAGCTAGCAATACTTATAAATAGGGAATTTAATGATAGAGAAATTGGCTTTTTTTTTTTCCTCTAGACCCCTAAGCAGGGCTTTTTCTCACTTTTCTTTGAATTTTTCCTCCTCATTGGAGCTCTCTTTTAGATTCTTCCTAAATGTGCTACCTTACCCCCTAGGCCACGACTCCAATATGGTTTCTAAAGACTCTTATAACCCATAATTAATTATGATTATGAGTAAGATTTTTTATAAACTATTATTTGTAGAAGTCATGTATTATATTGTAAAAATTATTATTTAATATTATATTAAAAATGAGATAAAATTCAATGAAATGGATGCAGACTCCTATAAAGCTGAACTATTATAATTCTTTTGTATATTATTCAATTGGATACAAATTCTCAAACATCGCATCACATGTCATAGACCATTAAACATTAATAAATAGTCAAATAGTTTGATGCCCAATAACAAGTTTAAATATTGCTTCCAAAAAAATATAATCTAACTCGTTGGTTAGAATCACTTAAAATATGGGATCAACAAATTTAAAATTATTTTATTTAGGCTACTTTTTAAAATTATCTATTTTTCAATCATAAATTATAACATTTGATTCAAAATAGATATCAACAATTATAACAACACAATTATTTAGTGAAATATACAATAAAAAAATATTTAATTTACAAAATTCTAAAATCTTAATGCAAAAATTGTTTAAAATGTTCTAATTTTTAATAATTGAAATGTAAAATACAATAATATAAAAATATAAAATTTTACGTCAAAGTTATAATTCAAAGTAGATTTACTTGTGAATCGCAATCTCAAAATATCACAGTATGCTATAGTCTTCCATCTTCCCAATTAGATTAGATACTTTTAATATTAGTTAATACAATCATTGAAAAAGAAAATATTATTTTTTTAATTTTAATCTTCGATTAGTGTAAGTTAAATGGGTAGAAAAACTTCAATCCAATAAATTTTAGTTGAACTAAGTCAGATAAAGTATGCTTTAAAAAAAAAAACTCAGATAAAGTAAAATTTTAAACTAAATCATGCGGTTCAGTTTAGGTTTAGTTTGAATTCCGATCTAAGATTTGGGTTGCCCACTCTTAATGTTGTATGCTTAAAATATAAATTAAAAAAAGGGTTAGAAAAGTATCTGCAGTGCTCTTTTAATGATATTAGTATATATTTTTGACTTAAAAAAAGAAAAAAGAAATAATCATCGAATTTTCATTGTCAAATTATTTTTACAAAAAGGATTTTGTATGTATTTTTACCTAAACAAGCATTAATATCTGAATTTTGGTTGTCTTATTTCTATAATAATTTTTAAAAGACAGCCTTAGTGTATGTATGTATATATATAGATTGGATTGTAGTATCTTAGCTTAAGCAAGAAGTGAAATAACTAAGATGATGCCTTCTGTCATCCCCTGGTCCATATCTATTTAATTGGTGAGTTTAAATTATATATGAAAGATGAATAATCAAAGAATGAATGTTGTAATTAATTCAAAGCTTCCAAACATCTCTAGCCTTGTTTGACCTGTTTGAGGAATGAGGTTGCGTCTGAAAGAAATCAAACATTTTTTGAAGTCATTGGCTGAAGATCCTAAAACCCATTTCACGTGACTCGATAATCCTTGGTTTTTGTTAAGCAAAAATAAAGAAAACTTGTCAGAAATTTCATGGCATAATCCCCATTTTCTTCAGTTATATTTGACTATTTGCTCGCATTAATGGGGAAGAGAGGCAAGTCAAGCACAAAGCGTGGCGGTACATGTGGCAGGCATGCACAAGCCCCAAAGGTTGGAGCTTTTGTATATTTGAAAACTCGAAGTCAATATCTGCCACCGTATATCACTCCACGAGGTTCAGCAAAGCTGGTCAGGCATGGCTGATTGGCTGAAGGAATAGAATCGAGATTTCAGAGCTGATGGAACCTTTGGCTTCTTTCTCTAGGTTCCCATTCTTTATGTATTCTGTCTTTTACACCAAAAGGCTTCCTTCCTTTTTTTTTTTTTTCTTCTTCTTCTTCTTAATTGTTCTGTTCACTTTTGTGATTTGCGTCTTTCTAGAACGGTCAATTTGTTGGGAGTTTGATTTGGAAACGTAACCCAAAGTATGTAATGCTCACTCAACTATCAAACCTGCTTGAAGCTGTTCCTTTTCTATATTTTCCTTTCTTTTTGAGTTCTCAATCTCTCTGAAATTCATAGCCCGGCAGAGGTACAATTTAGTCTCATGATTTAGAGTATGCTTGCCTGTGACTTCTGCGTTTTTTACTTAATTATTTTTAGAACATAGTAATTTTGAAAGTTTTTAAATACCTACCCTTATTTATAGTTAAAATGTAAAAAAAAATAGTTAATTTAGTCTCTAAACTTTTCTTAAATTCTAAATTTTTTTAAAATACCCAAATTAATTTATGTTATTAAAAAAATAATATTTAAAGTAGATTTTTTTAAAAGATAGTAAAATAAATTCAATCAAATGTAAGATCATTTATTATGATTAAGTATATCAATTTACCTAAACCTTCAAAAAGTGCCACTTAATAAGTGACATCTAATAACTTCATTTCATGACACATGTGAACTAAAAACTACAAAACTTTAATACAAATATACCCCTAACATAGCAGACCGTAAAAATGAGAAAAAAAAAAGCAAAAATACTCTACTTATTTTAACATGAGGATGACTTAATAATTCAGATAGTAACTCAATGATAAATATTGAATGTGCAACATGCATAGAATGAATAATGTTTGTGTTCCAAAGGTTATGAATCGATTCTTATTAATATCAATAATGAAAAACGTTGGCTTGCACATTCAGGTTTGTTTAATTAGCAGACTCTTTTCTAGGAACTAGCTGGTAAGCTGCTTTAAAATAAATATTCATGTAGCCGAACAGGAATGGAATTCCTTCTTTCACAAGTAGAACATGTGTTAGTCAAATTCACTCTTGAATTGGATGCCAAAAAAACAAATATTATGCTGTATTTTGTATTTTGTTGTTCATATTTTAATAGTACAGAAATGTCTTTAATTTATCGGTAATTCTCATCTGATACAGACAAAATAATGTGCTGAGAAAAAGTTTAAGCATTAATTAATAAAAAAGATCCTAAGAGTTTAAGTCAAAGTTTTACCCACTGACACAGTTGCTTCCAAAATAGCACTACCTTTCTGCTTTTTCCCTTTTCAGCCTACAGTGCCTTTCAGTGGAAGCATCAAAGGCAAACACAAGTCCCAGCACCCATTTCCAAAGCTATTAATATTAAATAATATGACACAATTTCAAAGCTTTTCAGTGTTCATGATAAGCTTAAAAAATTGTCATTTTTATTTATTTTATTCGTTACCCAGTTTGGCCATGCTTTTTCAACTACACCCACATTGTGTAACAGTTAAAAACCTGAACTTGGGGACCCATTTTGCTAATCTGAGCCGCGTGAATCCAGCGAAATGGAAAAGCAAAAGCACTTTTTTATATTGAAAAGTATGGATTAGAGTTGAAAATCGCGGCAAAGCATCATATAATAATCTGAAAAAGTTGACAGAAGTCGAAAACCAACTCCCGTAGAAGAAGAGGGGAGACAGACGAAAGCAGTGTCGTTTCTCACTTTTCTTTCTTTTCAGTTCTTGTACTGTACTTGTTACTCACTGTTTTTTTTTTTTTTCATTTAAAGAAACTGAGTTCTAGTATATTTCTTGCTAGATTATTTCTTTGTTCTGAGCTAGAATTTATATCTTGTGAATCTGGAGTGCTTTTCTTGAGAATCCCCATAGTTTTCTTTTACCTTTTTTCCGCTTCTAATTTTCTCTTTTAAACACCACAAACTTTTCTCTTTTAGATCTCTTTGTCTTGCTTCTGCTGCCATTAGAACCAACACAATATGGATGTAAGTTCTCTGCCAGTTATGTTTTTGAATCAAACATTATTTTCTTGTTCTAATGGTGTTTATTTTATGTGGGGTTTATGTGTTTCCAGGATTACTGTAAAAGGAGTGGACAAATACCTGCTTTTGGAAACTGGGATCATGCAAATGAAATGCCAATAACTCAGTATTTTGAATCTGCAAGACAAGCAGGCTTGCTTAGATACAGTTCTTCATCTGGAGATTCTGATAATCCTTACAATATTCGTGGAGGTGTTGGTGATTTATATGCTGTTGATGATCATTTTAACAAATATTCTCGTAATAATTTTGCTCCTCCCCGAAAGGTATGCTAGCAATATTAATTCTGCATTTCATTTATTTATTACTTGGAATTTCATTCTGATTCTGTACAAAGCTGGTTTCTGTATATTTATTCAATAATATTATCATACTTGTACATAAACTACATGTAATAAAAAAAAGTTTTATTAGATTAATAATGTACGATAATTTTTTACTTAAGGGTATTATTTATACATCGAATTTAATAAAAGTCTCTGTTGATTTTGATGATTGGGTGATTATATGGAACTGATTGCAGACAAGGGTGAGGGAAAAGCGAGGCTCGAATGTTAAGGAGGTGCGGAAAATGCAAGTGAAGAAAGTATGTGACGTGACTGAACCGCCAAGGAAGCAATCACAAAAAATTAATAATAATAAGTTAAGGCGGCAACCTCATGACGACGTCGTTGCACCTGCTCGTCCAAGAATATTGTCTGCTAGTGCTAGACCTCCTAAAGCCGTTGATGAAGATCTCTACAAGATCCCTCCTGAGCTTCTTCGCTTGTCCAAGCGAGTAAGCATCTATTATTAACTTGTCTTCTTTCTGCTAAGTTTTTAAATATTTGAAAAAATTGAATTTCCTTTAATTGTTTTTTAATCTAAACTGGTTAGAGATTTTTTACAAAATACTGATAAGATTAGGATTATTTTTAGAGAGATTGGTAGATGTTAAAAATATAAAACTCTTTTGTGTGAGGAAGGGGCTGAGTACCGTTAGTGTGTAGGGCTGCCAAGAAAATGCCCGGTTCACATGATATCTTTAAAATCTGACAGATCATGTATTATTTATCTTCAATTGTCTTTTGTCTGCTTTGAGTCCCCATTTGGAATCATTTAGTTCGTGGAATTCTCTCAGACCACAAACCGAAAGGAAAGAAAAGTGTGGTCATACTCAGGGTTGTCCTTGAATCTCGATTTTGAAATATTGTTGGGAATTGTGGGAATCGTTGATGAAAACTGCTTCCATTGGGGCCCTGATGGCCATATTCAGAAAGACAGTCATTTATGGCAATGAAAGTTTTTGCATGCCACCCAACTTCCATTATTACTTCCCCCACATTCGTTAAAAAAAAAGGAAAATTGACATTTTCAAATAAATCTCTAAAATTATATATATATATAATTTAATAGGGTCTATAATTCATTATATGATTCATAATTTTTTTTTTATAATTTTTAATATATTATAAAATTTTATTATATATTTAAATGTTCGTCATATAATAAATTATGTAATTAATTAAATTATTTATCTCTATATATAATTGAATAGGGGGAGAAATGATTTTTTATTTGATGCGTAATTTTTATAATGTGTTCATCATTTACAACATACTTTAAAATTTTGTCACATAATTTATTAAATTGTTTATATATATATATATATACAAAATTGATTAAGTGGGGGAAGTGGTTTCTTATTTAATGCATGATTTTGCCCAAAGAAAAGGAAACTAATTCAACATTTGATTTAGGTTAAAATATTTTTTCAACGTTAAAAATTATTTTTTGTAATTATGCATTAAAAGATAAGCGACTTTTCTAACCTTATATATATATATATATATGAATGATTTAATGGGCTACAAAGTTTATTATATGGTGAGCTTTTGAACATGCAACAGAATTATGTAATATATTGTAAATTATATAAAAATTATAAATTTATTAAATAATAATATATAATAGTATTACTCACTCCATATATATATATATATATATATATATATATATATATAAACACACAAGTTTTTAAGATCCATTAGAACACTTTGAAACACATTATAGTCTACTCTAATTTTTAAACCTGCTAATAGCAAGATCTGAAACTTTACTGAAATGATCAATTTAGTTTTTTTATTCTTTCCTTTTCTTATTTAAGTATTGGCACGATAGGAATGAACCATCCCCGAAAGTTAGAGAAGAGGTGTACTTGTTAACATTTTATCATTAGTTGAGGACTGCAAGTGCGAAATGACCAATTTGGTTTATGATTTTGAGTTTTATGGCAACAACGTACTTGAAAGCCTCATGACCAGTTTAGTTTTATTATATTTTGAGTTAGAAAAATGTTTATAAAAAAAATACCAAAAAGAACACCTGGGTTGATGTTTAATGATCCAAGTATCTCGTCCAGAACAAAGTCTTAAAAGGGTTGCCAAGTTCAACTTTGCTTGGTGGGGTGTTCGTCTGGGGCTGGCTGGGGGGTGCCCGGTTCGTTCTCACGTCTACGGACTAAGAATAACGTTTTGTTTATTTATGTCGTTTTATTCTTAATTTTATTATTATTTTCTTATTTTTCTTGCAGAAGAAAAGGCCAGGATTCTTTTCCTGCCTAGTGCCTGCATGTGCTTCTTGAGTGTGGACTTTGACGATGAATCAGCTACTCTCCGATGGTTTTTTTTTTGAATGAAATAGATATAGCTACTAGTTCTCTCTGCATTTTTTGTTTTTCCTTTTTTTCTGAACAACAATGTATGATACCAGCTTAAGCAAATACATGATTCATCGGAATGAAATAGATGTTAATGGTGTTTTTGTTTTGGATGTAATTTGCTTTACGCATTACAGTGTACTCGTTGGAATTGCTCAGTTTATGCATATATAAATAGATACGTTCTTTTTAGTGTTAATAGTTAGTTTAGTTGATAGAATATCTCGAATTTACACATGAATTTTATGTTTAAATTCCCACATATTCTAAGATTGAGGTGAGTTTGCTTTTGGAAGGAATATTTTTTGTTTGTTTGAAAGTAAAAATGAAAACTAGATTATTTTGCATACAATTTGTACGTAGAGCTTTAAAGAATTACCTCTGTTTTTTATTTGCTAAACTTGAATTAATGAGTGGTAATGTTTTTTATTATTTTCAATCTTTAAATTAAGGGTATGGGACAGAAATATTCTAAAACAATTTTAGAGAGAAAAAGGCTAACTCTCCTCGAGTAAAGCGTAGAAAGAAAAAAAAAAGTAGCTTGATTTTTATTTTTTTTAAGATAAAATACGAAAAAAAAAGTATTGTTTTACTCTACCTTCCTCTTCGTTAGGCACCACTTTTAAATTTAAATTTTCATTAAGATTAAATTAGTAGAGATTTATGAGCTTTTAATTCTAATTTAGAAAGTTTAATTTTATTTATTCATGACCCACCAAATCATTCAAGTTAACTAATATTATTTTACTAAAAGATTAATATTGTGTTCTAATAATCTAGCTAAATAAATAAAACTCATTTTAATTAAAATATTTTTAATTAAATTAAATTTGATTATAAACTAATAATAATTACTTTATTGATCATTTAATTGATGTCTATATTTAAAATATGGCTATGTTAAAATTGTCTTACTTATTTAATTATTTGATTATCTTTAAGCCATTAATTGTTTTAATAAATATTTTTTAATGTCTATAATTAAAAATAAATTTATAAATAAATTTTATTATTTAATAAATAATTTATTAAATAAACTATGACCAAATATATAAATGACCAAGTATTATAAATAATTTAAGTGAATTATAAATATAAATTCTATTTTGTAATGTGTATTTATATACACATGAAATTATATCTCAAAATCGTAGATCTGTTTTGATGATTATTTTGATTTCAGTTGATAATAATTCAAAAGACATAATATATAAATATAATTTCATTATCTGTTTAGAATTAAGATCAATTAAACTTATTAAAGTTTACACAAATTAAATTAATAATATCATTTATTTAATTAGATCAAAATTCATGATAATTCAATTAAATATATTAAATATACTATTTTTTTTACTCAAACTCTCTACTTATATTATTAAAATAAGTCATTTACTATAGAAGTAAACAAATTAACAGAGCCTTTAATGGAATGTTCATCTATTAATGATTGTGAATATTTTTAATTTATAAAATACTTATAATTTATATCTTTTTATATTAACATTTCATTCTCAATATTTAAAAGCACATATTTTATAGATAAACTTGATAATGTATACTAAAAAACTAATGTATGAATAAATTAATTTATTAAAATAAAAAATATTATTATTATAACTCATGGTTAAAGGGCATTTAATAATATATTTATGTTTAACAAATTTATATTCATATATGAAGACTGATGATTAAAAATTATATTTAAGTATAATTTTTTGAGTTGAGATCAATAAAGAAGACGACACGTGACCAAAAATGTGCCAAAAGGACAAAAATAGACAAAAGCAGAAAGTTAGAAAATATAGGGTTTAGGCTGCGACTAGTGTCACAGACCTTTCGAGTACCGTACAGCTTTAGATGCATTGCGCTAAGTAACCTAGAAAATCACACAAACAAAAGAAGAAACACAAGATGTTTGAAAAAAAATCTATTGCTGAAGAGAAATAAGGTATGAGATTGTTGTGTTATGTTGTCTGCTTTGTACAACTGAGGATCTCTCTTTTATATATTAACAACTCTATACAATCGACGATTGAGATTTAAACGATCTAACGGTGTACATACAAGATAAAATAATATGTTATAGAATATTCCTAGATGCCATCACATATGTTATAGAATATTCCCCTTCCAAATCAAGGTTAACAACCTTAATCAGTCGATGGCTTAGCCTGAATTTTCACCCTATGTCAGCGGGCATTCTGAAAGCTCCGGCTCGCGAACTGCTTTAGCAATCCATATAACATCTAGGGGGCCTTGTTGCGCACCAAATATTCGAGAAAATGCTTGAGAACATTTAGGGCGGGACATTTTCCCCCACCAAATTCACGCAACGCCCTTGTCACGTCTTCAAAATTGCGCACCTCTTTCTTCAGTCTGTCGCTGTGCGCTCTCGTATTTTTGGCATGCACCAATATCGAGTACTCTTTCTACTTGACAAAGTACTCACGCCTTGGATGTGGATCTCTCTCTTACACTGTCCGTCCATCAAGAATGAGTTTTGCCTCTTTGTCATCCTATGTGAAAATCCCTAAAGGTCTCTATTTTTGCTCCATGTTTTTCGTACCTCCTCAGGATGGCTTTAAACAGCTCTCAAAAAACACCGATGCAACTGCTATCTCAAAGGTATCCCCATCTTATGCGAGATGTTGCCAACCTTATAAGCAACAAGAAATGGCCCCTCGTCCCTACGATCAAAGCCCTTGTGAAGTGGGCATGCCGTCTTGCATTGTGGTGGAAGTATTGTCTCTATCACCAAGTCCCCCGCAAGATGCTTGACATGCCCCTGCTTGTCCTTACCCCACTTCTTGTGCTGAATGCGCACATTATGTGACGCCATGAATTGTTGAGTGATACCCACAATTAACAACTCCTTAAGCTACCCCCGCAACTCTTTTAATTTCTATTAAGGTATCTGTACAGTAGTTGGTAGCGCAACCCCAAGCTCTAACTTTTCCCCTTGCTTAGTATCACCTTGATGTGGATGTACCTGTGGTATGATTATTGGCATGACCCTCTTGTGCTGCCCGAGCACTTTCGTAACTCGATAGTAGCTTACCCTCGTCTTTTGTCGCCTTATCATCCATCTCCTTTACTATAGTTGGATGTGCTTCCCCTTCATACTTAGCAACTCCCATTAGTTGAATGACGGAAAAGATTTTAGTGTTGGCTTTTAGCTAAGATTGCACACCATTGGGCTTGTCTACCGTCAGTATCATGTAAAGCCTTCATTCTATAATGCACACATAATTGTGTCGAGGAAGCAGCACCATGCGGTACTGCCTTAAGAACTTCATACTTAACACTACATCAAAATCATCAAGAGGTGCTATAGAGAAATTTACCTCGCTACCCCATGTTCCTAGGTGGATATCGACCCCTCGAACCACCCTCATCCAGTGGCTTAACCGTAGGGTTTACCAATTTGAGGAATCCCTCCACTTTCTCCACGTAAAGTCCCAAGCGCTTTGCCTCCCCACACTTAGTGAAGTTGTGCATCCCGCCCGTATCTATCAACACTTGAGTCTTTATGCAGTTGATGTAGGCTTCAATTTATATGAATGCCTTTCTCGTTGGTGCATTGGCACTACGCTTGGCTTTCATTGTGTTGAGCAATTATAAACACCCCATTTGACCATGCTCGCAAACCTTGTGTGTTGTAACCATTACATTAAAAGCCTTCTTCTTCGGACAATCCTTGACCCAATGATCCTCATCACAAAGGAAGCAGCTTATCTTCGGTCTATTCCCTCTATGGCAGTACAGCTTCTGCTTTTTTCATGTGGGTGACTTACTTTTCTCCTCTTCATCCTCCGAATGATGAAACTCCTTGGTGCTACCACCTTTGTTGTGATTGGGTCTTGAATTCTTAGACTTTCTCGAGTTACCCTTACAGTAATTCATTAGCGTTTCTGCCAATGTCAGAGCGTCATATATT
The DNA here is from genome assembly GCA_946807835.1 of Ailanthus altissimus. Taxonomy (NCBI): domain Eukaryota; kingdom Viridiplantae; phylum Streptophyta; class Magnoliopsida; order Sapindales; family Simaroubaceae; genus Ailanthus; species Ailanthus altissimus. The sequence continues at coordinate 12,676,406 of OX327712.1, read as the reverse complement.
CTCGTCACCTCACGCTGCTTTAACTCATTGGACGCCCATGTTTGTAATCCGTTTAAAAAATGGAACAAGTCCTCCTTTCTCATGTTAGGGATTTGGAGCATTAACAAGGAGTACTCCTCCACATACTCGCTGATGGAATTAGTTTGCTTCAATTCCTTTAACCGCTTTTAAGCGTTATGTGTCACATTCTCCGGATAGAACTGGCGCTTTAACTCCCGTTGCAATTCTGCCCAAGTGTTGATTATGCAGGTACCATTGCGTATCTCCTTACTTTTCTTGCGCCACCATACAATTGCATGATCGGAAAGATATAAGTTCGCGGTATTTAGCTTATCTTTGTCCCGCACACCCATAGCGTTGAAGTATCTTTTCATTTGCCAAAAGTAATTGTTGAGCTCCTTGGCGTTCCGCTTGCCGCTGAAATCATTTGGTTTAGGAGCCTAAACTCCTGGCGCCCTTTGACCAGCAACAAACCCATTCACTATTGCTCACTTGCACAACACCACGTCCTTCTTGACAGCGTCAAACCCTTTACACAGCTCCTCTACTTGGGCTTGAACTCTATCCATGATGGCGTATATCTTCTCTTGAAAAGCCTTGACCCAGTCACGCTGCTGATCAGCGTAACTCTCGATGGATGTGTCAATGAGGGAGCACAGTTCGTCCCCTTGAGTGTCGAGTCCCACCTCGAGCTTCTCTACTTACTGCTCCAACTCCCCAAGACGTTCTGCCATCTTTTCCACAGCGCCACTAAGCATTTTCACCATACTCCCCAACTCATGGCCTGGATTAACAAACTTATAGCGAGGTACACTTCCATGACTCTTAGCTTTGGGATCCCTAGCCCTCTCTTTAGTTAAATTCGACGACGTTGTGACATATTTTCCCATCTTTTTTTAACCTGGCTCTAATACTAAATGTCATGGACCTTTCGAGAATCGTACGGCCTTAGACGCATTGTACACTAAGCAGCCAAGAAAACTACACAAAGTAAAGAAGAAACACACAAGATATTTGAGAAAAAACTCTTTATATTACTGAAGAGAAATACATTATGAGATTGTTATGTTGTGTTGTCTGCTTTGTATAACTGAAGGTCTTCCCCTTATATACTAGCAACCTTATACAATCGACAGCTGAGATCTAAATAATCTAACGGTGTACATACAAGATAGAATAATATGCCATAGAATATTTTTAGATGCCATCACATATGTTATAGAATATTCCCATTCCAAATTAGGGTTAACAACTCTAATAAGTCGCGGGCTTGGCCTGGTCTTCACTCATGTCAATGGATTTTCTAGAAGCTCCAGCTCATGAACCGCTCCAGCAACCCATATAGCCTTTAGAAGGCTTTGTCACGCACCAAGTGTTTGAAGAAATACTTAAGAACACTTAGGGCATGACACCAAGCAAGGACACTGCCAGGCTATAATGTCGCCCTAGTGCTTAGGCTTATTTTGGCCTATATTGCTATTTTAAAGATTGTTTTTAAGAGCTCTTCTAATCCTAATTAGTTTAAGGTTTTTTGAGTCAACAAAGAGATATATGTTGGGTGTTGTGTGCATGTGCACCATACTTTAGGTGAATATGTATATTATTAAACAATTTTATAATAACATGTCATACATGCTACGCAGTGAAAAATATACGTTATATCTAATTACACTAATGAGATAAAATACTCACCCTCACAACATACTTGTGAACAAATCTAATTGCTATCTAGGTGAATTTTCTCAAGACTAATACTTGTACTTTTCAAAACTTGTTGAAGGAATTCTTTGCTTCTATTAAATTTGTCTCTCGAATATTGTTAACGTTAACACTTAACCTAAGAAAAAAGCAAAAGCAATTAACTACACTTTTTTTTTAATCTTCATAAGAGTCGACCATACACTAACATATATATATACATATATATATACAAACTTTGCATTTTATTCAACCAATTAAATGAATTTAATAAACATAAATATTAGTAAGTTGTTAGCCTTGTCCTTCTTAAAAAGTAATTGGTGACAAATCACGTTGCCACCTCTTACTAATAAATTGAATCATATTCTTTTCAATATATGTTTAATTGTATTTTATCAATGAAAAGCTAACATATAACACTTGCCATCATTTTCATCCAATAAGAATTGAACAAGTGTTAAGCCTAATAAAATAAATCTCATTCATTTGATGTATTGAATGTTGATTGTGAAATTTAAACAATTATTACTTTTTTTTTGTTTATCAATGCTTAATTTAGTACTCATATATATTATTATTATAATTTGAAATATATACTAAATAGATTAAAATGTCAAATTTCATTTGACAAAATTTTAAATTAACACTTAAATTTTAATTACTCTCGGAGAGACCATAAAATAAAAAATGACCGAATAATTTAATTTAAATAAAATAATAATTATTTCATTGAAATGATAATTATATCTACCAATGTTAAATTTAGTACTCATACAAATTATAGGCACAATTTGAGGCATACATTAGATAGATAAAAGTGTCAAGTCTCACTTGACACAATGCTAGATTTAACATTTAAATCTTAATTACTCCGTCAAAGATTCTGAAACAAATTCATATTTTCTGAAACTTACCACATTGAACAATTTGATTAGATGTGCTACCCATGTGCTCAATGAATACACTTCATATAGTGAGACTCCCTAAGTTCATACTCATTTTGTCTCACAAAACATTTCTATAAGTTCATAACTGATACCCCCCACACACATTATGGATAATACAAAAATGACAAGTTGAACTTTACAAGTTAAGATTAATCTATATTCATACAATCATTCCGTCATAAATATCTTGAAAGAGTAGAGACATAAATCAACACCATCAAGTCTTATATTGCTCAATCATAAACTTATATTCTCAATTCGTATTTCAATAAATAATATCTGCAAACTCCTTTGCGACTTATTTATATCACTAAAAACTCTTTCCTAGGTTTAATGCTTATGACCATAAAACTTCTTAGAATACAACCTTTGAGCATCTGGATATTTGACTCACCCATATAAGCTGAGGATCTCATATTTACACACACCGAGCTCCCATACTTAACCTAAAGAGTATGAAGATTGCAACGAAACTTGATCCAGGGTAAAATAAATCGGGTCACTCCGCGACTACCAAAGATAATTCGAGAGGTTAGAAAACCGAGTTCAAGGATGGACACCGAAAGCATTAACTGGCACATTCATGGAAGGGCTCAAGTCGAAAATTGCAGACCATGTCTAAATGTTTCATCCAAAAGCCTTGAATGAGGCCATTGTTTTAGCCCGAATGAGGGATGAGCAGCTTAAGCGAAAAAGGAAAATCAACCAACAATCTTTAAACTGAATACTGCTAGAGTCGCAATCATCAATAAAAACCAAACCCCCAGCCACCATCAAGAAACTTACCTGGGAAGAAATGCAAAAATGCCGATCACAAGGATTATGTTGTAATTATGAGGAGAAATTCACCCCAGAGCATAAATGTCGTAACCTTCAACTTCTACTACTCAAGTCAAATGAAGTCGTAGAGGAGAAGAAGAAGAAATTATCGAGGCTGAGCAAGAACAACATACCGAACCCGAAATTACTCGCTACGCATTGACTGATTGGATAGCGGCCAAGACTATGAGACTTCCAACAAGGGTTGGAATACATGAGGCTACCGTGTTAGTCGACAGTAGATCCACCCATAACTTCATTAGTGAGAGGATAGCTCGACTCTTACATTTATCCGTCACCCCCATTAGACCTTTCTTTGTCAAAGTGGCCAACAGAGAACCTTTAGCATGTTGAGAGAAATTTGAGAATGTTCAAATCGGTCTCGAAGGTACCTCATTCACTGTGACTCTTTATTCTTTGCTATTGATCAGGTTAGACGTGGTCTTGAGCATACAGTGGCTGCAACAATTAGGGATAGTATTATGCAACTGGTGAGACATGACCATAGCGTTCCATTGATAGAACCAGCTCGAAAACTACAAGGCTACACTGGATGGATTATTCAAGCCACTTCTTTCAAAGAAATCACAAAAGAAAAGAGGCAAGATGAGTCTATCTTTATCGTGTGGGAACAACCTATTGATGAGGTAGTAGAGCATATAGAAGAGCCAGAAATGCAACAACTAATATAACCCTAGAAATACAGTAACCAATACAATCCTTTTAAAACATCTTCTAAAAACCCTGTCAACTGCCACCTGAATGAGAAGTGTCACAACGAATACTCTTCAAAGAAGGAATTAAACCTATCAACGTATGACATTATTGATATACTTATTTCTAAAAGGCTCAGAACGAGAAACAGGTACAAGAAATATTAAAATTAGGATTCATCCAACCCAGTACTAGCCCATTTTCTTCTCCAGTGTTGTTACTAAAAAAAGGATGGCACCTAGGGTTTTATATAGACTACTGAGCCTTTAATGCTGTAACCATTAAAGACCGTTTCTATACTCACCATAGATGATATGCTAGATGAGCTTATGGTGCAGCCTATTTTACCAAACTTGACCTAAAAACTGGTTACCACCAAGTACAAATACAATCTTTAGACATCCCTAAGACAGCTTTCCAAACCCATAATGGTCAGTATGATTACCTTGTCATGCCCTTTGGATTGTGTAATGCTCCACCACATTTCAAGCCATAATGAACTCCAATTTTCACCCTTATCTCTGAAAATTTGTACTAGTTTTTTAATTTATGAAAACCTAATATAAAGCCCCACTTGGACGGTGCATCTTGAACAAGCTAAAAAGGACATATTGTAAATGTGCGTTTGGATGACAAGAATTGGAATATTAGGGACGTATTGTAACTCCACAAGGGGTTAAGGTTGATTCAAAGAAAATCAAGGCCACGATAGAATGCCCAAAACCTACTAATATCTCTGAACTTCATGGTTTTCTTAGGCTCACATGATACTATAGGAACTTTGTGCCTAGATATGGATTAATCGCACAGCCTCTTATAAATTTGTTGAAGAAAGGCCAATTCGAATGGATGACAGAAGCAAAATTCGCTTTCCAAGAGTTGAAATAAGCCATGACCACCACACCTACTTGAGCCATACCCAACTTCAATGAACCATTTATAATCAAGACAGACGTGTCAGGAGAAGGTATTCTTTCAGTTCTCACACAACAAGAAAAGGCGATTGCATTCATGAGTCAAGCATTAGGAGCCTCTGAACAATCACGGTCAGTTTATGCTACGGAAGTGTTAGCAATTATCCAAGCCATACAAACTTGGCGACCATATTTGTTAAGGAGGAAATTCTTTATGAAATTCTTCATTCATACAGACCAGCGTAAACTTAAATATCTACTGGAAGAGTGAGTTATCACCTTAGAATAACAGAAGTGGGTATCCAAATTACTGGGCTATGACTATGGAATCAAATATAAACCAAAGAAAGAGAACTCAGCTGCAGATGCCTTATCAAAGATAACATGGAGTCTTAGCCTTAATATAATTTCCTTACAGGGAAGACATCAAATAGATGGCTACTAAAGATCCCTACATGATCAAGATCTGAACTTTGGCAACCACTCATCCAGGACATCCATATACGTGGCACAAAGGATTAATTCTCTACAAGCAGGCAGTAGTCATTCCTCTAAAATTACACCTTATCCAAGTCTTACTAAAAAGAGTTTCATGATTCTCCTATGGGTGGCCATTTTGGGGTACTCCGAACATACAAAAGGTTAGCCCAACAATTTTATTGGCCATCAATATACAAAATCATGCACAAGTATGTCTCCTTTTGTGACACATGTCAGAGAGCCAAGGTAGAAACTCTCTCCCTAGTAGGCCTCTTGTAGCCTTTACCAATTCTTTGTCATGTTTAGGAAGACTTTACCATGGACTTTATTGAGGCTCCCTAGCTCCAACAGCAAAAGTATCATCATGGTAGTCGTCGACAGGCTGAGTAAATCAACTCACTTTATGTCCTTAGCACATCCCTATACTACCAAAATCGTAGCTGATAAGTTCATTGAGGGCATTGTTAAACTATACGAGCTGCCAATGACCATAATTAGTGACCAATACCCCATCTTCCCTAGTCAATTTTGGCGAGAGTTCTTCAAACTTTTCGAAACCACTCTGAAGATGAGCTCCACCTACCATTCGTAGACCGACGGCCAAATTGAAGTCGTCAATCAATGCTTGGAACAATACCTTCGTTGTATGACTCACCAATATCCTTGCATACGGCACTCATTTTTCCCGTGGGCCAAATATTGGTACAATACAACGTACCATGCCTTAATAGGAATAACCCCGTTTCAGGCCCTCTATAGCAGGCTATCGCCCATTATTCTCCGTTACCAGCCAAGCACTACCACGATCGAAGAAGTAGATCAACAGCTTACCAACCGTGATGCCCTGTTGGCAAACTCAAGACTTCACTATAGACGGCCAGTAATCACATCAAACAGCTCATGGATGGGAAGTGATGGGATATTTAGTTTAAACTAGGAGATTGGGTTTACCTCAAGCTTCACCCATGTTGACAACATACCATATTCATAAAAGCTTCCTAAAAGTTGGCCAATCGATTCTATAGCCCATTCCAAATCAAGAAAAAAATAGGCAACGTGGCTTACCAACTCAAACTTCCATCAGAGTCTCGAAGTCACCTAATCTTCCATGTCTCTCTGCTCAGAAGGAAATTAGGAGACATTGGCACCACCGCTGCTGATTTACCACCCATTTTCGCCAATTCTAAACTGGTGTTGGAATCGGAATTAATTTTGGATACGTTGGGTAAAGTGTGGGGGTCACTTTATAGAAGAAAGCTTGGTCCAATGAAAATTTCTGCCCATGGAAGAAGCCACATGGGAACCCACACAAGAGCTGAAAGACCGATTTCCACCACTAGACCTTGAGGACAAGATCCGTGTAGATGGGGGGTAATGATAGACCAAGGCGATCTCAACATGTTCCCTTACTCAATCCGAAATACACGTGAGAGAGGCAAAGATAATTGCATGGACTGCATTGGCATGAGAAGGAACTAAACTTGGCTTATAATTTCGGGTGCAAGATATGCATGAGTGGGGAAGACGTGCATGAGTTGGGAAACAGCATGAAGACCGTTACGTATCATTGCATGGATTTGAATGGCAGGAAAGGAAGTGGTCTCATATAAGGCTCTTAAGTGCAAATACGTGCATAAGTGGGAGAACCAGAAGTTGAGATAATGTGAACATGCTGTAACGTGGTAGTTTAATAGTATTTACGTGTTAAATAGAAGTTAGGGGAAGTTAAGGATTGGATGTATTTAAAGTTTATTTGAATTCAATGAAAGGATAGGATATTACTCAAATTAAAATTGTAGTCTTATTCTCACCCTAAGGGAATTTCACTGACTGGGACGTAACAGCCACCAAGACCTAGATTTCAAAAGAATAACCCATTATCAGAATGTAAACTCAACAACTTCAAATTAAATAGCTTATGAAGTTGATAAGCAACTTATGTACCTATGAAGTCCATATCATACATCCCGAAAATGCATGAAGTAAGTTGCTTTGCAAAATGAGCATATCTCCCACTGAAAATAAAATGACAACCAATAGAAACAAGCTAGATCAGCAATCACTCTTTTAATTAAAAGATTAAGAAAAATATGGGAAAAGAGCAGTCTTCGAAATACAGGAAATTCAAAATTACCTGTGCTTATTCATCCCGTGTAATATGATCAAAATGCCCCTGAAAGAATAAAGCACTTGAAATTAGAACATGAACATGTTGAACAACAGAATAAAGGCAGCAGCATAGAAACTGTACATGCTGAAGCTCTGGAATAAGAACCACAAAAATCAGAGCGCCAAATGGCACCAAAGCCCCTTAATCCATTCGTACAGTGTAGCCCCTGGTGTGCCAGAGTTTTATTAGAACATAAATAGATTTACTACGCAGATAGCATACGAAAAGCAAGCATAATTTACACAACATCCCCATACATCAAAAGCATTACAAAACCATCAATGGTGAGAAAAACTAGCAAAAAAGACTTGGTTTATTTAACAGCACCAATATAATTAGTTGGGTTGAGCTCATTCGATAAGAGATTCTAGCTACAATTACAATTCCACTTACCTTTCTTCTTTTTTAAATTAACCAGACAGTTCAGTATCAAGCTAAACCATACAAGAAAATTTTCAAAAACAAAGAGACATCTTTTACCGGATACACGACCAATTAAAGTAAGGAATTTTTACACTTTATTTGCAATTTCCCGTGTCCTAAACATATTCACCCCGACAGAGCATAACGTATTCAGCTTGTAGAAATTATTGCTGGGAGGAAAATTATTGCTGTCCTTAGGGTTTTTAGGATCGGGATTATGCGATTGCCTAATTAGAATAAAGTAGAGAAGCTGTTCGCTTAATTTAGGACTGGCGTTGGATGCTCCGAGCCCGATAATTGACGGGTCTAAACCTAATAACAAACAGTTGGTGTACATTTCGCTTTTTGGCTCCGTCTCTTCTTCTCTCTGTATCCAACGCCATCACCACCACTGCTCTCTCCTCGAGATTTCCTTTCTTATAGCTTTACTTTGTATCTCTCTCTTTTCTCTCTCTCTCTCTCTCCAATGTTGCTTTCTTTTAATTTTGGTTGGTTTTTTTAATACTTTTTTTCTATAAAAATGTTTTTTTTAAATACTAACTACACATAAAACGGCACCATTTAAAGTCTTTTTTTAATAAAAAAATGCGGTTTTTTCCCCTAATTATACAACTGCAAAACTACAACGTTTTACTCTAAATCAATGAAATAATAATGTTTTGATTAGGCAATAAAAAAATTACTTACTAAACTATCACGTAATGATTTTTTATTCAAACGTCGGCATTTATAACATTAATAAAACATACCATATCACTTTTTCTCTCACAAATATATTTTTATTAATTAATTTTATCATTAAATTTTGATATATTCATCTTAAATTAAAGATAATATTTTTGTGATAGAATGTGTTACTACGTTTTGATGCATTCTGCTATAAATTAATTTTTAAAAGAATTAATATAATTTATTATAAATTTATGATAAATTTCAAAATTTATAGAAAAAATCTGCCATGTAAGACATATTTTATAGTAATACTATCATCAATCTCTATTTTTATATGACATGTGATAAAATAGTAATTTTAGAAAGATAAGTACACATATGTAAGTATATTGTAGTTACCAAAGAAAGCCTAAAATAATTGCTTAAAATATCTCTACTTAAAAAGATAATTGCTTAACATAAAAGGAATATTCTTGCACCATTTTATAAAGTATGACACATAATCTTAATACATTCTTTTTTTTTATTTATACACGACCTTTATATTCTTTTCTCCAATAAAAAACCGCTGATTGACATAATAAAATCACGTTAACCTCCGTTATACAAGATTTAAATTTTTCAAGATGATTTTAAGTAGTTTATTCCATCTTTTTCAAATCACTCACATTTTTTTTCCTATATCTCATCTTTTCCATGTCTTCAATAATTCTAATTTTCAATCAAGTCATTCACTTCAACAATTAGTTGTTCATCTTTTCCATCTTTCAATATTCACACTTTGTAAAGTGATTTAATCAATCTTTTCAACTTATTTATTATTTATTATTTTCATAATCAACAATCTTTTTATCTCCGAGTTATTCTTATTTTTTTTCCATAGCGATCTTATTAATTCTTATCATAATCTTTTCATGTGATTGGCTCTCTTCCTCTTCTTTTTCTATATTATGTTTATCTTACAATCCATTTTATAACTTTAAAACTTTTTTATAAATCTTATAATCACTTACCTAAATTCACTGTTTATCTTTATAAAAACAACTTCCATCAAAGCATATAAGAAATCTCTTTGGCAGGTTTACAGAGGAGAAAAATAAATAAGATGTTAACAAAATAGTGTATCACTTTAATTGCAATCTACCCATTATAATATCTTTTTTATATAATAAATTTAGTGATGAATTCTTTCATAAATATAAAATTTTAGACCATATTATATAAATCTTTTGTATCAACTCTATTTATTTCATAATTTAATTGCTTGCTTATTTGGTGATATTGTGTTTCGTTAAAATTTATGCTAATTCACACCTTATCACCTTTTAGTAAATTAAAAACACCCAAAACCTTCTCTACACTAAAACCAAGCTTTAAGCTCTAATGTGATGAGCTATGCTCCTACTCATGACATCAACCCTCTCTCTAAATCTTTTATGACATTTTTGTGATATTCGTATCACTTTAACCATCAAAATGAAATAAAGAAGAGAATTGAGAGAGATTTAAGTTAAATTGAATTGAAATAACTGGAGAAGAGAGAGGAGTAGGGGGGTGAAGGAGGGGGCGTGTGAGAACTGAGAAGGCGTTGGTGTCTTTTATAAAACATTAAATTTAATTAATTTAATTAATTTTAAATTTAACTTATTTAATTTATTTAAATTTAACTTATCTTATTATTTAATTTATTTTAGATTTTATTTATTTAATTTATTGTCTAGATGTTATATATAAAAGATAGATATACTTAATGTCAATAAAATACTTGCAGATTAATAGTTTGATTTTTTTTAAAGGCCTTGGATTGAGTCCCACCAAATATATATTTTTATCTTTCTATTTTGAAAATATATACAGGGTGCCTTTATAGTATATATAAAAGATAGATACATGTAGTATCAATAAAATTCTTGTTGCCTAATGGTTAAAGTACTTTATTTTAAGTCAAAGATCTTGAGTTCGAGTTCTACCAAGTATTTATTTTTTAAATATATACAGGAACATTTTTGTACTTTCAACCTTTTCTTTTATCATTTTATCTTTAAAATATATATAAGGATAGTTTGATACTTCCAACCCATTTGATAATCAAAATAATTGTCATTTTAACCATTAAATTGACCAAGTGTGTATTTTTATCCATTTATTTTAAAATATATATATGAACATTTTGATATTTTCAACCCATTTGATAATAAAAAATGGGGTAGTGCATGATTTAGTTCAGTTCGATTTTTTTCAAATCTAAACCGAACTTGTTATTTTTTATTTTTTTTATAAGTGAAATTGAAAAAATTGATTGTAGTAGGAAAAATTGAATAAATTTTTTTGATTCAGTTCGATTCGATTTTTTTGGTGTTGGGCTCAAACTTAGGCTTTTTTTAAAAAAAAATTTCAATTTAAATTCTAGGCATTTTTAATTTATTTATCCAAAAAATTTATTGGGTCATTTTTAGACCTAATTTTTGGCCTATTTCATATTAACATAGTTATAAATAAATTTGTCCATTAACATCTAATTCAATTAGAGAGTCGAAACTTAGGTTTAGAAATTTAAGTTTATTTTTTGGTTTTATATTTTTAATTCAATGAGGGATTATATGTAAGTAAGTTTATATTTGTATTTCAATCTTCCAATTATTTAATGCCACATAACAATTTTTAAGTTAATTTAACTAAAATACCCACTTTTCGATTTAATTATTATTTAGAAAGAAATGAATCAGAACTAAATCGGACTGGTCGATTTTCTCAAATAATAATTGACTAATTTTTTTGTTATAAAATAATTCAATTGAACAATTGGTATAGATCGGTTCGGTTTGATTCAATTTTCTAATTTTTGATTTAAATTGCACAACATTAGTCAAAAGATGATTTTGTTATTTTAACTGTTAAATTTGACAAATTCCATCTGGTGAGAGTCTTTAAGACCATTTTGAAAATTTAAAAATCTACTTGTCCCTTTTCATAAATATAAAAAATGCCAATATCTTTTACCCTTAATTTTATAATGCATTTATTTACGACCATTCAACTTATGCCTGCCAATATACATATGTACTTATGCTTGTACCTAAATATTGTGGATAAGTGTAAGGGTTTGAGTAAAATATAAATATCAATCTGAAGGTGGTTTAAATGAAATTTAATTGTCACACTTAAATAAAAATGTTATTAGTGTCGGCTTAGGTCTGGTTGGGACCAAAATAACTCTATCTTAACTAGTTGCTACACAAGTACATCCTCACAAATATATATATATATATATATATATATATATATATATATATATATATATAAAGAAAAAGATATAGGCTTACATGATGAATGTAGATAAATAAAAATGCCTTGTAAAATCTTGATTAGTGATATCCCACGCATATAAGATATAAACCAATTAGACCGTGAATGAGTAAGCTAAGGATAAATCACTTTTGATGAAGAATTATTTTCTATCATTTACAACAATTATGACTTTCAAAAAGACCAGTTAGAAATAATCCATATTGCCTATCTTTAATTTTATGGACTGGTTATATATATGGGAATGATAGTTAGAATTTAGTACTCCATTTCCCTTTATGAGAGAGTTCTCTGTGCGAATATTTTTTAATGGACCCAATAACTTCTGTTATTGCTATTAGTGTTTTCTCTTTTTTTTTAATAAAAAAAGAAAAGAAAAAGCTAATAATTTTTGTCAAGATTCATAAGAAGAGCGGGTGGATTTGATATTTATAAAAAAAGAAAAGAAAAAGAAAAAGCTAATAATTTTTGTCAAGATTCATAAGGTGGATTTGATATTTTATCCTATACAACCAACTAATTACATCTTTTCTTTTGAAAAATTGTAGCCAATGCTCAGTTTGGAGAGAAGTAAAATGGGCATAAATCATCATTGTCTCCAGAATTGGTTATATTGGAAAATTAACCTAGTTATTATAGTGCATCATGTTATAGTTTAGGCTATTTAAAAGTTAATATTTAAACTTAAAATTGTTATGAATAATTGTAGGTTGAAATAATATCTTAATTAAAAATAAAGACGAGAAATTGAATAAAAATGAATGACATGAATTTTACGTGAAAAACTCTCAAACAAATTAAAAGAAAAATCACAGGGTAAGTATAGGAGATTTTCACTATAAAATAGAATTATAACATCTCTCTAATTATAAGGAGAGAATAATTCAACTCTCTCTTATAAATAGGAGAAACAAAGAAAAGAATACTAAAGTAATTGCTTTGAATATTTTTAAAATGATTTCTTAAACTAATGAAGCTCCTCTATTCATAAGAGGAAGTGGTAATGTTCTAATTGAACATATCTTCTTTAGCATTCAAAAATAGCACCTATTTAATTCAACAATTTAGGCCACTAACCATTTCTTTCTTCAAACATGGTGTCTTCAATCTTAGTGTGCCACCAACCATTTTTATCTTCAATCTTAGTGTGCCACCAACCTTAATATTTTTTCCACTTGAAGATTTGATTAAAATAATCACATCTTCGCATTCTTCCACTTGCCATCTTCATGCTACTTACGTTTTTGCCAAGCCATATGAGGATCTACACGTATGAACTTATCAGTGTTGATTGGTTTGATTAATGTATCTACTAGGTTCTCTTTGGTGTGAATCTTCTTCATGTCCACGCTTCTACTTTCTACCACTTCACGAACAAAGTGATACTGAACTCTAATGTGCTTTGTTCTTGAATGAAAAGCCGAATTTCTTGCAATATACAAGGCATTCTGACTATCACAATATAAAGAAATCTTCTCTTGATTGTGCTTGAGCTCCTCCAATAATTTTTTTTTTATCTAAATCGCTTCTTTATAAGTTTGTGTAGCTGCCATATACTCAGCTTTTGTTGTTGATAAAGCCACAACAGTCTGAAGTTTAGAAACTCAGCTAACAGCTCCTCCTGCAATTGTAAACATATAACCTGTTGTGAATTTTCTTTTATCAAGATTACCTACAAAATCTGAATCAACATATCTTCTGATAGTGAATTCTGATCCTCCATAACATAATATAGCATTTGAGGTACCCTTAATATATCTCAGGATCCTCTTAATAGTACTCCAATGCTCTTTACCAGGATTGCTCATAAATCTACTAACCACTCCCATTGCTTGTGCAATGTCTGGTCCTATACAAATCATGGCAAACATTAAACTTCTTACTGTTGATGCATATGGTACTCGAGACATCTTCTTCTTCTCTACTTCATTGCTAGGACATATACTTGAGGATAACTTAAAATTAATAAGAAGTGGGGTAGAAATTGGCTTACAATCTTGTATATTAAAGCGTCGCAAGATCTTTTTTAAATAGTTCTTTTGTGAAAGCCAAATCTTCCTATTACTTCTGTCTCAGTGAATTTGCATCCCTAGAATCTTTTTTGTTGGTCCTAAGTTCTTTATGTCAAATTTCCTAGGCATTTAAGCATTTAACTCTGTTACTTGATCTTTGTTGGAGCATGCTACCAATATGTCATCAACATACAATAATAAGATAATGAACTTATTATCACCAAACTTTTTGAAACATGCATAAGGGTCTGCACTAAGTCTGTTGTATTCAAGACTCAATATGAAGGAATCAAATCTCTTATACCAACACCCCGACTTCTATTTGAGACTATATAGAGATTTGTTTAACCTACAAACTAATTTCTCTTTTCCTGTTTTTGCAAAACCTTCTGGTTGGAGCATATAAATTTTTTCTTCAAGGTCACCATGAAGAAAAGCTGTTTTTACATCTAACTGTTCTAGATGTAAATTAAATGTTGCACACATAGCAAGGACTATTTGAATGGTATTGAGTCTAACAACTGGTGAAAAGATCTCATTGAAATCAATACCTTCTTTCTGAGCATATCCTTTTACCATCAATCTTGCACAATACTTCTCTACTTGATCATAGCTATTTCTCTTGATCTTGTAGACCAATTTGTTGCCAATGGCCTTCCTTTAATATGGTAGTGGTACAAGATCTCATGTTCTATTCTTATGAAGAGCTTCAATTTCTTCTTGTATTGCTATCATCCATAGAGATGCCGATGGCTCTCCTTCCTCTGTTAGAAGACAATATGCAACATTGTTCTCTATATGATAATCTTAATGCCAAACTGGTGCTAAACTCACCCGATTTGATCGCCTAAAAGGTGGCTATTCTGACTCAATTGGTTTTTATTCATCATACTCTGGTGTTGCTTCAGAAATTGTTTCATTTTGACTCTTTCTCTACTTGCACTGTGGTAGCTTCTAATTTGTCCTTCATTATACCATCATTTTCTTTCTTTTGTAACATATCTTTCGCAAATATCACATCTCTGTTGATAACTACCTTGTGGGCAGTAGGATCCCACAGGCGATACCCCTTTACTCCATCAGTATATCCCAAAAATATACATTTTTTAGATTTTGGATCAAGTTTTGTGACTTCCTGGGTATTGTACATCACATATACAAGACTTTCAAATGTATGTAAATTAGAATAATCTGCTGGCTTACCAATTCATATCTCTATTGGTGTCTTTAGATTAATAGCTATTGATGGAGACCGATTAATCACATAACAGGCAATATTAACTGCTTTTGCCCAGAGAAAATTGATAATGAGCTCTTGTTTATTTCTAATAATTTGACAGAGAAAGCCCAGAGCAATCCTATCCTGAAGATAGTGAGCAGGATTAGGATTCTGAGGTTCAGGAATCCTCCTCAGAGACTAATTCTGTTGATACTGACCTTAATCCACTTACAGAATTTGAAGAGAAAGGAGAAGAAATTCACTCTTAGCGAAAGGAATAGCTCTTAACGAACTGATCTTTTTTCACCTTTGAAGCTTTAACTCGACTCCTGCTGACTATACTAACCACAGTAAAAGGCGGCTTATGACTTCTTCCTTAATATAGCAAATAGCTTACTTCAACAAGCTTTGAGGGGGAGAAATGACACTAGATGCGCTTACAAAAGCACTCGACTTGCCCCAAGGGGACTTGGTTAGATCCGCAGTCTTTAACATAGCTCTAGTACTTTCAAGTAGAGTTCTATTCATTTGCTTTGCCACTCTATTTTGTTGGGGAGTGTACGCTGTTGTGAATTATCTTTTGATGCCTTCTTATCTGCAAAATGCATCAAATTCTTGGCCAGTATATTCTCCTCTATTGTCAGTCCTTAAACATTTGATTTTCTTCTCAGTTTCAAGTTTCACCCGTGCTTTGAAGACTTTGAATGTAGAAAACACATCTGCCTTTCTTCTGATTGGATAAACCCAACATCTTCTGGAGAAATCATCAATGAATGACACAAAATATTTTTCTCCTCCCAAGGATGTGACTGGTGCTTGCCAAACATCAGAATGAATTAAGTCTAAGATGTCATTACTCTTAGCTGTTGATGTGCTAAACTTCAATCTATGTTGCTTACTTATAACACAATGCTCACAAAATGGTAAAGAAATATTTTTAAGTCCAGAAAGAAACTTCTGATTAGAGAGAATTTTCAAACCTCATTTAGACATGTGACCAAGTCTTTAGTACCATAAGATCGTCATTTCTTCTACAGAACTGGCTGATGCAATAGATGCTTTTGCCTCTGAATATATTTTCCCGAAGAGCATGAACAAGTTAGCGGCTACCTTTTCTGCCTTAATTACCACGAGTGTACCTTTGACAATCTTCATGATCCTATTCTATATATGGATTTTGCATCTAAGCTCATCTAGTTGTCCTAGAGACAATAGATTTTTCTTCAAGTCTTTCACATGTCGTACCTCTTGGATAGTACGAATTGTTCTATCATACATTTTCAACTTTATGGTGCCAATACCAGTAATCTCCAAGGCATGATCATCATTTATATACACAGATCCTCCAGAGATAGGTTTATAATTGTGAAACCAATCTCGACGAGAGGTCATATGCCATGTTGTTCCCAAATCCATTATCCAAACAATAGTGAGCTTCTTTCTATCCTTAAAAATAGTTGTTGCCTCGCTGCATAGAACGTTATCATCATCAGAAGTACTTACAACACAACCTTGAGATTTTGGTGGCTCAGTGGTTTTTTCTACAACTTTTTTATATTGACACTCACTTTTAAAATATCATTTTTTGCCACAATTGTAACATTTAATATTCTTCTTACTTCTTAACTTTGATCTTTATGTTTATGATTCCCATTGAAATCATGCTCCATTGATCTGCCTCTAGTCATCGGTAATGCCTCTGTTTGCTGCGAATTAGTTGCTCTATCTTCCTTATTTTTAAGCCTACTTTCTTCTTCAAGAATAGAGACTGTAACATCTTTGAATACTTGATAGTCCATTAGGCAAGAGAGGAGAGAGATCGAATCATTTCTTACAAGAAACTTGAACTATAAACTCAGGAGTTCAATAGAAGACAGGGATTAAAAGAAAGAGAGACAAGTCATCCAAGCTGTCTATCCCAACTACTTCTCCCAGTTGTAGTCACGTGGCATCGCATTAAGAGAATACCATATGACACATTCAAATATGGTATGGCCATATCATATCTCCACTTAATGAGTGGAATATGAAGAAAATGACTCATACACTCCCACTCACCGTGCAAAAGAGCAAAAATACCCCTAGCCAATTTTTAAAAGAAATAAAAAATGTGAAAAAATTTCTACCACAACCCAAAAAAAAAAAAAGAAAGAGATAAGAGAGAAAGGGAAATATGAAGCACCAATAGGAGCTCACCATGTGTCACCAGAAAAATATAGTTCTTACTATCTCCTCACCTCAACACTAGGAATTAGGGGAGTTGATATTGGGATAAAAAATTGGTGACACTTAAGCAACATTTAGAAGCCTATTTAAACCATCAGAACCAGCTTTCTTAAGAAGTTGACTAGTTTAAACCTATGCCACTCTAACAAGCTTAGTGCTAGATAAAGACTGTGGACCTCTGTAACCCAGTTTATAGGGTCAATCAAGTAATATATGTGCATAGGTTTATCACATCACTCAGTCCCATTACCACGAGACAATCATTTTAGTCTATCCACCAACCACGTCATTATTACGCCCCCATAATTGGCATACACGCCACTAAAACTTAATTTCCTACCACATCACAATTAAGCTCATAAAATGCCCAACTAGAGCCTATATTATTTGGTGATTAGGCCTAGAGATAAGATCCTAAATAAGAAAGTTAAAAAAAGCTACTATTAAGCCTGATCGTCAACATGTGCTAGGTCTTTGTTCCCTGCTGACATGAGGATAAGACTTATCTAAAGTTGGTGAGGTAATATGTGCTTGCTACAGGTGTAGTACCAGACGCAGATGGTCTTATTCGTATCAGTTCCCTGAAGCTAGAGCAAGGCTGCAAAGGCTTAAAGATTGTAAGATAAAGGGGAAGACAGAAGAGTCAGTGACAGAGATCTAACCTATACATTTGAGATTTTTTTTTACATTCGTTCCAACAAGTGGGAGACTCTACAAAAAAGTTCAGCACTTAACCTGCTAAGCTCAAGAGGACAACACCTATAGCTCACTTAGCACCGATAGTTTATTAAACAAAGTTGATCATCCTAAAAATATCCAAGTCAAGATATCTAATACTTTAAACTGCAGAATAGCACAATTACCCAACAACCCCTTATTTGAGTTATCTTTGTCTTATATCCATATTTTCTCTAGGGACCTAAAGAGTACCCACCACTGAGTTACCGTCTTACTTTAAGTGTTAGAAGGTCATTGCCAGTCACCCTATTGATGCATGCCCTTAACATTGCGTTTTCTTATGTTCCTCGAGTATTATTAAGCTGTTCAGTTCTTAACTAGTCCTCAACATACTTGTTACTCAGTCTTAGTTCCAACATCACAAAATTTGAAGCCTAAGTCCAACTCTTAACATTGCTAGGCCCTGCAACTAAGATTTTTTCTCACTCAACAATTCTAATTGTTTGGGACGGCCTTGGTGGCCCTAACTAATTCTATCCTAATGCAAGTGGTGATGATGGCATTGTCATCATCCACTATGGTATTTTATTGTATTGGACATGGTTTGCTTCCATAAATGAAGTTCATTAAGCTATTATCTCTTACACTAGGTAGAACTTGAGACTTTTATAGTAGGTAATTTGTATATGTAAGTTTGACGGGAGCTGAGAATACAAATGAGTTCATATATATGTTGTTTTGTTGGATTGTGATGGTGGTGTTTGATGACATGTTTTGTATTGTTGAGCTTGATTCCATCTTGAATATGACTCTTATATCAAATTAAAATAAGAGTTCATAAATGAATTCTATTATATTCATTAATCAATGTAACAATGTATATTTTAAACAAGAATGAATGAAATATATACGTGAACTTTATTGCTTTAATTTGTTATTCAAGTTACAAACACTGCCCTGGTTCTAAGCCTTTATCTTGTATTTTCTTGAATGCAAGCCATTTGATATAAATTGATTATACTTCCATCTTTGTGACCATACTAACATACCATTAAGCATTCCTTAATTACTTCTTGCACTAGTGTTGCTTCTTCAGATGCATCACTGATACTGTATTTGCTGAAGCTACAACTGTGAGACTATTCTCCTTCTTCAAGTTTTGGGCCTAATGAGCCTAAGCTTTTGATGCATAGTCTTTGATCCATTTCTAGCATTTCAATACTATCCTATAAAATATAGGAAAGCATGACTAATGTTGCAACCAATGGTAACAAGAAAACAAAATTCAGCTAATCCAACAAAGTATGATTCTTTTTTTTAATAATAATAAGGTTACTTATTAAAGTGACATAAGACTATTGAAGTGGCTGAAATTAACCACGATTGGTGGAAACTTGTTCAAGAGCACGAGTTGTAAGGAATGGTAGAATTTACTTTTCAAGCATATTTTATATCGACCTTATCTGCAGGAAGATTAGCCCTTGTAAATAATTGTTTAAAAAATAAAATGGACCAATGTGGAAATTGCATTATATTTTTTTCACAATGATGGCTAAAGTTAAATTATATCAACAAGATGATAATTGGGTTGTACTGCCTCAAGTACAGTCCAATTTAGCATGACATTATAATGTGTCATGTTTATTATGCGTTTGTGTAAGCATAAACCCATCACGAGTTTGTACTAACACGACTCATTTATGGACTCATGCTTGGCATAGTCCATCATAACATCCATTATAAAATATTAATTTTTATGGTTATAAAGTCTTGAATCTAAGGCCTCATGACAAATAATTTAACTCAATAAAGGCTATCAATCACTAGATTAAACATAAGTTTTATTCATGTTTTTCAAAATTAATATTTGTGTTAAAATATACAATTAAATCACTAACTATTTTTTAAAACATTTTATTTCATAAGCATATTAAATTTCATGATAACATAATATTGTAAATAATCGTAATTATAATAATAATAATAACTAATAATTAAAATTATTAATTATAACTATATAAGAATTTTGTTTTTATCCTAATTGAAATTGTACTATAATTATGATTATAATTAGAATTACTATTAAATATATAATTAAAATTGTAATATAATATGTAATTATTATTCTAGTTCAAAATGAATCATTATTATAAAAAAAAGAGTCGTTGAAAATCCAACGACTCTTTTGACCGTTCATTAACAAGTTTTTTAAAAATAAAATAAAAAGTTAAAATTTTAAACACAATGAACTTATAATTTATAATTTGATGATTAAGTCGATTTCATGATTATAAGTTCATTTCATACTTGATCAGATCGAAATAGAGTTATATACATTCTCATTAAGAGAAGTAGTCATTCGAGTATATCTAAATAGATACTATATTTATATATAGAACCCTACGTTGTTACAATCTATTTAGAATTAGAAATAGACATAATCGGATCTGCTTTTTACATATCTCTCGTTATTTAGGACCTTATTCATCTCTTTGGGCTTTCCCACTGTAATTTTGAAAACAAATGTTTAAATGTCTCTAGAAAATAAGTAAATAAGTTCGAAACAAATAGGTAAATTATAAAAATAAATTAAATAAATAATAAATATTAAGTAGAAAAAAAACGGAGTTCTTTTTTTTTTAGTCTATCTCAAAAGGAGATCATATGAAAAATGTAACTGATTCTTTCGTTTCTTTGGTTCACTGGCCATTTGCTCGATTACCTGGACTTGAACAGAAAGACCCTATGAAACTTCACTGTTTCCTAAGATTGGCTTTGGGTTTTTTTTCATTTTTCTAATTTAAAGTCCTCGTTTTCAATTTTGGGGGTGAAATTGAACCCTAAACCAAGTTTTTCCGGTTCTATTTTTCAGTTTTAAACCAGCTGGACCAATTGAACTAGCAGTCCAACATTGCCACCATCACCGCCCACCACTATGTGTTTGGCATCGATCAACCCACTATTCAAGACAGAAAAGGCCAATCGGTCAAACTCTGTCCTTACAGTCTTAAATAGCCATTGGAAACTCCCCAAAATTCCAAAAATTGCCAATCGCTTTCACGAACTTCACAACACTGATCTTGTCATTCCAACCTTTATCACCAATGAATAAGTACACAAAAACACTCTTCATGCAGCACCCATCGAAATTCGACCACTTTTGTTACCTTTCAAGCCGCTAGTTACTAAAATCGAACAACTTCTTTTAACCATTCCTTTATTTTAATTTTTTCTGATCAATTGGTGACTTTCACCCACTCCAACGGTAATATATCACTCACCAACATTCACTCTCTCAGATCCGACCCTTACCAATTAGTTTCTAATCATTGATCATTAGCGATAAAATTCTTTAAAAAGTATAATTTTGCCATCAATAGGTTTTTTAATTTAATTTTTGGTTTTCAATAAAACTGAATTGAAACTGACCGATTTTTTTAATTTTTTAATTTCATGTAACTAATCGATTTTTTCACTTTGAAAATCAAATCGATTGGTTCGGACTAATTTTTTTCTTTCTAATTTTTTTTATTAACCCATACTCATAAACTCAACTCAATTATTATATGTTATTCAACAAATTAATAAATTAAAATTATTATTAATAATTTAATGAAATATTGTTAAAAATAATTACATAAATGAACTGACCCATTAATCAACTTATAAGTACAGCCCATTCTACCCGCATGTTGGTACAACATGACTCACAATAAATCATACCCACATGTTGTGTTGAGTTTGATCTTAGGCTATTGTGCTTGAGCCGTCTCAACACAAATATTATTTGTTTCTAGTGTCACGGACCTTTTCAGAATCGTGCAGCCTTAGATGTGTTGCGTGCTAAGCAGTCAAAAAATCACACAAAGAAGAGAAGAAACATGTACAAGCTGTTTGCAAGAATACTCTTTATTTGCTGAAAAGAAACACAAGCTATGAGATGATTTATACAAGTAAGGGTCTCTCCTTTATATACTAGCATTATAAAATCAACGGCTGAGATCTAAATGATCTAACGGTGTATATACAAGATGGAATAATATGCCATAGAATATTCTAAGATGCCATCACATATTCTATGAAATATTTCTTTTTTAATTAGGGTTAACAACCTTAATAAGTCACGGACTTGGCCTAGTTCTCCACTCATGTCAGCGGATCTTCTAGAAGTTCTGGCCCATGAACCATTCCAGCAGCCCATATAGCCTCTAGGAGGCTTTGTCGCACACCAAGTGTTTGAGAAAATGCTTGAGAACACTTGGGGTGTGACATCTCTCCCACCAAATTCACACGACGCCCTCGTCGCGTATTCACTAGAAACCACACATCTCGTTCTTCAATCTACCGCTGTGCGTTCTAGTATTTCCAGTGTGCATTAATATCACGTACCCCTTTTCACTTGACAAAGTACTCATGCTTTGGAGGTGGATTTCTGTTTTGCACTATCCATCTATCGCGGATGAGTTTCGCCCCTTTTCATCCTGTGTGGAAATCCCCAAAGGCTCTTGTTTCTGCTCCATGTCTTTTGTACCCCTTTGGTATTGCTTCTAACAGCTCTCGGAGAACACCAGATGCAACTGCTGTCTCAAAGGTATCCCCACTTTATGTGAGACATTGTC
Source organism: Ailanthus altissimus (assembly GCA_946807835.1). Classification (NCBI taxonomy): domain Eukaryota; kingdom Viridiplantae; phylum Streptophyta; class Magnoliopsida; order Sapindales; family Simaroubaceae; genus Ailanthus; species Ailanthus altissimus. The sequence continues at coordinate 12,653,506 of OX327712.1, read as the reverse complement.
AACCCTCTTGGCAACAGAAAGTAGCCTCTCGTCCCTATGATCAAGGCCATTGTAAAGTGGGTGTGTTGTCTTGCGTTGTAGTGGAAGTATCGTCGCCATCACCAAGTCTCCCGCACGATGCTTGACATGTCGCCGCTTATCTTTTCCCTACTTCTTGTGTTGAAAACGCACACTATATGACGCCTCGAGTTGCTGAGTGACACCCATACTCGATAACTCCTTAAGCTACCCCTGTAACTCATCTAATCCCGGTTGAGGCATCTGTACCGTAGTGGAAAGCATTAACCCGAGCTCCAACTTTCCCCTTTGCTTAGTATCACCCTGATGTTGTTGCACCCATGGTATGTCAGTTGGCACGACCCCTTTGTGCTCCCCGAGCACTTTCACAACCCTCATCGGTAGCTTTTTCTCATTCCTTGTCACCTTATCATCCACCTTCCTCACTATAGCTGGATGTGATTCTCCTTTACGCTCAGTAACTCTCATAAGTTAAATCGCAGAAAGGATATTAATATTGGCTTGTGGCTGAGATTGCCCACATTTGGGCTTGTCTACCATTGGTATCATGTAAGGCCCTTCTTGCATGATGCACACAAAATTATGTCGAGGAAGCGACACCACGTCATACTCCTTTAAGAACTCTATGCCTAACACCACATTAAAATCATCAAGATGTGCTACAGGAAAATTTTTCTTGCCGTGCCATTTGCCTAAGTGAATATCGACCCCTCGAACCACCCTATCCAGTGGCTTGCCCGCAACATTTATCAATTTGAGGAACCCCTCATCATTCTCCATATAAAGTCCTAAGCGCTTCGCCTTCGCACGCTTCATGAAGTTGTGCGTTCCGCCTGTATCTATCAGCACTTGAGTTTTTATGCAGTTGATGTAGACCTCAACATACATGAGCACCTTTCTCGTTGGCACGCTGGCACTCTGCTTGGTTTTTATTGTGTTGAGCAGCTACAAACACCCTATTTGACCCTGCTCGCAAGCCTCATGCGCCGTAACTATTGCGTTGAAAGCTTTCTTCTTCGGATAGTCCTTGACCCAACTGTTTCCATCGCAAATGAAGCAGTTTATCTTCGATCTATTACCTTATGGCCATTGTGCTTCTGCTTTTCCCATTTGAGCGACTTACTTTTCTCTTCCTCATTCTCCAGAGGCTGAAACTCCTTGGCGCCCCTACCTTTGCCGTGATTGGGTCTCAAATGCTTGGACTTTTCTGAGTCACCCTTATAGTAATCCATTAGTGTTTCTCCCAATGTTAAAGTGTTATATATTCTGATCACTCCGCGCTGCTTCAATTCATTGGATGCCTATGTTTACAACCCGTTCAAGAAATTGAATAGCAAGTCCTCCTTGCTTATGTCGAAAATTTAGAGCATTAACAAGGAGTACTCCTTGACAACTCGCTGATGGACTTGGTTTGTTCAATTCCTTCAACCGTTTTCGAGCATCGTGCACCACATCTCTGGATAAAATTGGCTCTTTAGCTCCCGCTGCAATTCTGCCCAGGTGTTGATTGTGCAGGCACCCTTGCGTATCTCTTCACTTTTTTCATGCCACCATAAAATTGCATGATCGGAAAGATATAGGTTGCGGTATTTACCTTGTCTTCGTCTTGCACACTATGGCGTTGAAGTATCTTTCCATTTGCTAAAACTAGTTGTCGAGCTCCCTGAGGTTTCACTTACCGCTGAACTCTTTCAATTTAGGAACCTCAACTCTTAACGCCCCTTGAGCAGCAACAGACCCATTCGCTACTGCTTACTTGCACAACACCACGTCCTTATTGACAACGTCAAACCCTTTATGCAGCTCCTCCACTTGGGCTTGAACTCTGTCCGTGGTGGCGTATACCTTCTCTTGAAAACCCTTAACCCAGTCACGCTGCTAATCAGCGTAACTCTCGATGTACGCGTCAATGAGGGAGAGCAGTTTGTCCCCTTAAGTGTCGAAGCCCACCTCGAGCTTCTCTACATGCTACTTCAACTCCCTAAGATGATCTGTCGCCTTACCCACGTTGCCACCTAGCGTTTTCACCATGTTCCCGAACTCATGGCCTGGATCAACAGACTTGTCGCGAGGTACACTTCCGTGCCTCTTAGCTTTGGGGTTCCTAATACCAAATGTCACGGATCTTTTTAGAATCGTGTGGCCTTAGATGCGTTACATGCTAAGCAGTCGAGAAAATCACACAAAAAAGAGAAGAAACACGCACACAAGCTGTTTGTAAGAATGCTTTCTATATTGCTGAAAAAAAACACAAGCTATGAGATGATTTATACAAGTGAGGGTCTCTCCTTTATATACAAGCAATCCTATATAATCGACGGCTGAGATCTAAATAATCTAACGGTGTATATACAAAATAAAATAATATGCCATAGAATATTTTTAGATAGCATCACATATTCTATTTTTTTAATTAGGGTTAATAACTCTAATAAATCACGGATTTAACCTGATTTTTTACTCATATCAACGGATCTTTTAAAAATTTTGACCTGAGAATTGTTTCAACAAAAATTTTATCGTATGCTAAATAGTAAAAAAATATTTAAAAATACTTAGAGGAACACTAAACTGACCTGACACAACAGCCTATTTAAATTTATATTTTGTGGATTGTGCTGTAATCTTGGATTTGTAAATTCAACCCACTTACCCCCACTAATTGCAATTGCAACTCAACTTAGTTTTTGATTTGTAAATCAATGTTTATATATAGTTAAACTGTAATCCTGGAAAAGTGTAATAAACTATTGTAATTAAAGGAATTACTAGTCTGCGCATCATGTTCGTACTGGATTTCAACATCTACATGCTCTAAGTTTTCCATTTGCATAAAATTCTTGTAGCTCTAGCTCTAACTTGAGAGGACCGACCAAATATGTCGGTATCATACTCTTATAATAAAAGTTAATCCACTTATTAAAACATTTGAAATTAGCAGATATTTTGTAATATGGTGCCGACACACTTGCTTTAAAGGGTTGGTGGCGACGAATAAAGAAGACCCTACAACTGCAGTCAGTCACCTTACCACCAACCTTAATCACTTTCATTCAATAGGGCCCTCTGCCATTTCCTCCTCTAAAATGGCGACACTGATATAACTATACTATTAAAGATATGTATCATAATCCAATCAAATCACCAAAACCAATTAAAGATTCTCTTGGGGACATAATAGAGGCTATCTTGCTGATATAACTATACATGCCAGCAAAACAAAATGAAATTGAATATGAGGAATTATGCATGGGCGTAAGATAAGCCAGAACATGAAACTCACCAGTAATTCTGACGTTTCATTCATTATCATCACGGGTCCAAATACAGTATCTTTTTCTAATCTATATGACTGTGATGCTCAAAACTTGGCTAATACGAGTATAGGAAGGGAGCACAAAATTTGTGAACTATTTTAGAGGTTATTACCTCAAATAAGTATATACACCTGAGTACGGAAGAGTATTTACAGAGGGTGGTTGTGGTTGTTTCTGAATGGAGGGCATTCTTTCACCAAGCTGTATGCACAATCGAAGCAGCTTTATTAAGCCTCTCCAGGATGCCATTGGCCTTCCTCTTGGCCCTTGAATTACCATTCTCTGCAAGTCTAGAAAGTGTACCACTTGCATTTTCCTCTTCCATAATCTCCCTCATCTTAGTCCGATCATTAAAGCAGATATTATACAGAATAGCGGCACAATTTTCCTTGTTACGGTCACAGGTGCTCTCCCTTATGATTCTGAGCAAGCAGGGTATGGCACCTAGTTCCCCCATTTCCTCAATTGCAACTTGATGAGTAGAAAGCATTGCAAGAATAGCCAACAACTCATCAACAAGTGTATTTTCCATGATCTTTCTAAGGATCACTCTGACTGCCCCTGCATGTACAGCCCTCCTTTTATTCTCGAGGAGAATACATAGATTGGATATTGCAGAGGCAACATCCTTCATGGCTAATGGATATCCTTCCTCTAAAAGTTCAATTAAAGGTTTAATGGCACCTGATTTTCCAATAATCCGCTTGCTGGAATCCAGGGCCGATAATGTGAATAGTGTAGCAGCTGCATTTTTTCTTGTTTCAATGGTTTCAGCTTTCAAGGAGTCAATTAATAGAGGGATCGCCAATGGATTCTCAGCAACTAGTCTCTTATTATTGTCATGAATTGAAAGGTTTAGTAAAGTTGTGATCAAATCCTCTTGGAGATCAGGATCAGTATCAGTATCAGCACTGCCTGGTGAGAGAGGATTTAGCAGCTGGGGAATGGCATCAGTAGACTCACTGAAAAGTGCCCGGAATGATGGCATCCTCTTAGTTAGTTGCCGAAGCTTTTTGGCTGCTTCTTTCTGATCAGATAGCGATGAGGACATCTTCTCTAGCAGTGAATTTAAATAGCTTCCACCAGCATTAGTTATAACATCTTCATCAGCATCATCAATGGGCTTTGGCAGTTCAATGCAATGCTCCTTGCACAATTGTGAGATCATTTCTCTTACCAAGAGATTAGGAGTAAGGATAGTATGGAACAGCACTTGTTGGGTTTGAGGACATGTTCGGTTGCCTTCATTTAGCCATTGCTGGATGCAAGGGCGATCAATAGTCTGCAAATCCAACAAGGGTTAAGAACTAAAATAAGAAATTCTGTTTATTAGCAGATCATTGGGAAGTTGACGTGAAAAATTCACATAGACAAGGATAGGAAATTCCTAAAGATGTACTTCGCCTATTTTTACGGGTAGAGAATAAAGATAAAAATTATTACTATCATCCCAGCATATTCTCCCATTCATCTGTAACAAATCCATTTGTGCTACCAAAAGCTCAAAAGTACACTTCTAAAAGTTTGGTCCATAACAAGATTCCCCATAAATTATGCATAGCTCACCAAATAGATTTTATTTTCCATTGAACAGACATCAATTATAAATTTCGCCGAAGAAAAGATGCGCATGCTAAACTTATCTGAGATTGTCAAAAGATTTAATATGTCTTTGCTACCACCTTTTGAAAACCACACAAAAAAAAAAAGAGCCTAACCTTGGGACTCCTAGCAAACAGCCAAATTCTTAATTCAAGTTTTGGCTATGTACCAATAAAGAGTGCTTAAATTCCACCGAGACTCAACCCACCAAACAAATCCAGACCAAAACAACTCCTCAAAATCCAAAACGTTGAAATTTGATATCTATAAGCAGCTCAATGCTTAAAGAAGGGACACCTAAAGCAGAAAAGACTCCAATGTAACAATCGGGAAAATTAAACCTTTAAAAGATAACAAACTCCAAGAGGCAGAACAAAATTTCACAAGAACAAAATACTAAATAATCTATAACCGCTCCCAACAAAACTGAAACTAATACTAGGCATAAATGTCGAACCAAGAAGAAAGAAATATATTAATGTAAAACACAAAATATTTTGCATACATGATCAAAGAAGAAGACAGCAGAACTGAAGTCGAGATATATACAAAAACACCCAGATACTGAAAGCAAAAATTGGAGCACAAACCTGGCCATTTGCCAAGACTACTGGGTCACTCATAATCTCTCCTGAAATAGGACATCTCAATTCATCAGGCACGCCCAGAAAATAATCACCTTTAAACGAATGATATTTCTTGAAATTCAATTCTTTCAAACAAGACAAGACCCTTAAAGCCTCATCAGTCACTTGTATTCCATAATCATCTTCATCAAGAATCGCATTCATAAGTCTCTGCAACTCTCTCTTCAACTCTAAAGCCTGCCTAACACATGACTCTGTTTCTTCAACTCCTGGGTTGGCCATAAAACTCCAGTTTGTCTCTTGAAAGTTAGAAAAAAAAAAGTGTATATATATAAAGAGAGAATTAAAGACAATGAAAGAAGCAGAGAATTATGAAACAGGGGTTGTGTCTGAGAAGACAATGAAAGTTAAAAAATACATGGGTTTCTTCTGTTTTGTTCTCTTTATTTTGATTTTTCTTTCTTCTTATTCTTTTTCAGTTTGGACTTTTATTTTGTTAGTTTTTTTTTTTAAATTCAAAAAATTGAAGGAAGAAACAGAGAAGCGGTTTACATTTGATAGTTATAAACTTCAATCCATGCCCGTTTGATCGAGTTGTCTACAGCTTTTTTTTTTTAATTACCAAAGCCTTTTTTTCCACAATTGTTTAGTAATATTTATTTTTAAAAGATTAAAAAAATTATTTTACTTTAATTTATAAATTTTAAAATTTTTGAAAATAAATTTTTTAAATTTTATTAATATTTATATAATGTTATATATATCTTAATAATATTTTTAAAAAAGTAATGTATCATTAATAAATAAATAAATTTTATTCAATTAATTAATTTTTATTATTTTCTTAAAAATTATTATATTTAGATATCTCTACACAATCATATTTTTATAAAAAAATTTATTAATTTTTTATTAATAAATATTATTTTATTTTTAATTTATGTATTAAACACAATAATTTATTTAATTTTTATGTATAAAATTTTCATATGTTATTATGTTTTAAGATATTAGATTTGAGAAAATATAGAATAAATTTATACATATATATAAAAATGAATTAATTTATATTTAAATATAAATTTTATTAAATAAATTTTTTAATAATTTAATAATATATAATTAAATTAAATATAAAATTAAACAATTTAATATTTCAAAAAATTAATTAATAAATAAAACAATCAATAATTATTTTTTCAAAAAAATTCTTACTTTTACAAATTCTACTAAAAGTACTATTTAAAAATTTAACCAAACCAATCTAATGTCAAACAAACATTTGTTTTTTCTCTTTGCTTTAAACTTAAGGGCCAGTTAGTAATAAAATTACAGCTGTAGTATGTGGCTTGGGTCACGGTATAATTTGATTGGACAACGTTGGGTATGCATTGGTTTTTTGAATTGTTGTAAGGTCTTCCAAACAATCATCTCTTGCCATGCAAGCAGCCAGCGGGTCTTCAAAATCTACTGTTGAGGTTACTTTGATTGATAACAAATTCCTCCTTAACCTCCTTTAACTGCTCCAGGGCAGAGGTTTTATTCAAATTTAATTACATTTGGATACATTCTTTTTAATTTGGCATTACATTTTTAATATATTTTATATAATTTTTAAATTATTAAATTAATACACATCTAATATCACAACTACAACACAGATATACGTAATTTGTTAGTTGTAAATAATTTTTTTTATTTAACAAAATAAATATAACAACAAACAAATCGTCTTATTCATAATTACATATAAAAAGATAGAAAATTATCTTCATTTTTTATTTTAGTAAATCTTAAATTGACGATAGTAATTTTTTTTACTATCCTCAACCTTTAAACTCATGTGTGGATACGTAGATCTTTCATTGATCTTTAAAATCATTAATACCCAAATCTAAGAGAATAGTATTAACTAAATTCTTTTTTTATGTAAGAATACGTAAGAAAATTGTTGTTGTAATGTTTACTTTATACCTCTTATATAAATAGGAATCTTCTTTGAATATTTAGAATTATATTAAAATTAAAAAATTAGAGTTTGATTAGAATTTGAACTAGTAGAAGGACTACAAGACTCATGGCTTCTTAACTTTAACTTAAAAGGCTTAACCCTAATCATTTCATGATACACCAGTTCTTCTAAGTTCATCCCAGGCTATTCTACTAAAAGTTAAAGGTTGTACTCTAGTAACCCATACTATTAAGTAAAAAGCCCAAATTAAAACTCTTTTTAATTAAATGAGTTTGTTCTTTAGACTAATAATAACCATTTAATTGACCTTCTAATTGATGTCCATAATTAAAGTTAGGCCATGAAAAAAAATGTCATATCTCTTTAATTACTTATTTGTCCCTAAGTTATTGAATACTGTAATGATCACTATTAATATGTCTATATTTGTAAATAAATTTATAAATAAATATTATTATTCAATAAATAATTTTATTAATAAATTGCGATCACAAATTCAAATGATCAAGTACTGCAAATAGCTTAGTTGGGCATTATTTATTAAATTCTATCTTACAAGTATATGTTCTTACTATCCATGAAATTATATCTCTAAGATATCGAGGTTTTGACCGTTAATATATATCTCACTTCGTAATAACTCAAAAGATATAATGTATGAATATAAGTTCATTTTTTGTTCAGGATTAAGATCAATCAAACTTATTAAAGTTTTTATGAATTAAGATCTACGACATTTAGTTAACCAGATCGAAATTCATAATAATTTCTTTTAATGTAACATATACACTAGTTTTTCTACTCGAAGTCTCTACTTTAATGATCAAGGTAAATCATCCACTATAAGAAGTAGAAAAATTACAACCTTACGTAATGAAATGCCCTAATATATTAATGGTTGTGAACATGATTTAATTTATAAATAACTTGTGATTTATACCTTCTGTATTAGCATCATATGCCTAATACGTAAATCACATACTTTATAAATATGGGCTCATCAATATATGCTCAATTATATGTATGAATAAACGTTTATTAATCAAATAAAATGTTATTTCACATGTTTTAAAGGCATAAAATAAAATTATATGTCTAACAATCTCCCACTTGCCATAAAGTACTTCGAGTAACTATTGAACCTCTATATTATTTATATGAGTTTCAAAAATCTTTGCTGATAATGACTTAAGTGAATGAATCCACTAGATTATTTGCTTATACAATCTTAGATACCATGACCTTTCCATTTTACACAAAACTTCCTTACCAAACTTTATTTTCTCTCAATGTATTTTTTTTCTTGTGGTATTTAGTTTCTTAGACTGTGCTATTGTCTTGATAAAGAACAATAGGAATCTAAGAACTAGGTGTCACCTCAAGCTCCATAAGAAACTTCCTGAGTTATATAGTCTCTTTTGCAACTTTAGATGCAACTACATATTTGGCTTCCATGGTGAAGTCTGCAATACATTTTTACACTTCTCTAACTTATAACTCCACCACTTAAAGTAAATACATACCTTGAGGAAGATTCGAGTATCCTTATATTCTTAGAATTGTGAATTTGTATATCCAATAAATATAAGATCTTCACTAGAATATACAAGCATATAATCTTTCATTTTCTGAAGGTACTTAAATATATGCTTTATTGTAGTCCAGTGTTCTAGTACTAGATTAGTTTGATATCTACTGATCATTCTAACTATATAAAAAATATTTGGTCTAGTATATAGTATTGTATACATGAGACTTTCTATTGCTAATGCATAAGAAATTCCTCTCATGCGATCTATCTTTTTAGTTGTCTTAGAAAACTGATACATAGATAGATAAATTTTATATATAAAATGAAAAATCTCTTTTGAAATTATGTATGACAAATTTGATCAGAATTTTGTTAATATACTCAACTTGAAATAAGTCAAACACCATTCACTTGAGATCCCTTAATACTTTGATCTCAATGATGTTATTAGCTTTTTCTAGATCATTTATATCAAAATGGTTAGATAATCATATTTATCTAATGATAACGCTCCTACATCATTTTCAATGAGTAATTTAATACTTTGATCTCAATGATGTTATTAGCTTCTCCTAGATCATTCATATCAAAATAGTTAGATAATCATATTTTATCTGATGATAACACTCCTACATCATTTTCAATGAATAATATATCTAAATATAGGACGAAAAAAACCACCAATCACCTATCTATCTTCTTGTAAACACAAGGTTCATAAGAATTTTGATAAAAATTAAACGATTTGATTGCTTGATCAAATTTGATATCCCAAGATCTAGATGCTTATTTAAGACCATAGATAGATTTTTGCAGTTTACAAATCATATGCTTTTGGCCTGTAGCTATAAAACCATCTGCTTGTATTATATAGATATTTTCTTTAAGATGGACATTAAGAAAGGCAGTCTTGACATCAATTTGTTAAATCTTCTAATCAAAATTTGCTGCAACAAAAGAGAATTCTAATAGATTTAAGCATGGCTACCAGCAAAAATGTCTCTTTATAATCAATACTTTATTTTTTAGTGTACCATTTTGCCACAAGCTTTACTTTCTATTTACTAGTCTCTTCCTTTTGTAGACCAATTTAAATCAATGAGTTTTATCTTTTCAGATTTTTCTACAAGTTTCTTGACTTTATTGGAATACATGGAATCCATCTTTGATTTTATAGTTTACACCAATGGTCTGCATCTTTATCAACCATTATTTCATCATAACTAGTGGATGTCTAATAATCCTCTCACTATGACGAAGTACCGGTGATTGTTGCTCTACAACTAACTCTGGTTGGTTATTATGATTTGGATTGGGAATTAACTCATTGACTCTATCATGTACAATATTAGAGTTCCCAGATAACTCATCAAGAATTATCTTACTCCAAAACTTAAAGTTTTTTATATAGTATTCTTTAAGAAAGATTGCATTTGTGATAACCAATACTTTATTGTCTTGAGAACTATAGAAAATAATCCCTTTTGTTCCTTTAGAATAAGCAATAAACCAACAAACTTCTTACTTAGATTCCAACTTACCTGTCTTTCATTTTAGCAAATGTGCTAGATAATCTCATACATGTATATGACATAAACTTGGTTTACGCCTTATCTACATTTTCATGAGTATTTTAGAGATTGACTTAGATGAAATTAAGTTAAGAAGATACATAACTATTTCTAAGATATAACCCTATAACAAGATGGGTAAAGTCGAATAACTCATCATTAATATCACCATTTCAAGAAGACTTTTATTTCTTCTTTCTGCTACACCATTTGTTGGGGTGACGTTGATGCAATCAATTGGGATAATATCTCATTGTGTGACAAATAAATCCTGAATTCACTATAAAGGTATTCGCCACAGCAATCAGATCGAAGTGCCTTTATGTATTTTTCTAATTGCCTTTTCACTTCTGCTTGAAACTCTTTGAATTTATCAAACGCCTTAAACTCATGTCGTATTAGGTACATATAATCGAATATAGAATAATCATCAATAAAAGTGATGAAATATTCATAACTTTCTCAAACTTGTGTGCTCATAGGCCCACACACGTTAGAGTGCACTAATTCTAATATTTCTATGGCTCTATTACCTTAAGTATTAAAGGGTCTTCTAGTTATTTATATTCTATACAAGATTCGCAAACTGGTAATGGTTCAATCTCCAATGAACTCAAAGGTTTATCTTTGACTAGTCTTTAGATTCTATCTAAACTAATGTGACCAAGATGTAAATGCCATAGATCAGTTTGATTAGTGGAAGAAATCATAATTCGCTTTTGGTGATTAGATTTGTTATTCAATTTTCTGTCATACAGTGAGTTGATTTTAGGCTATGTGTAGTATAGATTGTTAATTAGAGTATCAGAACATATAAATGACTTATTTCTTTTGATCATCACAGTTGAGTCAAAAATAATAGAATAACCAAATTTATTCAAATAACTAACTGAAATCAAATTGCATTTGAGTTCTAGTACTAACAAATAATCCTCTAATACTAATGTCCTAGAACCATCAAAATAAAGTTAAACAACTCTCACTGCCTTGACTGCAATTGTTGCGCCATTTTCTAGCATAAGACTGATCTCTCCTTCATTGAGTGATTTGATTTTCTAGAACCCTTGTAATGAATTGCAAATATGATTAGTGGCTCCATAATCTATTATCTAAGAATTTGTAGAGTTAGTTGCTAAATATGTCTCAATGAAAAGAATATTTGTAATAACCACTTATTCAACACCGAAAAGAATAAATATTTATATATATATGTATAATATTCATATTTTATTTGCATGTGGATGATACTTAATTTATATATAGTTATTAGTATTGTTTGAATAGATTAAGGACATACTATTAGTATTGAATTTATTTGCAAGACTTTAGATTTATTTTAGGGACCAATTTGTAATACTTTAAAAGTTTTGGGGGTTAATTTATAAATACTAAACGTTAACCTCTTAGTATAAAAATATACAAGTTAAATCCTACTTTACTCATTTTTTGGTCGAGCCACCCTTTTAGAGAGAGAAAAGAGAGAAATAGAAGGGAGAGAAAGAGAAGAAGAAGAAGAAAAAAAAGAGAAAGCAATTGAAATTTGGAGTTTTAAGAGGTATATCATAACTATTTCTCATTTTATTGGTGTTAATTATGTCACGCCCCAGACCCAAAAGATCCGACATACGACATTACTTACATTCATTCTTGCTAATATTTCTAAGCACATTCATTTTAATTTCTTTCAGAATTATAGCAATTGAATTATGACTGGGATAATTAGTAAACCGAAGACACGCAGAGTTTTCTCAGAGATTATCACTCTACTACGTCACCAGAAGCAACTTTGTACCGGGAGCCCAGAATATATTCATTGCAAATTCTTACTTAAAATCATTCAATAACCACACTTTACGAAACTTAAACCAAATCCAATTCACACACAATAAAATAATACATAAGTATTTATTCAATAGGGACAAATCAAATATCATATCCCACGTGTCCCCAAATGAAACACTTAGCAACCTAACAACTTAGGGAACCCAAGGAACAGCAGAAGTCTTGCCAAATCCGCTAAGCACACATGTACCTTATTTACCTGAAATCACCATAAACTATAATGAGTATAAAACTCAGTAAGCATACTTGTCTTTCATATATCAAATACAAATACATATATGTACACAATGCATATGTATGATATGTTGTGACCAATCAAAATCACAATCTTATCAAATCACATATCATGTAAGCGCTTACACATTCTTTCAAAACACATAATAGGAATACAATCACTCAACTACTACTTAGTAGGACTTACATATCACATATCACATAATGAGCCAAATGTCACTCGTAGGTGACATACCGTATGAGAGGAATAGTATAAGTGAGGTCTTTAAATCACACATATATAACGCTTATGCTCGAAGGTAAAAGCCAAACCCTCACCCTGATCATCGGTGAGTCCTCTCACATGTACCAATACGCCACTACACGAATGTGATGACCACACTTCCTTTAGGTACCAATAGGATCCTCCCAACATACGGAACACATAACATATACCAATCCCAAAGGAAAGGCCACACATAAAGGCTCCACAAATCACATAAAATGCCTACTAAGTTAATAGTTAGTTCAAGTACCCTCAAAATACAAGATATTTCTCATGGACATATTACACTTCAAAAGCTTTCTTTGTTAAACACATCTTATTTTGAAAGCTCACTTTCAAAAACACATGTATGTCCATGCTTAATGTCAATGATCAAATTCATAAACACATATTCACATTTCATATCAAAATATACTTTGACATAACATAAACATATTCTTATCCCCATTTACAAAATCATACAAAACAATTACTATGTTTATTGTGATTCCAGTAGTAAGTCTAGTATACTTACCTCTTAACACTTTCAGCTACAAGGCTTAAATCTCCTTAACCTATCAATGGAGATCAATTCTTTCTTAAGCCTCACAATTCACACAAAATACTTTAAATAGCTTACAAAATTATACACAATGCATTTATCAAATCAAATTGGTCTAAATACTTGGTTTCTCAAAACTTGTCATTCTGATCACTTACACTTAACAAATTTTCTAATACATCAAATGATGTTTAATTACTCCAAAATCAGAATATACCATTCTTGACTCATATATCCTTCTTATATATGAATATTATATCAAAATTCCTACACAATCCATTCCATACACACCATCGAATCCAAACTACTAACCTGACAGGATCAAGATACTTACTAAACAGTATTCAATCTCCTAATTTTATAAATTCATATGCTAACTCAAAAATTATAAAACTACCATAGAAATACTCTTGACACATATCCCAATCCATAATAAATATTTTACTTCAAAATAACTGTCAAAAGTATTTTAAAACTATTTTATTCTATAGCTTTAAAAATCTGTTAATCAATACTGCAATAAGCTGATACATTTAGAAAAATCATAACACTTCAAACACAATGATCTAAATTCTCAATTCCGAGTATATCACATTAGACATATAAAATTATTATATTCCATAAATTTGTAATTTTTAAAGATCATTCAGTATGACAAATATTATTTGTCACTGTATTATACTGTTCACACAGGAAATTTTCAGAATTTCAGGGTCATTTTGGTAAATTCACAACAAATCCAATTTCTGGAATTTTGAATCGATTCAAAGTCTCAGATGATCCTAAATATGTCTAATTTCATATAATCAAAATTCAAAACCAGAATCGAATTACAAAAATTTATAAAATTCTTGGATCAAGAGACTATCAAGCAGAAATTCCATAATTCATCATGATTTATCAAGCTATCTTATAGATCATCATCAATTCTCATAATATCATACGAAATACATATCAAATTCTCAATTATACATATTTTCAGAAATCAAAACTTAAAGAAATTAACTTAATTAACAGTAATAAATTGAGAAATAATTGTGATATACCTCTAAAGATCCAAAATTCCAATTTCTTCTTCTTCTTCTTCTCTTTCTCTCTCCTCTATTTCTCTCTTCTCTCTCTCAAAATGGGTAGCTCGACCAAAATGAGAGAATTAGGGTTTTAAAAGTGTATTTTTATACTAAGTGGCTAATATTTGGTATTTATGAATTTACCCCTAAAACTTTTAAAGTATTATAATTTGATCCCTAAAATAAATCTAAAGTCTTGCAATTAAACCCAATGCTAATAGAATGGCCTTAACCTATACAAACACTATTAATAACAATATATAAATCAAGTATCACCCACATACAAATAAAATACATATATTTATACATATATAAATACTTATTCTTACTGGATCTGGATACTGGTTACTACAAATTAAGTTAATTATTTTAAGTATTTATTTCTAGAAAAATAAAAATTTGGGGATTTGATGTGAATTTTGTAAGATATATTGAGAATTGATGATGATTATGTAGATAACTTGATAAATCATGATGAATTGCAGAATTTCTACTTGATAGCCTCTTGATCTAAAAATTTTATAAATTTTTTTGTGCTTTGACTCTGGTTTTGAATTTTTAAACTATGAAACTAGACATGTATAGAATTATTTGAGACTTTGAATCAATTAAAAAATTCAGAAATTGAATTTGTAGTTAATTTATCAAAATGACCCTAAAATTATAGAAATTTTCTGTGTTAACAGTATGATACAGTGACAAATAATTTTTGATCTATTGAATGATTTTCTTCAAAAATTACGAATTTTTGGAATATGATAAATTTATATGTCTAATATTATATATTAAAAATTAAAAATTTAAATCAATGTGGTTAAATTGTTATAATTTTCTAAAGAGTATCAGCTCATTGCAGTATTTGATTTATAGATTTTTAGGGCTATAGAATAAAATAGTTTTATCATGGATTTTTAATGCAGAAATTTTGAATTGAATATTTATCATGGATTTAATATGTGTCAAGAGTAATTCTATGGTATTTTTATAATTTTTGAGTTTGTATATGATTTTATAAAATTGAGAGACTGAATACTGTTCAGTAAATATCTTGATCCCACCAGAATAATAATTTGGATTTTATGGTGTTTATAAAATAGATTGTGTAGAAATTATGATATAATATTTATACAGAAGGAGTATATATGAGTTAAGAAAGATATATTCTGATTTTGGAGCAATTGGACATCATTTGATGTATAAAATTGTTTTGTTAAATATAAGTGATCAGAATGACAAGTTTTGAAAAAGCAAGTAATTAGACCAATTCGATGTGATAAGTGCAATATGTGTAATTTTGTAAGCTATTTAAAGTGTTTTGTGTGAATGTTGATCCTTATGAAAGGATTAATCTCCATTGATAGGTTAAGGAGAATTAAGCCTTGTAGCCGAAATTGCTAAGAGGTAAGTATACCGACTTTTACTGAAACCACAATAAATATAGCAATTATTTATATATGATTTTGTAAATGTGTTTAGAAATATGTTATGTTATGCTAAAGCATATTTGATTGAAATGTGAGCATTGACATTGAGTATGGATATACATGTATTTATGAAAGTGAGCTTTCAAAATAAAATGTGTTTAACAAAGAAAGCTTTTGAAGTGAAAAATTATTCATGAGATACGTTTTGTGTTTTAAGAATGTTTGAACTCACTGTTTACTTACTAGACACCTTATGTGATTTGTAGTGCCTTTATATGTGGCATTTTCTTCAGGATTGGCAAATGTTATATGTTTGTATGTAGGGAGGATCCTATTGGTACCTAAAGAAAGAGTGAGTCATCACATTCGTGTGGTGACATATTAGTGCATGTAAGAGGACTGGCCGATGATTAGGGTAAGGGTTTGGCTCTTTCCTTCGGGCATGAGCATTATATATGTGTAATTTAAACCTCACTTGTGCTATTCTTCTCATACAGTATGTCACCTACGAGTGACATTTGACTCATTATGTGATATGTGATATGAAAGTCCTACTAAGCAGTAGTTGAGTGATGGTATTCCTATTATATGTTTCGAAAGAATGTGTAAATGCTTACCTGACATGTGATTTGATAAGATTATGATTTTTATTTATCACAGCATATTATACACATGCATTGTGTACATATACGTATTTGTATTTTGATATATAAAAAACTAATATGCTTACTGAGTTTTGTACTCATTATAGTTTATGGTGATTTCAGGTAAATAAGGCACATATGTACTTAGCGGATTTGGTAAGGCTTCTACTGTTCCTTGGGTTCCCTAAGTTGCTAGGTTGCTAAGTGTTTCATTTGTGTACACATAGTTTAAGATATTTGATTTGTCCCTATTGACTAAATACTTATGTGTTATTTTATTATGTGTGGTTGTATTTGGTTTATGTTTCACTAAGTATGGTCATGGGTTGATTTTACATTAAACTTATTAGCAACTTGATAAGGATTTCTATATTGAATTTAAGTTTGAAATTTTATGCAATATTAATTATAAGTGCACATTATTGAATGAGTGTAAGTTATATTATATTTCAGATCTTTTGGGTCTGGGGCGTGACAATATTACTAGAAGGTGAAGCTGTCCTTTTAACTATTGAGAACTTAATTAAATGATAGTTTCCCTTCTAATTTCCTTTAAGCATTTTCTTTTAGAATAAAATAATTTTAAAATACTTTTGATAGTAATTTTGAAGTGAAATATTTATCATGAATTGAGATATGTGTTAAGAGTAATTCGTGATAGTTTTATAATTTTTGAGTTAGTATATGATTTTCTAAAATTAGGAGATTGAATACTATTCAGTAAATATCCTGATCCTGTCAAGTTAATAGTTTGGATTTGATGGTATTTATAGAATGAATTATGTAAGAATTATAATATAATTATCGGCGCAGGATCTTAGGCACATGGGTATATGCATGTGCAAATTGTGTCTATTGCCTAATGCAGCAGAAATATAAATTTTACAATAAACACAATAAATAAATATATTAATCACATTAATATATTTATAAAGTTAGAGAACTCACTAAACGTGTAACGTTATACACATATTTTTTCTGGAGTCTGTATGAAAACCGACTCGTGTGCAGTTCTAGCCACTAACACGATGGACTTTGTGAGCTAGAACAGCAGCTTGATATTCAGTCCGGGATAAACTCTTAATCCTCAAAATGGTCGGGAGTGAATTTACATCTTTTTTTTCTAAAAGGATAAGAAATTGAGAGTCCAAAAAGAAGCATAGAAGAAAATAAAACAATTTCATTATTTCTCTCTTTTTTTTTTCTTCTTTTTTTTCCTCCTCTTCCTTTCTCTTCCATTTCTTCTTCTCTTTTTTCCCTCGGCCGTTGGGCCAAATCTTCAATTCACTTTCTCCCATTCTTTTTCTCTTTATATATATATAATATAATAATATAATATAATAATTTATAATATAATATAAATAATAATAATATAATATGGTGGATCACTTACAAGCTTACTGTGGCACTTAGGTCAAAGGACCACGTATACTACTCAACTCAAGAGGACCCTCCGTTAACGGCTTACATTGGGTGTCTATCTGAGGCCCTAGTGAGTCTGTCCTATATCTAGTCCTAACTGGATACTCATACGTCAATACGAGCTTTAAGCTCACAGTCGGTTAGGAATGACCATCTATACCTGATAGTTATGACATATGCTAATCTATATATAAAGGTATCCACCGACAGACCTGCGTCGACAGAAATAGATCAGGGATAATTATTCGAGAACATATTTGCGCAACTTGCATTTCCTGGCACCCGATTGCAACTCTTGCAACTATGCGATTACTAGTATATTCCCAGGTCTATGTCCCATTACAGATAAGGCTCCAACTCTTAGATCTGCTGAGTATTATAATCAGCTAATACTTAGCTGTGCTAACATTTAGCATTTATATCTCTCAGCGTGGCTAACAATGAGCCCTTATCTAAACCCTTCAGATCTGATTCGAACTCCTTCAAATCTACAATGTCTGTAATGTTACATGCATAATACCATTAAATTGGTATTAGCAATTTAATGAGAATGTACACTTGTATAAATACATAAGTATATGTACATTCAGGGATGGCACGTAAGTACCGACCCTAACAATCTCCCACTTGCTCTAGTGTCATTCCTGATGGCATCTCATAAACATCGACTCCACGTGTTTCATAAACACTTTTAGAGTTATAGCCTTAGATAATGGGTCTGCTAAATTATTCATAGAATACTTCTACAAATAATCACATCTCCTTCAGCCAAAATCCCTCTAGTCATGTGAGACTCCTCTCAACATAATTAGAGTACTGGTGTCCTCTTGGCGCGTTGGCTTATGCAATGGCTTTGTTTTATCGCAAACTTATGGGATAGGATCTATCTATCTTAGAACTCTTTCAAGTCCAGTGATAAATCTATGAATCCTCACTACCACTTTCGCTGGGCCAATCTGAATTAGCAGTAAATCCCAGTTAGGTGCTATATCAACTCTCTTGGTACTATAGAGAATGAGCACATTCCCAGATGTAGACTCTCTATCATCTAGGTTAAACTAGATGTCTGACTCTGTGCATCTTCTTATTTATAAGTTACTTTCTCCATATTTGAGAAACTTATCCTTTGTACCTCTAAGTTACCTCAGGATATATTTGACTACCATCAAATAGTGGTCCCCTGAATCAGAGTGAACTCGACTTGTAACTCTTACAGCCAAACTGATCTCAGGTATCAAACACATCATAGCATACATCAAACTCTTAAGAGCTGATGTATCTGGTGTGTTAGACACTCTAACTCTCTCATCTTCCATCTGAAGAGACAATCTCCTCAAAAGATGAACACCAGGTCTATTAGATACGTTAATTATCTCATAGTTAACTAATTGTACCTTTTTAGACACTATTGATGTGAAATGATTTAGGAGAGTCCTATCTGCTTCCTTTCTCTATCTTTATAAAGCTTTATATCTAGTATAAAGGAAGCCTCTCACAAATTCTTTATGGAAAAATACCTACGAGTTACTTCTGACCGATTTTAACACACTGACATCATTCCTAATGACCAGTATGTTATCAACAAAGAGCATCAAAAAACTATCATGCTCCCACTGATCTTTCATGCACACTAACTCAAAAGTCTGACTGAACGTAAAACCTTCAGGATATTCCATGAATATCTCTTACTTGAAATATCCATTCCGAAACACCTTTCTTATATCCATCTGCCAAACTTCAAAGTCATAATATGCTGTAAGAGCCAATAAAATTCTAATTGACTTGAAAATCAATATTGGTTCAATGGTTTCCTCTAAATGATGCCAGATCAATGAGGATTACCCTTTTTAAAACCAATACAGAGCCTCTACCTTCTATTTAGTTCACACTACCTCTTTGTAAACTCTTTACAACCAATGAGAACAATTCCTACAGGTAGCTTAACCAAGTCCTATACTTGATTCTGATGCATATAGTTAATTTTATTTTTATAGCCTTTTGGTGCACTTCGAATCGATGTCTAACATCGACCTTTTATAGGTCAATAATGATTTTCTTCTATCAAGAAAACTCTAAGTTCACCTTTAGGTATCAACCATACCTAAAAGGTGACCTAGACATCCTTTTCGACTCATTTAGAGGTGTGCTAAAAGGTCACTGCTTAACAAAGCCTGAGTTTCCATCCTTGGTTCATTGATTTTTAGATTGACTTCACCAAACTCAATCTTTCTATGATTCCTACGATCTATGACAAATGTTTTCTATAGAATAGTGGTATACTGAGAAACGAACATATGTCGCTTCTCTGAATCATAGAATTAGTATCTTATTGAAATATATAGGATACACAATGAACCTATACTTGTACCTCTTAGGTGTTATTTATCCTATTAAGTAACTCTTATAAAATAAGATACCCTACTACATAACTCTTATGTAAACAGGACAACCTAAGTCTTAACTAATTTAGGATACGGCTTCTTTTCTTTCTATATCTCATACTAAATGAAAGGAGAGGTTCTGATGGAATGTACTTAATAAGCAGTTGTATTTGGAGCATTTTTCATAGATATAGATCAGTAATACTCATTATCAATCGGATCATATCTAATAAAATTCGATTCCTCCTTACCTAAACATCATTATGTTATGGACTACCCGGAAGACTATAATGAGTGAGAATCTCATTCTCCTTTAAACAAACGGAAAACTTATTGTTAATGGACTTATTACCTCGATCTAATCGAAGGAACATGATGTACATTCTAGTATATTTGGTCATCTCCATGAATACATTATTCATAAATTGGTTAAGTATTTATGGTTACATTAAGAATCCAACCATTCTTAACCAAACGGATAATCATCTCATGCCTATATGACCAAAACCCATACCACAGCTCTGTATTATTTAAGGATTCCGATCTATAGACATTTCTAATTTGTATATAATGTCTATTTATTAACTGACATTCAGCTAATAAAATATTATACTTATTATGCAATACAACTATTGTATTACATACAAGAAGTAAGTTAAGCTGTCCAACAACTTGGACCTGCAAGAAATCAAAATTTCTTACTCTTAACATTACTTCTACAAGCTGTTGCATTTAAATCTCTCTCAATTCCTGCAACATCATGCAAATATGAAAAGGACATGCAGTATCTCATACTTAGTTTGAACTGGCATCTTATGCCCTAAAAATGTTTATTCGTGTCAAACACAAACCCGTGGGAGTCTTCTTAACAATTATAAAGTTTCAAGGGTAGAGGGATTTCCAATACCCAACCTTACTGTATTGGAAACACTTTTCATCTACACGCTCTCTAGTTGATCTTTGGATAAACGTTGCATATAAGGATTAATACTGGGTATCTGTCACATCATCTTCTCCCTTACTCATCTGGTCTCACTAGATATACTTGGAGTAGAAAATGAAGCACCCAAAACAGAGAAAGTCACACTCCCTCTATTCAATCCTCTTGAGGAGTGTTATCAAAATTGCCTTATGACAAACTCTGATCAACAATAAATTCAAAATTTTCTGAATCCAGAACACTTCTGCAATTTATCCACAGGTCAAAGTAATTTCTACTACCTTTGAGTTGGACTGTATCAACTATGCTCACCAATTGGTTCGTAGTGGCCATTATTCTGGACAAGCCAAACTTACGGGAGATGTAAGCGGAATATTCATTAAATCGCTAACAGAATGTTTTAAATTATAGTATACAAAGTGTACATTTTTTGATTTAAAACGCCCTCCCACTGCTTTACATAATCTTGATAATCTCTCAAACGGAAAAATAATAGTTTAAACTATTTAAATTATACAGTGAAAAGTAGATCCCATTGAAATCTATTCGGGCCTCACGCTGTAACAATATTGGCCTTTGTAAACCTAACAGGTAGACAACACTTGTTAATTGCATCTCATGCATCTCTTACACCTTGATCCTAAATACACATTATCCCCACGCTGTAGTAATATTGGATAAGTGTATTCCAGACCAACTTGTCAATGATCAAATATATGATACCGATACTACCCTCACGCTGTAGCAATATTGGGCAATACTTTTGCATATATTTGCCTCATCTCATGTTTAATCGACATAGTCCAAGCCCAACAGACCAAGCCCCTCACGCTGTAGTAATATTAGGACAAGGCCGACGTGACTCATCTAACACCGTATTGACAAGACGGATCAGAATAAAATATTATCTCATAATATAATATTCTTCAATCTGATTAAAAGAGATTTTTGTTTCTATGATCTCTATACTCCTATGAAAGGTGATTCTCAATTTAATTAATTTCTCTATGTAAGCACAATTAACCCCTACTAGTAGGGCTCCAATTGCGGTTACCAGCACAGAAAAATTAATTCTAGTTTATAATGCAGACTGATAACTCTTTATAACTCTTTATCACCGTAACTTGTCGCCGGCCATAAATAACGTCGATCAACTCTCCACCGCCATGAAACCAAGCGAAACTACAAGAGGGTTTGCCTCTTTCTCCGCTGCGTTCAACTTCCATGTTAAAGAGGAATTGCATTTCTCGCTACCGCCATTTGAAAAGCCCGTTTTCCCAACCATTCATTACCGCTGGTGGTCACACACATCGGTCCCAACCGGTGGATGCGTGATCCCGCGGCAACTGTTCTGCTTCATTTCTTTTTTTAATTTTATTTATTTATAATGTAAATAAATAAATAAAAATAAAAAATAAAAAATCTAAACCATATATTTAGCTTACAAATACAATCAAAAGAACCACCAAGAATTAACTTAAGCAAGAGAAAAAATTATGATATTATTCCATCACATCTTTTTATTATAATTCCCAAGAAAAGAAAAATACAAACAAATTAATAAAAATAATAAATATATATTAGATATGCAATTGGTGTCATAATAAATAATTACTACCATACACAAAATAAATTATACATGTAATATGAATTAAGGCGGTTGAGATACTAGTTATTGGTGGTAAATAAATTTTTTTTTTCTGTTTAACAAAATAAACACAGCAGAAGCAATATCATCTTACTCATAATTACATATATAGGAATAGAATATTACCTTAATTCATCATTTGGTAAATTTTGAATTGACGACTGCAATTTTTAAAATCACTAATACCTAAATTTAAGATAAGGGTACTTCCACGTAAGAATACATAAAAAGAATTTTTCTGGTTATGATTGTTGTAATGTTTATTACTCCATACCTCCCATATATATAGGAATCTTTCTTGAGTATTTAGAATTAGATTATGATTAAAAAATTAGAGTTTGATTAGAATTTGAGCTAGTAGAGAGATTGTAAGACCCATAGACTTTCTAGCATCAACTTAAAAAGACTAGCCATAATCATCTCATAAAACATTAGTTCTTCTAAGTTAACCTCAAGTTATTTCACTAAAAACTAAGAGGATGTACTTTAGTAACTTATGTTATTAAGTAAAAAGTTCATTTAATTAAAACTCCATTTAATTAAATTGGTTTGGTCTTTAGACTAATAATAACCACTTAATTGACACTCTAATTGATGTCTATAATTAAAGTTAGGCCATGAAAAAAATGTCTTGCTTATTTAATTATTTATTACTGAATAATCTAATAGTCACTTTTAATTTGTCTATATTTGTAAATAAACTTACAAATAAATATTATTATTCAATAAATAATTTTATTGAATAAACAACAATCATAAAATTCAAATGATCAAGTATTGCAAACAGCTTATGTGGACATTATTTATTAGATTTCATCTTGTAAATATATGTTTGTACAACCTATGAAATTATATTTTCAAAATATCGAGGTTTTGATAATTTATATAGATCTCACTCCGTGATAACTCAAAAATATAATGCATAAGTGTAAGTTCATTATTTGCTCAGGACTAAGATCAATTAAGTTTATTAAAGTTTTTGTGAATTAAAATCTACGACATTTAGTTAACGAGATCAAAATTCACAGTAATCCCGTTCAATGTAATATATACACTAGTTTTTATACTCAAAGTCTCTACTTCGATGATTAAGTAAATCATCCACTATAAGAAGTAAAAACGTTACAACCTTACGTTATGAAATGCCATAATTTATTAATGGTTGTGAATATAATTTAATTTATAAAAAACTTTTGATTTATATATTCTATATTAGTATTATATGTCTAATACGTAGATCATATACTTCATAAATATGAGTTCATCAAAATATGCTCAATTATATATATAAATAAATTTTTATTAATCAAATAAAGTATTATTTTACATGCTTTAAGAGTATAAAATAATATTATATATGTAACATAATCAACATATTATAATTAATACATATTTAAATTTAATTTGAGCAAATAGATGTGTATTGATCTAAGGTCCAAAAATTATATATATATATATATATAAAAGTGTTAATTTGATTGAGATGTTAATCTACTTTGATTTTAAAAGATAAGATTCATGTATGTAGAGCATGTACTTTTAGATGTTCATGTATTAATTACTCTTTTCAAACTGAGCAATTTGTGGACGCCCTAGCTCCCAAAAATAAAAACGCTCCCAAAGGTCCTTAAGCCGCAGCTGCCAAGCCCTCCGGAGAGAGGCCGTCGGCCTTTCTCTAGAGGCCTTTTCTTTTCGACTCTCTATTTCTAGCATGCACCGATCTTCTTCGTCTTTTCTGTTTTTGTGTGTTTTCGTTTTTTGTGCCCTTTTTTAGGTGAAGGCATAGACTCAGGCCGGCGTGCTCCTGCGTATGGTTCGTGGCCCTCAGCTATTGCAGAACCTTTGTTTCTGTGGTGTTTTCTTGTTCTGTTTCAGGTGGATCTAGCACCCTGACCGGCGAGCTCCTGCTCGATGTTTGTGATTCCCCGTACGCCACAGATGTGCCGCCCTTTCTTACCACTTGTCGACGTAGCCGTCTGCCTTTCTCACCTCATCCCCGACCATCTTTCTGACCCCTTGCCGCACCGTCCACCATCAGAATTCTACCTATTGCCCTAGTGTAGCCTTGCTCCTACAGCCTGCTACTCTCCATAGGGCAGTTGCAAATCTGGCAGCTTGCATCACCGCTGCTTGAAGCTATCGGCCATTTTTGTAAAGTCAGTGCCTTTTGGTCGCCACTGTTCTGCAGACGCCACGGCAGAACTCTGGTCAGCTGCCAGAGTTCTGC
The DNA here is from genome assembly GCA_946807835.1 of Ailanthus altissimus. Classification (NCBI taxonomy): domain Eukaryota; kingdom Viridiplantae; phylum Streptophyta; class Magnoliopsida; order Sapindales; family Simaroubaceae; genus Ailanthus; species Ailanthus altissimus. The sequence goes on along the minus strand of OX327712.1, from coordinate 12,628,270 downwards.
CGTGGCGTCTTCATTTCTCGGATGCTCCCGTCGTTTGGGCATACTGCGAGATGTGGGTAACCCTCTGGCCATCTCTCTGAACTCTCTACCTTTCCAAGCATTCACCTCTCTCAGCAGCTTTGCTCCAATCCGATGGTGCTCTGCTCGGTAGTTTATTATCATAGTCCCGGATGATGTGGTTTGTTTGCTCATTGTTGTTGATGTATGCTGTTGGTTTGACTTAGTTTACTTTTAATTTTATGCGATAATAATTTCTCCCTTGTTAAAGGGATCTGTATTTCCCTCATATGGAGGTATGCATTTTCCTCCTACGGAGGTCTGTATTTCCCTTTCTATGAAAAGGTTGGTTTTTCCTTTCTTCGGAAAGGTCTATCTTATCTTTCTTTTGAAAAAGTCTTGTCCTTACCCACTATAGGTATGGCGGCCTTTTTTTTACAAGAGGCTTGAATCAGATATTCTCAAAATGTATTTAATCTTTCGTTGTTATTCTTTTGATATGTTTATCAAAAGAATCTGATGTAATATTTTGACGATATTAATGATATGATATCATTTCACTCAAAAAAACATTACTCTTTTTAAACCTTTTAGAGGAAAAGTTTTCACTAAACGATACACTAAAATTCAGGCTTCTTTATATATATAATGATTTATGAAGAAATTCAAACCTGAAATTGGAACAAATAGTAAAATCTTAGAATACATATAATTCAATTTATATCTTTAATATTTTTTACATATTTAAATACTTATTGTTTTGGTGCATAATAAAACCATGAGTGTACTTAGTTGATCTTGTTTAGCTTTCTTTCAAATTTGCAATGCAACAGCTCTCATCTGTTTCAAATTTTCATGAAATTTTGTTTTAAAATTACGAAAAAATTGTTATAAATATCCCTCAATGAAGATTGTTAAGTTATATATCGAAATATTAGAACTTGTCAAATAACTCTTTATAGGGTGGCACTAGTAGCCAGTACAAAATTACGTAAACACTGGCACTTAGTAGAAGGAAATTTTTTGCAAATAATAAAAATTTTAAACCACTTAACTAATTTAATTATTGTTTAAATTTTTTAACTTATTTAGTTAAACACAATATATTTGAACAAAAATACTTGTTTACTATTTTAATAATATTCGCTATACTAAATAGTACTTACTACTAGAATCTTTTTATTTAAAATTATTTATTTATTTGTTTTAATCATATTATTAAAAAAATTAAATAAATAATAAATTTATTTAATGTAGTTAAATTAAATTAAATTAAATAAATAATATAATAAAAAAATACAAACTTAATTTGAGTCAGTTTGGTATTCAGTTCTGACTAAATACCCGAATGTCTATACGAGCTCCAAGCTCATGGTTAGCTAGAATAACAATGTGTACCTTACAGATATAAACATACATTGATCTATACAAAATTGATTCACTAATAGATCTGCATCAATGGATCAGGAACATAGTGTTTGAGAATATATTTACATAATGATATATCTTAACACCTGATTGCAACTCTTGTAACTATGTCATTACTAGTATATCCTCAAGTCATTGTCCAATTACAGACAAGACTTTAATTCCTTAGAAATTAACTGACTATTATAACCTGCTAGCCCCTTAGCATTTATAATTGTTAGTGATGCTAATTCTTAACCCTGATCTAAACTTCTTTAAATCATATCTGTACTCCTTTAGATTACAATATTTATAGAGTTACAAGCATAGTATTATATATGATTAATATTAATGATTTTATTAAATGTATATTATATAAATATTAACAATTAGTATTTATACAATATTGGAATAGCACATAAGCACCATCTCCAACATATATGACAAAATCTAATATACCTCAATTTAGTATTATTCAAAGTCTCTGAACTCTTTCTATTATTCACCTGAGCGTTCAAGACATTTTTTGTTGTATCCAAAATATAATAGTCATTCATCAACAAATAATCAGCTAGCAAAATACTATTTTTATCATATAAATACAAGGAATTATTCCTAATATGTACATTATAACCTTATTTGTCTAATGCAAGAAGGGATATGATTTGCCTAATAATATTTGGCATACAATAACAATTATACAACAAAATACTACAACCCAAAGAGAGAAGTAACTTAAAAGTTCTAACAGCTTCAACATCTAGGAAATCTCCATTTCCTATGTGAAACTATACTTCTTCTCTCTATAGCTTTCTAGCACCCCTCAGACTCCATAATATATTGTAGATATGAAAAGGACATCCAATATCTAATATTCAACCTATACTAGTATCTAAAACTAATAAAATGTTAATGATAGGTAAACAAACACCTAATGCTTTTATCTTTTCTGTGGCAACGAACTTTAGATAGTTACATTTTCAATGTCCAACCTCACCTTAACGAAAACACTTTCCATTGCATTTACTCTTACCCTTTGGCTTGGATACATCAAACAACTCTTTCAGATTAAGTATAAAGGATTTTTGGACTCCTGTGCTATAGTGAAAGTGACAATTTACTCATTATACTTTTAAAATTATCCATTTTTACCTTTTCTTTACAATATTTTATGTTAAAGTTAATAGAATTGCCATTTTTTAAAAACTTTTTTTTATTGCCAATTGGTATTATTGATAACTTTCATTTTCAACCAATTGTTTTTTTAAAAAAATGAGTAATTTTATTAAATTTAATAAAAATGGGTGAAAATGGTTCATTTTTTAAACATGGTGAGTAAACAGTCACTTCATTATAACATGGGTCTAAATAATCTTTTCCTAATAAAAAATAAAGAAGACGAAGAAGAATACAAACATTTATCCACTTGCTGCTTCTTTCTTTATTTTTATCTCTTCCTCTCTATTTTAATGTAAATTTCATAATTAATTATACTTGCCTCTCCTTCTTCTTCTTCTTTCTTAGATTATAATCTTGTTTTGCAATTTCATCAAGTATAAAGAGCCATTTCTTATGCTTCTCACTCTTTATCATTATAGATCATTTTACTACCTTCAATATTTCTTTTTCTGCTCGAATCGAATACCCTTCTTCATCTAGCTTTCATAGGAACATCAAGTTCCTTCTCAATTTAGGAACATATCTTACACTAAGTAAGTCCCCAAGCTTTCTATCATGCATCCAAAATATAATAGTCATTCATCAACAAATAATCAGCTAGCAAAATACTATTTTTATCATATAAATACAAGGAATTATTCATAATATGTACATTATAACCCTATTTGTCTAATGCAAGAAGGGATATGATTTGCCTAATAATATTTGGCATACAATAACAATTATACAACAAAATACTACAACCTAAAGAGAGAAGTAACTTAAAAGTTCTAACAGCTTCAACATCTAGGAAATCTCCATTTCCTATGTGAAACTATACTTCTTCTCTCTATAGCTTTCTAGCACCCCTCAGACTCTATAATATATTGTAGATATGAAAAGGACATCCAGTATCTAATATTCAACCTATACTAGTATCTAAAACTAATAAAATGTTAATGATAGGTAAACAAACACCTAATGCTTTTATCTTTTCTGTGGCAAAGAACTTTAGATAGTTACGTTTTCAATGTCCAACCTCACCTTAACGAAAACACTTTCCATTGCATTTACTCTTACCCTTTGGCTTAGATACATCAAACAACTCTTTCAGATGAAGTATAAAGGATTTTTGGACTCCTGTGCTATAGTGAAAGTGACAATTTACTCATTATACTTTTAAAATTATCCATTTTTACCTTTTCTTTACAATATTTTATGTTAAAGTTAATAGAATTGCCATTTTTTAAAAAAAAATTTTTATTGCCAATTAGTATTATTGATAACTTTCATTTTCAACCAATTGTTTTAAAAAAAAAATGAGAAATTTTATTAAATTTAATAAAAATGGGTGAAAATGGTTCATTTTTTAAACATGGTGAGTAAACAGTCACTTCATTATAACATGGGTCTAAATAATCTTTTCCTAATAAAAAATAAAGAAGACGAAGAAGAATACAAACATTTATCCACTTGCTGCTTCTTTCTTTATTTTTATCTCTTCCTCTCTATTTTAATGTAAATTTCATAATTAATTATACTTGCCTCTCCTTCTTCTTCTTCTTTCTTAGATTATACTCTTGTTTTGCAATTTCATCAAGTATAAAGAGCCATTTTTTATGCTTCTCACTCTTTATCATTATAGATCATTTTACTACCTTCAATATTTCTTTTTCTGCTCGAATCGAATACCCTTCTTCATCTAGCTTTCATAGGAACATCAAGTTCCTTCTCAATTTAGGAACATATCTTACACTAAGTAAGTCCCCAAGCTTTCTATCATGCATCCTCATCCTTATATCTGTCATTCTCTATTAGTACTTTACCCTAAATGACTTTATAGTTGGTGAACAAAGATCTATCAAGACACATATAGACATTATAACTAGAATCTAGTATCTATTCTCTTGCGTACCTCCCCTTAGAGTTTATAACGGAGTCTACAACTTTCAAGTCATTTTTGTGACATACTATTATAGCATCTTTATCCCTTTCTTTTATTTTTGGACAAAGGAAATGTCACTATTTCTTGCAAAGAAAACACTTCTTAGATCTTTTCCTAGATTGGTTGTTCTTTTTTCCTCTTACAACCATAATTGTTGCACTGTTGGATTCAAACTTTTTTTTTCTAATTCTTTTGAGTTCAATAAGGCATAGACATCCTTCATGGTTAGAGTCTATCTACCATAAATGAGTGTATCACAAAGTGCTTATAACTCGATGGTAATGAACATAACAAGATGATGGCATCGTCTTTATCCTAGATCATAAGGTTTATTGTGTCAAGATCTATCATGATTTTATTGAAAGCATTAATATAATCTCTTATTGAAGATTCCTTAAACATAGACAGCTGATACAACTTCTTCTTCATATATAGATAATTTGCCAAAGACTTAGTTATGTATAGTGCTTCAAGCTTCTTCCATAGACCCATTGTCGTCTTTTCTTCAGCTATATCTTTTAATACTTCATCACTCAATGCTAAAACTATGGTATTATGGGCTTTCATTAGAATAACATCCCAATCTAACTCTCAAAGATTCATAGGTTTCTTTTCTTCTTTAATGGTTGCTTAGATTACCTCTAAAACTGAGTCTAACCCTTAACTCATTAATAAAGTCATAACTTTTACCTTTCATAGATTGAATTCATTCATCCCATTAAACTTTTTTATATCTTGTTTGAGAATTTACATGGTTAATAACAATTAGGTATATTCTTTAACCTTGGCTCTGATATCAGTTCATTGAAGGATATTAGCCTTACCACTAATAGCGATTAGTCTTTGTCCTAATATCTAATTATTGTAGAAGCATTCAATCACAAGAAAAATTAGAGCAAGAATAAGAACAAGATTACTAAAAAACACATGCAAAGAATTACGTGGTTCATCACAACTCCTATGACTACGGTGGATTAAAAGATCCTAACCTCTCTCATTAAAGTTCACAAAAGAAATATAAATCACCCAATCTCTTTCAAGAGATTATTAATGAATACAATAATAAAAACTCTTAAAGAATCTATTAGTGTTTCTTTTGTCCACACAAAATAAAGACATTCACTATAGTTCCACCCAAATGTTCAAAAATGGTGCTTACGTGCCATTTCAATAGTGTATAAATAATATTTATGCAATTAAACATTTCGAATAAAATCATTAATATTAAATATATATGGTAAGATACTTGTAATATTTCAGACACTGTATGATTTGAAAGAGTTCAGATTTGGTTCAAAGAAGTTTGGATCAGTGCTAAGATTTAGCTACACTGAGAATTATAACTGTTAAGAGTTAGCAGGTTATAAGTGTCAGTGAAATCTAAAGAGTTTGAGTTTTATCTAAAATGGGATAAAAACTTAAGAATATATTAGTAATGACATTGTTGTAAAGAGTTACAAATAGTGCTAAGAAATGTCATTGTGCAAAGAATATTCTCAAATATAATGTTCCTAATCTTTCTTCACTGATGCGGCTCTGTCGATAAAGACCTTATCATATATAAATCAGTATATGTCTATATCTAAATTGTCCAGATGGTTAATCTTAGTAAACTATGAGTTTAATGGAAGCTCGTATAGGCATACGAGTATTCAGTGAGGACTGGGTACTGAATAGACTCAATAAGAATCTCTAATAGATATCCATAAACCCGTCAATTAAGGGTCATCTTGAGTTAAATAGTATTTGTGTCCCTTGACTTAAGCACCATAATGAGATTGTGAGTGATCTACTATACTTAGGTTCTACAAATATCACGGACATTTCATAGTTTGATAGTTAGGTATCGCTGAGTATGGTCCAATACTCATGCAGTTCGATATATGTAGATATGGGATTCGTTGACTCATATAAGTGAGTTGTTGATAGGGGCGTAAGTATGATTTATACCCAACGTTTATTTTTTACTTCAAATCATAAATATTTGGCTATTTAATTGTGTTTTTTTTATCATATATAGATGTACGATAAAAAATGTGATGTATAGGAATGAACGGGAGGCGAATCGGACGTCAAACGAAGAAATTATACTCAAAATACAAAATAGACACTATGGTTGGGCGCCCAACGACCGAGCGCCGCAGTACCCAGGTCAACAGCTAAGCGCCACAGTACTCGTGGTGGTGAACAGTATCCTAGGAGGAAAGTAATCCATGAACAGTATTTTACTACAGTACTAGTGAACAATAATTTGAAGACAAAAATCTATAAATAAAATGTCAAAAACCCTAAGGAAAAAGAGAAGAGAAAAAGAGAGAAAATATGAAAAAACTTAGAGAGAGAATTTGCAACACAAAATTAAATATCAAAACCAAAGATTAAAGAACTAAGATCAAGATTCAAGCTTCAAGTCAAGATTGAGGGAGAAGCGTATCAAGGAGTCACCTTGATTAGTTTTTCTTCTCTTTCTTTATCATTATGCTCTTTTTCTTGTTGATATTTATGAATTGGTTTGATACATTTAGTTTTGTGATTGGTTAATTTGTTTATCTAGGGTTAGACTATGTAAACCTAGTATAGATTTGGATTATGTTAAATTTTAGTTTATGAACTTGTTACATTTAATTGATTCATTCTATTTGTGTTTAATGTTTTCATTATACCAGATCAATATTTTAGATAATTGAGGAACTATGATGAACTTGACAAAGGGATTCATGTGTTTAGCCTAGAATAGTATGATGCATGATTATAGAGTAACAACTATAAGTTCCATCTAGAATAGACATATAGCTAGGTGGCATGTATGATATAATTTAGACCTAATCTTAATGAATTATATTCTGATTTAATTACTATAGACATATAGGTGATTGTTAGAATGTGTAATATAGTCACTTGACCATCGACAGAGGCTTGTGATAAGATTATTATCTAAGCGAATCAATTGGTATTAAGAGATTAACTAAGTGGTTAATGAGTCCAATGAAATACTAGGAGGACAAGTCAAAATCTTAGATTATCTTTATTTTGTGAATTCTACTCTTTCCTTTTGTTTAGTTTAATTGATAGAGTTAAATTAGTTAAATAAATTCAAGATTTTAGTTTTTTGAATAAAATTTAAGTGGATATAATTTTAGTACTTGATTTATAGAATTAGATTGTATAGTCCTTGTGGGATCGATATCTGGAGTTAAAATCCTATATTACTTGATACGATAGCATGCACTTGTGCTTAGCTACTATAACATCCCAATCAGTTGTATATCTTGATATTTCGAGATTGTATTTCAGAAAGTCTTATAACTATAAGTAATAAACCAGAGAAAGAGTTTCATGTGGGATAAATAATATCGCAAAGTATTTGCGGATATTGTTTATAGAAATACGAATATAGAGATAAGTTGTAATATCTAATCCCTATTCGTAGTATTGGCACCTAGATTTTGGTATAGAGTAATGAAGACACCGTAGGGTTATCCAATTCTAACCCTATTAGAAATATTTTTTTTATGATGGGCGTGAGAGATATTAGACCTAATTTAGTAATTTCATACTCGGTCGGAGTGTCGTATAACCTTAGAATATTTTTGGAATATTTCTCTATTGGCTTGGAAAAGAAAATTTTAATTTACCACATGAATTTTAATTTAAGGGTTATGTATGGAACAAGCCATTGTTGAGAAACACAATCCATATATTAGAGAATGGGCCAATTAGAGACAATTTTATAGATTGCCAAGTTAGAAATTCTAGTTAGTTCCTTTGACTATTCTAACTAAATAGTTACAAAGGAACCAATTACATACTTAGTTTCCAACCAATGGCAAATTAGAACTTTAGAGTAAGTTGAGGGGCAAATTGATCAATTGAGGGAGCACTATATATATAGTATAAGTGTGTAGAAATTTGAAGAGATTAAAGCATAACACATAAAGCAAAAGAGAAGCAAAATTCGTGTAAGAGAAGAGTGGTGCTGCTACAGTGAAATTTTAGTTTTTTTTAATAATTTTTCATGCTTAATCAAGCTATAATAAGGTCAAATATAAGTTCTTAAGCTCAATTGAAGCCTTCACTAGTGAAAATCTAGAAAAAAAGAGATTGAGTTAAATTCTAGTGTAGAGCTTGAAGGAGTCATTAAATTGTAGAAATTGGCAAGGTAAGAATTAGAGTTTTTGGTGATTTTGATATAGAGACTTTAATTAGTTGTAATTAGGACATTAGAATGAAGTTGGCTTGATTTTGATGCAACTGAAACAAGAAATTGAGAAAAGAAATGTGTTGGAACATATGGTGAAATTTTGCCATTTTAGGGAAGCTAGGGTTGAGTTGTGTTTTGGTTAAGTTGTTGTGTATAAATAGTACCTTATGCATATTGAATGTATATGGTTGATGAAAAAAATAAAAAATAAAGAAATTGGGACATAATTGTTCAATTTGTTAAGGTGAAGGGCAATTATGTCCAACTAAAGTTATAAGATGTTTAAAAATTTTTAAGGCTTCGGATGGTGAGTTAGATTAGATTAAATGACTTCGTAAATGAAAGTCGGAAAGTAGTATCCATCCGGGCTTTGTATGGCGATTAGGACATTTAGTAGTTAAATTTCTAGTATTTGAATTAGTTCTAAATGTCATTTATGGCATGTAGGTGAAGAAAACTGAGACCGGTAACATGAGCAGAAATCCGGAGCGAATTTGAGCTCGAAGCGATAATGAGTAAAAACCTGTCATTTTCTTTATCTTTCGTTTATTAAGTTTTTGCATAATGAAAATGTATGTTTTATGAGCTTTTAATGCATAAACATGATTTATGATTTTGATATATATCCATAGATATGTTTTTACATGTTTGATTTAAGAACCAGCTTTAGAATTACTACATTTATTTAAAAGACCATTGGTACCCTAAGATTATAGTAGTGGTGATGGTGTTAGACCCAACCAATATATCACGTACACATAGACAAGTATTAGGGGTGTGTCACTAACTCCGGGAAGTCGGATTGTCGAGTCATGTGAATCGCTCTATGTGTACAGGGTATTGTCTCGCTATATGTGGCAATGTAGGATTCCGCTGCATACCAGATATCTTGAGATGTCATTGTAGGTACTGTTAGTTAAGGCGTCCTGTGACCTACTCATGTGTGCAGTGCTAGTTGAGTCACTGATTGAGTATAGAGTTTTAGGGTTACTATTGGTATAGTTTAGAAAGAAAATGACCGAGCAAGGGCTTTACTAGTTTTCGATCTACCGACTGCATATTATATGTTTATATGCACATGTAAGTTATTATGTTGTACAAATTTTGAATATTATTTTTTGAAGATGTAAATAAAATTTGCTTGGTAAGATTTCATCGGAATATGATGTTAGAAACCATTTTACAGCTTTATATAAGTTTTAGAAATATGAATTATGCATCTCTTTTAGAATTTAATATTTATGCAGAATGTTATTTTATTTAAAATCTTAAATGCAGTCACTGAGCTCTTTAGCTCACTCATTTTGTGTTTTGTGTTTTTTAAACCCATTTTCCAGGTGTAGGTCTTGGTACGCAAGCTGCTGATTCTGCTGCTGTTGATTAGTAGGCCAAAACTAAAGATTATTTCGTACATGTAAATGTGCTAAATAGCACTTTTTTTGCTTTCCACATAGTAGTTATAGGCATGGTATTTGTACATATGTTTTGGATAAACACGAAAAGGGTTTGATATTATGATGATCGTTTTTACTTTTTATGAGTGTGCCAGTTTTGTGATTTTAATGAAATTATTGACTTTAGTTAGATTGATTTTGGAAATGACAGGAGGTCCTAGTTGGTAGTATTAAGAAGTGTTTGATATAGAAGTGTAATTTCTTTGCAAGTTTATATTGGACTTTTAGAAAAACATGGGAAACTCTGTCCATTTTTTTAAATTTAATAAGTTATTTCACGTATATTCTAAAATTTTCTCAGTAATAGCAAGAACTAAAAAAGAGTTTACCTCGCGAAATTTCTCAACTTACCTAGTTAAATTTTAAGGAACTTCCTTCAGAGCGCTTGGCAAGGCTGGTGGGATCTACAGTAGAGGGTCTCAGGGTAGGTCTTGTCATAAGTTCATAGTTAAGCATATAGAGATATGACGGTAATGATCTATGTCTATGATCTTTTAGGATATACTTAATGGAGGGATTATACAAATACTATTAACCTCAACTTGTATGGTTCAACACACTATATTATTATTATTTCTATAATATGTGTGTGGGGCATCGTTGATAGACTTACAAAAACGTTCTGTAGGACAAACAGCTGTGAACCTAGAAAGTTTCATAATATAAAGTGTACTCGCTGTGCATTAGAGTAGCACACTGGATTAAATGGTTTGGTCTAAGAAGTTCTCTGTAAGCTGAAATTATTTTAGGATATCTTGGAGAATTAACAAGGTTTAAGTGTTGAGCTCATGATATTGGCAAGTGGGATCTGCCACTTTTCTCTTCATTGGATGCCATATGTTATGCCATTAATTTGTAATGGCATGACACATAGCAAATGACAATTGATTGCTATTATTTGAGAGGCTGAAATTCGACCTATTTACTTGTATTTGAAATGAAAAGGTGCTAATTATTATAGTGTAATACAAGTATTTTGTGGTATAATTTATTCGAATAAAATATAATATTTGAAGTTAAATGAGTCATGATTAACTTTTAACAAGAGGTGGCAACATTTTATAGCTTAAGTAACTTGTCATGCTTAGTTAATAAGCATGCGATGCCTTAACTTCATTTCTTCAATATAAAAAATAGCCATTAATCTTTATAATATTTAGCTAGCTTTTATTTGATATTACTCATCATTTAAACAAGCATAACAAGGAAAATCTCATGCCTTGTCATGCTTTTTATATACTAGACACTAATTTAAAATTCATCGGCTGAAAGTGTTGGCAACAAAGGCTATAAATTAGAAACTTTAATTTATTTTGAATCACAATTAAAACAACAAAAATTTGATGCAAAACTTATAGCCTAGGCTGAGTAATAATATAGAAGCAAGTGTTGCTTCCATTGAATTCCAGCCAAGAAAAGTAGACTACCATTATAGCTTAAGGATTCCTACTACATCTTCGATTAAAATTGCTAAAGCAAGCTTTAAGGGTAAGTTCCATTTTATCTCATTAGTGTAATGGGATATGTTTTTATATTCTATTGCATACGTTATGCATGTATGATATGTAAAGAAAAATTAAAATATACACAATCACTCAATACACAACACACTTTCACCTAATGCACCCAAGCACTTAGTGTCTACAGCTTAAGGATTCCCATTCAACTCACAGCTTAAGGATTTCCACTATATCCTCAACTAGAATTGTTAAAGCATGCTTCAAGGGTGAGTTCCCTTTTTATCTTATTAGTGTAATGAGATGTGTTTTTTATATTTCATTGCATACATTATTATGCATGTGTCATATGTAAAGAAAAATTATAATACACATAATCACTCAATACACAGCACACTTTCACCTAGTGCACCCAAGTACTTAGTGTTTACCTAATTCTTTATTCTCTCTTAGAGTCTCTCTTATTACTTAATGAATCCTAAGGGGTTACAAGATTTTATTTAGTTTTTACAAAGGCTTAAAAAACTCTAAACCTTTTTGGAATAAGAGTCATTATTTGTGGGAGTCTGAAACCCACCTCAAAGAAGTTAATTTGAACCAAAAATGAATTTTTCTAAACAAGCAATGCTAAGGCATTAATGTGATTATTACAATGTTATGGTGTTCCTCGAAGAACGAGGGAGCATTAGTGCGACCTTGTCATAATGCTGCAACGTCTTCTGGCAATATGGGGGGTTAGTCTCTCTGGAATCAACACGGAGGGGTTATGTCTTCCAACACTAAAGCATTCAAACCTATAAGACCCTCTTTACTTCAACTGAAAGTTTTGTTTCTTTCTTGTATGACCTTTGCGTACTAGATTTTTTGTTAACTCTTTATTAACATCTATCTTAAATCATGCTCAAACATAATTATTGAATTACAAATTCTAATAGTTGATTTAACAAATAAAACCTATTTAGATGGTACTGGAGTTCAGATACGTATAGAAGGGATTTACTTTATATTTCATATAATAAAAAAATAAAAAAATATTTAATTTTGTTTAATTATTAAAGTTTCTAAAATAATACATTATGTCTTAATTCAAGTTCTTTCATAAGTTAATTAGGTTTTCTAAAATTCTTAAATAAAACAACAATATTTTATTTTGGTGAATTCTTAAACGTAACAAATTAGAGTTCTTAAATATTACAAAATAGGACAAATATCCAAATATCATTTAGCTACTCTTATTTTAGCAGAAGATCATCTACCAACTTCAAGTTTAAAAATGTTCCAATTAATTACATAAATTATGATAATGTATTATATATCTACATTTTATCCATTTCATTTATTGGAGATTAACATCGTAAAAGTATAAATGGTTTTTTGCTAATAGGGATAATAAAATAGAAAGCTAGAGAGACAAACGTGAATAGAAAAAGAAAAAAGACTCAAGTGTAGGAATTCGGTTAATGATAAATCCTATTCTTTTCTATTTTTGATAACCCAATGAGCTTGTTCAATCCTTTATGAATATTATTGGAAAGTTTAAGCTTAATTGGCCTTCTTTCACAAAGGGTCAATTTAGAGGTCATTTTGGTAATGGAGAGTCCAAAGCCGAGTTAAGAGTGAGTTGAACACCAGACTGGAGTTAGGTAAATTGAAGGGACCGGAGGAATATAGAGCATATGAGACTATAAAAATTCTGACATTGCTGAAATCAAAGCATAATGGATCACTCATAAGCCCACCATAACACTCAGGTCAAATGATTAAATATTCTGCTTAACTTAGGAAGATCCTCAATTAACGGCTCTCTGAGATGTCTACTAGAGGTCCCAATGTGTTTATTTAGTACCAAATCCTCATTGAATACCTGTATGCATGTATGAGCTTCCTGTAAGCCCATAGACTACTAAGACTAATTATATGGACAATCCAGATATAAACACACATTGATTTGAAAGGTATACCAATCGATACGTGTTGGTAACCATAGACCAGGAATGATATTTTCGAGAATATACTATATAATGACATTTTTTTAGCATAATTTGCAACTCTTTACAACTATATTATTACTAATATATTCCTAAGTTTTGTTCCTATTTTAAACAAGATTCTAACTCCTTAAATGCTAACTCTTAGCACTGACCAAACTCTTTTAGATCAAATCTAAACTACTTCAGATCAAATATAAATTCCTTTAAATCTATAATGTCTAAAAAGTAACAAGTTTAGTACCATATAAATAATTTAATAATTTGTTTGAAATGTTCATTGCATAAATATTAAATAAATAAATGTTTATACAATAATTGAAATGATACATAAGAATCAACTCTAACAATTGGTCAGAGCTAACTTTATACCTTAGCTTTCCTTTTAGGTTACAATCACACACCTCAAGGTATAAGTTAATGTGCCTTTAATTCTTGACCCAACTGGATTGAGCCTTAATATTATGCTCAACTCCTTGAGGGGAACAAGAATTTTTAATCAAACTAATCAATGTAAACTATGTTATCTCTCAATAATTTATTATGTATTTTGTACTATTTTTTAAGAACCTCAACAATTTATCGAAGACCCAAAATTTGTAAATAAAATAAAATATGACAAACTTGTTAAATTTCACTTATAGTAAATTAATATTTTTGATAAATATAACAAATATCTACTCAACCTAAAATCATATCTTCACATGAAATAAAATCATATCCTCACACTTTTATTTTGCAGATTTAGTATTACTTTGGTGTTCCTTTAAAATTCCCTTAACATTTTAGTATTACGGGAAAAATGAGAGATCATTTCAAAGAAGTATTTATAAAAGGAAAAGTTTTCATTTTAACTAAAAAATGAGGTTTGAATTTTATTTTGACCCTAGTCAAAACTTTTATACTCTATTAACTAAAAAGTAAACATTATATCCATTTTTCGCTTTTACAAAATACACCCCAAACCTAACCCTTAATGGAAATTTAACATAGCGCCATCCAAACCTGTCATGTGGCAAAAATTTTAATTAATTATTAAAAATTTGTCATTAGAAGCTTTATTATTTTATCAAATTTATTATTTATTCTATCTTTATTATAAATACATCATTCTCTCATTCTCATTTTTTTTTATACTCAAAATTTCTCTAAATTTCCTACTAAATTTGTGCACAAATTGTAAATCGGCATAAAATGCATAATATTTTGAAGAATATAAGTGAAATAACCAATCGTGTACTGAAGAAAAAAAAATGAAAATAAGGCAAAAATTAGTGAGTTTTTTATTTTTTATTTGTTTTTGTTGTTTATTTGTGGATGTAGAGTTAAAATGTGTAAATTTAGTGTTAATACATATTAAGAATATTAAAATAAAGTTGAAAATAGGTGCAAAAAGCCATAAATAATAATAAAAAGATCAAGAATGGCGGTTTATTGTGATATGGTGTGTGATGTGTATAGATACGTATAATTTTAAAAATAAAATACGCAGAGAAAGTATACATATATGCTATACACTATATAACATACTCAAGCATATAATCTCATGTATGATCATTCAAGCACATATATATTTCATATATATTTTTACATGCATGATAAAAAATGAATTATAAATAAATAACCTACCAGGTTTTGAAGGTAGCTTTACAATTCTTCAAGATCTTTAATTTGTTGACTCACCTTGAAGTGTTCCTTTGTACAATTTCAGTTTACAACTAAATCTGGTGGGATTGTGAAGTTAGAATGACAGCCTTGATTTTCAGCAAAGGGTTGTTTTAACACTTAAAACAATTTGTCCTTATGATTTATTATTAGCAAAAGATGAGAAGAATTAAGTGTTTTCTTTTAGTTCCTTATAACTCTTTGTTATAAACCTTAGTAAGCCTTTGCAAAATCTCTCAACACTTTGAGAAACACACTTAGGAAATGCTCTCAATTCTCTCTACACTCTCTTGGCCAAATCTTGCATTTTCTCACACATAAATTGAACTCTATCAATTTTTGGTTTAGTGCAAAGAATGATTACTTCTTTTAATGCTCCACCACCACTTAGCCATGTTTGCCATTACAAACATTAATCAAACATATATTTCACTCAACAAATTGATTCATCCGTATGAATCAATTGCTAGAGACTAAATGGTAATTAAACAATGCTAAGTGGTTTCACCACTTTTTTAGTGCATCATTTAAGTATTTTTAAGTGGCCAACATTTCTTATTATTAATAACAAGTGTATTCTTTATTACTAAATAGTGTTTGCCACTTATTTCAATTAATAATAATAATTTCATTAATATATAAAATATTAATAATTCAAAACTATTTTGAATATTTACATTTACCTTATATGTATTTACTAAGCAAGATAAATAGGTAAATACATGGTAAATTATTTATGAAGCAAGATTGTGCCACTTGTCAATTTCTTATTGGTTAACAATTTTTATAAACCAATAATGTATTTTACATTCAATTATTGACAAGTGAATAATAAAAGGAACCTTGAAACATATTTTCACTTTGCTGGAAATTGTTAGATTAAATGTTTAATCCAATTCCCTGCACTAGTGCACAACAAGTACACTTCATATTGTGAGACTCTCTAGGTCCATGCCCGATTTGTCATATGAAACTATTTTATACGTCTGTGAACAATGTCTCACACACATGTTACAGATATTACAAAACAGCCAATTAGACTATACAAGTTGAGGTTATAACATATTCTTATAGTCCCTCCATCATAGATATCCTAGAAGAGTGGAGATATAGATCAACACCGTCAAGTCTCCATGTGCTCAACCATAAACTTAGCTCTAGATTTGTATTTCAATAAATAATATCTGTAAACACTTTTACGATATTATTCGGATATGTCTGCTTATGGCCATAAGACTTTCTGAAATACAATCTTGGAGTTTCAGGATATTTTACTCACCCAATTAAGTTGATGGATCCCATATCTGTACACACCAGACTCTATGAGCATTGAACTATACCCAGCGACACTTAGCGGTCAGACCGTGGCACTCTGGATTAAGGACCACGAATACTACTCAACTCAAAAGATCCTCTATTGATGGCTTAATGGGATGTCTATTGGAGATCTTTATGAGTTTGTTAAATATTCAATCCTTACTAAATACTTGTATCTCTATACGAGTTTCAGCTAAACTGATGGTCTGCTAAGACTAACCATCTGGACTATCTAGATATAGACATACACTGATCTATATATATTAAGGTCTTCACTAACAGACCCTCATTAGTGAAGATAGATCAGGAACATTGAGTTTAAGAATATATTTGCATAACAACATTTTCTAGTACTATTTGTAACTCATTGCAACTACGTCATTACTAATATATTCTTAGGTCATTGTCTCATTTCAGACAAGGCTCTAACTCTTTAGATATCGTTAACTCTTATAACCTGATAACTCTTATTAGTGCTAACTTTTAGCATTTATATCTTTTAGCATTACTAATTCTTAGTTCTAATCTAAACTCCTTTAAATCATATCTGAACTCTTTCAGATCATACAATGTCTAAAACGTTACAAGCATCTTACTATATGTATATAAAATAATTAATGATATATTAAAATCATAATTGTGTAAACATAAAGCAAATATTTATACACAAATGGGATGTCACGTAAGCACAAATCCCAATAGGATTCAAGCCTGAATCTACGTGCATTTCATAATGCATGCTAGTGCATAGTTACACACGTCAGCACATTAGGGTGTGCCCAGTGTGTTGCTAGGTTGATGTGTACCCTTATGCCTGGATATAAGGGTGCTTGGGCGAGCAACAAAGTGCACTCTAGTGAGCTGCCAAACTGATGCCTACCCTAATGCACACACATTAGCTTGTTCCATGTGGTGCCACGTGTTGCAAAGTGGAATTTTAAGTTGTTTTTTAAAAAAATCAATAATTTTTTCATTTATTTATAGTTATTTCTATTAAGTTTTACTTTTTATTAGTTTTTTATTTTATATATTTGAGATATTTATATTCAATATTTGGTATTATTTTTAATTATTATATATAATTATACTAAAAGAATAATTATTGTTGATATTTTTTTTCTAGGTGTTATTGATATTATCATGGCACAAATTTTAACCATTAAATGCTTTGGGGGAAGATATGTGAGTTCTAGTGATGATTTTGAGAGACAGATTGGATATCAAAATATGCACATGATAGTTTCAAAATATATTAAATATAAGGCCTTATTGAGAAGAGTTTGTCATCTTTTAAGAGTTGATCAAGTACAATATAAAGTGACTCTAAAGTTTGAGGTTCGTTCAAGTACTATAAAGTTGAGACCTATTCCACTTAAAAATGATAACGATGCGATGTTGTGGTTGAGCCTACAGAAGAATATCTACACCTTTATATGTAACAGTGGATGTTCAAGCTTTTGAATATGAAAATAATACAAAAGCACCCAAAAAGTAGAAACAAGGCTATGCTAATCAATTCACATCTGCAACCCCTATGTATATTATAAATCCCCTAAAGGATTATAATTATTCTCCTCTAATGTTCAATGAACAACCAACCTACATATATTATGATAATCAGATTTATAGAGATGTTGGCGTTGATTTTGGTTATGATATTGGTCATAATATAGGTTATAATATCAGTAATGATGGTGGAAATGAGAATGATGACCGTGGTTATAATGTTGGTTATGAGGTTGGTAATGATGATGATGATGATATAGATTATACAAAAACGCCTGCGGATGGAAATAATGATGATGACAATGACAATGATGATGATGGTGATAATAATGATTATGTTAGAGAATAAATAGTTAAGGTAGAAAACCTATTTCAGTTCCAACCTGAAATACCACAATTTAATTTAAACATATTGGAAAAGATATATTATACTAGAATTGAAGATATGTTTGTAAGAAAATTGTATAACAACAAAGATACAATTCACGAGGCTATAAGCATAGTTGCACTTAAGGGCAAATGGAGCTTTAGAGTTTACAAGTCTACCAAAAATTGTTTTAAGTTAAAATGCCATGATGATATATGCAAATGGAGATTATGGGCAATGTCAATGGAAGTGTGACATTTTTTCATCGTGAGGTGAGTAGATGTAAAGCACACTTGTATTTTGGGTCAATTATGGGATAGTCATCAGCAAGCCAAAAGTCGTATTATTGCTAAAGTAAGTAAAAATAAGTTTACATTAGTCAATAGAATTATAGGCTAAAGGACATTCAAGCAGACGCATGTAAAGAATTTAGTGTTTGGATAACGTATACTACATCTTGGCGAGCTAGGGAGCATCATTAAGATTGATAAGAGGTGCTTCAGAGGATTCGTTCAGATTGCTTCCTCTATACAGCTATGTGTTGTACCAGAAGAACACAAGGACGGTTACTCACTTGGAAACTCACATGAATAATCACTTCAAGTATTTTCTTTCGGCATTGGAACCATGCATTAGAGGTTTTAATTCATCCATCCGATTGGTGATTACAGTGGACGAAACATTTTTAAAAGGTTCTTATCTTGGTATAATATTTTTGGCCATTTATAATGATGGAAACAATAAGATATTTTCATTGGCATGTGAGATTGTTGACTTAGAAAATGATGCTTCTTTATGAGTGGTTTATGGTTAAACTGTGAGAAGTAATTAATGGCCATCAGAATCTTATTTTTATATCTGATCAACGCACCAGTATTGGGAGGGCTATATAGGATGTGTTTTCTAATGCATATCATAGGTTCTGCATCTATCACTTGAAAGAGAATTTAGTGACAAAATACAAGTTACAAACATATAAGTCTAAAAAAAAGGTATACTTGTCGACCTATTTTGTTGTTGTCAAGGCATATTGTGTCTCTGATTTTTAACACCAATTGAATAAGATGTGAAAAATGATTCTCAATATAACTAAGTATTTAAAAGATGATGTTGGTATGGTAAGATGGGCTCGATTAGCTAGCGCTTTTAGAAGGTACGACATTATGACTAGTAATATTGTATAGAGCATTAAAGCAATTGCAAAAGAAGTAAGAAAACTTCATGTGACCAATGTGGTAAAGTGGATACGAGAGCTACACAACTATAGTTTTTATCATAGACGGTTAGCGGCACAGATGATGACGACCGTATGAATAAATTGGACAAATCATAAAATGATAAAACATAATAATAACGTAAGTCGAATGACAGATTACCCGTAGATATTTCACGTTTTATAGTCAAGGACGGTGGCATAAATAGGATAATGGACATTTAAGATAGAACATGTAGTTATTGAAAGTTTGACTATCAATAATCTCATGCATTTACCGTATGCAGATATATAAGATTATCACACAAGAGTCTTTGTTTTATGTCGAATGACAGATTACCTGTAGATATTTCACGTTTTATAGTCAAGGACGGTGGCATAAATGGTATAATGGACATTTAAAATAGAACATGTAATTGTTGAAAGTTTGACTATTGATAACCCTGTGCACTTACCGTATGCAGATATATAAGATTATCACACCAGTCTTTGTTTGACTTACTATACATCTAAGACTTTATTCCATGTCTATAGCGAGATAATACTCTCGGTTGGCCATCCGTCGGATTGGATAATCCCAAAAAATTTGAAAAATATAAACATCTAACCTTCAATAGCATGTTTTCGAGCAAGTAGTGTCGGATGAATTGAATTCCATCTTAATCGAAGG
Source organism: Ailanthus altissimus (assembly GCA_946807835.1). Taxonomy (NCBI): domain Eukaryota; kingdom Viridiplantae; phylum Streptophyta; class Magnoliopsida; order Sapindales; family Simaroubaceae; genus Ailanthus; species Ailanthus altissimus. Next base: position 12,607,925 of record OX327712.1, on the reverse strand, counting down.
AACTATTGAAGAATATATATAGTTGTTATAGAGAACATGGATATAACTGACAAATGTGTCGAAACCTTGTTGTTTTATGTAATAGGTAATATATATTTGTTTATAAAACTAAAAAATTAATATTTTATTTTTATTTTCACTATAATATACGGCTAATTTTTTTTTTCAGACTGGTGTGAGATAGAGAAAATGACTTGGATCCTAAGGCACAATTCTATATAAAGATTTTATTATATGAAGGGTTATTATATACTATTTTCTAATTATACTACTTTGCGTTAGAGTGTTGAGTTTCAAACTTCTGTAATGCACTTATTTTGTAATGCATTTATACTTTTTATTATGTTCTTAAATTAAATTATAGATGTATTTTTTATTTAATGTTGATGTTGAAAATTTTCAGTTGTGGATACGTTATGGAAATATCTGTATAGGTATCAATATTGTAAGTAGCAAATATGGAATGTTTGATATTTTAAAGAAATTTTGGCAGAAACTCCCTTATTATATGGACGTTCCTAAAACCTGTATATTGGAAAAACATATTTCTATATAATTATATATTATATCTGCACACATCCACCTAATACGCAGATATCAAAACAATAATATGATACAAATGCACATATGAAAAATATATTACACATCTATAAAGCAGATGTTATAGTGGTCCACAAATTAACGGCTATCTTTTGTTTATCCCTTCAAACTATAAAATCTAGATCTATAAAGATAAAATGGCATGACAACACGCAGAGGCTCTATAAAGTTTTGAATAGCATTGTCGGAGTGGCCGTTCACGCTGAAATCATTTAGCATAATCCTCATCTGAATAAGGTTGATCTCTGCTGCAAATCAATGTTCCTTATTGATATTCAACAGAATGTATACCTATAAAACTATTATTATATTATTTTAAACTTATTATACTTAATAACAATAAAAAGTTATTACTTTCACTATCTTATTAACCGACGTCTATAGTTTAAAATCAAGTAAATCAGTCTTTGTTCCAAGTACACATGCCAGCAACGATGCGATTCATTTATCGTTAGAGCTTAAACCAGGATTAATGGACATTTATCACATTTGTCTAATGCACTTCTAAAGACAAATATATATATATATATATATATATATATATATATATATACGACGTTAAACTCATTTATAGTTACCAACAGTATTATAATGTAATGTGCACAATAAACGGATAAAAAATACTTACGTAAATATATACATTTGTAATTGTGCATTCCTGTTAGTCCATGTTAGGAAATATCCTCTATCGCAAACGCATAACCTTTAGGTACTCATTTATATTATGCAAAACTGTGATAAAATTTATGTAATTTTTGATACTCATAACAAAAAAAAAAAAATATAAAACAAAAGTTCTCTTTGTATCTTCAAGTTAGTGAATAATAGTTCTTTAAACCTGGTGCTACTAGCATCGAGTCTGGGTAAAGCAACAAGCAATGGTGGGTCATTTTTATTTATCAAATCCACAATGTCCCTTAATTTTTCTTGATGAATGGGAATCAGTTGTGCGTTTATGTCAATTGTAGTTTCTGCTTCTAATTTTGCAAGTTTCTTTTTTACGGGCTTTTTCAACGAATTGGTATAAGGACTACTTTGAGCTTGTGCCTTCTTATAGTGGCACACATACCTGTTTATCTTTTGAGCTAAAGCAGTGGATATAATTTTTATACTTGCAGGGATTTCAGCTACTTATTGTATATCCATTGGTATGACTGATGGTCAGATTCGCTGCTAAGAGTGTAAGCCTAAAATTCAACGGCCATAAATTTAATGTCCTAAAACCAAATAATACCAATCATATATTGACTTGTTAAACTTTGTACGTAATTATATTTAGGGTCAAGAAGTACCATAGTCCGCCCTACATCCTCAAGATCTTGGATGCTGCATCATGAGAGATATATAGATGCAAGAAGTCTTCTTTTTCGTTATCCATCCTATTTTGAATATTTAAGCCACCCCTATTAATCTTTGTAGAAAGTTTTAAGCTAATTTTATCAATCCTATTAAATAGCTCTGATTGAAGATTATCAATCATCTTCTTCAGGACATGATACTACGATAATGACGTGCTGAGCTCAAACTATACATAAGTAATTATAATAAATCTTCACAATGTAATACTTATCAACAACATATAGTAGTAAATTCAAGAAAAAAGATTAAATTATTATACCATTGATTCAATTACTAGTGGAGCTTGAAATTTACACCCAGGCTGAACATTCATATCAACCTGATGATCAGTGAATTAAGTATTTAGAATCTCAATTTTCTCCAACTTCAGAGTCCCTCCCCATTTTTTCCATGGATTGCGCAATTTTACCACCATGCGACAATCCACATTCTTCTCATATTTATGGGACAAGAACTTCCTAGTATTTCTAAAACCTACAAAAAAATTTAAATTTATTAATCATTAATAGGAAAAATAATAAAATTTATAGTGAAATTATATACATTTTTCGTTGAATGTAAAAACATACCACAACACCATTGAAGAAAACATTTGTGATGACTTCGTATGATGTGGTGTCCGTATTGGACTAATTTAGAAGACACGAAAAATGGTCACCATTCTTGCACGCAAACACCTCCTCACATCTCAGGCTCGCTTTGTAGATTCACACCTGAGATAATAAAGAAAAAAAATTAAGAATCTAAAAAAATAACAACACTATTATCTTATTTAATGAAAAATGAAAATAACAATTTTTTTTTTTGCATAACAATATGATAATGAATAAAAAAAAAGAATTACTCATCAAAAATGCCTAACTAAATGCGTATAAGTTGTATACTTCCCTACCCGGAGCGCCCTTTTTTATACCTTTATTAACTTTTTAATTGGGGTTGTGCTTAAGCTATAGTAGAGTATAGTCCATTCAATCGTGCCCAAAGGATGGGCATTAAATTTATCCAAATCATCTACGAGGCGTGGCACAAAATATTGGACTACTCTACGAGGATCATCTGGCATTAATAATTTTTTAAATACATAAAATAGACATATTTTCACTACATCTATATTATCGTCAAATGTAACGCCGTTGAACCATGGTTCTAAATCCTTATAAGTCAACTCATTCCTATCCCTAAAGTATTTATACCAAAATCTACCATCCAACCCCTTTACTGAGGGATAATCCTCCATCTTGAAATCAGTAATCAATATAACTCTAAACGAGAGAATCTAATACTCCTGTTGCCTGTATAGAATCACAATTTTTCATGTAAATTTTTAATATGTACTTATTTTAATAAAATTATGCGTACTAAAACACCTAAAATTGTAATATCTTGTCCATCCAAAAAATAATCAAAACATGTGATTCCAATATATTTTAATTTATAGTTGATCAGTAGAATTCGTTTTCGATAAATATATATTTTTTTTGAAATATTTTTCTTTCTAAAAAAAATAATTATTAATATATAACAAATTATTAGATAATTTAAATAATTACTAAAAATTAATAAATTTTAAAACTTTTTCAACTAACAAAAAATAATATAATAATGGCAAAAAATTAAAATAATAACTAAAATTAAATAATTTAGTCACAATTTTAATATTTTTAATTAAAAATTAAATATATATTTTTTAAAAAATTTTGAAAAAAATTACCATGTGGCACTCTTAAGTGGCGTTATGTGAAGATGCAGGGAGAGTGGACATGATGCTTGCACATCAATAGGGTGCGTGGGCCATTGTGCCAACACGGCTCGTGACGTCACAAGTTGGCTTGAAAAATGATCAAAATTCACAATTTTTGAATAATTTCAATCAATTACACTTTTTTTAATTTATTTTATATTTTATTAATACTATATTTATATATTTTTGACAATTACATATAAAAATAATTTAAAATTACAAGAAAACTAAAGTTAAAATAAAAATTTACTAATTTTTATTTTTTTTTTATTTTTTTTAACTTTATAATTAATTATATTAATTCAAAACTTTAGAATATATAATATTTAAAATCGATCTGGAATAAAATCTTAGGGGTGACCAAACTTATTTAGAGAAGAGAGAGTGCCGAGTTTTGAATTTCGAAGAAAAAATGGAAAAGGGGTAAAATAGGTATAATAATTGATGTCCGGTTAATATAGTGTAAATGTGTTGACGGGGTCAAAACAAAAATCAAAGGGGAAATTTCGATCATAATGGAGAATTTTCCTTTATAATATAAAAGTCCGTCTCTTCTGCTTTGTTTCTGTTCCTTTTTTTCTTCTTACTTCCAAGAGCTACCCCTATTTTCAGTTTCTTCTAGCCTTCAAGTGACAGAATCTGATCTCCGGCATTGACTCCGGTCTTAGGTAACTAGATTGCTTAAGAATTTCTTTTTCTAATTATTATTAATTTGTTACTATTTTATTTTTCTTTTATATATTATAGCAACTATATGAGGAGATTACTGAGAGAATCTGCTGGGATTTTCTTGTAGTCTGTTGCTGCTATCTTTTAATTATTATATAGAACGAAATTTATGAAATAAATGAATTTACATATGTACAGCAATTATATGATTTTCTTTTCTTCCCAAAAGAGAACAGAACTCTGAAACTCCCTTTGAACACAATTTAGCATGAGAGAGCAGCAGGGTTCTGGCTGAGAGACCCATTAAGTTAAATAGTAATTTAAGAGCAATTTTTAAGGAATTTAAATAAACTGGAGTTCACATAGATTATGTTTCAGCTCAAACAGAATTCTCTTCCTTTTACCTTTTTCCTGCAAGACCTTAACTTCTTCTATTATGTTGGTCAAAGCAGGGTGCTTGTGTAGAATGATTGAGAAAATAATTTTTGCCAGCAAGTATAAAATGCACTAAAAATTGGCTTTTGATGGAGAAACTGAGCTTCGGTGAGCAATGCAAAGGCAGTTTCTGACTGAGAGGGCCAGGCCAATAAGAGAACAAGTTCAATTTTTTGACAAGATTCTGGAGCCAGGCAATGAATATTGGCACACCCAGCAGAAAGGAGTGTGAAAGTCAAGGTTCATGGACTCTGGCAACCCCATTCTGGCCCATTTTGTAAGTCTGTTGCCGATCTATGTAAACAGCCAAGCCAACCAGCCAGACCAAGCAAACTGGCAGAGATCAGAGTGCTTTTCTTCTGTTTGTACCCAAACTTCTCAATCTAATGCAGGTTTTTTCTGTTTCAAACTTAGCCAATTGTGCAGATATGAGCAGAGTTGCTAATAGCGAGGAGGTCTGTTCAGCCAGAAAAATGAGCCATAACTGTGACAATGTTGAAGCATGCAGAGTATTTGCGATAGACTCTGCAGCTGAATATAGAAATGTGTCTTTTCCTAGTCTCTTAGCCCTTGCCAAAGCAGCCGCTTGAACAGGTTCCTTCATTTCCATTTCTGATTCTCAAGTTGATATTGGCCTGCATTTCTTATTTGGATAAAATTGTCGAATAATTGGAATTATGATCAAGGCAAGGCAGAATTGAAACACAATGTTTGCATTTTATTACTTCTTATGTAGCCATAGCGCTCTCTCCAATGAAATTCTTCAATGAGAGTGTCCTTTGTTTTACTAAATGCAAACTAATACATGACTGATAGCAATGCGGCGCTAAATTTTTGCAATTTAGCATCATATGAATAAAGCCTAAAGGCTACGTACAAGTTCTCATGTATTGGGGTTTGACTACTATCTCCAAATACAAGTAGTTTGTCCTTGAAGACACTTGCACGCATATACAAAGGGAAAGTAACTACATGCAAGAATCAATATTATAAATTAAAGCTAGTCTTCAACACCAAAATGATGGGACAATGGGGAAATTTAGGACCCAACAGAATCAGCACTAAAATACATTTATTAAATTCATGTGTGCCATATCCACTGTGAGAGACCTTCCAACTATCATTTGAGCAGCTGCATTCACACCATTTCATAATGCCTTCTAAAACTTTGGTGCCACTTCCCACGCATTTGTGGGAATTTCAGAACTTGGACCAATCATTTACATGTATGTTCAAACAAAAAGATTATTCAAAAAACAATCATACTCATGAAACATAATTTTCAGTTATTGCACTTAACTTCCCCAATGAAACTTCAAACTTTTTGTGGCTTTCAATTAAATTACCGATCTGACGTGCAGAAATGTTCTGCAGATGAACTTTACATTTCTCATCAGCATTCCTATGATCTAAATTTCCATCCTGGAACAATGCCAAGTGGAGCCTCTTACAAGATTATCTCTGAGATTGTTCCCACCACACTAGATAAAGCCGTGACAGTAAAAAGAAAACTGGTTCGAGAAATAGAAAATTCATGGACAGATGATAGAAAAAATCAGGAGAGAATTGAACCGAATAATGTCATCGCCACTGAAATGGTTTGACTCCAGCAGAATCAAGTACAATAAACAACTCTTAGATCCTGAAACAGATGCATCAAGGTCAGCTGTTTCCACACAGATTGTGGAGAATCGCAACCCTGACAGAGAAGGTAATCATGGTGTTGACCTGAACAAAACACCCCAGCAGAAACCAAGAAGGAAAAAGCACAGGCCAAAGGTGGCCGGAGAACGCAAATCTAGTACTCTGGAGGCTGCTGGTCTTAAAGAAAATAAAGCGGGCAAGCGGAAGTATGTGCAGAAGAAAGGACTCAACAAAGACTCAATGTCTTCCGCAGCAGACGCAGTTGGAGAATCCATTAACCTGAAAACACCTGAGGCTACCATGGATTTGTGCAAGAAGACCTTAAATTTTGCCGCAGGACTGACCAGAGATGAAAACACTAAAGAAAATCTAAGAGGTAAGAGGAAATATGTGCGAAAAAAGGGAATCAACAAAGAGAGGTCTACTCCAACAGAAGCTGCTACAGCAGCCATTGATTTGAAGACACTTGAGCCTGCCAAGGAATTGTGTACATGGACCTTGAATTTTAACATAAAAGAACAGATTAGAGATGAAAACTCTACATGCCAGTCAACTGTTGATTTAGTTTCAGAATTTCTGGCAAAGGATTGTTGTACATCAAAATTGACGGTGCAGCTTGGCAAAGGAATTGAAGTGCAGACTCCAAAACCACTGATGCCACAGCCTATTCATTTTACAGAGAACTGCACGGGTAAAAGGAAGTAAGTGCGAAAGAAGGGACTCCACAAAGTCTCAACATCACAGCCTAATCATTTTACAGAAAACTGTACGGGTAAAAGGAAGTATGTGCGAAAGAAGGGACTCAACAAGGACTCAACATCTACCCCAAGAGAAGCAGCTGGAGAAACAAATGATCTGAAAACTGTTGAACCTGCCAAGAAGTCATATAGAAGGACCTTAAACTTTGACCTAGGAGGACAACCTGCAGATGAAAATTCTTTGAGCAAGTCAAGTTTTGATGTAGACTCAGAATCACAGGGAATGGACATATATAGAAGAGGAACTCAATCAAGATCAATTGTACAACATGGTGAAGGAATTGAAGTGATTGTACAGAATGCAGAAATAGGCATTGCCTATGACCTCCCCCCTTCTGTGAATCAACTGAAAAAAGATTACATATCATTGCCTGAAGAACAAGCACCGACAACACCACTTCTTACAAACACTATTGCCCAAAGGCAAAAGCAGTACGCTGATTCCCGAGGCCGAAAAGAGAATAATTCAGAATGTAAAGGTCAAGGGACTGCTGATAATGGGGAGGAACAAGCTAAACAAATTCGATTGCATTTTGACAGTCAATTGCCACCAAGAAGCCCAAATGATTTAGTTTCAGAATCACAGGCAAAGGATTTTTGTACATCAAAATTGATGGTGCAGCTTGGCAAAAGAAATGAAGGGCAGACTGCAAAACCTCTGATGCCACTGCCTAATCATTTTACAAAAAACCGCACGAGTAAAAGGAAGTACGTGCGAAAGAAGGGACTCAACAAAGTCTCAACATCACAGCCTAATCATTTTACAGAGAACCGCACGGGTAAAAGGAAGTATGTGCGAAAGAAGGGACTCCACAAAGTCTCAACATCACAGCCTAATCATTTTACAGAAAACCGCATGGGTAAAAGGAAGTATGTGCGAAAGAAGGGACTCAACAAGGACTCAACATCTACCCCAAGAGAAGCAGCTGGAGAAACAAATGATCTGAAAACAGTTGAACCTGCCAAGAAGTCATATAGAGGGACCTTAAACTTTGACCTAGGAGGACAACCTGCAGATGAAAATTCTTTGAGCAAGTCAAGTTTTGATGTAGACTCAGAATCACAGGGAAAGGACATATATGGAAGAGGAACTCAATCAAGATAAATTGTACAACATGGTGAAGGAATTGAAGTGATTGTACAGTGTGCAGAAACAGGCATTGCCTATGACCTCCCCCATTCTGTTAATCAACTGAAAAAAGATTACATATCATTGCCTGAAGAACAAGCACCGACAACACCACTTCTTACAAACACTATTGCCCAAAGGCAAAAGCAGTATGCTGATTCCCGAGGCCGAAAAGAGAATAATTCAGAATGTAAAGGTCAAGGGACTGCTGATAATGGGGAGGAACAAGCTAACCAAATTCTGTTGCATTATGACAGTCAATTGCCACCGAGAAGCCCAAATGATTTAGTTTCAGAATCACAGGCAAAGGATTTTTGTACATCAAAATTGATGGGACAGCTTGGCAAAAGAAATGAAGTGCAGACTGCAAAACCTCTGATGCCACTGCCTAATCATTTTACAGAAAACCGCACGAGTAAAAGGAAGTACATGAGAAAGAAGGGACTCGACAAAGTCTCAACATCACAGCCTAATCATTTTACAGAGAACCGCACGGGTAAAAGGAAGTACGTGCGAAAGAAGGGACTCCACAAAGTCTCAACATCACAGCCTAATCATTTTACAGAAAACCGCATGGGTAAAAGGAAGTATGTGCGAAAGAAGGGACTCAACAAGGACTCAACATCTACCCCAAGAGAAGCAGCTGGAGAAACAAATGATCTGAAAACAGTTGAACCTGCCAAGAAGTCATATAGAGGGACCTTAAACTTTGACCTAGGAGGACAACCTGCAGATGAAAATTCTTTGAGCAAGTCAAGTTTTGATGTAGACTCAGAATCACAGGGAAAGGACATATATAGAAGAGGAACTCAATCAAGATCAATTGTACAACATGGTGAAGGAATTGAAGTGATTGTACAGAATGCAGAAACAGGCATTGCCTATGACCTCACCCATTCTGTGAATCAACTGAAAAAAGATTACATATCATTGCCTGAAGAACAAGCACCGAGAACACCACTTCCTACAAAGATTAATCCCCAAAGGAAAAATCAGTATGCTGATTCTCGAGGCCGAAAAGAGAATAATTTGGAATGTAAAGGTCAAGGGACAGCTGATAATGGGGAGGAACAAGCTAAACAAATTCTGTTGCATAATGACAGTCGATTACCACCGAGAAGCCCAAATGATCCCAAATGCAGACCCTTTGGAATCTCAACTGAGCAAGCACAAGCATGTGGATCAAAGAGAAAGAATTCTGATTCTATCAAGAAAGCAGACAGCAGCAGCTTGAATCTGATTGATATTCACAACCATACTTTACAATCATACCAAATGTATGGACCACATTTTCCAAACATTTACAAGAAAAAGAGAACCAGAAAGGTGCAAAATTCAGCTACATCTAGCACATCATCCTCCTTGATTGATGCAACAAATATCACACTAGAATCAAAACTTTCTAAAGGTAATGCCAGAGCAGATTCTTCTGCATCAGGCCTTCAAGATAAGCAGGAAACTGTCAAGGGTATGTTGGCTCTGAGTTCAATACAGAGACTTAAAAAAAGGAGATCCAGAGGCCCTACTCAGGTTAGGGACTTGGCTTCACTGACCAGAATTGCAGAGTGCGCAATGCAACAAATTTACCCAAGCAACCAAGGAACATTGAATAGGGATAAACAACAGTTTGAAAATTCATGGGGACCTCAAACAAGTATTGAAGCATTAGCAGCAGAGACACTTGCGACATTGGCTCAAAAGAAACGTACTTAGAAAAGAAACATTCTCGTCAGTTCAATGTCTTCCAATACAAATGGAGCACAAAAGCAACAAAATATCATCTTAAGCGATCAACATCTCTCTTCCAACTCATTGGGTATGTAATGCAAGAATTAACTTTATTGGCCTCTTAATCATAATTATATTATTGATTAACCCATCCATTTTGCCAAAGAGTTTCTTGTAATATCATATAAGCTATTTGATGCAGGTACTCTTTCAGAACTTGCATGGAAACAAATGTTTTCTATTGACACCGTAATTGAGCGGTTGAAGAATCTAGAAATCACAAAGGAAAGTAGCCACAGTCATCAAGAGCAGAATGCACTTGTACCTTACTACAGGGTAGATCAAGAGCAGAATGCAAATTGTTCTTTATGGTAGAGATGGCAGACTTGTACCATTTCAAGGTTCATTTGATGTGTCAAATTGCGGCTGGATGAAGAAAGTAGTAGGGTATGAAAGCTTCGAATGCAAAATATCAACAGTGAGGGTGTTGATGGAACAGATGAAGATAATGCAATATGGTGGGAAGAAGAAAGGAGAGTATTTCATGGCCGTGTTGACTCATTTATAGCCTGATGCATCTTGTGCAAGGTAGCCACTCTCTTCTCTGATATCTGCTTCTATTAGCATTCAGATTGGTATCAGTCCCAAATATTCTATATTTCTAAATTTTAGTAACACCGAGTATCATAAAAAAAAAACTTGATAAATTGGAACGAAAATATGTCAACAGCCATTGTATAGCTAAAATGACATGATGATACTCTTTTTCTAACAATATAATGTTTCCATTAGCAAGGGAAGAGTAACTGTAAAACTCAGTAGCAGTAAAAAACAATGGCAGTCAAACCCCATGCAGGGTCTCATTTCCAAACAGTTAGCCCTAAAACGATAAGCATCTTAATGGGAAGGACACCGTGCCCTCATGGGAATATAACTTAGACAAAAAAACCATCACTAAATGGACACCGAAACAGATTTTATATGCAACACAAGGATGGAACCTCTGCCTTAGGCAAAAGGAAAATATCCGTTAAGAATGACTCAAAAACTTTGCATTATCCATGCAAACTGATGTACCTACAAGTGAAAGTCAAGAACTTTGGGAAACTTTAATTACATATCATTGGAAATTTTGATTATCATTCGGACTTTTAAAAAGCTTTCCTTCTTTTTTTTAATTTTCGTATTTTTTTATGCAATGAAACATTCTACTACATGTTATAGCAACAAAATGTCATTTCCCTAGGGGATAGATGCTTTTCTCACTGGAAAGGATCAGTTGTGGACTCGGTGGTTGGAGTCTTTCTTACTCCGAATGTTTCTAATCATCTTTCCAGGTGACCTCAGTTACTAAATATTTGTTAGTCTAAGACAATCTAACATAATTAGAGAAAGGGCTTATAAGGATTCTCTTACGTTGTCCATTTGTTTGTTGCAGTTCTGCATTCATGTTAGTTGTTGCAAATTTTCCCATTAGGTCAAAAAGCCAGAAACCAGGTTGTGGAGAAGGGACTATGTTACGAACCCCTAGGTAGAACTCACCCCTAAAAAGTCGTTTATAAGGGAAGGGTACCCAAGGGTTAATAAACCACCAGTAAATCCCATACTTAACTGATGTGGGATCCTAACATACCACTATGCTTCTGACATCGACGTCAATGGTGGTGCATTCTGTTCTTTCCAGGTCGCCTCTTTTCGGGTCGCTCATTCCCAGGTTGCCTTTTCTGCAATGTGGGCGCCCGCGTGGGGCTGGCTCTGATACCTAATGTTACAAACCCTTAGGTAAAACTCACCTCTAAAAACTGGCTTATAAGGGAAAGGTGCCCCAAGGGTTAATAAACCACCAGTTAATCCCATATTTAACCGATGTGGGATCCTAACAGTCTAGCTTAGGGAATGAAGAACCAGTAGTGTACGTATTGGATCCAGAAGATATTATAGAATGGAATGAGAAAATATCACATCAACCTACCTGTGACTAGAGATACATGACCATCCATGGTGCAGAGAACAATGAAGAGAAAGAAGCTCTCAGCAGCAATGATTCATTGCAAAGTAGTACATGTGTTAGCTCAGTAAATGAGTCAAAATTTAAGTTGATGACGTTTGGTCAAAGTGGTCGAGAAACATATAATGATGCATTTTTCATTCCAAATTTCTATGGATTCTTCAATTGCTCAAAATGTTGATAGAACAAGATCAAGCACCAATAGCAACTTAGAGACAAAACTTAGTAGCTTTAATGGCTCTAAGTTTCTTCAATTCTCTCGTGGAGATCTTGCAGATGGTAGGATCAACCATGCTACTTGAAGTTTGCAAAGCATTTAAATAGCAATGCACCATCTGATAATAACTCGAAAGATGAACATATTTGGTTCCAAACCATGGAGTATGACAACCAAAGAGAGAAGGTTGAAGATTTAGATGGTCCTAAAGACTTCTTACGAGTATTAGGTATTTGACCCGGTAGTTTCCGTTCATGTCTTACCCAGGATTTGGCGATGGAGGTTGAAAGCTATGAGATGTCCAGAGAAGAAACAAGATCTTCTGGTATTTCTGAGAACAATGACAGAAGTAGTGCGACAGACCAAATTGCTTTAACACCTGAATTCTCAAGTCAAACTACAGATGCAATTAAGCTAACTGTGTGTAGTCCAGAAACAGCAAGGTGTGAAATACACAATCAAGCAATCGCATGCAAGAAGATAGAAATGTAATTGTGCATCATAGTCAGTTACTTGGAGATTCTAAGTTTGCTATGGCTAAGGGATCTGCGGGGTTTCTGAATTCCTTAGTAGCCTATTTCTTTATTTAAAAATAGCTCAGGCACAACAGATTGAAATGCAGCAAATTCTGAAATCACCGAAACTTTTCAGAGAAACCATAGATGCTATAGAAAGCAGCAGTGCATTTGATAACCAAGAAAACGCTAGGCAGAAGACATTAATAGACTGGAATAAGCATGATATTTCATTTGGCAAGGAACTTAATGAAATTAATTATGCTACATCAAAACCAAAAGGTAGAAGGGTCGGAAAGGAGAAACAAAATGAGTTTGATTGTATGGTTTAAGGAGATAGGTGGAAGTGAATGGAAGGAAAAGGAAAGACTAGAAAACACCATGAACTCGGTGGATTGAGAGGCCATAAGATGTGCTGATGTTAACAAGATTGCTGATACCATCAAGGCACGGGGTATGAACAACATGCTTGCCCAACGAATAAAGGTACAATTATAAAATTCCATGATAAAATACCTCAAATACATAGATGTACTAACTATAATAGAGGCTATGCAGGATTTCCTTAACTGGCTGGTTAGAGACCATGGAAGTATCGATCTGGAATGGCTGAGGGATGTTCTACTAGACCAAACAAAGTCAATCCTAGGATCCAATTCTAACTTCTTCCTAATATACAATTCAAAAGGAATTTCCTTCACTATTTGTTAACACATTATACGCATATGGCATATTGATATGGGAGTTACAAAATATTTAAAATTTGTAGTAATTTTAAATTAATATTATTATTAATACCTTAATCTTATCTGTTGCTATATAAAGGGTGCAAATCCTTTTTTAGAGAGAAGAGAAAGAAAAGAAGAGAAGAGAAAAGTGACTTTAATAATGTGTGTAAGTGAAGAAGATAAAATAAAATGAAAGTACTATATGTATATGTGTATATATTTTAAAGGAGACGTGGTTTTATATTGTGTTTTGAGCAATTTTGACAATGGAAACTTGGTATGATCTTTCGGTGGTTGTGCTCATCGAGAAAAGTAGCTGAGTATAGGGTTGAATATTGAAGCTATATGAATCCATAAAAACAGATTGTAAAAACAGTAACATAGCACCTAGGTAATTGCATATGCCGTTCCTAAGCAATCACATCTAGAAATAAGGATTCATACCCAAAAGCTTCAAAACTGAATGACACTTCTTTACCGTCCTCTTTCTCTAATTTAAAGAACAAACTACATATGCCTACACAGGATAATATGATTCCCAGATATAAAGCAAAAAAGGTATCAGATTTTGACTATTGTTGAAGCTAAAATAGGAATGTATAAGTGAGTTATTTGCTTGGTGCTTCATAAGGTCGTGTTCAGTCTTATTTTGTTTCCTAGGCTTACAGGTATTTCCTAGTCATATTAGTATTCCTTATTAATGTTTTCCAGTGTTCTCCTTATCAATGTTTCCTAGTGGCAGTAGGTTTTCCTTATTTAATTTATCTTATAGCTTATATATAGGCTGTAATGGTTCATAGAACATAATAATAATGTAATCCTTTTTACTTTTCTCTCATTCTACACAGTTGTTTGTCTCTCTATTAACATGGTATTAGAGCATAACTATTATATGGTATGAGAGTGGGTGAAAGATCATTAGGCCGTATTCAAAAGAAAAAGAAAGTCCTCAACCGTTGTCTCCAAAAATATCAACCTACGACTAGATTCAGAACAAGCTCACTACAACTTCTGCTAAAGGGCACCACCATCCAACACTTCTTTGGGCTTCAAAACACCATTCTAAGCTCTCAACCACCCCCACGTCTTTGCTGCCAACAAAATCTGCGGCAAGAGAATAGTCACCACCACTACCAAAATACTCATTTTTTAACTGTTGAAACTCTCCTTTATTAGACCTGAAAAAGCTTACTAGAGTGTTGAGCCACGTTTCTCAAACCAGGGGGTGTTGTGTCATAGTTCAGAAAGTACTGAATAAACCGCAATTACAGGATGTTGTAAGCAAAATATTCAGAACTGGTGGGCTTTTCTCAAAATTCTAAAAAACTTTTGGACCTTGGTGATATTTTCCATGTCAACTTCCTTTCTACTAAACCTGTAAAGAATCTCAAGAATAACCTTTAACGGCCACCGAAATTGGTCGTGCCAGTCAAAGCATTGCAATCGTTTACTCTATTTTAAGTTTGTTTCTAGATTTCTCTTAATTTTCTCTGCTCTCATGTAATCCTAGTTTTTTAATCAATTAGCAGCACTCAGACTCACCAAAGATCCATATTACGCTTGAAAATCATCAACTTGCGCAAGTTTCTTAGCATAAAATAAGAAATTCATTCCAGCATCTGTAGCAAATAAATGATTCTCTCTCTCTCTAATTATCTTGAAATAATTGAGCCCACAACAGTCCTAAGTCCAAAAGTACATAAAATAAGATCTACATAGACTTCAAATTGCTTGAACAAATCTCAAGCTCCAAGCTAGTCCTTTTGTTCACAAAAGCATTCTCATTTGTTAACTACAGAAGCCCAAACTGTAATAGGATCATTTCACATTAAAATACTGTTACACATACCAATTCCTTTCATACGTCAACATCATGTGGGAACACCATGTTAGCAATACAAGAAAAGTGAATTAGGTGTTTTAGGTCTTAAATACAAATATAAGCAGTGATAAAGCAATCAATTAAAATAACTGAATATAAATGCAATAATATAAAGAATACAAAAATCAAATACGGAGATCTTTACATGGTTGGCACTTCTCATGCCTACACAATGCATGCATCCACACCTTAAAACAAGTGCATATAGAATTCTACCATGCTTGTCTTCACCAAAGCCAAAGTATTACAAAATTATTAACGAGTGTCAATGGACCCTAGCAAATAATTAATTCAACCACTTACAACAAATTGACTTTAAAGGTGTCAATAGACCTTTATAGTCTTTGATATTTCCAAGTGTATCATCAAAATACAATGACCTCAATTCAAAAGAATAAATGAAAACAGAATGAAAAGTCTCTCAAAGAATAAATATTCAAAATTTAACTCAAGTATGTATTCTTCATGAATTGTAAGCAAATGTAAGCTTATGAACTCAAAATAATTAAGAAATTGGCTCATAATTCATGTTCATGTTTATTCATGTAGAAAATGAATATTTATAGTTTTTGTAAGAAAACTAATAGCATGAGCCTTCCAAATCTCAAAAACAAAATTTTGCTAGGTCTCAACATAGAATTGCGTTTTAGTTTGAATTTAGAATCAGGTTCTCTTTCAAAAGGAATTCCAAACAAAATTTTCTAATAAATAACATAATTTCTCTTCCAATGACAATTATCTGAGATGATCTAAAACGAAACCTTATCTTACTATCCACAGTTATTATTCATAGATTTAAAACTTACATATGTAATATTGCTCTTATTCATTTGACAGATTTTTGTTAATAGAGAGGAAGGAAAAAAGTGTCACATGGACAGAGAAAACCCATAGAGCATATGGTTTTTTAGTAAATATTGCTAACAATACCATTGAAATTATCTTCCTTTAACTTGGAATGCTACTAATTGCATTTATCAATCTCCTATCCCTGATATTTTCATATTTGACGTACTGTTTAACTTTATAAATTCAACCACTTGGATATTTTTCATGAAACCTTGGAAAACTTAATTTTAGGGGTGGAAAGAAATTTGTTATCTTGATAAAAGAGGTATATGGTTTTACAAATTGGACTTGGCTTTTTTGGTGGGTGTGGATCTTGTTAATTTTTGTAGTGATTTTGAGTATATTAGCCATTTAATTAGTTATACTTAGTGCAGGATTAAGGTGTCTGCAATAGATCATTCATTCTAGTAAAGGTTATCCTTTTTTTAGGAAAATCAATTAGTGATAAGAGGGTGAACATTAAACCATTTGACTTTTTCCCTCTGTCGTTTTTAAGATTGTTGCTAGATACTAAAGGACTTAAAACTTTCCTATGCCAATGTTTTAACTATGACTTGACCACACTTAGCCTCCGCCGTATAATTGCTAATGTTAACCCACTTCTGTTAGTTGACTTGACCATACCTTGGCTATGCAATTGTCTCACATAATGCTAGCCCACCATGACTAGTTAACCTGGTGCTAGCCTACCATTAACTACATAGAGTATTGACACGCTTTCTTATATGTCACTCATCATAAAATTTCTTCCCCAATTGCAACTTAACTATTGAGTACTCAAGTAAGGACTGTAGAGATAAAATTTTAAGGAAAACAACTCGTTACCTTATTACATAAACATGTGACATGCAACACGTAATATGTCAAAGGGATTAATTAAGAAAATTTATACTTTTTCAGTTAAGTCCAACATTTAATGTTGAAAATACTGCATATAGGGGCAACTGACTGGGTTTGGGACGAATACTATTAAATTTGCATATGCTTCTGCTTAAAAATTGAATTGCCAAAATTTTTCTAAACTCGTTGCGGGTTTGGAATTTCATTACTAAACCCGCTTTAACAGATTTGTACTCCTTACCAAATTTGAAACTGTTTCAGACAAAGCAACAATGGAGGATAGGGATATAGAGTTTGTGTTATCAATAGCGGTTGATTAGGGCACAATCATGAACTAGAATTTTGATAATTGAGGGAAAAGCTGTGGTTTTGGTAAAGGAGTCTCTATTCTATAGGAGGATTTATTATGTTTGTATTCATTTTGAGAATAGTGAAGAAGAGTGGTTTAGTAGTAGAGGTTACTATGTGTTTTGGTGTTTGGGTGATGCTTATGATTTGTGGGGCAAAGGTATTTATGGGGTTTCGAGAGGAAATTTGCCAAAATATTTTTTGTTTTCTTAAGGTGTTTAACCTCGAAGGAGTAGTTTGAGAATCATTATTGCCATCGTAGCAACTGTTGATGAGGAATCTTTTTGTGCTTGAATTCTAGAGAAAATAGAACATGTTAAGTTCAATTAAAAAGTTATAGCCAATGAGATGAAACTCGAATTTTCTATAGCTCTTTTACTGCTAGAATTTCTTTGAAAGTGTTGTGGTAATGTGACTCTGAGTCAGAAAATGATTCATTCTTGTAACCATAAAATTTTCTTATTCTGTCTTTCTCTTCAAGTAGAACTACTCCCCAGTGAAAGTTACGGGCGCCTATCTGAATGATTCCTTTTCCACTAGAGGGAATTTGTAAATGTGGCAATGTGATAGCAAGCTTCTTTAATGTTTAGACAAATATCGTTTGTTCTGTGGACCATGGTGAGTGGCTTTTCTTTAACATCAAATAAAATGGCTTAGTCACATGGGCTAAGTTTAGGATGAAGTCTGCCATATAATTAATGATGCCTGGTTGGAGGACATAAGCTCCATCCTTGATGTGCATACCTAAGAAATCAATTTCATTATGTCACACTAGATATTTTGTAGGGGATATCATGATGCCTTATTATTAGGGCAAAGCACCAAATTGTAAAAGTAGTTTGTAATGGGAATCTACATTATTCTGGCTGGCTGTGGAATAGGTCTTCAGTCGTGGTAGGGTCCTGTAAAAGCATATGGTTGATGTCCTTCTAGATTTGTGTGTCTGTTAGTAGGGACCAAGCATCTTAGAATAAAGATAATTTGAGGTTTGGTAGGGATGTATCTGCTGGCTGGATGAGGGTAATCATTAAGACATCCATAAGGGGGAATGTATGGAAGAGAGTGATAGTGTGCATAATAGTTTATATCTGTGGTACGTTTGACATTTGCACGTTCCTTCCTGTAATTGTAGACAGAAATAGCAGCTCGAATTTTCCTCTGAAAATCTTCAGGGATGTATTCTTATATTGCTTGGTGTGAAAAATAAAAGATTTTTACCAACTGTAAATATTTGTTTTCTCAAGTTTAGAGAATCATCACTAGCTATAATTTCTTTCCTTAAGTTTAAGGATGTGATTGAGAGAGAATCATGGATTATTAGTATAATAGTTTAGGGATGTGATTGAGAGAGAATCAAGGACTATTATTATAATTTTTCTAAAATTAGTTAGTTTCACTTTTGCATATAAGCCCAACAGAGGCTCTTGTAAATAGAGTGTGGTTAATAAAATTATTTCTTTTTCATGGTATCAGAGCTGTAAAACTTTAATTTTCTGAAAAAATCTAACACGGCCTTAATAGTCATTTTTCTTCTTTTTCCTGTGACTTTACCACGATCACTTTCCAGCAATATTCTTCCAATTGCTCTATTTTTTTCTTCATTCTCTAGCCTTCATAGCAGATTATTGAAGAATGTCAGAGAAGACATCATTCACCCTTGTTATTCAATTAACCCAATCACCGAAGGAAGAGCAGATGACACTCTCTACACGCGAACTGCAGAACATCCAACCAGCGTATCGTCTTAATGGAAAAAATTATTTGAAATGGTCTCAATTGGTTTGAACTTTTTTGAAAGGAAAAGAAAAATTGAGTCATTTGTTGGGAACTGAATCGAAGGAAGGTGATGTTAGTTTGAAGCATGGGATGTGGAGGACTCAACAATCATGTCCTGATTGTAGAATTCCATTACACTTGAAATTAGTGATACATGTATGTTTCTGCCAACTGTAAAGGAAATCTGGGATGCTCGTAATTAGACCTATTCCAAAGTTCATGATGCGGCATAAATATATAAAATTAAGACTAAGACTGCGGCAACAAAACAGGGGAATAAGACAGTGACTGAATATGCTAATTTCCTACAAAACCAATGGCAAGAACTTGATTATTATCGAGTGATTGATTTGAAATGCAGTGAATGTGCAGTTATTATAAAAATTTTCATTGCAAAAGATCGGGTTTATGACTTTCTTGCTGGCCTAAACTCTGAATTTGACAAAGTCAAGGTTCAAATTCTGGGCAATGAGGAAGTACTATTCCTTAATAAGACGTTCTTGTTAATTCAGGCTGAAGAGAGTCGGAGAGGAGTTATGCTTGAACCTTAACCTATTGATGGCTCGGCCTTTACTACATCTAGTAACAAACAACAGGGTCTCACTTTGGAACAACCACTAACTACTAAACATAGAAAGGCTGAATTATCAAAAGGGGAAACCGTGATGATCTCTGGTGTACATACTGCAAAACATTGCGACATACTAGGGATCGGTGCTAGAAATTACATGGGAAACCTTCCACATCCAGCTGTGAGTGGGGAAATAAAAGATAGCAGCAACAACATTAAAGTCAGGCCCTTATGACTTCCCAAACAGATCAGAATCAACCATAAAGAAATGACGGATTCAACAATGTAGAAATAGAGAAGTTGAGAAGTTTACGGGGGTCTCTTAAGGAACCTTCTTCTGGTACTTGCTCTTTAGCCCTCTCAGGTAAATCATCAATCTCTCTTGGATTAAATATTTCTAATAAATTGTTTGAGGATTCATAGATTATAGACTCGGGAGCCACAGACCGCATGACATATAACTCAAACTAGTTCAATACTTATACCCCATATCTAAATAGTAAGAAGATCACTATTGCCGATGGACTTACAACCACGGCAGCAGGTGTAGGAGATGTCCATATTACCCATAGTCTTGTCTTTAAAAATATTGTACATATTCTAAAATTATTTACTAACCTTGTATCCATTCAAAAGCTTACAAAAGACTTACATTGTTATGTTAGGTTTTACATTTTTTACTGTGAATTTTAAGACCAGGATTCAGGGAGGAATATTGGACTTGCTAAAGAAAAGGATGGACTCTACTATCTTGAGACATCCAGCCAACCGAATATAATCAAGTCAAATTTAACCTTTTCGTTTCTTTCTTTCTTAAATAAAGATGCCATATGGTTGCATCATTTTCGTCTCAAACACTCGACTTTTGCAGTTTTAAGAGTCATGTTTCCTTCCTTATTTAAAGGATTGGATATTTGAACATTTCATTGTGACATTTGTGAGTATACAAAACACATTCGTGTATTTTTTTCCATTAGAAACAAAAAGAAGTTTATCTCTTTTCTATTTAATTCACAGTGATATATGAGGACCTTCTATAGTTCCAAATATTTCTAGTTCACGATGATTTGTATCATTTATTGATGATTGCACTTGAGTCTCTTGGATATTCTTATTAAAAATAAATCTAATGTGACTAATATCTTTTCCAATTTTCATACAATGATCCAAAATCAATTTGGTACAAAAATAAAAAGGTTTAGGTCAGATAATACAAGGGACTATTTCAATCAAGTTTTGTCTCTTTACTTTCAAAATGAGGGAATTATTCATGAGTCAATTTTGGGGGGAAGCAGTGCTTACATCTGCTTATGTCATAAACAGGATTCCTTCACAGGTCTTAAGGTCAAAAAGTCCAATGAAACATCTTTCTAAGTTTTATCTCGATTTAAGTGTCACAAATAATTTTATTCCTAGGATATTTGGGTTTATCTCATTTGTTCATGTTCATAATAATAACCGAAAAAAATTGGATCCTATAGCAATTAAGTGTGCCTTTGTAGGTTACTCGTCTACAAAAAAATGTTACAAATGTTTTCATCTATCCACCAAAAAACTCTATATCTCAGCGGATGTCACATTTGTAGAAGGAAAATAGTATTTTAGTAAACCTTATCTTTAGGGGGAGTCATTTAACATAGAAAATAAGGAATACTTTCTTTTACTCGATTTACCTTTTTCATCTGGGTCACCATCTTTCTTACCAGAGTCCACTCTAAACACAGAAATATTAACTCTTGTTTTGTCACTAGAGTCCGATTCAAACACAAAACTTGTAATCCCTATTCCACCCAAGTCTCCAACAGGGGATAATAAAACTCTTGACCATATACGGTATGGGAAGGTGTACGCAAGAAAGCAAGGTCCAGCTCCTAATTCAAAACAAGTCCAAATCTCTAATCTGACTTATGATAATGAGGTAATAGTATTTGAACCTACTCCACTTATGAATCACCAATTTCTTGAAACTCAAACACCTGACTTGGATCTGTCTATAGTAATGAGAAAAAGAACTCAAGAATGCATCAAACCACCACTATACCCTTTATCTCATATTGTAACCTTTCAAAAAATTTCACCAACACATAAGAGTTTTCTCACGAGTTTAAATGAAATTCCTATCCCAAACACTTTATTTGAGGCATTACTAAAGAAGAATGGAAAAAAGCCATGAGAGTGGAAATGGATGCACTTAAAAAGAATGGGACATGGGAATTAGTCAATCTACCAAATGGAAAGAAAGCTATAGGTTGTAAGTAGGTTTTTTCCTTGAAGTTTAAGGCTAATGGATCACTAGAGCTCTATAAAGCAATGTTAGTCCCTAAGGGGTACACTTAAACATATGGGTGGATTATTAAGAGACTTTTGCTTTAGTGGCAAAAGTGAATATTGTGAGGAACTTACTATCACTAGCTGCCAACTTTAGTTGGGGATTACAACAGTATGATGTGAAGAATGCCTTTCTTTATGGTGATTTAGAAGAAGAAATCTATATGAGCATTCTACCACGATTTGGAGGAGTTGAGGGGAATAAGGTATGCAGGTTAAGAAAAGCTTTGTATGGCTTCAAACAATCTCCACGTGCCTGGTTTGGAAGATTTACTAAGGTGATGTTAGCTACAAGATACAAGCAAAGTCAGGGAGATTATACATTTTTCATCAAATACTCAGCCTCAGGGGGAGTTACGACCTTGATAGCCTACGTGGACAACATAATTATGACTAGAAATGATACAAAGGAAAAGCAAGCTTTGAAAAATTGTCTGATCAAGGAATTTGCGATAAAAGATTTGGGAAGATTAAAATATTTCTTAAGGATTGAAATAGCTCATTCTAGGCAAGGAATCTTTATTTCGCAGCAAAATATGTCACAGATCTTCTTAGGGAAACAGGGATGCTAGCAAGCAAACTAATTGCAACACTTATTGAAAAAAAATCATAAACTTGGAGAGGCTATTGGAGATCAAGCAGTAGATAGGAAAATGTACCAGAGATGAGTAAAAAAAACTCATATCTTGCCTACACACGACCAGACATAGCATACGTTATGAGCGTCATCAGTCAATTTATGCATGACCCTAAGGAGATCCATCTTCAAGCTATCTACAGAGTACTTCGTTACTTAAAAACTAATCCTGAAAAATGGATAATGTTCAAAAGGAACTCTAATCTTGTTCTTGAAGCTTACACTGATGCAGATTATGCAAGGTCTCCTGTAGATCGGAGATCTGCTTCAGGCTACTGTACTTTTCTTGGAGGTAATTTGATAACTTGGCGAAGCAATAAGAAAAATATTGTAGCTCGATTAAGTGCAAAAGTTAAGTTTAGGGCATGGCACAAGGAGTTTGTGAATTGTTATGGTTAAAGATTATACTAGAAGACTTGAAGATTAGATGGAATAGACCAATGAGACTCTACTGCGACAATAAGTTAGCAATTAGTATTGCATATAATTCGGTACAACACGATCGAACTAAGCACATTGTGATAGATAGGCACTTTATCAAGGAAAAGCTAGAAAGCAGTTTAATTTGTACACCATATGTCCCCACAGGAGGTCAATTGGTAGATGTTCTTATGAAAGGGCTTAACAGTAATACATTTCAAGAAATTATTACCAAGCTGGGAATGGATGATCCATATTCACCAGCTTGAGGGGTAGTGTGGAAAATAAAAGATTTTCACCAATTGTAAATATTTGTTTCCTTAAGTTTAGAGAATCATCATTAGCTGTAATTTCTTTCCTTATGTTTAGGGATGTGATTGAGAGAGAATCAAGGATTATTATTATAGTTTTTCTAAAATTAGTTAGTTTCTCTTTTGTATATAAGCCTAACAGAGACTCTTGTAAATAGAGTGTGGTTAATACAATTATTTCTTTTTCACTTGGTCTTTAAAAGATATCCAGATTAATGGTGGAATGATATTATTTTTCTTAGCAAGTTTCTTTTAATGTTCTTACTTTATCTTTGTGATTTTTAGGCCAGAATTTTAATAATTGAGGGAAGATAAAGTAATCTTCAGTAGTAAGGTAGTATTTTATTAATATTTCTAACACTATCATACCCTTCATTTGAAAGAATAGAATAACCTTTAAATTTTTTTTGAGGGACTAAGAAATGAGACTATTGACTCAAAAGATGGACAAATTTATAATACCATCAGGAAATAGGTTAAAACCATTGTAGAAATTTGGCTATCGAATGGTGTACGTCTGGTTGGGCACAAAGCTATTCCGTTACCTTGAGAAAAGGAAACTCTAAGGAAATAGTGTACTAGAGCATATGCAATGCAGGAGTAGACCATGCCTTGAGTGGATAAAAATTGAGTAGGTTTAGGGAGACTATGAACAGCTGGTTATTTGCTGCTCTGAAAACTTGATTGTATGGTTTTCAGAATTCTGGTAAGAGGACTTTTGGATTCATAATGGACATTGCTGCACCTGTATCAAATAAACCAAAAACAAGAATTGGGTTGTCAAATTTAGTAGGGAAAATGAGTTAAATCATAGGGACAAGAATCTCAAAATAGGTGATTGGTTCAAGATAAAGGGATTCTGTGTATGTCTCTTCATCTAAGGATTCTGATGAGAGAATGGTAAATAAGGTTTCGTTATTAGGTTCGTTATGTTTTGAGATCAAAGATTCAAGGTCATGATCATTTGGATTAAATGGGGAGATGGCTAACTAGTTCTTTGCCTTTGTATTTATGGTTCTTTTTTTTTTCTTTCTTTCAGGGATAAGTCTAGAATTGTTACCAAAGATTGAGCTAGTTTGTAAAGGAGAGAATGTGGGTAAAGGTTGTGAAACTTTAGGCAAAGTATCAATCGGTCTCCAAGGCTCAATAATATCTCTTTCAAGACTTGTAGGTTGATTTTAAGGTGTTTGATTTGCTTTTCTTGTTCAACAAAATGAAGACGCTGCTGGATTAAGCAGAGGATTTCCTCATGCAGTCTTTGGATATTTAGCTTTAAATCATTCATGACTATTTGATGTTTTGTGAGTCCTGAACCAATTTTAACCTCCAACCGCTGTTGTGATTTCTTAATTCTTTGCAGAATGTTTTTTTGGGCTACAACATTTTGTGATTGCTAGTTAAGAACAGCTTTAGCTGGAGACACTTGTTCAAATGAGCCAATTGCCTTGCAAGTGTTAGGTTTTTGACTTTCCATTAATGGGTTGTGTTCTCCTCTATGATATGTTGAGGAGTAAGGGAAGGAAAATGATTTGGTGAGAACATGCAAATTTGAGAGATTGGTTTGGAAGGGCGTTCTGGAGAATGGGGTTTAGGTTTGCATGGAGAATGTGTTTTTGGATGGGTTTATGTTTTTTGGGTTGAATGGGTGACATAATAATCAAATTTGCCTGATGAATATTTGAGAAAGCTAACATCTGGGTTACTTTTATCATATCTTTCTTTCAAAAGCTGCTAAGTGCTTTGCTTTTTCTTCTTTTTTTGATTTTCTTTTAAAAAAATTTAGATGATGATCCTATTTCAGATGATGAAAATTTTATGAACTTTTTTAATTGAAAAACCCATTTTTTTTGAACTTCCAGTGCATTTCACTTCTTTTTGCCTTTTTTTTTCAATCATGTCACAATTTCTTTTCTTTTCTTTGGCCAACAAGAGAAGGTCATAACAATTTTTTTTTGTTTAAACTTAGTCTTAAACATTTACACTCTCTCTCATTTGTGCTGTTATCTTCTTCACCTCATTACTGCAACAAATTTCAAATTTCTTCACAAGTCTCGTCTTCTTCACAAGTCTTTTGGTTTTTTACAATTTTCATCAAATAACTTTTTCTTATTATGTGAAATGATTATTATTATTTTTATAATGTTATCATTAATTTTTTATACTTTCTTGTTGAATAGATGAATGTTGGTAACAATTATTATTTTCAACAAGTGATGAAGAGCTTCATGATGCAAATGAATTTTCAACAATAAAAGTTGAAATGAATGGGTGGTACACATGTGAAGTGCAATGAGCACGAAGACGAGTGAACTTAGTGTTGTATGTTTAAAGTTTCAAATTTTTTATTTTAAAAAAAAAGTAGTTATGGACTTATTTGAGACTTTGATTGTATTCTTAATATTTGTATCGGTTATTTTACATATTCTTTTCTTTATTTGAGACTTTTAATTAGCATTATTTTATTATATCTTGTTGTAATTATAAATTTAGATATGTGATATAATTTTGATTGATAATATTTTTAGAATTTTCTTTAAATGAAAGATTATTATTGAATTTAAATTGATGATATAGTTATAAACTTATAATCGCAATAAAATATAAATTTTTCATTCAAACTCGTAACGAGTTTGGAAATGATTTAGTATATCATTTTTTAAGTGGATGTGGATGCGGGTTTAGAGATATTTATTTTAAACTTACTCTGTTGCTATCTTTAGTTATACATGACATGTTTATTTTTTTTATTAATAAGGTAATGAGTTGTTTTAGTCTAAAAGACATTATATTCCAATCACAAGTTCAATATACGCAATAAAAATTATTTTTTTTAAAGTTTTTTCAAAAATTGTAAAGAAATTTAAGGGAATAAAATATCTTCCACAAACGTTAACACTTTGAGAAGCCAACTCTTACAAAAGAACATATTTTACTATGTTTTATCACAACAAAGCATATTTTATCTTAAATAAAAATATAGCCCACACAACCAACCACAAATATCATGGGATGTTAAAGATCCAATCACATTGATATTAAATATCGTGGGATACGCTGATTTGCTAGATAAAGTTGTGTAAGGTCAAACAAAATCTATTTGATGACAACATCATTACTAAGTAAAAACTTTAAACTTGCAAACTAAAAATGATGGAGCACTTCACAAAATATCAAGGAAACATTTATCGAGCTATGTCCACCTCTTATGGATGATTAGCCCAAACTAGAAGGCAAAAAAAAGTGACTTTAAAATAAAATAAAAAAAATAGTACCTTATTTATATTAGAGCATGTGGGTTAATTGGTAAAATTGAAAGAATGGGAATAAAGATATGGCGGCTTAATTGAAAAACATAAGGGATTTATGATTTTAATGTTTTTGAGGATGATCAGACGGTGATTTGTCTTTTATTTTTACTTAAATTTACTCAAATTTTAAAGGTCGGTTCCTATAAACTATCTATATCTTTCGATGAGTTTTGTTCATTATTTTATCCTTTCTTTATAGTTCCTTAGATAAAATCCATTAAATTTTATTTGCTCAAGCAAAATTTTAGATCTATTCTGTTTTGTAAGCCCTTTAGAACAATTTTATAAAGGCTTTTTGTTGCTCTACCAATATTTGACAATGAAAGTTGAAACTAGACTACAGATTCATGATTTTTTCGTTTTAAATTTTTCACTTAAAAATTAGTGTCTCATTTGTTTGTGGTTGTGCATAGTTGTGTGGTTTAGCTATGTGATTTATATTATTCCAGTTGTCAAATACATTATCCCAATTTTAATCACACAAAAAGTGAAAAAGAACTTATATTTAGTTGCATAATTTTTAATTCTCTTTATCAACAGTTACGTCCTCCAAAAGATCATGAAAATGCAATTCTCATTAAAAAAAAACTTTTAGAGCACTCCAAACCCACTATAAAACAAAAGATTTTACAGAATATTTAATATATTTAAACTCTAAATCCAACTCTTGTCTTCTGTCTCATCCAAGTGCTTTCTGAAAGAATAGAACAACCTCACCCATTCACCAACCGTAGTGTGATTATTAGCCAACCTAAAAAAAGATATATGCAAGTAATGGAACGGTGGCAATGAGTAACATTCTTGGAGGAACTAGAACAACCAAATTGCAAGAAAGGCTCTATAACTATTACTAGCCAACCTAAAAAATGATAAATGTAAGTCATGGGATGGTGGCAACGAGTAACAATCTTGTAGGAACTAGAACAACCAAAGGAATGAAAACTCTTTCGTAGATAGCAAGAAAGGCTCTAAACTATTAGAACCAAAACGTTCTCATAAGAAAAATGAGAGAATAGATTCAAAACCAAAAGGTCCGAATGTTTATTGGATACTCAATACCAATCACAAAAAAAGCACAATGGGTCTACATGACTCATCCAATAGATTATTTAATTGCTTCGAAATCAATTACTCCATTAAGGTTTTGACATCTCAAAAGATTGAGTCAATATGATGCATCTTTGTAATTTTTGCACAAAGCACTCATCATCGTCAAAATACCATGACAATTAATTTTCAAGCTAGTGTGTATATGCATGAACCAAGAGGAAAAGGCTCATACAAGCTCTTCCTAATCCTAAAGACATTGAGACCACTAGATAGAGATGTGAATATTTTATTGATTCCACTATACAGACATGGATATTACAAACTTAACCTTTTGGTGATCCTTTAGTTGCCCAAGACCTCACAATGCACAAAAAACGAGTACTTGAAAGTATTCTTGTATTCTATCATTCTCTATTGCTAATCATGTGTTTGCCGTTATAGTTGGTCCTCCACATTTGCATCTTAATCTATTTGGCATCAGATTATTATTCCTTTTGTTTGTTTCAAAGTGACTCTCATTTTCAATTTTCTATAACGCTACTCCCATTTTTTTCAATTGTGTAGCAGCAGTTTGAATATAAACCTTTCTATCTGCTCGTTTGTGTGTTAGGATGGTCCCGTCATGGTATAAATCGGTTTTAAAATGAATGCATATAAATCTTTGATAGGAGACGAGTTCCTTCAAGCAACCGAAACCACACTTGCAATATAGAAAACAATTGTTAGCCTGCTTTATAAACTATAACTACATCTGCCTGGCATAAATTGGTATTAAGATGAATGCATATTGCCCTTTGATAGGAGACAAGTTCCTTCAAGCAACGGAAACATAATTGCAACATAGAAAACAATTGTCAGCCCGATTTCTAAACTAAAAGTGTATCTGCCTGCTAAATTCACTTCGGTCTTTCCCAGAACCTTTTACCACTTGTGTCAAGAAGTAGAAATAGACCATAGGCTAAACTAGTATTAAACCCGAACATGATACCTAAATATATACTACAACCTTGTACATAAATGCAAACCTGATACTGAATTTCTTTTATTTTTTCTACCTGAAAAATGTTGAGATTATTTTTTAGTTAACCTCATGTGGTATTTATCAGCTAATGCTCAAACTTGGCTGAAAATAATGTGCAGGAAGTGTTTGTGTGAGGGGATTTGACCAAAAAACAAGGGCGCCCCGTCCTCTGCTAGCTATATTGCACTTCCCAGCAAGCAAGTTGAACAAGGTGACTGGTAAAGTAGATGGAATTGATACATAGACAACTATCTGTTCTATAATCCACAGGACCAGATCCAGAAAGCAATATTACTATGTACGAAGAACCAGCGTAACAGCTAGTGAGTCACCATTAAATTGTGTACCCTATGATCTTGTAGAGCTTACATGATTAAAAATCTGTAATTACCTAATGAGATGCTCAAATTTGAGCTATTCTTCTAATCGTAGGCAACATCTGTTATTGTGTCATGTAAAACTAGATGGTTATTAAATTTTTGCATCAAAGCAGAAGAGTATGTAAGCAAATCAATTAGGGAAAGGGATTATGAGGACAGGAATTTGAATAACAAAAAATTTAGAGAGGGGGTTCATGAGCGTACATTTGAATGTAATATAATGATCATTTCTAAATCATGTATATATCCATACATGTAATTCAAGAGCATGCAAGCATCAAGCTGGTGCCTCAGTTTGGCACTCTTATGCAAAATATGAAACAGTCAAAAGCAGATAATAGAGGCGAAAATCTTACAGAAAATATTTGTTCAGTGGACAAGATCAACAGATCCTTTGTAGAGATTTGTGATGAATAAGTTCCAAATTTGAAGACATTAAGGCATTCATCCCAATTACGGTCCCTAGATTTCCTAGAGGAGGACGTGGATCAGTTTTAAATTGAGATCTGATTTTGTTAAGTGAAGGGGCAAAAAAAACATCTGTCCATTCATATTCTGTTTTGTATCTTCCTAACAATAATGCTAAGGTGCAATAAGCATATTGAACGACATATTCCAATTCAGGAGAACAAGTTGAGACAACATAAACCTTTTTTAAAACTACCCTTTGAAAGTAGCTAAAAAAAAATTACACAATTTCATAGTGAAAGTAGCTAGTGCTATTCTCTTTTGAAATCTGCATTTCAACTCAAATAATTGCTTTCTGTGACATTGTATTTACTTTAAATATTATTAAGGAAAATTTACATTTTAATCCCTATATCTTTTAAGAATTACTCATATCATCGCTAATTTTTTTATATTACTTCGATGAGTTCTTGTCATTCAAAAAACTCTGTTAAAATTAACTTTTTAAAGGTAAATATGTCTTTTATACTGACTCACAGTCCTTATCCAAAATCATTTTCCACCTTCAAATTATATATCAAGGATGCCACCATATTCGTACCCAGCAGGCCCCCACACAATGCTCCCCCCCTCCCCCCACCCCTGTGTTATTCTCAATTGCTGCCGCCACTGTTGCATCCCCCACCAAGCTAGCAACCCTCATCCTAAAATAATTAGATTATAATTTTTTGTACCCAGCAAGGCCACCCCACCCCCCCCCCCCCATTCAAAAAACCTTGTTAAAAGTAATTTTTTAAAGGTAAATATGTCTTTTATATTGACTCACAGTCCTTATCTAAAATCATTCCCCACCTTAAAATTATATATCAAGGATGCCACCATGTTCGTACCCAGCAGGCCCTCACACAATGCTCTCCCCACCCCCGTGTTATTCTCAATTGTTGCCGCCATTGTTGCATCCCCCACCAAGCTAGCTACCCTCATCCTAAAATAATTAGATTATAATTTTTTGTACCCAGCAGGGCCACCCCACCCCTCAACCCCCCCACCCATTCAAAAACTCTGTTAAAATTAATTTTTTAAAGGTAAATATGTCTTTTATACTGACTCACATTCCTTATCCAAAATCATTCCCCACCTTAAAATTATATATCAAGGATGCCACCATATTCGTACCCAGCAGGCCCCCACACAATGCTCCCCCCTCCCCCTACCCCCGTGTTATTCTCAATTGCTACCGCCGCTATTGCATCCCCCACCAAGCTAGAAACCCTCATCCTAAAATAATTAGATTATGATTTTTTGTACCCAGCAAGGCCACTCCACCCCAAACCCCCCACCCCCCCATTCGAAAAACTCTGTTAAAAGTAACTTTTTAAAGGTAAATATGTCTTTTATATTGACTCACAGTCCTTATCTAAAATCATTCCTCACCTTAAAATTATATATCAAGGATACCACCATATTCATACCCAGCAGGCCCCCACACAATGCTCCCCTCACCCCCGTGTTATTCTCAATTGCTGCCGCCGCTGTTGCATCCCCCACCAAGCTAGCAACCCTCATCCTAAAATAATTAGATTATAATTTTTTGTATCCAGCAGGGCCACCCCAACCCCCCCCCCCCATTCAAAAAACTCTGTTAAAAGTAACTTTTTAAAGGTAAATATGTCTTTTATACTGACTCACAGTCCTTATCCAAAATCATTCCCCACTTTAAAATTATATATCAAGGATGCCACCATGTTGGTACCCAGCAGGCTCCCACACAATGCTCCCCCCTCACCTCACCCCCGTGTTATTCTCAATTGTTGCCACCGCTGTTGCATCCCCCACCAAGCTAGCAACCCTCATCCTAAAATAATTAGATTATAATTTTTTGTACCCAGTAGGGCTACCACACCCCAAATCCCCCACCCCTCAACCCCCAATCAAGAAACTCTGTTAAAATTAACTTTTTAAAGGTAAATATGTCTTTTATACCGACTCACAGTCCTTATCCAAAGTCATTCCCCACCTTCAAATTATATATCAAGGATGCCACCATGTTTGTACCCAGCAGGCCCCCACACAATGCTCCCCCCTCCCCCCACCCCCGTGTTATTCTCAATTGCTGCCGCTGCTGTTGCATCCCCCACCAAGCTAGCAACCCTCATCCTAAAATAATTAGATTATAATGTTTTGTACCCAACAGGGCCACCCCACCCCAAACCCCCAACCCCCCCACCACCCCCTACCCATTCAACAAACTCTGTTAAAATTAACTTTTTAAAGGTAAATATGTCTTTTATACTGACTCACAGTCCTTATCCAAAATCATTCCCCACCTTCAAATTATATATCAAGGATGCCACCATGTTCGTACCCAGCAGGCCCCCACACAATGCTCCCTCCTCCCCCTACCCCCGTGTTATTCTCAATTGCTGCCGCCGCTGTTGCATCCCTCACCAAGCTAGAAACCCTCATCCTAAAATAATTAGATTGTAATATTTTGTACCCAGCAGGGCCACCCCACCCAGCACCCCCCACCCATTCAAAAATCTCTGTGAAAATTAACTTTTTAAAGGTAAATATGTCTTTTATACTGACTCACAGTCCTTATCCAAAATCATTCCGCACCTTCAAATTATATATCAAGGATGCCACCATGTTCGTACCCAACAGGCCCCCACACAATGCTCCCCCCATCCCCGTGTTATTCTCAATTGCTGCCGCCGCTGTTGCATCCCTCACCAAGCTAACAACCCACATCCTAAAATAATTAGATTATAATTTTTTGTACCCAGCAGGGCCACCCCACCCACCACCCCTCACCCATTCAAAAATCTTTGTTAAAATTAAATTTTTAAAGGTCAATATGTCTTTTAGAGTGTCTCACAGTCCTTATCCAAAATCATTCCCCACCTTAAAATTATATATCAAGGATGCCACCATGTTCGTACCCAGTAGGCCCCTACACAATGCTCCCCCCCACCCCCCACGCCCGTGTTATTCTCAATTGCTGCCGCTGCTGTTGCATCCCCCACCAAGCTAGCAACCCTCATCCTAAAATAATTAGATTATAATTTTTTGTACCCAGTAGGGCCACCACCCCCGGCCCCCTCCACCACCCCCAATCCCCCACCATGTTCGTACCTAGCAGGCCCCCACACAATGCTCCCCCCCACCCCGTGTTATTCTCAATTGTTGCCGCCGCTGTTACATCCCCCACCAAGCTAGCAACCTTCATCCTAAAATAATTAGATTATAATTTTTTGTACCCAGTAGGGCTACCCCACCCCTCAACCCCCAATCAAGAAACTTTGTTAAAATTAACTTTTTAAAGGTAAATATGTCTTTTATACTGACTCACAGTCCTTATCCAAAATCATTCCCCACCTTAAAATTATATATCAAGGATGCCACCATGTTCGTACCCAGCAGGCCCCCACACAATGCTCCCCCAACCCCCGTGTTATTCTCAATTGATGCCGTCGCTGTTGCATCCCCCACCAAGCTAGCAACCTTCATCCTAAAATAATTAGATTATAATATTTTGTACCCAACAGGGCCACCCCACCCCAAACCCCCAACCCCCCCACCACCCCTACCCATTCAACAAACTCTGTTAAAATTAACTTTTTAAAGGTAAATATGTCTTTTATACTGACTCACAGTCCTTATCCAAAATCATTCCCACTTTAAAATTATATATCAAGGATGCCACCATGTTCGTACCCAGCAGGCCCCCACACAATGCTCCCCCCTCCCCCTACCCCCGTGTTATTCTCAATTGCTGCTGCAGCTGTTGCATCCCCCACCAAGCTAGCAACCCTCATCCTAAAATAATTATATTATAATTTTTTGTACCTAGCAGGGCCACCCCACCCCAAACCCCCCACCCCCCTGCAGTGTTATTCTCAATTGCTGTCGCCGCTGTTGCATCCCCCCACCAAGTTAGCAACCCTCATCCTAAAATAATTAGATTATAATTTTTTTAAAGATAGTTTATTTTAGTAAATTTATTTATTTGATTATTAAATTAAAAAATAATTTTAGGGGAGGGGAAAGAAGAGGAAAATGAAAATTAAAATTTTTTGGGACAGAAATATAGTGAGGTGGGGTGAGGGAATGAAAATTTAAATTTAATATATATATTTTAATGTAAAACTTATAAAATTGATAACTAAATTTATTTATTTCATTGTTAAATCAAAAAATAATTTTAGGAGGTGAGATGAGTGGAATGAAAATTTAAATTTAATATACATATATCTATTTTTAATGTGAAACTTAATATTAATTTACATTAATAACTAAATTTATTTATTTGATTACTAAATTTAAAAATAATTTTAGAGGGAGGGGATAAGAAGAGGGAAAATGAAAATGAAAATTTGAAAGAGAAAAATGGTAAGATGAGGTGGGAGAATAAAAATTTAAACTGAGGATAAAATAGTAAAAGAATTGAAAATATACTCACTTAACAAAAATTTTGGAACGATAAAGATTAATGAAAATAATTCAAAAACAAAAACTAAGAACAGCATGAATAATTTATAAAAACTTTAGAGACTAAAATGACAATTTCACTTGTATTAATAAGTAGCGGCGGAGGACGCACGTTGCCTGTCCAACGTTGAACGAAATATATGCTTTAGAATTATCAACTGCTCATGGATGACATTGCCTTCGAAAAAGAAGCACAACGCTTCCCCATTTTCTTAATATTTATCATGCAACCGATTGAGCTTCCATGACTATTCAACTTTGACATTGATGACTTTCAAAAAAAAACAATTCTACAGCCACTTAAACTAATTTCTCAAATCCTAAAAAATATTGTTTATTATTCCTGTGGGTTATGGCGCATAAGTGTCCGTTCTAATTAAAAGAGTTTTTTTAATATTAAAAATATTTTTTAAAATTTTTGATGATATTTAATTATAATTAGATAAAAATTTTAAGAGATTTAAAAATTTATTTTGTCTCTATTTGTAAAAATTTAAATTTTAAACTTTTAAAAATAAATTTTTTTAATATTTATATAATGTTACATATACTTTAATAATATTTTTTTATTTTTATATTGTACCTCTAATAAAAATAAATTTTATTCAACTAATATATTTTAATATTTTTTTTAAAAGTTAATATACTTTTAATTCTCCATATCTCTACAACTATTATATTTTTACCAAACTTTACCAAAATCTATTGTTAATTATTTTATTTTTTAAATAAAAAGAAGTATTATTTTATTTTAAATTTTTGTACAAAATTCAATAATTTATATTAATTCATTAATTACTATACATTAATTTTACTTAATTAGATTTTTTAATAAATTGGATTTGAGAAAATACATGACAAATTTAAACTTGTATATAAAAAATATTAAATTATTTAGAATTTGAATATAAATTTTATCAAGTGTTCTTTTTAATAATTTAATAACAGATAAGTATTTTTAAAAATGTATAACTAAATGATTTAATACTTTAAAAGAACTTTTTTAATTGACAACTAAACGACTAATGACTTTCTCTTAAAAGTTCTACTTTAAAAAGCTTTACTTGCAAAAGCTCTGTTTAAAAAGCTCCACTAAACGAGCCCTAATACTGATAACGGCTTAAGAAAAATTAACGTTTTCTTTTATCATTCCATCACGGTCACAATTCCAACTAAAAACTGACGAGACTAATGATAGTAAATGATCTTAAAATTTGAAAACTTGCTAAAACTTATCTTGGCTATGAAGGATTAATAAATTTTAAAGTTGATTTAGGACAGAGTTAGTATATAAAGTTAAAATTCATAATAAATTTGGACTTAAAATTCACATAATGCATTAGAATCTCTACAAATATTTATATATATTTTATGAAAAAAATCAAATAATATTAGTTTGTTGTAGCCAAAATAAAACAAATTAATATAACAAATTTTTTATTTCTTTTTGAATTTATCAATTGTTGTCAATTCACTTGTCATACAAAATTTGTCAATTCTCTTTTTGTCATCTCTATTTTTTTTTCTCACAAAACTATTAATTTATACTTATTAATATATTTATTTAATTATCAAATGAGATGTTTTGATCTATCTTAAATCTTCATTTCATTGATATTACATTATTTGAATAAATAATATAAATATTTTAAGAGAGATGGATTATTTTTTTTAAATTTATTTATCTATTTTCTTCACATTATGGATTAGTAGCCATCTTTTTTAATTATTTTAAATTTTAATATGTTATTGGCTTAGTTACTTAGCAAATTGGCTTATCATTAACTATAATATACTAATATAAATTTATTTATAAGAAGTGTTCTTAAATATTGAATCAAGGCTAAGAAAAAAAACTTTTGTTTGATTAGGTTACTTTTTAATTATATTGTTTAGTTTGGATTAATTATTTATGAATTACTTTTATTAGTTTTAACTTGAAAATGAATTTATCTTTGATGTGAATATTTTTATTAAATTTAAATTTGTGATATGATTTGATTGTTATATTTTTGAATTTTTTAAAAATTAATATTATGATTTTATATTTGTTATTATATTAATTTACAATTCGCTTAATATCCACAAGTTTGATAAAAAGAGCATATCCATTAGAGTGAGATTAATAAAGAGTACATATCCGTTAGAGCAGGTTTGATAATGAAATTTCAAACTTAAAATGGGTTTAAAAAAAATTGGATGTTTCAATTTTAAAGCGAATGCGAAATTTAAGAGTATTTGTTCCAAATTCGGTCCAGTACCATCTCTAAATAGAACTGATCAATTTTGCATTAACAAATTTGATCGATTTTACACCAACAAAACCGATCGCTTAACCGAAATGTAATTTTCAATTTGGTTCGGTGGATTTTTTGCATTCTCCTTAACAGTACCCAAGCCTAATCATACTAAATTATTGCTCAACAAGCTTGATAGAATCGCCTGAAAAATGCCCACTCGTAGGATCTGGAGAAAAAATAGCTAACCTTACCTTATCATCCGAAGGAATAGAAGTAAGAATAACATTATCTTCATCTAAAACTAAGGAAGAAATGACATTGCGAACTCATTGACTTAGGCAAACATCCCAGGAAGAAGCAGCATAAAGACGCTGAAAATAGTCAATCACATGAGAGGATATATCATTTGATAATTCCAAACACTGTTAATAAGCAGCCAATTGATACGCGTCTTAGTGGCTCGAGATTTAGCATAAGAATTTAAAAAAATTGGAGCACTTGTCTCCTTCCTTAAGCCACCAAACTCTTGGTCAATCTCACTAGTAAATAGATTGAAGCCTAGACGCCTAAAGGACTTCCTGTTTTACAACCATTTCAGTTGCCAGCAACTCATCAGAAACCCCATTATAAGCAAGAACAACTTGAATTGTAGCAAGCATATCCCCGGCCTTACTCAATCGATTATCAACATTACTAAACGGATTACAACCCCAGCTCCTAACATGATTTTTAAGCACTTTAACTTTTTATTGACAATTGAAGTTTCTGGTTTCTAGGAACAAGATCGTCCTCCTGCAAAAAAAAACACTCTGAGGCTCTAGTTATTAATTTGCAAAAGGCAATCGTGTTGTGTGTGGGAATGTTTATTAAGCAAGAGGGCTTTGTGTTTAGGGAGTTTTTAGAGATTTAATTGATGCTATACTAAATAAGTGCAAGTGCGTTATTGTATCAAGTAATATAGGATTTTAAGTTCAAGTATCGATCCCACAGGGACTATGCAATCTAATTCTATAAATTAAGTATTAAAATTGTACCTACTTGACTTTTATTCAAAAAATTATAATTTAAAATTTAATTAAATAATTTAACTCTATCAATTAAACTAAACAAAAGTAAAGGGCAGAATTCACAAATAAAGATAATCTAGGGTTTTGACTTATCCCCTCGTATTTCATTGAATTTATTAACCTCTTTGTTAATCAATTAATATCAATTGTTGGTTTAGACACTTATCTCATCACAAACCTCTGTCGATGATCAAGTGACTATATTAAACATTTTAACAATCACCTATATATCTAGGGTAATCAAATCAGAATGTAATTTATTAAGATCAAGTCTAAATTATGCCATACATGCCACTTAGGTATATATCTATCTTAGATAGAACTTATAGTTGTTATCCTATAATCATGCATCAAACTATCATAGGTTAAACATATAAATCCCTTCGTCGAGTTCATCATGGTTCCTTAATGATTCAAAATATTGATAAGGTATAATGAAAACATTAAACACAAGATAAAATATATCAAGTTCATAAACTAAAAATTAACATAACCCAAATCTATAATAGGTTCACATAGTCTAACCTTAAATGAACAATTTAGCCTATCACAAAATTAAAAGTATCTCACCAATTCATAAAGATCAACAAGAACATAATGATTAAGAAAGAGTAGAAAAACTAATCAAAGTAACTCATTGATATACTTCTTGCTCAATCTTGACTTGAAGCTTGTATCTTGATCTTGGTTCTTTAATCTTTGGCTTTGATATTTAATTTTGTGTTGTGAATTCTTTTTCTAAGCTTTTGCCTCTCCTCCCTTTAATTAAGGTTTTTGACATTCTATTTTATAAGTTTATGTCTTTAAATTAGGGTTAACATCAAATACAAGTCAAAGTATAATTACTATTCATGAGTTATTGTAGCAAAATATTGTTTACGCGTACTATTCTCACGGCACTGTTTGTATGCTGTGGCGCTGAATCCTGGGCGCTGCCATGTTGAGATACTATTTTAGGCGCCGCGGCACTGGGTACTGTAATATATCACTACAGTGAATCACCGTAACTAGTTACCGTAGCAATTTGATGTTTTCAGCATATTTTCATTAGAGTTTTGACCCCATTTACTCCATTGACTCTAAACTTACAAAAATAATAATAAAATACATTAAAAATCAAATAATCTTAATTTCTACGAACAAATATTAAGTTTGGAAGATGAAAATATTAGACTTAATGAACCCTTATCAAGATCAAATGAAGATCTCAAGAGAGC
This sequence comes from Ailanthus altissimus, assembly GCA_946807835.1. Taxonomy (NCBI): domain Eukaryota; kingdom Viridiplantae; phylum Streptophyta; class Magnoliopsida; order Sapindales; family Simaroubaceae; genus Ailanthus; species Ailanthus altissimus. The sequence goes on along the minus strand of OX327712.1, from coordinate 12,569,250 downwards.
TTTGGGGTTTTTCGCTAATGAAAACTTTTTCTCAATCTAAGTGTATCTCAGTTTGTTTCCTAACTAGTTTCTAAATTTTTTTCTCAATGAATAAAGAACATATAATGCATTCTTTATATAGTGCAACCTAATACAGTTTAATTCATATTTAAATACTCCATAAGATGAAGTTTAATCATAATGTGATAAAGTTATTAGATACTGTGAAAGGCTTATCACATTGTGATAGAAATTTAACCCGTTAACAACTGTGGAATTATAGACCACATAGTATTCTAGCCATTTTTACCAATTCGGCCTTTTATCTCTTTTTGGGCTAGGGCTAGGGCTAGGTGAGCTGGTTAGGCTATTCTAATAACAGGGCCAACAGATGCCCCTCATAAGTGAAGAAGTGAAATCATTCTAGATGAACTCCTTCGTTTCTCAACCAGCGAGCATCTTATGTGTATACATAAAACATAGCAGTCAAAGTGCAGTATCCAATAATCAAAGTTAAGTTTAAGGGATACTTCCTGAACATTTCTAGTATCAATCTTGTTATCGAATGTATTCGTGGAAGTTCCTTGTTGGGTACCCCGGGTTCTATAAAATAACTTCTTGAATTCTGAAATTTCCTACAATAAGTTGACATGAAACAGAAATTTTTACAAGTGTCGCTTCCCAAAAAGTGTTAGTTTGAAGGTAACAATAAATTAAAAGGTAAATGATACTTACTATTTTTCTTTGGGATTCGATTCTAAATCATACTTCTGAGGGGTGTTGTTCTTGTCCTTAGAAGTAATTCTAAGTGTTTTTTCATACAAAAAAAACATTATACTTCTTGTCATGGAAGTATTTTTACAATATCATACTTCCTGTGAAGGAAAGCTTTTACTTCCGTTTTAGAAGACGTTGATTTAGTTCTTTCGAGAAAGGTGGTCTATAGTATATGACCTTTTCGAATAGCTTGTAGGTGCTTTCATAGATGTCGTAGGGCACATGACCCTTATAGGAAAACTTTTAGCACTTTCGATAGGAGGTGGCATTTGTTAGGTAAACGACCCTTCCAAGGAAGTGTTTTTTTTTTCAATTTCTCAAAATTGAAAAATACGAGTGAGATTAAGTAAACATGTAATACATTGTCTTTTTTTTAAGGATTAACTCTTGTAGGTTCTGCTAATAGTGAGGATCCTGTTAGGATATTTGATCCAAATGGTCGCCCCCCTCCCAGAGTGAAACTAGAGAGAGGAACTGATAGTATGGCTTGGTGTCGGCTCAATTTGATAAGAAAGTCGTCTAAGGAGGACACAAAGGCAATTGGTGGGCCCACGACCTTTCTAAGGATTTGTGTTTCCAAAGGTGGCCAGTAGGCACATGACCCTTGGAAGGAAATTTGAGCTTCTAAGGGTGACCTGTGGGTGCTCGATTTTTGGAAGAAAATTCATGGTGTTTCCCTAGTAAGGACACGAAGTCCTTCTTGAGAATTCTTAATTCTGACATTCCTCGTGAAAGTGTGAAGACCTTCATATGAGTATTTACTATAGTTCTTCCCTATGTAGGTACAGAATCTTTTCTGGAAAAACTTTCGATAAGTATGCTTCTTTGTGATGGCACACAACCATTCCAAGGGAGATTCTGATAATAATGCTTCCTTGTAGAGGAACAGAGTTCTACCTGGAAAGCTTTTTGATCGTGGCCCTTTCTATCATAGATATAAAGTCTTTTTACGAAAAATTTCTAATAATGATGCTTCATTGGTAAAAAACTTATCCAAGTAAAGTCTTTGCGGGTGCTTTCTTTATAAAGGTCCAAAGCTTTTCAAGAGAAGCATATTGGTAATAGAACTTTCTTATGAGGATACAGAGTCCTTGGGAATTCATTTTCTGTAACAAAACTACCTTGTGAAGGCACTAAGTGCTTCCTAGGAAGTATTTTTAGTAACGAAGCTCTTTTATGAGGATAAGAAGTCCTCACTGGGAATCCTTTTGTCAATAAGACTTTCTCACGAAGGCATGAAGCGCTTCTCAGGAAGTGTTTCAGTAATGGGACTTCCTTGTGAAGAAGTATTTCTTGGGAATTCTTTAAAAATGGAACTACCATGTGAGGACACGAAGTCCTTCCTATGAAGCTTTTTAGAAATGAGGAAATGAGGACATGAAGTCTTTCCTCAAAAGTCTTTTTGCTAAGGATACTTCCCTTGTAGAGGTACAAAGCTCTTTCTATGAAGTCTCTCGATAAGAATGTTTCCCTCGTAAAGGCACAAAGCTTTCTCTATGAAGGCTGTCGATAAGGGTGTTTTCCTTGTGGAGGCACGAAGCTCTCTCCGAGAAGTCTCTCGGTAAGAATGCTTCCCCTATAGAGGCATGAAGCTTTCTCTAAGAAATCTTTTGGTAATGATGCTTCTCTTGTAGAGGCATGAAGCTCTTTTTGGATCTATGTTGATCGTGTCTTTATAGCTCCAGGCAAAGATATCCTTATTTTTTATTAAGAGCTTTACTAACTGTTGTCATTCCTTATCAGATAGAAAAGTTCCGTGGAGAAACTTTTGATTGGGGGCTAAGGGGTTAAATATCACTTATTTTGTCTTCTCTATGCTTGGAGGTATATATTTGTTTTTCATGAGGAATTCTCTTCGGCTGTTGATCATCTGATTGCCATTTTGAATTAGTTCTTTCCTCAAAAGAAAGGATACTAGATTATGCTTGTTCTTCCTTATTGGTTATAGCCTTGAGGGAGTTTACATAGCATTGCTTAGCCTACAACCAATGGATTTAAATATATTGCACTATGGTGCTGTAAGCAGTGGGTGCCTGCATTACTAGAAAGTCCACTTCCAATCTCTTTTTAGTTATTGTTACTAGCAGTATTATAACCCCTTTCACTCGAACTTTAGCACCTCTAAAGGCTATCAGTTTGGTGTTGTACTACCTCAAATATCTGGTACTCAGCCTAAGTTCTTGAAAAGCTTCCCAGTATAGAATATTTGCACTGCTTCCTACGAGGATTCTCTTTACTAGCATCCTGTTGATGTTCAGGCTAACTATTATTGGGTCTATGTGGGGTACGAACAGTTCTATCAGATGCTCTCGTGAGAACCTAATCTCCCAAGGTTCCTGGTTATTGATTTGTGTGGAAGAGATTTCGATGACTTCACACTGTTTGATCTTCGAGGCTTTCTTGAATAAGGACCTTTATTCTTCTCCAACCTTTGCTCTTTCTGGCAGTCTCCAATGCATGACTTATATATGAAACTGATCAATCAGGGTTCTGAAGATTACTGCTTCTATTAGTTTTTCTTACTGTCGATCCTCGAGTTCGGGAATGGATGCTTCATTTATCTGTTCATCCACTAACTGTACAATTCTGCGAAGGCTGCTCTTGCTTATTATGGAACCTTGGATGGCGTTAAGGACCGGGATGTCCCTATTCTCTACCTGTTTTTACTTTACAATAACCTCTGTTGGTTCTAGTGCTACTTTTGCATTTGCTCTATACTCATACACTTGGCCTTCACTCATAAGCGACTAGATTTAAAACCTTTGTGCTCTTCAATTTTGGATGGTATGGCTGACTTTATTATGAAATAGGCAATGCTTGGTTTGGTCTCTTTTCTCTACAAGGATGGTTACTGGTGCTGGAGTCCAAAAGATCCCCGTATCCTTCAAGTTTGCCCATATCTTTTCTACATAGGTATTTATAGGAATCAAAGACTCCAGTGGCCATCTAGGCCTTTTGTCAGATCCTCTACTTCCTTGGAAACCTTCAGAACGTTTCCCCTATTATGACTTTGAGTCTTGTCTCTACTTCAAAGGTACATTCTCAAAGTTTCTGCAAAGTAATCACCAAAGCCTTCTTTGATGCTATCTCAATCTCTTTCTCATAAATTCATTGCATGAACTTTTGGTTGATTAACTCGAAAGAAGTAAAATTCTTCCGAATTAGGTACTTATGGTAGGGAGTGAAGGGCCTTACTGCCTTTTTGTAAGCTTGTACTACTATCTCTAAATCATAGCTTCCTATCTCGATCAATTCTCTGTTGAAGTGCTATAAGAAGCCTTTGATCGACTCAATATAACCCTATCTCATATAAGATGTGCCAGCACTTAACCAATGTATGCACCATTTAAGCATTCTCACATTCCCAATTGTCTCTGAACATTTATATTTTTTTTTTCCTTATTACAATGATGAAACCTTATAGCCAAGCATAATTAGCATTTTGTGAATAGAGAAAGCAAGCAGACAATAGTATATATAGCTATATACAAAATTGAAATTGTGTTTTTATTTTTAGTTAGTTTAGAAGAATTAGTTTGGCATGAATTTATCATCATATGCTTAAAGTTATAATTGATAGACATATTTATAATTTTTTTACCAATTACATAGGAAGATTTTGTTGATTTGTTTCCCCTTACACACATTTTTCATCAATATCATTTTAACCAAACTACCATAACACACATATGCACACACACACATATAACAATATCAATACAATGATGAACATATTCTTCATGGCTGTTAAAGTGCACTATATGTTCCTTGATACTACATTATGATCACAACAATCAATTGGAGTCTTCTTTAATCTATCATTATTTGAACCAAAAGATAGACTGCTTGTGAGTTAAAGGTTTGCTTTAGTATGTTCCACTCCTGTTTGCTAGGTTTCTAAAACTTGCAAAACCTACATCCTAAATTTTAGTTATAGAAGAAGTAAAGTTTGTATGGATTCAAATTGGATTCTAAAATTCCAACTCCAGCTTTCTCACCTCAACAACAAATGTAGTTGGTGAACTTGATTACACCCTAATTCATTTATGGATTGTCAAGTTGCTTGATCATCTTTGTGTCAATCTCTTACTTAGATGGATACCATAGTGCATAATAACCATAACTCATTTCTTGCCTACAAAAGAGTAGAACTTGCTAGAATTTATCCTATCTTTGAAATGGCTACTTCTGCATTTGCTCAACATCTACAATTCCTATTTTTAACTTAATCAACTCCTTATTTATATGCATGGAAGCTCTTGAATTTAATGCCATGGAAGGTTAGTTAATTTAAATTGCTTTGTTGATTTTGTGCTGCTGTAATGCATGTGATTTTAATTGCTAATCTAGAGAATTTATTTAATGATGATTGAGTTCTTAGCACCTTCAAAAAAAGTTGTTTTATATAAAAACCTTGTGACTTTAAGGGGGGACATGATTAAGTGTAAGTGGATATGATCGTTAGAGAAAATGTTGCCCGGTCTAGCTCAATTAATTTTTTTTTGTCTTATTAATGTTCTTATATGTCATTTTTATGGTCTTTACATTTATCTTATTCATTGAATTAATGGTATTTTTGTAATTTTATTTGCCTTCAATTTTTCTCACTCAATGAATTGAGGGTATTTAAATAATTTTATGCCTATTAAATTTGTATAGTTCAATTATTTGAGAGTTTTTTGATATAAATATTTGTCTCACTTAATTAAATCAGAGTATTTTTATAATTTTACACTGCTCAACAAAATGAGTTTGCGCCAACATTTGGTCAAATCAGATAGCAGGGGTATTATAATAAAAACACTAAAAAATTCAATTTTAAGGGAACCGACAAGAACCTTTTTTGTCAATAAATTTTTTACAGGAACTAATAAGGTAAAATGACAATCAAAGAGGAACTAAGCAGTGATTTTCCCTTATATTATTACATAATTTCAAATCTGAACATACTAAATAGTGACTCATTATTTAAGATTTAAATAATTAAATAAAAACTGTAATTTATAAAACGTTTATCAGTTACATGGCTTTGGCATTTGCAATAGTATATAAGTAATTACGTGTGATTTGGGTTCTGACCAATTACATAAATGGTTAAAGACGTTGGAGGGAGGCAACTTAATTAAAACTTACTTAAATTGAACCCGTCTTCACATTGTGCATTCGTTAGCTTTAATTAGTGCTTTAATTAGTATTTTAGTTGGTATAATTTGATTAAAAAATATAGTAAAAATACATTAAATATTAAAAATATAAATCACATAAATAACATAAATTTTTTTGATATGGTTTACTATAATTTAGGTTATATTTATAAATAAAAGAATAATTCACTATAAGTTTATAATAAAAAATACAATAATACTTTAAGAATCTTTTATATGACTCATCAAATAATTTTTCTTTCTTATAATTTTTTCATTAATCCTTTAACTTCTTTATATAGTAAGTGATATCTAATTCTTTATTAAATTTATATTCTTAATCATTGTATAATTTAAAATTTACATTTAATAAGGTAAATTCTACAAAAAAAATTACTAATTTAAAAATATCCTAATCCCATTCACATAGGATAATTTAAATATTTTTTATATAAGTCTGGTTTAATTTAATATTGCCTCCCTTAAACTAAAATTTTATATCTCTTTAATATAACCCTCCATAAATCACCTTTTTTTTTTCATCTTGTGAATATATAAAGCTAACAAATTTTTGTTTTAATTATTTTTAAATATTATTCATATAAACCCACGCACTTCCATAATTAAAGTTCATTTAATTTTTTAATTGTCTCAAATAAAAATAATAATATTTATATTAGTGAAATATTATCGTAAACTAATATGTACATGCATCTTAACCACAGTCACTGAAAGATCTATTTAGTTTTTTCAATTTTTCAATAAAAATTATAATATTTTGGTTAGGGCTAGATCTAGATATTACTCTTTTTTTTTTATTATTTAGCTTATAAAATAAAATTTATAAATTTTATTATATTAAATTATAGAATTTTATTAAAATTAAAACATACATCTACTTTTTTATTTTAAATTTATTTTAAGATTATAAAAATAATATTTGTATAAAAAATTTTAAGATTTTCTGAATGAGGACCATTTAAGTCTTCCGTCATTACGTATGCTCCTTATTACCTCAATTAAGATAAATCGCCGAGAGTAATTGTTTATGCCGAGAACAGTGAGCAAGTCTTTAAAATACTCGTTTGTTTGATATTGATTCTTTCCAATATTAATGGCCTGGGGCCTTAAATAGGAGAATAGAATTGAACCTTGGGTCTACACTTGTGGGAAGGCACACCAACCTTTCACCCACTGACATGGTTGGCAGTCATATATACCTTAACCCGACGAAACTAGGTCTTTAATTTTCAAAAACGTACAATCAGGTCCCTTAGACTTTTTTTTTTCTTTTCTTTTTCATTTTCATTCTCAATTTTATCATTCTATGAGTCTTAGAATAATACACTTCCACTTATCCAAGCCCTCGTTTTCTAAATTAATTTTAAATATTATTCATATAAACCCATGCACTTCCATAATTAAAGTATTTAATTTTTATAGTTGTCTAAATAAATTGATAAGTACATGCATCTTCACCACAGTCGCACATTATTTAGTTTTTCATGTTTTAATAAAAATTATAATATTTTAGTTAGGGTTGTATTTTTTTTTTTTTTTTTTTTGAAAAGGGGGATTACAACATATATTCTTTTTTCTGCACCACTTGAGAGGAGGGGGGATTCGAACCCAGGTGAGAATGTGAGACTTAGAGGTGCTCAGCCAACTAGGCTGAGCCCTTATTGTATTTAGATAGTACTTTTTTTTTTACGTAGAAAAGGGTGGATTCAAAATTTTAAGATAGTGTTAAAAGTTTAAGAGAGTATTTGTCAAGTGATTAATAATAAATTATTTGAAAATTTTTCTTAGATTCTTTAATGGATCTCAAACCGGTACCAATGACAGCAAATGTTTGTGTATTTTTAAAATTTCGAAGGATATCTCGCATTTCAGAAGTGCTTGGACTTCAAATTGAAAATAAATTTTTTGGACTAAAATGTATTTACACTAAACATTAGGGGGATAACGCAATTACCACAAGAGAGGCTTGATAAGCTTAGGGGAAGCCCAGTCAACGGCTGGCTTTCGCGGGCGTTTGGTATATTGAGGTCTGAGGAGATTAATCCTCAAAAAATAGTTAACCATCTTTTTTTTTCTTATAGACTAAAATAGTTAATCATCTATTGTTCTCGAAGCATGCACGACGCCTATTAAATTTTAAAAGAAATTTTCGAACTCGTACACAATGATGCACACTCAACCATAAAATCTGACACCAAAACAACATACTTAAACTTTTTTTTTTTCTTAAGAAAATGATCTCAAAGTGACTTCGTTTTTTTTTTTTTTTGATAGATTTTAATATCATCAATCATTATAAATAGAGATACGAAAAAATATCGAATCAAACTAATTAATTTAATTTAATATTAAAATATAAAAATTAATTGATCAATTTTTTTATTTTAATTTCTCAATAAATTTGATCCAGTTTAATTTTTTTATTTTAATTTTAAAAATATCGAATCGAACTGAAATATATAAATAAAATTTCATACAAATTTTATATATAATTTAATTATTGGACTTTAAGTTTAATAGTTTTTTAACTGTTGAAGCGAAAGTAAATAACTTAAGCAATATAGTGCAAAAACAAAGCAATTAAAAATAGTCTAAAGAGAGAAAAGTAGGAGAAAGCACATACACAAATTTTATGTGGTTTGGTAATTTGCCTACGTCCACAATAGATCAAGATCATATTCTTATATTATTGAATCATAAAACACTTACAAAATATGTATTTTACAAGAAATAACACTAAGTCTCACAAAGTACACAAATCTCTCTTGTAAACCAGGATTTTTTCTTACTAAAAATTATAAAAATCACTTTATTACAAAAGATTATTTACAAGTTATAAAAGAGCATTTATATAAGTTTAGGATGACATAGTTTAACCCTAAAGCGAGTGAAAATTAGATTAGAGAGTCCTAATAAACTTATAAGACAAGTTTAAAATGGGAAAACATATTTTCCGCACTAGCGCCTACCACCAGCATCACAACGTCCTAGTGCTGCGACTCTAGGCTTTTGGGGTTTAGAGCATTGCAATGCCCAGACCTAGGCAACCTTCATTTGCTGTTTTAGCTCTTTTTTTGTCCATCTTTACTCCTCGCGTACCCAACACTCTTAATTTCTCTCCAAATCACATTACAATAATTTTTAATCAACTTTCTCACAAATTTTCTCATTGATTCAAAATCATCCATAAGGTATGTAAGATATCTCATCTCCGCATCTTTGGTCACCCTTATATAGTAGTGACTCTAGTTAAGTTCTTGCATAGGACGAACTTAACCAATGGTAGTGACTTAGTCAATATATCAGCATGATTTTAAGATAGCGCTATCTTTGTTAGACTAATCTTACTACTTTGAACAATCGCTTGAATATAATAGAGCCTTACATCAATATGTTTAGATCTCTCGTGAAACATTTGATGCTTGCTTAAGTGTATGACACTCTGGCTATCACAATGCACACTAGTGTTTACATTTTTAATAACTATTACTTTTGAGCCATATGCCTTTCAACCGCAAAGTCTCCTTAATAGCTTCTTCGACAACTATGTACCTCTGCTTCTGTAGTAGATAGTGCAACCACATGTTATAAAATTGATCTCTAACACATACTACACCCAAACACTGTAAATATGTAACCTGTCAATGATCTTCTCTTGTCTAGATCATCTGTACAATCAGAGTCTATATATCTTCTTACCATTTAAACTTTATTCTAAACTCTTTTATACATCAATCCATGATTTGATGTCCCTTTGAGATATCTCAATATCTATTTCACTGCAAGTTAGTGATCCTTATCGAGATTTGTTATGTATCTACTTACCACACTCACAGCCTGTACTATGTCTGGTCTTGTGCAAACCATTATATAAATGATGCTCCCCATAAGTCTTGCATATAGTACTTTACTCATGTGCAGTTTTTTCTCTTCAGATGTCGGCAATTGTACTATTGAAAGTTTGAAATGTATAGCTAAAGGAGAAAAGATAGCCTTTTTATTGGATATACCAAAATTTTCTAGGATCTTAAGTATATACCGCTGTTAGGACAAGAAGATAACATTTATTCTTTCCCTCACAATATCCATACCTAATATCCTCTTTGCTGCTCCCAAATCCTTCATCTCAAACTCACTACTTAATTGCTTCTCGAGTTTCTGTATTTCTTCTATATTTTTGTATGCTATCAATATGTCATCTACGTATATAAGTAAATACATCATCCCACTGCTCAAACTCTTAAAGTACATGCATCTATCATATTACTCCTATTAAAACCTCAAGTCATCATAAACTCATCAAATCTCCTATACCACTGTAGAAGTGACTACTTTAACCAGTATAATGACTTTTTTAATAAACAAGTATGCTATTTTTTTTTTTGGGCTCTACAAACCCTTGCGGCTGTGCTATTTAAATCATCTCTTCAAGTTCTCAATGCAGAAAATTTGTCTTTACATTCATCTACTCCAGAGATAAATCTAGGTTTGTACATATGACTAACAAAATTCTAATGGATTTATGCTTGGCAACTATAGAGAAAATTTCATGAAAGTTATCCCCTTCTCTCTAAGTAAAACCTTGTGCAACTAACCTAATCTTAAATCTTGTAGGCTCTACTCCTAGTATCCACTCCTTAACCTTATACACCCACTTATACCTTACTATTTTTTTTAAGACTCCTCTAACTCCCACGTATTATTCTTCCTAAGAGAACTAATCTATTTTTTCATGGCCTACTACCATTTATCTTTGTTTTCACTCTTTATAGCCTCATTATATATTCTATGCTCATCAAATTCAAGAGTGTAAGCAGAATTAAAGATGTATGAAACCATATATGCTTATGCATACCTGATTGGCAGGTTAATTATTCTCATTAGCCTGTATCTAGCTAACTGGTACTCTTCAAGTTCCATCTTAAGAGACTTAGTCTTACTTTGGGTGAACTTAGAAGAACTTGCCGATGTTCGTGGCTTATCTTCAAGGATCTTCTTGTTGAAATATTAATCCAGAGGCATATCAAATCTACACTCAAGTTCCATTTTAACTTTTATTGACTCTGGTGCTGAGTCTTCCTTGGGCATAAATTCTTCTTTCTCATATTCTTTGGAAGTTTTCAACATTGTTATCTTATCAAACGTCGCGTCAGAACTTATGATACTTCTTAGTAGTGTCAACTCTTTAAACCATACCATATATCATTTTACTCCTTTGAGATACCCTATGAATATCTCATTAATAACTCTATGTTCCAAGTTCCCCTTCTTCACATGACTAAAGGCTGGGCAACTAAATTTCTGAGGTATTCATACTTAGGAGGATTACCAGACTATTTCTCTTCTAGTGTCTTGAATTCTACTATTGATGAAAGACTTCTATTAATCAAATAAGTTGTAGTCATCACAGCTTCTCCTCAAAATGCCTTTGGCATCTTTGCATTGGTAAACATGAATTTAACCCTTTCAAGTAGGGTTCTATTCATTCTCCCAGCTATATCATTCCGTTGCAATGTTGATCTCACTGTTATACGCCTTGTAATCCTATGCTTGGCTTAAAACTTATCAAACTCTCTATTACAAAATTCAATGCCACTGTTAGTCCTTAGCTAATTCATCATTTTACTGATTTGATTCTTAATAAGAGTGTTCTAAGTCTTGAACGTATCAAATAATTGATCCTTACTATTCAACACATAGAACCACAACTTCCTTAAATAGTCATCAATCAAATTGAGAAAATATCTAACCCTACCAAAAGTAGCTGTTTAAGTTGGTTCTTAAATATCTGAGTGTATGTAGTTAAGAGTCCCATTGATTTTATGCTTGTCGATACTGAACCTCATTTTATGTGCTTTTTCGAGGACACAATGCTCATAAAACTCTAATGGCTGGAACTAATCCTCACTAAATGTCTTTTTATTAAATAACTCTTTCAGGTTTCTCTCAGCTAGGTATACTAGCCTAAGATGTCACAACTTAGTTTGCATATTCTCATCATCTATAGAAAATAATGCAGAGCCATTTACAACATCTCCTTTCAGCACATAAACACCTTTATGCTTTTGACATTTCATTACAAAATAGAACCCTTTAGTATTCTCAAAACTCCTCCGTTGATCTTGATGAAACACCTATTCTGGTCTAAATTTTTTAGTGATATCAAGTTCATCTTTAGGTCAGAAACATACCTAACTTCAGTCAACTCTCTTACTCGCTCATCATGTAATCTGACTTTAATACTACCTAATTCTATCACTTGACAAACTCTGTCATTACCTATTAACATATAAAACATATCAAATATTTTATCCTCACTCTTCAACACATAGAACTACAACTTCCTTAAATAGTCATTAATCAAATTGAAAGAATATCTAGCCCCGCCAAGAGTAGTTATTTGAGTTGGTTCTCAAAGATCTGAGTGTATATAGTCAAGATTCCCATTGATTTTATGCTTGTCAATACTAAACCTCATTTTATGTGCTTTTTCGAGGACACAATGCTCATAAAACTCTAATGGCTGGAACTAATCCTCACCAAATGTCTTTTTACTAAATAACTCTTTCAGGTTTTTCTCAGCTAGGTGTACTAGTCTAAGATGCCACAACTTAGTTTGCATATTCTCATCATCTACAGAAAATAATGCAGAGCCATTTACAACATCTCATTTCAGCACATAAATACATTTAATGCTTTTCACCTCTCATTACAAAATAAAACCCTTTAGTATTCTCAAAATTTCTCCATCAATCTTGATGAAACACCCATTCTGGTCTAAATTTCTTAGTGAGATCAAGTTCATCTTTAGGTCAGGAACATGCCTAACTTCAGTCAACTCTCTCACTCGCTTATCACGCAATTTGAGTTTAATACTACCTATTTTTATCACTTAACAAACTCTTTCATTACCTATTAACACCTTACCACCACTAATGGCCTAAAAAGTTATAAACCAAGACTTGTGCGAGCACATGTGAAAATTAAAACTAAAATCAAGAACCCATTATTCAGTACTCTTACCATCAATAGTGATTAAAGTCTATGCGCTGTTGTAGCTATCGTCACAGAAAAGCACAACATCCGCTTTCTTCTTATCTTATGCATTTTTCTCTAGACAGTCATTTATGAAGTGCCCATTTTTCTTACACTAACAACACTTTCTAGGAATCCTAGACTTTGATCTGGAGCCATTCTTTTTTTTTTATATCTATATGAGGACCATTCTCTTACAGATAACTCTACTGCATTTAAATTTTTTTACAGTAATAATAATTTTCTTTCTTAATAACTTTGAGTTTAATAATGATTTCACATCACTCATCGTTAAACTCTCTCTGTTGTAGAGTAACGTATCAATAAAACTCTCGTAACTTCTGCAAATCGAACTTAGCAAAATAACCGCCTTATCTTCATACTCTATCTTAATGTTGATAAACTAATGATCTGTAATGATCTTGTTGAAGGCATCAATATGGTCTTTCATTATTGTTCCCTCTGACATGGACAACTGATACAAATTCTTCTTTATATACAATCTGTTGGCCAATAATTTTATCATATAAAAAGAGTTAAATTTTTTCTAAAGACCAATCACAGTCGTCTCCTCTTCTACTTTCCTTCAAACTTCATCGCTCAACAATAAAATGATTGTGCTATGTGTTCTTTCATGAATGTCCATTTTTTCTACTTCAACTTTGGATAATTATAGTGTCTTTTCTTCTTCACTAGATGAAGCTGCAGTCTCCTCTAATGCTGAGCCTAATTGTAGTAACCAGTATCCAGATCTGGTAAGAATAAGTATTTATATATTATTATTAGTAGTGTTTGTATAGGTTAAGGTCATTCTATTAGCATTAGGTTTAATTACAAGACTTTAGATTTATTTTAGGGACCAAATTGTAATACTTTGAAAGTTTTAGGGCTAAATTCGTAAATACCAAAAATTAGCCACTTAGTATAAAAATACACTTTTAAAACCCTAATTCTCTCATTTTAGTTGAGCTACCCATTTTGAGAGAGAGAAGAGAGAAATAGAGGAGAGAGAAAGAGAAGAAGAAGAAGAAATTGAAAATTTGGATCTTTAGAGGTATATCACAACTATTTCTCAATTTATTGTTGTTAATTAAGTTAATTTATTTAAGTTTTGATTTCTAGATATATGTATAATTGAGGATTTGATATGTATTTCGTATGATATTGTGAGAATTGATGATGATCTATAAGATAGCTTGATAAATCATGATGAATTATGAAATTTCTGCTTGATAGTCTCTTGATCCAGGAATTTTATAAATTTTTGTAATTCGATTCTGGTTTTTAATTTTGAGTATATGAAATTAGACATGTTTATGATCATCTGAGACTTTGAATTGATTCAAAATTCCAGAAATTGAATTTTTTGTGAATTTACCAAAATAACCCTGAAATTCTAAAAATTTCATGTGTGAACAGTATAATACAGTGACAAACAATTTTTGTCATACTGAATAATCTTTAAAAATTACGAATTTATGGAATATGATAAGTTTATATGTCTAATGTGATATACTCGAAATTGAGAATTTAGATCAATGTGGTTGAAGTGTTATGATTTTCTAAAGTGTATAAGCTCATTACAGTATTTGATTAACATGTTTTTAAAGCTAAAGAATAAAATAGTTTTAAAATACTTTTGGCAGTTATTTTGAGGTAAACTATTTATCATGAATTGAAATATGTGTCAAGAGTAGTTCTGTGATAGTTTTACAATTTTTGAGTTAGTATATGATTTTATAAAATTAGGAGATTGAATACTGTTCAGTAAGTATCTTGATCCTGTCAGGTTAGTAGTTTAGATTCGATCATGTGTATGGAATAGATTGTGTAGGAATTTTGATATAATATTCATATATAAGAATGATATATGAGTCAAAAATTGTATATTCTGAATTTGGAGTAATTAGACATCATTTGATGTATTAGAAAATTTTGTTAAGTGTAAGTGGTCAAAATGACAGGTTTTGAGAAACCAAGTATTTAGACCAATTTGATGTGATAAATGCATTGTGTATAATTTTGTAAGCTATTTAAAGTATTTTGTGTGAATTGTGAGGCTTATGAAAGGATTAATCTCCATTGATAGGTTAAGGAGATATAAGCCTTGTAGCTGAAAGTGTTAAGAGGTAAGTATACTAGAGTTACTACTGAATCACAATAAACATAGTAATTGTTTTGTATGATTTTGTAAATGGGGTTAAGAATATGTTTATGATATGTCAAAGTATATTTTGATATGAAATGTGAATATATGTTTATGAATGTAAGCATTGACATTGAGCATGGACATACATGTGTTTTTTAAAGTGAGCTTTCAAAATAAGATGTGTTTAACAAAGAAAGCTTTTGAAGTGTAATATGTCCATGAGAAATATTTTGTGATTTGAGGGTACTTGAACTCACTGTTAACTTAGTAGGCATTTTATGTAATTTTTAGAGCCTTTATGTGTGGCCTTTCCTTCGGGATTGGTATATGTTATGTGTTCCGTATGTAGGGAGGATCCTATTGGTACCTAAAGGAAGTGTGAGTCATCACATTCGTGTGGTGGCGTATTAATGCATGTGAGAGGACTCACCGATGATCAGGGTGAGGGTTTGGCTTTTACCTTCGAGTATAAGCGTTATATATATGTAATTTAAAGACCTCACTTGTACTATTCCTCTCATACGGTATGTCACCTATGAGTGACATTTGGCTCATTATGTGATATGTGATATGTAAGTCCTACTAAGTAGTAGTTGAGTGATGGTATTCCTATTATGTGTTTTGAAAGAATGTGTAAGCGCTTACATGATATGTGATTTGATAAGATTATGATTTTGATTGGTCACAACATATTATACATATGCATTGTGTATATATATGCATTTGTATTTGATATATGAAAGACAAGTATGCTTACTGAGTTTTATACTCATTATAGTTTATGGTGATTTCAGGTAAATAAGGTACATGTGTGCTTAGCGGATTTGGCAAGGCTTCTGCTGTTCCTTGGGTTCCCTAAGTTGTTAGGTTGCTAAGTGTTTCATTTGGGGACACGTAGAATATGATATTTGATTTTTCCCTATTGAATAAATACTTATGTATTATTTTATTGTGTGTGGATTGGATTTGGTTTAAGTTTCATAAAGTGTGGTTATTGGATGATTTTAAGTAAGAATTTGCAATGAATATATTCTGGGCTCCCGGTAACAAAGTTGCTACTGGTGACGTAGTAGAGTGTTAATCTCTGAGAAAACTCTGCGTATCTCCGGTTTACTCATTGTCCCAGTCATAATTCAATTGCTATAATTCTGAAAGAAATTAAAATGAATGTGCTTAGAAATATGAGTAAGAATGAATGTAAGTGATGTCGTGTGTCGGATCTTTTGGGTCTGGGGCGTGACACTAATTGTTAAGTCGCCAATGATGCCTTAACCTTTATCTTCCACAAATTGAAGTTATTCGCTTCGTTGAATTTTTCTACTTCATACTTGGGTATGGCCATGTCTACTTAAAACCAAGCTCTCATACCGGCTATTGAAACGAAAGTAAATAACCCAAGCAATATACTATAAACACAAAGCAATTAAGAATAATCTGAAGAGAGAAAGGTAGGAGAAAGCACACACATAATTTTTACGTGGTTCAATAACTTGTCTCGGTTTACAGCGGATTAAGATCACACTTTTATATTATTAAATCACAAAGCACTCACAAAGTATACCTTTTACAGGAAAGAACACTAAGTCTCACAAAGAATACAAATCTCTCTTGTAAACTAGAATTTTTTCTCACTAAGAATCACAAATATCATTCTATAAAAAAGTTATATTTACAAGCCATAAAAGAGCCTTTATATAGGCTTAGAATGACCTAAGTTAACCCTAAATCAAGTGCAAATTAGATTAGGTAGTCCTAGTAAACTTAGGAGGCATGTTTAAAATGCGAAAACATATTTTCCGCACTAGCGTTGACTCTCTAGTGCCGCAGCACCAGTATCAGAACATCCCAATGCCGTGGGGCTAGTCTTCCGGTGCTGCGGCGCTAGGCTCTCGGGTTAAAGAGCCACGGCGTTAAGACTTAGGCAGCCCTACTTTGCTGTTTCGGCTCTTTTCTCATCCGTATGCATTCCTCGCATACTTAACGCACTTGTTTGTTCTCCAAATCTTATTACAATAATTTTTAATCAACTTTCTCACACTAACTTATTTAGTTCATAAACTTTAATTAATCTGGTGGTTAAATGTATTATGTTACTTTATTTATTTAAATAGATTTTAATTTTAATTTTTTTAACTTATTTAACTCATAAACTTTCTATTGATTCGGTGTTTAAAATTTACAGTTACCTCATTTGTTTAGATTAGCTTTAATTTTTAATTTTTTTTAATTTGTTTAGTCCATAAATAATTATTAATTTAGTGTTTAAAATTGATGTACATTTTTTTGTATAAATTTTATTTATTACATATATAATCTTAATCTTTTAAAAAATATTTAAGAGACAAAACCGATCTGAACGAACCGAATTAGCTCAATACAATTCGATTCTCATACATAATTTAGTACGATTCGATTCTAAACATAAAAATTTTAAATTTTTTTTTAATTTGATTTGATTCTAAAAATATCAAATTGAATTGTACCGTACCCTCCCCTAATCATAAATGGATTTTAAGGAGACATTTAACTGGAAAACATGGTAATTAATAGTATATACAGAGATAGCAATTGAGAAAAAAGAATTTTGAAGAAGAAGATAAATCGTCTAAATATTATTAATTAGGGTATTTTTCTGTCATTATGTGAATTCTTTTTCATGCTAAAAGCGTAAAACATGAAAAAATACAAAGAAATCATGATAAAAGACAAAAGTTATAAGATAAAAATTGTTTGAGAACTACCTATTGTCGTGAATGATGATAAATTAACAAATGGCTTAGTAATTAGTTTAAAAAGGAAAAGGAAGAAAAAAGATGAGTTGTAACTGAAAGGAAGAGATTGTTTAATATTTTCCAGTTGATATATATATATATATATATATAGAAAGGGAACGCCTCTAGTACAGTTGACTGTATCATATAATCGGCTGTCTCAGTTATTAAATTAATTCAAAAGTTGAGATTTAATAATATACATCTATTGTACAGGTCAACTGTCAAATATTAAAAAATTTGTTTGATGTTTAATTAAATATAAAATAAATTTATAAAATTAAATCATTAATAAAATACTTTTTTATGATATTAAAAAATTAAAAATAATATATTACATTGTATATTATAATTATAATTTTAATAATATTAAATATTCTAATTTTATTCTAATTTTAATTTTATTAAATTTTATAATTTTGATATTAATTTTAATTTTAATAATGTTAAATATTATAAGTTTAATTGTAATTTTATTTTAATAAGGTTAAATAATTTTAATTTCAAAACTAATTTTAATTTTAATTATGTTAAATATTACAATTCTAATTTTAATTTCAATTATATTAAATTTTATAATTTCAAAGCCAATTTCAATTTTAATTACATTAAATTTTATAATTTCAATTTCAATTATGTTAAGTGTTATAATTTCAATTCTAATTCCGATTTCAATTTCAATTACATTAAATGTTATAATTATAATTTCAATGTCATTAAATGTTATAATTATAATTTCAATGTCATTAAATGTTATAATTACAATTTTAATTACGTCAAAATATTATAATTCTAATTCTATTTTAATTTTATTTATATTAAATATTATAATTTTAAATCCAATTTCACTTTATTTATGTTAAAAGTTACAATTCCAATTTCGATTATATTAAATGATATAATTTTAATTGCATAAAATATTATAATTTTAATTTCAATTTTATTTACTTTAAATATTATAATTCTAATTCTAATTTCAATTTTAATTACGATAAAATTATAATTTTATTTCTAATTTCAATTTAAATTTAAATTAAATATTAAATGTTATAATTTCAATTTTCATTCTAATTTTATTGACATAAAATAATTTATTTTTAATTTCAGTTTTAAGTACGTTAAATGTTATAATTATAATTATAATTTTAATTTTAATTACGTTAAATATTATAATTTCAGCTTCAATTACGTTAAACGTTATAATTCTGATTCTAATTTTAAACTCAATTTTAATAACCATAAATATTTAATTAATAATTTTAATTTTAATAACGTTAAATATTAATGTAAATAACATTAAATATTATAATTTTAATTTTAATAACGTTAAATGCTATAATTGTAATTTTAATTACGTTAAATCTTATAATTTCAAATTTGTTAAATGTTATAATTTCAAATCCAATTTCAATTTGATATTGTATAATTGGTTTATATTTAAAAAAGTATTTTTAAAAATAAATTAAAATATATTGCCAAAAACGAAGGCCGACTGGTGGCAAGACTCCATTTATCGACAATACTTCAGCGATAAAAAATATCAAATTTTACATCATTAAACTCTATTTTTCTTAATTCACACAATTGTGGGTCATTTTTTACCAAAAAAAGATTAAAAAATATCAAATGTAGTGATGAGGGGTGGTAGTCACCACCGCCCCCCGTCAAAAAAATTAAAAAATGTAGGGCAGTGACTTGCACCACCCCTATCTATGGACAGATCTGTCCATAGATTATAGTGATGTAAGTCACCACCTCACCATTTGATAGTGAGCGACGAAGGCCGCCGCCTCTCATTACCACATTTGATTGTCTTGTAGTCTTTTTATTTTAAAAATATCTCTACTATTATATAGATCAGAAAAAATAAATTGTAATATCTTAAAATATAATTTTTTTGGTGCTAGATACTTGCCAAAAAACGATGCTGGTCGTCGTCTCCGATGATAGTTACATATTCTTTTTTTTATTGATTTATTATTTAATTTAATTTTTTTATAAAAATATTACCAATTATACAATGACACGTGTTATTTTGTGCCACGATCCAATTTTTAATTTTATTTCATGGTTAAATTACTTTTATATATTTTCACCATTAAAATTAACGATAAAAATTAACAGATTAAGAAAATTTGGGTATTTTATCTCTAATTGGGATAAAGTTATATTTATGCCTAAAATATTGGGGTAAATTTATTGTTATCCCTTAAATCCTATAATTTAGATTTCAATTCTAATTTCAATTACATTAAATGTTCTAATTTTAATTTTAATTAAGTTTAATAATTTTAATTCTAAATTTAATCTCAATTTTGATTTCAATTATATCAAATGTTATAATTTTGATTCTAAATTTGATTTCAAATACGTTAAATATTATAATTTCAATCTCAATTACATTAAATGTTATCATTCCAATTTTAATTTCAAATTCAATTTTAATTACTTTAAATATTACAATTTCAATTTCAATTCATTTAAATGTTATAATTTTAATTTTAATTATGTAATTATTATAATTCAAAATTTATTTTTAATTACATTAAATATATTTTCACCATTTAGAATTATAATATTTAACATAATTAAATTTAAAAATGTAGTATGCGAGTGGAATTGGAATTCTTTAATATGTGAAGTGGGAACGTGTAGTATGCGAAGTGGAAATATGTAGTATCGAAAGGACAAGCTACAGTGCAGCCAACTGTGCCATACAGCATACTGACGTAGCCAATCATTTTAGTTTTTTTTTATAGACCCCTTATATATTATTATAATTAATATATACAATTATGTTATAAATTTAAAATCATTCAAGTCCAAAAATAAATTAATAAAAGAAAATAATTTTATTATAATATTTATTTTAAAAAAATAAAACATATTTTATATAAAAATTTATAAACATAAATTAAATATTATTTCAATGATAACAATCAATAAAAAAATAAAGACAAAATACATACTAAAAACTTTTTCTTTTAATTACAATAAATGTTATAATTTTAAATTTAATTTATATTTTAATTATATTAAATGTTATAATTTTAATTTTAATAACATAAAATATTATAATTTCAAATCCAATTTCAGTTACGTTAAACGCTATAGTTTAAATTACAATTTTAATTTTAATTTCAATTAGGTTAAATATTATAATTCTAAAATCAATTTCAATTTCAATTATGTTAATATTATAATCTAATTCTAATTTAAATTAAAATTAAATTAAGTTAAATTTTATAATTCTAAAATTAATTTTAATTTGAAATTTAATTACGTTAAATGTTAATAATTATAAATCTAATTTTAATTTTAATTACATTAAATTTTATAATTATAATTCCAATTTGAAATTCAAATTTAATTACATTAAATATTGTAATTTTAATTTTTATTACATAAAATGTTATAGTTCTAAATTCAATTTCAGTTTCAGTTATGTTAAATGTTATAATTTTAATTTTAATTTTAATTACATTAAATATTATAATTCTAATTCTAATTTCAATTGTGTTATATGTTATATTTTCAATATCAATTTTAATTATATTAAATATTACAATTTTAAATACAATTATAATTTTAATTACTTTAAATGTTATATTTAATTACAATGTCGATTTCAATTACGTAAGATGTTACAATTTCAATTCTAATTTCGATTTTAATTATGTTAAATATTATAATTCTAATTACAATTTCAATAACGTTAAATGTTATATTTTCAATTCAAATTTTAATTTTAATTATGTTAAATATTATAAATCCAATTCTAATTTCGATTTCAATTACGTAAAATATTATAATTTTAATTTCAATTTTAGTTTTAATTACCTTATATGTTATAACTTCAAATTCAATATTAATTTTAATTACATTAAATATTATAATTCTAAAATTTAATTTTAAATTTAATTTTAACTACAAATAATATTATAATTACAAATCTAATTTTAAAGAGGATGTGTGGGTAGAAAACTACACTTTCCCACTTCAGATACTATACGTTTCCACTTCATATACTACACATTCCCACTTCAGATACTACACGTTCACACTTCAGATACTATACGTTCCCACTTTACATACTATACGTTTCCACTTCATATACTACACGTTTCGATACTACACGTTCTCACTTCGCATACTACACGTTCCCACTTAAGATACTACACGTTCCCACTTCACATACTATACGTTCCCACTTAAGATACTACACATTTCCACTTCACATACTGCACGTTCCCACTTTAGACACTACACGTTCCCATTTCACATACTACACGTTCCCATTTCACATACTATACGTTTTTACTTCAGACACTACACGTTCCCATTTCGCATACTACACGTTCCCACTTCACGTACTACACGTTCCCACTTCAGATACTACACATTCCCACTTCACATACTACACGTTCCCACTTCACATACTATTCGTTTTTACTTCGCATACTACACGTTCCCACTTCACATACTACACGTTCTCACTTCATACACTACACGTTCCCACTTCACAGACTACACATTCCCACTTCAGATACTACATATTCCGACTTCACATACTACACGTTCCCACTTCATATACTATATGTTCTCACTTTATATATTACATGTTTCGATACTACATTTTCCTCCTTCGCATACTACACGTTCCCATTTCACATACTACACGTTCCCACTTCAGACACTACACGTTCCTACTTCACATACTACACGTTCCCACTTCACGTACTACACGTTCCCACTTCACAGATTACACGTTCCCACTTCATACACTAAACGTTTTCACTTCACATACTACACGTTCCCACTTCATGTACTACATGTTCCCACTTCACATACTAAATGTTCCCACTCAATATATAACGTGTTCCCACATAACATACTACGTGTTCCCACTCAATATACAACGTGTTCCCACTTAACATACTAAATATTTTCACTCAATATATAACGTGTTCCTACTCAATTTACTATGTTTTTTCACTCAATATACTATGTGTTCCCACTTAATATACTAAATATTTTCACTCAATAAACTATATGTTCCCACTCAATATACTACGTGTTCCCACTCAATATACTACGTGTCTCCACTTAACATACTACGTGTTCCCACTCAATATAGAAACGTGTTTCTACTCAATATTCTATGTGTTCCCACTCAATTTACTACGTTTTTCCACTCAATATACTTCATGTACCCACTTAACATACTAAATCTTCCCACTCAATATATAATGTGTTTCCACTCAATATACTAAATGGTCCCACTCAATATACAATGTATTCTCACTCAATATACTACGTCTTCCTACTTAAATTACTACATGTTCCACGCAATATATTACGTGTTTTCACTTATTTATAAATTGCGAGTTTGTATTTAATTTCACCAAAATTTAGTATAATACATAGGGATGATATTTATATTGTCTTAAATAGCCATAGTTAACATAAAAAAGCCTCGCCACGTGGCGCCATCATAAGTCGTCATGTTATATTGAAATTGAAATTTTATATTTTATCTTTAATTTCTTATTAAATTTTATTTAACTTAATACTTCAAATAGTAATTATTGTTCTAAGTTAATGAATAATTAATATTCAAGTAACCACTTTTTGTTATAATTATAAATAAAATTTAAAGTATATTAAATAAAAAATATATAACAAAATATTTTAGTTAAGCTAAATTAAAGTTTTTGGTTGTTTTTAAATTTTAACCTTTACATTTTATTTGGGTGTTTTTATATTTTGCAAATATGTATATATATATATATTAATTTTTATGGCATTTATTAAACTATCTTAACATTTCAACTCTTAATTTCAAAAATATATAACAAATTCAAAATTTTAATTTCTAAAATAAATAATTAACAAACAAATTCCTAATTTTTCAAAATTTATTTATAATTTCAAATTACTGATTTGTTGCAAACAATATATAACAAGTCCAAAATATATTTCTAACTTCTAATTTCAGATTTGTTGAAATCTAAATTGGACTTTTAATTATAGCGTTTAACTTTATTAAAATTTAATTTTAAAATTAAAATTAAATTATAACATTTAACGTAACTAAAATTTAAATCAAAAATAGAACTATAATTATAACATTTATACACTTGAAATTGAATGTGGGTTTAAAATTACAGCATTTAATGTAATTGAAATTAAAATTATAATTATAATATTTAATGTAATTGAAATTAAAATTAAATTTGAATTTATAACATTTAACGTAATTGAAATTCAAATAATAATTAGAATTGAAATTATAACATTTAACGTAATTAAGTTGAAATTGAAATTAGAATTGTATGTTTAACATAATTAAAGTTGAAATTAAAATTATAAGCTTAACATAATTGAAATTAAAATTGAAATAGGAATTGTAATTATAACATCTAATGTATTTGAAAGTGAAATTATAATTATAATATTTTATGTAATTAAAATTAGAATTAGAATTCGAATTATAACATTTAACATAATAGGAATAGAAATTAGAATGACACCTTTAAAATAATTAAAATTAGAATTACAATTATAACATTGAATGTCGGTGAAATTGAAATTAGAATTATGATATTTAACATAATTGAAATTAAAATTATAACATTTAATGTAATTGAAATCGGTAATTAGAATTATAACATTTAATGTAATTGAAATTAAAATTGTAATTAGAATTATAACATTTTATGTACTTGAAATTTGATTTGGAATGTTAATATTTAATGTAATTTAAATTGAAATTTGAATTATAATAATTAACACAATTGAAATTAAAATTATAACATTAAATTAAATAAATTTGAAAATAAAATTGTAACATTTAATGTAATTAAAATTAAATTTGAAATTAAAATTGGAATGATAATATTTAACGTAATTGAAATTAAAATTATAATTGAAATTATATCATTTAATGTATTTGAAATCAAAATTAGAATTCAAATCATAACATTTGATGTAATTGAAATCAACATTGAAATCAAATTTAGAATTAAAATTATTTAACCTAATTAAAATTATAACATTTAACGTAATTGAAATTTAAATTATAAGATTTAAGGGATAACAATAAACTTACCTCAATATTTTAGGCATAAATACAACTTTATTCCAATTAGAGATAAAATATCCAAAATTTCCTAATCTGTTAACTTTTATCGTTAGTTTTAATAGTGGAAAGATAAAAAAAAAAGTTAATTTAACAATAAAATTAAATTAAAAATTAAAACGTGGCACAAAATAATACATGTCATTGTATAATTGGTAATATTTTTAAAATATTTTTACAAAAAATTAAATTAAATGATAAATCATTAAAAAAAGGATATGTAACTGTCCTCGGAGACGAATGCCAGCGTCATTTTTTGGCGAGTCTCTAGTGTAAAAAAGATCATATTTTAAGTCAGTAGAGTTTATTTTTTCTGATTTACAAAGTGGTAGAGACATTTTTAGAAGTAAAATACTAGAAAATGGCCAAATGTTGTGGTGAGAAACGGCAGTCTTCATCACTCGCTATTAAATGATGGGGCGGTGACTTGCATCGCCTCCATCTGTGGATAGATCGACGATTTGTCCATAGGTAGGGGTGGTGTAAGTCACCGCCTTATCATTTGACGGGGTGGTGGTGGCCACCACCCCTCATCACTACATTTGGCATTTTTCAATCTTTTTTTTGGTAAAACAAATGACCAACAATTGTGTAGATTAAGAAAAAAAGAGTTTAACGATGTAAAATTTAATTTTTTTTATCGCTGAAGTATCGCTAAAAAATGGCGTCTAGCCACTAGCGATCGTCTTTTTCGGTGACAGTTACAGATTATTTTTTTTAAATTTTTATCATTTAATTTAATTTATTTTTAAAAATAATTTTTTAAATATAAACCAATTATATAATATCAAATTGAAATTGGATTTAGAATTATAATATTTAACGAAACCGAAATTGAAATTATAAGATTTAACGTAATTAAAATTAAAATTGAAATTAGAATTATAGCATTTAGCATTATTGAAATTGGAATTAAAATTATAATATTTAACGTTGATGAAATTAATATTTAACGCTATTGAAATTAAAATTAAAATTATTAATTATAACATTTAACATAATTGCGTTTAAAATTAAAATTGAAATTATAACGTTTAATGTAATTGAAGTTGAAATTAAAATTGAAATTATAATATTTAACATAATTAAAATTAAATTAAAATTTAAAATTTAGAATTATAACATTTAACGCTCTTAAAACTGAAATTGAAAATATATTATTTTATGTCATTAAAATTAGAATTGAAATTAGAATTATAATATTTAATTGCAATTTAAATTATAAATGAAATTATAATTTTAACTTAATTTAAATTTAAATTATAATATTTAAAGTAAGTGAAATTAAAATTAAAATTAAAATATTTTATGTAATTAAAATTAAAATTAGAATTATAACATTTAACATAATCGAAATTGAAATTGTAACTTTTAATGTAAATGAATTTGAAATTGGATTTAAAATTATAACATTTAATATAAATGAAATCGAAATGGATTTAGAATTATAAAATTTAACGTAATTGAAATTGAAATTATAACATTTAATGTAATTAAAATTGAAATCAGAATTAGAATTGAAATTATAACTCTTAACGTAATTAAAATCGAAATTGAAATTATAACATTTAATGTAATTAAAATTAAAATTAGATTTGAAATTATAAAATTTTAACATAATTGAAATTGAACTTGGAATTGTAACATTTAACATAATTGAAATTGAAATTATAATATTTAACATAATTAAAATTAAAATTGTATAATTTAACGTAATTGAAATTAAATTTAGAATTGAAATGATAACATTTAACGTAATTAAAATCAAAATTAAAATTAGATTTGAAATTAAAATTATTTAACCTAATTATAATATTTAACGTAATTGAAATTAAAATTAAAATTATAAGATTTAATGTAATTAATATTAATATTAAAATTATAAGATTTAATATTATTAAAATTAAAATTATAACAATGTAATATATTATCTTTAAAATTTTAATATTATAAAGGTGTATTTTGTTAATGATTTAATTTTAAAAATTTTATTTGACATTTAACTAAACATTAAGGGGGAATTTTGATATTTTCTAAGTAACATGTTGTACAAGTTTATATAACCAAATCTTAGCTATTGGATTAATTCAATGGCTGAGACAGTAGGCTGTATGGCACAGCCGGTTGTATTAGAGACGTTCCAGTATCGAAATATGTAGTATATGAAGTGGGAACGTGTAGTATATGAAGTGGAAACGTGTAATATGTGAAGTGAAAACGTGTAGTCTGTGAAGTAGGAACGTGTAGTATGCGAAGTGAAAACTTGTAGTATCGAAACATGTAGTATATGAAGTGGGAACGTGTAGTATCTGAAGTGAGAACGTGTAGTATGAGAAGTGGAAACTTGTAGTATCGAAACATATAGTATATAAAGTTGGAACGTGTAGTATCTGAAGTGGGAACGTGTAGTCTGTGAAGTGGGAACATGTAGTTTGTGAAGTGGGAACGTGTAGTATGCGTAGTGGGAACATGTAGTATCGAAACATGTAGTATATGAAGTGGGAACGTGTAGTATGTGAAGTGAAAACGTGTAGTCTGTGAAGTAAAAACGTGTAGTATATAAAGTAGGAAGGTATAGTATGTGAAGTGAAAACATATAGTGTATGAAGTGGGAACATGTAGTATGTAAAGTAGAAAAATGTAGTATACGAAGTGGAAACGTGTAGTATGTGAAGTAGAAATGTGTAGTCTATAAAGTGAAAACGTGTAGTGTATAAAGTGGGAACGTGTAATGTATAAAGTGGGAACGTGTAATATATGAAGTGGGAACGTGTAGTATGTGAAATGGGAATATGTAGTATGTGAAATGGGAATATGTAGTATGTGAAGTGGGAACGTGTAGTATCAAAACATGTAGTATATGAAGTGGGAACGTGTAGTAGCTGAAGTTGAAACGTGTAGTATGTGAAGGGGGAACGTGTAGTCTGTGAAATGGGAACGTATAGTCTGTGAAGTAAGAACGTGTAGTAGGAGAAGTGGGAACGTGTAATATGTGAAGTGGGAACGTGTAGTATGTGAAGTGGGAACGTGTAGTCTTCTACCCGCACATCCTCTTTAAAATTAGATTTATAATTATAACATTTAATGTAATTAAAATTAAATTTTAGAACTATATTTAAAATAATTGAAATTAATATTGAATTTGAAATAATAACATATAATATAATTAAAATTAAAATTGAAATTAAAATTATAATATTTTACGTAATTGAAATCGAAATTAGAATTGGATTTATAATATTTAACATAATTAAAATTAAAATTTGAATTGAAAATATAACATTTAACATTATTGAAATTATAATTAGAATTATAATATTTAACATAATTAAAATCGAAATTAGAATTGAAATTGTAACATCTTACGTAATTGAAATCATTGTAATTAAATATAACATTTAAAATAATTAAAATTGTAATTGTATTTGAAATTATAATATTTAATATAATTAAAATTGATATTAAAATTATAACATATAATATAATTGAAATTAAAATTCAAATTGTAATATTTAATGTAATTAAAATTAAAATTATAACATTTAACATAATTGAAACTGAAATTAAATTTAGAACTATAACATTTTATGTAATCAAAATTGAAATTATAATATTTAATGTAATTAAATTTGAATTTCAAATTAGAATTAAAATTATAAAATTTAATGTAATTAAAATTAAAATTATATTTAGAATTATTAACATTTAATGTAATTAAATTTAAATTAAAATTAATTTTATAATTATAAAATTTAACTTAAATTAAATTAAATTAAAATTAGAATTAGATTTATAGTATTTAACACAATTAAAATTGAAATTGATTTTAGAATTATAATATTTAACCTAATTGAAATTAAAATTAAAATTTAAACTATAGCATATAATGTAACTGAAATTGGATTTGAAATTATAATATTTTATGTTATTAAAATTAAAATTAAAATTGAAATTATAACATTTAACATAATTAAAATATAAATTAAATTTAAAATTATAATATTTATTGTAATTAAAAGTAAAAGTTTTTGATATGTATTTTGTCTTTATTTTTTTATTGATTATTGTCATTGAAATAATATTTAATTTATGTTTATAAATTTTTATATAAAATATGTTTTATTTTTTTAAAATAAATATTATAATAAAATTATTTTCTTTTTATTAATTTATTTTTGAACTTAAATAATTTTAAATTTATAATATAATTATATATATTAACTATAATAATATATAAGAGATCTGTAAGAAAAAAATTTAAAATAACCGATAATACTTTATATTGTTGATATTTTAACTATGTTAACTAATTGTATAACACTAACTTGTCTTAATATAAAAAGCTTGTATAATCGTAAGAATAAATTGGGTGTCGGTTGATCTAATCTTATCAGACGGGTGAAATCTTTTAGAGAGGAATAGAGATTGGAGGTTCGAAACCCTACTTATGTTGAAGTCGTACAGAGATTTGACTTACATTATAAAATTAGCAACAATTGATTAGTATAAGTCAATGCCCAACTCATTTAGAAGACGTGAAAGTTGGCATTCAACAGATAAAATCGAGTAAAATTTCCATCATTAGTAACAAATTACACTCACTCCGATCTTTGCCTGGAGTGGACCACATAAACTAAAGCATTAGGTACCATGCCCTTCTTTTATATTTACTTAGAAAGAAAGTTTTCATTTTCTCTATCCCTCTATTTTTTGGCCAACTACCGGTTACTTTTTCTGTTTTTCCTAAATATCTAATTACTCTTTTTTTACTCAAAAACAATCATTTATCTTTAAAAGAAGATTGACTATTTATTAAAAATATAGTTGAAGTTCTTTAAAATCAGAGCCTCATAAAAATCATTCTTATTTTTAATAACTCCTTGAATTTGTGAAAAACACTTCTTATAATATATATATACACTTACTTTGACACTCAAACTAGTATTTAATTAAAAAGAGAAGTGTTGTATGTAGAACTTTTTAAATATTTTAAGATAAAAAGGATCGATTTTAAAAATAGTGTGGTGGCAATTAGTTGAGTCTGAAAGCCACCAGAACTTTCCTACGAAGTGAATACCTTATTCGAAGTCTATGGCTGGAAGACAAGTATCATATTCCCTTCTACCCTTGAAAGGGAGTGGTTTTTGCATAAGGTTATCTAGAAGAAATAGATCAATCACAAGCATAAACATATCCCTGATATGTTGCAAAAATATGCAAAGTTCTAGAGGGTACGATATTTTTCCTATGCTCTTACGATAAAAGAGGGACTTTGGACCATGACCCCTCATGATTTAAGCAGCAACGTAGGAAATCCTCCCTTTGTTTTGGTAGGTTTTCGCCACCAAGTACTATATCAAGAATTTTTTTCAATGAACAAGTTGTTTCTTTAAAGGGAGCTTTAAGATGGTTAAGACATATTTACTCCTATTTTCTACAAAGGATTTTTCTTAGACATTAGGAGGTTTTAGAGGTGGTTCTGAAACTACTAAGGTAGAAATTGAAGTGTTGCCTTGTTAAGAGCTAGTATCTGATGCGAAGCCGAGGGAGATTCCTTTACTTGAAGAATTTTAGGAGGTTCTTTTACTTAAATACTTTCTTTCTAGACTTACTCTGAAACCATTAATGTCTCCAAATAAAAGACATTTTGCTTATGTCAATTTTGTGTGTTTATTGTTTTTTTTTGTCTTATAAATGTTTATACTTTTATTTTATAGTTTTACTAAATCTTGTAGTTTTTCTTTTGTAGAGGATCCTATTGAGATTATTAATAAGTAGAGTCATGCCGTCCTCCCAGAGCGAAATTAGAGAAATGAGGTGAATGAGTGGCTAGTGTAGGTTCTGGTCTATAGGAGAGCTAAAGGATGAGGTATTTTCCTTTTTATTCTTGACCCTGTTGAACATATTATGAGGTAGATGAATTTGTCCCTCAATTTTAAAAAGGAAATTCTAGTGATGTAATATGTGAGTATGTTGTTTTAAGGATCGACGAAGAAAATGTTGCAATGGTATTAAGGAGGTTGTTTATGCATGTAGATCTGGTTTTAGTCCCCAATATAAGTTAATGGATTGGCAGCATGTTAGTTCTTCTTTCATGATTAAGGTAAGTGTTGGAAAAAATAAAGTCTTAGAAGTTGAAATCTCATGCAATGACTTTCTTACCCTTAATAACTCCTTTAATTTACGAAAAAGTGCTGTCCTCCTACAAAAAAGAAAAAAACTCTAAACTTAAAGTTAGTATTTTTTATTAAGAAAGAGAGTGCTTGGTGTGTGGAGTGCTTCAAAGGCAAGCAAAATGTTATGAGTGCTCAATGATCTCCAAAAAAAATTGAATAATGAATTTTGAATGAATGATTGCTAAATAATTCAATTTTTTTTATAGTACGCGTATTCAAATTATATACAAAGTATGCATGGGCATTCATAATTGATTAATTCAGTTTTATAAAAGATTAAGTCTGTTTTTAATTTATAAATTATAAAATAAAGAGAAAGATTTAAGTGAGAATTATTGATTTTGTAAGAAACTTTTTTCATTCAAAATAATGATTAAATCAATTTAAATTTAAATAAATTAATAATTTCAATTCATTTTTGCTTCTTCATTTTTTACATAACCCATATTTAGGTTGACAGGTTAACTTACCTGGCGTGATATATCTAATTTTGGGCTAAAATTCCCTAAAAAATGAGATGAGACATATTCTAAAGAGATCTACAACTCAAAATATGTACAGTGAGTATGGGCTGGTTGGGCCACTGGATACTGAGCCCAACAATATAGATAAATAGTCGGCAGCCATAAAGAAATTGACATGAGAAAATTTTATGTAGTACTATTTCTACAACATCATTCATAAAACATTATATGATGATGCCCCGATAATGTCATTTAAAAAATCATTCAATGAAAGTTTATGATGAACATATTTATTCTAAAATTAACTAATTATAATAATAACTAAAACTACAAAAAGAAAGAAAAAATTATAATACGTGACAATTTTCTTGATGGCCCGTAAGAACAGTCCTTATGTGTGCACACTACATTTTTACTGCATTGAGGCAATAGGAAAATTACAAAATGACAAGAAACATAAGATGCAAAACATATTCGAATCATAGGAAATCAGAATTTTGTCTGAAGAGACTTCACAACATTTACATCCAACTGGAAAGCCCTGGCAAGAAAATCTGGATTAATCGGAGGATCGGATCCGAAGATTGAATTTGCGATTGTAATGACACCAGGGTTTTGGCTACTCAGAGCGGCAATGGCAACTGCGTGTGTTTTACCAATGTTGAATTGGAAGTGAATGAGACCAATCGGGAACACAAATACATCTCCCTTGTTCAGAACTTTGGCAAAGAGTGTATTGTTCAGCTGGTTTGATGTGACGAAACCAACGTACAGAGTTCCCTCAAGGACTGTTAGGATTTCAGTGGCACGAGGGTGAGTGTGAGGTGGATTTTGGCCGTATGGTGCATAGTCAATACGGACGGCAGATATGCCAAGAGTGTTGAGTCCCGGAATTTGTTGGACATTAACAGTGGTGACATTTGAACCAACTTTATTTCCTGTGTCTCTAGGAATGTCAAGCCCCGAAAAGAAGAAATCTTCTGCTTTGGCAAGCTTAGGGTCCTTGCAGAACTTGCCATTCACAAACACTGCATCAAAAGTAAGAAATCATAATTAAAATATGCCATTGAAAGTAAAAATACCTACAGTACATAAATTCTTTTTCCCTCTATAATAAATGCTTTAGAATTGTCGATTCCATAAAAATGCATACAGAGAAGAGAACTAATATTATACCTCCGTGCTTGTGATCATCGATGGCTACACAGAAGTCCTGAAGAGGGCTAGGGTCAGAGGCAGAGGCAAATGAAGAAGCCAAAGCGAAGAGGACAAAACCTAATAGTGCTGAATGAACCCCTTTCATTCTGTTTAAATTTTCACGTAATGTTGCTTTGTTGAGGGTAAGAAATGCTGCGAGGCAAGCTATTCTATTTATAGATGGGATTCGTCAACCAATCCCAATATTTCCTTACTCGAAGCAGGTGATCGATGATGACTTGTGGAGAATCTTCTATTCTTTAATTTCCTTCTCTGTAACAACTACACAGTCAATCATCATTTAAGAATTTTTTTTTTAATTTTTTTTTTATTTATATGCTTAACAATATAATTTCGAAATTCAAGCTCATCTTTCATATTTTATTGAGGGTTTGTTTGGTTTGATTTTTTTTATTTGATTTGTTAAAAGTAGAGCTTATACAATATATTAAAATTTTTACTAAATAGAATATATATATGTATATTAATTGGTATAGCATCTAATATATTTATTATTAATTGGTATTTTATAATTAACACCACAGGATTAAAAAGTCATTAATTTCTTAACACGTAATAGTTATTAATCTAGGATTTTTATATATGTATTTAAGTAATTGTTTTAAATCAAAATTTTAAGTAACATTTGAGTCACTATATGTATATGGAGTCGGTCTCAAATACAGTCGTCCACATCTTATTAAAATACGAACATTCGTTTTTTAAACTGACTTCTTTGTACAAATTGTTGTAACAAAAGCCTGGCACTAAACTTTAGTTAAAAAACCAATGTTGGCATTAAACTACATAAGATTTTAATAAAAAAATATAAATAGAATAACCTACAAAGATCAGTTTACCCAATTATTTTATAAGAGGATTTGTAAAATTTGTAAAATAAAATAAGAGTATTTATAATAATTTAAATTTAAAAAAAAGTTTAGAAAGGTCTCACTCAATATATATATATATATATATATACAAATTTGATGAGCTTCTTCTAAATAAGGTTAAATAAATTATTTTAGCCAACAGATATATGATACCAAAAAGAGTACTTAGGCCGATTATGTCATCCAGAAATTTGAATAGACTACAGGAGCAATCACTAGAATCGTCAAAGAAAGTTCACGTTGATTTTTCACTTTGTTGACGCATTTCCCCAATTCTATATTTGGTTGAACTAGGCAATATAATTTTTTTTTTATAAATAACTTTAAGTTTATAAAGTTAGAATATAATATTTATATTTAATTAATATAATAAATGATAGAATATGTACTTATTTTTGTTATTTAATTATATATTAATGATAGAATAATAAATTTTATTTTTAAAATAAAATAATAAATTTAAAAATTATCATATTCATGATAAATATAGGCATAAAATATAAGTTGACATATATATAAAATTTGTATATATTTTAATTTTTGTAAGTATAATATATATATATATATATATTGTGTGTGTGTAAGTAATTGTTTTCTTGTTAACATTTATGATCCACTAATGGAATAAAAAATCTCCCATTAAATCAAAAAACTGAATTATCGATTGATAATGTAATAACCTAACATTGTGGCTTGATAAATATCACATGATGTTAAAAAAGAATCATTAAGTGATGAAGTGATCATTAGTCTTTTCAGTTTTTTTTTACTAAAAAAATAAATAAAGAAAAAAATGGACCCAAAGAAACAGAGAGAGTTGTTAAAGATTCGGTAGACAAAAACAATGTAAAGTTTTGTTAATTGCAGCAGCAGTTGATGGATTGGAAGTTTTTAATGTTAGATACTTTTATTCCCTTATCATCTCTTTTTAGGTAGTGAATAATATTTGTGGTGACTAATGAGATCGACAAAGTCGAACTAACCCTGAAGAAACAACGTGTGAGACAACATATATTTAGCGGATAGCCGGCTGCTGCCAGATAAAGGTCACAATATATAAATTTAATTAATGTTGAGATTCATGTTGACTTGGCTTTTATCTTTAACCTCCAAAAAGATAAAGTGAACCCTTGTGTTATTATTAATTTTCATTATTCTCTCTCGAATATTTGGTACTCCCTCTCTGAGGCGGGAAAAACAAAGTTTAAAATATCTTATTCTTGCCCCATAACTTAAATTTGTATATACATGACGAGCAAACAAATTTATGGATCCAAATTCCTTTTAGAGCAACAAAACAAACGAAAGCCAACTTTTATATACGTATATATAGAGCAAGATTGCAGCAAAAAAATGGATTTTGTTAAATAAAAGGAGACAAAACAATGTTCAAAAGTATCTTTGCGATGCAATGTTGAATGTTCAGAAATATCTTTAACATTTCAAGCCGAGATGCTCAAGTCATGAGCTACAAACGCGTAGTACCTGTATCTTCGTTGTGGAAAGCTTCAAACTTCTGTTTGATGCCATATTTCATCACCTCAATTAAACCACGAGCCACTACACTTGATATAGAGCGGTAATTAGATAAGAACATCGTCAATTGGGCGAATGAGTATATCTGGGTAACTGCAATATAAAAGGGTATTTTCTATATAAGAAAATAATTTTTAAAAAAACATCTTACATCTCCCATTAGCAAAAAAAATCACTAAGGGTTTGATTATCATTTTGCTGCTAACGTTCTCCTTTACTTGCATCATTTATTGTCTCCTTTAATTCTCTTTGATTTCTATTAGAGTTACTATTGATGCTTGTCCAAAAGTTGTCTAGTGGACTTTTCTGTTTTAAGATTTTAAGTATAAATTGTGTGTTGCAACTTATTTAAGACTTTATATATAATAAAAAGCTGTGTTACATTAGAATTATTTTTCGTATAAAATTAGGCTTTTCATAAGGTTTTACAGCTTGTAAATAAGTTTGATATCTCATTATTTGTAATCATCAAATATTTAATACACATAATACTCGAGCTATTTAGCTTTTTATCTTTTCTCTCATTTTTATTATTAAACCTAAGACCCCACGTTCTTGTTTATTAAAAATTCATAACCTTACTTTCAAAGCTTTGCTCGTCCTTCTCCGAGAAGAATCCATGCTCTACGGCATGCCTGCTGTACCACAACCTAGGTTTAGCAATAAACCTGACTTACTGACAGCTCAAGTGCAAACCTTACTTGCTGATAGCCAAGTTTGGCCCTACTTTACTGATAGAGTGTGTGAGACCCACCAACACCTTAGTCTACCAGCTGGATGACAACTCAGAGCCACTGGCGTCCCAACACACAATTAAATCTCATGCATGACCCCCAACCGTGTTGAACTTGGGATCTCATCCCTTATAGGCCTTTAAGGTTCAATGGTATATACCCATTGACGGTGATGATCTATATCTCTGCTCTTCAGGATATAAATGATGGAAGAATTATACGAATATACAATAACCTTAACTTGTATGGTCTAACATGCTAATTTGTAATATCTATAACGTGTGTGTGGGGCATCGTTTATGGACGTATGGAGGAGCTCTATATGACAAATTAGATGTGGACATAGAGAGTCTCACAATATGAAGTGTACTCGTTGCGCACTGAGGTAGCGGATTGGATTGAATAGTTCGATCCAATAAATTTTAGCAAAATAGAATAATTGTTTCAAAATCTCTCGGAATGTACATTTGTCAAGACTTAATTGTTAAGTAAATCACTCAATTAATTAACAAGGGTTGTTAATTAATAGAATATTGACAAATGACAAAAATTTGTTCAATGATTTGATTTTACATTTTTACCATTTAACTTTGGTAGTAAAAAATTAGTAAAGTAAAAAGTAATTATTCAAAATTATTTTGAATAATTTAATTTTATATTATTAGATAATATTAAAATAAGTTTATCATGGCATTGTATTTTAATACAATGAGGGGCCTAGATGTTGGCTATTTAATTATCCATTATAATTAAAGTAATTATATTTGTTAGGTAAAGATTAATTTAGGTGACCATTATTTTAGTACTTGATTTAATTAATCCTAAGTGGGAGACCAATAATAAAATTGGTGGAGTACTTCCTTTTGTTTAATCAAAGTGTTGAATAAACAAAATGGATTTTGGCAAAACAATTAAATTGATTCACTTAATTCTTGGAGAAGAATTCGGCCAAGTGCAAGGGAGAGAGTGAGAGTTATTTTTGGTCTCATTTTTTCTTTCAAGGAGTTGAAAGAATACAAGGTGAAGTTATTATTTTGTAATTTTTCAGATTTCTACATGTTTAGAAATATTGTAAATGACAATAGAGAAAAATAATTCTTGTTGTGTAAGAAAGGAGTTATTAACAAGAACAAAATAAAACTTCATCTTCCTCTCATCTTCCACAGATGGCTAAATCATATTCTTATTTATGAAATAAGTATATGTATTCAAAGAGGTTGAATACAAGTTACTGAAAATTCTAAAGTTACCATTCTAGCTCCTTAATCCCACCAAAAGTTATGGACTAGAATTGTTCAACATATACTTCAAGGTGAGCTCTTCATATGGATTATTGAAGGACTTGAAGAATTTGTAAAGCTACATTCATTAGGTGAGTATTTACATTATGTTATAATACAATATTGTTCATCATATTTATAATTGTATAATTGTTATATTTACGTATATATGTGATATATATGTTGGATTTGTTAAAATAGGTGTATATGTAACATGCTTCCGCTGTGTATAATTAATTTTTGAAATTACGTATACACTCATATATCACACACTCGATACACCAACATTTACTTGGTAAATTCTTTGATCTTGGTTTCTCTCGAATTTGGAGCGAGCATCTGTCTAGTAGGATACTGGACATACATGAACTCTAAATCTCATTAATATTTATTCACGAATATCTTTTTAGCACAGACTACATTCTTGTATGATAGTAACAACTAGACAGATGACAAAGAATAGAATTGAAAAGAATAGTGTCAAGTTACAGTGGCCATATCCCTATCATAAGTTCGAGATCCCAACACTTTAGAGTAAGAAAGGGCGACTTTGGCCCATGCCACAAAAGATTTGCTAAATCAACGGTTGCAGAAGATTTACCGTAATACTCTTCTATACCTTAGGCCATTTTTCACGGCCAATGTGCAAGGGTTGGTCACTCAAATCACCCAGAAGAATAAGTAACTTGGCACAATGCTTATGAATTAGATGGTTGCAGTTTTTCGACCACTAATTGAGGATAATTAGAATATAAGTTGAAGTATTCTAAAAAACCTTATGTCGATGAGGCAGAGAACCAAATAGAGCTGACAGCTCTTTACAAGGTCACCCAAACCCTAAACTACAAGAGCATTGACGATGATAGAATTACAACCAGACTGACCTACCTTATGGTTCGGTCATTATCCGTAAGTAATAGGATAGGGTTGAGTCTATAAACTCACAGTCCACCAGAACTAGATAGGGCGAATTTTTAGTTATGATCCTGTTGGTAACATGATCAATCTAGGAACTTGAAACCAGTATACTTCCCAAAGCCAATAACGAGCCAACTAAGCTCAATCTTGATCGATACAATTCGATTTTATGGAACCTATGAGACCTATAAGCTATTTCAGAATATAGGGGTCAACCTAAAGCCTATAGCACTCCCGTCTTACAAGAAGTCGTACTCTACAGCATTTACAAGACGGCTTTCACTTGGTATACTAACTTGATACTCGAGTCAATCGATAATTAGGAGCAAATAGAGGATTAGTTCCATGCCAAATTCAACAGGCTACCCCTAAAAGTCACTTTGGCTGACTTGGCCAAAGTCACCTAGATGTCGGGCGAATCGGTCTTGAAATACCTTAACTGATTTAGGAAGCTTTGAACCTGTTGTCAGATGCAGATCTCAAAGGCTAAGTCAGTCCAAATGGTGGTTAGAGGTATGTCTTTCTCTATTAGGGGGCATTTTAAGGGGAATGCTTTAGAGATGACACCCGAACGACTAGGTATAAATGGCTTCTAATGGAGAAAAATCAGAAGTGGGTGTTTTCAAAGGAACGTATTACAAGAATCAGGTAGAGCTCACTATAGTTCAAGTAAATTTAGAAAGTGAGTTGGACGGGTTAGATTTAGATGATGAAGTATATTTGGCTGAGATGGTAAACGGAGAGTTGTATGAGTGCCCAGTATTGAAGAAGACAACCCCTAGTAAAAAGAAGAAAAAGTTTAGCAAGAACACGTAGATTGCCAAAGAGTATTCATTCGATTTGCAGAAAGTCGATCAGATTTTTGATAAACTCTTGAAGGACAATCAGATAAAATAATCTAAAGGCTATATTATTCCCTTGGTTTATCAATGTGAGAGAAAGGACTACTGTAAGTGGCACAACTCTTGGCGACACAGTACTAATAACTGTGTTGTGTTTAGGAACAAAATTCAATGACTAATCGATGAAGGTCGCCTTCTTTTTGGATCAATCAGAAAGGCATCTTTCATAAATTCCAGCCCATTCCTAATAGTAGGAGTCAATGTTGTCATACCCTCTACAAAGAGAAATTTATTAGGAGAAGGGTCATCAACAGGAGTTTGAACATTAGACAAGCCAAGAATAAAGGTCTAAGTGAGCGACTCAGCTTTAGAGGCTACTTAAAAAGAAAATGTAGTCATAATAGAGCCAATTCTAGATGACCAACCGATTGTTAAGAAGGCCTACCTGATCTGCCTTCAGTACCATACCATATTTCAAAATGTTAAAGGCAATTTGAAAGAAAAGTCAGCTCCCCACTGGCCCATGTGAATTTTTAAGCCTCTTGCTAACATAGTTGACTAATGAAAGTTAATAGGCTGAGACATAGTGTGTTTGATTAGCTAGGAAGGTGCACTCATCGACAACCTAGGTCAACCAAGACTTAAGAAATGAGAATACAGAGTTGTGAGCAACATAGGCGTCTCGAACGTATCGTCAAAAGTCAGGGTGATGGCAAAAAATTGAAGAAACCTTGACCAAAATTAACAGCCTTAATAGGAGGCTCTATAGGAGTAGAGCGCTAGAGGTTCCACAACCAACCAAGTTTACTAACAAGGGTTATAAATCCCAAAGGAAGGCTTGGGTATTGGTGAATAAAAAGACTAATGAAAAATTACCAAAGATTCAAGGTGATCAGGATAGTTAGGGTGACCCAAACGACTAGTTTGACCTTAAAGCCCAGGATGATCATTCTAACTAGGGTGCAATGAGGAAGAACACCCCAAAGGAGGCCATCACCATGGTGGTCATATTTCTAAGTCATTTCAGTCGAAACCAGCGCAACGATCAACTCTAGATGGCGATGTAGAGGACGTTTGGCATATTATGGAGGATGAACCAGACGAACCAGCATCACTAACTCTACCTTATCCACTAGAACACATGACCTAACATATTCGGTCACTTTATGTTAAGACCGACCTAAATAGGGTCCTTTGTAGGAAGATCCTTATCGATAACGATTCAGAAGTCAATATTTTTCCTTTAAAGATGTTGAGAAAGTTGGAGATTAGAAAAGGCAACCTGAAGTCTTCAGAGATTATCATGACCAACTTTGCTGGATGTGAAACCCTGAAAGGATTTATCCCTTTTAGAGTCAAAATTGGCCATGTTGAGAAGGAGGAACCATTCTATATAGTTAATGTATTGAGTGAATATAAAGTGTTGCTTAGACAAGATTGGATTCACTCAAATATAATTCTGCCATCCAGCATGCATTAGATGATCTTCAGATGACAACTAGACGGCTCGGTCGAAATAATTACACCGACCCAAAGCCATTTGAATGTGATGAATAAGTGGCATCCGCCTCATTGTATAACCCCACTGTCACCAACACAATTTATCAAAGGAATAGCATCAACTAATATATTAGGGATATGGCCACAACAATGATGGGTGATGCTTAACAAGTCATTAAGAAGGAACTTGCTCGTCCTACTACAGTCATGGTAGGTCAACCCTTAGTCTTTTTTTCTGATGAGTAGACAAAAGATATATATATCCACATAGGCCAAAAGTATTTATGAAGAGGAAAAACAAGACCCATAAATTGACCAAGAGTTAAAGTTAACCCTAGTAAAGCTAGACGACCACAATTCCTAAAGAAAACTCAAGGAGATTAATTTAGGAATTGCGGGCGACCATAGGCCAATTTTCATTAGTGAAGGATTAGATCCAACTTATGAGTCCAGACTATTGGCAATTCTCAGAGAATTTAGAGACTATTTTGCATGGGATTACACAGAAATGGTTGGCTTTAGCAGAGACTAGAGAATTTAGAGACATTTTTGCATAGGATTACACAAATAATGGCATCTGATGTCTTAGGGCGATCGGAACATATGAATAGGTTATCATGCTATTCGATTTAAAGAATGCCGAGGCGACCTATCGGTGTGCCATAAATACCATAATCTATGATATGGCTGATCGATTAGGTGTACATTAATGATGCGGTGATCAAATCAAATTCAGAGGATCAACACTTGGCCGGTCTATAGATAACCATTCAAAAGATGAAAGTACATTAGTTGAAGATGAATTTGTTAAAGTGTACAATGAGAGTTTGAGCTGGTCATTTTTAGGGCTTCTTGGTACACCAATAGAAGGTGGAGATAGGCTAAAATAAGGCCAGGGTAATTATAGATGCACCTACATGAACAGTGAAGAAAGAACTACAATAGTTGATCAAAAAAATAAATTTTTTTTAGGCGATTTATTTTGAACCTTGCCAGACGACTCCATGCATGACTTCCCCTGCTTAAGCTAAAAAATGGAGAAGACTTCAAGTGGATGGTTTATCACTAGTATATTTTTTATGAGATTAAGAGATACGTCATAATTCCACCAGTCATAGTACCACCCAAACCCAGATTGCCCCTAATTCTATACATTATACCTGCACAAGAGTTGATCAGCAACATGTTGGCATAAGAATGTGATGGTGTTGAGAAGGTCGCATACTACCTCAATCGAGCCCTGAATGACGCAAAAACCAGATATGCTACAATCGAAAAAATGAGTTTGGCTTTCTATTTCTCGTGTAAAAAATTAAGATATTACTTATTGACCATAACAATGCATGTGATAAGGCAAACAGACATAAAAAAATATCTCTTATCAAAGCCATTTTTAAGAAATCGGCTAAGAAAATGGGCAATTGCATTATTTGAGAATAATTTTATATATGTCCCTTAGAAAGCTATTAAGGGATAAGCTCTAGACAATTTTCTTGTAGAGTATCCTTTACCTTACACAGTTACAACCAACCTTAAAATCACCAATCCTAATATAAGTTGGCAGTTATGGTTTGACGGTCAAAGACGAATCATGCTGCTGGAGCAAGAATTGTCTTTGTATCTCCCTTAGGGTTGAATATAAAGATGTATTTTTTGTTGGATTCTATGTACCAACAAGTAGGCCGAGTACGAAGCCCTTTATCATCAGTTTGGAGGTACTTGTAAAAATATTACTTAAGGAGGTCGAAGTTAAGGGTGATTCCTTATTGGTTATCAAGTAAGTAGTTGGAGAATATAATTACGAGGTTGACCTACTCATCCTATACTATAACAAAGGTAGACATTTGCTTTAAGGTTTCCAATCTACATTGGTCGAGTATTCAACTAGCATGAATAACTCAGAAGCCAATGATCTCACTCATAGGGCATTAGGGTTCAAGAATGTCATTGGAGAGATCTTTTTGATCCACCAGCTATATTCTTATTTGTATAGGTCAGGGCTACCTACTCAATAAGGGCCAATTTTGCAGGTCAATTAGATAAGCTAATTTTTTTATATGAAAAACCTTGATGAAAATGCTAATTGAAGAATTAGGGTTATGGCACTAAGGTTTGCCCTTTTCGCAAGAGAATTATTCAGAAATGCAACTTTGGGTGAACTATTGAGGTATATTGGTCATAAGGAATTATGCTGGACATGACTGAATCACATGAAGGTTTAGCTGGAGCTTATCTTAGTGGGCGATTAATAAAGAAAGCCATCCTCAAGATTGGTTTTTGGTGGCCAACCATGAAACAAGATTGTCATGACTATGCTAAAGGTTGTAAAGAATGTCAAAAATATGGACTAATTCAGGTTGTCCCAGCTAAAGAAAGGTATGTGGTGATTAGACCTTGGCCATTTAGAGGATGAGCCATGGACATAATAAGAAATATATACCCATCATCTTTAAAATAATATGCTTTTATTCTTGTGGCGATCGATTATTTCACAAAATAGGTCGAGGCAATTCCATTGAAGACTGTCAACCAATAATCATAAAGTTCATCAAAGGGAACATCATATACAAGCATGTTCTTTACCAGAGAAGAAATAGTCAATTTTGTAAAGGAATTAGGCATCAAACTTGTACACACTATACTATAATACGCTAAATAAAATAGGCAAGCTTAATCAACGAATAAATCAATCATCCAAGGACTAAAAAAGGCGATCAAAGATAGCCTCAGATTATGGCACGAGAAACTTTAGGAAGTACTTTGGGCGAATAGAGTAAACCTAAAAATATCCATTGGGACATCACTATATCAACTGGTTTATAGCTACGAGGCCGTGGTTTCGATGGAATTGATTAGAGATTCAATGAGATGGTGGTTTCAAGAAGAGTTAAACCCATAATAGTATCAAGATGTCATAATAGACGAAATCGATCAATTGGGAGAACATCACCTTGAAGCTTTGAATTGACTTAAAGCACAGAAGTAGAAAGTTAAGATAGCTTACAATAAGAGGGTTAGATTTAAGTCATTAAGTTAGGGTGACCTAGTATGGAGAGTTATCCTCCCAATAGGATCCAAGGACTACAAATTTGGAAAATTCAAATCTAATTAGGAGGGATGATTTAAAATTGATAGAGTTAATGGCAAGGAGGTATATCTGCTAAGCGATCTGGAGGGGGTTGTGTATGTTAGGGCGATTAATAGAAAGTACCTCAATCTTTATTAACCAACAGTCTTGGAAGGAATCAATATGGAAGTTTTTTTTTTGAAAGTTTGTTAAAATAATGCATGTTGAATTGGTTGGTATAGACCATTTTGTTAGGCCGATAATTTAGGATCATTTTTAGGTCGGTTAAAGTTTTTGAATCTAATTTTATAGACATCTTATTCAATGAATAACCAATTAATTCGATTGGTTAAAATTTCATGGGTAATTCATATTTGGCCATTTCATAACTTAATCATTAAAAGAAAAGAAATAAACAAAAAGACAAGATTGAGGCCAAAAAAGTATTTTTCATAAAATTTAAAAGATTACAAAGGAGGGTTTTTTTGGCAGATTTACATTTTATTTAATAGGTCTAAAAACTCGGCCACTTGAGAGTCGATCGTCTTTGCTTCAGTCTCTGCTTTAGGGACC
Source organism: Ailanthus altissimus (assembly GCA_946807835.1). Lineage (NCBI taxonomy): Eukaryota > Viridiplantae > Streptophyta > Magnoliopsida > Sapindales > Simaroubaceae > Ailanthus > Ailanthus altissimus. The sequence goes on along the minus strand of OX327712.1, from coordinate 12,525,053 downwards.
TGGGCATCTTTAAGCTTCAGACTCTTATTCAATTCCACCTTTTTTGGCGATTACCTAGAACTTGCTCGCCTAAGCTCTAAGAACGCCTGGTCCTCTCAGCCTCCTATTTCCTTAGCTGGGCAAGCTACACCTTCAGCACCTTCATCTTCTCTTTGGCCTTCTTACTCAGGCCGCTAAGTTCCCTAACTTTTTCCATCAATTGAACCTCTAGGCAATCTAGGGCAGCAATTTCCTTAGCCTTTTGGTCGGCCTCCTTGATCATTCGAATGGTCGATTGCTTCTTTTTGGCAATTAGAACAAATGAATCCGTGAGCTCATTAATCCTGGTCTTCAGGCTGACTAAGATATTATCACCCGTAGCATGATCGGATAAGAACTTTAGCTTCTTGTTGACTTCAATCATTAGGCGATCATTCATAAGTAGATTGACCATTTCCCCCTTCAAGCCTTTCGGCTCATCGATCACATTTTTCACTTTATTCTGTAATGAAGAGGGAGGAGGGGCGATTCAATTGCAGAAAAGTCACTGTTTGAATCTTCGTTGCTACTAGATGATTCTTCTATGAGGAGTGATAGCACGTCAGCAGCTAAAGTTGCCCCTTTAAGCGTTGGCTTCTTTAGAGCAGGCTTCCCTAGAGGTACTAATCGAGGTAAAGGAATTTGAGGCAATTATTCCATGACGATTGAAGGACTTAGTTTTTCATTAGCCACCTAGAGAGCAGGAGACTGGCTGGTGGGAATAGGTTGGGCAGCAAGCACAGTCAATTGAAGTGGGTAGTTGATTCCTTTGAAGTTACCTTAGAGTGCACTATTTTAATCCTTTGCAGCTTCTGTGTAGTAATATGAAAAGATAAAGACATCAGAAGACGATTTTAAAAGAAACAGACAAACCAAATCAAGGCGATTATTGAAGCTTACCTTGACACGCTTCTTAGGGTAGCCATTTCCTCCTCCTCTGCTGGTGGGACGTTCAACATTGTAGGGATAACTTATAAAAGAAGGAAAAAAGAAAATTAATATTGGAAAATGGCTTAAATATCGATAAAGCAAATAAATTACCTTGACAAGTGGTGTCACCAATAACTTTAAGAGATTCAGGGTCTAAGATCGGGTTAGTATAGTCATCTAGGAAAAAACAGGTCCATGTAAGCTGATTTTCTTTATACTTGAGACGTTGCAAACTATATTTAACTTGGCGGTCGAAATTGGCGGTCTCGGATCTATAAAGGGCTGCTCAAAGAACACATCCCTTAACCAAGGGTTGCCTAAGCGAGAACCTATTTGGTTTTGTGTCCCATGGGCGGCCATTTGTGTTCCAAGATCAGTTCATTTTTCCATTGATGGCTTAAGCTTTGTATTTCTTTTAATTTAAGGCAGTAAAATTTAAAATTGAAAAAGTGCTCAAAATCAATAATTTCTTGAATAGCTTACCCCTTGTTTTTGGCCAGTTGACCTACACAACAGCAGCAAGATTAAAGTCAGCTGCAAAGTCATGTAGAGGGAATTTGGTCTAGAAAAATAAAGGTCGACCACTTTCTTCCAATACTTATAAAAAATGTCAAGGCGGCTAAGACTGATAGAGCGGTTGGTCAACTAGAGCGATTTTTAAAGTTCATAATTAACTAAAGTTGTTTCCTTTACAAAGCTAAGGCTTTTGATGATAACTTTAGCCATAAAGTTTTTGTTAGTAGAAAAAAGGTTAGGTGGGGGATGGCCTGGACCAACCAAAACTGGCGACTTATGCATTAAGGATGGTAAGTCCCAGTGTCATATTTGCTGTTATTACCAATTAAGGGTGGGCAAAAATAATAAGTAATCGAAAAATCGAACCGAATCGGCCGGTTTAGTTTTTACCACAAAAAGCTTGTTCGATTTTTATCACAAAAAATCGGTTCGATTTTTCCAAAAAAAACAATTGGACCGAAAAATTGAGTTTTTTTTGTTAATTTTAATTAAATTATCATGTGGCACTAAATAATTGGAGGTTTAAAAATACAAACATATATTTACCCACACATAATTTCACTCACGATGATAAAAAATTGAAGAAACTTTGTAATTTCATTAAATAGGAGAATTTGATTTTATGGATATTGTTAGAAATTAGTATATTATTAATAAAAAAAGTTTACATTTATCTCAAATTAAGCAAATTGTAATTATGTTAATATGAAATAGACCCAAAAATTAGGTCAAAAAATAATTTACTAAATTATTTAGACAAATGAATTAGAAAAGCTTACAGTTTAAAATAAAAAATCGAAAAAAACTCAAAAATTAACCCAAAATTTTGAAGACTTATATATAATATAAAAGAACAAATTTAGTGGTTAATGTAATGTGTAATGAATTATTTTTTGATTATATAATATATAACGGGTAATGTAACATGTAATATATATTAATTTAATCAACTTAATGTTTTAAAGACCTATATAATAAATAACAATAAATTTAGTGACTTATGTATCGTGTAATGAAATTTTTTTAATTATATAATATATAACGTGTAATGTAATGTATAATATACAGTAATTTAGTCAACATAATTTTTTAAAGACTTATATAATATATAAGAACAAATTTAGTAGTTTATGTAATGTGTAATAAAATTTCTCTTAATTATCTAATATATGACATGTAATGTAACGTGTAATATATATTAATTTACTCAGCTTAATTTTTTAAATACTTATATAATTTATAAAAATAAATTTAGTGACTTATGTAACGTGTAATAAAAAAAAAAATTAGAATGAGCTACTAAATTATTTGGATAAATGAATTAAAAAACAAAAAATTTAAAATGAAAAAGCTGAAACAAAATAGCCAACAAATCGAAAGAACTGGTTTCGGTTTTATTTCTTCAAAAAACTGAACCGGATTGGTTCTATTCGGTTTCGAATAAAACTGATCCAAACCAAATTGTGCCTACCTTTACTACCAGCGGTAATAACAACCCTATGGTAAAGATCCTTGGCAATGAGGCTGGCGACCCAAGATTTGTGCCAATCGATATTAGAATAAACTTCTTTAAAAGAAGATGGTTGACCTAGATATGATTGGCATGTCCACTTGAGGCAAAAAAGAGAAGGCCTTAGGTGACATAATAACTTATCATCTAAGGAAGGGGTGGAATAGAAGAAAGAAAAAACATCTTCAAATCTCCCTCAGTCGAGTTGCCATTGGATTAACTAAGGCGCATAGAAATAGAGGCGACCTTTTAGGGATTGTAAAGTAGTGTTGAAAAAATAAGAAAAATAAGCTTAAATCCAGAAGTACAAGATTTAGAAGGGACCACCTACATTTAAAAAAGTTGTTTCGTCTTTACTTGGAACGATTTCAAAAAGACTTCTATACAAGTGGGAAAGGAAAAATGACCCTAAGGCTAGCTTTGTAGCATCAACGATGGCGATTGCCACCTTCAGGTACTCTCTAGTTATTCTTTGGGAAGGAGGGCATAAGGTAGATTTTCTTAGCTAGAATAATAGGAAGGTGATATGTTCTTGTGAGTGTTGATTACCTTAGGGTGCATACATATGAGTTTGTTTTCATCATTACAAAAACATGGATCATATACATATTTGTGTACAACGGAAGTCCAAAAATCTAACTTTCTAAATGATGAACACAATGAGTCTTTCATATTATCTTATAATTGAAATAACAAAATTTTGTTGAGAATTACCTTACAAGCCTTTTGTTCTTTTGATTTAGTCGGAGTTCCTACCTTGAAGTGAACTTGTTCGCAATTCTAGCACCCAACTCGGTAGACTTGAGTGGTCTAGAATGACAACATTTTTTAGTAAAGGATTTAACATTTAAACCATAGCTTAACTTTTAAGCTCTTTTAATTAAGTAATAAACTTATTCTAATTTTCAACACTTAAACAAGCAAAATGAATTCTTATGCTTATATGACTTGCCATCTTTGAAAAAGAGAAGAAAAAGAAGAAGTTGCTCAACTATTGCACAACATTTTAGCACTTGCTAGTTTCTAACACTTAGAAAAGAAAAGCTTCTCATTTCCTATTCTCAATGGTCGTGTGTCCTCTTCCAAATGAGCAAATTTTGCCTCTTTATACATTGATTCATTTTTTCTCCAAAGAGACAACCATGGTCTCACAAGCATGACACATTATTTGTCAATGTTTCTTTTATTTTTTCAAAATAAATAAATGAAACTAGAGAAGAATGCATTTGGTCGGCCTTATGGAGCAAATTAGAACACTTTCACTTTTCCAATCATTGACCCCATAATTGACTTGCCCATTTGCTTTTGTTTTTTGATATATTTACATTAAAAAAATCAAATACAAAAAACTGTAGAGTGTTGACCGAATGAACAATAAGAAAAAGAGAAACAATTTTAATTTCTTATATTACACACTTGGCCCCACCACACTTCATTAGGCTATACATTTGTGTTTTATTGATTTAGTTAATCATTATTAAATAATCAAACACATATTCCAAATGTATTTGTTTCTTTGTGTTATTTTAATCAAATTAATATGTCAACAAATGTATTATTATATTATTTTTTGAATATTAAATAATAATATAAAATATTATTATTATTATATTCAAAAAATAATTTTATGAATAAAATAATAATATTACTTGTCCAACAAGTAAGGTCATTTTGATAATTTTTAAGTCAAATAATAAATGATCTACAATGTGCCACGTGTCATCATCTTAATGGTCAACAACTATTTTTAACTAATGATATATTTAACACTTAAGTCTTAACATGTGCACATCCTGAAAAAATACTAAAGCAAATGTCTGTTTTGTCGAAATTTACTAAATTGAACTATTCAATCTAGTATGTTGCCCCAATACACAACGAATACACTTTATATTGTAAGACTCCTTAGGTTCATACCCGATTTGTCAAACAAAACTATTCCGTGAGTCCATGATCAATGCCCCACGTACACGTCATGAATATTACAAATCAGTGCAGTAGACCATACAAGTTGATGTCATAACACATACGTATAATCCTTCAGCCATTTATATCCTGAAAGAGTGTAGATATAAATCACCTTTAAATCTCTACGCGCTCATTCATGAACTTATCTCTAGACATGTTATGGGCCCCCTCTCCATATATAACAAGGAATACTATCACTCAAAGGAATATCAGAGTCCCTCCTCATTTCTTTTTCCTTTTCGAGGCTCAAACCCAAGACCATATAAGGTTCTAAGATATCTGAGGAGTACCTCTGGTACCGTTGATCCATTTTTTATTGTGGGGTCCTCTCCATTTTCTAGTAGAAGGCTATCCACTTAAAGGAATATTGGAGTCCCCTTTCATTTCTTTCGCTAGCCCAATGATACCAAAGGTGCTCCCTAGGTATCTTAGAACCCAATATGGTCTTAGGTTCAAGCCTTGAAAAGGCGAAAGAAATAAGGGGGGACTTCGATATTCCTTTGAGTGGATAGCATCTTTCTAGAAAAGGGAGGAGACTCTATATATTTATCTCAATAAACAATATACGTAAATAGTTTTGCGATATTATTTAACTATGCGAGAAACTCTTTTCACGGGTTTGTTGCTTTGGCTATAAGACTTTCGAGATATAGTCTCAGAGCATCTAGATATACAACTTACCTATGTGAGCTGACAGATCTTATATTTGTGCACACTAGACTCTATGAGCATCAGACTATACCCAACAACACGTAGCGGTCAGACCATGAAAGGACTCTGACATACATAGAACCAAAGTATAATGGATCACTCACAAGCCCACCATGGCACTCGGGTCAAAGGACCACGCAAGTGTCTAGACATCCTCTTTAACCTACGTGGGGGGTGTATTAAGGGTATTTTGCTGGATTGAGGTTGAAGTTCTATCTCTGGTTCATTCTGGTTTTTATTAGCTTCATCAAGCTCAATCTTTCTACAACCTCCATGATCCATGAGAAACTCTTTCTCTAGGAAAGTGGAATATCGAGAAACAAACACATTTTGTTCCTCAGAATCATAGAACTGGTATCCTATTAAATTCTTGGGATACCCGACGAACTGGTATTTGTACCCCTCAGGTGCAAGTTTATCATGTTGCATAATTTTTATGTAAGCAGAACAACCCAAATCTTAAAATAATTAAAACTTAGTTTTTTTAATTTCAGCATCTCATGTGGAGTGATTGGAACAGCTTTAGATGGAACCCTGTTTAATATATGAGTAGTAGTATCAAGAGTATAACCTTACAGATATTTCAAAAGATCAGTGAAGCTCATCATAGACTAGACCATATACAATAAAGTTTGATTCTTCTTTTCCAAAACACCATTGTGTTGCAGAGTACCCGAAGGATTATACTAAGCAAGAATCATATTCTTCTTTAAATAATCATAAATTCACTACTCATGTACTCCCCACTTTGATCTGATCGAAGCCATTTGATGTATACACTGATTTGTTTCTTTACTTCAAGTCTGAACTCTATGAACGTTTTAAAGGTTTTTGACTTATTTTTCATAAGAAACATGTACCCGTATCATGACAAATCACCGACAAAGGTTACAAAGTATTAAAATCCACCCATTACAATGTGATTCATTAGACGGCATACACCACTATGTACCAGTTCTAATAAATTAATGACACGGTGGCCAACATCAATAAATGGAGATTAAGTCATTTTTCCTTGAATGCAAGATTCATAAATTGGGTAAGGTTCTATAATCAGATTAGGTATAAGACTATCCTTAACTAAACGGGTTAGATGTCTCATGCCTATATGACATAATCTCATATACCATAGTTTTGTATTATTTAAAGGTCCCAAACTACTATTAGTGCTACCTTGTACATTAATGACATTTTCAATTGTATCCAAAACATAATGCCTATTAATCAACTGACATTTAGCTGACAAAACATCAAACATATCATATAAATATAAGGAACAGTTTTTGATATGCACATGATGCACTTCACTGTCAAGTATAGGAAATGAGATAATTTGGCTGATACACGAGGGTACAAAATAACAGTTATGCAATACAATAATTTTATAATAAGGGAGAATCAAGTCAAAATGTCCAACAGTCACGACTTGTAGGCAATCACCATTTCCAACTCAAAGCTATACTTCTCTCAACTACAGTAATCTAACTTTCTTCAAACTCTACAACATATTGTAGATGTAAGAAAGACATGCGGTATCTAATACCCAATTTGTACTAGCATTAAATGCTAAAAAATATTTAATAATAGGTAAGCATATACCGATGAAGTCTTTTTTACGTTGGCAAGGTATTTGGGGCAGTTCTTTTTTCAATATCTATCCTCTCTGGAATGAAAATATTTTTCTTTTATTTTTGGCTTCTCTTGTGGCTTGAAAATCTGTCACCATTGAAGACCCATCTTGGGTATCTGCTTCACTTTTTTTTTCTTCTTCCCTTTGGACTTCTCAGAAGCCCTTAGTGTAGAAGATAAAGTACCCTAGACATAAAGGGCCGTGTCTTCTTTACTCATGTCCTTATTAGCTATCTTGAGCATATTATATAGATTAGCGTAGGTAGAGTTAAACAATATCGCAAAGGTTTATATGGATATTGTTTTACAAAAATACAAATCTGGAGATAAGTTTATGGTTGAGCACATAGAGATTTGACTTTGATGATTTATGTTTTTACTCTTCTAGGATATAGATGACGAATGGATTATATGGATATAATTGATCTTAACTTGCATGGTTCAACACTCTGTTCTATAAAATCTGTAATATATGTATGGGGCATTGTTCACGGACTTGCAGAAGTATTCCATAAGACAAACAGAGGTGCACCTAGAGATTTTTACAATATGAAGTGTACTCGTTGAGCACTAGGGTTGCGAAATGGATTGAATAGTTCTATCTAGGATGATTCAAAAAGTAGGATATGTTTTAGGACCTCTCTGGAAAATGAAAAACATACTTTGCAAATATTACAAAGAGATCCCTATTGTATGTCATAGAAAATCTTGACACGTGGCTATTTGTTTGACAAATAGCACGTTAGGGTTTTGCATGATTAGCACTTGGCAATATGCATGGGATGCATGAGTGACAAGTGTTAACTATGCAAAGAGTGAGGTGGCTAAATGTTTGCAAATGTTGCATTTAATCCCCATATTTGTTATCTATAAATAATAAATTTTGAACTTGTTTCAATATAGTCCATATTTTCTAAATCAATAAACTACCCTATTTTGAGAGGATTTCGAAATTGAATGCTAGAAATTGATCAAACAATGCTGCCATTTTAGAGTTCCAATCCTACCACTTTGTTGAAGTCTATAATTGTTTAAGAGTTTACTTCAATATGAGGTCCAAGTAAAAAAATATCTAAAGACTATAAAGTTATCATTTTCTGGACTTGTTACTGTAACAAGACTTCAATTTTAGCATGTTTGTTACTTAAGAAATTAGTTTCTAATCCTGCTGTATAATTATGTATGATTTTCATGCATTAGAAAAAATGAGTAATGAATACAATCATATGCATACGTCAAAAAATACATGTTAACAACCTTTCTTCCTTGAAGGCATCCTCAGAAACATTAATGTCTAATTTAATGACCTAGCGCAAGTGCACGCTTTTTGTATCAAGTAATATAGGACTAAGTCTAGATTATCGATCCCACAGAGACTATTGTTTCTATTTTCTTCAATCAAATACTAAAATTACTCTACTTTACCTTTATCCAGACTAGCTTTAAGGATGGAGTTTAACTAACTAAATTATTGCTATTGAGCAGAACCTAATTAAAATATTGCAAATACTTAGAGATAGAATTCACTCAATTGATAAGTAATCTAGGGTATCGACGCATCCCTTAGTAGTTCACTGAACCCTTTAACCCCTTAGTTATTTTCCTTTTTATCAACTGAATGGCTAGACACTGATTTCATCATAAGCTTCTGTCGACAGTCGAATGATAATATCACACCATAACAATTATTTATATGTCTATGGTAATCCGAATAAGATGCAACTCATTAAGATTAAGTCTAATCAAACCATACATGCCACCTAGATATATGTCTATCCTAGATGGAACTCATAAATGTTACCGTATGATCATGTATCAATCTACCATAGGCTAAACACATGATTTCTTTCGTCAAAGTTATCATGGTTCCTAAACAATCAAAATAGTGATCAAGTATAATGAAAACATTAAGCATAGATAGACTGAATCAATTAAGGGATAAAAGTTCATGACTAAGAGATTAAAAGAATCAATTACATACTAAGTTCAATAACGTCTAACCCTAGATCAAAAGAAATTAGCTCATGTTCAAAACAAGAATAGCAAAGCAAAAGTATGAAATTATAATGAACGAAATCATCTTTTAAAAGTAAGGAATAAAATAAAACAAGTGATGCCCTAAGTTGTTCTTCTTCCTCTTATCTTGATTGCTCAAGAGTTGATTCCCCAATCTTCAATCTTCAATAATTTCACCTTGATCTCTGGCTTGAATGTGTGTTTTTTGTTTGTGTTATTCTCCTTGCTAAGTCTCTTTATTTTTTCCTCAAAAGAGTATTTTTGTTGCTATGAGAAACCCTAGGCACGAGGAGCTTTGAATCCCCCTTTCAATAGGCAAGTTTAGAAGGGTATTTAAACATCTGCACGGGAACCGCGGCACTGGGCACGAGTACAGGTCTGTCAAGACTTTGACGAGTACCGCGCTACTGGGTGCTAAGCGCCGCGGTGTTCACATGCTGTTCTGGGCGCTGCGGCCCCCAGCCACCTGCTGCTGCGTTACTTTCGTATTCTGAGCGTAACTTCTTCATTTGACGTCCAATTTTCCTTCCGTTTATTCCTATGTGTCACATTTTCCATTGTGCATCTGTTTATGATTAGAAAACACAATTAAATAGTCAAATACTTATAATTTAGAGTAAGATACAAAAGTTAAGTACAAATTCTACTAGTGCTTTTATGCCCCTATCAAACATCTCTGGGCATCTTTTGGTCAATAATATATCCTAACTTTTTTAAATCTAGAACGATTATGAGATTCATGTACCAATAAAAAATTATCAATACCATTGAGTTGGTATACATCTAGTATATGTGCCAAGGAAGTACTGAAGGCTATTATAACTTCACAAGACAAAAATTTAGAAGATGTCAGTGGATATTTAAAATATTAAATTGCTAATAAAACGTTTTAGATCATGGGTATAATATATATATTTTTAATTTTAAATGCCCTCCATCTGCTTTAGATAGCCCTTTTAATCTCTTAAATAGTATAACGATAGTTTAAACTCTTTAAAACTATACAGTGGGAAGTAGACCCCATTGGTATTTTACTCGGGCTGCATACTGTAGTGATCTAGGCCTTTGTAAACCTAATAGGTAGACAACTCTTGTCAATTGCATTTTATGCAACTCTTACTCATGATCCTAAATACACATTAATCACACACTGTAGCGATATAAGGTAAGTGTATTTCAAATTAACATGTCAATAATCAAATATATGCTACCAGTACTACCTGTACACTATAGTGATTTAGGGCAATACTTTCACATATATTTGTCTCATCTTATGTTTAATTGGTATAGTTTAAATCATATCGACCAAATCCCTCATCCTGTATCAATCTTAAAAAGGACCAATATTACCCAGCTAACACCGTATTGACAAGACAGATCATTATACAACATTATCTCATAATGTGATACTATTTATTCTTATTAAGAGAGATTTATAATTTAAAGACTTGATCCCCATCTCATGATGAGGTAATTCTCAATCAAACATTTTTTTATGTGCAAACACAACAAACCCCAATAGAAAGGTTCTCATTATGGTTACCAACACAGAAAAATGATCTTGATTTCTAATACAGACTAGTAACTCTTATTACTGTATCTCATAAACCCTTACATGTTTAAAATTAATATTTTAAACAATTTTAAAACATAATTTGAGTGAGTCTTGTCAGTGTCACAGTGCTGGGTTCCCAGCACTACAGCACTAGGGGCAATGCCTTCAGCGTTACGGCGCCCAACACCTGGCACAACGGCGTTAGGTCCTAGAGGCCTCGACGTCGTGGTGTCAGCTTTTCAGCGCTACGGCACCAAGCCCTTTATGCTACAGTGCTCCAATGCTCCCCACATTGGTATACCTATTTTAATTATTTGAAATGCACCATTTGAGCACCGAGACTTCACCAACAATAATTTTAACACTCATTTACACCTAAATTCACTCAAATATGCTCTAATACCATTTTATGAGTGTTGATTATCCTAGGGTACATGCATGGGGGTTTGTGTTCATCATTACAAAAACATGTATCATATACATATTTGTGCGCAAAAAAGTTCAAAAATCTAAGTTCCTAAATGATAAACACAGTAAGTCTTTCAAATTCTCTCATAATTGAAATAACAAGGTTTTGTTCAAAATTACATTACAAGCCTTTTGTTCTTTTGATTTAGCTGGAGTCCTCGCTTGAAGTGAACTCTTTCGTAATTCTAGCACTTAACTCGGTGGGCTTGGGTGGTCTAGATTGACAGCATTTCTTAGCAAAGGATTTAACACTTAAACCTTATGTTAACTCTTAAACTAGAAGCTTAACTCTTAAGCACTTTTAATTAAGAAATAAAGTTATTCTAATTGTTCAACACTTGAACAAGCAAAATGAATTCTTATGCTCATATAACCAATCAACTTTGAACAAGAGAAAAAGAAGAAGACGTTGCTAAACTCTTGCACAACATTTCAATACTTGCTAGTTTATAACACTTAAAAAACAAAAAGCTTCTCATTTCCTTTTCTTAGTGGCCGTGTGTCCTATTTCAAATGAGCAAACTTTTGCCTCTTTATACATTGATTCATTTTTCCTCTAAAGAGACAACTATGGTCCCACAAACATGGCACATTACTTGTCAATTTTGGTATGTTTCTTTTATTTATTCAAAATAAATAAATAAAAATAGAAGAATGCATTTGGCCGGCCTTATGGAGCAAATTAGAACACTTTCACGTTTGCAAGCATTGGCCCTAAAATTGACTTGCCCATTTGCTTTTGCTTTTGCTTTTGATATATTTACATTAAACAAATCAAATGCAAACCAATGTGGAGTGTTGGTCGAATTAACAACAAGCAAAAGAGAAACAATTTCAATTTCTTGTATTACACACTTTGGCCCCACCACACTTTATTAAATAACCAAACATATGTTCCAAATGCATTTGTTTCTTTTTATTTTTTAATCAAATTAAAATGTTAACAAATGTATTATTATATTATTGTTTGACTATTAAATAGACTATTAAATAATAATATCAAATATTATTATTATTATATTCAAAAAATAATTTTATAAATTAAGTAATGATATTACTTGTCCAATAAGTAAGGTCATTTTGATAATTTTTAAGTCAAATAATAAATAGCTTACAATGTGCCACATGTCATCATCCTGTTGGTCAAAAAATATTGTTAACTAATTGATATACTTAACACTTAAGTCTTGACATGTGCACATTCTGAGGGATATTGAAGCAAATGTCCGGTCTGCTGAAATTTACTAGATTGAACCATTTAATTTAGCACGATGCTCTAATGCACAATGAGTACACTTTATATTACAGGACTCCCTAGGTCCACGTTCGATTTGTCAAACGAAACTATTCTGTAAGTCTATGATCGATGCATTACATACACATCACGGATATTACAAATTAGTGCAGTAGACCATACAAGTCGAGGTTATAGCGCATACGTATAATCCTTCAGCTATTTATATCTTAGAAGAGTGGGGATATAGATCATTATCGTCAAATTCTCATATGCTCACTCGTGAACTTATCTCCAGACACGTATCTTGATAAACAATATACGTAAACAACTTTACAATATTGTTTAACCCTGTGGGAATTTTTTTTTTTTGGGTTTGTTACTTTTGACCATAAGTCTTTTTGAGATATAGTCTCAGAGCATCCAGATATACAACTTACCAATGTAAGCTGACGGATCCAATATCTGCGCACACCAGACTTTATGAGCATTGAATCATATCCAGCGACATAGTGGTTAGACCATGAAAGGTCTCTGACATATATGGAACTAAAGTATGGTGGATCACTCACAAGCCTACTATGGCACTCAGGTCAAAAGACCACGTATACTACTTAACTCAAGAGAATCTACCATTGACGACTTTATGGGATGTCTGTTGGCGTCCTCGTTGAGCCTGTTCAATATTTAGTGCTCACTGAATACTTGTATGCCATAAAAGCTTCTAGTAAGCCCATGGTTAGCTAAGACCAACCATTTAAATCATCGAGGTACGGTTATACAGTGATCTTATAATAAAGAGTTTCACTGATAGACCCACATCGGTGAATTAAATTAGGAACATCATGTTTGAACACATGCATAATAACATTTCTTAGCACCTATTACTACTCTTTAAAACTATTTTATTACTGATGTACTCTTGGGTTTATGTCCCATTATAGACAATGTCCTAACTCTTAGATTTTGCTTACTTTTATAACCTACTAATTCTTAGTAGTGCTAATTATTAGCAATTATAATTGTTAGCGTTGCTAAGCTTTAGAGTTAGTCTAAACTCCTTTAGGCCAAATCTAAACTTTTCAGATTCTACAATGTCTGTAGTGTTATAAGCACTGTACCATTTAATTAATAAAATTAACGATTTAATAAAATGTACTGTATAAATATTATAAAATAAAATATTCATACAAAACAAGATGGCACCTAAGCACAAATTCAAATAGTGCTATCCTAGAGGGGGTGGCTGATTTTTTCCTAAATATAGTAATACATTTACCAAAGCTAGAATCTGACCCAGAGAAGAACAGGCCAACATCATTAGTTGAAAGATCAACGTTGATATCGAACCCATGCAAATGGATGTTGAATAGAATGGCCAAATCATAAAAAGTTGGGGTCATAAAGCCAAATCTAAAGCAAAAAGCATTAAGGGCTCTTGATAAAAAAAGTAAACCAACCAGTATTAGTTTATCATGAAGGGGTATTTGATACCTAAATAATTAAATTAGGTCATAAATCCTAGTCAACTTCTATATGGAAGTAAAGTAAGGCTCTAAGCGATTTAACCACCTAGTATAGTCATTAGACAGTTTTGGCCATGTTCTAATAGACATGGAAGATGTCAAGAAAGATATACAATTAGGCTAACTAAACCTCAATGGGTCATTTCTATGGGCAGGAAAGAAGTGAAAGTAGTCTCGAATAATGGTAGAATTGAATGGGCCTAAAATGTATTGGAATGAGTTAGCTTTAAAGGTTAATACCTTGTAGATAACCTGCTTATCGACCAATCTAGACTTTGAATAAAAATTCAGAGGCGTTTTTGTTTCCTCGGTCGATTTTATTTTCATTAAATGAGACGAAAAGGTTGATTTTGAGGTCATTATAAATGCTACAAATGAAAAGTTAAAAAATCAAACAACTATTAAAATAATAAATTCAATAAGTTAAAGATTAAAAGAAAAAGTATTAAAATTTACCTTGGAGGATGAAGGAATTTGTTAAAGAGTGATAAACGCTTAAGAGTTTTTACTATAAGGGTTAAGAGAATAGGGTATTTAAGAGTAAAATTGAGAAGTAATAATAATAGAGTTCTCTTCTTATAGTGGCCTAAGGGAGATTGAAATAAAGGGTAGATCTTCAACAGTTGAGAATTTTATGATGGTGCAATGATGGGACATTTATGTTTTTAAAGTTTTTACTAAGATAATCATTAGACCGTTATTGATAATAGTTAGTAATTAATGATTGATGGTTACTGACAATTTTAATGGTTAAAAAAAGATGAAGAGGCTCTAACGAAGTTAACTCATGAGGATTTTATACAGAAATTGACTTGAAATACGTTGGCGATTTGATGGAAATGTTATAAGCCCAACTGATTTCATTGAAAAGACTTTGACGAATAGTTCAGCAGTAGATCTCATTTGAGGCTGTTTCATGATAAGTTAGGAAAATCAAATGAATCATTTGACTCCAAGAGAGGATAAAGTCTACATACTTAGGAAGATTTCTTGCATTGTGAGATCATAATAATGACCTTCCAAGGTGTTTAGGGTGATTTTGATTTGATGATCATGAAAGATTTCAACACAAATGTAGTCGATTCTATTAAGCACTTAAAAATTAATAAAAACCCTTTAAAATAATAAAAAATAAAATAAAATATTTAAATACTTCAAAAAATAAAGATAATTATAAATAAAATTAAAAAATAATAATAAATAAACTTTAGAAAATTTAAAAAAAAGGCAGCCAAAATGGCTGCTTGGAACTATGCACCATTTGACTGCTGAACTAAGTCCCTAAAAGGGTTACTAAACTGGACTGATGGCCAGGCCGTTGAAACTAAACAACAATTTTGGCCACTTAGACCTATGGCCACTATGGCTACTAAACAAAGCAGCCAAAATGGCCATTAGAGCCAGGTGGCCATTTTGGCCGCTTGGTTTAACATCCAAATGGCTGCCAGATTCTAGCGGCTAAAATGTTTATAAATTTTATTATTTATTTTGTTATATTAATATTTTTTGAAAGGATATTAGTGTTTAGAGTGTGAAATTACTTGATTACTCTTGAATTTATTAACTTTCAAGGCAAACAACTAACGATTGGACATAAGTGATATTATTTTTTAAAATTGAGTACTAATATCAAAATTTCAAATTTGTGAGTATTGTTATAATTTGGCTATGCCTCAAGGGTATAGATGGTAATATTCCAATTTAAAATCTACACAAATGTAGGAAATCTTGGACTTTTACTGTTTTGAATTGATTTGAAACTCAAATTTAAAATATTTACAAAAGTAGTAAATCATGGACTATTATTTCTTTGAATTTATTTGAATTTGTCCAATTGTTTTGAATTGGTTTGAATTCGTCTAACACTCTCTCTCAAGTTAGAGTTGAGATTGAAATGTCAATAACACCCAACTTATGATGTTGCCAACAATTGCTTGAATCATTTCTTGAACAAAATAACAATCAGTTTCAATATATTTGGTGCATTCATGGAAAACTGGATTTTCAGTGGTGTGAATAACAGCTTGGTTGTCAAAATAAATTGAAATTGGCCGTGGATGTTAAAACCAAGATTTGAGAGTAGATATTTTAACCATTGTAACTCAGAAGTATGTATAGTAAGGGAACGATATTTTGCTTATATAGAAGAACAAGAAATTGTAGGTTATTTCTTAGTTTTTCAACAAATAAAACTAGAACCTAACATGGTGAAATAACTAGTGGTGGAGTGATGATAGTAGGGAAACTTGCCTAATCAAAGCTAAAGTATCCATGTAAAGTAAGAGAATTAGATGTAGAAAGGAATAAACGATTGCCAATAATACCTTCAAAGTGATGAAGAACTTAATTGGTAGAGATGGAGGAATGTGGGGATTGTATAAATTGACTAAAAGTATTTACAACATATTGAATATCAGGGTGTGTGACAACGAGGTAAAAAAGATGACCTATAAGTTGACGATAGAGTGCTGGATTGAGAATGAGAGTACCATTTATTTATTACAAATGAAGATGTTGTTCAATAAGAAAATATAATGGCTGGCAACCAGTCATACCAAAATCTACTAAGATGTCTAAAGTATATTTGTGTTGAAAACAAAAATTCTTGTTTGGAATGAGAAACTTCTATAATAAAATATTGAAGTTTGCCATGATGTTTCCAATGACAATAATATCATTGACACAAATGAGAACCAAAAATAGAAGTTTGACAACAAATATAGACTATTGTCTGAAATAGATTGTTGAAAACCTCGACCAATGAGAGTGGAAGAGAATTTGACTCCATTGACGAGAAGCCTATTTAAGGCTATAAATAGCTTTATTTAACTTGCATACATGAGTCTCACCATTACGAGAGAATCTAAGAGGGAGTTTTATATAAACTTCTTTATTGCGATCAATTGAAAGAAAAGCATTATTGACATTAACTTTATTTAGAGAGCAACTTTTAATAGCAGCAATAGAGAGATAATCATGCCTTTAACTTGAGTATAACCTTTAGCGACCAAAAGGGCTTTATATCCTTTAATTGATCCACCGAGCTTATGTTTTCTATTGGGAAGCAGGCATAAAAACCATGTGTTTTTTGATTCAACGACCTTAATTTAATTGGCCATCATTATGCCATTCAATATATTTCATAGCTTGAGCATAAGATCGTGGTTCTTGATTTTCAATGATATTATTGAGAAAAGCATGATGAGAATGACTGAGATAGGACAAAGAAAAATAATTGGGAAGTGGAAAATGAAATACAATTGCAAACATAATCCTTGAGGTAACTCGGTGGATGACAGTCTCAGTGAGAGTAGTAATTATAGGAGTAGATGCCACCAAGGATAATTAGTAGAGGAAGTGTCCTAAAAAATAGATGGAGAATTGGTTGAGCTATCAAGTTGAGAAGATGTTGAAATACCATTGGAGAATTAGTGAAAGTATTAAATAGACTACAAGTGATAGATTTGCTAGAGAAACTGTCCTTAGAAACAGATTTGTTAGGAGAATGAACAGCGCGAACAACTAATAGGGTAAATAAGTAATAAAATTTTTCATCAACATTGATTGGAGCGATTGTAATTGAATTATTTAAAGATTGAGATGAAATATCAACATAAGGACAAATAGACTCTTATTAAGGAGAAGTAAACCGTATGGATTTTATCCATAGAATTTTCTAGTTATGAGACATCATGAGAAGTGTATATTTAAGGAGATTTGACATCGTATATATGATATCCCTTCGACCATTTGGTTAACCCACAGAAATACCCAGTTTGGATTAATCATCAATATGTTGAATAATTATGTTATTAGAAAAACAAAAGCATCCAAAAACTCAAAGAGAACAATATGATGGAATAATTCCAAGTAAAACTTGATAGGGTGATTTATATTGGAGGATTGGAGTTAAACATTTATTGATAAGCAATATAGCAGTAAGAATACATTCTCCCTAAAACGAAAGAGGCAAATTTGCTTAAAATCATAAAGTTATAAAAATATCAAGTATATGCCGATGTTTACGTTTTACAACTATATTTTGTTGAGTGGTTGCAACACAACTGCGCTAGAGAATAATTCCATTGTTGCAAAACTATGTTTGAATTTGTTGGGAAAGAAATTTTGAACCGTGTTTGGAATGAATGGTTTGGAGTTCAGGGAGCAAAATGTTCCCATTTCCTAAATTAATGTGAGTGATTTTTTTGTTGAATTAACAATTGATTTGATTGAAAAAAATGAATTAACATGCTAAAAGTTTTACACTAATGTTTCATTAAATAAACTCATGTACACCTTAAATAATCATAAACGATAGTAAAAAAAAAAAAGTGATCCATTTTTAGAATGTATGCAGAAAGCACCCCAAATGTCAATGTGAATTAATTCAAAGGAATGAGAAGAACAAGATGTTCTTGAAAAAAAGAAATATGCAATTGTTTGGCACGTGGACAAAAATTACAAATGAAATCTTTATTTGCAATAATATTTAGAGAATTCTTAACAATAAAGTTAAAATGAGATTTAGATGGATGACCAAGGCGAGAATGACATAGATCAATTTTATTACAATGCTTAAAAGAAAAAGCATAATTAAAGCTAAATCTGCATCTAGATAAAAGAGGCCATTCCAAGCTCTACCTCGACTAATCTTCTTCATCGTTGCTCGGTCTTGAAATAGATATTCAGAAGATGAAAAAATTACCTCACAATTTTTTGACTTTTTTTAATTGTGAAATAGATAACAAATTAAATACAAATGATGGAATATGGAAAACATTTATGAGAGTAAATGATTAAGAACAATGAATCATTCCTATATGTGGCATAGATGCCTGAGAAACATCAGGTAATTGAACTGGTATATTTTTATGAATGGTGGAATCTGAATTCAAAAGTGAAAGAGATTTATATATATGATTAGAAGCACTCGAAGATTTGATAATCCAATAAAAGTGTAAACAAGTAAGAGCTTTACCTGCCAAATAGGCTGATGACCCACCAGATTCTTTTTGGACAAAAGTGTAAGAAGCTTGTTATATTGTTCAGATGTCAATTGACTAGCTAAATTAGCAGAATGGATAATGGTGGCCCTGAATTCTTCACTTGCTTATATGGGAAGATGTGTATTTGGTACCTTGTAGAAAGCGTATGGCCATTTGTTACAGTGATTATAAAATAGTCATTGGCGCTTTCTGAAAGACCGAGATGATGGTTTAGATGCCTGAAGCCCTATTAAATCAACGGTAGAAATTATTCGAATGTGGATCTCTTATTGTTTTTCTTTTTGAAGTACTAAATTATAGATTCGTTGAATTGTAGGGAATGGCTTCATAAGAAGATTTGGCTATGAACAGATGAAAAAAAATCATGGAGTCCTTGAAAAAACTCCATGGCACGATCTTAATGATGTTGATCCATAATGCTTTTAACATTGCAACAAATACATGGAGTAATAGGGACAATGGAACTGAGTTCATCTCATAGAGATTTAAGTTGTGTGAAATATCATGAAACTGTTGTGGGAGAGAAAGCCCTTCTCTCTTTTAAGATTAGGTTAAAGTGAAGAACTTTAAGTTCAACTTGGAACTCTTACCTCTTTGCACAGCGAAATAACCTGTTTATCAAGCAAAATAGCAAGAATCCAAAGCAGGATATAAAAGATCACAACACAATCTTACATGGTTTGGCCAGTTGCCTACATCTATGGTAGATCCAAGGATCCTAACCTCTCTTATTAACTCCCTAGAGATTTTATAAGGAAAATCCAATGAAGCACCCTCAAAAGAACCTAATATTTAGTGTACTCTTACTCTACTACGAACAATGAATACCCAAACAATGGTTCCACTCTAGCGCACATAAGAACTTAATGTTTACCCAGTTCTTCCCCTCTCTTAGAGTCTCTCTTAATGCTTAATAAAAAATAAAGGGTTTACAAGTGTTTATATAAAGGTTATTTCGTGTCTAGTAACTCTATTTCTTGTTAGAGTAAGAGTACTCTTGTTTTCGAAGTTCAAAACTTTCCAAAACTTAAAATTTGGATCAAAAATGAAAATTTTCTAACTCTGGCATCACGACACGGAGCTTAATTGCCCCAACGCCGTGGCGTTGAGGACCTAGCGTCGCGGCATTGGGATTCTGGTTTGGGCACCGTGGCACTCAGCTCTGATAGCTCCTCCCATATTTTCTTAGCTTCCTTCGCGTCTTTGAGTCCCGTTTCACTTTTTCCTTCGTGTCCCACACGTCCTAAACTTCTCCATACATGTCCCATACATTCTAGACTTTTCGTGACTCTACTCTTTGATATTCATCTCAATTATTGTCCATCCAAAATTGTTAAATCATCAAATCTCCAACAGAAACAAACATATTTTTTTGTTTAGGAACAGAAATTGATTATCTTAATTGATAGTTTTTAGGAGCATTTTATTGCAAAAAAACAATCCTTCAAATTTATCTAAATTTGTGTTGCAGTTTTAGCATATAAGATACTTGGTCAAATTTTAGGTGAGACAGAATTTAGAATCTAAATTGCAACAAAATCATTACATATTTCCCAATTGAAAATGTCATCTTTCTCATTTGGAAGTAAAAGTGACCCATTAATAAAACTAAATTTTCTTTTAGCACGAAGGGTCATTAAGAGAGTAAAAATGATCAGATAATATAATAAAAAAGACATAAGAATGATGTTATAATGATAACGGTTTCTAAAAAAATTCATAAAAAGTATTCAAGGTAATATCCAATAATGATTTATTTATATATCTTTAACAAAAATGGATTTTTAACCTAAATTTGCTTTCAAATCGAACGCAGGTGGAAAGTAGGGAAACAAAATAATTATGATTTGTGGTGAATTGTCATTGTTTTGTAAAAAAAATAATGATGGTACGTAATGAATCGTCATTGTTTTGATGCTAAATTATGAGAGTTTAATGAAAATCGTACTTGAGGAATAAAAATATATATTTAATTTTTAAAAAATAAATATTTTAAAATCAACATCAAAACGATTCACTAAGAATCATTATATTTTTTGTTCAAAAGAATAACGATTCTCAATAAAGCATCATTGTTAAGGTTGCATTTTAAAATCAAAACCATGATTATTTACCACGAGTCGTCATGGTTTTAGTTCATAACAATAAGGGTTCAGAGTAAATCATCATTGCCTTATATATATGTGTGTATGTGTGTGTGTATGTTGTACCCAAATTTTATAAGCCGTTCAATTGTCTTTTGAACAAATGTGTAAGGACTTGTTTACTGAGAAAAGTAACAACTCAATAAAGATTCTAGAGTTGAGTGATAGTGGATGGAGAACTACTTAGAGGGATAACTTAGCTCAACTAGGTTATAGAACGCTATTGAGATTGTATTTAGGACTAGAGAACGTACTCAGGAGGTACAAAGCTGAGCAGGGAATAACTTAAAACATATTTTGGAGTTTATGGAGACATAAATTTTATAGAATGGTCAAGAGATGACCTAAATCAGAACTAAGGTCAAAGAGATAACTTGAGGTGATTATATCAAGCAAGACTCAATAATGCTCGTTCAGATTGAGCTCACACTCAATATTAGTGTAGAGAAGGGTTTTTGAAAGTAGAAATGGTTAAAGTTGAAATTAAGATTATATTTGTATCAATCTCATGGTTTCTAAGTTGAGCATAATAAAATGAAGAGAAAGAGAGCAAAGAGGGTTATAGGTAAACTCTAATATGAAAATGAGGAGGAAGAGAGTTCTTCAAAAGAAAAGAATGAGATGAATATGAAAGGCAAAGTAATGAATGAACTATGTTCTTTTCCTCTGAGAAAGTGAGACTTATATAATGAAGGTTAGTGTGAGCTCATTGAGTCATTTAGAGACTTTTTAATAAAAAGAAGAGTGTAATATCTTTAGAGCCAGATGTCATGCTTAGAGTGTAAGAATATTTTTTTTTGTACTAAAGAATATCTTACTTTACAAATGTCCTGAACTTAAAGGCAGTTTTGACACATATCACGTACTAAAGAATATTTGTTTTTGTACTAAGGAATATTTGTCTTTTCAATTAAAAAAGATTTAATTTTAATTTAAAACTCTCATCCTTATATCCCTATACATATTTACTTTACTCTTTACATTTACTCTCACTCAATTTTTAAAATTTTATTCTCAGCACTTACTCACCTTATGGCTTTCTCTCTATATTTTCCTCAATTAAGTTCCTACACACTTATTCAACTTCTCTATCTCAACTTAACCTTAGATTTCAAGTAAGTCACTTAAATCATTTGTTATTTTGATTTAATTTACTTTTATGATTTTGAGATGAATTAGTTTAGAGTAAGTAATTTTTAGTTTGCCTAAAACATGTAAATGGGTTGTGGTTAGGTTAAGATAATGGTAGGGTTTGTAGAAGAGGTAGTGAGGTTGGCAAGGTGTTGCCCCTTGTGCGCGAGCCTAGGCTACTAGTCCTATGTGCAAGCGTGGTATCTTTGTTACTTGCATGAACCCAAGTAAGCCTGGAGTGGTCTCCTGTGAGCAAGCTAGAACGTCATGCGTGCTCTCTATAGATTGAGGGTTAAAGGTAATGTTTTCAATATTTTAGGGGTAACATTTTTCAAAATATTTAAAGGATAAAGCATAAAAACATATAATATGTAAATTGTAATTTTTTTATTTATAGATTTTATCAGTGATGATGGTTTGTTTATAAACCGTATACCGTAATGATACACAAAGATAACGATTCTAATGAACCTTTATCTATATTCTCATAATTTGGCTTATCTGAAAAGTTATGTTCAATGATGGTTAAAACCAACATATAACTCTATCTTTTATGATGATGACAAACATGACTCTATTATATAACTTGAATTATTTTCAATAGTAGTACAAAAAGAAAAACAAATACTCCTAAGTTGTAAGTCTATACTAGAACACAGAAAGTTAAAAAAATATAATATAGCAATTATTAAAAGAATATAAAAGAAACTAATTACGGATACAATATTCATGGGATTGAAAGTCCATTATATAGTACCCTGCACATAGCAAGGTTTTTTTGCAATATTTTTGCGACAATAATATTAAGATTATACTATAAGAACATAAAGTTTATATCCTAACTAATATGCATTTATCGATAATTATCATGTGTTAATCAGTTGTGATTTTTTATTGTTTTAATTGCTACCAATGGATGATGAACACTTTAATTATCATATAAGAGATATAAATTTTATAATCCAACTTTGTTTTGTACTATTATTTATTTTTGCTAAAAATTTTATAGATCGTGTTGATTATTTCCTTCCATATTAACTTTCATTTTAGTATAATCATGTGGCAATATTAAGTCACATACATATTCATTTATTATAATTATAGTCTTGTTTGACTTTATTTCAAAATAATAATTATATATATAAAGTTAAAGTTTATTAAATTGTTGTATTATTAACGTAGTACAAAAGCAATGTGATGAACCTCCGATATCAGAAAAATGTATGCAACTAAAATAAACATAGATAACTAAAGGTTTATATATTGCGACCTACAATTACAATGGATGCAAGACTTTTAGGAATCATATCCCCTTCGTGCCGCGTGGACTCGTGATGAGAAGTGCTTTAAACATGTGCATTACAGATGAAAATTACCTTAATTTTTCAACCCCGAAGAACGTACATATGCAACAAAGACAAACTTTAATTCATATTCCATTATTTAAGAGAAAAACTATAAATGCCTCGAGGTACTTACGTGTCCACCTCTTTATTACATCATAGCAATATGACAATGACGACAATTACAAGAGTAGACGTATAGATGACAAACATTATTCAAATTATGAGCATTCATTCACCGCATTCGGCATCGTTGCTCTAATTGCTATTCATCCAGAATTTTGCCTGAAGAGTTTTCACGACATTTGCATCTAACTGGAAGGCCTTGGCAAGAAAATCAGGATCGATGGAAGGATTAGATCCAAAGATGGAGTTTGCAATAGTAATAACACCAGGGTTCTGGCTGCTTAGACCGGCTATGGCAACTGCATTTGTTTTGCCAATGTTGAATTGGAAGTGAATGAGACCAATGGGAAACACAAATACATCTCCCTTGTTTAAGACTTTGGCGATGAGCGTATTATTCAGTTGGTTTGATGTGACAAAACCAACATAGAGAGTTCCTTCAAGGACTGTCAGGATTTCGGTGGCACGAGGGTGAGTGTGAGGTGGGTTTTGTCCATATGGAGCATAGTCAATACGGACAGCTGATATGCCTAGAGTGTTGAGTCCTGGAATTTGTTGGACATTAACAGGAGTGACATTTGAACCAACTAGATTTCCCGTGTCTCTAGGAATGTCGAGCCCTGAATAGGAGAAGTCTTCTGCTTTGGCAAGCTTGGGATCCTTGCAGAACTTCCCATTCACAAAAACTGCATAAAAAGAATCAGATATTGGTTATATATGATTCAGAATGTAAATGCATATATATGCCATAAGAAGTAAGCATGCCTTTAATAAATTATCTTTTTCTGCTAAACAAATGAACAAGAGAAGAGCTGCTGCTCCCATATACATAATTAAGCCGTGCTTTCTTAAAAAGATTGAAGATTTAAATAACAGAAGCTTCAAAGATATACCTCCGTTCTTGAGGTCATCAATGGCTACACAAATGTCCTGAAGAGGGCTTGGGTCAGAGGCATAGGCAATTGTGGATGCCAAAGCCAGGAAGGCAAAAGCCAAAAGGAAATGGACACCTTTCATTCTATTTATTTAGCTGGAGGCTGCCTCTATTTTTCACCTATTATAGCTTTGCTGAGGGTGAGAAATGTTGCGAGGCAAGCTACTGTATTTATAGATGAAAGTAGTCATTGAAACAGTCTTTGTTTTCCCTACTCGAAGCAGACGATAAATGAAGACTCGGCAAATCTTCAATTCTTTATCTGTGTTTTTTTACTTCCGCCTTGAT